>CM045459.1:23358212-24662563 GCA_024666655.1 Dascyllus trimaculatus | reverse complement strand
GCATCAATTTAGTAATGATTGCTTGATGTAAACATGCTAAACAAGGCATGCCTATGTGTTATTTTTCCATATATTTTCTCCAAAAAATAAACCATCAGTGTTAACCACTACTTTCTTTTTTCTTTTTCTCCCCCCCTCCACTTCTGTGACTTTTCTATGTCTCTGGCCCCTTCCTGTGTGCTCCATTCAAGTGTCACACTCTGTGGTGGCATTTCCTTGTACGACTTCATCAGTCAACCTGTCAAGACACCAGGTAGGGAAAACATCCCACGCTACGGAGTCCAGATTTAACCGTCACACTGATACGCTACAATCACATGATGCGTGGGAGCAGCACAAGTGTGGTGAGGATCCTGGCAATTACAGTTAGACACGTGTTCTTTAAATATTTGTTAAATTTAAAAGTCTGGTAAAATGCTTTTTTTTTTTCAAATACAGTATAATGTTGTTACCCTTTTCCAGTGACTGTTTATGAAACGACGCAGAAGTGATACAGGCTGTTAACACGGTGGTGGTAGATGCGGGTTACTGCCTTCCCACGGTTGGCATTTTTTTATTAGGCGCGATCAGCTCAGACCATCAAGCGTTTAGTTATGCCCGACTGGAATACATGAAAGGAGCACATTTTATACTGGATATCTGGGGCCACTCCAGTAATTCCAACTGTAGCAGGGTAGATCAGTGGAGTGCAGCCAGGAACTGCTCTATATGACTTTCTTTTACTGATGATATGCCAACAGAGGCTATTCAGGCCAACAGGGCACCTATCAGTGCCTCTAACCACAGTATAATTACTTTGCATCTGGCACCTGCCTCAAAGCTCCTTTTACCCTTCAGCACTAGTTAGCCTCTGACTGCTCCATGGTGCGTTTAAGAGCTGACATCAGCCGGGCATGTTATTTCTGAGATTAATGTCTCTATTACCTAATAATGAACTCTAATGGAAAACCTTTTATACGCAGCACTCTTGTGACTTTTTAACACAAGGGAAGGTTGACTAATACATGTTTTCAGACCACAGTCAGGAATAAGAGCAGAGAGCTGAATGAATGAGCGCCTGTTTAGTCTCACTAACACCCTCGGTTTTTAAATAGTCACACCAAATAAGCCTTTTAGACTTCATTACCAGGAGCAGACTGACACATTGAATTATTTGACAAACAGCGACAAGTTGGCCGTTTGCTCACATATTCCCATGAAACATTCACAGCACAGTGTGTGGGTCCTGCACTGTGACTAATATCAACAGTCACACACGCTGTTGACCTGCATCTTCTCAAGCGTGAGCCTCACAGAATCCCTGGCAAAGGGAAGCATGATGTCATTGTAGACAGTTATTCTGATGTATTATGGGAAAATAACTTGTTTGTAATATCTGGGGCAGTGCATTCAAAAGAAAACTTTACCACAGGAAAAAGAAAATGATTGGAAACTACGGTAGTAAGGGCTCCAATTATAGTCGACTAACAGAAAAGTAATCAACAATTATCATGAAGTAATACCAATGTTTTTTTTTTTTCTAAAACTAAGGATTTGTTGTTTTATATCACTGATGGAGTGTCATAAATGTTTCACAGCAATTCAGAGAGTAAACTAATGCATAATTATCAAACAAATACTAGAATAAAAATTGGTTGTGGTCCTTTAGTTTTGCTCAGTAGAAATGCTCCAACAGATGTCAAAGGGTTAAGCTCCTCACCACTGGGACCACATGTTTACCCCCACAGGACTAGAAAACTTGTTTGGGCTTTAAATCTTGGATCTTTTCATCTCTGTCCTGCTCTCTCTCTCTCTCTTTCTCAGTCTGACGAAAAACATGGTCGATGTGGTGTTTACCTACATCATTTTATCTTTCTGAGTTTCAGCGATTTGGTACGGATCTGTTAAACTTCCCATATGATTTCTGAAGCACCATCATTTGAAGTGTTATTGCTATCAATCAATAACAGGAGAAGTGTTATACTTTGAAAGTGCAACACTGGGCTGCTGATGGATGTCCTCGTTTACAGAGTTTATTTCTGAGCAAGTACACAGCCTGGAACTTGGTTTTGCAATATATGATGTATATATGGCATTTCTTTACACAAACCACACTAGAGTGCAGAGAATGAAGAGGAGTTCTATCGAGGTCAGTGACATTGTGTTTATTTCTTCTCCCCACTGTTTAAGAAACACATACTCCCCCAGTATGCCATCTTCTGTGAATTTCCCCTCTAAATTCCTCCCTCATTATTGAAATTCCAAGTCTTCAAATTCATTAACAAATCATTTTAATTTCTGTGCATTACTTTAAAACCTACAGAGACAGTCCCATTCAGATGTAAAGGCTTATTTGTCGGCATTTGACTAAGATAAGATATCAAAATGTTATGGAAATAAAGGACTCTTATTTTGGTAAAATAGCAACAACTTCCTTTATTCTATTCAGTTTCTCTGCCATTTAACAAATAACACAGAAGGTAAAATCCATCATATGTAATAAAAACTATTCTTTTCTCTGCTTAGAGATAGGGATTTTCCAAAAATTAGGTTCAACAGGTTGAAGTTTTCATTAATCACATGTGCAAAATGTGCTCATGGGTCTTCACACAGCAGCTTAGCATCTGATTAATTTCCTCATGTTTCTGTTTTTCTTGTTTCATGTTTCTGTGTTTTAATGCTGCCTCGCTTTAAAAAGAAACTCCCCTTGCAGGAAAACGAAATGTAACGTTGCTGTAATAGCGCCTCAAACACCCTATTTAACAGTCACTCCACCCGTCTCCCATCCACATCGCTCTCCAGTCGTGGTCGAGCCTGTGGAATTCTGGGTAAACTGACACTCTTGTTTGCTTTAACTTTAAAAGCCCCTGAAAGTCAACATGGCCTCTACGGGGGGCTTTCGACTTCAAAAAGGGACCAACCGCGGTGATTTAAAAGCCTGACAGCGAGGCGTTCCAAAGCAGGATGATTTGACTTTAACCTGAGTGTCAAATGTGTTCAGTTGCTCATTTTGACTTCTTTATGGAGCCATTAGAAAACAACAACGACGGTAAACACATGAGTAACTCTGCGGCAGGGTCTCACACAGATCGAATGGCCCCTTCAAACATCAACAAAGACACAGGTAGCTTTTGAGAGGATCCCAGTGTAAACTTGTGGTCTGTGTGTTTCATCGAGGACTTAGTCTGTCAGTCAAGATGTCAGTCTCCCAAACTGAAAGACAACTGGCAGCGGACAACAGAGGTCCCCTCTAATCTCTCTAATCCATCAGCAGTGTTACATTCTCTCCCCTTTCAACCTCCTTCATCTGTCATTAGCTTGTGTCCCCTTCTTTAGCTCGTTCTTACTTTCTTTCTTATTGCTTTGAGCGTTATAAGAAGTGATGAATTAAGGAAACAGTCTGGTTTGGCTCTGCTCCAAGGCCTCACTGCAGGAGCCGTTTGCATTGTTCCTCACGCTGTGAATTATCCTGTCAGCACATCAAACGCAGAGCCAGAGATGTGATAAGCAAGAATAATAATAATATTTTACAGGAAAAGAAAATCAGTGATAAGAGAAACTAAGGCTTTTCCGTTTGATGGCTTCATTATATGTTTTAGAGAATCAGATTCAGTTTTAAAATAGACACATATATTCCTCCAAATTCCTCCAAATAAACTCTGCTGAGTTTGGATAGAAAAGACTGTATAAACAACGACATCAGGAAAAAAAGAATACTAGATAAAATACAGCATATCTCACAAGTGCTATTATTTTGGGTTTCAGAGTAGTGGCATTGATTTATTTTGTCGACAATGTTTCTTTAGCCGAGTTAAAGGTGCAAAATTAATTGTGTTTATTTCTTTTCCTCACCTACAGAAACAGTTCCATTCAGGGGTAAAGGCCTATTTCTCAGCATTTGACTAAGATATCAACGTTATGGAAAAAAGGACTCTTATTTTGGTAAAATAGCAACAACTTCCTTCATTCTATTCACGTTCTCTAACATTTAACAAATCACACAGAAGGCAGAATCCGTCATATGAAATCAAGACTGTTCTTTTCTCGGATTGGAGATTGTTATTTCTTATGGTTTCAGAGCGGTGGCATTGACTTATTTTGTCGACAGTGTTTCTTTAGCTGAGTTAAAAGTGCAAAAAATAATTTAAAAGAGCAAAATATCATGTTGGTAGTAGCAGCTTGCATGCTATACATTTTGTGAAATGGGGAGGATAAGTAACTACAAGTTTTGCTGTTTTGTTGCATGAAAATATTCAAATTGCAACCAAATATTAGAAATCACCAGATCCTCCAACAAAACCATCTGTAGCAAAACCAATATTGATCCAAACCAGAGCTGTAAACCTTCTTAGAGCAAAATGTTGGAGGGGATTTGGATTCTCCGATCCAAGTGACAATCAAGTTCTATAGGAAAATGTCCTTATATGTTCCATTTAATTATGAATAGAGAAGCATAAATGGTGACTCTGACACTGCAGATTCCTGCTTTCCCAGCTAGGAAAACTCCAGTGATTGTATCTGGGGTCAAAGGACTTTTCTCAAGGACGCCTCAGTGTCCATGGCTGAGGCTGAGAAAGACATTAATCACTGACGATTTGCTCTCACAGGTCATGCGTCCACTTCTCTTAGGTCCGTGCTATTTCCCTTTAAACAAACCAACCCTCGACTTGTAATTACCACTTTCTCAACTCTTGCCCTGCTTCAGTGGTAAACACAGAACCTGAAGGGAAGGTTTTAGTTCCAGGGATTAGCCTTCCTCTGCTGCTGTCAGCATCACATGACTCCTCCTTCAAAAGCTGGAATGCCGAGCGGTCAAGAGGCAGACAGGAAAACCATATTTCTCACTTTATTGTCCTTTGTGAAGTTGCTTTTGCAGTAAATTGCCTTACCAAAACTTCCCTCCCCTGTTCATCCGTGTGCGAGCTATTTAAAGCCCTTCATCTTCCTGCTGCTTCCTTTGTCTCGGTTTTTCTCCCTTTCTGTCTTCCTCCCTCCCTCTCTCTCTCGTTCTTTCTGCTCCTATCTGTCCCCTAACCTTGCTGTCTGTGTTTTTTTCTATAAAAGGAAAACTATGCCACTTAGAGAGAGGAGCTCGTAACAGTCAGAAAGAGGCTGCCTGAGCAAGATATTCCTGTGGCTTGAATCATCAGTCTCATATGCATACGAGGGAATATTTACTCAGAAATTTCCACCGTTTACACATGCAGTGAACTTGATATTGCATAAAAGTCCATGGCAATTGCACATGGACATAACCAGATGCTTGCTTTATACCTGCTGTATACTTGGAGCAGCCAAGTGTATCGCTGTAGCTGATTTTATGTAATTGCTAGAAAACATAAATAGAATATTGACTTTGCAAAGGTTCTTTTCTTTCAGTTTTTCTTGCCTAGGTTGACCTTCTCATTACAAAACAACCACTTTCTGATAAGGTGCAGCATTGCATGGTTAAAAAAATAAGGTGCTATGCATAGTTAGTCAGTTTATAGAAAGTTGCTTAATAATCAGTTTATTAATTCTGAGCAAAAAAGCTAAAGATTCACAGCTTTCTCCTTTTAAAATGAAAATATCTGCTGGTTTTCAAGCCTTTTGGTTAACAATAAGTACTGCTTTTTTGTGTTTTGAACTGAATTTGACTTTTGCAGGTCATTTTCATTGTTGTCTTATACTGTATGAAAAATATTTAACAGACAGGTTAATCGATTAGCTGCAGCCCTGTAGCATTGGATTTGTCACGTCTACTTTCACAATCAAGTCAACTACTGTAAAACACGACACCACGGCAGTAAAATGTGTCATCTCTCCAAATGCACTTCCACATGCTTCGTTTTTTTACTCCATTGCGCGCACACACACATGCACATAAACACATAAATCCCTACCTCCATCCTCAGCCTCCAGGATTCCCTGGAGATATTTGAAGGAGCCAGACTGTTTGGGTTCAGAGACGGGCTCCTCGTAGTCCTGCAGCATCTTGTAGACGTCCGACTGTGTGTCGAAACCATTACGGCTCACAGGGGAGTGCATGGGAGGCTCTGGGCTGGGGGAGAAAATGGAAGCAATATCCAGTGTAAGCTTATTGGAGTGCGATCTGATTGATGATGACTTGTGGGCAGGTGATGAAAAACACATATTTCTGTCAGTCAAGACACAAAAAATGAATCATTTTGCCAAGAAACGTGTCAATTTTAGTTGTTTTTCTAGCGTTTTACTTATATCAGCTGGTGTCATGATGTTATGCGACCATAGGAGGAATAAAAGGAACCAAAGCATCTTAAACAAATAGATTAAAGCAACAGATGACCATAGCCGGGCTACCAAAGGAAGAAAACATGATAGAAAAGCAGCTGAAAAAACTAAATACAGCAGAACTACAACATTTCTCATCCTTTAAACAGATGTTGAAATGGCAACAGCATATCCCATTGGTTGTTTTCTCACTGAAACAGTAGAGATGGATGCACGGTGGGGAGGGAAACAGAGGAGTGTATACTTTACACTCTACGTGCAGGCATGAAGACTTAATCACAACAGCTTTGCATGTTCATCCATCCATCAAGTTAGTCCCAAACCTTGCAGCATGGATCCCCTTCATTTGACCCGTTTTAAACATTGGAGCTTGTGGGAGACGAGCAGGGCTGCTGACAGATGCGTGCAAATCCTGACACACTTAACTGCATGTTTCTCTCCAGACTCCCTCCAGGAGAATGAGTGTGTGTATATGTGAGAGAGAAAAGCATGTGATGTAGTGAAAGTGAGACTGAGGGAGAGACAGGAAGATACAGAAGAACTGTGTAGGGAAAGTGAGCGACAGCAGGCAATGGACAGAGTAAAAAATGGTGTTTAGCTATGTCTTTACCTGTGTGTGTGTGTGTGCATGTGTGTGTGGGCCTTGTAAGAATTAACAGTCTAGTCCTGGGAAGTGCTGGAGAGGATGTTCACCGGGAGACTAGACACATATATTTATTGCCCGCTTGAGGGGACGCACAACAACAAATGGCTTTTCCAGCCCACAGATCTGTGCAGGTGTGTGTCAGGAGACATCCAAAGTGTTTTTGTGTGTGCATCTCTTTGAGTGTCCTCACAGGAGTCAGCACATTTACACATGCATGTAAGTATCATAATATACTGCTGGTCTATCTTATACCTGCTGAGGCTTCAACAATAGGACGACTGATGGATTTTAGAGGAGGCCACTGGAGGCTCAGTGCTACTTCCTTGTGCAATTTTCTCACTGCAGTAGTGCACAAAGAGGCTGGGAAAACTCATGGAGTGATATTTTGAAAGCTGATACGCCTCAGGAGTTAGGAGAGTTAACTACTTTCTTGTTTTCTATTGCGGTAGATGGGAGCCGTGTCCATTGGTAAGTAAAGAAAAGCAAAAATAGTTGAAAGATGAGCTGCGAATTGTATTTTGGAAATCTGATTTGTACTGGAGTTTGTATTAATCAATATAAACACTGATATCATCTCCAGATTTCCTTTTGGATGACAAAGAGAATCAGAAAACAATGAGCCTCATCCTAGACTAATCTACTTAACCTGTCACAACTGCAAGTTGGATTTCTGTTGTACAACACTCCGGTTGTCTCACCTGTGTGTGGCACTGAGGCTGAGACCTCCCATCTTGCTTGGCAGAGATCCGTCTCCGTTGCTCCCATTTTGAGCATAGAGGCCTGCTGGGTTGTTGTACTGAGCGTGCCCGGTTCCGTTCCCGTATCCGTAGCTGTGGCCGTTGTTGCTGCTGGGTCTGGAGTGTCCGTTGTTCAGGTGAGTGGGCTGGGGGGTGGTCTGAGGAGACTGGGGCTCAGGGGTGTATGAAGGTTTACGGCTGTAACCGCCATATCCGCTGGTGATGGGACGGAAATTCTAAAAAACGAGAGAGAACAGGGACACATTTAAAAAACAGAGTACAAGTAGAGACGGGAAATATATCCAATTTTAAAGGTTGAATGTAATTACAGAGAAAATGGGATTTAGAGGAATAACTGCTAATCTAACAGGGAAGAAAAATGGGTAACAGGCCTATTACAGAATGCATCATTATGTTTCGGTTCAGGAAATGAGAGTAAAAAGGGAACACGAATGAGAAAACAAGCCTGGTGGTGCCCTGACAAGGAAACCACAATACTTCAGAGGGCCTGTCCCGAATGAGGCTTCACAGCAGTTCGGTTTGTGAGAAAAAAAAAGCCTTTTTTCCACCTCATTTCTGCTTTTCATCTCTGATATGAAAGCTTATTAAGAAGGAGCTTGCATTCGATTTAATGCAGATGTTTCTGTCAAAACAAACTAACTTGTGTGATGTAAATGTTTTCCTTGTATGAAATACAGAGTTCATGGATGCTGACAGAGCTCAGATACTGCAAGTGATTAAATGATCATCTTTCTGAACAGACTCTTCTGAAAGATTTGTGCCACATGAACGACTTGGCTGGAACTGTTCAGGAGGACTAATGCAGGACAGACGCACAGACACCTACAATTACACCACTGTACACTCAGTGAGTGTGTTTATGCCGTGAGGTCAACGCCCTCTCATGCATTTGCACAGTGAATTCATCGAGCCACTTCAGCGATAACGCTCCCCGCCAGCCAGATTCGTCTCTCTCAGAGGCTCAGTGTCACAGATAAAAGTTTTATTGCAACGCTCGGGATGATGTCACCGCTTCTGATAGTACTTTGAATTTCAGAGATAGGCAGCAGTTTGGAATCACCGAACAGGGCTGCGCATTATCATATCTCCAGACTATAAACATTTCAGCTGGAACAGAGTGACTTGTTTACAAGTTAGGAAACGCGCAAAGGATGGGAGACAGTCAGACTGTTGTAACTACGAGCCACTGGAATGAGTGTGTGTGCTCGCATGTGTGTGGTGGTGTGTTTTCAGCTAGTTTAAAGCGCTTCAGCCGCAGGTGGTGGAGGTTCACCGCCTCTCCAGACAGGACCCCTGTCATTTCAACAGATGGGTCTGCTGGATGTCATCCTGTCCTCAGCCCTCGCCTGGACCACACACACACACACATGTACCAACACACACACAGATTCACACAGAGGTCTTTGTAATCAGCACTTTTCAACATGCTGGACCTCCTCTCCTCTTCACCAACAAGCCCACATCTTGAATTGGGAAAAGCGCTCTGTCATTGTGCTGCCTCCTGAAGTTAAGACGAATGACTTTCAAGAAATTTAAAACCACCTCTTCCTACTCGCTCCCTCAAAACCTCGCACAATAAAGATGGATGGATTCAGAAACACTCAAAATGCTACCAGACAGCAATATATGGTTAGCGTTAACAGAGAGAGGCAGGCAGGAGGGTGAGCAACTCAATGCAGCTTCACCAAAAGAGCCAAACCCTGTTTGGGCAGGATGTCAGAAACACCCAGCTCTCTGTGGCTCCCTCCCCAAGCAAACCAGACACGCTGAAGCCTGATTCCCACCACAGAGCCAAATGGGCCAAACCAGATTCCACCCGTTATCTTTAGCCCTATTTGCACAGATGGTGGACTTCATGGGAATTTAATCAAGGTTTCCTTCGACCTCTGTGTTTTGTGAAACATCCTGAATTTGCAGGAAGGGATGATTTACGTTAAAGAATGAGGACTGTGATGATTGTCAAGGGACTTAAGTTGAAAATTTAGACTAAATTTAATTTGAAATAGTCCTGTGATAACATTGGTATATGGGGGGGATCATTTCTGGCTTCTACTGTGAACAGTATCAGAAGGGGCCAACTGAAAATGCGGCTCTGGTGAGTATTTGGGACGTCCACTGGTGCTCAAAATACCTCCCTCCTTTATTTAAAATGATGTTTTCAGTAATTTCTTAATAAAAATGAGATGTTTCTCAGTCCTGGTCCTTCAGTTTCTGGAGAAAATACTGGAAAGGGTGAAGCTCTTCAGAACTAATCACTGTCCCTACACGTCTTTCTAGTCTTCATTATTCACTTCTCATATTTAGACAAGGGCTAAATCTGCAGATAACAATCAGAACAATAAGTGTATCACCAGCAGGCGAGCTCATTCATGCCAGAGAATAAAGGGAAGCAAGTGGAGGAAAATCCCTCCGAGTGTATTACGTTACAGGCTCCTGCAGCGGCAAGACTGTAAAGACATTACGTTTATGGCGCTAATCTGTACAAACATGACATGGGAAGGACAGGTAATCACACGCTCGCAGAGATACATCCAGAGTAAGGGCTGGAAGTAGCAAACACATTAGTTTTACTCGTACAGCTGCCTAATTACAAATTTGTCACAGATGAGTAATCTAAGTAATGCATGACACCCTTCACTTCTGGGAAGAGAAAAACCATAAAGAGCAGAGAATTTAACAGAAAAAAGAAAAAAGCCAAAGGACAAAGCAACAGAAGTGGTGGAAGAAGTGTTGTAATCTTTTAGTTTAAACACTACTGTGATGCACAAATACTTCAAATGTTACACACTGAAGTTTACTCATGGGTCTTGAGGAGTACTACATCATATGTGACAAAGGTTCTATAAAGCCTTTTTCTGGCATCAGAGGGAGAAAAATCTGATCCAATGAAAAAATATGTGGGTGAGGATTCGGAGAGAAGTAAAGTTACCAGATTTCTGTAGCCTGCTCCTCAGCCTGCGGCTCATAGCCGCAGTCTATGTGCCAATCTAAGAGCTGACTTGCATTGTGGGTACTGTAGGCACCAGGTTTCAGGCACAAAGAGGACAATTTCTCAGGTTCTGCTGCATTGATTTTGATACTTTTTGTTCTTTTTACGGTTTATTCTGAGACTGATAATGATGCTCTATTAATTCGAAAATACTGCCATTAAAATGACCTAAACCAGAAGAAGCTGTTCTGCAGCAACAGTATATAGAATTAGTGACATATGAACATGTGAGCATCATTTTAATGTTGCAGCTAATAAAGAAAAAGAAAATTTTGACTATTTCATACATTACTGGGCAAAATAATCAAAATGTGTCTACAAAAAAAGCTGAATGTAGTTGAGTATACTGAGTAATATTTTCCTCAATAAAAGTACATCTAAACTGGGGATCGATTGGCAGATTATCCAATATTTTTTAGCCGTATGTTTTTCAATTCAATATTGCTGTTTTATTAAAACCAATTTCCAATTAGATAAATTATTAAAAAGTATTTTATTTTGGCTCTGGTGAAATTCTCTAAGGAAAGTTGTGTTATTCTAAACCATGACACCAAGATTTTCATTCTTAACTACAAATCGGTTCCAAATATTGATTTTCAATCTCCTTGATTACCCATAACCAGTGTTTGTATCAGTCCTGTAAAAAAGCCCATAGTGATTGATTCCTACTCCAAATCTGACTTAAACACTGTACTTGAGTAAATGAACTGAGATGTTTGATATTACTGATAACTGACCAAATTAACTGTGATAAAACTTTCTGCACTTTCTAAGTCCTAGCTCAGTCCAATATTCCACAAAGATTAATGCCTGTGTGCTTAAAAAAACTTGTAGGAAGAGTCCCCTGTTGTCAAAAGCAAGCACATGGTTACCCATTTTTACCCTCACACCCTTGTCTGAGATGGTGTGAACTCCCCTCTCCAGTCATTCCTTTTGTCTTTTTTTCTTCCTCACAACACTCTTTCCTCTCTCGCCATGCACGTCTGTTCCACAGATATTTGCTTCGGGTGGATGGTGGATTTATAAGGCAGCACATCTGGTGCTCGCCTTATAAAAATGCCAGTTTAGTAACATTCAGGACCTGTAAGTGCTTTCAAGTTGCTCTAACAGTACAGCAGCTCGGTTGATTTTTATTACAAAAAAATCAGCTGTAAGCCGACAGTCTCATTACAAAGATTTATCCTTTCATTTCACGACTGGACTACATATAGCTTTAATGGAGATTTTGTCTTAAAGTGACAACCACATTAATCTTGTGAATGCCTTATCACCCCAAGTTCACTGCTGACCCTCTGCTGTTTTCCCAATAAATCAAAAGTGTTTAAAATGAATATGAGCAGCTTCAATAAACTCCAACAGAAACTTAGCACAACAAGTTTGAAAT
Organism: Dascyllus trimaculatus; assembly: GCA_024666655.1. Taxonomy (NCBI): domain Eukaryota; kingdom Metazoa; phylum Chordata; class Actinopteri; family Pomacentridae; genus Dascyllus; species Dascyllus trimaculatus. The sequence continues at coordinate 24,650,558 of CM045459.1, read as the reverse complement.
AATCCTACTTGCTCTCTCTTGAGAATGGCTATGCTTTCATTTTCTCTCAAATCCTGCCTGCTTTCCTCCTGGCTCAGAGGGAAATGAACTGAAATATGGAGAAAGAAAGGGAAAAGGAACTGATAGCTGTAACTATTTATGGGAACCAGCACTGTCTACCCCTTTGTGCTCATAAATGCAGGCAACCATCTGATTTCACTGACCTGTTTTTCATTGGTAATCAAGCGTGGCTAATGGTTCAGGAAGACTGGCCAGGAGGACTGAAACCCATAAAGAGAAATCGGATAGAAGAAAGAAAAGAAAGAGAATTTGTTTTTTTATGCATGTACATTTACTTCTGCACGTACTTATTTTGGGGTTTAACGAAGGTGCTTTGAGCCAAGAGGCACTGAGTTCATCCATTAGTTAACCTGACTGAAACTACTCTGGTTAATAAGAGTTTTAATGGGAGAGTTTCAGCTCAGATGCCTCGGTCCTCATCTGTCTCTGACCAAACTACAGTTTGGTCAGAGACAGATGAGGTGGAGGAGGGGCAAAAGGTGGAGGATCCTAATTGAAATCATATGTCCGTCTTTAACTGAGGGACGAGACCTCAGTCCTGCTTGCCTCACCAGATGCACAAATTCATGATAACACACACACACACACACACACACACACACACACATGCACTTCCTTCTCTGCTGCCTCCTGCCTGGTTTTAATCCCCCTGGACATTCAAAATTAAGCTTTTCACATGGCGCTCTGCACCACTAACCAAACACAAACCAGCCCTTTATGGCTCCCTGGGCCTGGCCCTGGGTGCCTCGCTGGGAGGAGAGACAGACGGGTTGGAGGGGAGGTAGCGGAGAGGCGAAGGGGAGTTGGAGGGGGGGATTAACAAAGCAAAGGAATGTTGGGTTTGAATGAAAATGTGATGTATTTTACCAATTTTCTCCATTAAATCTTGGGAATTTTTTACTTGCACACTGTCGGTTCAAGCATTCATTGTGATGAAATTCAATTTGTTGTGGGGAAGCCAATTAGAGAATTTTTCCTGCAGCCTGGAAGTGCAGCAAATTAATATCAAGTGTGGGCAATTAAGGCAGCAAAACTATTTGGTTTGGACTTTATGCTGCAGCCTGGTTCCACCTGGTTTATGTAAGCTAAGTGCAAAAATGATCCTACTTAGCTGTGAGGGTTGTTGGCTAAAAGACATAAACGATGTTGAATGGAGAAAACAGGCAATTATTAAAAATTAGGGGGATTGCTAACAAGTCGACAATTTCTGTCAGTAGGGTGCAGTTTATGTTCTAACAGAGCAGGGTTCAATGAAAGTGGATGGAGCAAAAAAAAAAAAACCAATAGTAGGTTTCTACATGTTGGATTTTCTGTCCCTTCATTACTTCAGAGTTGAATATTGTCAGGATGGTTGCTGTTGGTCAGTGGTGAACCCTTTAGGTAACTGTGTCCCTGTGCTTTCTGTTGTTCCTCTAATTACCTAACATCTTCATGTATTCAAAGTTTACATTTCTTCTTTTAACCCTGCTCTGTTAGAACATAAACTGCACACTCCTGACAGAAATTACTGACCTGTTCGCAATCCCCCTGACTGCCAATAATTGCCAATTTTCTTCATTCAACAAGTAACTTCCACAACTAAGTAGGCCACACCAAGTTTGCACTTAGCGTACTCAAACCAAGTGAAAGAAGGCTGCAAAATAAAGTCTCAAACAAATAGTTGTGTCGCCTTAACTGATAGAAATAACCCACACCATAAAAATACAACTTCTTTTACATGTAGAGAAGAGGGTTGTTTAAGGGGTTAAGGATCACTCTCCCTGCTATCACAGAGAAAAGCAGCAGCAAAAATGGATTACAAACCGAGAAAAACCACAGAAACCTTCCTTTCATCCTTTGTAAAAACTCAGGAAGACAGTTAAGTCTTCTGTTTTGAGTGAGTCTGGGCAGGTGCAGGCTCTTTGGACCTTCAGCAATGAGTGCTCTTAGTGAGTGACAGCCAAGTAGGGGCAGGGAAAGCTCCATTAAGAAAACCCAGAGACTGATTTGGACATTTCTAGGGATTAATGGCTGATTAGTGAACACAAACAACCAAATACGTGGGGTCACAGGTCTGTGATCTGAAAGGCCTGCTGTGTGAATGAGCAGCTAAACATGCCTTCCATCAATGCTTCACTGGTCTGAGATTTCCTGACAGGGGATTAAGTAGCAATGGACCCAGTAAACAGGTTTTGGCAAACCGTTAATAACCCCATACTGTTAAAACGCAACTAAGGTCTGTATATTGTAAAGATAACCTACTTTTTTCGTCAAATGCATGATTCTAATAGTTCATTTGCATCATCGCTTAAGATAAATATATATGTTTTACAACTTTTGACCTCTATCTTGTGTTTTTAAAAGGCAAATGATCCCTAATGACACATACTGGAAAGCGACTGCCTTGTTCCATTCATAAAACAAATTCACACACACACTTTTGTTCTAAAAGTAAAATTTGATTCCAAGCAGAGAAGGAATTTATGGTCTGTAAGTCATGCAAGAACTCTATCTGTCAGCTTGCATTAATGCTTGCTTGGAGAATTCGGTTCCAGTTGCCAGCTCCTGGGCTGAGACTGGGAGCCTCAAAGTGACGTGTGATCCAGACCTCTCAGCTTCCGCATTGTGAAACCTCATTCTTTCCACAGGGGCCAAAGTGCTCGGCCACAATAGCTATCACTATAATAATAGGCCTGCTGCCATGAATGGCATTCTGATGCCGCTTGCCAAAAAATACTGCTGGACTCTAACATTGACTGTAACCCATTCCCACCTACTTGAAGCTGCCACTGTGTAATTTAAGGGAAGGAATTTTGAAAACCTGAAATGTCAGTAGCTGATGGTATTGCTTTACGGGCGCATAAAACTGTTCCAGGGGTTAAACTGACAACCCAATGCTGAAACGCAGATGTAAGAAGATCATTTACAAGACCAAGAGGCATGTCTTTCTCATTGGAAAAAAAGGAGTTTGGGATTTTACTTGCCTGCTCGTGCACTTAGAACTGTCACAGCACTGTCCTTACATCGAATAAATCCACTGAAATACTTTAATTTGCCTTTACTATTCACTTTGTCACACTTGAGTGGGACATTACAGCATGCTGTCATTTCTGGTTGTCTTCAGTTCGAGTTTCGATTAAAAATGAAGCTGGGTTTGGAGTTGAAAATAAGCAGAAGTCTCACTGTAGATTCCAAGGACTTAGAAATGACCATGACAAAAACATTGGAGTGAGCTGAAAATGTAGTGAATCTGATTCATGAAGAAATAGTAATTAAAAAAACTTGCTCTGATGCAGTCAAGGATTCCAAAATTCGACATAGCAAACAATGAATGGAAAGGAAAAAAACCTGCAAAAGACATCTTATTTCAGTAACGCTGAAGGTTTTTCTAGCTAGTTTCTTAAATACTGCAAAGCTACTGATTCGGTGGACTTTCCAAAATGTTGCTTTACAGTCCCTTCTCTCCAGTGCGCCTCATACTTCTGCATGAAATTTGGAAGCTGTGCGAAGCATCTGATCACAACTCATTTGTCTTCCCAGAGCGATGCAGCGCAGCTCAAGTCAGAATTTGGCTACCAGAGCTACACATGCATTGTGTACAGTTCCACTTGCGGCACCTTATCATTACATCATCCCTCCGCCACCTCGCTTTGTCACAATTATTTCTGTTTCAGGAAGCTGTATATGACATCCGGTGGTCTGCGTGTAGCCTTGCCAAGACATGAGCACAGTTCTCTGGAAACACATCGAACAGTCCCACTGAATTCCCCAAAATAGTGAAAGAAACAGTCCCCATTAAAACCGTCACATCACCCAACAATATCCATTCATGCTTAGTGTATATCCAGAAATATTGCATTTCCTCATCGAATTTTATGAGAATCTCCTGTGTTCCCGAGGTGAAAGGAAACACCTCATAGCTTCCATGTGTCACTTCCTAGTCAGTAGCAAATTCCCACAAGTGAGACTGGAATTTCCAATGCAGGCAGTTGGTCAAGCAGTAATGAGTACAAAGGAGAATGTTAAATACGGAATGTCCTGAAGGATCCAATCGGTGGGCTCAGAGCTCTTTATTGGGCTAAAGTGGTTGCTTGGTTGCTAGAAAACAATGCTTTGTCTTCGGGTGCTTCTGATGCAATTTTCTTTGTTAATGAGTCATGGTAAAAACAAATAAAAAAGTGTGTGGTTATGTTCCAGAGAAATAGTTCTGTTTCCTGGTATGCCTCATTGGTTTCAGTTCTCACCCTACTAGCCACTAACTGCTTCAGCATTAATCCTAAAGCTGCAGGTCGGGTTACACAGTAGAAGGTAAGTTCTGAATAACACATTGCTTCACATCTTTGCCAGCAAAATCACAAACTGTGTTGTCATCCTCATCCAGCAGTTTTACTCTGAACCTGGCTAATCATTCGTCAACAGTGTCACATCACACAGTTTGCTTCACTTGACGGGAGCGAGGTCACGGTGCATATATCGCTTCCAGTGTGTCTGAGGAACAATCATCATTGTCATGTGTTCAAGCTGTATCGGAATACAGAAGGAAACAAAGAAAAGAGAGTGCTTTGGTTTTTTATGCGGCCCCAGGGAGCGGATGTTTCCTCCTTCCATGCTCGCAAGGATCCACCTGAGCGTGACGCTGAAGTGGCCCTGACTTGGTGGTTTCCAGCTGTCCAGGTTCACTTCATTAAATGAGACGCCAGAGAACGTTTGTAGACTTCAGTGAGGGAGAAAGGAAGGGCAGGATAAGATGTTACAGTGGTACAGAGGGAGGCAAAAAGGGGAGAAGAGAGCATAAGACGCTCATATTACCCACACGCAAAGCCCTGCTGTCATGCACGTCTGTGTTTGTATAAACCGTTGTAGCTGATGGTTCCTCTCAGGTCTGGTATTTCCTTGTGTTAATCAAAGCAAGACCTGAGCTGGTGCTGAGAGATTGTGGCATGAAGGTCGCAGCAGAGTTCTGCTCATTTACCTGACATGGAAGACTTGCTTGTTTAGAGATTACACTGTAAACAAATAAATCTGTAAAGAAAGGTAAATGTCTGGTAGCAAGGATACCAGAAAGAATACACTCAAAAATGATGGAATACTGATACATTAAAAACTGGTGAAAATAACAGCAAATATCTGTAAAACGGTCATATTTAAATGTTACCAGGTTTAAAATATATCAAAGCAGTGCCATTTTACAGTCAGACATTGTAAAAGAATAAATAACTATTAAAAAATACAGATTTTTGATGTGGATGTTATTCACAGTTTTGGACCAGTTTTTTTTATATTGAACAAGTAAAATAATGTTTTTTTCTGCAATTTTACTAGATATAACCTGTAATATTATGAAATAGGTTAAATCTGTAAAATAAGAGTTGAAATAAATTTTATTTATCATATTCCATTTTTCAATCCTTAATATACATTTATTTTTAAATAATGGCAAATATCTCTAAAATTTTTAGATATTTTTAAAAATTGCAGATATGAAACACAGTAGAATGACAAACGTTTTAAAAGACTGAACTACCATTTGTAAAAATACAGATTTTTGATGTAGATATTGAGAGTTTTGGACTTAACTAGTAAAGTAAAACTTTTTTCTGATTTTACTGGCAATTTCTGTGTAACTTTAACAAAACAGAGAACAGTAACATGTAAAACAATGAATTGTTCAAAAAAATTCTGGACGTTTCTAACAGTCTAGTAACACAACTTTACCTTATTTCTCACCTTTTTTACTTCTCTCACTATTACGCCCAGACTTGTCAATCTGTGAACTACTATACTTTGGATTTTAATCAAGAATTATCATGAATCTTGCACTACAGCCTAGAGTAGTAGAGGAAACACAGAAGCTATATGTCCTAAGCAATGATATGCAGCAATGTATTCTTACATACAAAGCAACGAATGAGAAATAATGGGTTTCTTCTTCTTTGCCAATTTTTTAAAATCAAGATGTCTTAAAGTGCATTCATTATGGTCACCTCCCAAAGGAGTCATTGGAAGACTGTCTTCAAAACATCACCTAACTGTTGATGCTAATTAGATCAAGTTTTGGTCTGTTTCAGTGAGAGCAACTGTTTAGCACTGAATCCCAAAATGCCACAAATGCAGCAACAAAGCACATCAATTTACTGATTGAGTAAAAGTCAGTTGGAGAACTACCAACCTCACAGTGGAGAAGTCCTTTAAACCAAATCTGAAGATTTACATATGCTGAAGTAAGAGTGGGTGATCGGGACAAAGGATCATATGTAAATCTTTAGGGGCAGAATCTCGATTCTCCACACAGATTTAGTTGAACTAATGTGATCACATGAACAGTTGTGCATATGACTGCCTGGTTGCAAAACATGTCATTTGTGACTTGAGGCCAAAGGTCAACTCATAAATATCTGCATTTTGTTTCCACTCAGATTTTATTCTGATGGGATGGGTTACAGGATGTTGGTCGAGTCGCAGGTGTTCTTTGTATCCTTTTTTACAAAAAAGTTACACCTTCTGGATGCTCAGTGTCTCTTATGAACATGCCATGAGTTTCTCCAACTCCAATGCCTTAGAAAGCAGCTGGCAATGGTAGTTGATGATCTCATCGCTGGGAGACTTTACTGCATTCAAGTTCTGGTTGGAGATGCTCTCTGGTTCACAGCAGAACAGAGCAAAGACTACTGTTGTCAGCTGCAGGACAATACGGAGGAGTTGGATGTGTCCACAAGATGAGACCCACTGGAGAGGATGATGAATAACATTGAGAACAACCACAACAGTGACCTGGCCAGACTACAGGCAGGGAAACATGAGACTGGACAGGCTGGGACTGGCTGGGTAGCACTAATACTTGAAAATACATCCTCAATGATGCAATCTGTTCAATTCCTCTAAAAAGCAGATCATATGCCATCACTCACGATATAGAACCACCAGATTGCCCACCCATGTGCCAAAGCTTCCTTTGTCTTTGGAGCTCAAAACAATACCTTCTTGTAAGATGTCAGCCTCTCATTGATGAGCGGATGGATAGATTTCATTTCAGCCCTTTGTGTGCCACCCTTTTAGAGAAGGATAGGAGGGCTGAAAGACACACAGATCAGTCCTGACCCCACATCTACCACACAATACTTGACAAATGGACATCTCTCACATGTCTGAGACACAATATGCCCATTGTCTGTCTGTTTCAGTCACACAATCTCTATACTCACAGCATATGTGTGCACACACAACACACACCTCCTATTCTCTCCATGCACGGAAACCTGCTAGCCTGCCAGCACTGGAAAACTTGGAAAAGATCATCTGCTGGAGTTCATCATGCCTCGAATATCCTTTTGGCAGCTCATACGTTTGGAGAACAATCAAGATACTATTTCCAAACCGTTCCAGCGCACAGTGGGACGCATTATCTCATTTATAATCATGTGAATGATAGTGTACATGCAAATTACAGATCCACTGTTGTGCCTGTTTCCATAGATTCTGTTTACCAATAAACAGAACGAAGAGCCTGGAGTCTCACACCCAGCGAACTCTAGTTTGAAAGTTATGTCCCCAGATGTGATGTAGCCTCTCTCGTGGCTAATGTGGTAGGTTGCAAAAGACTCTAATCCGTAGCAGTAAAGTCCAAACCAAGTTTAAATGAAGTCAGTCACGAGAAATGTGCTGCTGAAACTCCACCATCAGTCACTTTGTCTTTTAAGGTGGTGGAACAAACACTTGTCTTTATTTTATATGTGTAGATGCATCCAAGACTTATTACTGGAGACAAAAAACAACACATTTTATGGGTCGTGTTAAATGGATGCACAAAACCAAACCAAAGATTTCACCACCTAACTCTACTGACAAGTTCTTTTCCATATATAGGGACTGGTGTACCATGTTGAGAGCAGCATGGCCTGACTAAATTCTGAATAGTGGAACTTTGTATTGGCAGAATAGGAAATTCAAGCAGAATGCTATGTGAGTTTCCTAAGAAACAAAACATAGGTGACTTGTGTTTAGGAAAATCCAGAGAAAACAGTGTTTACCTGTGAGTCAGGCTCCATGTAAGGGCTTGTCTTCCCATCTTCACTAACTGTTGGCGACCATACTCGCTCTCCCGTTCCTGATCTGAAAGACAATACCCATGAGAGAACGAGACAGAAAGTTAGATAAATCCCACGCCATCCAACACCCGAGCAGTGAAGCGTGTCATCGTTTCTGCTGAGAAGTATGAATTTTTCTTTGCTGACCGGTTTTTCCACGGATGGTCGGTAAAAGTGAAACTACTTGTCAACGTGATTTTCCAAAAAGAAACTAAAAAAAGAAAGCAAACACTGTCCACTTTAATCCTCTTCAAATTACTGTAAGCTGGGAAAGATGTCAACTTCGGCTTCAAATGATGTCCCATAGCTGTTATCTAATATTAGCAGGGCAGGTCCCCTCCATGTGCCAAAACACTCACAGGGCTACAGTTAATAAATCATACACTGTGCTGTTACCTTTGTATGCATGTGGATTTCTACATTTGGCAGGTTTCACATTTGGAATAGGATAAAGCTACTTTTTCGTACACCTCCCATTTTTACAAAGATAAAGTCATCAACACATCATAACTTCACTGCATGAACTATCGCTGAAAGAACATGCTGCATTTCGGGCCATGGATTCTTCAAAAGTAGTGATAACTGCATTACTGGTATCTGAGGCTTCCCCCCTCCTGCAGAGATCACCAGTAATTGATTCCAGTTTCATATACCTACAGAAAAATACAAGACTTATTGACTCAATGCAATAAGATATGTCATTTACAGCACTGCTGAATTAGCCTACTGTGTACACATCAGCGCAGGTCCACATAATTTATTAACTCCTTTTGAAAGAAATAAAATAGAATGCGTTGGTGAAACCACGGGTACACATTTCTCAGGCTGATAAAACAGTGTGATTCATTCCCATTGGCATGCTCACCCAAATTACTATTTCACTTTCAAGTTTACACACTGAAGCAGTGTCATATAAAAGATGGAAAGGGGAATTCTCTGGTTCATCTGGCTTTTGTTGCCATAGCGTTGGCTGTTAAATGGGAAAGCATCCAGCTTTCAAAAGGGTAACACCAGGACACCACGCAGAACGACAGCATGTGAGAGAGAGCTTTTCTTCACCCTCCTACCCTCCATTCATCCACACCTCCATCCACAGGGACATTAAAACTATTAAGGATGATTGCATGCATGAGTTGACCCCACGGAGGGGAGAGTCAATGTCTAAAGAGATGAGGTCATTGGGCTGCAGCTGGCACAGTGTTGGCTGAGCTGAGGCAATGCTTCAGATATGAACCACGGAGGTGTTGCTATCAAGGAAGCTCTTATGAGGCGCCAAGCGTCTGGTGGATGAGCAACAGCTACTGCGTAGGATGAAACCCCCCCTTTCTTCCCTTCCCCTCCACCACTTCCTCCACCATTCAGGGACAGACAGCCTTCATGTTTTCAGATTGTTTGGTTGCAATGGTTACCGCACAAACAGCCTATTGAAAGTTCAGCGAGCAGAGGCCCATTTGCATTGACATTTTGGATGTGCGAGACAGAAACACAGAATTTACCGTGCAGTCCATCCATAATAATGGAGTTTTGAAGGCAGAGGCGTTAGTGGAAACTGTGAGCGGACAGATCAGTTTGGGATTTACAGCGCTGCAGTACGTTAGCGCTCATTAAAATGAGGGTCAGACTGAAGAAGCGTGTTATTTTATGCCTTTAAAATCAAAAGAAGAAAAATATTCCACTTGAAAAACAACTGCCTCACAGCTGAACTTTGGGCTGTTATTTCAGTTAGCAGCCTTCATCCTTGAACTGAATGTAATCTCTCACTCCAAATATTGATAAAAAAGGGGAAAAAGGCTACTTCATGCCAGATTGGAAACTGTTTTGGCGTATCTGAAATGTAACACAAATAGCCACAGTCTGTTGCACACAAGTTTGATTAAGGACAATAGATTGCATTGTTATTTTCTGTTTTGCTTCCAGCATTGACTCCGTCTGAGAGATTGCCAAAGGGTGTATGGGAAAGAATCCTACTACTACTGCTGCTGCTAACATTCATTAACCTGTTGATTGTCACTGCAACCCAGTTATTCTTTCCACTACCTCTGTGACTGTCAAAGGATAAATTCCTTGTAGTAAAACCTGTCTGGAAATATCATTTCGAAATATCTGATAATGAGATCACCATGATCTGCAAGGCTATCGGAAACTAGATGTTTTCTATAAAAATCTAGTTTAAGATCAAGTGTCTTTACTTCTTCCTGCTCCAACTAATGCCAAAAAACACACTGAGATGACTGATTGTCACGGCAGATCGATGCCTTCAGTTTCTTAATATTGAGTTACAAAAGATAGGGTTGAAAACTGTAGCCTTTGACTTCTTACCAACCAGCTCCACTTCTCTTTCATGACTGTATATACCAATGTCAAACAAGGTTGAATTCAAAAGACAATAAAGAAAGAAAAAACGGTGAAGAGACCACACATGGGGAGCTAGTTCTGAAATCCACATGGATTTTGGTAAGCAGAACGGAACAATAAAAAGAAGATCACAAAATCTCCCATAAAATTTCAGCATAAAAGAACCAATAAAAATGGGTTCATGACAAGAAGATATAAAAGTAATAAAAACAAAAACAAAAGGAAGCATGCATATAGAGAAAGTGGAGCAGAATAAAGAAAGTCTCAGGTCAACACAATGATTTTTCCCATTCTTTCCTTTGGTCATATTTTCCCTTGCTTGACCTCCTCCTGCCAGGTTTCATTTCCTGATTGGGGAGATCTGGTTTTAGCAGCGGTGGATGAGTTTACTTTGGCTGCACTGGATCACCATGTTTCTAAGAGGAGCACGAGACAGAAAAACCAAGCACCCTCAAATTAAGATGTGGGTGATCACTGATCATTTCAGGGTTCACCTAAGAGTCTTGCTTCAGTGCCTCGCTTTATCAAACTCATCCAGAGAAGGCCGGCTTTCAGCTCTCTCATACATCAGACGCTACCGGAGCTGCTCCTGTGTTATTTTGCAATGTGAGAGTTTAAATGCTTTCTCCTTAGGGAGTAAGAGGAGACAATCACCTTTTAAAGAGCAGTTGGGGAGGTCTAAGCGGCAGACCTCAGGGGGGTCATTTGGAAAAAATCCACATCTGGGTGCTGACTAGATCAATGCAAGAGGGGAAAAGGGCGGGAACATGATGCTCTGTACCCTCAGTCCTTTCTTTCAGCAACTCATCCTCTCAAACACCATTGATGTTGCATTTGTGACCACAAAAAAAAGAGACTTTGAGAGCGCGTGAGAGGAATGATGAGATGAGGGGAGGCTTGTTGCTTGTAGTGAAGGGGCGTGTAAGAATTGGTTCCTTTGGAGGTTTCTTTTTTGTTTTTGTCCCAGCTGGAGTCCTGTGCTCCTTTGGTCCCATTGAGCCTCGTTCATAATTCCTCAGCCGTGAGTCACAGGTCGCGGAGTCAAAGCAAGACAGCAGGGGCAAATCCTCCACGAAAGGATCTCACTCTGTGTCTTTTCTCTGCCGGTTTTCTCCGATTCCATCCAACTCCTCGGCCCCGTTTCTTGTTTTGGTTTGACTCTCCAGATGATGATCATATTTATATTGTTCTTTGTTGGACTCAGATATGCACTCATACTGCATGCATTATATATCCCCTAAAGGCCCTAGCCTTATGCATATCTAACCTTACCTTTATGCAACCTAAGTATAAAACCCAAAAAAGACACTGATGAAAAACATGAGGTGTGCCTGGAAGCTCTGAGATACCAGTAAGTGAACTTTGGACCTATTTGCTACTTTGTTCAACCACCAATGTTTTTGCATCTGTTTTGCAGAAACTCTTATGGGAAACGTAAGTATTGAGATACAACAACAACAAAAAAACTATATGTAGCTTTCCCTTAAAGTTCTTCCACTGAAACCTTCTGCAGTCATACCAATAAAACGGAGATGAACAGAGTTTCATTTGTGATGCTCCATTGCTTCTGTATAAAGCAGTTCCAATGAAAACTCTTTATAGCGAGGTCTGTGGATTACTCTGCATAACCACAACTCTGAAAGCTGCTGTTTTGGATATGTCAATTTTCATTGTTTTGAGAAGCACAAATTAAATTCCCTTCAGCCTCATTGAACTGAAGTGGAAGCCAAACCCCAGAGATGCCAAAATTACAATTATATGCATGCTTAAACGGCAGACAAATTACAGGAAAAATCAACGGAAAGTGTCTTAGTAAGGTGTTGGGTCACCATGTGCTGCCAGAACAATTGCCATTGATGCTGCAAGCCTCTTGGACTCTACTGGAGAGATGGAACTCCATTCTTCCAAAAGATGTTCCCTCAGTTAATGTTTTGATGATGGTGGTGGAGAGCCTGCTGTCCAACAAAGTGGTCCAAAATCTCCCGTAGGTTTTTTTATTAGGTCGACATCTGGTGAAGGCCAAAGCATATCATTTTCATGCTCATCTAAATATTCAGTGACCCCTTGTACCCCATGGATGGAAGCACAGTCATCCTGCAAGAAATCACTCCAATCAGGATAGAAAAAGTTTTGTTACAGGATATAGATGATTCCAATTTTGCATTGATGTGCAGTGGCCTTTTCTTCTAAAGGGACAAGTGGAACCAAATAATGTCAGCAAAAAGCCTCCAACTGTAGAACAGAGCCACCAGATTCCATCATTGTAGGGATCCAGCATTTGCTCATTTGTTGAGAGTATGGTCAGTATGACTCATCTGACCACTACACTAATGCCTATGGTTTTTGCGCAACTGAACTCCCAAATGTGCATTCATTTTTTTTCTAATAAGGGGTTACGCACTGCAACCCTGCTATAATATCTCCCTCTGTGTGATTGTCGACGGACTGTTTGAGCTGACACAGTCTAATCATGTCTTGCTTTGACATACTCAGTCACCTGAGGAGGACATCACTAAATGTGGACTGTTGACCACAAATTCCTAACTTGTTTACTAATGTGTCTCCCATAGATGTTACTATAGTCACCGTCTTTATGACTGAAGCTCCTGCCAACCATTCCCCAACAATGATCCCTCTTTCAAAGCCACTTATACATGCATTTGTTGTGTTTCTCCACTTAAAATATTGCATTGTTTGGTGAACTGACCCTTAAAGCTCTCTACCATCAGCAGTTTTCCTGCCACCCTGGACCTGATCCTAAAGTTTTTTTTCCTACATCAAGCAAAATTGGCATAAGGACAGCAGGGTGTCCACATTTCACAAGATTTTTTTTAGAATCCAAGAACAAGACAGAGTAACACACACAGCGCAGGCATCATGACTCATTTTTCAGCACATTTAACTTGCCACCCCAGCACGACTCTTTCCAAATGGCCCAACCAGCACTGGAAGCACACACACACCCCAACCGCCATCATCGGTCTCTCAGGCTTCTGCAGCCACATGACTTTCTCCAATAAGCTCTGGCAGAAGGAGGGAAACTGCAGGGAGGTGAAGGCGCCGGCATGGATGGGACAGAGGAGAAAAAGATGAAGAGGAGATATAAAAAGAAAAGTGGATTAGTAGAGTGGGATTTAAGGTTTGGGGCGAGAGGCAACAGGGTACTTGGAGGTCAGAGATGAAGATCCCAAACAAGTAGGAGAGAATGGAAGAGTGATGGGAAAGCTTCCTTCACAGTTGGTTCATGTATTCAAAAACTCTGTTTAGGTCTGAGGATATACAGACCAGCAGACATGACACACTCCAATATGGGCCCCGTGTGTCGGTCCAGGTTTTCTGACTTTATAGTAAACTTGGACATGTGGAGCGGGTGTCAGCCATTTTTCCTCCTCAGTGAGAAGACACAGCTCCATTTGAAAATCGATGCCAGGAACTAAAAGAAACTAGCGAGGGTGTTTCACCTCACAGTGCAGCGTTGACAGGCCTGCATCAGCGGGGAGGCCTGATGGAAAATGGAAAGCTGTGTTTAAGTGTTGACCTCAGAGCACTTTTGTTTTCCCCTCCATGTCTTGCCTTCTTTCATTTTTAAAAAAAAAACTTTCCCTCTGTTCCTTCTCTTTCTCACCAAATTATCTGCTTCATTCCATCACTCATCATACCTCTGTTTATACCGACGTGAAACCATAAATAAACACACCAGCATGCGTTTATTGAACTTTTACTGTACGTTCCATTTCTGCATGAATTTTCCTTTGTGGTGGTACACGGATTAGTTACAAACTCATGAAAACGTCTCAATAAATCACAGAAACTAAACAAATGAGAACACCCCCAGGACATGAGGGCTTTTGATAAGTATTGCTATACCTTTACAGTCACCACATGAACTAAGATTTATTGTAGATCATCATATTAACACATGGAGGGAGAGAAAAGTATTTGGAATAATGGCGTTGCCTCTGTTGCTCCAGTTGAGTTTCAGAGACTTGGGAAATCCATACCAAGTAACACTGTGGCTTTGAAGGCTTTATGTGGCCCAACACCTTACTAGACAAAATAGACCAAGATCAGCATCTTTTATTGTCTTGCTAATATTTGTAGCTGAGGATGATGGGAAAGTCACTGGTTTTGCAGGTATTTGATTATAAACCAAACTGTTGGCAAATTTTAATTTATCATCCACTAGATTGAGTGAAATGATCACCAAAGTTATCACAATTCATCCAGAGAGAGACACAAATGTCTGCACCAAACTTTACAGACACATTCTCTTCAGTTCACTGAAAGATATTTTGGAAAATCCATAGTAAAGATAGACAAGCCCAAGCAGCAATTCTAGATTTTACACATATAAACATGGAATTTTCCTTTAATGACAGTATAAAAAATCTACACAAACGACTGGAGATGCCGGCTCATGTTTCATAATGCCTCTTTACGTCTTATTCAGCTTTCATGAGTTTCCCGGGGCACCTAACCAGAAACCCCCTTGACGCTGAGCGCCCCTTTAAAATGCTCCATCACAGAAATTATGAAAAATGTGGGTTGTTAAAGTTATAAATGTGGACACTTTACAAAGAAACATTCTTGTGTTACACAAGACTTCAAGCTCAGATGCATCCAGTGTACTGTAATTTTGGTTCACAGCAGACGTGTAGACTCATATATTTGTCCATCGGCAGCAGCACCAAATTACAGGTCTCTTGTTTCTTGTGACTGTTTGGAGTATTTTATGGCATAGTCTTTTAATGAGGGCTGAGAACTGCTGTCCTCTGAAATATTATTTTCTAGTGAGTCAGCATGGGTTCTTCCAGTCACTCCCATTGGTTTTTTAACTACAGAATCAATGGCTGCAATTAAATAATCCTCAGTTATTTCTGTAAGCCACAACCAAAGAGTGTTTCCAATAAATTAAAAACCCATATTTCACATGTCCTTCAGTGAACAACACACATATTCATCTTTTACATATAAACATGACATCCCTGTTGTCAGGATAAGTAATAACAAAGGGCTTGAACAGACTGCCATGTGGCGTCTATTTCACTGCTTATTTCTGGGAAAAACCTTTTCAAGGCTGATTTCTGTCAAATATTTGGTTTAGCGTTGTGCCTTCTGTGCATTTCGTGGTGGTAGCAGTCAAAACTGTGATCTTTAGTCCTGTTGATGAATGTGGGATTTTGTAGGTGGCTCTATTTTGTTTGTGGGATTAGTCATAGTGACTGTTGCTGTTTATTAACACAGGACATCCTGCATGGCTTTTTTCCTGGGAAGATTTCACAGTGCACCGGGTATTCAGGACACGGAAGGCAATGTTTCAATCACACTGGCTAAAGAACTGCACTAGATAGCCTTGATTTATAGCTAACTTTGTGCAAAAAAGTAATATTCCTCCATAATACACAGCAGGAATATGCAAAGAGTATTCCAAAGTAATGACCTCTATGTGAGCGAGGGGAGCTGAGCTGAGCTTAACCGCACTGTCTGTTTAATTGAATTTCCAGCGATGCTCTAAGCAGAAAATGCTGGCTGTAAAATAGCGTTCTAGGCAGAGAAGTGCCCATGTGGATTTCTCACTTGCTCTCTCTGATTCACTGCTAATCTACTTGGCTTTAACGTCCTCCTCGTGTCTCTTTTACTCTCTCATCATTGTTCCTCTTTTTCCTTTTCCTCATAATTCCCTGCATCATTCCCAGCACCCTTTTACCCTTTCAAAATTTTTTTTCCACCTAGTCTCTTTCACGAAACAATTCTAAACTTTTAGATCTGTCTCTTTTAAGTGTTTGGTTTCTTCTGCCCCTTCTGTCTTCCCTCCTCTTCACCAGCACTTCATTTCAGCTCCGTACACCGGAGCCAAAGGTGCATGCCTATCTCGCAGACATGCCTTTCCCTCCTCCTGTCCTGCAGCAGTTCATACTGTAATTATTCAGCAAATATACTGTAGAAAGGTCACATTCCAGCAGCTAGCCTTGTCCGGCCTCTTGTTATATGACCCTGTTATGTTGTCAGTTTAAATGGAATATTAAGGAGGACAGATGGAGAGCACGGCTATATCTGCTCTCTTAGCGGTTGTTATAACTTAGAAGAATTATTTCAAAGCATGTAAGGTTAGTTAGGAAAGTTTTAAATATCATCAACTCTCTTGTATTTTACCTTCATGTACCTTTATAGGAGACCTTTAAAAAGTTGCTGAACTTGATTGGATTTTTGTTGAGAAAAATGCTTTTGTGTGTTACTCAAACAAGGGCACGACGCAATTCAGCAAAATTATTTGAACCGCCTCAGTCTCACAATGTAAAAAGTATTTTAGCTGTAGCCTTTAACTGTATTTAACCATATTCTTTTTTTTTTTTAAATACCATTGTTTTAGAGATTTTCCCGTTTTGTTTAATTATGAAAAATATCTGGTAAAATTGCAGGAAAAAGTATTAATTTAGATGTTAATTTTAAAAAACAGGCCTAAACTGTATATAACATCCACACAATAATCTGCATTTTTACAAATAGTATAATAGCTACAAATATCATTATTTCTGCATTATTTTTACTGGTTTTTTTGTATGGGTTTTCTTTTGTTGTTTATCTTAACGGTTTTTGAAGGTTACAGTATTTTATCATTTTTTTAACTTTCTTTTTTCTGGTTTCCAGGTTTTTGTTTTTGTGTTTTTTTTACAGTCTACACATTGCTTTACAGAGAAGCATTCCTGAAAGCCACATTCCAACAACTGAAATGACAGTCAAGTCCATTTTCCACTTTAGTGTAGCCGCTAAAATGGCATTCAAGATTTAAATATCCCAGTCACCATAAACGTGATAGATCTCCAGCGATGTGATGAAACAAGCAGATAAAGAAAGAACATGAAGCAACACATCACCTCTGTGCTGCATATTCATCACTCTAAAGCCCTCCTGCTGTTTTATCACCCTAACATACCGCTTACATTCTCTAATGTGTTAAGCAGCTCCGACTGATTCAGGGGAGCTTTAAGCTGAATTTGGGAACATTAGGATGCAAGTGGTTAAGTGTAGGAGTGCCCTGTTTTTGGTGCTCCTGCAGCTGTAGAGGAGCTCCTGCTACTTCATACATCCTTAAATAAATTTACAATCCCAATGTGGACAAACCACTTAACGCTCAAGCGCTCAGCTTGATATATGGATGGATGGTGACTTTGGGCTTGTGGGGTTGGAGGGGTTGTTGCATGCCAGTACTGTACTATGAAACATAAATGTAGTCCACATGAAGAGGAAAAATCTCTGTGAATACTTTCTTATCTGGCAGATTTGATTAATCCAGGAGTGACTCTTACTCACACTGCATCTGTGAGTCAACTTCACGCTCCAAATCATTACAGGGGAGTAAGACAGAGAAGGAAATTGAGAGACACTCTGCTGCCCTAAAAGGAGAGAGCTGAAGCACCAGTTGGCAGTTTTCACTTGTAACCGAGGCCTGAAACCACACAGTGTTCTTCATCTGAGAGGACGGGATTCAGAGGTTGCCAGATTTGCTCTGCACTTTCCAATGTTCTGGCAACCCAAGTAACCATCTAATAGAAATGTGGGAAGCAACTGACATTTCAGTTTTTCCTTGCTTAGGCCCTCATCCCACCTCTACCCCCCTCTGTCATTAACTGTTTAGATGGATGACTTCTATTCCGCTATGTTGACAGAAACACGCTGCTCCCGTCCTCTGCTCGAGGTCACATCATACATCCTCACATACTAAAATGGTGCACCAGTCTGAAGGAGTGGAAGACAATTTTCCAGCTCATGAACTGGTAAAATGCGCAATATCGACCTGTGAAGTCCATTTGCAAAGGTCACTCTCTGACTCACTGTATGTACAAGGCTCATTGATTTTGACGGCGCTCTGTAGGAGCAGCAAGTAGATCATTTAAACTGTCGTAAACCTGTCATCTGTCGCTATGACTCGATTGTGCCAGGCTGAACAGACCCACCAGAAATAGAAACAATATGTGCTCCTGGACGAGAGGCAGTAAATGACCTTAGTCATAAAAAAAAATAACCTGTCAAGTCTTTCAACTCAATTCACTTAATGAGCCTCAGAGCAAAAACCATGAGTGGCCTCTGCTGAGGGTCAAAGCGGTGATGACTGATTAGAAAATGACTAATGCTCAACATTTCCTGATATCCACTTATTCCAAATGTTAAAACTCCAATAAGGTCATCCTCCGTGGAAACTATGCTGAATGTGCAGTGTGTCACATATGCTGAAGCTTAACAAGCGACTAACTGGGGTGTTTGTCATTGTCTTCCAACATGGTGCACTTATGATTGATCCTCAGGATTATCTCGACTGACAAAGATTGCTAATATCAGTATTTTCGGATTTGAGTGTTTGTGATTCAAGTTAAGCAACCAAAACTACTTGGTCAGAATTTTGGAAAGATTCTAGACGTGGTTACACTCAGCCATTACTTCTGCCTTTCTTCCTAACTGTGTGTTCAGACAGAAAGCAGCTTCTTAAAATTGAGTATGTTCTGCTTTCTTTACTCCATTTTTTAGACCAAACAACTAATCATTTTCAAACTAATTCAAAAATTAGTTGATCAATTAATCCACTAAATCCCAAAGTTTCTCTGGGTTTTCTTCTCCTGTCACATTTTTACTCATTTTTCATTGCGGTATAAAGTCATACACTTCCATGAAAACGGCACAATTGTGGCTACAGGTAGAGAAAACTCAAAACTTAGTGCAGTATAACAAAGTTATAATGCCAGAAATTCTAGAAAAGTTTAAAGTTGAATTTCTTTGATTATTTATTTTACAAAAATGGAAAAATCACAGAATTTTTTTCTGCTTATATGTTGAATTTGTTTTTATACTTGTCTCTGGTCTGCTCTGGGTATACACAGCCTGCAGTTCAGCTGAGTCACTCAAGATTTCTCGGTTTTGCCAAGGATTTGGTAATTTTTCCTGATGGAACTATACAATACTCTTGATATGATCAAGGGCTGGTGGAAAGTTGAAAATCTAACATTTTTTTTCTATTTTTATAGTTTGTGCCTCTGATAAATTGTGCAATTTTGTGGATTTTTTAAAAAAAGATAACATTCCATTCAAACTTGCAAATGAGTTTTGGAGTTCAGAGGGTTAATAAGCAATGAAAATGATCATTCATCGCTGCCAAACTTGTCAGGAAAATGTAAACATACCATAGGTCAATTTAATGGTTCGACCACACGAGCAAAGCTGTGTGGTTGTCTCATGTTTCCATACCTGGTGATGCTGAGGGAGAGCTGCTGAGTGCAGTTTTTGATCCGGTTCTGAGCCTCCATGTGTGTCATGTGCTCTGTGCTGTCGCCGTTGATCGCCAGGATGGTGTCGCCTGGACACAGGTCACCTTGGGCGGCCTTGCTGCCAGGTGTTACCTAAAGATAACATTCACACACACACACACACATACCGATCCAAGCACACCCAAGAAAAGAAAAGAAAGAGCTGTTATAAGTGGTGTCAAACTGTCTGTGTGAGAGAAAGAAAAAAAGAGGAAAAAGAAAAGGAGTACTAGCGTGGGAGTGTCAACACAGAGGCCAAATTCAACAAAAGCACCTCTCTTTTGATTTATGCGATATTGCCTTAGGCAGCGCTCTAGGTTTACGCTTTCAAAAGCCAGCAACAATGACACTGGGAAGTGAGAGGCCACTCAGCCTTGGAGGTGGTGAAGTATCTCGAAAGAACAGGAACTTTATTGTATGTCTGGCCTTTTGAAAGTCACTAAAAAACTAACCATGTGCAATTTTATGATCACTCAGCGATTGCATCATTCTAAACCCGTATAGAATGAGTTCAAGTCCAGGAGTTGAGGTACTTTGAACCGAGCTTGCATATAAACCTTGAACATTCACAACTGTATCTGTGTAATGTTTGGTTCATTTGCAAACATCTGCTCAGTAAATACATATATTTTCTGATTAGTCTTGGTGTTTTTTTGGTCCTGTAAAACACATGTCCACATCGCTTTAATTTGGAAAAACGTCTTTGAGTGGTTAGACGGAGCAAGTTCCTCTCTGTGATCTTTCATTCCTGAAACACTGTGGACATTTGAGCCCCTCAGGGAGGCAGAGGGGTGAGGTGGTGAGGAGTAAAGGGGGAGGGTGGGTGTCCCAGTGGGTATGTTTCACCTTCACATACATACCAAGCAACATATGATGTCAATTTTCCATTATTGCGCACACACGTCCCCGATGTCCCTGCTATTTCCAGGCCTGCCTCTGACTGATCTGACGGTTTTGGCTGATATAATTAAGAAGAAACTGCCAATTATTTCCTCCACAGTGAAACAGTCACTGTCATATGGGAAGCTGCAGAGCAAAATACTCTTTGATAGCCGTAAAGCAAAAATCTGAACAACTGTCATCATGTCTCCGGTCTTCTTTGTGTGCTCTGTGCACTATCAAGTAATGACATTTATGGCTATTAGCTGTCTGTATTTTTCCGTCCGTTAAATGTGAAGAGATTTTCTGCAGCTGGATGCAATTTTTTTAGTCACACTGGTTATTTCAGGGAAACACTGAGCAATAATCTCTGGCATTTCCATATCATCCAAAGAGCAGGAGGTGCTTTTTTTAGCTGCAGATTAGTGAACCAATATTTAGTTCCCAGTCTAAACAAATAGTCCAAACTGAGGCCTTCAACTCTAAATTTCCATAAACAGAAGCATGACCAGTGATAGCAACGAGCTGCAAGTGTAAAGAAAAGAGCACTACATTCTCGGGCAGAAATGATTATTTTCACTATCGATTAATCCAGTATATATTTCCTCTACTAACTGTTTAGTCAATGAAATGATGGTGAATGGTGAAAAAAAAAGCCCACAACCCAAAGCGACACCTTTAAAGTGCTTGTTTTACCAACTAGAGGTCCAAACATGAAAGACACTCCATTTTCTATCAGTTAAATAAAAATTTGCATCAAATCATCTCATTTTAAGGGTTGCAACTACATTTTTTTCGGTAATTTTGCTTTAAAAAAGTGACATCATCTCTCAGTTATCATAACTGCAGGATAATTTCCTGCGTTTTTATCAAATCTGAACCAGGTAAGTTCAGATTCCAGCACTTTGCCACATGTCTGAGAGCTAAAAGGCTAAAATGACTACTTGTGTCTATGAATACACAGGGAGCAGAAGATTAAGGATGATTTTAAAGTTAATAAACCCCTTGCATGTCAAGTGTCTGTGATTAATCTCTGTCCCTTCATCCAAGTTCTGACTTGTACCACTTTTTGAGCCACCCACTGCCTCACCCTACACCATCCTATAAAGCCTACGGCCTTTACAACCGTGCATCTTAAGATATATTGTATTTAAAACAGTAAAGTGGGACTGCACACACAGGTATTAGTAATCTATTTCAAGCTAATTTAGGATAAGATTGGTTCAAAGTCTGGAACACAAAGAGAGAAGAGAGAGAAGCTGCTTGTACAGGGGAAGCAGCCTCGCTAACTGGGAACAGCGTTTTAAGAGCAAAGGCACACAAGTTCACGCTCCATGAAGCCCTAATAGCTGAGTCGTGTGGTTCAGATGTGGAATTCCTAATTTACAGCCTCTGACCGCCCCCATGTCCCTGACTCAGTTCCGGTAAACTGAGAGGTCACTGTGGGGAGTATGCCGAAGTTTGTGTGTCTGTTTTTGTGTGTGGGTCTCTGGCAAAAGCAAACACACCTAAACTCACTGTATTCATCAGCTGCACTTGCAGAAATCTCACGTAAACAACTCAGCAGGTATGATTTAAGTTGTGTAAATTAAAGACTGAAACCTTTTAGAGAAGCAAAAACATGAATACAGTTTTTTTGCGGGAGTGGGATCTTTTGACAGTCACTAACTGGAGGTTACAGTTTACCCCCATGATTTAACACGACCTCCCCAGTGAGAATGCATTCTGAATGTTTGTGTGTGTGTGTCTTGGTTTTGTGCCTGGGTTGTGTCATAGTGGAACAAAGTTCATGCACCCCCCAACACACACAGTGTAAGCAATATCACCTCAGGGTCAGGTCATGCAGAGTGGTGCATGAACCACACACACACACATGCACACAGCGGTATGCCAAGTACCACAATGGCATGACTGAGGTCGACACTGGAGGACAAACATTCCCGTCTGTTAGGAAATGTAAGGATGATGTAGAGTTATGCGGTTCAGACTTAATTATATTCTGTTATATTTACACTGTGCATGTAGTGTGACGTCATGACTTGAATCTATAGAGCTTTACGGATGAATGTAATTTTCTAATTAGCTTTTTACTCTACAGTCTCAGTAAGCAGCTCTAAAGACCACACTAGCAATTTGTTTATCCTTGACATTTTATTTTTGTCTCCTTACTCAAATGAAAGCCCTGGTAGTAACAAAAGCTAAACAATCCAGTTCCACAGGCTGCATTTGTTGGCTGACATAAGAAATTAAGTATCAGTCTCTAAAATGAAAGGTCAGTCTCACGGTTTGTATCCGTAGTTAAGAAAGAGTTGCAGTGGAGCCAGACAGTGGCCTTGATGTCACCCATTGGTTTGTGGACTACAGTTATCAGTTCAGCATACGATATGTTAACGTGGTAGCGGCCTGTTAATCACAAGGTAGCCTCGCTCTAAAACATACCCTGCTACCTTAAACAGTAAGTTTCAAAACTAGCAATTGAGATCATAAAGTTATTAGAAAAATGTTCACTGAGGCAACAAATCGGGGGAGAAATAGGCTCATTTTCTCAGATTTCTACACAATCTGACATCTTTTTGCAACCAGAGGAGTCGCCCTCTGCTGGCCATTAGAGAAAACGCAGGTTTAAGGTGCTTTTCAGACCCAGATACAGTCTGTGAATGGGAATCAAAGTGGTTGTGAATGATGACAAGTGGTTTCTAGACCACTGTGGAGTGGAATAAAATACAACACATTCAACAGAACAATCATCAATTCAAATAATCAAATTCAGATCTAATTTTCACCCAGCTTTTTTCAATGCTAGCAGATATGCAGAGAATTTGTTAAAACAAACCCAACATAAGTGGGTTGTTGTTATCTACTGTTAGTATTGAATAAATGTAGTAAAATCACTCTACTATCATTCAGCCATCATATGTCAGTTGAAACCGCAGATACACCAAGAATTCCACATAAACCACTCTCTTTACTAATAAAAAACATGACATAAAAGTATTATCATTAAAGACTGTAACAATCTCAGGTAATTACTCCTACATGTGTTGATATAATATAAGTCAAAGTAGTGATAAAGACATTTTTCACAGCAGCAAGTTCACCTGATGTGCAGGCATCAGACTGGCAGCCATGGTGGTACAGAAAACAACTTCAGCAACTGGTTATTAGGCAATCTAAACAGTTACTTCATTTCCATATGGAGCCACTCCACAAACAGTGACATAGTTAAATGCTAACAGATAGAGCGGTTAGCAAATGACAGCCTCATGTCACACAGAGTCATCATGTGGCAGCGCTGAGGCTCGGCGAATATGTGCTGAAGTGTGGTTTCGCTGAGGAACAGAGAGGCTGGGAACCCAGCAAAGGAACAAATGTGAGCGTGTGACTGTCTGTATGTGCGGACACACTATGTGCTGTACTTGGATGAACACTTTCACTCGAGTGTGACATCAGCCCCGGGGCAAAGTATTGTGACACGTCATTATTGTTTTTGAAGATGGTGTCATTTATCTAGATCAAGACCTGAACCATAAACCATGCGCTTGAGAACAGCTTCGGATCTGCACATACATTTCTGTCACTTAAAAGTAGTGCAAAAAAATGTTAATGTTAGTATGAATCAGCAATATTTAATGAAGGGAAATTCAAATTTTCCTTTCTTCTCTCTCTTTTTTGAATACAGACACACACACACACACACACACACACACACACACACATATAGCTGCCTTCTCAGACAATGCGTTTCAAAATCATTTGTCAGAGATCAGGCTCATGCTAGACACCAAATTGTGTATTTAAGAGCTGACTCACTAAAAAAAAAAGCAGCTTAAATACTCCTGACACAGCAGTTATGTTTAATCTAAACACCTACAATAAAATTCTGAACCTAAGCTGGTTGTATAAGCGTCTGTTGACTTGCAAATCACCAAATCAGCACTTACTGCTTGATTATTTCTAATCTTTATGCGAGAAGAACGTGCCACTTTCAAATGCTCTCATGCACGAATCCCACAGAGGCTCTTTCTGCTGGGTGGGAGCTCAGAGTCGCACGTCTCAGCAACAGACAGAATCATTCCTGGCACCGTGTCAGACTCCTTTGTTTTCTTGCTGGACCTGAGATAGGAACCATGGTTATGACCTTGGCGACGCTTTGGAAAGCCAATACACAGCCTGGGGCGTGAGGTTCCGACTGGTGCGCGTTAAATCACACTCAAACAAAGAGACGGATTCTGCCAAGAGCAATAAGCAACGTGCTGATGATTAAACATGTGGGGTTAGATTTTTAATGAGAACACGGGGAAATGGGAGAGTCACTTGGACTTAATCGCAGCCTGTAATGTGTTCACGTACATCCAGGATGAACACGATCTTACACATCGGCATTAGTCATCAGCAAGTGTGAAGCAGTCCCTGTAAATCTGATTTGTAAGCAGATTAGTAATATCCCTGACAGGCCTTTACACATGGGGTGTGTGTTCCTGAACTTTCTCTGTGTCTTATTCATAATGTAATGCTTCAACATCAGAAGAATCCCATATTAGATACAGAACAGACTTGAAACAAACATGCTGGTTGAGAGCATGAGAGAAAAAAAACACTCATTCCGTGACCCGAGAGCAGATTGCGAGTCAAACTGTGAGGCTGTTTACGAATGTAAGTGAAACAAATTGATGTTTTCCTCATGGGCTTCATATGGAGGCAAGTTCCGCAAAGCTGCAGTCACTCTACTGTCTGGGGATGTTTTCTGGTGTTAAAAGACAAGAAATGCTCATCTTCGCATCGCTGCTCACACGACTGTCACATGGATTGTCGCTTTTATGCATGAGATGAGCAGGAAAAGCTCAGCAACAACTCAAGGACTTGCACTGCCCCTCTTGCTCTACCGCTTCGACAACTCCAGAGCTCTTCTGACAACAGGAAATTCTTCGAGAGAGTACCATCTGTTATCCTCCGCTCAGTTTGTTGTAGGAGATACAGCATCTATAATTCTCGCCAGGAGTAAAAAAGCAGACAGACAGCAGCCGAAAGCCGACTATTATAACCAGCAGTGTCCGAGGAACAGCCCATGTGGCTTTAGGTCACATGTCCTGTCTCTGGTATGTGGCACAGACGGACGTACTGAGAGATTAAAGGGTACAAAGGACATCAAGTTCATCTGATGCATAACCGTTAATGCACTCAGAGTTAGTTTGTTCTTGAATTATGTTCGGTGATTCCAGTGTACTCATAAAAATCAGGAATGGTGGAACAATATAAGGTCATGCTCCGTTAAATTCCAGGAATGCCAGGAAGAAATATTAATTAGTGGAATGTGTCTAGCATAAAAGAGATGAACAGATGAGACTTCCCTCTCTGCATCTCAGACTGAAAGCCACAAACATCAACTACAAGCACAGAAAGTGACCGGCTCCAGTTTATCCTGCTCTCAGAAAGCATTACTCTGCCAAGGGGTGGACTTTGATCCCATTCAGATGGAAACACAAAAGAAAACCATACGTCGAGTGTAACTAGATTTCTTAATGTACACTGTATACAATGAGCTGCAGATGGTGTACATAAACAGTTGCTCCGTGACCTTTTATGAAGACCTGGCCTTCGAGTTCTGCAGTGTTTTTTGCTGAAAAAGTAGAATCAATTTCTTCTTCTGCTGATTGTAAATTGTGTCTTCTGTGATAGAAACTACAGACTTTTGGACTCACGACTGTCAGCCAAGAAAAGCAAGCAATCTGAAGACTTCAAATTGGGTTTTGGAAAATCAGATGTTTCTTACATTTTACAGACTCACCCATTAATCCATCAGTGACAATGCTTTAATTGCAACCCTACGAAGCTCATAAAAAGGACTTTCTGCTCAGGGCTGAAACTTAAGTGCTTTAGTATTCGCCAAGAGTAATTGAGTGTGCATGAAAAAGTAAATTGCAGATCATTTTAAAAGCAATTTCTATTTAATAATCAATTAAATGTTTGAATCATCCACGAACATAAATGCCTTTCTGCGTTTTAGCTCATTGTAAACAGAATATCTTTGGATACTGAACAGCTGGTTGGTTGGACAACTTCAAACAGTTTGACGACAGCAACTTGAGGTTTGGGAAACTGGGAAAAATACTTCAAGTTGTGCCAATTTCTAAATTGTCTGATAGTGACACAAACCATTTTCCAGACTCTGCACAGCACGATGAACATAAAGGTGTCAGGAGCTGGACAGTGGCTCCGTGCGCTGCTCCGATCATTACTTATCCAACGCTCGGTTGTGAATTCCCTTCCACAAGACGCCTGTTTGCCAGTTGGCAGGACTGACAAGTGTCCTGCGTCACCTTCTGTCTGGAAGTCAGTTTGACATCCATTTACAAAAGGGCTTATACCACAGCTGCCACATTCAACGCATCCCCTCTAAATGCTTCTGCAGTTCTATCAGCGATTTTATACGTTTCTGTTTCTCAGCCACTCAATCTATCTCATTCACTCGCAGCCAGTTAACAAGCTGACCCACCATGCACACACAGACACACTATCAGGGCAAATGTTTCCAGAGTCAAACAGACACACCATTAGCTGGCTCAGGCCCTAATGGGCTGGCAGGGGACTAATGGGCTTATCCTGGAACATTATCACCTTAAGCAAAGAACCAGCTGCAGCCATCACAACTTGTTTTTTGGTATTTACAACTTTCACTGTCTCAGTGCAGGTGTTTCATGGCATTCAGTTTTATATGAGCAGAAAGAGGAGGGGAAGAGATCTTCCAGCCACGCAAAGGAGAGGTATTACTGGAAGGATTGTGTAAAATCCCGTAAAACTCAATAACAACTACCATTTTGCTCTCATCTTAAGCCTCCTCTTGTTCTCTTGACCAGCTTTGCAGATCCAGCAGACACACCACTACCATTTAGACAGTTTCTGGCTTGTGCAAGGCTTACATGATGCTAAAATGCCCCCCAGAGAGGCATTTCGGATTGAGTAAGACATAAACTATCCTTCTCTGAAACACTCTCACAAATGCACTCGTCCTCTGTCTGTCTCTGTGTATCTCTTTCTGTGTCACTATTCAACACATTGTAATTGCTGTCTTGGGCATGCACTGTGCAACAAGAATGCAAGGAGCATGTGATGAATTGCGAGCCGACGAGATACTCCAGTATACCAGCAGCAATGAATCACATCATGCACCAAACTCAGAATTCGACCAGCTCCCATGAGCCGAAGTGAGAGGATTCCTTTCCCACATTTCTCCTTTTTAAAAAAAAAAAAAAAAAATCACTTCTTCTTGAATTTGATCTTGATTTATTCACCGACATAAATCTGACTAACAGACACCAAGAATAAACACTTACAAAGTTCTGGCAGTAAAAACATATCTTGTCTTGTCAGCTGATGTTTCAGAGCAGGTGACGTCAACTGGACATTGAACTGCTCTGTAACGGTTGATAGAAAGCAGTTAGCCTTTAAGAGGCAGTGTAATGCTGAGACTTTCTGCCAGAAAAACTGTATTTATGCCTCTGACGTGACATATTTTGCTAAATATGCTTGCATCTCAACAGCTGCTTCCTTGCCTAATTTTCAAGCCAAGATTTTGGAATTAGTCAAAAAATCCCCTATTTACTCTTGCAAGCGGTGCTTCCATGTGAGCGCCGTTTTTTTTTTATTGCCATCTTTGCTTTGTAACTATCTGTAAAAAGTAACCTGTAATCAATGTTTACTGATGCCATCATCGCTGAGTTATGCAACTATCACAATGCAAAAGAACTTCCCTGTGCACACCCTGCTTTTAATATGGAAGCATGCACAGATGAAGCCGGTGAGAAACTGTGTGAACAATGATCCTGAAACTGCAACTTGCATGCTGAACAACTTATTGAAGGAGTTAGGTTTGCTTCACAAAAGCCTGAAATGCCCTTAAGCTGCACAATGAAATATTTTGAGGTCAAAATCTGCACGGAATGCAAGAAAGCTGTGATAGATTCTCTCCTTTTTCAAATGAATCTCGCTTTAAGGCACAGTCTCTGCTAGAAACTCTACTCCCTGCGCAGAGAGAGCCAAACTGAAACATGAAGATCGAGCATAAATGCACTGCTCTGCCCACAGAAAGCTGGATCCTTCCAAGAGTGTGGAGTTCACTGATGTCATGTTCTGGGTTTCTTAAAGCTGTAAAATTCAGATGCCTCTCACTGTGATTTGGAGAGTCGAAGGTGCCAAGTGAGCAAGTGAGTCTCGCTAATGTGAGAATGAAGACACCATAAACCCACAGCCATATATCTGTCAAGAACTGTTGCACCCGAGCATGAGTCGCAGCATGCCACCTCATTGCATCACAACATTTAGTGAGAGGTTTTAAAACAAAAACACCAAGAGCACTTCAGGTGACCGTCAGCTGGTTCATCTGCTTGTCTCACAGTGGTTAATCGCCCGCTGTAAATCTAAAAATTACACCTCCAGTTTGAAGTGCCGGAGCCCTGTAGTTAAAGGGTCGGTTTGGGGCCGGTGATACAGCTGAGCACAACACCTGGAATCCCTCAGCAGCAACCGGCGAGCTCTGATGAAAAACAAATGTCAGCGCCCCCCCCCCCCTTCTCCTCTCTGTCCCTTCTGTAAGCCCTGCAGCAAAGACCAGGCTGTGTTTACCCTGGACGGGATGAAGTATTGGCTACTGCCAGATCCACTGCCAGCACACTGACTCTTGACCCATATTGTGAAGGTCAGGGAAGTTTATGAAGTTTTGTGAGAACTGCTACCATCACTACATCTACTACTACTAATATCATAAACAACTATTAATTAAAATATATAGCTTCATAATATATTCTAATGTCACTTCCAGATATGGCATTTGTTTAAAAACTTGAGACCACCTGAGATGACACGGTCCAAATGTGACAACACAACTGCATTATTCATTCATTCATTCATTCATTCATTTTACAGCTAACTTTTAATCTTTTTTTTTTTTTTAAATACCCCCATGTTGTTTTTCTTGCTTATTCTGAAGTTGGTCCTGATACTGAAACCTGCAACAGATGGTGGTCCAAACACAATGACTCACTAAACTGCACTGGCAAATTCAGCTGCCAGAAATTAGACAGCACCATCTGTCTGCTTTTAGAGTAAAGCTCCTGTTTATACACTCACAGCTATTTCTGTTTGGGATAACAGACCTGTGTGACCTCGTATTTAAGATGAATTAACTCCAGTCTGACTCAATCCAAACTTTCCCCCTTTACGCCGGCTCGAAGTGCCAAAGTTTGAGGCGCCCCCTCTGACTTTTACGCACGGGTCAATGAATGGATACGCACGCCGGAGCGAGAGGAAAAAAAACAAACCTTACCCTGGAGATGGTTAACGGCGTGCTGAAATCCCGTCCTCCCACCAGTCGAAAGCCCCACGGAGAGGGTCCCTTTAGCGTCACGGTCTGAGACATGTTGGGCATTTAAGACTGCGAGAGACAAACGGACAGATGACAGGTAGACCGAGAGGGGAAACGTCCGCGCTTCCTCGTTATACGAGCGAAAAAACTGAAGGAAGAGTCCTCTGCCTAGCTGCTAGGCAACGCTGTCCCGGCTCGGAAAAACTTTCCTCCTCTCCTGATTCAAGTTTAAATAACGAAGCCGCCTCTGACGTGGGAGGACAGCCCGCCTTCAGCCGCCCTGCGTGGAGTGGGAGGGGACGGTGCGCTCGCATGTCGACCGTGAGGGGGGAAAGGAGACGCAAAACTCAATGTATTGTTCAAGAGTGCAGGTGGAACAGTGGCCTCAGTGTCCATCAGCAGCTGAATACATGTGATCTATTTAGTTCTCTTTCTTAATAACTTGTCACTCATTCATTTCCCTTCAGCTCCTCCTGCTCAGGCATTTAACCTCTTGCTCTGCCTCCAGGGAACATGCAGGTAAGGCAGTTTATCCATCACTGTTTTAGTTTATTAGTTCTTAATACCACCATTTGTCTTAGTGTATTTTTTAAGTCTTCAATTTCTCCTTGCTGCACTCTCATACAGCCACGCAATTGCAACATTTAACTTGTAAGATAAAGGAAAATACGTTTATTTTTGTTTGAATTGGTTTCTCAAATTGATCATTATTAAAAACTTTGGCAAACTTAAGTCAATAAAAGGTACAGACAGGTGACAAATTGAAGGTTAAAACACATTACTTTGATATGTTTCACTGCTGATTACAGGACTTCCATTCCCTCATTCATTGTATATTTAAATATGTATATATGTACATTATTATTCTTACGATATTTTACACTTTATTGTGTATTTTATACCTTAATATACCTCTATTATATTACTATTATATTTTATATTTTTTTCTACTGTTTTGGTGGTCACTGTTCTCTTCCTGCTTGCAACAACATAATTTCCCCTTGGGGATCAATAAAGTATTTCTATTCCATTCCATTCCATTCTATTATATTCTATTCTATTCTGTTACATTCTATTCTATTCTATTCTATTCAACAGCAGCACCTTGACATTAATTTTACAAGTTTCAGGAACTATGCTGAAGGGATGGAACCCCGTTCTTCCAAATGTGTTCCCTCATTTGTTGTTTTGATGATGGTGGTGGAGAGCCTTGGTCATCATTTTCATACTCCATTCACTGACCCCTCATGCCTGGTGACTGGAGGCATTGTCCTTCCTGATAGAGACCAGAAACGCCAGGATATCAATGTTTCTTCATAGCATGAAGGTGATCCTTCAGAACAACCTTGTTATGATCTGCAGTGACTCTTCTGTGTAAGAAGATCCAAACCATGCCAGCAAAATATGCTGTTACAGAACAGTGGATCTCCTCACTGTAGAGGTCAAGGGGTCATGTTTTTCCTTTAATTTGTCACCCATTTGTGGCTTCATGAGAAATCCTAGCAACACTAGAATGTATTTAGTTGCTTTTTCTAGTTTAAGACTAAATAAGCTGTCAAATGAAAACAGACATGTTTTTCCTGCTTTGAATGAATCCGGATAAATACTATGTTTATACTGGTCGAGTAAGTAATACATCACTATAACATCAAATTACTCTGTGTCTGATTATCTGAAACTCACTTTTTTCTACCTTTGATCCATCAATATTACTGTATACAACAAGCTGAAGTTATGTGCTGGAGTTTCAGTTGGGCACTTTAATTTAGATCATGGACAGAAAAAAAATACAAAAATACAAATACACAGTAAAAACACAGTTTTAGTAAAACCAGAGTCTGCAACCTGCAATCCTACCATCTCAGCAAGCTGGAACTGAATGGTTGTTTCTCATAGTTTTTGGGATTGTAGAACTCAGATGGTTTATAATTGCCCTAAAGCTGGATTTTGTATAGTGACTCATTTAAGTTGGTTTCCTTGAGTTCGTGGTTGATCTCAGGTTCAGAAGAGGGTTGGGGGGAGGTGGGGGTGTGGGGGGATTGGAGGGGCGCTTGAGGGGTGTGATCTCAGAGACTGTCTGTGTCATGTTTGCTCAGATGGTTTCAGGGCAAACCAAACACAAATGCATGCAATCCTGAAATAAATGGTTAAATGTGATGAGATGTCCTGTCTGAACTGTAAGAATGTACTCGGAAATGGCTAACTGTTAATACCAGCATGCTAACACACTTCATTTTTAGCATTAATCGCAAACCACAGCTGAATCTGATAGGAATGTGAATATACTGCAGGTTGTTGGTCGTAACCAAGGCTCTGGATAGAGATTGTTCAAGTAACAATTTATCCTGTTTAGGTGCCATTTCACAGGAATCCATCCAACAGTTGTTCAGATGTTTCATAAAAGTTCCAACAGACCAACACTGCCTGCAGCTTTCTTCTAGCATGACTTAAAAAGAAACAAGAATATAACATAGGACTCTCAAAATGCTCGCCTTTAGGTTCTTTGGAGGATAATCTGGGCATGTACTTTAAACTAAGGCCAGTCCATAACTCACTGATCAGGGTCTTAAGAAAAGGGCTGTGAGGCCTCAGTAAAGAGTAACAATAAAGATGCTGTGTTTTAGACGCCTCACTGGCAGAGAAGACCTCTCCCATTTGTCAGTGGATATTCTAGTATCCTCTCTGCCCCACTTCTTGATTCCTTCATTTCCCCAGCCAATTACTCAGTGAGTCACTGAGCTTGAGTACGATTTTTCTACGGCAGAGGGGGATGATCTCATAGACATTCCTGGGAATGTGTCTTTGAGACAACTGCAGACATGTGAAGCTCTGTCTGAAAATCTGAGTCAGTGTGAATCAGACCCCAACCTATCCAAGTTACAGTGAAAGAAAGATGCCAACGCCAGCTCAACATCAGGTATATCGTCACTGCGTGACGGCATTTTCATGTACAAACATTTACAACAAGCTGCTGTGACGCCACAGAACCGGTTGGGAAAGTGAGAATGGATGCACATGGCGGTGATGCAAGCTGTGGAATTGCTTCAATAAGCAAACAAAAAAAGAGAAAGAGTATGAGTCAGACAATTCAGACCAATTCAGAAACCAACAAATCTTCTCTCAAAGTTTGACTCAAAAACGTACAAATCCACAGATCAAAAATCAGCTATGTGTTGGGATCACATTGTCACTCAACAGAAGATATCAGACTTGAGATAGACTATATATGTACTTACGCTTTTATACGCGTATTCTTCAGATATTTAGTTGCTGCAAGAAGAACTTCCTCTCTTTCTTGTTTCTATATCTGACTAAAGTACATTTCAGGGTTAAAAACGACCCAACATGTCCTTTGTACAGGCATGTAAACGAAACCAATAATCATTTTTCCAAAGGTGTCACAAAACACTATTTACAGACTGTTCCTTTACTCGCTACCCAAGTACACATCAAAGGATGACTAACCAAAGAACAAGGAAGGTTTAGCTGACTGGAGCCTGCACTGAAGATTCAACAGGCTGACATCTTCTTCAAAGCCTGTCCGCAATAAATCTGAGTCAAACTACAGAGAGCTCCTGTGTCTCTGTTCTCTGTTTCCCCCCGGTTGGTCATCACTGGAACTACCCTCGGCGGAGTCTGAGAAGTCCTTTTAAATCACCACAAATCTATTGACTCTCTGATTGTGTGTTATGGAGCCAGAGAAGAACCTGAGGGCAAGCAGGTAGGACGAGCAGTGTTGTAATCATGAGCTGTCTGCTTCTGTCTGGTTTTCGCTCTGCCGTCTGGGAGAATGACGTCAACTAAGCTGTTGCACAAACTTTAATTCTACAGCTTCTTTGGCTGTTGGATGCTGAGACTAATAATTATTAATGCTGTCAGATAATAACCAGTAATGTCCGATAGATTTATACCCATGAAGCAAAAGGGATATTTGCCAACAGAAATATATTTTTAATGGAATGACGTAAGATTTTAACATTTCTCAATGGTTCAAATGTACTAACTGGTGCACACATGATATAAATGTATTACTTAGTGCAAAATTAGTCCTCTTGGTGCAGTAAAAATAATATAACAACTTCAAGTGTGCACATGACAGTAGAAAACCCTTAAAACTCTACAAAACCAAGACCACAGAGGTGACATTAACTCTAAGAATAATGTTTTGCAACAAATATTAAAGCTAAAGTAATCTGTAATGTAAAAACCATCTCTCATAGGGACAAATTATCAACCAGATTTGCAGTTCCCTTCAATTCTGCAGACTTTAAAAAAAAAAAATCTCTTTCAGCTCATTCTTTTTACTTATTGCCAGTGTTCTCTTCAAACCTGTTTCCAGCAGCAGGATAAAGCTCTTTTGAGCATAAAAAGTTTAGAGGAGCCCTCTGTACAAAGTGTGTCCAATGCCAAACAGAAGACAGACACCGTTAGCTAGCAGCTGGTAATAATAGTGGAGCATTTTGCTGCTGAAGAGCTAAAAATTTCCCTTAGGAGTTGGTGGAGACCAAAACTGAGCAATAAAAAATGCGAAAAATTTTGTCAGGTAACCAGAAACAGATTATAATCCAATCTAACAATATGTTTTTATTGGGTAATGTTCATTTTTATTGCTACCTCCATATAGCCAAAACTTATTTTATGCCAGTTAAATAAAGTGAAGTGAAGTGAAATCATGTTATTACAACAACCTCATTAGGTGAGCAGGGTTGAGAGATATCAGCACAGTTTTGTATAAGGTAAGCACCAGAGAGAGCTTTGCTGCATTAATGGGGGAAAAAATTCTTTACCCTGTTTTTAAGCTCGGTCAACATTTGGTAGCTTTATGGCCCCTACACTGAAAATGGGTAGTTCTCCGTAATGACACAGGCTGGAAACAATGGTGCCACTAAAAGCTCTGGGCCTGGAGCGCCCCACGGGGAGGCAGCTAGTTGTAGGGAAATCATGAAGCTTAATTCATGTGGTTGCATTATTGCTGAGTCAGAAATGAAAAACAGATGATTTCATAACGTAAGGCCACCACATTCCCAAAGCTATCTCATAAGAATCCCCCAGACTTACACACTAACCACCAGCAAGTTGGTGTGGCTCTAAATAATTAATAGAGAGAAACACCTGATACCAGGAAATATCCTTTCTCTGAAAAGTGTCTGCCTACGTCTTTCACACATTCCCATAAATTAAAATATGAATCCCTAAATCTTCCAATCCAGCTGCGGAATGGTGATCAGGTGTTTGTTTTCGTGTATAAATGTACAGAAGTGTGGCTAAAGTGTTTCCGGATGCTCAGTAAATAACAAGATGGACCCAAGATTGAACTGTTCATAGATTAGAAGTCCTACTTTACACAGCTATCCATCATCAGACTGGATACATTTCCTGGCCACACACATACACACTGACCAGATGCTAGCAATGAATATTTAATGTGGTGCTGCAGCGATACTGGTGTTGGAATAACAAACAGATGTGAGTGGATCTTTCATTAATATGAGATACAACCGAACAAGGATAATATTTTCAGTAAATGTTCTGGGAGTGTGTTGAAATGAAGACCACGGAAGATAATTCAGTCAAACCACCCATGTATAAACAATAAAATGTCAAATTACATAAAACATTACTGTTGCCATATTTGTTGCTGATTTATTAAATGGTTTATTCTTGAAGACGTGACAGAAAAAACTGTGAGAAACTGCAATTTATTGCTTCATTATGCCAGAGTATAAACTGGACGCAGTGGGCATAATTGAGAGTCACAAGTAAGGTTACTTGTAAAATGTAAAACAACCATATGTTTACAGTAAGAGTAGGAATTGAACCAGCTCATTAATTTAGGTTAATGAATTTTTCCTACAACACTGCAAAATAATAACATTTTCCAGACACAAGCCTGTCATAAAAGCATCAGAAGCATGAATATGGGCAATAGGTGGTACGTGGACACATGTGCTCTGAAGGTGTTGCATGTGTATAAAACTATGCTATTATGTAGTTTTCGCATTCCTGTTTGGAGAAGTGGCTGACCTGTTTATATATAGCTATATTTAACAGATGTGTAAGTGACACACTTGAGTGACTTACAGTGAGTGCAACATGCTTGAATTCACTATAAAAGCAAAAAAAAGGACTTTAGAAAATATAAAATATAGGTTTTGAGTGTGAGCTGTGTGGCTGCTGGTTCACATCCCGGTCTTCCTGGGATCTTTCTGTGTGGAGTTTGCATGTTCTCCCTGTGCATGCGTGGGTTCTCACCGGGTTCTTCGACTTCCTCCCACAGTCCAAAAACATGCTGAGGTTAATTGGTGATTCTAAATTGTCCTTAGGTGCAAACGTGAGTGTGCTTGATTGTCAGTCTCTCTGTGTAGCCCGGCGATAGACTGGTGACCTGTCCAGGGTGTCCCCTGCCTTCGCTGCAAGTCGGCTGGGAAAGGCTCTATCCCCCCGGCGACTGTACAGAGGATTAAGTGGTGTATAGATAATGAATGGAGGGTTTTGAGTGCAGTGAGAGGTCAGCTGTTGTTGAGTATAGAGCACAAACTGGTGTAGAGGCCTGGACGATGACCTGGAGGTACAGATGTCTTTGTAGTTTACTAACCAAGACATGATGCATTCATTTAGTTGCCCTGAATAAGAACTTATGCAATAATTACATAGTGCAACGATTCTTAAGATGCTCTCTAGCAGCGGTAGTAGAGTTATGACTCTTGTCTGGAGGAAGAAGGACGAAGATGAATGACTTCTTAAAATTACGCTTCCAACAAAAATGGCAAGCCATTGGGTGTTTCTGGTTTCCCACTTGTTTCTCCCGGCCAGTGTTATTACCCTGACTTAGCCAAACAGTAACTACGGTGAGCACAACAATAAACGCTTTTAACAAAGAAATAACTTAAACCCAAACCTAACTCAGTTCTGTTTGTGCTTAAATGTAACCATAAGTTATGAGGTAAATCATTAAACTGTTTGAATTTCCAACAATGATTTCTAACAACTTGGGAAGGCCACATAAATCTCCTATGTGCCACTCAGGAGACCTTAAAATGTGGAAACAGAATCTGGAGTGGATCATTTTTGTTCACAACTCTTATTTGATTTTATCTGTAGGGAAACTGTGACTTCTTCAGTCTTCTTTTCATATATTTTTCTGCCTCTCTCTTTCTCTGTGGGTCTCACTTTCCCCTACACAAGAAGTATCTAATCAAGCTCACCAGAGTGAATCATCAAACGTTTTGAACTGAACCATCCACTGAAACCTAAACGAGCTTTAAATGACTTCCTTTTAGTGTCACAAACAAAAACCCAAATAAAAGCCTCCCATTATACCAGAGAAAGCCAAATTGATGCTGTGACTAGAGTTTTAAACCAGTTCTCAGGCTCTGCTATACTCTTTTCAATACAATCCATGTCCCATAACAAAGACAATCACTGAACACAGCAGCAGGAGAGGTATTAGGAATTTAAATGGGCACAACGTAAAGTAAATCAAGTGACTGGTTGAAGAGTGTGTGAGACACAAGGATGCTCACTTCACAATAAAATGCTTATAAAGGCCCCAGATGTGCAAAGGACCATGGGAATTTGTTGTTAGGACTCCAATATTTCTCAGTATCCAGAATGAATCTGGATGCAAGATTTCAAACACCTAAATAAAAACAAATCAAACAGACACATATAGGGAAATACAGTACATAGTAGTGAATGCATTGACTGTGCCTGTATGTCTTTGTTCAAATCATTTTTGTCATTTCTTCCTGAGCTGTTAACCTTATTACCAATAAGGTGATAATGTAGAATCATTATATCAAATATGGCATTCTACATTTGTACTTGTATCTATACTTTAGTTTGACTACTGAAGGTTTGGTTTGAGTTATCTCATCTGGAAGGAGCTGGTTGCATTCAAATGCAAGCAACTTTTTCTTCTACTTTTATCTGTTACTACATTTGGTATTATATTCACAGGCAACATTTTTTTTTCCTAAGTGCATGAAGTGCTCTGGTAGTCAGGATGTTTAGGGTGGATGATTGATGCATAAAGTCCAAAGTGTCCGAGGTTCTCATCCTGTAATTAGGTTTAGTGTACTTTTGTTAAGGTCAGGAAGAAATTGCAGTTTGGGTTATATCTTAATTACCATATTTGTTACCACATTTCTATTAGTCACTGCAAACATTTTCTGTAATAAATTAGATCATGATCTTTCTCCTAACCTTAAACAAACGCTGACAAAGCCTTAACATAAACAGTTTAATTATGCTTTGGTTGCTATGGGCAGTAGCACTGCAAGATTGGATGTTTTGGCAGACCACAAATGAAATACATTTTCACTGAACATTTTCACTGATACATTCCTGCCTGATATTAACAACCAGATGTTAATTAGCAAAATCTCTTCCTTATGTTGTGACAAGATGTAATCCAGATGGTGCTGTGTTTCCCTCAAAATACATATAGATCAGCCACAGCTTTGAACCAACTGACAGGTAAAGTAAAAACTGATAATCTTGTTAGAGTGTCAAAGTTTTGCTGGAAATTCTTTGATCCTGGTTTTGATCTGGATGTTATAATGATACGTGCCCTCCACCTAAACATCCAAGCAAAAGCCCATGATAGTAGCTCTCTCCAATGGCCTCCCCCAGCTGGACAGTGCATCCTGCCACACCACAAAACTGCTCAGGGAACGGCTGGAGGAACACAAAAAAGAGCTCAGGGTGTGAACCCAGCCTCCGGACTCTCTCCCTGAGCATCTGTGGAGTGCACCAGAACAAGCATGATTCAGGACCCCAACCCACAGGGCTCAAGGGATTTTACTGCCAAAGTCCTGGTTCCAAACAACACAGGACACCCCCAGAGGTCCATATCCATGGACCAATGGGTCATGGGGGGACCTACACTATTAGGCAGGTGAGTGTAAAATTGTGGCTGATTGCTGCATTTTCTTTTGCAAAGTAGTTGGATAGAAACATAATTTATAAGGTCACAACTAGGCCATGCTGTTCATTATGATGATAAATATCACTGACCCTGCATCCTTCTACAAGATATTTGTCTGATATGTCATTTTTTTCTTTTTCTTTTGCTGCTATGAATAGCAGAAAGGTCCTAATTGGTTCTAAGTATGCCTGAACTCATAATAAATTAGTTACATAAACTGCAGCATGACACACTGCAACTGATAGAGGTAGATCTATTCTCCATCTGCAGTCTGTTGGACCTAAACTATAGTAAAACACTTTGTTTATGCAACCAGCCCCATTTTAGATGTCTTTCAATATAGTTCAGTTGTCCTGAAATGGCTTTGAGGTAAGAAACTACGCACACACATTGTGACTCTTTGCATCTTGATGACAGATTTTATCTGCTCGACAAATGATTGAACGTCGTCGTGGCTCCATCTGGAAGGTGTCTGCCTCAGGAACAAATCTTTTGAGAGTAGATTCAATTAATACCAGGAACGGAACCCCTGCTGTCAGAGATATAGAGATCTGAAATAAATGGAAATCATCCTCCAGGCCTTGAGTTTGGCTCTGGAATCATCTGATCTTGATTCTGATCTAACTGAAATGTTACCAAATGCCCACACACACAGATAATACACCAGATCAACAGCGCAACAATGCTTTCTTTGTCCTGTGCTGGATGCTTCTGACCTGGGAAAGACACACAAATGTTTCCCACGTGTTCACATGCCAGCTGTTGACAACTGACTTCAGCACATTCACCGCTTTGTTTGTATTTACAGTCGTACAATACCACAGTGTGAGCTGAAGGCCACCAGTACTGAAGCCAGCTGGCCAGCCTGCCTCTATGACTGCATGTCTGTCTTTTTTGCCATATTTGGCACAACTTCTAATGTTGATACACACACTAAATATGCTCATGTAATGGAAGCATAACATACAGCATGATGCCAATTAATCAAAAAAAAATCTACAGCTATAACATAAATAGGACAAGGCAAAACAATGGCACAACACTGGAAAGAGTTTGATAGAAAGTTTGCATGTCAATAAATACAAGTGTATTTTCTTTTGTGTGGTTAAATTAAAAGAAGTGCATATTGGAAAGCCATATTAGCCTGTGGAAACTACATATGGAACTTCAGAATTCTCCTCCAGTTATTTAAAATGGAACAATAAACTATGCAATACCTTAGGCAGAACTAAACAAAGCTAAAAAATGCTTTCTTCTTCTTCTTCTTCTTCTTCTTCTTCTTCTTCTTCTTCTTCTTCTTCTTCTTCTTCTTCTTCTTCTTCTTCTTCTTCTTCTTCTTCTTTTTTACTTCAAGGGCTTGTTCATCCCCAAAACCAACAACATTTTGTTTTCTTTCTTCACTTCTAGTATCATCTAGTCATACAGATGTGTTGGAGTTTTGGTTAAAATTCTGAATTTGGGATTTCTTACTTACATTTTAGTACTACTCAGCCTTGAACAGTATTATCTTATACTGTAAAAGTGTCACTGCATGAGGCATTTACCAGTAGCTGTATGTCCCTGCAGTCCTTGGTAATAAATGGGTCTTAAGGGGTTTTACAAGCTTAATGTTCTGTGATCCCGTTCTGTGTTAACTGTGGTGAGTAATTGGAAACTTCTTTGTTGTTGGTTACAGGAAAGTTCCCTCTTTTGCTTTGTACTGTATACGAGGGATTCTTGTTTGCCTGTAAGCAGTAGGCTTGTAACTGTGGACAATGGAATCTGAATAATATTATGATTATGTTTGTGCAATATTCACATCTGTGCAGTATTCCTTCATAAAAAGTATTATTTTTTCAACTTTGTCTTGCTTTGAAGAATGAGAAAAAGCATCAGCCGTTACTATCTTGGACTCTAAGGCCTCACAAGAAGAACAGGTGTTGTTGAAGTCCATCTGTGTTCATTGCAATGTCAAAGCACTGCTGTAGAGCATTCTAGGACTGTCTCACTGTGTTCCAGCCAAACATGGGCTACTTTTACTATCTTTATTTGTCTATGATTTGCAATTTCTTATTAGGGCTGTTTTGAGTTGTTTGGATATCGTTCAGCCAGTGGAAGTTAACATATGAGTCATCGACAGGATGACATAAGTCTGTGTACCTGAGACCTGAAAAGATCCTGAGTTTATTCTCACTTTATGACCATATGAGTTCATGTTTTTGATGTTAACTCTGTGGTTCGGTGACCGACCCAGCAAACTCAGCACTTTCTCTCAGTTTAGGCTACCATGAGATTTCAACACCACCTAGTACAACTCCACCTGTGTAGACACATGACCGCCCACAGCACTTAGGCAAATGCACACATTACACAAAGCGGGACATCAGGATCAAGGGTTTTGCTGGACAAGTCTGGTCTTGAATTTCAGACAAGCAATTATATGGTAGACTTAACAGCAGGACTAGGAGGGAGGGGCGAGACTTTCACAGGAAACAGGCCTACAATGTGAGACACACACACACACACACACACACACACACACACACACACACACACACACGGCTTGTGTTTCCTCTGAGGTATTGGCAGAACAGCATCGTCCAGAAAGCAAGTCCTCCTTCAATATGGTGATTTGGTGCAGTCATGAAGTTTTTATGACTAAAAAGTGATGTTTATCAGTGAAACTCCATTAATTTAAACACATGCAGTTTTTTTCCTGTAAAGCTGAATTTCTAAATTGAAACTAAATTGTCCTTGAATTTGGTTTAAGAGCTTGAGATCTTTAGAAATGCATGCGTGAAGTGAAGCTCCATCTCTGTCCTGGATTTTGGAAATTTAAATATTTTGTGTTTTTGCTGGGCAGCCAAGGTGATCACATTTACACCTGTTATTTAATCCGTCTGCAGACAGAACAGGACAAACAATTGCAGACATGAATTCTGAATGAAATCTGTCGCACCAACGAATTATGCATTTTTCAGAATACTGTTTTACTTTAGGAATACCTATGAACCCAATTAATGTTAACACTTGATTGCAAATGCAAAACTTATGTCAGTAAGTTGATTAAAGCCATGAAAAATTCTGAACACAGTAGACTTTTGACTAGATTCCTCATGAGTGAAATAAGTCAGATTTAATGCATTTTATAATCAAATATAATTGTACTGCAGACTCACAGAACCCACACTTCAAAATAAACCAATTTCCTTTTTTGTAGTTGTTGTTCTCTGTGCTACAGTCTGTAACTAGCTTCACCTTTTTTGGTCCTGCAGTGGAAATCGGGCTACAAGATGTCCCACAAGACTCCTAAAAAACTCTGATTTAAACACATGTACAGTCAACAGTTCAGCAGAAGGCAGCTTCCAAATCATAAGGTCGCCTTGTTGCTTTGCGAGGAGAGCTGGAATATGGGATGAATTACAGCTACTGGTCAGCAGCTGCATTTTTAAAAGCCCACCTTTCACCACACATGCATGCACACAAACACACTAACAAGGAGACAACACATGCTGACAAACAGAGCAATTAAAACCACTGAGGGAGTTCTTGTTTAGATAAGAAGTTTTGGTTTCCCATTCAGGCTATAAAAAAAGCATTTGCGAGGTTTTGGAAGATGAAAACTCAACGTTTGTATAAATATGATCGCATAAACAATTCTATCTCCAACCACACTGCCGTTTCTCCCCTCATCCTTTTTCAACGCTTCAGTCCAGCCCTGAGCAGGAATGTCAAACAGCAGTTGTGAGAAAGAAACATGAAAGGGACGACCAAACGGTACGTGAACCCCCACCTACTCGCACAAACATCTACAGCCACACACTCGCAGGAAATTACCCCGGGTCTGGCTTTTGTTTCGTTTTATTTCTTGAGAGCTTGTTTACCTGCCTTCCTC
The DNA here is from genome assembly GCA_024666655.1 of Dascyllus trimaculatus. NCBI lineage: Eukaryota > Metazoa > Chordata > Actinopteri > Pomacentridae > Dascyllus > Dascyllus trimaculatus. The sequence goes on along the minus strand of CM045459.1, from coordinate 24,607,744 downwards.
TCTTTACACCTAAAGCTTTAGCTGAACGAAACCAGGTTTTTACCAAGAATGTGAAAGTCAAGATGTCAATATACACCTTGAAGTCAATCCCTGACTGGGAAAAAAAAAATCAGTGAGTGCTAATAAACTTAGTTCCACCAGGCAGCGTTGGATATCTTGTGTACATTTTGGCATTTGAGTGTAATATTTTGTCTGATTTGCTGTTTGCAGAGAAGCACAACGTCATCCTGCAATCATTAGAGGACCACAGACACAATCAGAAATCTCAAAAAGGGTCATTTAACGTGAAAAACAAACCAAAAAACACAGAAATCCAACTATTGTTATAGTACAAGTGTTTGCCACAATATTGGTTTGGAGTAAATCCATTTGGGGAAAATTACCATCTCAGTTTTTCCTTTCATCAAGTAAAACAATGTGAGCTGCAATTATTGTGTGATTATTACAAAAAAAAAAAAGAATCTTCAAGGTCTTTCACACAAAAGCATCCAAGCGCAATGAAAACCAGACTCCGACGTCTTATCTTTTCACTTTTACCAGCCGTGTGTTTACACGTCGCTTCACTGATGCACCCACTTTAAAGGCTGCAGTGTGCGTGTGTGTGTGTGTGTGTGTGTGTGTGTGTGTGTGTGTGCGTGCTGTACATGTCCTCAGGATGTGTGTTGTTTGGATGAGGGGAGCTGAACATTTCTGAGACATCCCCAAAGAATGCTCTTAGAACCTGTTTACAACCTTTCTGGGGGCTTCAGGGACTTCAGTGGCTTTCGGGAGACCAAAAAAAGAGGGAGAGTTTAACCTCCTTTGCATAATGACTTCCAGACTATCGCGTGTTGCTTCCCCTTTTATGCCGCATACCCCTGTCAGGATCCGTCATCGGCTTTATCCCTGTGTGAGACAAACGTTTTATGGCACAGATTTAGGGTTTGACTGATTTATGTCTCAGAAGAGGCCGCTGGGCTCGATAGGAAAGCGAGGGCATACAGACACATTTACACGTCTATTATTGCTTATACTTTCATGGTGGATCAGCAAAACAGACAATATGGATAGAGTTTGAAGTTAAGACTATGAATTTGATAAAAGTAATCGCTAACACATGTCTAAATATGAAACTCAAATACAGCAGTATGTTTAAAATATTTCACCCTGACTTGGATGGTATCAGTTTGTGCAATCAATTTTCTGTTTTTGTGACCCCATCTCATCCCCCACCCCTACGTTGACGTCACAAAAGATGAATTTAAGGTGCAGATGGAAAGTTTTAAGCCTCAAATATTCCAAAGTGATCAACTTTTCGGCTTTTCAGTGTCACTGTACATAGAGCACAGTCAACATATTCAGTTCCTTTTAAAAAAAATGTTCAGATTCTAATGACCTTTTCCCTTTTTCTTGCATGCAAAGTGTGCAGGATTTGTTTCCTCTCGACTGAATAATGACTGTCAGCGTTTTGTCAGTCATGGTCAGCAGCTGAAAAGAGTCAGCTGGGTTTTGTGGTGGATCCGCACCTGCCAAGAGTAGCAGTGTATTCTCATTGCGCCCGTCCTCAGTGGAGATGAAACTTCTCAAATTTAGGTCAAGTCAAGTCAAATGTATTTCCCAAAGATGTCTTTCCAAAACAGGTTAATTGACTGAGGGTTGACTAGAAAGACTGGGGACAGTAAGGACACCTGTCAGTAGCTACAATGGGGACACTGTGGGCCCCATTACTGCCTTCCACTGAGACAAAGTCACCACTGAATCTCTGCTCCCTCTGCCTTGAACCCCTATCCTGTTGCAGGTGCACTAATGTTTGCCATTTTGAGGATATTTTCTCGCTACTTCACATGAGTCTGCTGGTGTCTGTGACATCATGTCTGGTCTGAATAAGTTGCAAACGTTTGCCAGGAAAAAGAGAGAGCCGCAGATAGACACAATATTTTCAGTTTTGCTTTGAAGGATTCAGATGCAGAGGAACAGATAAGCAGAGAGTGTGTGGAATATGACCGACTGGATCTCTAATATGATATCTGATGGGGTTTGTTCTCTTTCTGCCTGTCTGTCACTGTCATGGGCCTCTCTTCCTTTAACAGGTTGTGGTTTCGGGATGCGTGCGGTTTTCGGCCTGAAGGGATCAGTTTGTTTTCTGCCCGAAATGCGTAGAAGACCTGTGGGCCTGCACTCCTGCACTCTGTCTAAGCTCCTCTTTGAAAGGTTGCCATCCTCCCTGCGCTGCCTGATTGCTTCAGCACATGTCTGGAGGAGTGTATTTTTCTATGCCTCCCCGCGCTGTTACCAGTCAGCCACTCTTTCCAAATGAGAACAAAGTGCTCTGGATGTCAGTGTAATTTGACAGCGAGCAGCAACGCTACAAACCCAAGGTCATGCAAAACTATGTTTTTGTGGATTTAGTGGGCTCATAATTTACACGGCGAAGACGATTTGACCTCCTTCCTCACTTGGAACCTTTCAACTGCCAAGCTGTGAGTCATTTGTGTAGTCTTGAATCACAAAGTTGAGCTCATAGGACTTTGCCAGTGTAATATTATGAAATGAAAATATCAAATGAAAATTAAAAACCCAATCAAACTGAACGGATGTATTAGTAATGCATGGGTAAAATACTCAAACATGAGTGGAGCAACGCAGCCAACTGGGTCAGGGAGCGCCATCACGACCAGTAAAGGAAGGAGAGTGAAGGACTGAGCCGGCCAGCGCCTGTTAATCTGCCTTTCTCATTTGTATCTTTTATTGCTGTGGGAACTACTGAAACAGCAGACAGGAGGGAGGTTTTCAGTCCTTGTGCGGTATGAAGTCCACAACCATGGCCCTCTGCGGAGCGCCTCTCTCCAGAGACGCAACCTCCAGGGTCGTGTTTGCAAAGGTTCTTGTGCTCGCTCCGTCTTGTTTGTGTTATAAACTAACTTGAGGGCCAATTCTGGCAGAAAGGGGCGTGTTGGCTTCAGCGTCGTCAGGTCATAATACATGATGTATAGGTGGGGGCGACTCCATCAGTGATCCTGGACAGAGAACTCTGTCTGCAGTGCTTCAGGTGAAAATAAACTCTGAAAGCTGAGGTTGCAGACGTCATCGATTTTACCCTTTTCTATTTTATGTATTAAAATATTTGTCGATGCAACCTTTTTTGTATTGATTAATACTCTAATTGTTCTTAATTCTTGGGCCTAAAAAGTTGAAAAACTGTGAAAATATTAATCCCAGTTTCCTAAAGTCTTATGTGACACCTTGACATGTCCTGTTTTGTCCATCAGCAGTTCACAGCCTAAAGATATTTAGTTCATTGTTGCATGAAATATATGGTCAAAATAGCCTCATATACATTTATAACTGCATGTGTGGTGGACATTCTATCAACTTTTTATTTATTTATCTACTTTTTTCTTGTTAATTTGCTTGTATATACATGTATGCTTGTGTATATGTGGCCGTGTATGTGTATATGTGTGTGTTGCTTTTTTCAGTTTTTACTCTTTTTTTCCACATTTATTGTTTTATTATTCTTTTATTTATTTTATATATTTATTTTTATTATTCTTCCCCTTTTTTGTTCTTCTCTTTAATTTTCTTTCTTGTTTCACTCCTATGTTCCTTTTCCTTTTTTTACTGTTATTATTAGTATTTCCTTATTTAAAAAAGCCCTACACACACACACACACACACACACACACACACACACACACACAGACACACATATATATGTATTATATATACATGTATATGACTACATGTTCGGATACATACATATATACATAAATATACATATATATTACTTAGTTATATATTTAACTTTTTTATATTACTTATTTATTTTTGCATGTATGTGCATGTATTCATATCTTACACAAATATGCTGATGTGAACATATGTCAATAAAAAGAGTTTGGAAAACATAGTTGCTTCACTCCACAAATCAAAAAAGCAATGTCAAAATGCACTCTTAGTACAAATTATGTCAACCCTCAGTTTGTTAAAAGTTCAAAATATACCCACATGAACTGTAAATATCTCAAAACCCATCAAAAACAACAGACGAATAGGAGCTGCATTATTTTCGTAGTGTACTTACTTATATTCAGTTGTTAAATAAGAACAACACACAGCTTCCTCCACTTACGCAATCTAAAAAAATGCTTTATACTCTTCTGGACAAACATATTGTGAGCCAAGTTTGGGCCAAATTTCCCGTTACTGTCAGTGCAAAAGTTTTATGTGTTAGCATAAAGTCCAGAGATGCTTTATAACAAACGACCAGCGAAGGCCTGGAGGGTCGGAGGCTGTTCTCACCCGCCTGCCCTTCCTTCTGTATTTCACAACCAAAACAGGCCGACGACCTGTTTGTGCATCTGCTCGAGCTGCCTGGTGTTTGACTAAAAAGAGCTGTGTCAATATTGGTGAAGCAGTAACTCACTGATACGTTGAATGGTTAGATAATGCCTCGGCGACAGCAGCCTTTAGCCAAACGAGGTGTGTGCAAACACGTGCACTTCCGCGCAATCACTCACAAACACACATGCACTCACACGCTTGTACAGTGCACACAGTAAAAGAGGGAGGGAGGTGGAGATAGAAAAGAACACAGAGAGAAGAAACAGTAAATGTACAGCAAGATTTAATGCTGTTACACTGAGGGACTGTTTAAAGAGTTTGGAGGCATAAAGGTGGAAGTAATCAGTTTGTATCTTCACTTTTGTGTTATCTCTGATTTGTCAGGTTTATTTCTGAATTTATAAGGTTATCCCAGAGTTGTCCACCTTGACTTTCCCAACAATGTATCACCATAATTCCCAACTTTTGTAGATTTTCCCCATTTTTTCCTGTTATTTCTGACTGGTATTGGTTGTTCATTCATTCATGTTTATGGTTACGTCACAGTTCTGGTGCTTATTTTCCAAATTATTCTCTAATTTTGGATGTTTATGCTGGATCACATTCAAACAGTGTTACTTAAGATTTTTCATGCTTAATCCCTGAAGGTTAATGTGTATTTATTTTGAGTGTTTCTTTCTTCGTTTTTTTTTCTTTTCTGTTATTTCTGACTGGTATTGGTTGTTCATTCATTCGTTTTTATGGTTACGTCACATTTCAGGGCTTACTTTCCACATTTATTCTGTAGTTCTAGATGTTTATGCTGGATCATATTCAAACAGCAGATTTTTCTTTCTTAATCCATGAAGCTTAATTTTTTTTTTTAGCAAAACTTTGAAGCTGCTTCTGGTTTTGATTTGCATCTTCCACATACTTGGACCGATTCCAGACTCCACACAGAAAGGTGAAGGCTGGATGAATGTGCTGGTGAGTGCTTGTCTGTTTGGATGCGTCAGGCCTGTGATAGCTTGTGACCTGTCCTGGGAGTAACCCTCCACCCAAACAAGGCTTTTGTGACCCCTGAACAGGACAAGTGGGCACAGAAAGTGGTTGGATTCGGCTTCTGTCAGTAAAGCTGTCAATAACACACCGATCAGGCTCAGTCTGCAGTGCATTCCTGTGATTTCTAAAGGTATCTGGTGTCAGAGCCCACCCATTTGGGGCTCCTAACTCCCTAAAACAAATGTTACAAATTACCTTCAAATAGTATTTGACATCAGCGTGGTGTAGACGACACTTTGTCTCTGTTGTCCCGAGAGGGCTCATTTTGTCTGTGCTGACAGACAGCTCGTGTAACCCAATCCTCGGGCTCTGCAGCCGGCCCTGATTCATTACTTGGCACTCACACAAACACACACATATAGACCACAACAAAACGTGCCATGTGTGCTTCACAAAAAATGTAATGCTTTATTTGAGTTTACAAATGATTTAAAGGACGGCATAACCAAGAGTGAGAACAGAAACACAGACAGAGAAAAACACACTCATGGGAACGCTCCCTCTCACCCAGCTAGACTCCATGATCCCTCCTTTGTACGTTTAATGTCTTTTTTCTGCCTCATTACCTGGTTGGAGTCATTGGACCGGACACACACACACACACCGACTTGTTTTCTCTGTGTCTTACAGTGTTGTTTAAGCTCCCACCAGGGTTGAATAGACGGCTGGAGTCACTGTCAGGCCCCAGAGCTCAGCTGATGAGGTTTGATTAAAGCAGCTGAAACCCAAAACTGGCTCTGTGTGTGTTCACTCTCAATCACGGCGAGCAGCGCAGCAGAGGGAAGACGTGCATGGCGGCTACACATGTGCCGCACCGTCTCTCCATGTGTGTGTCCTCCCTGAATCATCTCTGCAAAACAAGGGAGCATCTTTCACCCCGTGACCTCTCCAGGCTCACCAGCCCGAGCCAAGTACAGGATGAGCTCGCACTCGAAACATCTGGAAAACTTTAACCTCAGCTAAATAAATGGGTGGAAGTAGATGCTCGGGTTTTCTGCAGTCATTGTGTCATTATGTGACACTTTAAAACATGATGGCACAAGGAGACAGAAAACATATTTTGCACACTGACGTCACTTTCACACAACAATGTTTCCGAGAGTGTATATCAAAAAGAAAAAACAAGGGATGGCATATTCCCCAACCTTGCTTTGCTATTTGTTTATTGGCCTCTGATGGGTTTCTGTGTGTCCGGATGTGTGACATACCAGACATTCAGTTCTCCTCATGTAATCACTAAATCACAGCCTTCTCTCTTTTTTTTTTTTTTTTAGCACAAAGCTTCTGCTCAGGTGTGAAAATTACCTGATGGTTTGTAAGTTATTCTCGAACCGTGACGGCATGGAAAGCAAAATACCTCAGTGTTTAGCTAAGGAGAGAGAAGCCCTGTCGTGTCAACAACCTCTCACCAGATTTATGATCTGTTCATTCTGGTCTATTGTGGGATTCGGGGGAAAGATCACTCGCTACCACTGCAGATGTGCCAGAAACAAACAAATAAGCAGCTTCATCTGTATTTTATTGGAAAATAGATAATATTAGACAGCAATAACAGTCAATGTACTACAAAATCATTGTAATGTGAAATGTGTGATGTGCAAAGAGTGACACCTGTTGACCAAACGTCATGAAAACAGTCTGTGGGTCACTTTCTTATCTCGAAAACCAGGCGCTCCTTGACATTTTGGTTTGTGACTATCTGAAATAAAGCTCTAGCAAGCTTTGGCAAAAGGTTGTATGTGTCCACTGGTTGTGACTGGCTGAAAAATGAGTGATTCATTTTGACTAAAGAAGCAAAATTTGACCACAGTTCACAAGAATGAAAGACAATAAACAGGTTTGTGTACTAGAAATAGTTTTATTCTCTCTGCAATGTAAAACAAAACCCTAATTTTAAATGTATAGAAAAGTATTATATAAGTAATGTAAATTAACAACTCAGCATGTATTTTAAGTATCATGCCAGTGATGCCAAATTACATTTATTGCTCCACTTTTTTGCAGAAAATTATTTGTTTCTGCTTTCCTAAATTATATGTAAATTCACATAAAATCACTATAACTCCCTAAAATTAAGCATGTAGCTCTTCATGGAGAGGTTTATAGCCATACTAACAGTTGAATATTTTCCCCTGTAATTTGGATGTGAAGCTTATTAGATTTACGTTTTATATTTCTGTGTACTTTTACAGTTAAACGCTGCAAATCTGGATAGAAATTTATTAAACTTTTTTTTTCTCAGTACATCCAACATAATGCATAGACATTTTGAAAGAGCACAGAAGTGCACAGCTCTCAGAGTTGAATCTTTCAAGCATGTTTTGCCCCTCTGCAGCCCCGCTAGCCTTGCAATGGCAGTGCAGAGTTTTTGGGTGCTAAATGGGCTTAATTGTCTGAACTGTCAACACCTACAAAAGGTGTGAATCAGAGACACTACACTCTTGCTGCTGGAGCTCATTTTAACATTTTAAATGTTAAGTCATTGAAATAAAACTGTTACTTTTGTAAACTGTCGTGTTGGTCTTCACTTTATGTTGCAACCTACAAGCCGGATCATAACCCAGAGAAAGGCCATTTTCAGTTTTCCCTCCTGGTACATATTTGTGAATAACTGGTTGGTACTGTACATTTTCATCTGAATAAATTCAACCTCAAAAGTGTTTTGGAATCAATAGTGATGTGCTCTTTGTCTTCCAAGATAGGACTGTTGTTTAACAATGTAAGCATGTGTTTACACTTAAAAGTGAAAGGTGGCTCAAGGTGTCTGACTGTAATAATTTAGACCAAATCTGTGGAATAAAACTTATTCACTGCAGAACTTTTAGGTCTATCAGGTGTTTGATTGCAACTTAAGAAGACAATCTGTAAAGTAAAATAACATTTTTCCTAAAAAAAAAAAAAAAAGGAAAGCAACTTTTTCATACAAAAGGCTGGTATTCCTGTGGGGAGATAAAAGGAACAACTAACATCTAACACATTATCTTACTTGTTACTACATGGAAACCTGCAGTTTGTTAGAAAGAAGGAAACAGTAATTTCAATAAAAAAAGGAAGGACTGGACACAATACAGAATCAAGTGACAATTATTAACATATTTGGTCTACAGGGATTACTGGGTGTCACTGGGGGTTTGCATCATTTTAATAGCAATAATAACACTCAGTAGTGGTGCTGGAGGAGCTGAAAGCAGGTTTGTTTTTTATCCACTGACTGCTGCTGACACTTAGTGGACGTTTGTGGGCTGTGCAGCTTTCTTGCTTCTTGTCTCGTCATCTTGTTTTCATCTGAGGGTTAAGAATTATACGTTGATCTTAGAAATTAAGGAGGGCCTTTAACTGATTCTACTCACTGTCCAGTAAGTCTATTAAATTTCTATGTAAAAGCGCTAGAACACAGCTTAAATCTACAGTGTGGTGTATAAATAAAGTCAAATAAGGCCAATTAAAATCAAAATAACTCTGATTAAAGACAATAATTACGTGAAACTGCTGAACCAAATAAAATAATGACATGTTTGTACTCATACAGCATATTAGCTGTGTCTGCCTCTTCCATTAAACAAAAAATTTGCATCCTTTCCTCATGAGTAATGATGACTCATGATGTGGAGGAGATGCAGCAAGAACATTGAACCCCTGAGGGGAAAAGTGTCAGTGGTTGTAGGAGAATGATGGTAACTTTACATTCTGAAAGATCAGTTTAAGTGCAGACATATAAAGACTGAACGCCACAGAGAGATAAAGAAAACGCAAACAGGGAATCCGTTTTCAATTAACATGGTTTAACCTTTGCATTTTAGCTTCTAACATTCATTAGTCTGCCCTGTCATTAAGATCATTATCATACAATATTACTTTGTATGATTGATTCAGCACCAACCAGTTGCAATAAATAGTTTTGTGGGTACATTGTTATGTTGACCCACAGTGACACCTGCTGTTCAAAATCCATGAAAAGGTCATCATGTGAAATATTTTCCACAAAATAAATGTTTGGATTACATTAATTCTAATCAGAATTTAAATATATCCACATTGTGTAGGCCTACGCCATATATGTGAAGTCAAAATACAAGATAATAATTGTGTCCAGTGTCAAATGAAAAAGTAAATGCATGAATAAAACCTTATATAATATAATACTAATACTAAAATAGCTCACTGGCTGAAGACATTTTCAAAAAGAGGAAGTTTTATCTGGTTTAAACTGAGCTTTGTTCCTACATTTCCACCTAAATCACAGCATCGTATTCAACGCAGAGCTGATGTAAGTGTCCCCTACAGTTACAAGCAGTGTTTCATCAGATGTGCCTCAGCCTTCCACGTGTTACAGTAAATTACACCACCAGAGAAAACGCATTTCTTGCCCTATAATCATACTAGTTTTGATGACTTGTCCTGAGTCTTAGTGAAAGTGGCCCTTATATGCCTTTAGACCTTCTTGCACATAACACACAAACATCAGAAACAGGGATAGCCCCGAAACACACAGGGAAGACAGAAACTTCAAGAACAGCAGATAATTGAAAAGCCATGTAGAACAGTTTCTTTTTCTCCAGATGGTCTTCAGTTCATCCAGAGAACATGCTCTGGAAACACATCCAAACTGTAAACGTGACGGTTTGCATGGAGTTCATTACCGTAAATATCCTAAAAGACCGAACCGTGGGCTCAAACAAGAAAAACATCTCCATCTTTTAAAGGCCTGTTAATGGAAATGTAAGCATATGAAATATATGTGTGCTATAGATGTTATTGTACATGAAGTGTGAATTGCATTGTTGTATCTTTCATGCATTAAATATGTTTCTCTCCTTTGGAGTTAATGAATCAATAGCTCAGATTGCTGCATGGTTTGTATGTCTGCAACATTATGGAACTATTACTGTGTTGTGAAATATTTTTGAATATTGCAGAATTCTTCTTTCCTCACACAAGTCCCTCATAGCTTTTTGATATCAAATTATCTTGAATTCAGTGGCAGTATTTTGCAAGTAGTCAGATATTTTTACCTAATTATAAAAAGAGGTACAACAGTGTAAAACTAAATTGTTATTTCGTATTGGATTACTGTTTTTGAATACTACTACGATTGAAAATAATATTCTTTATTTATAGAGCACTGTTCAAAGAGTGTTTCACAAGGCAAAATAAAACAGACAAGTCATAAAATTGTAAAATTTTAAAAGACAGATAAAAACTTTTTTTGGCATAAAGACAAATAGTGTTGGAAAAGGTAAAAAAAAAAAAATCTGTGAAAAAATAAAAGACAGTTCAAAGGTCAAAATAATGTCAGGAAAGGCTCTCAGATAAAATATGTTTTAAGAACAGACTCTAAAGACATCACTGACAAAAGACCTCTGTCTGAGGATCTTTGAGTGTGCATTGGTGCATTCATGACCAAAGAGTCAGAGATAAAGCAGTGAGAGAGGCCATGAAAGGCCTTAAAAGAAATAAATAAAAGGTTGAATCTATCCTAAGGCATACTGGGAGCCAGTTTAAAGAGGCTAAAACAAAAGTGATAGAATTGGTTCTGGTTAAAAGCATGTTGTAACTTCTTTTTCCTACATTCTATAGTGCCATAGAAAATAAAACTCTGTCATATTTCATGAATGGATCAAATAATGACTGTTGCTGTCAAATAAATGCAATGCAGCAAAATGCAAAACATTTCCATTTAAACTATAATGCAGCATAAAATGGAAATACTCAAGTTCAGGTACCTCAGAATTGTTTTTAAAGCAGCAGTGGGCAAAAACACGAAGCTCTGCTCCTGCAGTTCCTTCCTCTTCCCTCTGTGTTCATAAACCTCTACCACAACATGAGCAAATGCACAAAGACAGTTGAACTAAAAGTTCATGTTCATTTGTAGCATCACCCAGGATTCAAACCCCTCTCCTCTCAGTGAAACTCCTTAATCAATCCTACTGTTCCACCATACCCAAAGGTCACCTAATTTTTCTGTTTTTGGTTTTCATTAACTTAAAAAGAGCAGAAACTGTAACATAAACACAAACCTTTGCAGGCCAGTGTGTATTTGGTAACTATCAGCTCAGCTCAGGCAGCAGTCATAAGAAGCAGACTCCCTGATCAGTCTGTGTATGTATAGAAGCTGCCTTGTACCTCTACCTGTCAGACCTCTGTTCTTTTCAGCTGAAAATAAAGAACCACAGTATGGAGGTATGGAGGGTTCTTCAAGAAGTTCTTGGCCTCACCTGGAAACAAGGGGCTTAACTTCCATTTTGGGACATAGCTGTATATTATATTACAGTCTTATATCACTGTCCAGAAAAACTCGAATGTTTATCATCATTTCTCTTTGAAAATCAGTAGGAGAGAGTGAAACCAAAAAATGGCTGCTGTTGCTCCAGAACGATGTGTCCGTCCACCCGGCACAGGAGGTAGAAGCAGCAAAATGTGGCTTTGAACTGTTGCTCTGTGCGCCTTACTCACCTGACCTGCACCGTCCGTCTTCTCTCTGTTTCCCAAACTGAAATCCTACTTGCGTGGTCGCCATTTTCAGTTTGATGATGCCGCCTTTCATGTTGTTGAGGAGTATCTGGAAGCTCAATATGTGACCTTTTTCCATGAAGGGATAGTGAAGCCTGAACATCGGTGAACCAGTTACATTAAAGTTAAAGTTCAAGAACAATGTTTCTCCTGTGAGGTTGTTTGGTGAGGCTAAGGACTTTCAGAAATACCCTCATACAGTTTGATTTCTGACCACTTGAATTACAATATAAGGGGTTAGTATGTAATTTAGTAGCAATACTGTATGTTTACTGTACTGTATGTATACTGTCCATAATGTACACATCTGCATTTTGTTGTCTTAGTGCTTATACTCTGCAATCACAGTGAAGTTAAGTCTAATCTAATGTAATTTTTTGCCAAATGATGCCAAAAAAAAATGCCTAGCTTCAAGTACAAAATTTACTTGTGCAATCATACTTATTTCACCTGCAGTCGAATTAACAGAAATGTTGTGGCTTGATTATATTTTAGAACACTGCATGCATTGCTAAAAGGGACAAAAAGCTTTCATTCTGAGTAACTCCGTAACCCTAACCCTAGTACGTGTAGTCCACAATTGCAATAAAGTTGAATCTAATTTAATTTCTGCCAAACAACGCAAAAAAACCCTGTCTACCCCAGTTTTAAGTACAGAATTTACTTGTGCAACTGTACTTTCTTTCAAAATTAGAAGAATTTTTGTCTCTTGATCATATTTTGAAACACTGCCTTGTTCATTCATTTATTTATTTATATTTAAAGGACTAAATTGTCATTTTTTTAGTACAAGAAGTGGTATATCCATCCTGAAGCTGCTGGTTTTGCACTTTGCTAAACTCCATTTCGTTGATTTAGTATTTATGCTCTGTGCAATGACTAAGTTGAATCTAATCTAATCTCATTTTTTGCTGAATGATTCCAAAAAACCCTGCCTACCTGCGCTTGAAGTACAAAATGTACGCACGCATTGTTAGATTTAGAAAAAAATATTGTTTTTTGGTCATTTCTTGACACTGCCTTTTTCAAAAAAAGACTAAATTATTATTATCATTATTATTATTGTTGTTATTTTTGAGTACAAAAGGTGGAATAGCCGCCATGAAGCTCTGAAGCTCCAGTTTACGAGACGCACATAAAGGCAGCACGATAAAGTTTAGTGAGGAATGTCGCTGCGCTTCTACTCTATGTATTAAGGCCGGAGCTCTGGGAGGTTCTGTACGTGGCAGCGCCTACAACCCCTCTCTGTACTAGTCGTAACTCGGGGTGCCAAGTGGATTTGCGGCCACATACCGACGTGTAACGGTTCTCCGTGGTCCCGGTGAGGATAAAGGTAAGCTGGCATTAAATACAACATGTTACCGGCGTCCAGGCGAGGCCGTATTTACATCAGTGCTGAGCCGAGCAGCTCGTGCGTCTCCTGAACATGCTGGGATGGTTGTCAGCGGCTCAGACAGGCTTCTGTTGTTGTTACTGTTGTCTTTTCCACACAGGAGAAGTTTTAGCAGCTGAAAAGCGACCTAAAAACTCGTTATTTCGTGAGGTCTGTCCGGCCTGTTTGTTACATTTTAACGCGAGACTAAACGAGGCGGGTTTACAGTGTTTCACTGCGGAAACTTTTAAAACTTTGCGCGAACTTCGTGACCGAGCATCTCAGACAGTGTTGCTTTCACGTCTTTTTAAAAAAAATTCTTACATTCTTTATAGCGGCCACGGGACCTTTTTTAAAGACATAATTGGAACAGTAGGTGTACTAGGTGTCCACGTGTAGCCAGAGCTACAGGACCTTCACTGGACCTGCAAGAGCTGAAGTGTCGGGAATTTCTAGAAACTACTGTCTCGAGCTGACGTCAGTGGGACGTTTGGGTCCCAGCTGGAGATGATGAGCAGCAGGTCCGGAGGAGGAGGAGGCTCCATCCACATCCAGCCTCAGTCAGCCTCAGTCAGCACTGTCAGCTGCTGGCTCCATTTGGGATTATATTGTTGTCATTCACCCCAAGCAGACTAAAAACCAACAGTTTTTTAAAATTAAGTGATCCTGTTGAAAAGTGTGTCAACTGTTGCATTCAAGGATAATCTGGTGCAACTAGCTGATGATTCTGCTGGTCATTTTCTAGAGTGATCGAAAAGAAAATGACCCAAAAGCACCCACAAATGCACCAACAGTTCCAAACAACCAAAAATACTACAAAGTTACACCAAGAAAAAAAAACACACACATTATGACAATTTGAGAACCTGTACTTTGGTCAGTTATAAGTTGCCATTTTCAAAGTGGTTGACTTTTCTGCTAGGCACATGAACGTGGGCGACATAAGTCAGACCAGTGTCATGCCAAAAGAGAGGTTTGATGATCGGTTTGGGTTGAATGATTTAGGGAAAATATCTATATGCATTATTTTCTGATGTTGTAGCAAAATTTCATTTGTACTTGGATGAACTGTATTTGTAATGTGACAATCACATACGATCATGTTGTGACCAGCATCAAGCTCCAAGGTCTAATAACAGCAGGACTGTTGTAAGTTTGCATTTGCCTATTTTGGCCAGGTTCAGATCTCTGAAGATGAGCCTGGTGTCGGAGCTCTGCCCTTCAGTTGGAATATTAAGTCTGCTTTTCTCTTCTTTGTTATTCACTGTTACTCCTTTTATTCTTCATTAAAATACAAAGACAAATGCTGTTGCACCCTGACTGTTTTTGCTACAGCTCATCCAGATTTTCTACAACTTCTGACAGATATTGTGATTGCAATATGGTTTGCAGTATAGCCTAAGAGCTTCAGTTGAAGGCAAATTAACATCTGTTTTTGGTTCCCGAAGACATTTCAGCTGTCATCCAAGAAGCTTCTTCAGAGGCTTCTTGTTGAGAACTGAAGAAGAGGGCTGAAGCATATAAAAAATCTAAAACAGAAGCCTGTGTGCTTCTACTGAAGCTCTTATGATGACCTGGATGATTGGGAATCTACACAGACGATTTGCAGTATGATAATGTAAGAGAAGATTCAGATCAGTATTTACAGTGGAATAGATAAAGTGTTATGGAACATTACCACATGAGATACCATCAACGGCATGACTACCGCACAAGGAGAACAGCATGAATTTGACACCACAGTGCAAACCCCAGGTCAGACACGTTGCATAATGTATATTCTAATTTACAGCCTTTGCTATTTTCATATTGTGTTGTTTCAAAATGCAGTTTTGAATTTAAATCAATTAATTGCTCAGTCTTAGAATCTAGACATGAAATAAACTAGGACTGTAGTGATTATTTTCATTATTATTTACCTGCTGATTGTTTTTCTATTGTTTTTTGTTCTTTAAAATGTCAGAAAACAGTAAAAAGACTTTTCAAAAACTAAATTTTCTCTTTTTGTCGCACCAACTGTCTAAAACCTCCAAAATAACCAGTGTGCTGTCATGTAAGACAGAGAAAGCAGCAGATCCTCAAATTAGCATAGCTGGAACCAGAAGCTGGTAACAGATAGTCACCAAAATAGCTGCAGATGAATTTTTGGCTGATTAGCTAATGGTTTAATTGTTTCCACTCTGGAGTTGACTAAGTTCATGGTGTCTGATCAACAGCCAGCTGCTCATCGAGCTCAAAGGATTAGACATTAGATAAAAAGCTCCAGAACAAAAGCTCTTGGCTTTATCTGCCTTTAGTAAATGGCACATAACGTCTCTGAACATACAGCCGCGGTATAAAAGGAGACCTGCCAGGTAAGAGATCCCCTGCAGTGATTTATACGCAGCACAATGGCAGTTATTGGCTCTAGCAGCCATCAGAGTGCGTCTAAATGGAAGGTAGCGAATAGAGTGATGCCATGAATCTGTCAGCAGCAATTAAGCTGAAGGCAGGTGATGAGCACACTCAGAGATGATGTCTTGCAGCATGAAAATAGAACAGTGTTATTAGGTTTCATGAAATACTATAAGAAAATCCCTCAGTGTCTGTCTGCTGACCTCCACATCTACCTTCTTTTACTGAGGTGAAGTGCAGCCACAGCTCTGCTTACATTTGTTTTTTTCAAACTATTGAACCAATGCAGCCTGGTTGATTTACATGGATTACAGAATTTGTTAGTTTCTTGTTAAATATTTACGTGAGGACAGCGTTTACATACCACAAAAGGTTTTTGGAAGTGGATGGTGTTTGTATACTCCTGCACATTTAGAAAAACCTCTGTGTTTATGTTCACGTCCATAAGGAAGCTGCCTTATGTAAACTGATGTATGCAACCCTGAGTCTGTATGTTGTAGAGTCGCACTGTGCTGTGTGTGATGGAGCTCTTCTAACAGATGGAAACGAAACTGTTTGTAGTATAATGGTTGCAAAAAAAGATGGTTGACTTTCAAAGTATAACTGATTATATAACACATTTTTATGTCTGTTTTTTTTAGCATTCACTTCATGAGAAGCACATATGCATTGATTTTATGCACATGTGGGCAGCAGAAATCGTGGGTTTACCTTTTTTGGACCCCTTATAATACTGAGAGATTTTTTTTAGCACTTTTCTGATATTTTCAGAGAGAAATATTTTTGAGATTTGGTATCTCAGAATAGGAAGGAAAAATCCACAAGTAGTATGCAAATGTCCTTTGTTCACTTGCTGTGGTGTTCAGTGGAAGTGAAAGTCAGAGCTAATGTTTGTGCAGTTAGTTTGTTTAAACTGGCTGAGTTTAGAGTGAATCTGAGATCACTACTGATAACAAAACAAAATAATTAACCACAACTGAACTATTCTGTATGCAAAGCAAAGCCACATTAGTTGGTTATTTTGATCTGAATTGACTGCAGTCTCACTGAGTAGCAAATGTTACTTCCCTCCCCTCAGCGTAAATTGCAAATGCACAGATCAGCAGCAGTGACAAGTTTGAATCTGAATTTGTTTTCATTGCTCGAGGAGTGTTAAATCATTTTCAGACTGACAGCCAGGGATTGTCTGTGCATGTTCAGTCTGTTGATACTGTACGTGCACATACTTTACTGTATGTGGTGTTTTATGTAACATACGTGAGAGGGGTTGGCTTCGGGGGGTAACATGCCACTCCCACTTACTGATTACCATCAGTCAGGAAAATATCTGTTCAGCATCAGCCATTAACAGGCATTACAGTGCGAAGGGAGTTGGCAACTGGCAAGCATGATTTTTTCTCTTATGAGGAGATTGTCTGGCGTTCATCTGCAGGTCTTTGCTTACACAGATAGCTGACTTTGTACTAGTTTTATCAGAACACTGGAATTTGGTCTTGCAATCTAGAAATGATATGAACTGTCTTGACAGCAATGGGAGCAAGAACAGCCACCACCTAGACTGTTTCCAATCTTGAGTTCGACAGCTTTTTGAGAGGCAAAAGGGTCAGTCAGAAAGTCTGTCTTTTATGGCTCTCTTAGTTTAATAGTTCCATGTTTTGCTCTAAGAGTCACTTTGAGGTTTACAGGGAAATAGATGTTTGCCCTTTACATGCTCTTTCACTTCTTCCCTGCCTTCCTCATCTTACACTCTTTCCTCAATTTCACTCCTGTCATGTTGCACATGCCCTGTAAATCTGATTCTGAATGGCAAGCTTAGTTTCCAGAAATAAATTCCTAAAACGGCTGTAGGTTTCAAAGGAAGTTTGCCAGAGGTCTTCCGCAACACTGTTGAAAATATTGCATCAGTTGTCTTGACAACACTCTCCCTCTCACATCAGCCAAATGGCTTTTTGCTTTGGTGTCGCTTCTTGTTTGCATTTCTTGTGAAACTATCTGCAAAGAAAAAGCGGATGAACAAGATTACTTTTTTATCATTTTCAGGACTATTCTCTTATCCAGACATGTGTACAACAGCTGTTCCTCTCTGCAGATTTGTAGTTAAGTGAGGGCCAGCAGAAGAGTAAAACAAGATGGGTACAGATGTTGAAAATTTCGAGGGAAGCGTTTGCTTCTAAGGAACTCCTGCACCACTGCAAACCTGGGATCCTGAATGCTTTGCCAGAGAATGTGTTACACTATTTTCTTATCTGTCTCAAGCAAAACACTAAAATTCTGGAGAAACTCAACCCCCGACAGAAACAAGCAGGGATTCAGTGGGCTGTTCCCATCATTGAGTCCAGGAGAATTTTGTGATAGTAGAACATAACAGAGGTGCTGCACTCACTTATAAACTAATGAAGGAACAACAAAACATCAAAGAAAACAGCCAAACCAGAGCAGAAGAGAGAATGAAAAGATCTTGATATTTTTACATTTTTTTTCCTGACCATTACTTTATTTTAAGGTTTGATAGATTCTCATCGTCTTCAACACGGTTCCTTATTAGGCTATGTTCAAAAAACACCTGTCCATACCTGCCCTCTCAGCACCTGGCATATCTTATCCTGACTTGTCCTCTCCTCAGCGCTTTTCCCTACAACTTTTAGAAACACCAGGCAGGGGTCAGGACTCGGGAACATTTGGGTTGTAAATGCAACAGGCCTCTTTTCCAGGAATGTGACAGGGGTGTTGCAGCTTGCAACAACAGGCAAGATACTGTTTGAGCTGAGCAATCGTACTGGTTGTAAATAACAAGGGGAGTGACTTGGTCATTTAATTTGTAGTTTTGGACTGTGGTAATGGTTATCTGGGCGAGCACCCATTAGGCAGCTTGTGGTGCCACACTAGAAGCTAAATTAGTACCAGTAAGATTACTTTTAGCAGAGAGAAGGACTTGAGAGTTATTTATAAAGCTTTGTAGTCCCTGTCCATGAGGGGTAGAAGTTTCACTTTTTTCTAGTTCTGGAAAAAACTTCATTAAATATAGGGACTGCCACTTGCACACACTGTA
Source organism: Dascyllus trimaculatus (assembly GCA_024666655.1). Taxonomy (NCBI): domain Eukaryota; kingdom Metazoa; phylum Chordata; class Actinopteri; family Pomacentridae; genus Dascyllus; species Dascyllus trimaculatus. The sequence goes on along the minus strand of CM045459.1, from coordinate 24,589,055 downwards.
TATTAAAGAACACAACTGCAACACAAATGATTGTATATTTAACCTACTTGTTGAGCTTAGTCAAGCCAGCTGACCACATGGACCACACATGCATAAACACAACGGGTCTAATCTTTGTAATTATCATGCCAGTTGGTGGAAATGTATTCATTCTGCATAGCATAGAGGAAGCTTGTCCCCATGCTGTGGGAGTATTTTCTAGTATGCAAGAATTCAATATGTCCATTCAGTATCTTCAAGGAGGCTTGATTTTATTTTGAAATGTTGTGTTCTCTATTTTTACATGTGAAGACTATGTTTTCCGATTATTCCCCACCTGATCCCAACTCTCTGCAACTTCTGCAGCTCCCCTACCTTGACATTATGTTGAGAATATTTATGAAATTATTTTACTCCCCCCCAGCCATGTGTTGCTCTGTGAATTCTGATCCAGTCGTACTCTGAAATGTTTGATATACAGGCCCTGGCTTCTGTACTCACACCCAGCATGGTACATTCCAGCATAATAACTATGATTGTAAATGTTAAAAATAAATATGCAGGAAATTTGTTCTTTCCTTTTTGACCAAGAGAATTCACAGTGACTTGCTGCACATGTTGAAGGCATGTCACAGCCCCTCTGAAGCACTGATGGTAAATTACCATGTGGCCTGGTTGTCCTGGATGTTTGCCCCATTAAAAGGATCTATTTGTCACAGATAAGCCAAATTCCACCTTCCATTGTGTTGGATTTACAAAGGGCTGATAATGTCTTTGGCAAACAGATGTAATGTTAGATGTTAAAACACTTTAGTCAAGTGTATGCACTGGCACTTTGTCCTGGAAATATTTTATGCATGTTATCTGCTTTTTGGATTATGTTGGTGTCTTTGTGTCACGTTGGCTTAAGGCACTGACACAGTATTTTGGCAACAACAGAAAGTGGACTTGTATTTTGTCAGCTGGTGTCATGTCGGTGAGATGATTTCTTTCTCACCTGCAGCAGATTCCTCACTAATGTATTACTACACTTTCAAGCAAGGTGCCAATTCCGTGCTTCAGATCCTGTGTTTCTCTAAGCCTTTGATTATGTAGTTGTGCAGACAGAAGTATGTGTGCGCGTGTGCCTGCATTTTGGAAGTATAGGTGTGTATGCATGTGCATGTTTTACACAGGCAGTAGTAAGCAGTAATCACTGAGGAGTGATGTGGTAAAACAGAACTGGACAAAACCCAAAATGAGAAAGTGGGGCAGAGTCACTTTTCACAAAGAAAGTTTCTCTCAGTGGGACTGGACTGTGAACAGAGAGTCTCTGCCATGTGAGACATCATTATTTTGTCCTGCTTTTTAAGCTTCAGCCCTGTTGTTGGCTCTGCTGTAGCTGAAAGTCAACACGGCTCAAGTTTCTTTTGCCCTAGATAACAATATTACTCATACAATGTGGCAACTTCTCACAAAAAAAGCATAATAAACTTTAAAACAATGGGCTGTCTGAACTAAAGCCAGCTTTCTGTGTAGTTCGTATTTGCTTGTAATGGTTTCTTTTATATGTAAGATCTGCCTGAATTGTGTGTGACGAACATGTTGTGCTTGGATTGAGGTTACAATTTTAAAGATGAGTTCCTTTGGTGCAAACTCTGGTTTGTTATTCTACTAAAAGACACTGAGCTTTACTGGTCATGAACATTTTCCATTAGACATCTTGTGGCCATGTTGATCTCCAGAGTAGAATTATGACATGAGAAGCAAACTTTTATTGAGCTTACATGCACTGGATGGATAGTGAGATGAGATCTAGTATATACCCCAAACCCTAATCTTACTAGAAACAGAATGCTTCATTACAAAAATACATTTTTCTTTTTTCCACACTGTCCCTTTACTTTTCTTTGTTAATGAAAACTGGGCACCAGAGGCAGTGGTTACTCATTTATAGGAAACATGCTGGAAACTTCAAATATTGTTAGACTGTCAGCTAATTTAGCATGGAAACACAGGATCATTGTAAAAACTGATGACTCAGACAAACTGCAAGTTAAGAATAAGAGGATCAAAATAGTGTTCGTCAGCTTTTTGCAGTCATTGTGAAAGAAAAGCACAGCGTCAGTTCTGGAGGACAAAGGATAAATATGGCTGCAAGTTTTGTTAAAAAGAGAAGAGAGGAGCAGAACAATATGAGAATATTACATACTTTATCCCCAAATCTGTAACGACTGCAGAGTGTTTAATGCACTTTGGCAAAAGTTGTTTGTTTTGCATTCTATTGCGAAATCATGTGATTGTGTTTGTCATTGCAGGTTATTGACAAGACAGAATGAGGAAGTTCCTGTTTTTCACCTCCTTGGTTCTGCTCTACTGCTGCTTTACCACAAAAGGAGAAATCTTTACCTCCATCAGTAAGTTTAAAAGCTTTCCTATTTGTATGTTTGCTTTTAAATCTTAATTTACATCTTCTTTTTGTCAGACTTGTTTGTTGCTTTTATGTCATGCTTCCTTATAGGTACCATGGCAGTAATCCTGAAAACAAATCCTACTTTTGGAAAGCATCAAAATCATGTCACTGACACTGACATATTTTTACAAATATTACTAATATCTGTTGCATCAAAGGTCAACAGAAGTAAGAGAAAATAAAACACACTCAACGTTCCCAATGAGATACATTAATATTAACAGGGGTTTAACCATTTAGTGTAACTTTCGTCAACAGATTCTCAAAAGAAATTTGACTGAATGAGAGAAAAACATCTGCTTTCACTTTTACAGAGGAGCAGCGTATGAAGTCATGTGTAAATTTAGCACAATGTTTGTAATGTGGAAGCTTTTATGGTCCCCAGCCAGAAGCTTGGTGTGTCTCTTAGTGTAGCTGAACTATAGTCACTTAATGGAATAGGGGAGATAATGCACAGTTAATGATGCTGATCAGGTACAGTTATCAGTATTATTACGGGATATTTGAGACCCGCCGATATTCTGTAGGTGTAGTAGGCTTGGTTTTGATTTTTTTGTTTTATTTTTTATTCTCTGTATGCTATCCTTTGCATTTTTTGCTACTGTAACCTAACCTATCAACTGTCACTAAGTGGTTGAAATTACTTATGATCCACTGACGAGACTTAAATTGTTTCATTATGCATTAGTGTAATCTTTATGTTTTGCTCTACTGTCAGTGGGAATCCTCCTCAAGTGCTCCAGGGCCTTGAGTGCTATTTTAGGAAAACATATCATGCATTTGTTCCTGAATGCAGCCACACCCACCTACTGGCAGTGTATCATTATTGAACTAATCCCTGCCCCTTTGGCCACGAAAAACACAAAAAAGCAGAGCGATATGATCCTTGAACTGCACAAGGATATTTAGTCGCTCAGGAATGCATGTCTGTGCTTAGCAGTAAAAATGTTTTAAACAGAGGATGTGGCCAGAAGGGCAGTAAAATCTGAGTTTATTTTGTCCTAAATAATGTTAAAGGGAAGTAATTGTGGTCCGTTGGTACTTTTTTTTAATCTGGGAAAAATGTGGACAGTGCTTAAATAGACATAATTTCTGTAAATGTGATTAATCCCTTGACCTCACTTTAACAGAAATGACAACTTATATAATTCAAATGTGCCCATATATTTAGTTTTAGCCTTTTGTGCAGTTACCTTCCTTTGTGTAGTATTTTGGGGAAAGGCTTGCTGATTTACATAAACTCCAGTCACTTAAATTACATTGATTTAATGCACTTGGCTGGTCAGTTATGCGGGTTGCATGCAGACACAATGAAAGTGTTTCATTATCCCTTCTCCCTGGCAACCTCTGTGAATTAATTATGGTTGAGCGTTTCCATGAAAATGTTTACTAAGCAAGCTACACCCCAACCGTCTCTTCAAAGGCTCATGGATAAAACGCCAACTTTAGCTTGCTGAGTAATTCTATACTATCAAAGCCCCACAGTTTGTGGCTGAGGATTTATTTTACCTCAGCCTAAGGGGGGAAAAAGTGTTACCAGAAATAGATTTTAAAGTCTTAAAAGCAAACCACAACAGATATAAAACAGGTAAAATGGATAGGTTTTTCTCTCGAATAGTAAATCTGCACATTATATGAAACTGAAAGCAGTAATACAAGACACAGTGATGATGATTTTATCTTCAGGGACTTATTTATAATAACTGTCTGTGTTCCTGCAGGCCAAATGACAGACCTGATCTACACAGAAAAAGAGCTGGTCCAGTCTCTGAGGGAGTACATCAAAGCAGAGGAGTCCAAGCTTACTGCTGTCAAAAGGTACTTCCTGATCCCTGCATTTTTTTCTTAAACAACCTAACTGTGAACTAAGTACCCTCAACTCAAGTATTGTAGCACTGTCCAATTTTCAGTCACTCAAATTTTATCGGAGTGTATTAGTTCTGTATGTCTTTATTCTTGTACTACTCTGCTACATGTCAGTGAAAAATATTATACTTTGTACTCTGGCAATGCTTTGTAACACCTGCAGTTGCTATTTATTTGTCAGATTTTGATTATAGGTTTAAAAAACCCATCACATTATAAAATATTATAATTACTACAGCTGTGAGTAATCAACAGTCCACAGGAATGATACATTAAATCAGACATTTGTTTCTGTCCCATCAACAATCCTCAAAGAAATTTCTTCATACTGATGGTTACAATGGTGGACGAATTCCTCAGTTTTTCCACTTTTTCTTTACCCTGCCATGTGAGTTATAATTTTTTTGATTCATTTATTGAACAGTACATGGTTTACATAGTGTGAAGCAACTTAAGTCTCTTTTTGTGCCAACGTGTTTTCACCAGACCTTTTCCATGTGACTGAAAAATAGCAAAATATCTGCTTTCACTTATGTAGTTTATGTCAATGTGAATTCATGTCTAAATACATGCATATATATATGTGTGTGTGTGTGTGTGTTTATAGCTTTTGTAGCTGTAGAAACATTTTCTCTCTGTGTCTCTTAGCTGGGCCAAGAAACTAGATGCTCTGACCAGAGTGTCCACCTCAGACCCAGAGGGTTACCTGGCTCACCCAGTAAATGCCTACAAACTGATGAAGAGACTCAACACTGAGTGGTCTGAACTGGAGAGCCTGGTGCTTCAGAACCCATCTGATGGTGAGGAAATATGCATGTTGTCTTTAGATAAGAAAAGAGCTTATTTTGGTGCATTTGTATAAAAATGACTCCCGGAATGATCGATGAGTCTGTGTTTTAGCCACAAGCAGCCACATGCAGCTACCAGTCTGTTGCCTGATTGTAAATATCCACACAATTGCTGCCTATGTGTCGCATATCATACCAAATACCATACCAAATCGTACTAAAAAAAATGTGTTGTTGTCATCCAGACTAGTTCCTTTTCCACTTTCTCTCTGCATTAATTAGTAATATTTTTTTTAAGATTTTAACCATCTTTTGAATTATTTCTGTCACATCAGATATGGCTTTACATTAATTTATGTGGCCAAATCTGTATCTGTTAGTCATCAGTGTTCCCTGTCCAATAGCACTGTACACATTTCTACCATGTTATAGCATGTAACGTATCTGAAGGAAACCTTTTTTAACTTTCTTTATTGGGTTTCTGTCTGCATGAGCAGGGAAGTGGTGAACAGCAAATATAAAATCCAGAGCGGTTGTGTGAATACAGCTAATACTGCAGAGTGGAAATTTCTGCTGTGCTGCTCTGCTCCCTTGGTGAGCAAACAAGACCAGAGTCTGTCATGTTTTAGCTGCAGCTGTTCCTCATCTCTGCATATTTTGGCCATGTTCTGCCTTTCTGTGTGTGTGTGTTTGGACCAGAAAGTGTATGCGTGTTTAGACTTGGGTCCATTTCTGTGTGAGGCAGATAAACTGAGCATGAGTGTGTCGTATGAATGTATCTGTGTACGTGGCCATTAGTTGGGGTGAGAGTAGAAAGGCTGGGTGTAATTTTATAAACACAAGCAGATAGAAGGTATAGAGTATTGTGATTTAGTTTGTTGTGCAGTGCTCTTTCCTTTTCCCTCTGCGTGGTTTGACAATGCAAACGCTTTCACCTGCCATGAAGGTAAATCAAGTTAAAAGAAGAATTGACAGAGAGATTTTCTGAGGTGTTGGCGGAGAGCTAAAGCTAAAAACAGAAAGTAAATAATGAGAAAGGAAATGCTGCAAGTATTGAGTGGTGATAGTGTTGCTCATTATTTGACAAATGTGTTAATAAGAGAGTAGAAAAAAATGTATGCAAAAATTGATTTGTCAGTGTTGTGTTCACAGTCTGTTTGTCGTAGCCCCAGATGGCAAGAAATCTATTATTCCAGCTTTAATGCATGTATATGAGCTGAATTAAAATCACTGTCATGTATGTTTTACTATAAGTGGAACAGGAATGTTGTAAATTGATCATTAGCTAAAGTTACATGTAAAAGTATTGAAACATAAATCAAAGAAGTCTAATGCTGGTCCTCATGTTCTTATATCTGGTTTGCTTTCATCAAATTTCCTCACTTCCAAGACTCCTTTATATGAACAGTATGTGCTATATTTAAACATGGCCTTGCGTGCTTAACAGGTTTGACAGACTGTCCATTTAAGTAATGGTACTCTGTGTTCTTCTGAGTGAGTTAGACAAAGCAGAACTGACTTTTAATGATTTGAAAAATGTGTTAGAGCAACTTTTTTATGTTGATTTCAAGTAATATTTCCAGGATAATTAATAGAGGAGATCCTCTCTTTTTGCCTATAAGTTGATGTCTGTCAACAAATAATTATTTTTGGATTTGTTGTAGTTAATTACATGATTAGCTGTGATTGAAGGATGTTTTAAATCTCTGTTTTTTCAGCTTTTGATTGCCAAGTTGTATCAGAGTTCAACATTAGCACTATTAATGTCAATCTTTGGTTAGCAATTAATACTCCAACTTTTTCTATCATCGTTTCCCTCCACTTTGATACTTTCTTACATCTTGTCCAGGGTTTGTTTCCAACATGTCCATACACAGACAGTACTTCCCAGATGAGGAAGATGAGACGGGTGCAGCCAAAGCGCTGATGCGTCTTCAGGACACGTACCAACTGGATTCTGAAGCCTTCTCCAGAGGAAAGCTGCCAGGTAACCAAGGAGTGTGCACTGATTGTGCAAAAATGCATGAATATGTTAAGACGGCTAAAGAAATGTGCTCAACAACCCTCTAAAAAGAAAAGGAGGAGGCAAACTACACCCACCCAAGAAGATTTTGTACTAGTGTGTTTGTATGCGTTTTTATGTGTCTTTCAGTTCTCACTTGTTCAAGAGTTAAGCTTTAGTTTTAAGTTAAAGTTACTGCTGCTTTAAGGTTGGCTTGGCATTAACTTTAGTGCTCTGGGACATGACTGGATTTGCAATTAAATGTCTATGGGGTTGGGTAACTCATTAAAGGACCAATACGTAGCAGTATATCCTGCTGTCTGCACTATGATCTTGTTTAATGCTACCAGCAGGAGTTATCAAAGACAGAAAGCCTCAAATTGTTCTCATACTTGCTCAGTTGGAACCGCAGTCCCATTCCAGTGGCATCTAGACACAAGTGGGATTCAACACAGGTATTGACATGTGTTTACTTGTGCATACGTTTGCAGGTATGTGTCTCATACCTGCTCAGTTAAGGGACAAGCCTGTTTGCATATGTGTATCTGCTACGGTTGACTCGGCTCTTTTGTGTCAGGCCAGGATTAGTAACCTCAGCTAACAGACTCTGCATGTCTCAAAATGTCAACCCAACAAAACAAAAACCAAGATATCATGGAAATGTGAAAAAGGGGACAAATTAGATGTTTACTAAGGAAAAAACTGATCTACGTTTTTAATTTTGGATCTTGTTCAATGCTGCAAAAACTCCCTTCATTTCATAAACCAGCCAAAAACAGCTCTTAATATCCCATCATCCCCAACACAAACAATACAAGAGCAGACGTCTAATATAGATAATTAACTTTAATCAACTAATTCACTTAATGTATTAGCTTATGCAATGCTTTTAAATGAATGAGGCTCAATATCTCAAAAATAAAGTATGCTCAGAAGGTGGAACAGGATGTCTACTAATCACAAGGGGATTAGTCACATCAGAGTGTTGGCACCTGAATGGGTGAAAGCAAGACAAATGATAAAGCACTTGGCTAAAAGCACAATATACACCCATTTACCCAACAGTACAAACATGCATGAAATCAAGTGGTTTATGTTTACACGAATAAGAAAAATGAGTTACATTTTACTTATAGGACACCTATGTAGCAAATTATAGCCCTCTATAAACATTAAATAAATGGCTTTTAACATACTATAAGGTTGTATTATTAAGTGAACATTGATATACAGCAGTTATAACTTTTGCTATAAATACATATTTTATAGTGATTTTACTGTGACAGTACATCTACTGATGCCTCTGAACACATCTTCAGTGATGTCCCTAGAATCTTCAGGTGTTTCGACCCTCCTCCAGGTGACCCAGCCAGGCCTGATCAGACACCAGCTTGTGTCCAGATGGCTAACTACCATGACTCTATGGCTCTCCTCTCTTGAGCCACATCCATCTTGATGCACTTTCTGCTGCTTCAATGGTACTGCAGATGGATCTTCTCTTTGTTTCTCCTTCGATGCCCAACTGGCTGAAGGCTCTGCTCAAGAAACGGGCTACAAAACCCCTGTATCCCACTTCCACTGGAAGACACCTTGCTCTCCATCATGTTGACGGCTGTTGACCAGCTCTGCATATTTGAAGAGCTTCCTTTCGTTTACTAATTTGTTCCGTCCTTCTTGTGTGACAGTCATGCTTTTGATGGTATCTCGTGGTAATCCTGCATCACATGTTTTAAATCTATTACACAGTGAATAGTAAACTAATATTGGACTTTAGAATATTGTGTTACAAATCAAATTGCAATATATGTAGGAAAATTTGCAATCGGATAGTTTTGCAAATCATTCAGCCCTATTACAGCTACGTTTTACTATATTGGGATTCATTATACATTTATACACCTGCATTCACTTATAGGTATATGGTTGTTGACAAATACATTAATATATGATTATGTCTTATTTTAACTACATTATAGTGTGTTAAAACCCATTTAATATATTGCATGTGTACTAAATACTAAAGAGAAGGACTTTAAGTGTTGCTAAAAAATTGTTTGGCTATGTTGGTTATTAATTAAGAAGAAATGTCAGCACTGAATGAATTTTTTTTGAAAAATCATGACTCCCTAGTATATATCTTTGCAGATACTTAGTGCAATAATAACTAAAATATTGAGGTTCTTATGTAAAATAGGTTTTTAGTAGGCCCTATTCCTAACTCAACATATTTTACTGAAATGAAAAGTGACAAACACAAACAAACACCAACCAACAGCATCTAATAACTTGATTTTGAAAGTGTAAAATGCCACGTGATAAATATGTTCTGAAACGATTTTTTTGGTCATTAATTGAGTTTTATAACTCATTTAATCCCTCCCCAGGTCTGCACTCCAATGCCGTACTGACAGTGGACGACTGCTTTGACATGGGAAAGACGGCGTATAACGATGCAGATTATTACCATGCTGTTCTGTGGATGCAACAGTCCTTGAAGCAGCTGGACGGTGGAGAGGAAGCTGTGGTTTCCAAGGCAGACATTTTGGATTACCTTAGCTACTCTGTTTACCAAATGGGTGACCTACCTCGAGCCATTGAACTGACACGGCGGCTGGTGGCTATTGGTAAGGTGAAACACAGACAAGTGAAAAGTATGCACACCAATATGTGTTTTTCATACTCTCATTTGTTGCTCTCAGCCCGAGTCAGACACAGTGTGTGTCTGTCTTGTAACCACAAACAAAGGGTGAAAGGGTTCATGGTGTCAACTTTTGAAAAACTAAAATAGCACCTTTAACACATGTTTAAGAACTACTGCTGAGTTTTCTGGTTGCTTCACATGACACATACAGACACCAGTCAGCTGACCACTACAACCACACTCCTTTCCTCTGATGTAATTGATAGTTTGTCTTTTTCCTCTTTCTCTATCTCTATGGTCCACCCTCCTCTCTGGCTGCAGTGCTGCTCTGGTCCTTGCCAGAGCAGGAGGGTGTTGTCCTTTCAAAGTAAGGGCTTGTGGCTTCAATCTGTTATTTTAGTCTCCGCATCAAGGCGTCTCCTGACAGCTCCAGGCCATCTTTTTAGAGCTATGGTATGCTTGTTTTCAGTTGGAATGACCTGATATACCATAGAACAGAGGTAGCTGATGTAGATGTACTTTCTGCCAGATGTTACAAAAATGGCATAATGAACTATGAAAATGCACACACAGCAGCGCCTTCCCACAGTAATACCCCAGGACATTAGCTCAGTGAAACAGTAATTTGTTGTTTTACTCAGGTACTACAACATTTAGATGTTGATTAGTTATCTTTGTTGAGTCAGGCACGCTGTTTTATCATGTTTCCAATCTTTATGCTAAGCTAAGTTTACTGACTGTTGGCCGCACATTTTTATTGTACAACACATTTTTCCAAAAGTGTTGACCTGTTTCTTTGAATCACATCACCGTTAAATACATAAGCAGTACCACAGAGCATAACCCTAATCCAGCAGTGAATAGAGATGGACACAGTCAGGCACATACAGTATGAAAACTCATTAACGGCACTGCACTATCAACAACAGGCTAGATTATGCAATGAAGAGCACATTGGAAATGCAAAAAATGACTGGGAGGAAGAGAAAAAAATGTGGCTCTCTAGTCCCCACATTGATATCACTTCGGCAAGCATCAGTTAATTACATCAACATCTCAGTGTTTCAGAAGCTGTTGTTTTACTGAGCAATTACCAACTGAATTTGTATAAATAAATCGGTAAATTACAACACTGCTGTAAAAGAGAACACTTATGCATTTGTTTTGTTTATTGCCCTGTCAACACTGCTTCTCAATGGGAATGACCCCAGCCATAGAATGGTACTGTAACTCTTTTCTTCACTGAGGGTTTGGTGTGTTTCCTATAAACTCCACGAGAGGGCGTACTGGTTCCATTATCCAACTCAATTCCTCCAGTCTCTTAAACACTAACCAGATGACATGTAGGTGACACAAAGGACTGACAGTGGTTGGAAAAAAAGCTAAAAATAGCCCGACTGTACTATATCATGTAAAAGTTCTGCATTAATATGTTGATTAAAGTGTTCCTTAAAAGTACTCTTAATGCAGAGCAATTCCTGTTACTGTGATATTATACTGTTAAATGCTCACTATGACAGGTGCATCAGCACACATGGGAAGTCCAGCACTGTTTAAATACAGTTTTAATACAGTATTTCAGCTCTACAGGTTAATCGACCTCTCTGTGGGCATCTGAGACAGTAACAACCAACTGTTTTTATACTGACAGACTCCTCTCACCAGAGGGCAGGAGGAAACCTCCGATATTTTGAGAGGCTGCTGTTGAAGCAGCTCCAGGAATCGAACCAGTCCTACCAGCCTTCCTCTGAGGAGCCCATCAAGCTGGGTACCTACAGCAGGCCAAAAGACCATCTCCCAGAAAGGGAGACCTATGAGGCTCTGTGCAGAGGAGAGGGGCTGCAAATGGTGAGAATGCTTGTCAGTCGGAATACTTGTACATCTGAAGTGTACTTCAAAATGTGTATCATTTTGATATTAGATTAATTATGCACATCTCATATTTAAAGCCGACTATAAACAAGACATTACATGTTAAGCTGCTTTTCTGACGCTGCAGTAATCCGAACTTGAATCAATTTCAAATTGAAATACAATTTGCAAATTGCAAAGGTTGCATTGTTGGATATATATTGTGCCACACATATGATCCAGGGTTTAAACTGTTTAGTCAATGGTTTTACAAATTCTTCCTTATGTGAAAGTCACACTTTTGAAGGTATCTCATGCGATAATGCTCCATCACATGTTTTAAATGTATTACACAGTAAATGTTAAACTGGGACTTGACTTGCCAAAACAATTCACAATTGTGATATCTGAAAAGAAAAATTGCAATTAGATATTTTCTCCAAATTGCTCAGACCTAGTACAAACCAACCATCATTTGCTGGAGTTTGTCACAGTTAAACATGACATTGAAGAGCCCAACTATAGTAAGAAATTGGTAAACTGTCCTGTTAACAGGTTCAACAAAATTATGAAGTACTAGAAATGTGACTGTCTACAAATGTAAATTATGTAAAAACCTGTATGGTTTTAACATGAGTGTGCAGGAACTTATCTTGTAAGATCAGATGTGTTTCAGCAGGAGGAAGTCAAAAGAAATCAGATTCCAGTCCCTTCAATAGGGTTTTTGGAGTATGTGGGAGGTTTATTGTGAAAGGTAAATGAGTTTTTCTGTAGCTCTCATTAAGTTCTATTAACACTCTGATAAACATAACTATAACATCAAAAAACACAAGTGGAGGTTTTAAAGTATAAAGCAGCAACAGCAGTACAGTTACAGCAGTAACTCAACACAGCTCTGATACTGAAAACAATCAGTAAACAATAAAATGAGCTGATATCTGAATGTATGAATAAGGACTTAGGAGTGAATATTTATTCCACAGAAATTCAGGTCAAAGAAACATGAGTAAAGAGAGCTTAAGACACAGAAATTTAACAAAGAGACATTTTTATCTAGTCTTCAGCACAGTTTAGACGTTGAAGAACCTATGACGGGTCGGTTTGGTTGGTTTAGCTGGCCTCAGTTGACCTTGCTACCGAGGACGACAGCAGGGCCACACAGTGCAGTGCTGCTTCTCCTTCCTACATGGCTGCAATGGGAAACACTTGTCATCATATACTAGTTAGAGTTAAGTGAATAATTAAATAGAAATGGTACTAAAAGTTTATTGCTCTATTGTTATTTCTTAATGTTGATCAGAATGAAGCAAGGCGTAGTCGTTTGTCCTGCCGCTACCACGATGGTAGAAGGAACCCTCGTCTTCTGCTGAAGCCCGTTAAGGAAGAGGATGAGTGGGACAGCCCTCACATTGTACGATACCTGGACATGCTGTCAGATGAGGAGATTCAGAAGATTAAAGAGCTGGCAAAACCCAGGGTAAGACAAGAAATAATTTAAAAAATATATTTTTTGGGGGAGTTTTTCCATTTTAATGATGGGAGAGAGACGGGATGAAAGGGGGTAGAAAGAGACATGCAGCAAAGGTAGCAAATATGTAAAAGTTGCTCTCTGAATCTGACTATAAGATAAGAATTATGTATGTAGTATGCTACATTTATAGTGTTGAATTAATGGCTTTGAGTGACAAAATGTGGACATAACTTAATGTAAAAAAATGGATAAACTCTGTGCATTGTATTTGATTATTCCTGTGTGTTTAATTATTTTTTAAGCTTGCCAGAGCTACTGTCCGTGACCCCAAAACAGGTGTCTTGACCACAGCCAACTACAGAGTGTCAAAAAGGTAACTTTGTGTTTTGTTATTCATTGTTAACGCCATTTGCAGTGTAAGTCATTGCACTGCTTTTGCAATTCTTTTGAGTCATTTTAGAGCCCAGCCTTTAATCTTAATGATCACTTGTAATTTTCACTGTAAAACTGCAGTGAAATTGTTTAGCTTTACACAAAACACATGCCTCTGGTAAATTGTTTTGATGATGGGGCATGGACTGCAGTCGGCAAAATGCAGCTTGAATCGGGTTAAAAGCACAACTGGTGGGTAACATTTTGACAGGTTGTCGTTTGCTGCAGATAGCAACAGATTTGGAAAGAAAAGACTAATGACTGCAACATCAAGACAGTGAAGCAGCAAAGATATTCTGTCAAAAATTATTTAAAAAATATGAATACTAAAGCAGATTTTTGATGAAGCATGAGTGGAGAATCAAAGAAGGTCCTGGTCTCTCTGCTTTCCACCCAGAGCCCTAAACACTGAAGACTTAAAGACTTTAATTAACATCACTTCTGTGCTGGATGTGGAAGTAAAAAAGGTTTCAAGGAGTGGAAGTGTTATTTAAAGGAAATGGAAGACAATTGTGGTTTCTTGCAGCAAAGGAAAGGAAATAGTTCAAATGCTGCTTTAATTATTTTATAGGCTTATCTATTTTATAGGTTCAAGTCTCATCATCGACTTTATTAAATAGTTTGATTAAATGAGCTGGCAAGAAATCAAGACAACTTATTCCAAGCCTTGTTTACCAAACCATAAAGTCAAATATCATTAAGCTGGATATTGGTAGTGTTTGAAGGGTTTAAGTGTGCCTCAATGTGCTCATGTACATGTGTTTCTTCAGTGCATGGTTGGAAGCAGAGGACGATCCTGTTATTGAGAGAGTCAATCAGAGAATAGAAGACATCACTGGCCTCACAGTAGACACTGCTGAGCTACTGCAGGTAATTTATTCTACAGAATTACATTAATTACTGCATTCTCCTAAGTCTGACATGTAGCACCCGACCAATGTAGCTAGCAGGTAGATACAGTGAAAAGGGTTTAGTTGGAACCCTTAGTTAAAAAAAAAAACAAAAAAACTGGGTCTTGCCAATCTTACCTGTTTTACCAAATGATGAAAGGCATCCTTTTATTCTTATCTGGGAATAACAGTTGGAGCCTCCACTTAGCATAATGTATGACTTACTGGATTTAAATCTAACATACATTTATATTTATTTGCTTAATTATTTTCTCTTAGAACACTTTTTTTTTTTTTTTACTGAAGATACTACAATAATTTGATTAATTATAAACTATTAATGTAATCAGTAGCCATTTTGATAATCAGTTAATCAAGATAAGCAATTGTTTTCAGAAATAACATCACACTTCTTTGATTCTAGCTTGTGAACATTTTCTAGTTTCTTTACTTCTATGTGACAGTAAACTGAAGATTTTTGTGTTGTGGACTAAACAGACATTTGAAGACGTCATCTTGGGCTTTGATTTTTCCCGATTTTCTGACATAAGCAACTAAAGATATTAATTGGGAAAACAATCAAGCGGTAGCAGATAACGATCTTTTAAAAAAGTCCAATGACAATCTCCTGGTTGTAATCGTTAGCAAGCATACAAATTTTTCTGTTCCCTTTTCTTATCTAGAAGTATCTTAACAAGCTAATTCAGCATTCAGTTTAGCTTTAACTTGGCATACAATGTCAACACGGAACAATACTAAGCAACATATAGTTCAGAAGTTACTCACACAGAGGTATTTACATTCCACAATCCAACTATGGTAGTGGACATAATTCTCCAAAAGTTTTAAATGTGGTCACACAGTAGGTCTGCTTATCATTTGCAGTCTGTTCCATCAACCTCTGAACTCACACTGCAGGCTCATCTTTATCCTACCCATTTAACTCCAACACCTCGTTGCTGCATCTTTAGACTGATATCAACCCTCCCCTCATACAGCCATCTGACTCTTCATCCTGAGGTTGTTGATGTTGTCAAACTTCTTTGGGATGTGTAGGATTTCTAACTCACATGCCAACATCTCTGCTCTGGCAAGCTTCAACAAAATACTAAATTTTGTGAAGCGAGAGGGTCACATGTTGCTTAGTAGGAATTCCAGGTTGGCCTGTAAGTTACATCCCAAAAACATATCAAGCCAAGAAAGAAAATATGCAATAAAGTTTGTAGAGCCATTTAGACATGCACCTTTCAGCAGGGGAGGTTGTAGTGAATAGTAAGTAAATAGTAAGTGCAAGAAGTGTGTTTTAAAACGTTTTAATGAAGTTGCTAGAACATTTACAATGTTTCAATACAGTTCAGTGTAAATATAGTTTATGTTTTTTCAGACTGGAATACATAATAATCTGTTTTTATTTTAAAAAAGGTACCAGTGCTCGCATATTGTTGAAAAGACTGTAGTAGAAAATAAAAATAAAGCAAAATAAAGATAACCGTGGGCAGATGGACGTTAAAATGGGTGAAAATTAATAACACACCCACCAGAGTAAGACAAAGGATTATATATAGTCAGGTCCAGAAGAATTTAGACAGTGACACATGATTCATAATTTTGCCTCTGTACACCACCACAGTGGATCTGAAATGAAGCATTTAACATGTGATTAAAATGTGGACTTCAAGCTTTACTTCAAGGGGTTCAACAACAATGGTGTCTTTACTGTTCAGCAATTAGAGCTATTTTCTCTCCATTTTCACACATTTAAAATTCATTTGATAGCTGTTTTGGGATGACAGTGCCAGTGAAAGAGACCATCATTAGGTTGAAAAAAAACAACAGACCTATGAGATATAGCAGAAACATTCAACCATCAGGCCCAATCTTTAAAATGAGGAATGTACTGCTGAGTTCAGCAACACCAAAAGGCCTGCTAAACCACAGTGACAGCTAACTTGGTGCACCATTCAAAATGTGTCTTTATTAACTAGTTGTGCTGCTTAAACAGGAGACCTTCTGAATACACTCGTTTGTGGTTTTAGGTTGTAGTTCATTTGCACAATTTTTTTCATACAACAGAACAAACAGACAATATAGTATCCAGTGAACAGAAGGGCTGATTCATTACCTTTTTTTCTGTGAATCACATTTGTCAATGACTGACCAGGTTGCAAACTATGGAGTTGGAGGACAGTATGAGCCGCATTATGACTTCTCGAGGGTGAGTTCACTTTTGGGTGAAAGTCTGTATGTGTGTGTGTGTGTGTGTGTGAACATTTCACTTGACATGCCTCCCACTTCTTCTAAAGTTTCTTCAGGTATGACCATTACTGTGGACATCTAAGCAATGTTTTCTCAGTGTCCCATATCTGCAACCATCCATGAACATCATGTCATCTCTACCTTTATTTACTTCATCTGTGCAACTGATTTTTATTATGAAAAAGGTCATTGCAATAAATCATGTTTTGTTATTACATTACTCCCCAAGAATGTATAAATAATGAACATGATGAATGGTAATGTGTACAATACCCCTTAAAGAAACAGCTTCATTATTAGAAAAGTTCTCATTATATTCTCCTGTGCATTATGTACTTTTAAGCGTACAGTTTGAAGCTGGTTTAACTCTATTAAAAATGTGTACTCGTGACAGATAACAGAATTAACTTTATTTTTAGTGCAGTTCGTGCCCTTTGTGGCGGACTCCGAGTAAGAGTCTTTTTGGTGATGGGTTAAACATATAAACATCTGTTGCAGCGTCCTTTTGACGGCAACTTGAAGGTCGATGGAAATAGACTTGCTACCTTCCTAAACTACGTAAGTAACACGTGTGTGAGTGTGCAGTTTTCTGATCATGTATTTTCACTCTTAAATTTTATCTCTGTAGAAAGATGAGCCTGATGCTTTCAAAAGATTAGGCACTGGAAATCGTGTGGCAACTTTTTTAAACTACGTAAGTACGTGCATCCAGTCGCCGTTGATTGAAGGCTGGTGGTAGCAGTCACCTGAAATCTCCTCTACATCCTTTCGTTTTGCTTGACGGGCATAAGCATAAGCTCTGGCTCAATCTTGGACTTGGATTGATTGACCTTCGTAGAACTGGTCTGTAGTGTGACACTAATCGACCCCTCCGTGTGGCATTACAGTTCTATACACTGACAGATTTTGGGTAGATGATACTCTAAAAATGGAGCTGGATAAATATCAGATTGCCTGGATGACTGAGAAACATTTGTAGATAAATATGTAAAAATACAGTTTTCTGTCAATCAGTTCCAGTACATATTGTGGAGAGTTGTTGTTGTTGGCCATTCCCCATTAACAGGCTGGTAAAGAAGCCACTTTTTACTTTGCCCTTGCTAACACTGACCTGTAAAGTAAAGAATGAGAAAATAAGAAAAGATTTTGTTTTGACTTTTTGGACCCCCCTCCCCCTCCCCCTCCCTCTGATATAACCAGCATTTGATATACTGTTTGACCTGCATACACAATGTGGTTTTCTTTGGGTTTAATATTCATCTATAATGAATTTAAAACGAATGATAAACAAGCCGAAGTTAATTTTGAGATGGAAATGGCCAAACAGTATATCAGGACAGAATATAATTAAACTTTTGTTGTCTGCAAGGGAATTGTGGCCAACGAGCTGTAAATGCTACAGAATTGTCCAGAGCACAGTTCACATGTCAAACCATTATAAAAAGAATTTAGATTAAAGTGTAATAATGAAAACTGTATGAAAATAGCTCTGATGCATGATGCTAAAACATACATTAGCTAGAGTCACTCAGAACAAAGTCATGTCTGAGTCATGTAGAAATAGTGTATCAACTGATCTTTACATCTAAGTAACATGAAATAATTTCATTTTTATATTAAAAAAATGCAATGAAATGCACATTTACAGTTTGTTTTTGATGATATACCACTCATTGAGCAGCAAGTCTGCTATTTTTTCGAGTGAAATTAGATAATATATAAACCTTGTTTTGTTAATAGTAATACTTGCATCTTTCAGTATGTTGACACGTTACATGTTGTTCTGAATTGAAACAGTAGTGTATTTTGTTAAGTTGCTAACAAAATATTTTTGAGTACCTCTGCACATTTAAAAAACAGAGACCGAGTGTCCAACCACGTTGTTATCTTTTGTCAGATGACTGATGTTGAAGCAGGAGGTGCCACCGTCTTTCCTGACTTTGGAGCTGCAATCTGGCCTAGAAAGGTAACAACAACAGAGTATATGTTTTTCTGTTGTTCATGTGTGTGAAGAAGCACTTTTAAAGTTTCATTGTTTGTTATATTGACCATGTCCGACTATGCTCTCAGGTTGTGTAATGTATTATATGTGTAATAGCAAAGGTAGCCGAAAGTCAGCTTGAGGAACAGATGAATCAGCATATGGTTGCAACAGACATCTCTCAGCATGAAGCTCTTTGTGCTCCAAGACTTATTCAATCCAACATCTGTCTCAGCGCCTCTTGGATCTTTATGATTCCACTCTCTTGTGTGCACTGGATGTTACCATCATTTTTTTTTCTGTTTATCTTTCCTTCACAGGGGACAGCGGTTTTCTGGTATAATCTGTTCAAGAGTGGGGAGGGAGACTACAGGACCAGACATGCAGCCTGTCCTGTCCTAGTAGGAAGTAAATGGGGTGAGTCAAAGTTTACATTTATCATACGTATTATAATCTATAAAATCTCGAGAAAATCCACTTTATTGTGTTTTCTGTCTTAAAAACGGGGAGAAGTCCGTCAGGTTTATTCACTTGCCGCTTGTGCTATCTCTAAAATGTTTCATCCACAAGCAACTCATGACAACTATTCTGCTGTTGGCTGCAAGAGTGAACTCAAGAGTCTTCATGCACTCCTAGCACCTAGGGAACTGATGACTCAGTAGATTGCTTTCATTTATGATGGCAGTGTCCCTACAACAATAGGGAAATCCTGAGTGTTAACTTGTGTTACCATTAGCATTGATTGTATGCCAAACAGGTCAGAGCTTTGTGGAAACTGTAATGTAGAGGGACAGTTGGAAATAGTGGAAACTTTAAGATCAAACTGAAACAAGTAAACAATGATGTTGGTTACTGTATTTTCATGTTTCCGTCCGTCTTTCATAGCAACCTAAACATAGCCAGTGTCAGCCTTTTACATCTGTTTGCTCTCTCTTACACACTATGCTCACATATAATGTGAATTTAGCTATGTTTACATTTAAAATGCAGAAGTCTTCTTCAAAAAAGGGTCACAATATGGAGGCTTTAAAGGGGACTGGAAAATGGTGCAATTTTAGTTAAGAACAACTATTCTTTGCTCCATATTGAGAACTATGAAGTCACAGAAAGAAGTTTTCCAATTGACTGGAAATGATTACCTATTGTAGTCTCATTCAGAGAAATTGAGTTTCTTTATGCGTCATCATTGTCATGTTTTTTCATTTATGACTAATTTTCTTTGTCTGTGTACTTAAGCTCGTATGATTGAATTAGAACTTCAGAAATAGTTATTTAAAGATTTATCACTAAGTTTATTTACAGGAAAACACAGACAGCAGGACATTTGAAGCCCTGTCTAAGATGTTAGGCAAATAGTCACTGCGGTTAAATCATGAGAACAGTGTGTATATTTTGAGGAGACTTTGTAATTACCTCATCTTTGTGGCAGGTGTTTCTCATCTTCCTCTTGACAATACCCTATATTACGTTTAATGGGGTTCAGGTCAGTTGAGTCAGCTGGCCAATCAAGAACAGTAATACCATGGTCAGCAAACCATTTGGTTTCAGTTTTGGCTGTGTGGGCAGGTGCTAAGTCATGCTACAAAAGGAAATCTGCATCTCCGTTAAGCTTGCCAGCAGATGGAAGCATGAAGTGCTCTAAAATCTCTGGGTAGATGCTGCATTGATTTTGGACTTGATTAACCACAGTGGACCAACGGCAGCAGATGACATGACACCCCAAATCATCACAGACTGCAGAAACTTGACACTGGACTTCAAACACCTTTAATTTTTCGCCTCTCCACTCTACCTCCAGACTCTCAAACCTTGATTTCCAAATAAAAAGCAAACTTTGCATTAATCTGAAAAGATGACTTGGACCACCAAGCAACAGTCCATTTCTTCTTCTCGCCAGTCACAGTGAGACACTTCTGACATTGTCTCTTGTTCAGGAGTGGCTTGATATTAGGATAATAAGACAGTTAATGAGATAATGAGACAGTTGTAGCTCCTTTCCTGAAGAGGTCTCTGTTTGGTGGTTCTTGATGCACTGATGCCAGCCTCCTTCCACTGCTCGTCAAGCTCTCCCAAGTTCTTGGATCGACCTTTCGTGACGTTTTTCGGAAGGCTGCGGTCCTCTCTGTTGTTTGTGCTGTTTTTCCTACCACACTTGTTTGACCCCCCAGTCATCTTTCCATTAATATGCTTTGATACAGCACTCAACAGCAAGTCCTTTCAGCAGTGACCTTCTGTGGAGGCTGTTGATAACTGTCTTCTGGACAACTTTCAAGTCAGCAGTCTTCCCCGTGATTGTGACTAGACTAGCCCATAAGAACCCAGACTCATTTTTACTTAAAGGAAAATTATGCTGGATATAAAACAGACTAGTTGGACTACATAGAACACATTTCTGATGTTATTTTGGGAAAGCGCCCCCTAGTGTCCAAGATCTGTAATGTTACATATATGTCACATTGGGCGTTAAAAGGACATTTAATATAAATTATATGTGTTATATGAAAATAAATCCACCTGACAGTTTCTTCTTTAGAAACACAGAGTTGCCTTTTTATTTGCATTTTCACAATATAAATCAAAAATTCTTCTTTGTTAATAAGATTTAGCAAAAAATTTTACTCTAATTTGTTTTACAGCCGAAAAAATGTGCAAACTGACCAATAAAACAACCTCATACTACAAGTATTGCTGTTGCTGTGGAACACTAAGCAACACATTTATACAGTAAACATAAGACATGGTGCAAAAACAAAATACTGAAGGGAACCTGAACGATTTTACTATCTACACCATGTCATGACTTAATTTTTCTTTGTTTATTTTTGTTTCAAATGAACCACAGAAAAATATATTGATAAAAATTTACTGATTTACCTTAATTATTTGAGCAACTCACTGCTATTTTTCCTTATTGTGACAAATATGTCACATGGTATTTCTTAGGCTGAAGGCCTGATGTGACATATATGTCACAGTGATTTTTGCTAAATTTTATATGTATCTATTTGTGTGAGGAATGTGATCAGAGCCACTTATATGTGATCTTGGACATATTATTGAAGGATTATAATTGTTACATGGGTTGAAATTTACTTTTGCTGTCAAAAAACAAGCTTTTTAAA
Source organism: Dascyllus trimaculatus (assembly GCA_024666655.1). Taxonomy (NCBI): domain Eukaryota; kingdom Metazoa; phylum Chordata; class Actinopteri; family Pomacentridae; genus Dascyllus; species Dascyllus trimaculatus. Next base: position 24,567,324 of record CM045459.1, on the reverse strand, counting down.
TTAGCAAGTTTTCTCCCATGTGCTCACCAGACACGCCGCCATTTTGGAAGTGATGTCATATGGACAGCAATTCACATACTGTCACATGACTTCACCAGTATGTTAAGTGGACGTCACTTTGAGACCACATCAGTTAAATTCAAGAATAAATGTCTTTTAGGAACTTTCCAGAATACTTAAAGGGTGTGTGACACCTGTGTCACCGTGGGTCCTTATGGGCTAGACAAAGATACACAGTATTTATTCAAAATGAAATTTTCTAATATTTAGATTATTAAGAATATTATTATTATTATCAAATTTTGAGCTATAGATCACAGCTATTGAAAATAGAATAGAAAAATGCCTGAAACATTTCACTATGTGTAATGACTCAAGAATACATGAAATTTTCCCTTTCTTAAATAACTTTGGAAAAACATGGGCCTTTTTGATGTTATTCTATATGTTTGAAATGCACTAGCATATGTTAAGAACAAATCATACGAGTATTTTTGTGTTTCAGGTAGTATTATAAGCAATTTAAGCATTTTTACTGCCAATATTTTCAATATAACCTTACATATGTAATTCTTTCAGTAGAGTTAAGTGTATGTACTCGTTTAGGTGTCTTTATATCATATTTAATATAATTCTAGTACGCTTGCATCACTTAACTGCCTAAGCTATTTTTGGTTCTTAAAAGATTTCTTTTTGTTTGTTTTGTTTTGTCAGTGTCAAACAAGTGGATTCACGAGCGAGGACAAGAATTCAGAAGGCCCTGTGGCTTGACAGAAGTGGACTAAGGTTTACTCCACATCTATGCAACATATGAACACATTCACACACATACTTCATAGTGCCTTAATCCTGGCATCTCAGACACATTCTGCATCACTTACATAAGTGTTCTCTCCTTCAACTTGTCTGCATGATCAACAAAAGGTTCACCAGGGAGGATAGATCCCACTGGTGTGTGTGATCTAACAGGAAACTGTCTTTTCTTCTCTTTACCAGAAGATATAGAGCTCTGTAGTCCGTCACACAGCACCCTCGCGTGATGAAAGAATTAAAAAATGGAAATATGACCTATAAATAGAATTAATTAATTTTAAAAGCAACAACGCTATTATTGGTTTTCCAAAAGTTCAAAATGTATTCCAAGGTAGATTCAAATGGGTCCACTGCCAAAAAACTCTCATGTGAACAGTTTGTTTCATTGATTTTACAACTTGGAACAAATTAGTTGTAATACAGAGAACCCATGACTTAGGTTGTTCCAAATCATTTCTGTTTTATTTGCACATGTCCTAACAAACTAAAATAGAATTTTCATACACTAAAAACTTCTGAATATGAAGCAGCAACTGAGTGAAGACAAAACTTGCGTTAGCTTTCGATAAATAGTAAAATGACTGCTTTTGTTGATGGACTCAGACCTGTGGACACAACTGTAGATTTTGCACTACATTGATACAAGATACAAAGATATGACAAATCCTACCTGTGTTGACTGTTACTTCTGCAATGCAATCTGAGAAAAAGCTTCCCTGTGTTGGTTATTTGAAATACAAATGAAAGGTTTTAAAGCAACAAAAAAAAACAGCCATGCCATCAGATGAACTTAAAGTGCCATACCTTCATTCACAACTCCTTATTTTGTCATTTCATTCTTTATCATTTGGACCCAAAGTGTCTCATTCCCCTTCAGATTCGACAGAGAGATACATTTCCTCCAAATCATGTCCATTATGTGTTTATTTATATAGTGTTTAAATTATTACACTGTTGGTTACATTGTATCCTCCTTCTACAAGCTGGCAAACAAGAAAGTCAATAAACAGTGTCTTTTATTAAAATGTTTTGTGTCGTCCTTTACTGTTTTATGTGTTTCACATTCTGCAGTCGTTCACTGTAACTCGTCCAGCGTCCTGAATTGATTACTTTATTAGGCAACATTCATTCAGGTATGGGTACTAGTTGTATGTAAATGAAAACATCTAGGATCACTTTGTACTTTATTATCCATATATGTTGTAGTTATGCCATCTGTATTCATGAATGAAGGCGATTTAAAAAGGCCTTTTTGGTCAGTGTTGCTAATTTTGGCAGAAAGTAAGTATAATAAAGTTTTAGTCAATAATAACATAATTGCAGTATGATATATCAGCCACTCTTTCAAACCATTAGTACGTTTGACATGCAGTGGTTGAAGATAACTGATGACTTAACAAATGCCATTTCAGTTTATGGTGAGGTTGAAAATCTTTATTTCCAATTCATAGAATTTTTTTTTGTGCAAACAGAGAAAAAAAAGCACTGCACCTGTCCTGTAAATATACGTTTTGTGTTTGATGTAACATTATCCAAAAGACTGTTGATAATTTTTCATTTTTCAACCAAATGCTTATTTTTTTATTTGCACCCTTTAATACATAAATGCAATACAATAATGACTGTTGCTGAAAAGTATGTTCAGACATAAAAGGATTATGGTTCAGAAGTCTGAATGGACTATTTGATGCCAATCAAACCTGGTAAAACTGCTCATGACATCAGTGGACTCAAAAAAAAATGTTATTTGTTATAAAGCATATACTGTATATAAAAGGATTTTTAAAAATGGTTGCCAAGTCTAAGTGGATGTATTTAAGGCATATGCAAAGCTGTTCTCTTTCAATGCTCCTCCTGGCCCTCAGCTAAAGAGGCAGTGACAACTGAACACCCGTTGCACCCAACATGTAAGGTTTTGCTCTTGATCAGGAGAACTGTGCTTGCACCTTGTAATACCGCTGGAAGTGCAACATGTACTGGGTGACATATGGACAGGATTGAGAAACAGCAAAACACATTTATCGACCATCTCCCTTGAGTCAGTCACCTATAGGAGTGCGTAGATAGCAAAAAAATGGACTGAAGAAATGCCAATAAATAATGCATGCTTTTGTAATTTTGTTCCAAGAAGAAGAGAGATATTTTTAGTCATAACTGTCGGGTGAATATGTAACGATTCTCATCTGAACCTGTCCCAGCAGATAAATCCAGTGCTGAATTTCTCTCTTAGTGCTCTACTGATCCAAAACAAACACGCCAACCGAGGGAGGGAATGGGAAAAAATGCAAAAACCAAAGAACAAAGTGGCGTTGAAAACCATTAAGACTTACACTAGAGAACTGCTGGGTAGCGATGAAGACACAGGATGAACAAAAACGACATGGAGAAGAATATGTGAACCCTTGGAGTATATAGTGTACATAGGCAGGATGGGAAGGAGGCTTGACCACGGGTGAATGATAATGGCCAAGGGAGCAGGAGGAAAACGTGAGTTGGACTGGAAATAACAGTGACGTGTGAGTACTTCAAAAGAAAACGTGACATGGAATGACTGATTATATTTAGTTTTTTTGAGCAGTTGTGTTGGGGTTGTAGTACTTCTAGTAGAGTAGATTATCAATCATATTAATCAGGTTAATTAGAGTTGTATGAGCCACCATTCTTTTCTAATGACCTTTTTTTTCCTTACAGTGTCAGAAGACGGAGGTAACTATCCCATCTCTGACCAGTACAACTCTCTAAATGTTATTTATTATATCTAATTTTCCATTATTCTAAATATTTCAGCCGTTTATCATTTACCTTTGAGTTCAGCGTACTTTCAGCTATCTAATAAACTGTTTAGTCTTTTTACCATAATGCATTACTTTTGGTGAGCTATTTTCCACTTACTATCTGGTTGTGTTTAATTGTTACCAGATTGAATTTTTTTTTTAATCAAAAAGTAATTTGTATTATTTGAAATCACCTGAAAGACTCCATAATGGTCTATCTAGTAGTTTCTGCATACTTAAGCCCAGTTAGAACAATTAACGTCTGCTGTACAGTTTTGCATTTTAACATAGATTGCATGATCAGCAGGCAGACCTCTACAGATATGTCATGGTCTGTGGTTTTGGTTTGGTTTATATCCTTTTTCATTTTGACATCTTGTGTGCCATGTGTTTTCACTTCCTCCCTTTGTCCATTTCCCTCCTTTTTTGATCACCCCCATTAGTTTAAGCTGTGTCTTGTGTGTCATCCCTGCCTCGCACCAATTAGTTCCCTGTGTATGTACAGTCCTGCTTCTTCCTTTGTCTGTCTTTTTGTCTATTTGCAACCCAGTTTTGTCTGCAGGATTGCCGGCCTGTTTGCCCCCTTTTTGTTGACTTCCTAGACTTTTGTATAACCTTTGGGTCCTTTCCATTCTGTAGCTGTTATGGCCCTTGGTGCTGGGTTTTTTGTGTAGGAAGGTTGTGTGGTTTTCTTCTGTGGTTTTGTTGTTTCAGGTTGAACCCAGCAGGAGCAGCCAGCTGCACCTGTGTCCACTCCACAATTAACAGGGAGCTTTAAAGCCAGGTGACCCTGACCATCGGGGCCAGTGGGCCAGATCGGCAGCTAAAGATCTGTGTGACAGTGGTGTTCTTGTGACCTGCCTAAAGCAAAGCGTGTGCTTGATGACTTTGGATCTGCTTCCTTTTTGTTAAAAAGCCCATTGTAATTTGACCTTAGTTTTGCCTCTTTCCTTGTAAATAAATAACTCTTTTTGTGACACAATCATTTTTCTTTTCTGTTTATTCACATTTCTTGTCACTCCGCTCATCCCCTGGCTTACAGGGACGTAACAGTTACCAAGATGATCACTTGAAACTGGATCTTTACCCATCCCCTACTTTGCCCATTTGTCTCTTTCAGTAGCACACACCAAAGGAAATACCAAAAGAAAAAGAAAATGGCTCCACTGTGAAACAAAATATTTTTCCTTTTTCAGACATGTAGGTAGGTATACTAGAACACATCATGGTGAGATGCCAAAGAAGGTGGGCCAGTGGGTTGTAGAAAAATCCATGAAGTTTTTACAGGCTCTGACTTTCATCCACTCCTCTTGTCTTGCTCTTTGCTCTCCAACAGTCCATTAGTTCTGGCTGCCTGCATCCTTCCGATGTACACAAGACTTGTTTCCAAAGGTTTAGAATGAATTAGACTCAACGGAGCCGTGACTGTCACACTGAGGTAAGACAGCTGGAATGTCTTTAAAATAGTAAAAAAATCAGTTCTTAAAATCAGCGGAGCCTCTTAAAAATGTGCGGTTATGTACGTAATCATACGTTTTGTTTGTCTGTGCCTTCTTGATTGTCACTGATTTTCCTGTGATTTAGATCCCTAGAAACAAAACCCCTAAATCTCCATGCACGCCAATGTGATTAAGTGTTATGTAGTTAATTACCCTAATTATAAACAGAGGTTTTTAAGTTGGCAAATTCAGAAAATGAAGTTGATCTAATCTTATGTAGGTAGGGGAGGAGACTTGAAATCCTGACCTCAAGGTGAAGTAACCTCAGTTCTAAATAAACTGATGCAGAAATTTGAGTTGAAATTACATATAATATTAAGTTGATGCAATTAATTACCAACATTATTATTTCAACCAAGCCCATCAAAATATTGTCTGCAACTTAAAAGGTTTGTCTTAATCATATAATTAGATTTTTAATGTTGCAACAATGCATTTAATGAAGTGGTGGGAAAAGGTCACTTGAATTAGTTGAACAGTCACCTGTAGGACATATCAGCCCTCTTTGTCATAAAGCTTAATATGTGGCTTAATCCTTCTTAGTCTGATCCTCGTCTGATTGGTGTCATGTAGCTGCCGGATCTTTATCCAGGAGACAATGGTAAGTCTTTGTGCTTGTTAGGTAAAACTTGACACAATGTTCGATGTCAGAGAGTCAAACTCTTATCATTAAAGGAATGTGTGGGAGTCAGAAAAGTTTAGGGGCGCCACAATTTAACAGAGCTCTAAGACATGCCTGAGGTTATGCTGTAGACAGAATGCATGATGGGAGGTCCAAAATTCCTGCTCCTGATTAATCACTGTTACCAGCTTCCCTCTATAGCAACGTGCTGAAATCTAACAACTTTGTCAGTTGGTTTCAGTGGTGTCAGTTTGCTGTGTACACAACCTGCCTTGCATGTCATAACTTGATGATGGAGGCGGTTGAGGTTGGAGGTTAAAGATGGGGGAGAGGCTTTTTTTCAAGTGTCATAGCTGCAGAGATAAATCAGGTTAGCGCAACACAATAAATCCACCAGCCAGCATATGTTAAGCTGTAGCTGTGTGGATCTGGTACCCACTGACGGTGGTTGTGCTCCTCCATTCCTCCACTCTCCTGAACAACCACATTATATGTTATTGAATGAATAAGTCAGTAAAACACTTACCTTTACAAGACAGAAGAATGAAATGATAACGTGCTTGTTTACTGGGTGTGGATGATAATAACTCATGCCTGATGTGGGCATTGAAATACATTTCTGCATGGATAAGGAAAAAACATTTGAAAGGCCTATTTTGGGTTAGTTTTATTTGAAATGGGCTGTCTTTTCTTGTGAATAATTGGACTTGCTTTCTTTATGGCATGATATAAATTGCAATAATGCAACAATGGCAGAGTGAAGATTTAGTGGCAGTGAATGTGTATGGAACTCAGTTATCAAATGAATTTGATGACTTGGACTTTGTGTTACCATTATCATCCCAGATAAGATACTGAAATACACTCAGTCTTGCCAAGTCTAGAAAAATACGTACTTAAAATTATGAGGGATCTCTGTATAAAAATTATGTTCCCTTAAAGCTCTGATCTGACCTGCGCACTTAAATGTCTCATTCCCTACGTATGAATTAAGCTTGCAGTTTCCAGCTCGTGTGCTGTGTACTGATTGATCTATTCTGTGTAATCTTTCCCTGCACTTGTCCTACATTGTTGTATTTGTACTTTAAATAGTCTTATTTGTTGCACAATTGTCTTGGAAAAACAACATTTTATGCCAATGTATAGTCTACATTGAGAAATGATAAACTGATCACTTTAACATATTTCACAAGATTAATTTCACATAACTCATATCATTTTCACCCTCAGCCATCCCTGTTTATTTGTTCACCCACAGTTAGAAGAGATGACAAAGTTCTTGACCAAACATTCATTACAAATGGACAAACGCACCTCTTCAATCAACAATCTTCCTTCCAAAACAAACCCAACTTAGTGCGATGTATATGTCAGGACAGGAAAAAGTTACAGTACTAAAGTTTTAGGTAAGACAACATAAACGTAGAGTTGCGTATAGTTATGAAAAGTACATATAGCACTATATAGATGCACACATTCCACAGATGATATACAGATACAAACAGCTGCAGCAGTTAAATGACTAATAAATGTACAGAGAGAATGTCTAAAATAAAGTATAAAATGTGCAAATATATATCATGCAACAAGGAAAACATAATGCCATTTTAACAATATTTAGCCTGAGTGCCAAAAGCTGGAGGGTAATCATAAAAAAAAACGAATACACTCACATTTAGATGTGCCGATTGTGATCAATATAATGACATTTGTAATTTTAGCATGCATGTAAGCTTTACACTCAGAAGAACAGAACATCTGCAAATCCTTGCACAGACCATATTCAGGAGCAACAAAAATGAGTTGTAACCAAATGATTATTATCCCTCCAAAACATGGAATTATGTAAAGGAAAAATCCAAGCAATTTGTCAAATTTCTTTTGACAGATAACAAATATCATGCAAAAGACACTTTAACACTGCCTCAAAGGTTAGTCAGGAGCATCCTGTCTTAGATGTCCACAATACAGAGGCAAGAGCATCCCCTCTGAGACCTGTTTTGCAATGACATCACTGACAACGACTGCAGTTGCTGTTCTCTTGTGAACCGCTGCCTTCAAATGGACATCTGCATTTTATTATTGTGCCCCTTAATATATTAAATGTCACCTTATTATCTGTTTTCTTTGATAATAGTTATTTATTTTGTTTCCAACTTCTTATGATTAATAATAAAGTATAAATATATGAGCTTGGATAAATATCATGCCCTGATTATTATAGAGCATATGAAACATTTCCAACGATTATACAGGATTAAAGCAATTAAATCATAGTGTAGTAGAATAACATCAGAAATATGAAAGATTTCTTCAAAGAAAAGAAAAATGTGGCAACTGTGGGTAAAATTCTTGTGCTTTATCAACTTCTCCTGCATACTTTCTCTTTAGAGCATTCTTATCTATACATTTTTTGACAGTTGATGAATATGGGACCGCACTCCTCTGCAGAACAACTTCTTTGTGTTCACTGAGTGAGTTTTCCATTGTGGGATAGAGGTTTTAGATCTGTGTGGGCAATAGTGTCACTGGTTCCAAGTGCAGGAGGACAATGTTGATCCAATGGCAGGTCTTCTATTGGTTTACAGAGCAGTAAGAAACGCTGAGGAGAGAAAAGATACAAGAGTCAAGTGAAATTCACTGAGTAGGTAAAGTTAAATCAAAGAAAAAAAATACAATTCTTCATGACTAAAGTGCCAGTGATTATTTTCTCTTTGTGTATGTCTGTGTCCAGCCAGCAAGTGATGCTGACAAGAGGAGGGAGCGGAGCTGTGACTTCATGGGCCACGGCCCTGGTGGTGGATAGCTCAGGTGAGGATACTGGAAGCATGCAAGGATCGGAGTTTGTAGTGCTTGGAGTGGATGCCAAATACAGGAATACCTTTCTTCCTCAGATGCTCTGCAGATGAGCCAGTCCAGGCTCTCGTTGTAGTTTCAGGTCTTGTAAAGGTCCGATGCGCTGGAGAAGGTGCGGTCGGTGCGCCATGGAGGGCTGCCTTCAGTTGAAGGTGACTGACTAGGCTGAATGTAGTGAAACCGACTGTCACGTCTATGTGTGTGCTGACCGTTATTTTGAGGCATCGTGGACGAAGGAGAAGTAACCTGAGACCAATTTGGAGTGGGAGAGATCTCCATCCATCCATTATCTATACACCGCTTAATCCTCTGTAGGGTCGTGGGGGGACTGGAGCCTATCCCAGTCGACTCAGGGCGAAGGCAGGGGACACCCTGGACAGGTCACCAGCCTGTTGTAGGGCTACACATAGAGACAGACAACCAAGCACACTCACATTCACACCTACGGACAATTTAAAATCATCAATTAACCTCAACGTGTTTTTGGATATTGGGAGGAAGCCGGAGTACCTGGTGAAAACCCACGCATGCACAGAGAGAACATGCAAACTCCACACAGAAAGATCCCAGGCGTCCTAACCTGGACGCGAACCGGGGATCTTCTAGCTGTGAGGCAACACTGCTAACCAGATCTCGTTTGGTGTATTTAGAGGTCGGGGAATGTGTTCCACGGAGTGTAGGCAGCTTTGAAGAGAAGTTTGACTGAAGTCTGACTGTTGGTGGAGACTTGTTCTCGAATAGATCATCGCCTGAGTCTGTTGGATTGATTAGCAGTTTGGGATCCATCGTGAGTAAGTTCTTGCTTTCTGAAGAAGTGATGACATAATGCGGCTGAGCAATGGCACGAAGCATATGTTAGCCGGGTATCAGTAAGTTTGCCCGGTGATTACAGGTGTAGGGAGGCATGCCCCTGCAGCTGTAATCTGGCATTAAAACTGTTGACAAATGAAGTAAATAACGTTGATTATCTCGTCACAGTGGCCCCAGTCGTGAGGTGGGACATGTCAGGCAGCATTAAACAGTCAGTTCTTGAAGATGATGTGTTTAAAGCAGGAAAAATGTGAACAGGTGTAAAGATGCTTTTGTGTGCACACAAAATAACTTTTGCTCGCACATGTGATTGTTTAGTTCTCACACTTTGATGAAGTTGTATGCACACAATACAATGTTGCCCCACATTTTGGTTAATTCATACCCTTAAAATAAGTGCAGACATATTTTATACAAAGACCCAGCAGAACAGACCAGTCGTTCTCCCCGAGTCATCAAGTAGGATGTACTTGCTACTTTGGTCAAGTTGGAAAAATAATCACAGATTCAAACTTTACAGATTATAAACGAAATCTCAAAACACAAAAGATGTCTCTGTCCAACGGTAATATACAGACAACTAAAACTTAATTATGCAATATTCTTGTGATGCCCTTTTTAAACAAGTCAAAATGTGTTTTAGCAGCACTGTTAGATTTTAACTACCAACAAAAATAAAATTATACTAATCTGTGTCAGAGGTTGAGAGTTTTTCTGATCATTGAGGCAGGGATGATTGTGCCAGTGTGAGTTCGTTGCATCTTTGTCATTGCTGTTCTGAGCACCACTATTACAAAATAAGACAACGAATCCCACTCACCTGTTTGAGAGTGCCTTTTCCTTGGATTAATTTGCATACCACAAACAGCGGGATGAGGGAGAGAGAGACCGTGGCAATGAACCAGCCCAAGATGTTGGCCCAGGGTGGATAAACGTAGCTGTTACTGAACTTCAGTGGAGAATATTTCACAATGGAGAAGATGAACGTGCCCTGAGATGAGACGAGGTAACATGGATTCATTTAAATGTCTGTAATTCCACAACTAAAACAAAATACAATAAAAAAAATAAATAAAACAATGAAACTCAAGGGCTGATGCAAACTATACTGTAGAACCACTCAGGAAGGGGATATAAATAGGACAGATAATTGAATCCATTCAAGATTATAATGCAGTTACTTTGTGGGACGCATTAGGTTAAACTTCGTTATGATCGAGTTTGTAATATTTGAGGTGAAAAACTCTACTGGGAGGGATGGAAAGTAAAGTTCAAGAGTCAAAAGTATAAGAGATATCACAGAGAGCTATATGGTTGCCAAAATACAAATAACATGCATGTATTCACAGCAGTTTGTCTCTCACAGGGAGGTCCTCTCTTTCTCTTACGAATTTGCACGACATATGAAATCATATATCAAATGTTCATAGACAGGAGCAAGATAAAAACATACAAGGGAGAATTAAATCAGTTACACGACAGTGAATGAAATAACTTACAAAACAGATGAAGGGAGTGATGTAGCACCAGCAGTACTTCATGAATGAGTGTGGCCGATAGCCAATCATGTCTGTGATGTTGCCATAAAAACGGTCTGCACCTTTAGGCAAAAGGAGATATTAGAAAGGTCAGCCTCATATTTAGGAGCATCCCAAACATGTATACAATGACCCTGTTAAATATAGTTGTAATCCAAGTTTCATCTGAAGAAGTGCTTGTAGTCTTTAAGTGGTTGGTTATATTTTCAATGACTTAATGTCAAAAAATATATGGAGTTTAACAGTACATACTGAGATTCACTCCTCATTTTCTGGAGTGAATACCAGCAGTGCTTTCTCAATATTTGTTCTTTCCGACAGCGAGTTGACACACACTGCAGTGCCCACATATCTCCACCTCCTCTCATTCACTCACTGTAATTTCTCCCTATCGTGACTCATCTCATTCAAGCCAGTTAAATAGCACTTTCTTTGATGCTTTTTAAAGCTTGATGTTACTTGAAAATACATAGGATTGCACTACTTTTGTTTTTACTTGCACCTTATACTTAGCAAATGTTGATCTTTGTAGGGAGGGCCTAAAATACCCTATGAAAGATATTCAGTTTTATTTGAAAACACTTTTTTATTTACACTTTATTGGCTTTTGAATATATGTAAATCTCAGGCTTTTCAACAAGTGCACTACCTCACGAAGTTTTCATTAAAGTAAAAATGTATCTCATGTCATATTATACTCCTTGTAATATTTATCTCTTAAAATATACCCCCTCAATGTTTTCCTTGTGGTATCAAAAGGTATATTGAATATCAACACAACTATGACTTACCATAGATCCAGGCAATGCTGACAGACTGACACAAGGAGAGGAGAAGCAAGGTGGTGCCACTGCAGACATGATGGTCTAAAAGCTGGAGCAAGTACATCCCCCCCTAAAAACAAGGACAGTTGTGACAAAAAACAATGAATGCAAAAATGACTAATAACGAGTAACATGATCAGATTTGAACACTTGAAAGAAAGACCCTGTTTGGCTGGATTCCCTGCATCCTCCTCAACATAACAACAGAGGAAAGTTGGAGAAAAGATGCTAAACATGCAAATATGTTTGTCAAAATATTACTGAAAGATCTCTGTGTACTATTATTAAGACAGTGTTACAATTTAGTACAATCCCAGGACAAGTCAAATCAATCAATAAAGCCTCAAATTTAACAGTTGTCTTATTGACTGTGGCTGTAGATTTAAATTGTGGTCACAGAAAGTTCCAAATTCCTAGTTTTATGCATTGTGTTCTATGGTTTGCCATTATGAATTTATTAGTATGTCAAAAACAAGAAAGCAAATAATTTGTTTTATTATATTGTTGAGAATTACATTAGAAAGATGATGCTAACCATTGTACACAGACAAAGAATAGTTTGGCACACAATCCCACACAAAAAACCCTGATTGTTAATTTAATTTCCATTGTTTGTCTGCGTCCTCTTTTTCACCCTGTTTAGATTAGACTAACTCTATTTCACAAACAGGTAAAGAGAATGACATTAATTATCTCGTTGCGATGACACGCCATTAGGCAGAAAGTGACCTGTCAGTTCTTGAAGTTGATGTGTTGGAGGCAGAAAAATGGTCAGTGTAAGGATCTGAGGGACTTTGACAAAGGTCAAATTGTGATGACTGGCTAAGAGAATTTCTAAAACAGCAGGTGTTGTGGAGTGTTCCCAATATGCAGTGGTTAGCACCTTCCAAAAGTGGTCCAAGGGAGGACAACTGGTGAACCAGCAACAAGGTCTCAGGCATTCAAGGCTCACCAATACAACAGGGAGTAACGGCTGGCCCTCCAGATGAGCTACTGTGGTACAAATTGCTGAAAGGCTTAATGCTGGTTATGACAGAAAGATGTCAGAACACGAAGTGTATCATAGCTTGGGATGGCATAGCCGCAGATTGGTCAGAGTGCTCATGCTAACATGACTGTCAGAACTGGACCATGAGCGCAACAAAAGAAGGTGGCCTGGTATGATGAATCACATTTTCTTTTGCATCCTGTGGACAGTCAGGAGCATTGTTTGCCTGGTGAAGAGATGGCAACAGAGTGAACTATGGGAAGAAGACAAGTCCACAGAGGTAGCGAGTTGCTCTGGGTAATGTTCTGCTGGGAAACCTTGGGTTCTTGCATTCATGTACTTTGACACCTACTCAAAATGTTGATGCAGACCACATACATCCCAAACATTGTTCCCTCGGAGCAGTGGCCTCTTTCAGCAGTATGATGCTCCTGGCCACACTGCCAAAGTCTTTCAGGGATGGTTTGAGGAACATGACAGAGGTTTCAAGGTGTTGACTTGGCCCCCAAATTCCCCAGATCTCATGGACTGGAAAACCAAGTCTGATCCATGGAGGCCCCACGTAATATCTTACAGAACTTACAGAAGAGGATCTGCTCCTAATTTCTTGTCACCTGCTACCCATGGTAACCTTCAAAAGTCTTGAAGAGTCCATACTTTGAGAGGTCGGAGCTGTCAAGACAGACCTAAAGGAAGATTTAGCTAACTGTCTAGTTTGATGTGTACTGCATACAAACCTCAGTGACCAGGGAGAGTCCCAGCAAACAGCAGGTAGAGCAGATACCCAGCAGAAGCAGTTCACGTCTATAGCCTTGACGCAGGTAAGTAGGGAACAGATCAACCATTGATGTCATCAAACACTCCAGACCAACAAACTAGAAGGAACCCATTTGAAGGAAGAGAATTAGTGTTTAATTCATTCATTCATTCATTCATTCATTCATTCATTCATTCATTCATACAAAGAGACTTAGTACCTCACTATCCAGTCCAAGCAGAATGATCATGAGGAAGAAACAAACTGACCACACTTGAGGCATTGGCATCATGGCTACAGCTCGTGGGTAGACAATGAAGGCCAAACCTGGGCCTGTAAACATACCCATAAAATGTAAATATATCTAATAACAAAATAAATTATAAGCAACAGAGACAACAGTGTAGCTGGAGACGATTAACCTTTGCACAAAATTTCATGACAATCTGTTTGATAGGAGCAAATCGTGGACAGGCCGTCTGACTGAAACACAGACTGACTTTGTTTCTAGTGTTTTTTGTGTCAGATGTAAATCATCATCAAAAGGTTAGTGTTTTACATTGCAGTATGCAGTGCATTTCAGATGCAAATGTATGTTTACATAAAGGGTGAAGATTCTGAGTTTTAGCACCTTAGACAGATGTTTCTCCGCCAAAAAACAAAACAGCTCATGATTTAGTTCACGAAGATTAAATTCTGTAGGTCAAGATTACTGCCAAAAGTGCATGTCTTCGGCTCTACAGTCCTACTGGCTCACTGGTTAGCAGTAATTACGCTCACCTGAACTGAGCTGCATGCTTCAAGTTAAAAGCAGGATATTAAGAAGAGAACAATGATAACAGAAGAAGCTATTAGTGCCTGAAAGCTTCTCAGATTGGAAGGATAAAAAAATTTATAAAAAGAAACATCACAAGATTTGATACATATTCCAAAAAAGACTATAGAGTTAGCGTCGAAGGGTGCTGTGTCTGGCAATTTATACCATAAGTTTCATTCTGGTATTAAAATTGTCATTCCAATGCTCACTATAGTCAGTACTTGCCTGATTCTGCCACTTCAGAAATATCCCCTCCTTGTTCATATGTCATGTAACCCAAAACAGAGAAAATGGCGAAGCCTGCCACAATACTGGTGGCACTGTTCAGCAGACACAGATAGAAACAGTCCCTAAAAGAAAAAATGAATACAATTGCATAATTATTATTCTAAGGTAATCACAGGTCCATGAACTGTTTTGATCTTTTTAGAAGCATAATTAACTAAGGCTTCTGCGTGAGTGAAAAACTGCGTTATTTTCCTTTAAAAATAAAGTTATATGTTAATTTATATATTCAGAACAGAATAGTTTTGTCAGTTTAGCACTTCACTTACCTGTAACAGTTGTTGTTGTAAGTGTTGTAACTCCCAAGAGAGGTGAGGAAACCAAGGCCAATGGCGTAAGAGAAGAAGATCTGAGTGCCGGCATCCATCCACACCTGAAAAGGTGGAACAAATACATGTCTGTGTGTGTTCAAATGGCTCTGTATAGAGAAAACAAAATGGCAGTTCTAGTTTCAAAATTGTATGTGTCCTCCTACCTGGGCATCTGCGAGGCGAGAGATATCAGGGTAAAGGTAATAAATAATTCCATGTTTTGCCCCCGGTAGGGTAACGCCACGTATGAGCAAAACAAACAACATAACGTAGGGGAAGGTGGCTGTAAAGTAGGCTGCCTGAAAGGTAAGGGGAAAGAGAGAGGGCTAAATAAATCTTAATTTGTTGCGAGACATTTGTTAAGTTTTTGAAAACTCCAATCTCCTCCCTTCGATCTTATATCAGCTTTTTCCACTTAAAGGTGCAATATACAAGATTTTGAACATGACTTCTTCATGTAACACCAGCAACTATCTGTCATGTAAGGAAATAGTGGAGTAATGGCATCCTTAGCAGGATGCCCTCTTGGTCTTGGGTTTTGGTTGCTAGTTTTGTTCTGTTTTTGTAATTCATTCCTGTGTGTTTTCCTTTACTGTATTTCCTGTATCTTGCTGTTTGAGTCTCTGTTTGTCTAGCAATAAGGTGAGTGTTCTGCTCTAGAAACAAACAGTTCCCACAATATGAACAAGCACCACCCTAACCAAGACTTTTGGTGTTTTGTCTGGTTTTGAACAAATACCTTACTTAAACCTTTTAATAAATGAATGTAAAAGTTGCACTAATTGTTGTATATGAATACTAGCCATGATGATGTTGGTTAAGTATGATTGAATTATTGAAACACATGCATATTTGTCACAAAAACAATCATGTATTTTGATGCTTTCATAAATTTTAGATAGGTCTCGTTGAAATATGACAAAATCTGCTCAGTCAAAAATATGCATTCAGGAACTTGAATGATCTGTTTTGGTGATGTAGGAAGCTGCTGCATGGCTTCTTACCTTTTAGTGAGTCAATACGATTGACTACAGCTGGTGACTCCTCTGGGCCAATTTAAAAAGGGCCCATTTGATTCGCTGATTACATTCTGCCACAAACACTACTGTGTGAAAGTCTAAAGAACTGAGTGAAGGTCTGAAGCAGTAAATCATTGGCTTGAACAAGTCAGGAAAGTCGCTTGCAGCCATTTGGAAGCAGTTACAGATCCTAAAATCATGTGTGCAAACAATTACAGTCATGTCACTGCCATGATCAGGAAGAAAACACAAACTATCACCTGCTGCTGAGAGACAATTGGTCCGGCTGGCCAAGAGTCAACCAAGAATCACCAAAAAGCAGATCTGCAATGGATTAGAAGTTGCTGTAACACAGGTATCAGTGTCCACGGTCAAGAGTGTTTTACATCATCATGGGCTGAGAGGCAGCTGTGCAAGTAGGAAGTCCTTCCTACAGAAGCAGCACCTTAAGGCTCAACTGAAGTTTGCTGCTGATGACAATGACCAGGAATGTTGGAGGAGAGAATGTGAGGCCTTTAACCCCAAGAAAGGGGGGAGAGGAGATGAAGGAGAAGGATTACCACCACATTCTTGGGTGTTCCAACAAGACAATGACCTCAAACACACAATAACAGTGGCAAAGAAATGGCTAAATCAGACTAGAATTAAGGTTTTAGATTAATCTATCCTAAGTCCTGACTTGAACCTCATCAAGAACCACCAGTGGACAGTGATTAATCAACACATCAGTATCAGAAAGCCAACAAATTTAGTTTTCAGCTTGTGGACGGCTGCCAAGAGCACCCAGCTGAAGTCAAAATGACCAAAGGACATTTAACCAAATGTTAACATTGCTGTATGAATGTTTTTGACCCAACAGATTTTGACATATTTCCAGAAGACCTATAATCTATGGAAGAACTGAAATGCATGATTATTTTTGTGACAAAGACGCTTGTGTTTAAATGATTCCATCATTAAAAAACTAAGAGCTGTAGGAGTCACTGCAGAGTCGAGATTACCATGATATACATGGTCCTAACTTAAGTGTAAGTGCACTTTTGTTTACAACTGTTGAATCATCCAGCCATTTTTACATAAAAGGTTTGTTATATTTTACCATATATTATTACTGATTGCAGCTACAGCAAAGGCAAATATAGACATTCTTTGGATGAGCTTAGGTGAGTTACCAATAACTGAAATATAGGTCAACTTAAATAAATGGTAAAAAATGGTAAATGGTCTGCACTTATATAGTGCTTTTTCTCTACCTTAGTGGCATCCAAAGCGCTTTACAATGTGTTTCGCATTCACCCATTCACACTCCAATGGCGACAGAGCTGCCATGCAAGGCGCTAATCTACCATTGGGCGCAACTTGGGGTTCAGTGTCTTGCCCAAGGACGCTTCGGCATGCGGAGGGGCCGGGGATCGAATCGCCAACCTTGCAATCAGTGGACAACCTGCTCTATTGCCTGAGCCACAGCCGCCCCTAAATGTTTAGTTTTTGCTAAAAGAGTGGGAACTAGATGCGAAGATGTCTAGCTTTTTAAAATGATGAGTAGTATAATTTGAAATTCATGTAGCTATAATGCTAACAACATAACTCTGACTGATACAAACTCTTCATTTAGACTTGTAATATTTCTACTAAGATGTAAAAATTCACACTTGAGAATGTCATTTAGTGTTTAGGCGGCTGACCTTTCCTGTTGACTTGATGCCCTTCCAGATGCAAAAGTAGCAGATGATCCAACTCAGAATGAGACACAAGACCAGTTCCCATCTCAAGCTGCCCATCTCCTCAATGCCCCCGGAGATGTTTAAAACCCGACGCCTGGTCAAATGAGCGGAGCAGAGGTGGGAGTGAGAAGGAAACCATAAATGCATGACAGGGAGAAATGGAAAGTCAACTGGTAGTGGATGTGTGACCGAAAGGGAGGAGAGAAAATCAGAGGTGGGCTGGTGTGGTTGGGAGGAAGAAAAAAAAGGAGTGAAATTGAAGGGATTGGAAAAAGAAATCAGTATTCAGGTAAAACTTGTGTCAGTTGACAACATGCTTACTGCCAGAACTCCACAACTGGAAGAGTGCTGTTCAGTCTGGATGTCAGGCTCAAATTCCGATTGTTGACGTCCAAGCACGAGTCTAGCATGAGAAAATAATACGCCTGTAACAATCCATTCTTCCTTACACCTGTAACAATGCTCACTTTCAAAATAAGAGTTGTACTGTTAAAAAAATGCATTACTTTCAAAACAACCACAAAAAGAAGCTCCTATCTGACAAACAGTATTCTGTCTTTGCCACTATTTTCTCTCATCTCAACAGTCACATATAAAACCTCTACGTTGTATATATAATCTAATGTTTCTTTAACAATATTGTAGTGAAATTAGTGCTCAAATCTATTCTTACTACCGTACATGCTAGCTTAGTAAAGTACTACCTGTGTTCCAGTAGTTCCCACATGTGGCCCAAGGCAACTCTGCACTGAAGGATGAGAACAGGTAAAAGAACGCCCAGGCCAGGATGACGATATAAGAGGTTGCACTGAATGTGATGATTAAGGTACTTGCATAGCCCATGCCTAAGAAACAGAAAAATACAAGGTGCATTGAAAATATTATGTTGCTGCACTGAACTCTTAGTAATGAATGTCCTGTACACAAAGGAAGTTATTCATATCACCCGCTCATCTCACAGAATATCCACAGGCTATTCTTTAACCCTCCTATTATCCTCGGGGTCAATCTGACCCCATTCAATGTTTATCATTCAAAAAAATAATAGTTAACATATTTTGTTTTGCTTCATATTTCATGACTTTTCCTAATTTGATGGGTACACCTGATTAAGCATAAAATTTTCATGATGATATTATTTCCGTGCGCTGAACACATTTTGCACGCATTGGTGTTCCTCTGGGGTCAATTTGACCCCAAGCTGTTTTAGCTGTGTAAAACTTGTCTGTCTGTGTGTGACCCATGTGTGGCCTAACATCCCCAAGCCTGCAGGTGCAGAGATGATACTTTTGAGTTGATACATGACATGGGGGTGGGGAAACAATATTCTTATGAGAACTTTCCTGCACCATGGACATGAATGTGTGTGTATGTGTGACCTACTACTCACACCTGCCGAGGTAGAACTGATATTTCCTGCGCTGTGGAGGGTGGGATATTCTCACAAGGACATTGGTAGTTCATGCAAAATAAGGGAGGAGCAAACATATAAAAGCTTTCAAGGCAGCTCTCTATCCAAATTATTCCTCATTGTGTGTTGAGTGTTGACCCTGCTGTTGTCACTCAACCACCAGCAGACACGATCCCTTCCAAAAATGGAAAGATAATACAGTCCCTTTCCCGACGTCAACAGCAGGGTAGACTTAGTGCTGCTAGTATTATCAGAATGATCCAGGCCCCACCAGATATGCAGTCAGCCATGTTGAAGACATCAAGTCATCATTTGAGCTCTTCATAATACCATTGATTGAAAATATTGTTCTTGGGATGACAAATTTAGAGGGGAAGCGTGTGCATGGGAACAGTTGGAAAGACTTGGATGTACTTGACTTGGAAGCCTACATTGGCTTGCTTATTTTGACAGGAGTTTACAAATCAAAAGGTGAAGCAACAGCAAGCCTTTGGAATGGTGAGACTGGAAGGGCAATATTTCCAGCCACCATGTATCTGAAGACATTCCAAGTTTTGTCCCGTGTCATATCCTTGATGACATGTGGGCAAACAAGGAGATAAAACTAAGTAAATACATATGTTCGAGGTGGGTGGGGGAGTTGGGGGTGGGGGTGGGGGGATGTCTGTAAGAGTCTTACAGACTCTTCATTCTGAAAGAGTCATGAATGTGCACCCCAAATTAGAAAAGATTTGAATGAAAGATTTTCAGGATACACTAACTTCAAAACTGAAAGTTTGACCTGATGGTGGCGCTGCAGGGAAGGTCCTATCATCACCAAAACCAATAGGGTTCATACTCTTGTGGTCATTAATGTTGTCAGTAAATTTGAGAAAATTTGGATGAAAACTTTTCAAGATAAAATTATTCTAATACAAAAGTTGAAACAACCTCCACCTGATGGTGGCGCTATAGGGCAGGTCAAAGTTTCATTATCAATGGGTTATTTATGTCTTCAACAAATAAACAAAGTGCCTGGCACAAAAATTTGGTCAACAATTTTCTGTAAATCATTTTTTGGAGGTAAATATCCCTTGGGGTCAAATTGACCCCAAGGGTAAAATGTGTGACTAATATTTGAGGATAATAGGAGGGTTAAATGCATTATAATACTGATCATTACTGGTAGTGACATGACTAATATGGAATATTACAGTATGACAAAGAGCTGCAGTGAGTGCATACATTGGACAGGACCACCCATCCTGCAAATTAAAGGGTGCGTGCTTTTATTGCATCACATTTCCCATATTGTGCTGTTATCTTAACTTGGTGTCTGGCAACTTCTCAAACAATCTAAGTCTTGATGTTTGGGATTCTTTTGATAAACTTGTTTTGTAGAAATTTTTACTGCACGAGACAGTGCACAGTAAACAAAAGTCCTCATGTGATCTGAAAATGTCAGTGACAATGGGAGGGTTATAGTCCCTCTTTTGTGCCAAGTCAGTTTGAGGTTCTCCAGGAAAAACTTGACATCGGTGTGTCTGCATGTCTCTATAGAGATAGCCTACTGATGCACTTTGAGTCGGACTTTCTGCAAGTCAGTGAACCTCTCTTAGGTACTCAATAAGCTACTTGTACACTCACTCACTCACTCACTCACTCACTCTGCCCCCCCACCCCCTATTCTCTGTCAGTCATTTTCCATGCGACTGTCATTCATGGACTCACACATTCAATCACTTTCAGTAATTTCCTTCCTGAGTTAATCATTCACTCATCAGTTCATTAATTTGCATTTGATGTACTTACCATTATTTTGCACATTATGATTCTGATTCTTTATGTGAAGTGTATGATTCACTCAGTGTTACTGTCACGATCCCCGTTTGAGCCCCTGCCTGTTTTCCCTGTTTTCCTTCCTTTCTTTCTCCCTTGCCCTCACTCTCTCCCTCACAATCGGCCCAGCCCTACCTGTAGACTCCCTGATTGCTGCAATTGTAGGCAGCTGTGAGAATCGGCTCACCTGTGTTCAATCATCCACCTTCTATATAAGCTCCAGTTCATTCAGCCCACTTCTGCCAGACCATAGACATTGCAACCCTGTTTCTCTGCCGTTCCCGTTCCCGTTCTGCCTTCAACCTGCCAGCCTTCCCACGATCTCCTGCCTCCTTTACCCCTCTGCCTTAGTGACTTCTCCACCACTTCTTAGTGATCCTGCCCCCCCAGCCAGCCTCCATTCTGCCTGTGTTTCTACCTGTCTCCTGTTTGCTTCCCCTCAGCCCGCCTGTCCCTCTAGTTTAGTTTCTGGTTATATGAGTATCCTGTTTGGTTTGTCTAGCTTTAGTTAATTTGTATCCGTTTATCCTGCTTTGTTTGTTGGTTTAGGTCTCTTGGTTTGTAGTGTATAGCTCATTTCTTGTATTCAGTTAGGTAGCTCCATTCTGTTTCAGCTTAGTTTCCACTTTCTGTATAGGTTTCAGTTTGTAGTTGGTTTTCTTTGTCCCTTTTGTTAGCTTAAGATTAGTGTTGGTAATCAGTTTTCTTGGTTAATAGTTTAAGTACTTCTTAGGTTCTATTGTTTGCATATTCTCTGTATTAGGTTTAGTGCTCGCATTGTTTCTTCATCAGTTAGTTTTCTCTGCTCTTGGTTGGTTTAGTTTGTCCTAGTTTAAATAAATCATTTTTGAAAATCCTGTTTATCTCAAACCTGCTCCTGTGTCTGCACCTGAGTTCTCAGCCACCTGCCATAACAGTTACAGTATTTGTTTTTTTTTTAAATGTTTTTTAAATGCTCATTTCTTTTCCACAAAGGTTTCTTACACTTTGAAGCAAGTCACTATTCTAAAGGCAATGTTTATTTACTGTATTAGAAAACTGTGTTTTTACATCAATCCTTTTTGCAGAAGTCCCTTTGGTAGGTGTACTATGTGATGTAGCCTATAGAGGTTTACATTTAAAATGTGCACATAAACAGGAACACTACTCGTGCAAAATAGAACTTTTCTGTGTTTAAACAAACAGCAAAGGGCAAACTTCAGCAGCAGCTTAACCCCAATGATTTTAACTGCTGGCAACGCTTGACGAGAAATTCTTTGACATTTTCGAGTTTTTTTTTTTTTAATTATTTTTTTTACTCACCTTGGAAAAGTGGACAAATCCTCCTCCAACATGTGATCCCCCCCTGGCTGGTGTACTGTCCCAAGGAGGTCTCAAGAAAGAATAAGGGGATTCCGCAAGTACATATGAACAATATGTACGGGATGAAGAACACACCTGTAAGAAAGACAAGAGTTTCCCTTGTTAGTACACGGAGGGAGAAGATAAGCGCACAGATAAACCTATTCGGCGGCTGAACGCAGCGCGTCTGTGCGCCTTTACGCACCTCCTCCGTTCCTGTAGCACAGATATGGGAACCTCCACACGTTCCCGGGACCGATGATCGCGCCCATCACAGTCAGGATGAACTCGGCTTTGCTTCCCCAGTGCCCCCTTTTCTCCACCTTTGGAGGCTTCTTTAGGTATCCATTTGGCACACAATCTCTGGAGGTACCAAGCTTTCCGTTCACGGTCATCTTTTCTCCCCACACTCAAAGTTAAGTTCACGTGGGGACAGCTTTTTATTTGGTTTTTTTTGCGCTCTCAGGACTCTGACAGTTCTGTTTCTATGGAATGTGTTTGCTCAGACAGTAACGAGCCTATTTATGTTGCAGAAACGCACACGTGTGTATTGGGATTGACGGGGGTGTGTGTTGGTGAAAGGGAACAGGACCGAAATGCTCCGCCTCAACTCACCCACCGCTGGAGCCAAGCAGTAAGAAGCTTTATGATTCTATTAATAATATAATAACAATGAACATAAATAATGTCCATTAGATTTTCTAGTTTGAAAATAGAACCACAGTGTCAAAGTTGTAATAGCTCTAACTACTATGAGGAGGGGAAGACTGTATAAACTGGACATGAAGACCAACCTAGACATTGAAATGTCTTTAGCAAATTCCTGTTCTGCAAATTAAGGTAGAATGATGACTCATTTACATTTTTTTCTTTTGCTGCAGCATTGATACCCTGTTGTGTTGTTGTCATAGTCATTATCACCATGATGTGTTTAAATAAATGTAACATTTATTGTGATATGTGTTGAATTATCATCAGTTTCTCTGTTCAGGGTTCATTTCAAGTTAATGTAGAACGTTTAGTGAGGCAAAATTTGTTGTTAAATTTCAACAATAAGACAAAACAACTAACTTAATAATAACCTTATTTTATGCATTTCTATATAGCTATCCATTCATCTGCACTTACAGCAAGACAAATCTGGTTGCCATGTGATTATTCATGTGTTAATTTAAGAGGGACAGATTTGTTAGATATACTTTTTCAAAAAAATGGGAACCGTTGTCCTGCAAATGCTCTGTTAATTTCTGAAGTAATTCAATCCACCACAGGCTACAGATGCAGTCAGTAGGTCCTTGCAGCCTCAGTGGAGAATCACAGGACTCTTGATTAGTTACGGTTACTAGCAACTTCATGCAAAAAGTTTAAAATCCACAGATTAGCCATTTTATCTACTCGTGCATATTTCTGTACCCTTGGTTGGAGTGAGGATCTCTATTTCAGTGAATTAATCCGCAAAAAAGTAAATGAATAAAAGAAATAGTGGCGCGAAAACCTGCAGCAAGAAGAAGTAAGTTCAAACTGTAACATGCAAATGTAAAGTATGAAAAGTGGAACATACTGTAGGCTTCAACCATGAATTAAAATAGGTTTCTGAAAAACCGAGTGCACGTCCAAGCAGGTTATCATGACGATGTGTCTACATGTAGTTAAATAAGTTGGCTAAATCTATACTTATGGATGCCAAAATATATTGGCAATAATATTCAGAAGCGTTGAGATCAAGAAAATGTTCTGATGATACATGTACATAGGAAGAGTTCATATAGGTCAGACTCATTTTGCTTCTTTTGACACTGACTGATTTCATGAGTTCATAGATGAACTGGCCCATATGGACTTATATCATGAGTACATTTTATTAGTATGACTTTCATCTATTAATCCAACTTAAACACAGTTAAAATGGCCTGCATGGACAGATGCCTGATTTTAATTTCTGACAAAGGAGAACGCTAAAATATTGTTTTTAGCCACCAAATTTTGGTTAAAAAATGTGAAGCCATTGCCAAACCCCTACACATTTTAATGAAATTCACTTAAACTGAAATTTGCATGATTGTTGTAGCAAACTGTCATTTGAACCTGGACGACCAGAAATCAGCTGGCTCCTGCTGGTCATGCTACAACACCAGCAGGAGCCAGTTGATGGCTGCAGTGATTCTGGTGACAACTACAGTGTATAAGAGTGAAGTTGTTGAATATTTGCAGACGGTCGCTGTGCACTTGTCGCACAGCCGGCGGTGCATAGACAGCAGTGTTATTTTTCAGTCTGAAAGACAGCTACTTTTGATAAAACTGGTCTAAAGCACATTGTTGACCTTACAATGATGGGAAAGAGGCATAATTTATGTTCTGACAACATGTTACTAATGAGTTATTGATGCCGGAAGTCTGAATCTGTGAATATCTTTCCAACTTTACCAAACTAGGTCAACTTTATTTCAACATTTTGATTTTATCCTCGACATTTCAACTTTATTCTCAACATTGTATTTCCACTTTATTCTCAACATTTTGACTTTTTTCTCGAAGTGCATGATGAAAAAGAAATCTGCTTCCTATCTTTTTATTTTGCTCATGAGTGGCCCTAATACTCTTCCTTAAGTCTAGGATCTGTGGGCACCTCTGCCATGTGATCCAAGCTCATCCACTAAATGGTTCTGGCAGTTATGCACAGTTTGAGGACTGGCCTTTAGGCGGCACTACCTCTCACACTGTATTATTTATACACTTCACTGCAACACATGATGTTCTCTAAAGCATGCAGTAACAAGGACCTTTCAGATTAACAAGGACTGTATGTTCATTTTAATTCAATTTTTAATAAAAAAATTGTCATGATGTTGCAAATCAATGGGGAACCAATTAGGAAAATAGTGCATCACACACACACAGAAATGGCATTTATTGAAAAACTATTCCTGTGTGAATCAACCCAAAATACTGCATTTTAAGTTGATTCTGAAATGTATCAGTTAATATAATATGTTCTTTATCTGCCACAAGGTTTTCAATTTTAGACGGATAACGAACACATGGGTAATGTGATCACCAGTAATCAGGACCAGTTAAAACATGGTTGTTGAAGGAACATTTTCAGACTGTTACATTGAGATTCATCTAATTGTGTTAAATTTTTACATTTGTTTAATTGGCGTGGCCACGGTTGAGGCGCAGCTGTATGCAAATGACATTTTGTACATTTTTTTTAAGCACATCCAAACCCTGCAGCAAACTTTAAATGTGAAAAATGGCCTTTTTAAATGTTGATGCAATGTAAGTTGCATTAATGTATTTAGTGACATCACAAAATAAGGAAAAATTGGGCACCTCCTGCTTCATCAAGTCCTTAGGTTACTTAAAGCAGGTTCAAATGTGATGTTATGAATTGCAGCATGTTCCAGAGGCTGACAGCTGACTAAGAGTCTGACAATGAAGCTACAAAGCAGGAGAAGACTGTGATTGAAGTGTTTCCAATTTGCACTTTCCACTGTCCAAGATGTCTGACAGTAAAGGGCAGCTGTGGATGTCATTACTAGATCTGAAACTCCAATAAAAAAAAACCTTTGCACAAAAGTGTACATCTGTATGGCAGAAAGGCAAAGCATGACCCTGGAGGCAAAGCAAGGAGGTTCAGCTGCTGCACCACTCTGATCCACTGGGCAGCTCTGACAGGATCCACACAGAAGAGAAAACCGAAGGAACCCCTCATCACGAAAATCATGCAAGTGAGTGTGGATGGGATGTTCTGCTGTGTGCTGGTGGACTGCAGCGGTACTGGAGCCGGCTGGCCTGGAAATCAGTGAGCTCATTCCCGACTGCATGGGGAGGAGGGCGGGGCTCCCAGCATCATCACCACCGGCCATCACTGCTTCATTGTACGGCTGCTGCTGATGCTGAGATCACGGCGGAGGAGGCGAAATCTTTTTTTTTTAGAAGAGGAAAGGGGAGCATGCCATGGACACGGTTTCACACAGATTAGGACTTCAGACATTATGAGGATCCGTTACGAGGTAAGGCGACGAGATCTGTGCGTAATCCTGCTAGCTGCTGGGTTTATTACCGTCTGAACTGGGAGTTACTGGGACTAGCGGGCCTGTTGGGTTTCACTCAGATTGATCATCTCGGAAGCGGTGCAAGACTCGTTTTTATTCCACTTTGAGGAAGGCAGCGCGACCAGCTATAGACCCCATGATCGTTACGCGTAACAGATAAGCGGCCAACGCGTCTAATTTGGTGGTATAGCTTCGCTTTAGCTCGCATGTCGGAAGTGTCAGAGCTCGGCCTACAGCAGCAAGCCCTTTAAAGATGACGGGGGTAGAGCCCGGGGATCCACAGCCTCCTTACGCACGATGGATGCTCACGCTGCATCGAGCATCTTGTGTCCGTCTCCTCCTGTAGCCGGGAGGCTTTGGGTGGCCTTGTGCTCGGTGGTGCGATGGGGGATTCCAGCTGTTCCTGCTCGTGCAGCAGGTTCAACCAGATGCGCGTCGACTTGCCGTGTATGTGTGCTAGGCTCTATGTGCATTTTCCTGCATGACGGATCGTCCCACATCACCAGCCGTGTTTTGAAAGGATGCTGCAGTGATGCTGCAAGAGGATGCAAGTCCACGGTGGATGGGGAAGGCCTTCAGACTGTGGCTCTGCTCTGTAGCCTGCAGCTACCTCGGGCTGTTACACTGGCCTGATTTAACAGGCTGGGAAGGCGTTTGTCACACTATTGTTTCAGGGTCAGCCCAGATGCAGGTTAGTGAATGGCCACGAGTTAACTGTTTATAGATTGTATTGCATTTCCAAGATTCCATCCAGTAGCACATATTGATGGAGCAAAATATAGCTGGAGGATGATAAAGTTAGATAAATCTATTCAACAATCATCTGAATGTGGGCTCAGCTGTCACAGTGATGGAGCTGATAAAAACCAAGCAGTGTGATTCATTTGTGTTTCACTGCCTTTTGGTTGGAGCTGTCATGTTAACAATGTAAATGTGTTAAGTTTGTTCTTTTCGGGGCCACTTGCACAGAAATGTCACATTCCTTCCTGTTTCTAGCTGTGATTGAATGTTCTCCTGTGCAAAGCTGAATTTCGCTGTGCACAACTGCAAAAGCACTCAGAACTTCTGTATCAAAACACAATAGTACAAAACAGCAGCGCAGTTGAAAAGCATCATGACATCCACAGCAACCATCTCACAAATGCCATACATAATGTATTGTGACCGCAGGATTTTAAACATCACTACATTATTTAATACCATTAATCCTGACTGGCAGAATACAGTAAAAGAAAGGCAAAAAGGAGGACTTTAACAGGTCGGTTAAAGCAAACCACTAGGCGTGTTTCATATTCTAAAACGTGTTTTCCCAAATCCCATTAAAACACAGATTTTTTCCTCATATTTATTGTTTTTGAGCTATATTTTGCTTTAGAAAGGCAGTTTACTGATTTAAGTGACATGCAAACCATGGAGCAGATGTGAACCATTTTTAGTGCTCTTCCTGGACTCTTTCCAGCATTAGCAGAGCGCTGCCCATACTCTAGGTTGGTATTTTTGACCCCAAGCAGATGGATTAGAAGTCGTTTTTTTGTACTGAACTAAAACATAATCCAAAAAAAAGCAGGAAAGTGCTGCGTCTCCCAGTAAATGTGATGGCACTTTCACCCTGCTTATGTCACAACTACATCCCAGACTGATTAAATTTAAGTTCCTCATTGACGTTGGGTCAACACTGGCATTAGTCTGGCTAACTTTTGCAGACAGGATTGCATAACTCGGATTTTTTAAAAAAAAGTCCTGAAATGTAAGATTTTGTTTGCTATAAAAAGATAAAGCCAAAAGTGACAGTTGGTTGAGCAGCTACAAGCACGTGGACATGAAATCATCAAGGAGATCTGTCTGTCTAGGTCTGGTATTAGGGTAAATTTTGGATCCCTGTTCCACATGTGAGTTTTCATGTAGACAGCATTCATTCCTTATTTATGATATCATACTGCATATTTTTCGATCACCTTTAAGACGAAAGTTAGCATCCATTTTAATGATTTTGTCACCTCTCAATACAGCAAGTATGGCAGAACTGAATCAGAGGCATCCAGTTTGAATCATGGAACATATACATTTCCTCAACTTGCGTGCTGTGATAGTTCGATTTCTTCTTTTTTTTTTAACAAGCTAATTAACAAAATCTCACAGAGGGGTAATGTAATCTTCAAAAGCTGCCAAATTGTATTTTTCCGCTCTAATTTTAACCCCAACCCAAGGCAAAGCATGGCTTGCACAGTAGTTTGACTGCATAGGAAATGGCAGATGGTAGGTCCTGAATTAGAAAATGTTGGCTCCCGGTTAAAAGTCTGCGACCTGACCCTGGATAAGTGGAAGAAGATGGACGGATGGATGGCTCCAGGTTGAAAGATGTATTTCATAATTGAAAGACTATACTGTATACCTCATGTTTATAAGCTGAAATGCATTTAGTCTTGTTACAAGTTCCCAAATGAATGTGAGAATGCCATTTCTAAATGCCAATGTGTCAAACATTGATGCAAAGTGCTAATTTACTGAACAATTTGCCTATGACATATACAACTGAATTGCAGCAAACAAGCCATATTTGGCGAATGTGTTTTAAACATTAGCATTACCACACAGTCTAAATGATCTTTAACAAGACTGGAAATTGACCAAAAAGCAAAAGTACACATTTAAAGCAACCACCAGTCCTTTTTTTTGTGCATGTATTTTTGGTTTTTACTATGAGGCCTTCGTACCCTCAGACTAAACCTGACAGGCAGCAGCAAGGCTTGTGTTCCTAATGCTATTCTGATAGTCTGTGTCTGGAAAATCCAGCGCTAACACCCGAATTTAATGTCTGAGGAGTCAAAAGTGGGTCATGGTGCCAGTGTGCTTCATGTTGTAGTATTTAATGCAGGCAAGCTCACATTGATATGCCAGCAGTCTGATGCACGCTCATTCTCAGAATACAAGAAGCAGTCCTTTGGTTCCCGAAAGCAAATATTTGTTAGTGAATCTTTAACAACTGATGTCTGAACAGTCCATACATTAAAAGAAAAACAAACTGTTTGAGCACTGTGTGTACAATGAGTTCACCGTGGATGATTAAACAACGGTGAGAATGGGGTGTTCTGTATGTTGTCTTTAACTAACAGCATGTACACTCTCACATTAAGCAAACAGTAAGCGATGAAGTAACACAGACGCACACTCTGGTGAGTGAAATGGCCCATTTTCTCTCTGGCATCCCCCAGATAATATCTGCTGAGCTCTGCAGCTACATAGAGCTTTTTGTCTTTTAGCTCGTTTTGTGGACTACATATTTATTCCACGATTCAGTCCTGCTGCCCTGATCAAACCTTGCAGCAGCAGCAGTACTTTTTTTTTTTAAGTGAAAAGCTCTAATAAAACCCACTGTGTGCCACTTGTTCAGCCCCAAATGGCAGCTAGAGTTAGCAAATAGCTGCCAAGCAAGCGGCTAAAGACTGAAATATTTTTTCCTCGGAAGATAATGGAGACTAAAACGGTTTTTCAGGTGGTCACAAGCATCATCACTCCTAAGTGTCCGCTGGATGTGGAAGTAGGCAACTGTTTGCAATCACATTTGCTGTAACAAGTTAACAGGGTGATAATATGTCGGTCCCTGAATGCCTCCCATCTTCCAGTTCTTCTGCAGCAGCTGCATGGTGTTCTCATTTCAGTATAAAGTAAATTAAAAAGTCATCATTTACAGCCTTTGCAACATTTATAAAAGCAACTCCATTCAAAAGATGTGTCAATATTAATCTAATGTGTTAAACAAAAGTTACATGTATTTTTATGGTTCAACTTTTTTATATGTCATATATTAAAATCATTAGACGTAGTACATGAACACCAGCAGTGTAAATAATGGAGAGTGCATCCAAGTAGGTGAAGTGTACAAGGACAAAAGTTCAGTTCTTTCCACATGGTTTGCTAAGAATGGCATGTTAAAGAGGCTGTTGTTGGTTAAACTTACTGTTTATGTAAGAGTAATCAGCTCCTGTAGCTGTGTGGGAAAATATTAAACCAAGCCACAGTGTGTCAGGTGAAGAAGGGGTCTCTGTGTGAATGTTGGACCCATGGCACACGCAGTGTACTGTGCACTAAATATTAACACCTGCTGTGATGTAAATGTGTGGAGTAAGTTAACAGCTAAGTCTTATGCACAAGATGGGGACACTATGAACAATATATTTTGTGCATCTTACTATTTGGTGTAATATGGTGTATCTTGGCTACCTTGGGTCCAGACATTCATGTGGATGTTATTTTGAAACATACCACGCAAAAACGGCTCAAAATGGCTCAAGGAACACAACAGAGCAGCAGATCTGATCAGAACAAACCTAATCCACAGAGACCAACATCTTCAACCTACAGATGTCATCTGGAGTCAATACTCTGACGGGTCAGAGCTGCTCTAATCACGAGAGGGGGACTTCTGGTCTTAATGTTGTGGCTGCGTGATGTTCATGTGGGGCACTCTAGTTTTCCTCTGAAAGTTTCAAGTACTGACGGAATATTAATGCCAGTTGCAATCTCTTGCACCTCCAAAGGCCACATTTAAGCTTGTGCTGTTTGGTCAGTAGTTTAAGTTGAAGTTAACAGGGTGATAATATTTCGGTCCCTGAATGCCTCCCATCTTCCAGTTCTTCTGTCCCAGGTGTTATTAAGCTTGAAGCTGTGAACCCACTGTGTGCTCCCTCTCTAGCATCAGTAATAGCAGAGAGACAAAGTTAGTGACTTACCATGAACATAGCGGTACATTTAGAGACTGACTTTACGAAGTTGGTAGAAACCAAAACTGAGCTAAAAGACAAGTGGATTTTGGTGTATTATTTAATGCAATAGCAACAGGACTCCAAATGAATACTAATGTTGCAGCATGTCTGTGGAATAAGTGGCCAGTGGTTTGCAAACGTTGCAGCTGAGTGTTTCCAATGTAATTTCTGGCCATTTTCTGTGCCACAGACTCGACACCATCGACCTCTGGTGCATGAAAGCAGGAATCTCTAAGGCAGGCCTGTCCAGCCAACTCAAAGTGGCTGCTGTAGGAAGCCATACAGCCACTGTGGTGCTGTGCATTACACAGTAACTCTCTAGACATCTAACTGAAAAAGAGGCTTTAAATACCAGCAATGCAGTTAAAGGTTTGCTTCAATTCCCACCAAGGTCTGCATCAGATAAAAAAAAACAACTATATTTAGCGCAAATGTTGTAAGAGGATTAAATTAAGTGCACCAAGTGTGTTTGTTCCATTAGTGTCCTCTTCTGCTCTCTTGATGCCCAAACTGTAGAGGTGGTGATGGTTCAAATTCAGTGTGTAAATGTTGGTGTGAATTATAATTCAAGGGATGTGTGACCTTCTTGACTTACACGCTAGTTCTAAGAGCAGTGCTGTAAACAGCTTTTACAAGATCTGTTTGGTTAAACCCTTCCTGGCATGAGAGAGAGAGAGGCAGTTTCATTAACTTGCGTTAGCCTGTCAGATTTTTTGGAGCCCATAAAAGGGTCCTCATAAAGGGTTATGTCAGACGGTGTCAGATCTGATCTCAGAAGCTGCTGCTGCGCTGCCTCTGTCGGGTTTGTTGGAGTTCGTTTTGACAGCTCACGGGAAAGTTGCTTAAGGTACGGGTTCTCTAACATTTTATTCTTTTTGATATAGTGTCTGTTTCCCTACAGTGAGTCTTGCATTTATGTTTACTGATGGTGTTGCGTTTGGAAAGATGCTGTATGTGATGACTGGTGGTGTATTATGTATGATGTGTAGTAATATGGGACTTTTTCCACATCATTTTCTTTTTGCTGTTAAATGACTGAAATCAGTCTACAAGGTTGGTAAGGAGTTTAAACTCATCCTGTTGCCTTTTTCATTCTTTTATTCATATTTCATGAATATTTCCTCACTTGTATAGCAGTCCAGCCTCTGCTGCAACAGAAACATGCACTTAATCATTTAATGGTTTATACCCTGTGAAATATTTCTCAAGTTTAGGGGGAATATAGCTTCTATTAAGTGCTGTATATTGCTGTCACTTTGCACAATATGTCTAATGAGAGCTTCTATGTTTAAGAGATTAAGATCATGAATGAAAGTAATATTAAGACATCTCTAAGGTTGATCAAGCTCATTTTGAAGCCTGTAAAATAGTGCAATGCCTGCTAAACTGCACATGCTGAGAAAATCCCGACTTTAAAAGATAAATGTCCCACTATTTAGCTTCCTGTGTTTAATTATTAAAACTATTCCCAAGCACAGCTTTTCATTTGAAAAGACAGGAGTGCTGAGTAAGAAGCTTCCCTGGTCAGTCCCAGAGGAAACAGAAAACACAGGAGATGTTTAAGAAGGATTCTTTTTGTTCATCTCAACAGGAAGCAGGCAGCACAGTGAAAATACCCTTAATAGCCTTGTCGATAATTTTAACAGGAAATTGAAATTAACATTGGATACAGTGGCTCCACTTTTAACTAAAACTATAAAAACAAAACCTATACCCCCGTGGAGCAATGATGAAATTAAAAAATCGAAACGAAAATGCAAGAGTGCGGAGAGAAGGTGGAGGAAAAGTAAACTTACAGTTCATTATGAAGTACTATGTGAACAACTCAAATCCTACAATAAAACAGTCAAACAGGCAAGAACATCATATTTTTCAAAATTCATTACAGATAATAAAAACAATCCTAGATTTCTTTTCTCCACCTTCAACCTTTTAACCAATATTAATTCTATAAAGTCCTCAGAGACACCAACAGACGCCCTCTGTGAGGACTTTGCAGACCACTTCAGAAGTAAAGTTGATGACATCAGATCCAGTGTTTTAGCTCATCAAAATGTCAGTTTTAATACACCTGGACAGTTATTTTTACCCGAGGGAACACTGGAGAGTTTTGCCCTGGTTGATGCAAAGACACTTGGTCGAGTTTTCTCCCAGGTAAACCCAACAGCCTGCCTTTTAGATCCAATCCCCACATCACTTTTAAAGACATTTTATGGTTTCTTTGAGAAACAGATTTTA
Source organism: Dascyllus trimaculatus (assembly GCA_024666655.1). Taxonomy (NCBI): domain Eukaryota; kingdom Metazoa; phylum Chordata; class Actinopteri; family Pomacentridae; genus Dascyllus; species Dascyllus trimaculatus. Next base: position 24,534,058 of record CM045459.1, on the reverse strand, counting down.
AATATAGTAAATTGCTCTCTTCAGACGGGAGTCTTTCCTGCTGCCTTTAGAACGGCAGTAGTGAAGCCCCCCCTGAAGAAGAGCAATTTGGACTCCAGCATTTTCAGTAACTACCAACCTGTATCCAACTTACCATTTTTAAGTAAGATTTTAGAAAAATTGGTTTTGATGGTTTTGGTTGGTTTTGATACCGTAGATCACCACATTTTATTAATAGACTTCGAAACCTGATGGGACTCTCTGGTGCTGTTCTTAACTGGTTTTTGTTCCTATCTCTGTTTCTTTGTAAGTATGGATTCATGTGTGGGGTGCCCCACACTTAATTTAAGTTCAATTTTAGGTCCAATACTTTTTAATCTTTATATGCTTCCCCTTGGGGACGTCATCAGGAGACATGGCATCAGCATCCACAGTTACGCTGATGACACACAGCTGTACATCGCCGTGTCTCCTGATGACACAGGGCCTATCGATACCCTTTTAAACTGTATTTTAGATATTAAGTCATGGATGGAAGAGAACTTCCTACAGCTCAACCAGGACAAAACAGAGGTTGTAGTTATTGGTCCTGAAGGCAAGAGAGAGAAACTTTTACCAAAATTACAAGATTTTAAACCCTCACAATGTGTGAAGAACTTGGGTGTCATTTTTGACTCTCAGCTTAGTTTTAAATGTAACTAAGACAGGTTTTTATCATCTTAAGAATATAGTCAGAGTCTGCCCGTTTCTCTCTCAGGCTAACACGGAGGTGCTGATGCATGCTTTTATCTATTGTTGCATAGACTACTGTAATGCTCTGCTCTCTGGTCTTCCCAAAAAGACTATTTCAAACTTACCATTGCTTCAAAACTCAGCCGCACGTGTGCAGGGGTCTCTGTGGTGGCAGCGCTCCCTGTGGGCGTGGGCTGTGATTCCTCTCAGTGTGGATGAGCTCCCCATTGGTGTTTTTTTCCTCATGGTTCCTCAGTGCCCTGCCATGTCACCATACAAATAGGTACTGTAGTGTTTGTGGTTCTGTGGGTGTGTGTGTGTGTGTGTGTGTGTGTGTGCATGGGACCGATTGTGGGTACGTGATTCTATGTGTGTGTTTGGGGGAGAGAGTGGGTTTTCTTTTTGTGTTATTTTTCTACTGTATGTTTTTATTTTGGGAAGCACTTTGAGTTACTTTTTTTGTATGAAAAGTGCTATATAAATAAAGTTTGATTGGTAAAGTTTGATAAAGAATAATTGTATTCAGTGACAGTAATGCATTTAAAAATAGAAATGGATGTCAAAATAGGTCAGACAGAGGTCACATCCGGAGCATTGCCCGGTGTTGCCCACGAGGCCAGTGTGTGGGTGAATTATGTTCATTTGATCAGCCGGCAGATTGTTTCCCACTGGAAGGAAAATGGAGTGTGACAGTAATCACATTGACATGGGCTTGCAGCAAATTCATATCTAGCCCACCAATTCTCAATCAGTGTCTGGCCTCTGTGGATGGTTTGTAGGTTAATACAGTATTAGTAGTCATGCTGCATTGTGGTTGGCTTGGCATGATGGTGATGTAGTCAGTCACCCAAGGTGAATAGATGAATAATCAGTGAGTCATCATTCCCGCCATCATTATTTGTTTTTTTATTTTCTTCTAGTGGGGCTATTTTTGTGCTTATTGTTGCCTTGCTTGCACAAATAGGACAATAAAATATAAACAACAAAACATGCCTTTTAAAAAAAACAATCCAAGGGCTGCAGAAGATCAAGAAATCAATTTATTAACTTGTTCAAATGCTGTAGGATAAATGTTACAAAGAAAGAAGAAACACAAGTCCTGGGTTATTTATTTATTTATTTTTTACAAATAATACAACCTGCATGGTGTTCTCATTACTGTATAAAGTAAATTAAGAAGTCATCATTTACAGCCTTTGCAACATTTATAAAAGCAACTTCATTCAAAAGATGTGTCAATATTAATCTAATGTGTTAAACAAAAGTTACATGTATTTTTATGGTTCAACTTTTTTATATGTCATATATTAAAAATCATTAGACGTAGTACATGAACACCAGCAGTGTAAATAATGGAGAGTGCATCCAAATAGGTGAAGTGTACAAGGACAAAAGTTCAGTTCTTTCCACATGGTTTGCTAAGAATGGCATGTTAAAGAGGCTGTTGTTGGTTAAACGTACTGTTTATGTAAGAGTAATCAGCTCCTGTAGCTGTGTGGGAAAATATTAAATCAAGCCACAGTGTGTCAGGTGAAGAAGGGGTCTCTGTGTGAATGTTGGACCCATGGCACACGTAGTGCACTGTACACTAAATATTAACACCTGCTGTGATGTAAATGTGTGGAGTAAGTTAACAGCTAAGTCTTATGCACAAGATGGGGACACTATGAACAATATATTTTGTGCATCTTACTATTTGGTGTAATATGGTGTATCTTGGCTACCTTGGGTCCAGACATTCATGTGGATGTTATTTTGAAACATACCACGCAAAAACGGCTCAAAGTGGCTCAAGGAACACAACAGAGCAGCAGATCTGATCAGAACAAGCCTAATCCACAGAGACCAACATCTTCAACCTACAGATGTCATCTGGAGTCAATACTCTGACGGGTCAGAGCTGCTCTAGTCACGAGAGGGGGACTTCTGGTCTTAATGTTGTGGCTGCGTGATGTTCATGTGGGGCACTCTAGTTTTCCTCTGAAAGTTTCAGGTACTGACAGAATATTAATGCCAGTTGCAATCTCTTGCAGCTCCAAAGGCCACATTTGAGCTTGTGCTGTTTGGTCAATAGTTTATTTATGCCTTTGATTGGGAATACAGGATATATACATAAACCAAAACCAGCTGTCCAGTGCAAGTAGTGTTGAAAGTAAATGCTGAATTGTAACACTCATCTATAGAAGGGCTTTCATGAGACTCAACAATTCAAATTCTGTTCAAATTCAAAGGGTGCACTCTTAACTGGACATGGGTGCAGGTTTGTTGCTGAATTATCCAGGACCTAATGGCTCCCTTAAAACTAATGAAGTTTGCAGTATTTTTCAAATAATTCAGGACAACTTGTCTGAGCAAAACATGACACATGAAGCTGCCCCAGTGGATCTGCAGCAGCTTCCTAATCGCTTGAGAGATGTACATACAGTCTGCGTAAACATTGAAACACAAGCTTTGCATAATGGAAATCAGTAAAGTTTAGGAAAAATAATCTAAATTTGTATTTACTTAAAATGTGGCAATGATGGTATTGCCTGTGTTTAAGGTCAAGCTTTTCAAGGCCCAATTGTAAGGTCACTGGTTTACCTGGGGTCTGGTCTGCCGGTGACCTTATCTTACAGCAGACATGAGAAAGTGTTTGGATTTACAAACAGCTGGGAAAAGTCAAATGTCCAGCAATTTCACATGTTAGAACAGTTAAGATTAGCCATAATCATTTCAAAATGTAACTGTAAATTTTCCCAAAATACTCTGTTACCTGCTGAACTCTGATTCTAACATTCCAGGGTTCTGTTGAAGAGGCTGTTTTAGTAGATCAACAGACAGACTTTGCTTTAACTTATGTAAACACTGAAAAAAGGTGCGACCTGAGAAATTACCTTCATCAAGTGACTGATTAATGTTTTCTTATAGTAAAACAGTACCTTATTCTCGAGAACAGTTTGTCTCCAGATAATGAAGCCGCTGTTTTTTAACTTCAGTACTTTTGATCAGTTTGGAAGGAGATCAGTCACTTTATAGTTCCTGATTTCTTCAGTGTTCCTGGATTTTCAAAGAAAACATCTTGGAATTTAGCAGTGTTAAAGGAAATATTGATAAGATGAGCAGTATTTTTTAAAGAAAGTTAATATCTTATGAGATTTTTTTTTAAAGAATTTTACACTTTGGGTTTTGTAAACTGTTTTAATTTTATACAGTGGGCTTAATATTGAATTATTTCTTTAAAAAAATATTTGTATATATCTATTAATTGCCAGCAGGAAAAAGTTTTAAATTTCTGTATTTTTCAGGGTTCAGTGTTGTTTTTGGACAGCCTCCTCAAGTGACGCTTAAAAAGAGCAGCAGCACTTTCAGAAGGTCCACGACACCGCCGAGTCGTGAGCCCATGTGGACTAAACGTAATGACTTCTTCCATCTCTAATCTGCATTTTAAAATCTTTTAATCGATGTTATGTCATCCCTCTTCAGATTACGGCGGACACTGTCCAGCTCCTCTTGAGTCATTATGGCAAGTTTGCGCATTCAGTAAAAGATCTTCTACAAGTTGACGTTTAACAGCTGCCTTTTTAAGATGAAATTGAATTCATCAGACAGATACAGCAAACATTCTTGATGGTAGTGCAGGCGAAGTCTGGCAGTAGCACAGCCATGTAAATTTGATCAGCCAGCTCTTTTGTATGATTTGTAACAGTAGTAATTATTTTTTGTCAGTTTGTTCATTTCTTATTAAATTTGTAAGATGTTGGAATCTTGGAAAGCGAGTGAGCAATTTTACTGGAAAAGCAAGTTATTTTGTGGCAGCACACAAGGTACAAACACAAAATAACAAAGTAGTGAATCTATAAGCAGCCTTTGAGTTCTAGAAAAATTTCTTTTTCCAGTTATATGATGGTGCAAATTTGGTTTAAAAAATCTTTTTTTTTTCCTTTTTGATATTCCACCAACCAGAAGACCCTTATTGTTCACCCTAAGAGGTTCATTTTCTCCCAGTGATTGGCACCAATAGGAGCTTTAAAATGTAGAGTATGGTGCCAGTCTGAGGCTTACTTTAAGAGAAAAAAAATTATTGAAATTATGTTTTCTGCATTTCTGGCCAGTATTTGAACCTGCATTGAGTAAGTATGACAGATGGAACCACTGCAATAGTGGTCCCAACTGGAAGAGTTATGTAAGATTGTTACTCTCCTGAAAGAAAAAACATGGTTTTCCAACTCATGGTGCTTCAAATAGTTTTATGAAAAGTGGTGCCATAACCATAAAGGTGTACCATTAAAGACCATATTTACATATCAAATAGCGTGCAAAACTTCAGGACTCTAGCTACATTATTTGTCAAGTCATAGCACTTCAAACATTGCTCCATGGATTGGAGCAAAGAAAACAACACCAAAATCAACATGACCCCAGCACTGGTTAAGAATTTTTAACTCAAAAACTAATGTTTCCTATGGCCCCAGATTTTACACATGGTCAACTCAATCAACATTCCTTTTCTTCTGGTAGTTGCTGATTACTGTACAAGTGTCCGTGTTGGTCTCCTACTGTAGTACAGTAGATTGCACAAGTGTTATGGAAACCCTTCACAGACTAAATAATTTCTGTAATTGGAACATGCAAAGCTGTGCTGCGAAGATTTTTTTTTTTTATGACTTGCCACAGTCGGTTTGCTTATTTTTTATTACATTTGTCTGATGCGTTTTGGAAAGAAGTGAGCAGTTTTGTTGTAAAAGCAAGTTATTTTGAGACAACATACACTAAGTACCGGAAGCTATAAGCAGCCACTGATTTGTAGAAAAAAGTTAAAACAAATGAAGATATACTTTATTGTCCCAATGAAAATTTGTCTTGAATACATCTACTGTTAACAGCACAGTGCATGTGTAACAGAACATAACAGGCTGTCACCCAAACAGATGCACACACACAGTAACTCCAGTGCATGCACACACTGCCATCAACCAACACACTGCATGTTACCCACTGCACAGCACATGATGTTACAATGCAGTGCATGATACAAGACGTAATTTTTGCAGTAGGATTCAGCAGCCTCATCAACATTAGGTCAACATAAAATATGCATGTGTGCAGTTAAAATTGACAGCAGTGTTGCAGGAATTTGCATCTGGCTTACTTGCACATAAGGCCGAATAGTTAATTGATTAAAAATGATATTAAAAATATCAATCTGAAAGAAGCACATCGCAAATGTTTGTACAAAGTTTATACAAAGCCTTTAGATACTGTGACTAATGCTGTACTTGAATTTCACCTTATTCAAGCAGATATGTTCAGATATTCAGACTGTATTTTGACTGAAGTAAGCCCAGTTATTTTACTTAACAGTCACACCTCGTACACTTTGCAACACGTCTGACCCAGGGTGTTAAACTGCCGTGTCAATATGTTGACGTCCTCCTTGTGCAAACGTCACATGCATGTTATGGCATCTCAGAAGCTCCATCACATGTTTTCACCCATGCTGTTACACAGTGGATATTGAACTGAAGCTTAATTTTAAAAGGTATATCACAAATCAAAGTGCACTCACACTATATGTGAGAAGAAAGTCGCAATTAGATGTTTTCCCCAAATCATTCAGTCGTACTTGCACACAATAATAAATCAATAGACATAAACAGAAAGACTGACAGACATCCACTGCATCCTGGGTAAATACTCTTTGATTTGTTGGTTTCATTCTCTCATATTTGTTGCATAGAAGACAGATATGTAATATATTTCTCCTGTCTAAAAGATCCTAGAAGAAAAAAATCCTGCTAATTACTGACTGGAGTTTGCTGGCACTGCACCAACTTCATGAATTTTCCCGTGGCAGATCAGGAAAGACACAAAAACCTGTGATTTACAGAATAGTATGGTCCCTGCTGATAGTATATGTACTGTAGTGTTATAGACACATTGGTACCGTACTGTAGGTAGTGGGAAAGCCTAATTTAGGTGCCACATGTTAGTATGGATTGATCTGTCATTGTGTAATTAATCAATAGTACAGTCAGCCTCTGTCAAACCTCATTAGTTTAGCCAGTCAGTAACACAGGTTCGATCCATGACACTTATAGCAACATGTATCCCAGCTGGAGGATGGCTTTGTAGTACGTCTGTATTACATCCATTATTCTGCAAAGTTGCAGACTCAAATTTTTGTATCTGAGGATTTAGAAACAGCACATAGTTTATATTTTTGCTGCAGTTTTAGCTGCTGCTCAATTTTCGATCAATAAACTAATCAATAAATCAACACAGCATGAAGCTTTGGCAGAGTGCTATTCAATTATTTATCATTTTGCCTGGATAATTTTACAGATATTCACTTTACAAAAAAAAGCATAAACTCTGCAGCTTTGGGAGATTTGAAACAGTTCTGAAACGGTTCATCATTTTGTTTGCAAAATGCCTGAGAACAGTAAACAACTCATGACACATGAATGTGACTGATCCTGAAGGCTCTTATTTGGGGATACTGTGTGTATGTTGGAAAGGAGCAATTGGTCATACACTCAGTTCAAAGGGGTCGTATGTCCTACTTCAAAGGCCTCTGGTTAACTAAATGTTTATCATGTGTATTCCTGGCACACACATGCCATAACAGCAGTTTAATATCACGTTTGAGTTTCTTTTAAACTAAAAAAAACAAAACTACTGTTACAAAAATGCTTGCACTGTACATTGCAAACTCTATACAATGGCTGCCACCACTAAGTTGAAGTTTAACAGATTCCATTTGGATGAATGACTGATTGTCAGCCTGAGAACATGTCTGCTCCTACAGAAGTGTTACTTCAGGAACCTGGACAGGTTGACTGTTCGTCAAACAATTGTGTTTATTCTTTCTCATATCTGTTATTATTACAAACCCCGTCCAAATATAAGCCTGAAACATGACTGTCTGCAGAACGCAGCGAGTTGTTGGCTCTCATCTGACCTCACACTGTGCAGAAAAGAAAAGGCAAATAGTAGGGCAGGAAGGATTACCACTGACTCTGCAGATCCAGACAACCATCTGTTCCAGCAAACGCTCTTGTGGTACGTTACATGACGATTATGATCACTGCACTGCCTGTTTCTTAGTTGCACTGTGAAATTTCTGCGAAAAAAGTCTTACATTGAGCAAAAGTACCCACCATAGCCATTTTGTGGTAAAACAACTCTTACATTTCTTCCTAATGCTTTGCAGAGACAGCTTTCTATGTCCTGCTGTTACATCACATATCCTAAAGCCACTGTTATGTGTACCAGCAACAGCCATGCAAGTAATTTAATGGAGCAAAAAACGAACAGACCCAGTGCTACACTTCCAGTTAGTGGCGTCAGAGTGTTTTATGCTGCAAATTTGTTAATGGCGGTCTGTGGCACGTGGCCGTAAAAGGTCACAGTATCATCTCTCAGGTCTCTTATCTCCTGCATCTCAATTATAAGTAAATCATCTGTCCTCAGGATAAAGAAGCAGTCATCCAAGTTTGTTTGTGCGCCTTCAGTGGTGTCTATCTGCAGTCAAATCTTAACTACATAATCAGAATTTTATAGTTTCTTGTACAGTATTATGCACATGGCCAGTGTATGAGGCACATTTAGCTAAAACAAATGCAGTCTAACAGAGGCCTGCAATGCGTGCTTCCTTAGGTTATAATGCACATCTTTGTTAGAGAGGTGTTCATCCACTGAGTTAAGTTGTATTTCATTTTATATTACACATGCTAGTATGACACAATACAACTCAACACCAACAGCAGCCTCCAAAATATCCATAAAGCTGAATCACCACCTCATGAAAACAACATCAACCACATCAGATGGCAATTCTTCAACCAGGTGCGCCTGGGAGCTGAGTTTTCTTCTTTCTAGCACAAACAAAACTCGCGTGTCACACAGCTTCAGACTTCTTAGCAACCTCACATAGACATCTTGCATTCTTGTGTTAACTGGAAAAATGTGACTGTTGTTGTACCAAAACGAGCGATTTATGTTACTCAAAATTTTTGGGTGTGCATCATGTGCATGTGATGTATTATCTTGGGACCTTTTATCAGCAAATTCTGAGAAATTGAATATGATACGAAAATACAGAACTTGATCTGGAAAATTAGATTATGCCGTGTGGGCCGACACAGTCCACTCGGTAGTTTTCCTCTCATGCACTTATTTATGGACACAGAAGTTCCCACCGAAACAACAGCAAAACAAGAAAAAATGACTTCATCCCCAGTTTCAGATAACTCATATCTATTTCACCACTGTGTAAACTGGCACTGCACTATAGAAATCACTTGTTACATGTTGTATATATTGTAAATTTCTAAATTTCCATATTTCTAAATATTACTTCAGATTGCTTATTTTTATTTTATTTCACTTTTTTGTAATGTGTAGTAGATAGTACCTATTCTATTTTATTATTGTTATTATTATTATTATTATTATTATTATTATTATTATATTATACTATTATTATATTATTATTATTTTTACATTATTATTATTATTGTTATTATTTTTATCTTTATTATTATTATTTATTTTATCTTTATTATTATTTTTATCTTTATACTGATTACTTTATTACTTTATTTTATATCTTACTTATGCTGTCCTTTTCCTCTTTGATCACTGTCCTGAGCTACTGTGACAACAAAATTTCCCTTGTGGATGAATAAAGTCTGTCTAAGTCTAAGTCTAATTTTTCTATTTTTTTGAGGGAAGCTGTTTTACCACTTTGATCCAGACTGAAATCTGTCCTCAGTTGCGCCAAATTGCCATGAAATTTGGTTTATTCTCAACAACAGTTTTCTTGTTGAGGTTTCACACAAGAAAACTGAGGTTTTCTTGTTGTGAAACCTCAGTGTTTGACATGTGTGGTTTTGAATGGATTGCCAATTGAGAAATAGTAATATGTTAACATGGTAAACTTAGAGGGTAAATATGATACCTGCCAAACATCAGCATTTTGAGCATTTAGCTCCAAACACTGCTGGTCTATGCCTTTCAAAGCCAACTCTCCATGTTGTTAATGTAAAACCTGGGATTTAAAACCGGCAACCTTCTTGTCATTAGCCAGTATTGGAAGTCTTTCACTTTGGTTACATCTCAGCTCTTCTTGCTCACATAACCACATGCATGTGTCTCTCTCTTGTCTCTCTTTCGTTCCTCCTTCGCCCCCAAAGCCCTTGTTTCTGTTAGGAGAATGAGGAAGAGGAGGAGCTGGAAACCTTGGGAGCGCCTTGGAAAGTTTCTATGAAGTCTCAATGAAAGCATTGGAAGAGCCTCTCTAGTTTCTGACTCAATGGCTAAGAAAGGGCGTACGAAGGGCGAGAAGCCTGAAGCACTCATCTCTGCCCTACAGGCAGCCAATGAAGATCTCAGGTCCAAGCTGACTGACATTCAGATAGAGCTACACCAAGAAAAATGCAAGGTGAAATAAATTTGTCCTGAACAAGAGCTTTTTGGTCACTTTTAGAGTAAACTCGGTGGATTTAAACCTTAATGTATCTTTAAAGGCATTTGGCTTATTTTGTTTTGAAAGCCAACTAACTTCCTGTTAGGGGCTATATTACTAGATATTTTACTACTTATATTTCTATTTTGCATCCATACCATACTCTTATTTACATACTCATAACTCCTCTATGTAAACACAGACTGCAGTTCAACCCAGTTCAGCTAAAAAGTCTTCTTGTCTTGTGACTGTTGGTCACAACTGGGTCAGTATTGTTTTCTTGGTGGTGCTGAGGAGCACAGAATTTTTAGTTCATAACAGGATATGATTTGAGCAAATGATGTATTTTTGGTGAATTTTTAATTTAGACATGTAGAGTAAAGTGATTTTGATGAAATATTATGATTTCAAGTCTACATTCTATTAACAGAATTATAAGTCACACATGATTAGTTTAAGGACCATTAGAACGTTAAACTCTGGCAATTGTTCCTCGTTTTACATTTTCTCTGTCTGATAAATGGTTTAATTTGGGGATTTTTTTAAATGATAACAAGCCTTATAAAACTGCTAGTAGGTTTTGGGGGTTGAGAGGGTAATTAATACCTGTCAAGATCTATCAAAAATATGAATTTGATAATGGAATCTTTGCAGCACCAAAACTAGAAAAATTTTAAAAAGTTATACCAAAATGTCAAATGTTCAAAAACAATAAGTGACAGCAGCATGTTGTTCCCCTCAAAGGTGAGCAAACTGGAACGCGACAAGGTGCAGGAGGTAAAGCGGGTGCGAGAGCAGGAGCAGCACCGTCACACTGCCATGTTAACAGAGCAACGGGCCAAGTGGCACGAGGAAAAGCAAAAGGAGCTCCAGGCTCTCAGGGAAAACCTGACACGGCAGCACGAGCAGGAGCTGGCCCGCCATGCCAAAATCAAAGACCAGGAGAACCAGAGGCTAAAAGCAGCGCTGAGCGCCATGCGCGACGGCAGTGGAGAGAAGGTGAGGGGAGCAAAGCAAGGGTTTGAGATGACAGATATTTGTGAAATTGATATACATTATCTCATCCTCTTGGTGCCATCACTCCTTCAGGTGCGCACAGCTCTGACCCTGGAAGCCAAGGAGGAGGCCCGGCGCTTCTTTGACCAGGAGAGAGTGAAGCTCCTGCAGGAGATAGCAGAGCTAAAGTCTACCAAGAAGCAGACTGACGAGGCTCTCAGCAACATGATCCAAGCCGATAAGATGAAGGCTGGAGACTTGCGGGTGGAGCACCAGCAGCACCAGGAGCAGATCTCCAAGATCAAGTGGGACTGTGAGAGGGACATCCGCAGGCTGGTGTGTACTAAATTCTAAATACTTATCCACGTGCTTTAATATCATGTTCAAAACATTAGTAAGTCCTCGTAGCATGGAGTTATTTTCCCTGTTGCATGCAACACAATTGGAGTTTGTGTTGCATGTAACTGGAGTGAGAGAAAGAGTTTGATGTAGAGGAACAGGAAAACCTAACAACAATGACGAATAATCGTGCAAAATCTGGTGCAGAGAGCCTAAACTGCTGTCTGTGGCTAAATGGGTGGAAAACAGAGTTAGGACTATAACAGCTTTGATCATAATAGTTCATTTAACAAAACATTCTTCAGGTAAATCAAGTTTGCTAAATCTAGAACCACAGAATATCAGGTCATCAGGGTCATTCCATGTCAGATCATCAAATTTTCACAACAATTTCTGCTTGACCATCTCTGATCCACCTGGAATTTTTTTATTTTGTTTCAGATGTTTTAGCTTGATATATGAAATACTTTTTGAGATGTGCAATTTTTTTTGCCAGGTAACCCACTTTAAGCATGTTGTTTGTTGAAATTTGAAGCTACAGTATGTTTGAATAACGATTTCTCAGGAACAACTGAAGATAAAAGCCTGAACTTTTCACTGTTATTTCTCATTGTGGTATAGACTGAGCATCTATTAAATAATCTGTGATTGTGGCTGAGTTACAATTTGAAAAATAAATTGAGGGTGTCACAAAAAAGTCCCATCTTTGAGCACACATTAACAAAAAAATTAATAATGCAGAATTGAGACATTTTCTAAACCATATGTTGTTTCATACCACAGTAACAATAAAACCGAACATGTAGAATACCGTTATATGTTATATGAGATACTTGGTCACAGAAAAGACAGCCTAATCCAAGTACAGTGGAGTTCTGAAGTTTTAAAATTAATCTACAAATCTCATTTGGTAAATCTTTTTATTATTATGGGTCCATTGTTTTGTTTCTGGCACCCACTTTGTAGGCTGTCAATCTTCATTGGTTCCTGAGATACTGTTATTCAAGCATGGCCTTAAATTTCAGTGTGCAAGAATGTGTGCTGCAAGTCGGCAGATGGGCAATTTCAAAAGATCTATCCTGGAAAGTATTTGGAATATCAATGTAAAATTACACAGATGTCATTTTAGATTTCCATAGTTTACAGTCGAAAAGTTTCAAGCATATCAGAGATGGTCGAGCAGAAAAGCCCTGAGAATTTGAGATGGTATAACCCATCACAAATGACCTAAACAGGACATTTATGTTTGTCAAAGTAGATTCCTCCAACAAAAGTAATGATGGTCTCTTAAAAATGGCATCATTTTCCTCTCCTTCACTAACAGGTGGATGAAATAAAGTCGAAAGACCGGACCATTTTTTCTCTAGAGAAGGAACTGGAGTCAGCGACGGGTTTCTTACAGAAGCTGCAGCTTCAGAAGGACGCCCTGGATGAACAACTGTTCCTTGTCAAGGAGGCTGAGTGTGGCCTGGGAAGTCCGAAAAGGGAGATTCCGGGCAGAGCTGGAGATGGTGCAGAGCACTGTGGCAGCCCAGTGAGTAGAGCAAATAGACAGGACTAAATGGTTTTCATTTGACTATCCATAGACAGGGACCCCACACGAAGCTCAAAACTTGTGTGGATCATAAGATGGATGTTTAAAGCTTAGCATGACTTTTTAATGCCCCATGAACAGCTGAACACAACAAGAGAAAATGGGTCAAGTTACGTTGTGTCAGTGCACTTGTTGACACACTGTTAACGTAACAACTCATGAGATTTTGACTTCATGTCCATCCATCCATCCATTTTCTATATACCGCTTAATCGTCTGTAGGGTCACGGGGGGACTGGAGCCTATCCCAGCCGACTCGGGCGAAGGCAGGGGACACCCTGGACAGGTCGCCAGTCTGTCGCAGGGCCACACATAGAGACAGACAATCAAGCACACTCTCATTCACACCTATGGACAATTTAGAATAATCAGTTAACCTCAGCATGTTTTTGGACTGTGGGAGGAAGCCGGAGTATCCGGTGATAACCCACGCTGCACAGGGAGAACATGCAAACTTCATGCAAACTGCAAAGATCCCAGGTGTCCTAACTGGGATGCGAACCGAGGATCTTCTAGTTGTGAGGCGACGCTGCTAACCACCGAGCCACCGTGCAGCCCTGACTCTCGCAGACAAAGTCGATCCAGTGTCTCCTCATCTGATTTAGTCTGGTTATGCTGTTAAAGTGTGATCCCTCCAAATTACTTATAAATAATTCAAAGTAATATTGAACTCTAATAGAATTACTAAAGCAATTTTTTGGTTTTTAGTTTGCATTAGAAAGTCTTCCTCATCCCCCCCCCCGTGCTACACTTTGATAATTTAGGGTGTAATTCTCCACATCTTGCCGGTGGTTAGGTTTGTCAAATGATTGTTTGTTTCAGGACCTGAGGAGAAACCAGAGGCGCATAGCTGAACTCAACTCAACCATACGCAAATTGGAGGACCGCAACTCGCTGCTGGTCGATGAGAGAAATGAACTGGTATGGCCTAATCAGCTGATTGAAAATGAACAAAATTCTAATCAATTTGCTGTCCCTTTTCCTCAATCATCTTTTCATATATATATATATATATATATATATATATATATATATATATATATATACCTTCTGTATATTCTTTTCTCACAACCAGCTGAAGCGAGTTCGAGAGTCGGAGAAACAGTGCAAGCCGCTGTTGGACAAGAACAAGCTGCTGAGTAAGAGGAATGATGACTTGACCCAGACTATCCAGAAGCTGGAGGAGAAACTGAAGAGCTTGGCAAAGGAGAACCTCGAGATGGTCTGTACAAAGTTGCATCGTTCAGTATATACAGGCTGTCATGTGGTCGGACATCGTGATCTCAGAGGTCACTGCTCTCTTTGTGTTGTGTGCCTGTAGAAGGAGAGGATCAGCTCTCATCCTCCACTGAAGAAGCTGAAGTCTCTGAATGACCTGGACCAAGCCCATGACGACCAGGAAATAGCCTTTCTCAAACTTCAAGTCCTGGAACAACAAAGCATGATTGATGAACTGACAAGAGTATGTTATGTCAGAGGGCACATTTGGAGAGGTTTATTTTGATTTTCTCCGTTGTTTGCAAAGTAGGCAACTTAAGGATCCTGCTGCATCATTATAATAGCTAGTAAAAGATACAAAGTATCTAAGAACTCTCTTGATTTTGTCACAGGTTTTGCGTTTGATAGATATATATCCCAAAGTGTAAGAAAGTCTGTACAAGATTGCCAAAATTGCACCATGTGTCAGAGCCAGAACCTGTAATAACAGAGAGATCTGTCAGCTTTTCAACTGTCTCGTGATACTTTGAAATACTCAGCTGGCATCCTGTTCAGTCGTAAGCATAACCTAATCTAAGGTTAATCCATTTGAACTAACCTAATCATCAAAACCAGTTTATTTTAAAAATAAAACATGCATCAAAGGTGTGACATTTGCACTGATCAGATTCTGAGTTTTTAGTTGGAATTTATTTATGTAACCATGTTATAACTCATGCAGTTGCAGGATTTTATATTGTAGTTACAAGTGAGTCCACAGTAAGTGGAAATGTGACAGGACAATATTTCTGAATAATGTGTTGTCGTCACGTAACATTTTTAATAATGTTACTGCTGTGGTGATAATATGATGAACTCCATCAGCATGTGATGCCTAATGTCCTCAGTGAATTGGTCGAAGAGTTTGTTGTTCAGGTGTTAAGTGATTGTAACAGTATTGTCTGTTTTTTTTCTTTTCTTTTGTCTGTTTTTCCAGGATCGAGAAAAACTACTCAGAAAGAAAAGGCATAAAAGAAGTTCGAGGCCAATAAAGGTAGGAAGAATTGAATTCATATACGTTTATTTATCTTAAAGTGCACATTGTTTATCGAAGAGTAGAGTTAGTGACAATGAGTAAAAGAAAAGCGTTTGTGAACACCCAACACTGAAAACATAGCCTTTTCTTTGTTCTGACACCTTAAGGACAAGATGCAACATGTATTTGTGAAGTACATGTATGATTGAATCATTAAAACAAGTGCATCTTTATCACAAAATACCATTCATGCATTTTGGTTCTTTCGTAGATTTATGGCGTCAAAATTATACATACAGCAACGCTAATATATTGTTAAATGTCCCTCGGTCATTTTCATCTCAACTAGGTGCTTTTGGTAGTCATCCACAAGCTTTTTGTTGTATCTTTGGCCACCCCTCTTGACAGAATTAGTGCAGCTGAACTAAATTTGTCAGCTTACTGACAGAGACTTGTTATTTCATTAACTTTGTGTAAAGCCCCAGTTCCATTGACAGCCAAATAAGTCAAATAAGTCTATCAAATGGGCCCTTTTTTAAATTAGCTCAGGGGAGTCAGCAGCTGTAGTCAATTGTAATCAGTTATGAGAAGTTATGGGGTCATGCCACTAAGATAATTTGATTAACCCAATTTTCTACATCACTGAAACTCTTAACTCAAGTTACTGTTTGTATATTTTTGACCCAGCAGATTTTGTCATATCTCCACAAGCCCTTCGATGAATCTATTAAAGAATCAAAATGCATTATTGTTTTTTATGACAATGGTGCCATTTTCTATAATTCCATCAAGGAAAATTGGAAACTTATGACTACCATGGTCTAACTCATGACTGCCATGATCTTTACAGGTGTATGTAAACTTTTGTTCACAACTATACACTGATTGTTTGTCATTAGTGAATGTTTGATCTGGAACTATCATACCTTTTTTCTGTGCAGCGGCATATCGTAGTTGACACCTTCTTTGGATATGATGAAGAGTCTATGGACTCTGAGACATCTTCAGTGGCTTCATTCCGAATGGACAGAACTCCTGCCACTCCTGATGAAGACCTGGATGAGGTAGGAACTTGTCTTCTTTTCGTCAAGTCACAAAGAGAGCTCAGAAGAATCACAGTGACTTCAGTCACTGTTTATATTCCCATCCATATCTTGTAATCTGTTGTAACTCTGACTTCCACCATTATCAGTTCCATTGAGTTGCAGCAGAAGAGGGATATTGACCAAGTGCAGTCATAGTCTTTGATTTCTAATGTCTGTGTGTTAAACTAGGGTTTAGCAAATGAGGAATCAGAGCTACGCTTTCGTCAGCTGACCAGGGAATATCAGGCCTTACAGCGAGCCTATGCCCTGCTGCAGGAACAGAAAGGAGGCATACTGGATGCTGAGATGGAAGCCAAGGTACATACATTGTGATAAAAACACTCATGTTTAACTGGTGCTTATTTTTTTTATTAATTTTTTGCTGGGGATTTGTCAAATGGCTATCATAAGGCTTGTGGGAATTGAGTTACACAGAATTTCATTATATCAGACTGATGATTTGCTTCAGATCTTCCTCATCACATGATTAACACATGATTTGGGGTTTTAACATGATAGGCAAGACTGTAGTATTAAAATAACTTTATTTAATAATAGTAATAATAATAAGATTTCATTTATAAAGCACCTTTCATGAAAATAAAAATGCATAACAGTAAAAAGGAGTAAAAGAGAAACGGCTCAAGCAAAAAGACAATGAAAACTGTTTGATACAGCACAGAGATGAAAAAAACTAGGTGATAAAAATGCAGTTAAAAGATTCAAAGTGCAACAGAGGACAAATGGGTCTTTAGCTTGGCTTTAAAACACTCCACAAAAGCAGCCTGTTTAATTTCCACTTTAAACGGTTCCAGAGTGTTGGTGCTCGAAAAGCGAACGCCTGCTTCCCTACTGTCTTCTTTCTCACCCTAGGAATAGTTAAAAAAAAACACCATCCTGAGAGCGCAGGGCACGTCTGGGAATATAAGGGTGTAGAAGATCAGCCAAGTAAGAGGGTGCAGAGCCATTAAAGAAATGCACTTTAAAATTTGCCTTGGTCTGAACAGGCAGCCAATAGAGAGGCCAGTACTGGAGTAATATTGTCAAATCTATTTACTCCTGTTAGCATTCGGGCAGCTGCGTTTTGGGCCATCTGTAAACCTTTAAAACTTCTTTTAGGCAAACCTGAGAGAAGAACATTGCAGTAATCAAGTCGACAGGTTATAAAAGCATGGACAAGGACCTCAGCATCCTTAAATAAGAATATTGTTCTGATCTTTGCATTTTTTTCAAGATGAAAAAATGCAGCTTTAGTGACTTCCTTAGTACGAGCATCATATGCAAGTGTTTTATCCAAAAACACACCCAGATCCTAACTTATTCTCTGGAATGAATAACAAAATCATCCATCGTTAGTGGGACTTTTTTGTGAATGGGAGTCAGTTTCTGAGGTCCAGTCACTAACAGTTCTGTCTTTGCTGGGTTAATTTTAAAAAAAAAATGCTGATAATAACCCTGAATGACTGCCAGACAGGCTTCAAATTCATTCATTTTTGTCTTGTCTTTAAAGATGACAGGCATGCATAATTGCAGGTCATCAGTATAGCAGTGGTCAGTGACACCAAAAGAATGCAGGATCTGACCCAAAGGTGCCAGATACAGTGAGAATAAAAGAGGTCCTAAAACAGATCCTTGTGAAACACTATGATTGAGACCACAGGACTGTGAAAGGTTGTTAAAAAGTACACAATGAATCTGTCTGGGAACTCTATCAGTGAATCTATTTAGAATACCCCTTTTAAAAGAGGGTTCACAGAGTGCTTTAAAGGGCAAGCTACAAACAGGAAGCCAGTCAGATCAAAACAGAAAATCAATTAACAATATCTCCTCGATCCAGTTAGCCTGAAATTAGATTTATTTTGTTACGAAATATAGACACTTCTAAAGACATTAGTTACATTTTAGCTAGAAATACTTTCTGAGATGAAACTCTTTAACCACTTTAAGTATGTTTTTTTTCAGAATTCAGAAATACTGGACAAGTAGATCAAATAGTCTGTTGTAATGGGTTATTTAAAATTTGGAAAAAAAAGCTGTCATGAAAAGTCCCATTTTTTAGCACACATTTACAAAAAGTGATAATACAGAAGTCAGCTAGTGATATTTTCAGTGCCATATGTACTTTTCTGTCACAGTGATACAAAACAAAACATACAAAATACTAATATGAGGTAGTTCATGGTAAACAAAAATGAAAATAATGTTATTTTTGTTTACCATGAACTGGTTTGACAAGGGGCTGCACGGTGGCGCGATGGTTAGCAGCGTTGCCTCACAGCTAGAAGATCCCTGGTTCGCATCCCGGTTAGGACGCCCGGGATCTTTCTGTGTGGAGTTTGCATGTTCTCCCTGTGCATGCGTGGGTTCTCACCGGGTTCTCCGGCTTCCTCCCACAGTCCAAAAACATGCTGAGGTTAATTGATTATTCTAAAATTGTCCGTAGGTGTGAATGAGAGTGTGATTGTTTGTCTCTGTGTGTGGCCCTGTGATGGGCTGGCGACCTGTCCAGGGTGTCCCCTGCCTTCGCCCGAGTCGGCTGGGATGGGCTCCAGCCCCCCCGCGACCCTAGTGAGGAGTGAGCGGTGTATAGATAATGGATGGATGGATGGATGGTTTGACAAGCTGTCTAAAAACAAGTATATTGCCAGACAGCCTAAACTAGGTCCTTGAGTTTTAACGTGGTTCTCCACATATGATGTCATACACATTATATAATATTTGTTTACATGGCATGATAAGAAATAACTGTGAAAATTTCAGGCTTTTACCTTTAATAGTTTCTGAGATATTTACATCCAAACAGCCTCAAATTTCAATGTGCAATGGTTGAAATTTGAAGCATGTGAGTGTAAAATGGGTCAATATCTATAGATTACATATCTATGGTTTATGATAGAGACATTTTAAGCAAATCAGAGACCTTATGATTTAAGATGGAATGGCCTTGATGTGATGTGTCGTCTGTTAGAACCAGCAGGAAGCCTTTGGTCATTCGGAGACCGTGTCGATTTATCTTATGTTGATTCTCTCATTTTAACAGGGTGAAACTTTACCTTTCTGATCAGTATAAAAGGAGGATATCAGAGCATGCTTCAGTGCATTAGTCTATCCACTGGTGTAGTTTGTAGTGAGTGTTTGTACTTTGCGTGTTGAATGTGCCTTGTGATGAGCCAACATAGACCTCTTCTGTGAGGGACACTACTGGTAAACCTGAGTTAGACATTTGTGACTCCATGAAAAGCCACATTCAGGTTAAGCTGTTTTAGGTTTTTTTTTTGCTTTTTGATTGTGCAGTTTCACGGTGATATGTCACTTTATTTAGTAGCATCATAACTACATATCTAAACAAAAGATACTTATTAATACAGTAGTTAATACGTATGCAAACAACATCCAAATGTTCTCAAAACATGACAAAATGACAAATTGTACCCTTTATACAACAGTTTAGGTAAACAAAACATTATCCAAAGCCCTCAAGTAGATTAAATGTATTATTTTAAATGAGAGACAAAATGAAAAGTTGACCGGTGCCATCCTGACACAAACAAGGGATTACTCCAACTCTTTGAGAGGGCCCACATAGATGAAAATAAATGCTAATGCAGTGTTGCATCATCACTTCTGCATGTCAGTCTTGTCTGACCCAGTTCGTCAGAAGTACTGCCAGAGGTTCGTTGGACAGCAGTTGAATTGTAATAGGTTACCCTGTAATGAACACCGGTGCGCTGATATGAAGCATTCACAGAACAGAAAGAAAGACAGAGAAGGATTCCAGGGACTAATGAGAGTCTGTTTTGCTCATGTTTCAGGCTCAAGAGCAGCTCCAAGCAGACGTTCTCAGGTATAAAGCCAAAATAGAGGACCTGGAGAAGGAACTGACCCTAAAGGGACAGGTAGGATGCATGAATGAAGGCACTAGACCTATTAATGCAATGCAATCCAATAGTTCAAGCAATGAACTTGCATGATAGAGGGCGACTAAATAAGATTTTTGATGCACATGCATGTGTGTGTAAAGTGTATCTGCTGCTAAAAAGACAGAATGAAGTCTTTAATAGGAATGTCAAGTTTGCCCTGGTGTGAGTGGGCAAGTATTCAGTAATAATCTGTACCCCACTGAGGTAAAAATGTAAAATGAATAAATTAAAAGAACAAAACAACACACTGTTAGTTGTGCCATTTTCAGGACTTTACTATGTCGACATCCTACTGTCCTCTCATCAGTGTAACTAGTTGTCATGCTTTCGCTTTTTGCTTTTGCCTTTTGTTTAACAGGGAGTAAAACAAAAAAAGTGTTTACTTTTCCTAAATATGTGTGACTTAAACCAGAAGCTGTTTTTTTCTCACCTGTCAGGACTCCAAATGGGTTGAAGAGAAGCAGCTCTTCTTACGCAGGAATCAGGAGTTATTAGAGAAGGTTGGGCTCAGCTTTGTTGTCTAAAAATCAACAGATTTTGCTTTTTTCTAAAGATGTTGAGGCTTAGATTGAATTGTTAATGATTGAATTCCAACTCTTACTGTATCTACAATATAAACGTAATAATGAATATAAATGACAACATCGTTTGACTGATTCTTTCTGTTGTCCAGGTGGAAAAGTTGGAGTCTGACAACAGTCGGCTGCAGCAGGAGCTTCAGGACTCCAGGGACCAAAACGAACTGTTAGAGTTTAGGATACTGGAGCTGGAGGTGAGTCACCAAGACTTTTCTAGCAAGCCTTTGGTACCCTAGCTGTGATAAAGGTCCTATGAAGTCAGCCGAAAGCTGCTATACTAAGTTAAAAATGCTTTCAGGCAAACCCAGAAGTGTGTCAGTTCAAAAAATGTTTTCGAGCCAGACTCTTGCTTGACAGAGTTTCACAAAAGCATTTTATTATCTTCCACATCCTGATATAGTTTGTGTCATAGCAAATTAGATCTTGACCACTCTTTCACAAAAAAACCCAACCTTAAATAGTGCTAGGGATTTCATTGCCTGATTTCCTGGAAGTCAGTTTTTTCAGAAGTTTTACAGCTTTGTTAGATACAAATGCTGAGATTTGTTGAAAAGTTGGAGGAAGCAAAATGCAGTGAAGGTAAAGAAGCAATGCAGTATAGGACTTTATGCTGTGGAGTGACTCAACATGCTGCAGTTACTCTTTGATTTTGCATACAAAGCACTCCTCAGCAAAGTTTCTACTATGTTAAAATCGCCTGTGAAGTTCATCTATCAGACAGGCTAATAACTAGCTGACTGTGGCTCTGCTGCACTGCAGATACCGACGGCAGCTCATGAGGGCCAGAACTGCCACCTAGTGAGCACAGAGGATATTATTCAGACTTGCTCAGGAAAGCGCTGATGTCACATTTCGCTATGTCATAATGATTTCACCTAAATCTTTTTTTAAAGGTGTATCTTTTATCATCACGTTACCACAGCAGCATCTTTTTTGTTCCTCTTGGCCCATCATTGTAATGTCATAACTTCACGACTTAGGGAAAAAGAAAAAATTCTAATCAGCTTGTAAGTGGGAAAACTATCTGGCAGAAAGCTGAGGTGAGATTGATAAAGTCTGCACAGGGAGGAGCTCATGGCGGATGAATGGGTCAAACACAGAACTTTCACCCAACAGTCTGAAACTTAAAGTCAGTATTGACCTTTAGTTTTTAGACTCTTCTGAGCTATGATTTTTTGGTTTAGTTTTCAGTCCCAACAAAGTTTCTTGAATAATTTTAAGCAGCAAAACTAAAAAGTTTTAGTTTTAAATTAGGCCCTTTCACAACATTAATCAAACATCCCAAAGCCTTTCGAGGCCTGAAGGCAAACTTGTCCCATGTGTGTGTTTTCGTGTTCTTTTTCTCCAAAATTGCAAAGCTATGAAATCACTACAACGTGATTGCTCCGTTGCCATGTTGACCCTGCTGCAACATTAAACACACTGTTGAAGGAACAACACGAACTTGGCGATATCACGTGTCCAGACGACAGCAGCAGCAGCAGCAGACATCTGTCTGCAATTAACTGAAGAACGTAGTTGGCAACTGCTTGGCCAAACAAGGCAGAGAAAATCACCTACTGAAACTCAAACATGCACAAACACAATGAGCAATTGATGCGTACAAAAATTCATGTTGAACTCAATTAATCTAATTTGTTAACTGAGCACAAAATGGCAAAACAACTCAGTAATTAAAAATACTTCAAAACGAGCAGTCTTTTCTCTAATAAGAACATCCCAACATAACTTCTTGGCCCTAAAAATGACTAATGCTGTTGTTTTTCTCAGACTGCCGCCCCAATAAAAGTAAAATTACGGTTTCATACCAGTCCTAATAATGTCAAAAGAGACTCATGATCAGAGTTAGTTAGGCATGTCACATCCTCTGAATGATAAAAACATGCCTTTCTGTTGTTGCAGGAGCGAGAAAGGAGGTCGCCTCCATTCAACCATCTGAGGATGCATCCCTTCTCAGAGGGCGTCAGTGCGCTGCAGATCTACTGTATGAAGGAAGGGGTCAAGGTGAAGAAGCACTCCCCTGCTTTATAATATACCATTCTAAACTAGAGCCAGTTTCCCACTATTCTTAAAATATTCTCATGAGTACAACAAACTGACAAATGTATAAAGCTCATGCTAAAGTTAGATTCCATTTGTATTTGCGTCTTCTGATAGGATTTATTTCTGCTTCTTTCACAGGACGTGTGCATACCTGATCTCATCAAACTGCTAGATATCCTTGGAGACAACGGGGTAATTTATATGGAACTTAGCATATCATCATGTAGATACTAAAACAGGCAGATTAGTAATGTTTTGTTTTTCTTTCGTACAGAACTTGAGGAATGAGGAGCAAGTGGCTATAATTCAGGCCAGCACTGTTTTGTCACTCGCAGAAAAGGTAAGATTGGATGCTATGTTATGATTCAGTTGATAGCATAACATTTTGCGCTGCACAGACTCATGTTTTGCTGCTTGTTGCCTCTAGTGGATTCAACAGATTGAAGGGACGGAGGCAGCACTGCACCAGAAGATGATGGATCTGGAGATAGAGATGGTGGGTCACCGCAATCCTGTACAAGAAAATACACTGCTGCTTGATTTTAATTTGGGATATGATTCATAGAAACAAACTAGTCAAAGGATTTTTCTAATAAATCCTGAAAAATATCAGTTTTTGTTAACCTAATGATGGTAAAAGGAAGGACGAATAGTCTTCATCTTGTGGAATATAATATACCTCACCAAAAGTGTCTCCTCACCACTATTCAACTGAAAAACTGCAGTGATGCAAAATTTTGTCCCCTTGACAGTAATTTGTAGCTACAAAAATCACACCATACACCACTTTGTATGTTTATATTGCAGAGCTAATACTATACATACATAAACATTCAGGAGTTAAGTACAAAATGGCAAAACAAAAATGACTAATGCTGTTTTTTCTCCATTTCTCAGGCAGTCACACCAATAAAAGTAAAAAAAATAGAGTTTAATATCAGTCCTAATAGAGTCAAAAGACACTCATGATCAAGGTTAAAGGCATGTCATATCCTAGGTTACAGCTAAGTGGCATAAAAAGAAACTTTTCATGTCATCCCTCCATAATCATCATCCCCAACCTGCTCACTGTGCACAGGAGATGTTCTGTAAACAGAAAGGATACCTAGAAGAAGAGCTGGACTACAGAAAACAGGCTCTGGACCAGGCCTACATGGTAAGTGTGTGTTTGTGTGACATGTATACACCAAACTGGGCGGCCAAAATCTGTTCACTGTCCCTATTTGGGAACATTTTGTCTCTTTTTGACATCAATATTCAGTCTGCAAGGTTGATCATTGGCTACATTTTTCATTTTAAGGCAAGGTTTTAGTACCGTATTAAGATGAAAATCATTAAAAATGTAAGGTTAAGCATTGGGGTTAGGCATTAGGTAGTTTGATGGTAAGTCAATACAAAGTCCCCACAAGTCTAGTAGTAAATATTTATGTTTGTCCGTATGACAGAAAGACTAGTAATAGTCGCTGTTTTTTCTCCTCTCAACAGCAAATCCAGGAGTTGGAAGCAACCCTGTACAACGCCCTGCAGCAGGACAAGGTCTTTAATTTCATCAATTTTATCCATCACAGTACAGCCTTAGTGTTAGCACAACTACATTTAACTAAGAAAAATCAGTTATGTCTGTGTTGTAAATTGATATATATCAGTTGTTTCGCCTGAAATTAAGATGAATTTAGAAAAAGTCAAGAAATGCGTCACTAGAAATGCTAATTAATTTTAAATGATTGATCATGCAGCTCCCACTAATGCGGAATGTCTAAGCTGTCTGCATGGAGTCTAAATTATAAATTTACACGCATTCTTGCAAATGTTATGACAATTACAGACTTTCTCTGAATCTTATGATTCAATAAAGCCTCTGCTGATAAAAGAAGACTTTATATGAGAACAGTAAGGGTGTAACCAATTTTTTAAATCTATTATTCTTCGATATGTGTCTCCGTCCACCTTCCAGGTGATAAAGTACGGTGAACCTCTGGATGAGCTTCAGAGGGACGAGCTCCGCACGGCCGTGGAGAAGCTGAGGAGGCAGATGCTGAGGAAGAGTCGAGAGTACGACTGCCAGATCCTCCAGGAGAGGATGGAGCTGCTGCACCAGGCCCACCAGGTCTATCATCGTCTGACTGATGTGGTTTTGTGATAATGCAGAGATACTGCTAATGGCACTAACTTTTTTTTTTCTCCGAATAATTACAGAGAATTCGTGACCTTGAAGACAAAACAGAAATCCAGAGGAGGCAGATTAAAGACCTGGAGGAAAAGGTAGGAGGGGTTGGACGCAGCAGCAGCAAAATATAAAATCCACAAATGCTACCAAGTTCATTCGTTCTAGGATCTTAGCTTACAGAGAGTCACAGTTAAAGGGATTTTATTTACACGGAATCAAATTTGAAGTGTTTAGAATAAATAGCACTACAATCTCACACCAATTAAATGAGTAATATTCAGAACTATGGCTTCATAATTCTTAATGCTCTCGTTTCCCTGTACAGTGAACCTCTGTTTCTGTCTCTGCTGTTACTAACAAATCTCAAGTGTGCCTCTAATTCTCTCACTTTCTTTGTCCCTCCTTCATCTTTCTTTCTCTCTTCCTGCAGTTCCTGTTTCTATTCTTGTTCTTTTCTCTTGCCTTTATCCTTTGGCCTTGAAGTCTTTGGCGTGTCCTGTAGCAGAGGTGAGTCCCTGTGGGCTTTGAAAGTACAACAGCACCATCATCTCTCCTCTTGACCTCGGTCAAATACTCTTGTGTTAATGCAGAACCAGCACAGCAAGTGTTTTGGCTTTGGCTGAATTAGCCCCAGTCAAGATGCATTTCTGCAGCACCCTTCAGCATCAGCTTCTGACTTGCAGAATAAAGCAGGAAAACAATTACTGTTTTTTAAAAATATTTTTAAAGTAATGTAGTTTGTCTTCAAATAAACTGGAGAAAGTTAGAAAAGGATGTCTGAACTGAAGTGTGCATGTTACACATAGTAGAAAATCAGCCAATCAGATCAGAGTATGTATATGTAGTAACACCTTATGTTACAATAGTACTTTTGGTCTTTTCTTAACTCTCACAGCATTTAAACTGTAGTGTTTTCAGATAGGAAACAGAAGTCCAACTGTAATATGATAATATTTCAGGACAGTAGGCTCTTTATTTTCCTACTATGTGACCACTGGGGGGCTCCACATCATCCCAAAGTAAAAATGATTTGACTTTGGTCTGTCCATTTCCCCATCCCACCTTCACCTAGAAATATTCAACGTCTTACCTCCTTTCCTTTACACTCTCAGTGTCTTCCCATTCATGTATTTCTGTTGAAGTCCACGTATTTTCCATGTGCACATCATTTTTACTTGCTGTTCAGGTTGCAGATTTCTCAGAAAGTCAACGGTACCATCAACGTCACCATTTCTCCTCTCTTGTGCATTTGTTTGTCGTTGGTTTGAAGCATGTTTCATGTGTTTTATAAGTGATGCAAACCGTCTATAGGCATTGGAAATAGTAAACAGAATTTTGTTTTCAGTAATACTTGTATTTGTTGGTGTTTCAGCCACTTGAGGGCAGCACAACTACTGACAATATCACCTAATGAAGTTGTTTCGGATGATAGAGTAGCAAGAGAGCAGATATGAAGTTACATTCAAGTTTCTGACCACTGATGTGGAAATAGTGGCGTGACATTAATTACCTTAATTAAAACACACACATCGCTGAGTCATTGGTGAATTTAATTTATTCTATTAGTTTACAGCTAATTTTACTTTCACATTATCTGATACAAGTCCAATATTACTGTCCCTTGTAGCTCTTTTTTTGTCTCCTCCAACTTTTGAGAAAAATATCTCACAATTGAGCCGTTCCACTTGTGTCACCAGCTAATTACTAACTTTGTCTGCTCAGTTGTTTGGCTCTGGG
The DNA here is from genome assembly GCA_024666655.1 of Dascyllus trimaculatus. NCBI lineage: Eukaryota > Metazoa > Chordata > Actinopteri > Pomacentridae > Dascyllus > Dascyllus trimaculatus. Next base: position 24,507,204 of record CM045459.1, on the reverse strand, counting down.
CAAGCAGAGTAGGTTTATACATATCTAAGATTGCTTTCACTAAAAAACGACTGGAAATGTTGCACCGCATTGACAGTGAACTGAAACAGTAAAGTTGTGGGTTGTAAAGCCCAGACCATGAGCTGTTGGATGTTAAACGAGATGCTTAGAAGAGATAAGGTTGAACTACTGAGACGTAAGTCGAAATGGACTGATGGAAGAATTTCTCTCAGTATATTGACAAGCATTGATCTTTCCATATTGATCTCCAAATATAATAAAATGTGCCGCATGCTGTGTGGTACATTTTCTGTGTCCAACAGGATTATCATTCTCTGACTCCTGTCTCTTCCTCCTTTTTCTCTCAGGTGGTGTGTCAGCTTGGAGATCTTGTTTGTGACTGCAGTGTTATTTATTTTCTGGACAAGCGTGAACCAGTGTGCGTAGCAGTGGCTGCTACTGTCGTAACATCAGTGACTGCTGTCAGTACGGTGGTGGATGTATTGTGCGTTGGCCTGTTCACACTTCAGATGTTATTATTTTTTGGTTTATCTTTTTGTTTTTTTAAAATTGGGGGGTGGGGTTCTCAGGATGCTGCCCAGGATGATGTTTTTAAAGCAGTGTTGGACATTAAATAGAGAGTTCTGTAACTGACTGCAAGAATGACACACAATTAGAAAGACACTTACAGCACACGCAGTCACACACACACGTATATATACAGTATGTACCTACATATACAGTTTACAAACACGCATGCATATACAGATGCATGCAGATGCAAACACACACACACACACATGCTTTGACAAATCCAAACCAAAGCCTGGGAAATGTTCTCCCTGCCATGCAGGGTAATAATATGTCATTTGCCACCATTTAACCGAAGTGGGGATATAAACAGACAGAAAACTCACAGACAACGAGGAAAACAAACCGCCACACCGCAGCCTCTCTTCTTTTTCTCTTCTTTCCTCTTCGTCCAAAACCTGAAAGGACGTTCTTCATGAACACAACCACTGGGTGAATAGAAGCGAGCCAACTCAGGGCCTACTTGTGCAGAGGCCATTTGAACAGTGCTGGTCTCAGGTCAGTTTCTAATAAGGAACTCTTGGGACGTGGTGTCTCAACCGGCTGGCCTGACATCGCTGTTCCCAGAATGGTGCTTACACAGACTGTCCAGAGGTTATGTCTGGAAAAAAAGGACAGAAAAACACTGCAGAAACTGGTGTGTATGGACACTGAAAGGGGGATACAGGACACTCAGGTTGACTTCACTGGACACAGAAAACAGACGTGAGTGAAGAGAGATAAAAAAGAGAAAGATTTTGGAGGAGTAAATGACATTAAGTGATCCAGCTCCACAGGAAAATCTCCGGATTGTCAAACTGCTTCTTGATTTTTCTCAAAAGCCAGCAGACTGTAAGAGCTTTACTCTCTGGTTATCCTTTTTTTGTTCCTCCTTTCTTTTTTACAGCTCCCACCACTCTGATACTGTGTCCCAAGATTTCCACTGAGAAAGCATCCCTGTTCTGTACTGTAATATATACATTGTTGATATGTACATGTGTCTGAATTATTTCCTGTAGTCTCCCGTTTTATTTTCTTTGTGAATAGTGGCGCTTTTCTTTTACACTCTGAAGCAGCTTGAACAGTTGATGTACTTGGCAGTTTATAAAACGACTTAGAAAAAGGGTATAAATTGCTCTGTTAATTGTGGTGACGGCTGCGAAGATCGACTTTATTTCCTTGGAAATTATAACTGAAAAATCGTTGGAATATGAATGTGGAATAACGGAATACTTGCCTCCCCCACTCGCTTTTTTTTTTTCTTTTTCACCCCTCTATCACATACAGTATACTGGATTTATTATTCTACTGCCTAAAATGTGTTGCTCCAATTGACCAGCAGGGGGTGCTGGTTTCTACCTGAGCAACTCTCAATTTGCCCTTTAAGGTGACATGATCTTTTGTCAAACTTGTAAATATTTTCAGATTGCAAAGTATCTTTATCGACTCTGGTTCAAAATTCAAATCTAACAATTATGTCGTCTTTGCTTTTTTTTTCTTCTTTTCCTTTCATATGAGTGAAAATATGGATAAAGAAACACCACAACGTTGCTCATTCCCCTCCAGGTTCTCTCTCTAGCCCTGTTTTTTACTAACCCAGACATCTTTGATACTAACGACCCTCTTTTACGAAACACTACTGGCCACTTAGGTGTCCCCCGAAATGAAACCAGAGAAAGTGAATGCAACGCTACACCTGCTCCACCTCTCGTCCAGTCCCTGAAATATTTACTACTTGACCGTGCTTGTTCCCTTTGTACCCGAGCTAGTGTATCTGCCATCGTATCACCACCCCCCATAGCCTCTTTATGGGATGTCATTACATAGCCGAGAGTAACCACAGCCCACTCCATCCACTTCAACTTTCCAAGGGGAATGACTGAGACTACACTACACTTGTGCAAACTCAGCTAACTAGCAGTTGCCTTAAATGCACTTTCCCCCATATTTCTGCTTGTATGTTCCTTTTTAACAGTTATTTTCCAGTATGTCACAAATATACATTACATTCCACGTGATGTATATATATCTATATATATCTATATATATTTTGTTTTTATTTCACAGAGAAGTTTTTTAATCTTTCTCCCGTCTGTCTTCCAACGAGACTATAATCCCTCCTCCTAATTTAGATTATTTAATAAACAGGAAAAAAAGGAGTAATGCTGTAAAAAATAAAAAGAGTCATGGCCTTTGACCTTGGAGATTAATTTGTCTTCTTTTCGCATCTTTTTACTACAGCCTGAAGGGTTTTGTGTTGAAGGTGCCGTGTACTACTTTTATTATTGTTTCTTCCAAACCTTCAGCATCCTTCTGCTTTCTACATCTCTGCTACATTGCACGTTTAGACAGTTTTACATTCCTAATGTTAAAGAGTAATGACTGCTGAAATACATCTCAAGTAAGTTATTCTTTTTTTGTGTGTCATATATATATATATATATATATGCCTACAGTTGACTTATTATAATTCAAAATGCTCTATATCCATTTTGGGAGGGGGGAAGTGAAGAAAGTCATTTTAACTATTTTTAAATTACAAATTTCAGTAAAACAATTTTATTAATTTATTTTTATTATAATCCATGTCCTATTTGTTTTCCAATAGCTTTTAAGTATCTCAGTTTATTCCTTTTTTGTTTAATTTATTATTTAGCCAATGGACTATCATCATTGTCTCAGTTAGAAGCAGTATTGGGGATTTCATTGGTGGATTTAAAGTGCTTTAAAATGAGTGAGTTGTTTCATCAGCTGCAATTCTGAAGGTCAGGAATTCGGGTTTTTTGTTTGTTTCCTCCAGTGGTTTCTCTGTTATAAGATTTCATTTTGCAATATGCACTATTTCATTGCTTGTGTTGCACTTTATTTCTGATTCCTGTCGGTGTCTATAAGCGGCTGTCATCATGTGTCCGAGCTAACAAGAGTTCTGCTTTGTTCATGTCAAGAAGAGGAAATTAGCCTTTAGGCTGTTGCTGGTTGTTCTTCCATCCTTACAGATTCCACTCATAATCCATTCACTGAAATATCAGAGATAATTTAGCTTCTAGACATCCTTTGATATTCTGTTATTTTAAAGTTCTTCACAGGTTTGCAGCCCAATCATCCGTGAGCTCAATGCTAAGGAACAGTTACAAGGCTTGTGGTGTCTCATGAGATTGAAAAAACCTTATTCTGAATGCTTCGGTCGTCTCACAAGCTTGTTAAATAGTGGGATTTTCCACATTGTGGGCTTTTTCTAAGATGTACGGGCCACAGAGGAGAGTCAGTCCAGGATAACAGTCTGTCTTTTCACTTTAGTCATGACCGTCCTTGCCAAGCCAGATGAGAACAGAGGACGAGGCAGGTTTTGTGCTGTAGACCAGCGCTGCCAGAGGATGTCTGTCATAGAAGCACTTCTATCTGTTTCTCCCTTCACACAGAGGTCACTCTCAGAGCTCAGTGTATGTATTGACTGAAAAACTGCCTTCTTCGAGCGATTCAAAAGGGAAAATAAAGTTTAAAATGTAAAAATCTCTGTCCTGAAATGAGTTGGTTTGCATTTTTTTCTGCCGTCTACATTGATTTCTGCACATCGCTCTGTCTGAACGCATAATCCCTGACGACATATTTGTTGTATACAAATGGAAACTGCTAGTTTTGCAGAAAAGATGCAATTCAGGCAGAAACCTTTGGCAAAAAAATATATTTGACACAGCTCAGAAAAACGTGGATGGTTTACAAGTCATATTTTAATCATGACTCATTGCAGATCACATAAAATAAACTCTGTGCCACTGTTTGCTAGAAAGCCCGACTCGCTGTAAGGGATGCAAGATTGAAATGTTTGACAGCACATGCATCCTCGGAGGCTCTTTAACCTTATTTCAGCAGCAGCTGGTCTGGAGCCAAACCTTCCCAGGCGGATGCAGCTGCCCAGTCTGCTCTGCTCAGCTGCTTAGCAACACTGACTTCATAGCTCATAATCTAAGTGACAAGGAATTTTTACCGTTTTGCAAGGCACAGTGTTCCTTTAAAGGAGCAGTGACTTTTTTACCAGTTACTACACACATTAGGAAATCCATCAGCATTGAGATGTGCAGTAAAAATACAGCTGAGATGTGTTTTCCCCTGCAGCTTTTGACCACTCCGTTTTTATTTGGCCACATCAGGCTCGTGGGCATTCATGTAAGCTGCTTAATGCTGGTGCATGTTCCCAAAGGTTTACTGCTCGTGACTGTGGACTACTGTGCTGCTGCTCGGTGCCGCAGTGAAAGGCAAAATTTGGGAAGTGGTGATTCTCACTTTCTAAAAATATGGAGTAATAAGATGCAGATATCCAGGCAAATAGATGCAGAAAGGCTGAGTTGATACACAGACTCATATAGGGATGCAGTGAGGCCTAAAAAAGTGACATTTGTGGCAGAAATATTTTTTATTAACAGACATGCAGCCCATAACACATTTAGAAAGTGAAACAGGGTTGAGACATGCACAAGACTATCATTCTCTCTGTTTTTATCTCTTATTTAGGAACCAAACCTGACTTTATGCATTGCTGTGTACCATTTGAATTGAGTCTTATCGACTTGTCTGTGCAACTGTGGCCCACTTACCTACTTCTTCAAAGGTCTCAGTTGCCGTGAGGCCTCTTGTGCCAAATCCATGAAGACCACTGGCCGTGAATTTGCCAAACTCTGTCCTATCTGCCATCTTTGCATCATGCCTGAATGAGTCTGCACTTAAGCCAGTGGCAACACGAGGGCTGTTGTCTTATGGGGGCATCCGTTTTACGAGCTGGCCTCCCTTGCATCCATTTTTAATATGAAGATGGGGGATCGTCTCCTGCTTTGTTCAAGTATTGCTGCCATTGCTTTAAAAGCCTGATTAAATCTGAGCAATATCCTGTTGGTGAGCTTCTTTACCAAGCGCCAAGCACTGATTCATGTCGCAGTTTTTTTTTTCTTTTTGTATGATTAGAGGGAATTACTTTGACAGGGAAAGCTCTATGGCATCCAAATGAAATAAACAACTAATTGAATGTTTTGTTTATATAGTTTGTAGCTATCATGGCATCACATTGAAAAGCCACACAGAGTGAGCTGATGGCTCCATTGCCTCCCTGTCAGTCTGCTCTGTCCCAACCACAGCAGAACAAGACACACTTTAAAACTAATACACTCTGCATTAGCTTCGAGCTCTGCCCTTGTTCTCTCAATTAATATCAAATTCTTTTCGAGGCATCTGAACTGGTTGTTGCCAGCATGTAAATGTGTGGCCAGCCAAAACGCAGAGCTTCAAGAAACATCTAAAGAATCCTGTCGGTTATCGGACCTGTTTCTCTCGGCATTATTTACTGTCTAAAAACAAGCAACATACTACAAGAAAGGAGAACAGGAGAGACAGCCATGAAGCACAGCGGCTCAGAAAAACGCCACCACAGAATTACAGTGGCAGGAAATTTTTAGCAGGCTCGTGGCATCTCGACAGATCGTGATGCTTTAATCACATTCATGTGAGGGGAAATTTCTGCTGGTTTGACAAGTTGCTGCATTAGATGCCAACAGAGCCACAGGAGCTGCGACGGTAGTATTCAGCAAGGAATGTGTGGAAATAGAGCTACTTTTCATATTTTTGCAAAAATGTGCAGCAAGCAGTAAGCTTTTTTTGCAGATTAGACTGTTTTTTTCTGTCAGTAAAAATATTGCAAACAAAGGTGATGTCAGCTACTACAACAAGATAACAACAAAGGCCATATGTGACATAGTTAAGATCAGAAAAATGGTGGTTTCAGTTCAACTAAAGCTAAAATTGTGACACTTATTACGCTTCTGTCATTGCTATTTCTTTTATAGCATCATCCATCCATCCATTATATATACACTGCTTAATCCTCTGTAGGGTTGCGGGGGGCCTGGAGCCTATCCCAGCCGACTCGGGTGAAGACAGGGGACACCCTGAACAGGGCTACCTGAGAGACAGACAACCAAGCACACTCACACTTACGGACAATTTAGAATCAATAATTAACCTCAGCTGTTTTTGGGCTGTGGGAGGAAGCTGGTGAATCTGGTGAGAACCCACGCTGCACAGGGAGAACATGTGAACTCAACACACAGAGATCCCAGGCCCAGGTCAGGACACAATCTGTGAGGGGGATGGTGTTAACAACCGAGCCACTGTGCATCCCTTTTATAGCATCTTTATTTTTGCATATATTTCAATGTGAAAGTAAATGGATGTTCAAATGCGGAATTCTTTTTTCTTTTTTTTTAACCAGTAAAGTGTATTTTTCTATCTATTTTCATCATCTTTGATAGTCATTCAAATTTTGGTTTCTCCAGCAGAAGCAATAGGATAAACTGGATACTGATGTGACCGTCCTGCACCATGAGGTGGCCCACAGCCAAGGCTTCGTTTCAGCACCGACAGCCTGTTAGGTGACACTTGAGGATGTGGCCTGTTTGACTTCACTGTTTCCTGCAGAGCGACTGACCTTGAGAGTGTTTCTCATCTCTGTGGAAGCAGCTAGGAGTTATTTCTAATCCACCTGATGAAAGTTTCCGTCAGTCTTTTCACCTCTGTGAGAAACCAAACCCATCCTCACGCTGCACCAGACAAACTGCCATTATTCTTTCAACTTTTCAGTTCATACTCCATAAACGGAAGCTATCTAGTTAATCCCAGCTTGGGGACTGACATGAGACACATCACTATACACTGTGATATCCGAATTCTCCTCATTTTAAAGTTGAAAAACTGCACTGAAGGTGGTGGTGTTGGCTCACAGAACACTTCTGATGCAGAGTGCACATTTAAACAACTTTTTCGCAGTGTTGTCATTTTTCAGATGTACTTGTTAGTGTTCAAACTCTTTAGCATACCTCATGTAACTATCTGTTGTGAAAGTGGCAGGTAGAATGCTTTGCAGACATCAGAATCAGAAAAATTCATTTAAACTGCCAGGCACTCTATGGGAGATATTGAAAGACAGACCTCAGAATTTCTCATTTGCCCATAGACAACCTTAAATACTGCTCTTCCTAAAATAAGAAATAAGAAGATGTTGAAAGAAACTGAATACATAACTTCGTAATAAAATGTTTTAAAACAATAAATTACATGTTTATGTTTTTACATACAAGATAAGGCTAAAATATATCATATAACATTTGACTGACATGTGAGTGTGATAAAAAAAAGCATCAATGAAACTATTTTTAAGACTGTAGAGGAACAGGGCAAGAAGGAGAAAGAGCCTCAAGATGGTTACAATGTGCTACAAAATCTCCTGGTAGATGCTGCGTTGGCTTTGGACTTGATAAAACACAGTGAACCAATGCAAACAGATGACATGACATCCCAAATCATCACATACTGTGGAAACTTTACTCTAGACTTCAAACACTTTGGAATCTGGAATCACTTTTCCTCCAGACTTTAGGACCTTTATATCCTGTTTAAATTTCAGATGTCTTTCAGTTTCTTTGTGGTGCTGTGGCTTAGTTGGTTAAAGTGCCTGTCTAGTAAACAGGAGATCCTGAGTTCAAATCCCAGCAGTGCCTTTTGAGATAGTGGTGGCTCAGTGGTTAAGGCCTTGGGCTAATGGTCAGAAGGTCAAGAGTTCAAGTTCCAGCATCACCAGTTGCCACTGCTGGGCAACTAAGCAAGGCCCTTAGTGTGGCTGAACTTGTGCTCTGTACCCCAGCTTCTTCAGATATGGGAAAAGAGAAATTCCCCTGGGATCAATGAAATATCTTGATGAAAAAATGAATAAAATGAAAGAGTCTTGGACCACGGAGCAATAGTCCAGTTCCTTTTCTATTGACGTTGTCTCTGGTTCAGGAGTAGCTTGTGGGAAGTGGGAAGGAACCAAAAAAAACCCTTGGACAGGGAGGGGGGGAGAAACTTCCGACAGAACCAGGCTCAGGGAAGGCGGCCGTCTGCCTCGACCGGTTGGGTTGGGAGTGGGGATGAGGGGTGAGGGATAGCAGTGGATGTTAGGGTGTGAATGACAGGACAGCAGGTGGTGAGGCCAACGGCTGCAAATCAGAGACGTGGAGCTCCAGATCCAGAGACATCCTTGGAGAGAACAAGCACAGGACGCAGGACCTCAGGGGAAACACAGCGTTAGTGATATGTAATTGTGATACATAATAGAATAGAGAAAGTAGAGGAGAGGAGCTCAGTGCATCATGTGAATCCCCCAGCAGTCTAAACGTATAGCAGCATAATAAGGGGACAGCTCAAGTGATCCTTAGCAGCCCTAACAATAAGCTTTATCAAAGAGGAAAGTTTTAAGCCTAATCTTAATTTCATGGCATGTAAAGTATTTCACTTTACATGCAATGAGTGTAGAATATATTACATTTTCAATTTTTTAAACACAGGATCCAGAAATCCATTCCAACAATTTATTTAAAATGATAATATTTATGTAAATGAATTGATGTTTTTCTACCACTCGTGTATCACTGCACTATCCTGTATTTTATTTTTCAAGATTCTTGGTGTGATGGTTTGAAGAAAAGAAGGACAATAGATGACAGGCTGTGCAGAGCATATTTAGGAGTGATGATTTCAGGTAAGGTTTCGGAATTCGGAATTCTAAGTTTTTCTAGTTGGTTTGCACAGGGGCAAACACAGTGCCATACTTCTCCTCTTCCCTTTATCAGTGCTCTCTGAAAACTGCATGCAAAAGAAGATGGAGAAGGCAGTGAGTCTGCTTTGATTCCACACTGTCTTGTGAAACATGCTGATATGTGGCTGTTACATAATTGCATTCCTGTTTATTGAGTGACGGTGTTGACTCCTTCTCACCCTCTTGACTCAGCAGTCTCTCTCAGTTTGAGACCTGCTGCCTGAAGGCTGCTGCTGACACCATCCTGTCTCATTTGTGCTGAAGTACGTTGAAGGCCAGACAGACACTTGAAGAAACATCAGCTCCACTCTACTTTGAGCTGACATTTGAGTGCAGGTGTACACAGATTATGAAATGCCGTGTGTGGTGTTGAAAGGACAGCGACAAGGTGGACACTCTTTGGACACCTGTGAAACCTGCTGTGCGCAAATCTGTGCCAAATCAACATTTACGCACCAACTATAGAAATAAAAATTTCAGTTTATTTATATACAGCTTAGAAAAACAACAGGTACAGTGTTTAATCTTCATAATTGTGTCCATTCTCTGCGATGTCTGTGTTTTTAAAACTACAAAGTCAGACAAACAAAGCCACCCCAACAGTCCAATGCCAAAATCCTGCGCGCACCGCCACAGTGCCACCTCTGGCTTTAATTCAACTCCTGCCTGCCTGCCTGTCTTCCTCTGGCTTCCTCACACCACAGCACGCACACGCGCACAGACACACACTACTTCAGCACTAGTTTCACCGTCTTTCTCGGTCACTTGTGCGGGGCTCCACCATGGCAGAGCGCAGGGGAAACTGGGAGCGAGCCGAGGACGACCTGCCGGTGTACCTCGCCAGACCAGGCACGGCCGACCAGGTGCCGCGGCAGAAATACGGCGGCTTGTTTTGCAGCGTCGAGGGCGCGTTCGAGAGTAAAACCTTAGACTTTGATGCGCTCAGCGTCGGGCAGAGGGGCTCCCGCACCCCGAGGACTGCTAAGCGAGGGACCGGCCAGGAGGCGAGGAGCCCGGCGAGCGACTACAGGAGCTCCCCTGCTGTGGAAAGTCCCTTGACGAACAGGCAAGGAGGCAAAAACTCAGCTCAGGTGGAGATCAGAAGCAGCGGGGGGAAAGAAGTACTGCAGAACCTGGGAGATGAGAAGGTGAGAAGAATGAATGGGAGCAGTTTGATGCAGCATGGGTGAATGACAGGAGGAGTTCCCGGAGTGTGTCACTGCTTTGGATGTTAATTTCACCTTTATTGTGCTGGTAGCCTGTTTGTTCTTGTAATGTTTAATTATACTTCAATGGTTAGGAAAATAATTTCATGAACCAAATAATTTCTCTAACTAAATTCGCAAACAAATTGGTTATATGGCAAGAAAAAGCACCATGCCTGCCAAAAGGGAAGGGAAATTAGAGAGACTTACCTACCATGGCCAACTTTCATCAACTTTTTTTGTATATATGGAATACTGAAGGACAATTCAGCCAATAAATCAACAAACTACAATGCAGAAAAATAACCCTCAGGCAACCAGTGCCAGAGAAAATGACTGGAAAGCCTTTAAGCTGGACAAATGAAACATTCTGTCATCACTACAGGCCTCTGCAGACATTACTCCTACAGTGAAACAACAGGGCTGGTGACCATGTAGCACAAACAAGCAACAAGTGTTCCGTTCATATTGATGTGCTATTTTTGTGTGACAACTGTATGGTCTGATAGGATGAAGCGCCAGCCAGGAACATACTGTAGCTCTGGTACACATAAGCTGATATCACACAGGATTGAAACGTAATACACACCAAATGCAAGGGAGGAATATGAGCACTAGATGTACAACGAAAGAACTGGAACAGTTAGAATCTTTTATGATATTTCATATATTATTATCCCAGTCCCAATTCAGTCAAAAAGTTAAAAAGAACTTGGAGAGACTTCAAGAGTGTAAGCCTTCAAAGGTAAATAAAGGGTCACCTGAAGCAAATAAACATGTTTTAAGTGTTAAGCAGTTCTTTACACTGATGCCTATATTTAAATAACACTATAGTAAATTGGTGCACTACAGTTTAAAGTAATTAAGCAGATTATTGGTTTACTTCAAATAAATTTACTCTCAAGACAAAAACAAACAATATTACTTCATACAAAGCTACTACTTTATTCAGTAGACCTAATGCTATTAAATACAATTAAACCATGCAGTACTGAATAAAACTTTTGTCTACTTTATAGCACAAATTATTGTGTACTTTGCATTATTAGTCATCCATCCACCCATCCCTTATCTATACACTGCTTGATCCTCTGTAGGGTCATGGGGGGGGGCAGGCTATCCCAGCTTACTCAGGCGACTTTGATGCGCTCAGAAAAACCTGTCCAGGGGGACACCCTGGACAGGTTTTTCTACCCTATCGCAGGGCTACACATAGAGACAGACAACCAAGCACACTCTCATCCACACCTACGGGCAATTTAGAATCATCAATTAACTTCAGCATGTCTTTGGACTGTGGGAGAAAGCCGGAGTACCCGGTGAGAACCCACGCTGCACGGGGAGAACATGCACATGCACATCCACACTGAAAGATCCTAGGCATCCTAAGCGGGATGCTAACCGGGGATCTTCTAGCTGTGAAGCAACAGTGCTAACAACCGAGCCACTGTGCAGCCAATTAGCCATGAATATATTTAAATGCTAAAACTGACTGTTTTAAGTTTTTGTGTATAACATTGCAAATTACTTCGACCAATGTTGTGTTTTTTATTGGGATCAGAATTGTTATCAGTGTGTTTTCAGGTGAATAGTGACCGTGATGCTGTGTGTGGTTGCTATAGTATTAACTGGTTCCTGTTTTTCCTTGTGGTTGTGGTTTTATAGGAAGCACAACACAGTTTCTAGTTTGTGCATACAGGTAATCTAAGCTAGTAGTAAGTAACAGTAGTCAGTAGTATCATCAGTAGGAGTTACAGACACCCAATATCTGAATAAATAATGTTTGGTTTGGCTCAGTGCTGCATAGCTGCTCCTGTAATACTGAATGAAAAAGTTCATTAAAGAATGGGATGGTGCTTTGTTTTCATATAAAGGCAGGTGCATTCTTCGTGTCCTACAGACAGAGCTGGAAAACTATATACTGCATGTGCTGTTTGGTAGGAGATATTTTTATTTTTATTTTGTCGTAACAGGAAAATGATGTATTATGGTCTGTATATGGCACAATAGAGAGAGGTAAAACAAGAGTCTGGGTTTGAATGTTTCAGCACCATGGAGAGAGAGACGCAAACAAAGGCAAGGTCTGGATTTTTTAGCACCATGGAAAGAGACCCGTGCAAATTGAAGCAAATTGTTACCCTCCATCAAGTATATATTCAGTAATTAGCAACAATGATGAAGCAAACAACATGGTTTGTCCTAAAGATTGCATTATTCCTGCAGAAATCTTGTTTTTAAAGTCTTCCTATATGCTTCTATGCAATTTTTGAAATAAAGTTGAAACTGTGGTGCCACTTTGAATCAAGTTTGCGAACCCATAAAAATACATACCGTGCCAGTTCTAATTGTGACATCTGTGGAAATATTTGGCAAAAACAATTGGAATGAATTAGTAAGGAGATGCTGATAGTTGTATTGTGATGGAGCAGGCATAATAATTATTTACGATATGCACTGTTAAAGTTGGGGTAGGCCGTTTTTGTGGGGGTGTCATTGGGGAAAAAGTCCATATAAAAAATAAATAATAAGTTTTAACATATTGTAATTTAGGGTTTTCTGAGAGGAGAGTAAACTAGACTTCTGTACCTCCTCTGGGCTTCATTTTCAGACTTTAGAAAGTGAAGAATGTGATAAGAGACTTTGGCCAATCACAGGTCTTTTCAGATCAGGTGAGTGGACCAACAAAGTCCACTTGGGGTTGAAATTTTGTGGCTGAATGAGTTGAACAGTGGACTTCCAGTCAGGAGAGTTTAGTTCTGTGAAGCTAAAAATGAATGTTGATTTTTGTGTGTTTAAAGCTCATGCATATACCTGTGCTAGTCTTCTGGGAGGAGGATAGAGGCTGTCTTTTTCACATTCTGGCTTTTATTTTTCTTTTGCTTTCTTGTTTTTTGCATGTTTTATTGTTTTTTGGCCTTTTCCAAATTCCTGCCTACTGCAGCTTTAAATGCCACTTATTTTAAGCAAGAAATTTGGTTCCTCATCTCAGACTGAGATCACTCTGGGCACCAAAAAATGATGATTCATGTCTCTCTCTTCCTGGCTCTGACACAAACTCACACACTCACAAAATTTTTGGCTGAGGGAGGAAAGACGGCCATTAAACAAAGTGAGGATGATTACCAGTTAGTCATCTAGTCATTGCAGTTCTGGCCACATATTAGAGGCATATGCGTACCCATCTAAAGCATGAATGGAGCAAACCGGTTTTTATAAGGAACAGGAAACATGGATTACAGAATGAGCTAATGTAATACCATATGTCACAGATTAAAGTCGAATAAAATCTAATAAAATTCATCAGCCTGACATCATCTCTGGTCTGGAATCAGCAGCAGCTCTCAGTAAACCTTTTAATTGAGCCCTGAATTGTAAGTCTGAGTTGTTCCACCTCAAGGTGCGTCATTTTGGCTTTTGTGAGAAAGTAGTGAGGTCTTTGAAGGACACATTTTTAGCTTCTATTTTTTAAAAAATCCTGCAAAAGGAATATATTAATTACAAATGTATACATTCACTAAAGTTTCCATAGGCTTGTAAAGACCATGTATACCATGGCAATCTTGAGGTTCCATTGACTCCTACAACAAATAACTTTCTGTGATGGAATCATTGAAACACGAGCGTCTTTGTCACAAAAACAATCATGCATTTTGGCTCTTTCATAAATTTATTATAGTCCATTTGGAGATATGGCAAAATCTGCTGGGTCAAAAATATACATATACATACAGTTTTGGTAATATAGAAACCTGTGTTAATCAAATTTTCTTGGTGGCATGTCCTCTTAAACTCTAATAAGTGATTATGATTGACTTATTTAAATTTTGATGCACTCATTAGACTCAGTCACACACACTACAGTGGGAAAGTCTAGGCAGCTCAGCAAAGATCAGGAAAAAGGAATCATTGACTTGAACATGTCAGGAGAGTCACTTAGAGCCATTTCAAAGCAGCTACAGATCCAAAAATCATTTGTGCAAACAATTATTTCTAAGTATTAAGTGCAGTGTCTACATTCAAGTGGGTTTTACATCGCCATGGGTCCTCCCTTAAATTCCTCTAAAGAAGCAACACCTTAAGGCGCAACTGAAGTTTGCTGCTAATCACCCAGACAAAGAAAAAGCCTTCTGGAGTAAAGTTCTGCTGTGAGATGACACAATAAATTAGCTATTTGGCCACAATGACCAGAAATATGTTGGCGGTGACGCCTTTAAGACCACCATGCCTACTGTCAAGCATGGTGGTGGCAGTATTATGCCCGGGGCTGTTTAGCTGCCAGTACAACTGGTACTTTACACAAAGTAAATGAATAGTGAGGAAGGAGGATTAACTCCAGATTCTTCAGGCAAACCTAAAGTCATTGGATAGAAAGTTGAGTCTTGGACTAAAATATTGGACTGGCTAAATCAAACCAGAATTAATGTTTTAGATTGGCCTCTCCAAAGTCCTGACTTAGAGCATATCAAGAATCTGTAGACGTTGCTGAAGAAACAAGAATGTATCAGAAAGCCAACAAATATGTTTTAACTGCACCAATTCTGTCAAGAGGGTTGTCAAAAATACAGCTAGAAGCATGTGGATGATACAAAAAGCATCTAGTCGAAGTGAAAATGGCCAAAGGACAAAATATTAGCATTGCTGTTTGTATGTTTTAGTGTTGATCATATTTCCAGGAGACTTCTAATTAATCTATGAAAGAACCACAAACTGTATGTTTTTTTATTGTGACAAAGACAAATGATTCCATTAGAGAAAATTAAGAATTGTAGGAAACATTGGAAACTCAATACTGCTACAATACACAAGGTCTTTACAAGTGTATGGAAACTTAAGTTCACATGTGTGTATCTTTTAAAGTTTATAATTTGTAAACTTGTGAATGTCCAAACCCTAAAGAGTCCCGCTTATTGTTTCTACATCTTATATAAATACTGCTTGATTCAATCAGAACATGACGGTCTGCTGCTGTTTCTGCTGTGGTGGCAGATCTCGTATCTCCCTCTGCTGTCATCCAACTTTGATTCATCAGAGACTTAGCAGCAAAGCAGAGGCCTGGCAGACCTGTTGTAAGACAAATGAGAGACTGATTGAAGGTGCACAGCTCTGTCCCTTTGAAGAGAAAAGTTTCCTGTACATACTTTTTTCATTATTCTGGCTGAATGATTTGTCCTTCTTGTTTACGCCTCTGTGACTCCTGTGCTCCTATTGATGCTCTGTCAGACAGCTTGGGACTGGGCTGCTGCTGCACGCACACTAACTAACCTGTATTTATCTGCATTTAAATCCTCATCATCCTTGTAATAAGTTTAATTCCTGTCTCCTGAATTTTAAATGTAACCCATATCCTTCCCTTTCCAGCCTTTACTGTCACAGTTCATTATGGTGTAAAATATTTTTTTCCCTCTAAGCATAAATAGAGGCTTCTTCGGTGTGGCAGGCAGCCAGGTTCCCCCATGTGGTCTGATACTGAACTGCAATATTGCACCTCCTGAGGGACCAGATGATTCAGCAGAAACCAGCAGACAGCAGAGGGTTCAGCTGTGTATGTTTTTTGGTTGGTTTGGAAACAGTTTGAGGACATCAGACTCACAAAGACAACATAGACAGTACAGGTTTACTCTTCTATTATTATCTCGTACATTCAGGATGCCAGGCAGACTTACTCTTGAATGGGAAGTGGAAAAGCTTCCTGGTAATGATTATTCACTGTCTCTTTCCCCACATTATTTCCAAGTGCACTTTGATTCAAATTAATTCAGGGTTTAACTTACATTATAGTGTCACTGCAGTCTTCTAATTTCTAGTATTGATACATGTTTGTTTTATGGCTACGTTCAAATGATTTAGATATTCAGTGATAAAAGAAACATAATCTGAAGTGTCCTCCACCGTTCAGCTTGTGTTGCTGTTGTGTTACTTGTATGTTCTAGTAATAGTTAACCATAATGATCGTAATTATAGATTGTATGGGTTTCCTTCTGTCTGGTGAGCTAATTAGTGCAATGAGCTGCTGCAGTGGAGTGAATAATGGAGAGTGGTCAGCCAGATGTCCAGGGGAGCTGGTTTAAGGGGGGAAACTCCCCCTTTTTTTGTCCTGCTGGGTGGAAGTCAGACTGGGAGGAGCTTTTTAACATTCACACTGACACACATACAGTGAGCATACATGTCCGCATGTGCACTGACACATTTAAGCTTGTTTATATTAAAATATCTGCTTAAGTGCATACAAGTGAGTATGGCTCATTTTAGTAATTTGAGCACTAATCAGCCCATTTACATGAGTGTACTCTGTCTTCTAGAGTCTCCCAGAGAAGCTTTGCTGAATCTGAAAATGAACCCCTGTTACATTATAATGATTGAATCCTTGGCCTCAGTTTTATAAAAGAGGGACTGTAGACTCATCTTATTTCTCTATTTTTAGTCCCCTCCCTCCTCATTCCTCATCCTCCTGACCTGCAAATGAGTTTTAGTGCAACATCTTTAAGGATGCCTCAATTCCTAAAGTGAAATTCGAGGACAGAGGACAAAAAAAAGTGGAGCTATGCATAGGTGTATCCTTGCTATATCCTTTGCCGAAGTCTTTTGAACACCCATGACATGCAAAAGTTATGTAAGTCACTCTTTTTCTACCTTTTTTGTGTCATGTTTCTTTTATGCTTCACAGAGTGTCTTTTCAAAAATAAACATGTGGCATTCATACATTATCACGTTATGCTACATGGGGAATTGAAATTGGGGAATTGAAGATGGACAGACTGACATAACAGGAAGGTGGAGTTGCATATAAGCATGAGATAGTTAGTATAATGATACAATGAAGAGATGTAATTGCATTATGGGAAATGAAGGCGGGCTGCACGGTGGCGCGATGGTTAGCAGCGTTGCCTCACAGCTAGAAGATCGCTGGTTCGCGTCCCGGTTAGGACGCCTGGAATCTTTCTGTGTGGAGTTTGCATGTTCTCCCTGTGCATGCGTGGGTTCTCACCGGGTACTCCGGCTTCCTCCCACAGTCCAAAAACATGCTGAGGTTAATTGATTATTCTAAATTGTCCGTAGGTGTGAATGAGAGCGTGATTGTTTGTCTCTATATGTAGCCCTGTGACAGACTGGCGACCTGTTCAGGGTGTCCCCTGCCTTCGCCCGAGTCGGCTGGGATAGGCTCCAGCCCCCCCCGCGACCCTAGTGAGGAATAAGCGGTGTATAGATAATGGATGGATGGATGGAAATGAAGGCTCTTGCCTGACAAAAGGAACCAAGTATATTGCAGTCTCAGCCTTTCACTGTGTCTTGTAAGTCTTCCAACTCTAAGGAACTTTTCTTCTACAAAATGCATAATTAAAGTGCTGAGTTGCCTAAATGCAATGCTTGTGCAAAAGTGACGGTAAGATGCACCTGTGTCACAGTATATAACTTTGCTCTCCTGAATTCTTTAGGATTGTCTTCTGTATGAAGCCATCACAAGTTAGCCATAATGCTAAAAAAGGTCATGCGAATGTGCAAATTTTGATAAGTAATTCGACTGCTGGACATTTAAGTGGATGCTTCTTATACCAATCCGCAGCCACTAAGGTGTGAAAAGTGCTGATGCTGTTCTTGATGACCTGTCAGAGTCTTTTCTGCATCCTTGATCTGTCTGCCCTCTGTCTGTCCGTCAGTGTCAGCTGGTTAATGTGGCCTGCAGAGGTAGTGGGCCTGCAAACTTCACAGGGTGTTGTTGATGCATTCTCTCAGGCTGGGGAATGCTGAGGTAATGCCTTACACTGCCTCACTGCCATGAAAGGACATGTCAGCATGCAGCCGCTGTGTCTTCTGGTAGCCAAAGCAGGAGACAAATGATAACTGTCTGTTCATTTTTATTGGAGATACATATATTCTTAAGGCATATCTCTTTTAAATCTACAGAATTTGTAACTGTAGGCAAATGTTCAAGGTGAAAGACTACATATAAACTAAAAGATAAAAAAATGGTTTATCACACAACATTGATTTTTTTATTTTTTGTGTGAATCCTAGTCATTTCTATAGTTTGCAAAATATTTATTGCTAATACTTATATTACAAATTATGCACATGCACACACACAGGCACACCCTCCGTCACGTGCATCTGAGAGCACGTCACTTTCAGAACGTCATTATGGCTGCATTAGTGCTGAGGAGGGGAGTGGTGGAGCAAAGGACTGGTGGAGTAAAGAAGGGGGGGTGAGTGGGGGGGGTCCACTTTAGGTTCAAACAATGGAGACACATGGCCGGGTGGGGACATGCAGAGAGAGGGTGTGTGTGTGTGTGTGTAGTAGACATGTGGGGTGTGTAATGTGGTGGACAGGCTCTGTGACAGCTGCTGCACCATTTTGCTCCTCTGTGTTCACAAAAACAAAATCCGTACAGGTTGTAACTGGCGAAGATTCATGCACATAAATATGAAACTTGAATTAATCCGAGATCATATTCATGTGCATTTTTATTTACAAACATTTGCTTGTTTTTTTTAAATGTAAGAAGACATGCTTAAACCTTCCCTAAAAACACAGCTCCCTATGATTTCCTGCAAGTTAATTTATCCGCTGCCAGAATCTGAAAGTCTGACCAGTATCCACTATTAGATTCCAAAACGTGTAAAAGAAAAAGCAGATTTCTACCCTGCTTTCTTTTTTTATTTCTTCCTATATTGTCACCAATTCTCTTCTAATCCATCAGTCATGGCTGGCCGCCTCTCTCTGATCAATCCATCCCCTCAGTGGCTTTGGAAATCAATACACAGACACAGAATAAACCACAGACTAGTGCATTTTAAGGCCATCTACTTCTGATTAACCTTCCATTTTTAAAGCTCAGGATCTCCCAGTGATGACTGATGTCGGAGATATATATATATATACTTTATGTGCAACAAACAATGTGTGACAGCTCTGTAATGCAGACAACTGGCTGCGTCTCCAGCTGCTCCACTGCGCCCTCGCGTGGAAACACTGTGCCATCGCGGCCCTCTTTCCCCCCTCTCGTGCGTACTGAGGGAGGGGCCGGGCGACTGGACCATAGACGCTCCTATAGCACTCAACGAGGCGCTGTACATCGCACTGACAAGAGGGGCGACCATTCCTTGAAGCTCCCATCCAGGCGAGGGCCGCTGCAGCATCCGCAAAGAGGGAAATATCGGGGTATTTTTTTGTACAGCTTGGTTTAAAAAAGAAAAAGGTGGAATCGGACAAGAAAAGATGTCTTATCAAGGAAAAAAGAACATCCCAAAGATCACAGTGAGTACAAATGGAGAGTTATTTATGCCTCACTGGCTGCAGGAACTTTGATGCGCGCTGTTGTAAATCACTGCGTAAGGGTTTTTTTTTTTGCGCTCGGACTGATTTATCCTTTTACAGCCACAAGGACGGTTCGGAAACGTGCTTTCTTGGCCAGACTTTGACTGCAGGGAGACGCAGGGGAAAAAATGCGAACAATGAAATGGCATGGCTGGGTACCATAGTGACAGCCAGGCAGGGAGATAAGGCGTTTTCTTAAAGGTGTCCTGCATCTTCTTTGTTGAGGGGATCCATGCCGTGGGCTGAGCCGGCTCGCCCATAGAAAAAAAAAAAGAAAGAAAGATTGTAATGCTCCTGCAAGGACTTCAGCTCTTTGCAGTGAGTTTATGGATGGCAGATAATAATCATTTTTGAATCTGTTTGGTAGCACATGCTTATGATAATGCATTAATATAGTTTGATTATTCCCATTTCCCCCTAAATTCTCCACCCAGGTTGCAGAAAACTGAGGCATGAATTGCAAATTTTTTTTAAAAAAGAACAATAAAAAAAATGTTTGGGGAGTAATTGGAATCACATTTTAGTCATTTTGACAAGGAGGTGTTGCCTTGTGGGGATGATTTGGGCCTAATGGAAGGATGTTGAACAGGGATGCTGGCCTCATTTCCAATCACTGTTTCTTGCCACTTTGATGCACATTGATATACTTTAAAGTATCTTTATGATATGCTGTTAGATTCTAATTATACTGTTCACTGGATATTAGCAAATGAGTGAACGTAAGCAAATAATGTAAAATAATTTGCATTTTTTTTTGTGCATCAGCTCAGCTGTTCCACAAATGCCTCTGTTTGCTCTAATGTTCAGGTTGAGATCTCCTCCCTGCAGACTACAGGCAGGCTCGTGTTGCAGGCTGGTGCAGCAGGGAGTGAGAGGAGGAAAGCGAGGGAAGGGGGGAAAACACACGCCCATTTGTGATGAGCTGTGATAAGCCGCTTGCATTTCGGCATCACGGGAAGGAGAAAGATTCAGGCTGCTGTCAGAGCTTCGAGGGTGGGGGGTTGAATTCGGGGGCAGACTGGTGTCACAGAGGCGGCCAGCTGGGTGCTGGTGTGCGTTACAACTGCAGAGAAAACCTCTCCCACTCCCACTCCCACTCCCACTCCCACTCTGTCCTTCTTTCTCTCTCTCTCTCTCTCTCTCTGTGTGTGAGGGTCTGAAATGCCTGCCTTCCTGGTCTCATTGTTGCGGCTCAGGCTGCAGTCAGGGGTGTGTTGCTCGGCTCTGGGAGACTCAGCCTTTGTCTCGGCTCCTCAGCTGATCTTACATCATCAGGGGGTGATTTTGGGGAGACTTGGGTACTGTGGCATGTAGAGGTCTGTGTCTGAGCTTAGTTTCTTGATGCCATCACTCTTAAACTAGGGCATGTATCTGTAATGTGCTTAAATGGGCCAAAGCATGGTTTACACAGTCAGTATGGGGATTTTTAATTTTACCAACCCCCTAAAGACTGGATGGCTTTCGTGAAGAATTTTGGTGTGTTAAAGCCAGAAGAAGGCGTGTCAAAATGCACATATCCACTTATAAAGTCAGTGAAGGATGAGGCAAGATAGATCACTGAACAGAGAATCAGACTTATCAAGTTAAGATCCGTCTCCTCTCTTGTTAGAATGGCAAGAAATCACAGACTAGCCGGATGTGTAACCTGAGTGAGCTGTGTGCAGGTGGATGTCTGGTTACTGAACATAAATTTTTCAACTGGAGATTGAGAGAAGCTTCACTTGTAACCAGCATGTTGACACAGGCTGGCAGCTGCTACTACAGTACAAAGTATCTCATTGATGTCCCCGACCAAGAGCGAATATAAGGTGGCTTCATCAGTTCACATGGGGCTAATTACTGATGTAATGAAGCCCAGTTTTTACACAGCTTTACCGGTTTAATCAATAAATGGTGTCAGCATGAAGTAGAACAGTCTGAAAGGTTGATACACTGATACACTGTCCTACCAGCATCAGTCTTTTCTGCAAGTGCCCAAAAATCTGTTTGCATGAAAGTGACAAAACAAGGTGACGGTATGTTGGAAACACAAAAATCCATCAAGGGAGGAGGTCAGGGTGGATGGACGTGTCAACCAAAAGTCACATTTAAACATAGGAGAGCACTGTTTCTTTTCAGTCGACAGTCACTGTTATTCTTTCTAAAAAGCATGACCACAGTCGTTCCCCAACCATAACCATGCGGTCAGGTATTGCTGTAACCATAGTGATGAAGATCCCCTAACCTCAGCGTAATTTTGACATGAAACCATAATCGTTTCCTAAGTTGTTTTTGTGCCTAACCAAACCATAACCATGGCATTATATAGCTGACATCCTTTTTACACTCATGTTTTGTTGCAGTTTGGGTTTTTGCACACAAATTATGTCCTTTTGCTGATAGAAATGTGGATAAGAAAAATGCTTCTCTGTGTAGTTCTGCAGGGCCTGGACAATGTATGTTGTCGTTAAACCCAGTGGATTTGTTGTAAGTGATTCCTGTTACAGGCACTGGGGGCAGCAAAGACATCATGAGTAGCTAGCTACTTGAAAATACTACAGAAATACTTGAGTGTATGCTCACTGAACACCCACATGAACCGAGAGGATTTATTGTGTGAGGTGGCGATTGTCATAAGTAATAGTAGCATTAGCACAAGCCATTGTCTGTGAGGCGCTAATGTGTCACAGTGCAAGTTTAAATTCTGTGTGGGAAACATGAACAGCTAGTGAAGACCACAATGAAGTAGTCAATTAATCAGTCAATCTGACATCATCTCATTTCATTCATGAATTCATACAAACCAAAAATGCAGATAAAAGGAATAAAACTGCAATAAAACAATACAAACAACCCCCAACATCATGTGATAAATGAATGACTCTAAAACACAGAGATTAAGGAACCAATCAGAGAAAGCAAATATATTGGATGATTGTTGATTTAAAAAAGGCTATAAATAGGGTTTATATCACACCCTATTTATGGTATTATAAATATGGTTTGATATAATGAATACTTTAAATGTTAAAACTGTTAAGAAGAATCAGGATGATTCCTTAATCCTGGTGTAAAAATGTTCTAACCTCGAAAGTAGTATGTTGGTTACACTGGCCTGAGACAAACTATCAACAGCTAAAGTTGAGAGAAGTTCACCAAAATGAGTCTTCTGTGAATAAAATGCTCAACACATGCAGGTTTTATCTGTTGTGCATCTCTTACTATTTTACTTTCAGGAAAATTAGCTGTATTCCCGTCAGCTCTGTTACGAGACAAACAGCTGATACTACACTTAAATACTGTACACTTAAAAACTCTACCTGCTTCTGACCCTCCTCTCCTCCCAGACTTTCCCTCTTTATTTCCCCACCAGTCGGTTCTATTCCAGCTGTTTTCACACGTCTGCTCCATGCCAGAGTGGCGCTGTCAGATTTCTAGGTGTGGTTCTTCCCTTCCTTCGTACCCGCTCACAGCAGCCCCAGTGTTGTTCCAGGCTGGTACATGTCTCCAGTAATCCCCTCCAGCTGGAATGAGCATCTGTGGGCACGAAACCGGGCCGGCAGACGGTGGCTGTGCCCGGGAACTGAAACCCCCATTGACGCACCACAAAACAGTCCTCCGCCACACCAGACCATCACCACGCTGGCTGCAGCGGAGTGGGCTCAAGTGCAAACAAAATACCCCGTGGCCACCCAGATGTTGCAGCGCGACTCACCATGGCAACGGACATACAGTTGTGACGGCAGGAAAATACAGCCCCTGCTTGGTTTGTCGTGTGGGGATGTGATCTGACACACGCTTAGATTGAGTTACACACAAACAGACGTTTCTCAGACTTCTTGACTGAGAGAGTTTATAATTCAACCTGTTTGGCTCAATCAAAGCCAGATTGGGGTTTTTTTCCCTTTTCTTTCTTTCATCGCCATGGTTACACAGTTACATTACCCCAGCCTATCACAAGATCAACATTCCAGACAAGCAGGGTTGACCGTGGCTGGCAGGAGCCTTCACAATTAATGCAGATGGATAAGTCTCATTGTTTTCACTTTTCCAGAATGTGAAAAAAAAAACTCCCGTTGCAGTTTTGGGTAAAGAGTAAATATTTTTGATTGCTAGGCAACAGGGCTGCAGCAGAGGCACTGGTGCACATTCAAGATGACTTCCCTCTTCCACTGGTCTCCGCCTGGCCTCCCCACGGCTGCCCTCCACCCACACAAGGGTCTCTGTCACGGCTAATGGAGGTCTCCTCTAATATCCTCTCAGCCCCTTTTGACCCGTTTTGTAGCCGTGGAGTTTTCCAGGACCCTTATTAAGCACTGCTATTAGTAATTTGCATCCCAGTTTACGAGCGCTTCTCCCTCCAGTCGGGGGAAAGTGGAAAAAAGCTGTCAGTGGATATCACCGTAGTAGCACAAGAACAACATCCTGCCGTCTATTTATGATTACCGCTGGCTTGTGTAACAGAAAATGACAGTTTCCTGCGCAGCGAGAGGCGCTTTATTTTTGGCGCTTTGTTTTTGTTAAGAGTCGAGTGACAAGATTTTTTTTTTCCACCTGAACTTTACTCTGCTTTGATGCCAAAAAATTAACAGATGAGCATGTCAGCACTAGTAAGGAGCTGCAGTTGAGGCAGGTCAAAAACTTAAAAAGCAAGTGGAAGCGCACATTTCCTAGACATTGCATGTTCATTTGATCTGCTTAGTTTTAATGAGAGACATTAGAAACCAGTACATTTATTTGATATCACACTATTGGGACTGATCTATTCTAATCTTGTGTGGTCGACTTCAGACAGTTGTGATGTTTGCGTGATGTTTGTGTTAAAGTTAAGCCTCCTCCTAAGACTGCTAGATCCCCCAGTGCCAAAGCATTGAGAATAGGTCACAGTCATGCGCGCAGACACATTCAAAAGTGCATGCACCTTTCAAGCTCTTTTCTTCGTTTCCATGTTTTCGTCGTTGAAGGTTTTGTGATTTGCACCATTGGCTTTTTATTGAATTGTAATTGTATCATGTTTAAATTTCATACTTTACGTAGATGTGTTTATCTCTGCAGCTGTGTAGGTCGTGTTGTGTTGGCACCTTAAAAGCACAGTTAGTTTTGTCTTTACAGGCCAGTAATAGCTAAGCCATCTTGGTATATATTTGCCACTTAAGAGAGGTCTTCTGGAAGAAAATGAGCAAATATGTCACGGAAAATAGTGGAAAGACATTGCATTTGGATGTACATTTTCCCTGCGTGCTGTAAATGTTTCAGATTGATCCAGATGCTGGTGTTGTGTTTATCTATTTCATAAATATACAGTGATAGAAAAGGAGAAAGCATGAGGGAAGGATACATAGTTGCTGTACATTGTTACCAATAACTATTATCTATCGCTCATCCAGGGTGATATTTTTCAAAGCCAGATAGTGGGTGCTGTAACAACAGCATGATTGACAAATGAGGACATGGTCAGTGACCCTGGAAGGTCAGAGCAAATCAGGATCAACCACATCATTGATGTCTTTGTGTAAATATTCTAACCCCAGATCAAATCCTGTAATAAAACAAGAACAGCACAGTGTTTTCACTCCTATTTTATGCTAATAATGCATCTTTGTGCTCTTATTTTCTCAGATTCTTGTTTTTAAAAAAGCAATTTTCCAAAACAAATCAGAGAGAACATGGTTGGAAACACTGCATTTGATAGTTTTCAGTTACTGCTTTTGACATGAAATTAATGTAATGAAAGAACAGAGCAAAACAAAAGACAAAAATGGCTCATTTTGAAGCTGCATGAGGCAGGATTTTTAAAAAAGTGATAGACATGAGAGCTCTGTCTGGTCAATGAGGTTTGTCCCAGTTTGAAAGCTGGCTCTTCCAGTTCAAGTCCGAATGATTGAATCTCTTCTTTCAGCAATGTTAGATCTCTGTTGAAATTCTCTGGTTTTCAAATTTCCATGAAAATGCAATGTGAGATGTAGAAAAGATATGTTTTTAATCTTAATATGTAATCTTAAAAAGCTCGCAGTACATATCTAAATAATGTTCAGGATGCATCACTCCTGACATCTTTACTTATCTTGTCTGTGTATTTTACATTCCACTACCCATAATGCCATACTATATAGTATCCCAGAGACAGATGTACTTTGTCCCAATCCATAGTGTGTTAGATGCAGTGTGCCAAAAATACCAGGATGTCCTTCTACATCCAGATGTATTTTGCAGTATACAAGCCAGCATGTTTTTTTCTGGCCATTATGACCCACAATTCTCTGTGCAGCTGAAGATACAGTTCATATATCATGGAGTCTCCCATGAGTATAAACAAACTGGAGCCGCCAAGAGCGCAAAGTCAGATGACAGCCCATTTTGCACAGACTTTGATGGATATATATGAGCAAGCTGGTCAGTGTATAAGATGCCATATAATGACAAAATAGTATGTGATAAATTTTACACATACTCCATGCCAAAATACATAATTTGTAAATCTAGCTGTAGTATGTATTGCAATTAAAAAGAAGTATGGGACTTGGAATTTAACTGTATAGTTTTGGTGAGCATGGTGTCATTCAATATTTATGTTTTGGAGAAAAATAAGCAAGAAAGAATACAGAAACCTTAAAGTAAAGAAAGGAGTTCAAAACTAACAGCGCCTGAGAATTTATCACAGTTTTTGCTCTTGTTTCACATCAAGGCAAGTCTGTTGTTAGTTCTGATGTCATAGTTAACTGAATCCACCATCTTGAAACAGCTGTGGTCATCCAGTCCCATCCTAGACTCAGGACTCGGATGAATCCCACATCAGCCACTGAGTGCCATTAAATTGTCCTTGTTAAAGCCACAATGGCAGCAAAAAATCCAAGCAGCATTATGACTTTGGTATGTGTTTATTATGTGGATGTCTCATGAACAAATGGTTAGCTTTGTTCCTATAACCACATAATAGCACAGATGGTTTAGCTTCAGCAATGCTGCTGTCGCAAACCCACGAGATCAAAAACTTTATGAAGTAAGCTGATGAAGTTCTGACAGTTCTTTCTCTCAAGGTATGATAGAAGTCATATTTGAAAGAATGGACTGAATCCTGGATAAACCCTGACAAAATTAACAGTTCTCTGGCACATAGTAGCTACTGTGGCAACTTTTGGAAGCAGCATATGATATATTTACCACGCATGTGTCAAAATAATGTGTGTAATAACACATTGCTGTTTGTGGTCAAATGACATGAGCCCCGGTGAATGTGACATTTTGAGTCTATTTGTCATAAATTCTATGAAAAATCTGCAATAAATGTTGAATCCGCATTTAGATTTATGAAGTGTGCTTAAGAAATGTCAAGAAAAAACTGTCTGCGATTATGTGCTACTGAAAAAGCTTGACAGTTTGGCCGCCCTCTGCATCGCTACCACTTGGATCGATGTTATGTGTTTGTGTCTTGTTGCTATTCAGGAAGATCTGCACAGTTCTATTTTGTGATGAATGATTGAGGTTGGTGACATTAAGCACTTTAACATCTTGTGTAGTATCAGTATCAGTTGCAGTCCTGAGAAACCCAGGAAGGGACGGTTGCTGGGTTGTAATTGCAACAAAAAAAGTATTGATTGTTAAATGATTGTGGTCTCTTGCAGGTTATCATCAGCCGGTGGGGTTAGTGGTCAGAAGAAAAGAGGAATGTGTGTGTTTGTGTGTCTGTGAAAGAGAGATTGAGAGAAGCTGGTCAAGCTCTTCAGTAAGGCTCCCATGCATGAGGGCACACCCCTCACTGCAGTATCATAAATCAGATAAAAACTCTTTACTCGTCTCATGCACTTGATGAGAGCAGCTCTATATTGCTGAGTTGGACTCCATTAAGGCTGCATTAGAGCTGCAGGGTTTATTTATATTATTGATTCTGCTTGTATTTTAATCAATGAGTCATTTAAATATCGGGAAAAGAAAAACCTCCTTGTTTTGTCTTGACCAGCTCCTCCAAAACCCCTAAGTATTTGGTTTACAAAGATACAAAACAAAGAGAAGCCACAAATCTGCACATTTGTTTGGCTTCTCTGCTCACTGAATGACTAAAACAATTAATCGACTGTCATGATCGTTAATTTTTTCCTCATGCGGTTTTTGATTGTGCTCACATTTAGAGACACAGATGTGTAGTTTCCTGTGACTCATTCCTTACTGCTGTTGACCAGCTTTTGAAATGACGAAATGCTGAAAGTTTGTGATTCATCTGTTGTTCGCTGTAGAGCTGCAACGATTAGTCGATAAATTGATTACCAGAAAATCAATCTCCAACTATTTGGATGATAAAGTATCATTTTAGTTAGTATAAGTGTTATAGTATTATAGTGTTTTATAGCTTCCTTTGGTGTACTGGTCTGACAAAGCAAATTGTTACGTCTAAAACCATAAATCAGCTGAGGAGAAAATGATCAATATATTAATTGATGATGGAAATACTTCTTTTAGTTGCAGCCCTGTTTGTTTCATTTGCCACAATATATTACATTTTTAAACGCTCAGGTATGAAAACTGTGAACACTGGTGCAGTTTATTGATGAACTAATTGATTAATCGGCTGTTTGCTTCATCACTCTAGTCTAAGAGGTGAAAAATTCAGTTTCAAAATGTAGACAGTGAAGGTTCTGAACGGTGCTCTGCTTTGTAGGAAACAGTCTCTGAGCTAATGAGCGACAGTTTTAGGGCAGCGAGCTCTCTAGTCTGATCTGTGCTGGTGCTCTGTTCCAGTCGTAGCTGACTGTGTGTTGTAATGCTTCAGGGTGTGGTTGCTTGGGAAGGCTCTGGGCTCTGTTTCACACTGCTCCATCCCCGTCACCACCACATACACACAAACATGAGATAATATGCTTATATCATCCGAGCCACATACAAAACGGTATTATGCTTTTCCCCCTTTTTTTTATGTGCGAAGGAAAGGCTGCAGTTTATTATAGTGATGAAACTCCGGGTCCACTGCCAAGGGTGTAAATCACTGCACACATGTGCTGATGGGAAAATGTGGAAGCCTGTCCCTCTTAACAGGGCGAGGAGCTGAATCCTGCCATTTTAGAGAGCACAGATGTACAAATGAGGCTGTGTGCTGCGAAGACTGCTCTTCTAAAAAACTAGTCATGTCATGAAGGACACTTACAAGGAGATCCAGTATTTTTAACATTTTTCCCATACAGAAGTTAAATACTAGAGGCTGAAGCTAGTCATTCTTTCTGTTATTTATTAACTGGTGTGACATTTATTATACGAAGCATTGCAAACGGAAAAAAACTATCCATCACATGTTGTCAGATCATCTTCAGATTGATTATTTTATAAGACAAACAGCTCAACACGTAAAACATAATTCTACCTCAAATGCCAGGGCAGTTGCAGAAGCTGATGACGGCAAATGTTTAGTATTTTTTGCTTTGTAAATGACTTCAGTAACTAATTGAATGTCAAAATTGTTGAATAAGATCGGACTTACTTCAGGGAATAGACCATTCACAGCATATTAAGTTGTTGAAGAATGTGAGCAGCAACAAGAAATCTGCTGGGGCAATAAATTCTCCTTAAAAAGCATGATGTCATACGTGAACATTAGATTTTTGTGAAAGTAGCAGTGCTAAAGCAGAAGGAGGAGGTTGATGAAAGGAGCTGCCGCAGGAAACAGCACTGTCATGAAGGTATCAGCAGTTATAGTGAGAAGGCTGTGGTGTGGTATTCTGTGCATACAATCTGGAAATATTAGTATTGTAACAGTTGTTTTAATGACCTATGATCTGAACTTGTTTAATTATTTTTAGCAGATTGCATCTTCAAAGCTAGTTTTGGCTAAAAAACTGAATTCAAAACCCAACGAAGGTAGATCTAGTGTGCTTTAAGGCAAAGAAAAATAGCAACAATGAGAAGTCAGAACCAGCATATGATGCAGTTAGGACTACAAATACTCAGATCAATTCATCTGTAATCAAATAACAGTGAAATAACTGTCTGTTGACTAGTTGTTTGAATAATGATTTCAGCTCTGGACACTTTGTCTCACTGACTTATTGTTTCAGTATATCTTCATGATGGCCAATTGATTAACCACCAGCCCATAAATCAACCGACTGCACCTTGGTCTATCTTCCAACAGACATCTCCATCCATCCCTGTAGCGCTCCACCCTGTGGCTGTACAACAACCAGCTGTACACTTAGTCAGCTATCAGTGAAGCCAGGTAGTCTCCTCCCCTCCTCTGTAGTCTCTCTCGTTACCATGACAACGGTCTGCTAGAGCCAGTCCATGTTACAGTGGCAGCAGCATTTTTTTTTTTTCTGTCTGACTGTGTGGCGTCATGGCAACGCCCAGTTCAGAGCACATCACGAAATGCAACATTGAAGGGCTCGTCAGATGCTACACTGCTCTGTGGTTTCACTTTGGAATGTGTGCATCAAAGTCAGAGAAAAGGATTTTGTTGTGCAGACTAAAAATATCCTGCCTCATGAAATGGTTAATAATCCACAGTGTATTTAGTGATTGCATCTGGTCTGTTGGATAAATGGATTACACCGAGAAAATAGCATCCACAGTTGGTATTGTTGCATAACAAAATCTGGATGAATGCAGTTAAGATGTTAATCCATGATCAGTCCTTAAAAGCAGCTTCAGCTCCACTTCCAGCAGCCAACTGTCAGTCTCTCAGATGATATCACTACGACTGCACTGGGTCGTTTTATAGGACACCGTGTGAATATAGGGTTTGGTGAAAGTACTATAAATAGCTTCTCTTAAATTTTACTTATAATAATTTTGCTGGGACGCTACTATGTGGGCTCTCTGAGTCCCATTGCTATATTGTATGTTTTAGTTTTTTTGGCTCTTGTTGGACTCATTTTTCACTGCAACATAAAGTCCTGCCCCTCCATGGAAACAGTACGACCATGGATAGAAGTAGAAAACATGTCTTCTGTGCAATATGACACAGTTAAAATTTTAATTTAACTTCTTTGACTATTTAATTTACTAAAATTAAAAAAAAAAACCTAGAATCAACATGTACAGCATTTTGCCACTGGAATTACAAATCCTGAAAAAACTTTCTAAACTCTAGACATTGTTGATGTTTTACGATCTGCATGTGTGATCCATTTCCATGCTTTAGTTCCATTTGCTGTGTATAAACACAGCCTGCAGTTCAGCCGACAAGTCCCTGAATTTTTATCACGCAGCTCACACCTAAATATCTCATGCTTTCTTAATTGCACCGAGGAGTACAAAATTAGTTATTTTTTTATTGATTATGGCTTAGTTTTGGTCAATTTTCTTGATCAAACAACTCATCACACATAATTAGTTTATGGACTGAGGAAAAGTTGAAAATCTGATGATTTTTTTCTGTTTTTACAGTTTCCGCTCTAAAGAATTGTATCATTTTGAGGATTTTTTTAAAAAAATGTTGACATGGTTCTAAAACCTTCCAGTGGATTTTAGGGCCCAGAAAGTTAAACTAGGACACAAAATCTATGGTCACATGAAAATGCAAAAACACAACTTAGGGGCTGTCAGAAGCACGCCAAATCAGCAGGCGCCAATATATCTCTAACCCTGAAGCCATGTTGGCCAGTCAAAGGCCCAAAATAAAAGATGCTATGACAGGGTGCTGTAGGCTGCCAACAATGATGTATTGAGGAAGGAGGAAATAATGTGTGGACTGAGTCTGACACCTCTGTTCCTCGGTATAGTGGAATATTAACTATGCATTTATGTGTAAACGTGTAAAAAGTCCTGTTAGGAAGGTTAACACCGGTACTACTTGGTCATGTCTGCCCTGTCTGCATGTCAACGCTGCAAACAAGTTTCTGAATGTCGTTACTCTTGAAAGAGTTTTCCCAAAAGTTCAGTTTTCATTGACTTAAAACTGGAATTGGACGGAAAACCAAAATGCATAGATGAAGGCCTTGTCCATACATGTGCAGCAGGCTGGGTGTAGCTATTTACAAATTGTCTGCAAAAGGAATGTACATATCTATGAGCTGAAGGCCTGTTGGTTTATGTGATATTTTTTATGTTGCCTCATTTGGTCCAGATATGGATTTTTTGCCTTTGAGGTAGTTTGGAGAAAGACTGAGCTTCAGACCGCCTTAATTTATAGTATTTGACATTTATCAAAAAAAATCTAGAGAAAGTCTACAAATATGGGGCACTTTGCTGGATAGACAGACCTACGGGGTGGCACACAATTGAACTCTGTGTGATGTGTTTGCATGGGACTCGAGTGACAAACTCTTCCCGGCCATGAATGAATGAATTAAACACTGTTCATCTCTTAGTGGAAATAGAAGGACATAATCTAACTATAGAAACAGAGAAGTTTTGTCCAGTTCTAAATATAGTGACGGAAATGTCTCAGAAGAGTAAACTGTCCTCCAGTGGATGTTTACTTGTCAGTGTTGCATGTTTACCTGAATCTGTAATGAAAGAAAACTGCGTTGAATTAAAGCATTTCTCTCTTCCCCTCCCGTCTTTTTCTCTTCAGAGCGACAGGCTTCTGATCAAAGGCGGGAGGATCGTGAACGATGACCAGTCCTTCCATGCTGACATCTACATGGAGGATGGCCTCATTAAGTAAGTCCTCCACTGTCCTCATTCGTGCTTATCTCTCACCTCTTTTTCCATTTGCTTTCATCCTTCCACTTACAGCTCAGGCTCATCATCCATTTTCTGTCCAGGTTATTTAGAATCTCACTTGTTCCTTCTCCTTCACATTTAAGTGCTTCTTTCCTATGATGTTCAGATTACTGCTCCGGGTACTTAAATACGCTTAGATGTAGAATTGTTCTTGACATGTGTGTGAAAAGTTCAGTAAGATCGTCCAATCAAATGAGCTGTCTTAAGTGGAAGTCTGGTTTCTCATCGTCTCGTAGAGGTTTGGGACATTTGCAGGAATAACATGGAAGACAACCTTACACTATCTAAACATAACTAACAAATGCTTCACCAGAAACAACAGAGATTATGTTTCTCATGAAAATAAAATAAGGATTTTGTAAATAGAACAGTTTGTCACATTAAACCACTTATTTCAGAATGACACGCATTTGTGTTTGGGGTGTCTCTGTTCAAGTGATGCTCTGGAAGAACCTGAGCAAACATGACACAAACACTCCCAGAGATCACCCTCACAGCTTGAACAACATCCCCAATCATGTCTCCACCCCAGCAGCAGACAAAGCTTGGGGTAGTTTGGGTTGAATTCCCTTCCCTGCAAATCCCCCTGAATCAGTCTGTCCTTCATCTCACCCTCTTCCCCCCCCCCTGTCCTGTTCTGACTTGATTTTCCAATTATAGGCTCTTTGTCCCCATCGGCCCTTAGTGAGGCAGCTCGGAGAGAGAGAGGCACCCACAGAAGGGCTGGGGTTGCATAATAAACACCCAGATGCCTGCAGCCCCGTTGGGCTGCTGGCAAACTCACAGAGACGCTGGCTTCGGCTTGGCTGTCTGTCTGGTTTGTCTCCTCTATAAAGTCTGAACAGCAGGACTTTTTTTTTTAACAGGATTGATGTGTTGACATGGTGATAGTGACAATGTGTTGCTTCAAGCTTGGCTGAGTTTGCCACTGAAAAACTTTTTTTAAAACTTTTGATTCAATTGTAGTAGAAAGACATCCTTTATTGACAAATGCCAGCCTGGACTAATACTACAAATCACTTTAACTGATGTGATGTGCATTTTTTTACCTGCCGTCTACATTATCAAGACATGAGCTGTTTAAAACATCTTGTATACTTTTTTTCCTTCTTTAAAAAGGTAATTATGAGAGTTGCACCTAATTTCTGTTCATTGTTACTCCGTTTTGCTTGCTGGAATAATGGGCACATAGCAAAAACAGTAATTATTAACTGCAGCATTCACATATTTTGTGGATGTAACATCATATCATCATACAGTTACAACAACATCCTCTCCCCCTGACAGGCAGATCGGCGACAACCTGATCGTGCCCGGTGGTGTGAAGACCATCGAGGCCAACGGGAAGATGGTGATCCCAGGAGGCATCGACATCCACACCCACTTCCAGATGCCGTACCGTGGAACCACAACTGTGGATGACTTTCATCAGGGATCAAAAGCTGCCCTCGCTGGCGGCACGACCATGATCGGTAAGAGCTGCAGGAAAGGTCACCCATGCCATGAAGTTGCATTCAGGCAAAAGTTGTTTTTTTTAGAAAGAAACTAAAGCATAAAGGAGGGTGTAATGTGACAAGGGAGGGCTGAAACCCAAACAGAGGGAAAGAGAAAGGGAGGGATGGGAAGCAGTTTTGGTCTGTTATGGGCAACTGTCCAAAAGAAGGTCATACAAAAGATAGAGTGTAGGGGGCAGGACTTGGAGGGGGTAAAGAGTGAAACACTGCTCCCACGGAAATAGGGCACCAGTGTGTGTCCGCATCCTTGTTTGTGTAGTGTGTAGCTTTATATGTTTGTGTTAGAGACGCTATCACAGCCAACAGCTGGTAGATACCACAGTTTCATTAATACTTCTTTTGAGCTGGCTGCTGCTCTGCTGCTTGTTCAGACAGACACAGCCACTAACAGGCGTGCTACTGTAGTAAACTCTATTCATGGGCTCCATTCATTGAGGGATTATATTCCAGGGGGTAATGTGTGAGAAAGGGGAAATGCGTCCTGTGTGTCTGCTTGTGTACTGTATTCTCTATATGTCTTTCTTTACCAACATTTGATGGCGTGTTAGAGTGATGGCGAACAAAAAAGTGTTTCAAATGCTCGACAGGAAACGACAACGTTGTGTTTTTATCGTTGTTGTGGATGTTTTTGTTGAGTTTTTTTGTGTGACTACTGTCTCTGGCTCTATCCTATTAGCATAAGCAGATTGGGTTGTCTTTAATGCGATAAAGACGCTAGTCAGGTGGCAAGACAGCAGGAGGCCTTATTTTATTACAGCTGAGTAAGATGAACTGGGATGCTTTGTCCACAGTGATACTGTTGTGTTCGGTGAGGATTTACTGTGTCCATGAATAATTTCAGTAAAAACAGACACAAAAGAAAACATTCACTTGACAGGCGTGGAAAATGTACAGTCTGTGTTTGAGTGTACACAAAAACAATCCTGCACATTTACACATTATATTTGCAATTATTTTATATGCGCTTGAGCTAATGCATCGTGCACACTTATAAAATGTGCAAAGTGCCTTTCAGAGGTTGTACATGTTGTGTGCAATTAAAAATGTCATCAAAGCATCCATTCTTTAACTTTTTCCTGTAGACTGTCACAGAAGCCTGAGGATGGTTTTACGTGACTCTTGGACGTGATGCAGGTTGCCAGTCCACCAAAGCACCTTACTTGAAAAATTGATTGCAGTTGCATAGCCAAATACACAAGTCTGAAAATAGTCCCAGTAGATGTGCCACCCCCTTTTTTCAAGGGTACCTCCACCCAGACAAGGATGGACAAAATGTAATGTGACATCTGGCTGAGCACTGCAGAAACTCAGACAGACAGCTGATTATGCAAGATCAACAAAACAGTGAGAAAGTTGTAACGCCAGCAGACAAACCCTGACTCCATCCTGTCTTCACCTCCCTCTCTGTGACTGTCCCCACCCAACTCTGTCACTTCTTCGTCTGTCTGTTCACTTCATTTCACCTGCTCCCTCTCATCTGTCCATCCTCTCCCAAAACCCTTGTCCCCCCCCTGCAAACCTATCCTCTCCTCCTTTCATACTCCCCTCATCCCTTCATCCCTTTGTTCCCTCTGTTCTGCCTTCCATCCTCCTCCAGTGGACCATGTGATCCCAGAACCTGGTACCAGCCTGATGGAGGCCTATGACCAGTGGAGGCAGTGGGCTGATGAGAAGACCTGCTGCGACTACTCTCTCCACGTGGACGTCACCCACTGGAACGACAGCGTGAAGCAGGAGGTGGATAATCTCATCAAGGAGAAAGGTGGGCTGTGATGGCAGAACATAATAATTACCTAAGAGACTGATTATGTGGGATTTTCCAAGTTGCTACTTCTAATAAAATAAAGGTAGAGAGCTCAAAATACAATCACAACACAAATTTGAATATAGTTGTTGCTCTAGTTCTGTCAAAATTGGAAAAAGAGACAAATTTAACTTAGTTTTTCTGGGAGGTGATTAAGCAGACCTCCTTTCTATTACAAAATCTGATAATGTTATAAGATTAGACTCTCACTGGCTGACCACATCCTTCTTATTAGTTCATTTTTATATCAATTTTTTATCTTTAAAGGTGGATTTGGTTAACTACAATTTATCATGTTTTCGTCTTCATGTTATATTCATTTTTTTTTACAGGTGTGAACTCCTTCCACGTCTACATGGCTTACAAGGACTACTACCAGATGAGCAACAGTGAGGTACAATAACAATCATGTAAAGCATACTTTAAAGGGCAGGCTCACTCTTTTTCAAGTCTGCATTGAAACAATACATTTAAACGTTATTTGCTGACTGTAGTTTGTCTTTCTCTGCGTACTTGGTATAAAGAGATGGGTCCAAAATCACCAGATCTCTCTTTGTGAAAAAAATGCAAGGCCTCAACACTCTGGTGTCAAGTTGGTGGCTTCCAAAAGTTAAAATCTTTTTAGTGAAAAATAAAAATGTCCCTCCACTGTGCCTCGGCAGGGAGCCTGTATCTGTGGAGATACAAAGAGAATAGAATTTTTGTACTACAAAGCCCGACTTTGGAAGTGTTCCAGTTGATCTAGCTATTCCAAACTACTGAAGGCCTAAAATTAGCTGTGCGCCCAGTTTGATAGACTGGAATCACATTAGGGAGGGATTTTTTCATGACCAGTTTAAACAGGAGGAATGATGATGGCAACCAAAACCTGCATATGCATATGGATATTTTTTATGACAGACTTAAAAATGGCTTGTGGCTTGTGTGGCCTCACTACAAATCCAAAACACAGTGTAGTATTATCTCGGTTTTAGTCAGTGTGTAATTTAAAAATCATTATTATATTTAAGCAGTCAAATAAGAGCAATTGCAATTGATGTAAATCCATCACAGCTGACTTGCTGAACTAGATAGTCCAGTAGCATGAAAACATCCCAATGACTTGCCTCTAAATGTAAAACTCTATCTAAAAAAGTGAGTTAATGATCCATAGTTTAGTTTAGTTCACTGGAATACACAAGATTCCCAACTTACTGTGAAGTATTGGAAAAAAAACATACATCTTTTTTTAACCTGTGATGTATGCGATGAGTTCATGAGCCCTTGTAAAAAACAGCCCAAGTCCAGACAGTGTGGGGCAGAACTCTTAATGTTTCTCATGCAGGCGGAGCTAATTTGGTTGGTCAGAGGAGCACATGAGGCAACTGAAATAGTCCAGCTTGAAAAACTGATGTCATGCAGCTCACTGAGGAGCTGTGGCGCAGCAACATAAAAAACAACAACTGGAGCAGCTCATCCCACATGAGTTTCAGCGTCTTTCTGGAGACCACACACAATAATTGCAGTGTGTCGTGGTAGACATCATGAAAATTGCGGGCTTCTTATAAATTGTGGCTTATGGGTGACCCCTGAGTTAAAAAGGAGTGTCTTACTCTTGTGTAAACAGCCAGGCAGGATTTAAAATACATAAGCAGGGCCACAGTAATTTCACTGCTCCTGTTTTTTTTTTCACTCATCCAGCTCTATGAGGTCTTCACCTTCTTGGCAGAGAGGGGCGGCATCGCTCAGGTCCACGCTGAAAATGGCGAGATCATTGCTGAGGTAACCAAAAAAAAAAAAAAAGAATAAACTGACGGACTTCTCTCTGCTGCCTCGTTTTCTTTACTACACTCTGTTTAATTACTTGCCCCATGTCCAACTCTGGAATCTGTTTTTGTTTAGTGTGATTTATCTCAGCTTGGTTCACTCCAGTTCACTTTTCTAGGCAAATCTTATCACAGTGCATCTCCCATACCTACAGACTAAACACACTGTCACTGACATGAGGGAGAATGTGTTTCCTGTAGGACAGTAATGTGTGGGTGTAGTTTATACAGTATTATGGACAAATGAAAATGAATCCACTGTAAAAGTTACTGGATTGAGAGGGGTAGGTATTAGTCAGAGCTCCAGACCGTGTCTGGATTCCATCACTGTGTGTTCACTTTGGACCTGATTCATTGCAAATCCCAGCTCTTATCCAGTCTGAAACTAGGACTTTGAAGGAGTCTGATTTCCATCAGCTGTAAGATCCAAAAAAAGTTTGAACCCCCAGATTATGTCATGTCCTTTACTTTAGACCTCCTGAGATAGACACCTTGTTTAGACCTGAGAGGGAGATTAATGTTGTCAGTGCTGTTACAGAGCACATGTTGTAATCAAGTGACAACCACCATGGAAAACTGCTGAAAACACTGCCAAAGTGCATACATCTGCAGTTCCTCTTATAGCTACTAGATGCATGTGTAAATAAACTCAGACTTTAAATTCAGTTTCCCTGTATAAGTCCAAAATTCAGTAACATTTTTCCTTTCAAAGTTTTCAAGACATTAGTTAATGTGTGTGTCTTAGTATGACTTTGAAACACATTACTCCAATGAGGATATATTAAAGACAAATTTCATTTTTTCCAACTTCTTCTTTCCACAGTTCCATTCTGAATATGGTTCCTGCTAAGGTTTTAGTTACCGTTTCAATTGTAGAGTCAGCAAAGAGAGAAGATTTCTAAAGCTTTCCAAATTAACACTATTTGAGTGTGACCTCACTGATTGGCTACCTGTATTGGCCAGCATCCCCTGAAAGACTTTTATTCCTCTGTAAGGCTTGTAGCTGCTGTTTCCTACCATATGGAGAGCTAACTGTTTCATCCAGCTGGCGTCTCCTAGTTCAATCTGAGGAGGGGAAACTGTCTCCAGGATGGCAGTGTTGATCAGAGCCGCAAATTGGCTTTTTGTCGTAACACAGCTGGGATTACTCTCATCTGCAGGCACATACATTTTCCACGTCTGTCATCCAACCCCTCGCAACAAAGTTTTTCACCTCAGACAGCTTTGGGGAGCAGTGGCCACACGAATACCACCAGTTTCTTGAGTTACAGTATGAGTTGCCTCCTAGGGTGGTCTTCAGGCGGCCTCTGACTCCATTCTTCATCTTCCATTTGATTTAGCTTCTTGTATATGCGCTCTGATAGGTTGTTCATTGGTAAGATGACTTATGTTCATACTTAGAATAGTCTACTGGATAACTAGTCATTGCATGTTTAGGTAGAAGACAGTCATGTTGGCAAGCCTTGTTTATGGTTTGTGACTACAGACTCATGAGATTTACTAAAGCTGATATATGTTTGGAAAGCTTTCAATCTAAAAGAGACTTTTTTCTTTACAGTCTTGTCAAGCTCTTTTTTCTGTATCTCTACAGTGAAGGTGGCAAGTGCAGTTAGCATGACCTAAACCCAGGTTCAAAAATGTTGTAGTTTATATAAGAAATATAGGAAATCTTGCAACTGGTTGAAGAAATAAGGAGTCAAAATTGCTGATATTTACAATAAAAGGTGCAAAACCGCTAGTAATAGTGGTTACCACTGGTAATAGTAAGCATTTACATATATAAACGTACATCTACGCGCATATACTACAATACAAAAATGCAGGCGGAATTTTGTGGAGGCATGTGTACACGTACACAAAACCCCTCAAAAACCAAAAGATTCCCACATGTGTCTGTGTGTTGTCCGACTCTGATGATAAAACTGCTGTTCATGTACGTCACATAGGCAGAAATAAACAGCATGATCTGAACTTTTACACCAGCTCAATCGTTCAAACCACAATAGTCCTGCATACAGGATATGACCTGAGCAGCTAACAGCCTATTTTTTGCATCAACAGGAGCAGGCCCGGATGCTGCAGATGGGCATCACTGGACCTGAGGGTCATGTGCTGAGCAGGCCAGAAGAGGTACAGCACCCAACATATACCTACACACTAATAACACTGAATATTAGCTGAGTCAGTTTGTGTAATCTACTGTCAGCATGCAACCGTTTTGCTCTGGTCTCTCTCTTGAAAATAAGATTTAAATCTCAAGACATCACCCTGACACTCACATTGTCTACCATGCCGATGTTTTAACATGCACACGTTTTTCCCATTACACGCATGTGGTTTCAGACACATTAGAGACACTGAGTGAAAACTATCTGGTTCCCCCAATTGTTGCTGCTAATGTTTCTTCAACAAACAGCAAAATCAAAGCCACGCTGTCAGCTCGGCAGCTCAGCAGCTCGTCTGCCTGTAGCTTGACTGGGATTTTCCATTTTGTGGTGTGGCGGACTCATGTTCTCCCACCGGTATCATAATGTCATGCAGTTAAGTGGAGTGTTATGAATCCAAAACTTGGTAACATAATTTAATTGAGCAGAGACCAAGTTGGATTAATGCTTTTATCAGTGTCTGGCGTCCAGTTTGGTTCTAATTTATTGGTTGTTGGAGCCAGGCTGGGCTTGTGGACGAGCAAACAATAAGTGCAAAGTATCAAACATATGTTGGAGATTGTTGTCACATCTAGAGACATGCTTTGTACTAACAGTTTTTTTTACCATTTTATATTGAACATCAATTTTAGTTCTTGCTAGCTGTCTTTTACGAAAAAATTAACATTTCAGAAACGTAGGAATCACAAAAATATACCTGGTGCCCTCATTTCCT
Organism: Dascyllus trimaculatus; assembly: GCA_024666655.1. Taxonomy (NCBI): domain Eukaryota; kingdom Metazoa; phylum Chordata; class Actinopteri; family Pomacentridae; genus Dascyllus; species Dascyllus trimaculatus. The sequence continues at coordinate 24,466,887 of CM045459.1, read as the reverse complement.
TTGCTTTTAACAACCCTAATTCAATGTATCTGAGCAAATCCCCAACCTCTCCTGTTTAAAATGTTTAAATGACATGCTTTTTACTTGTCATTTGGGTTAAAAAATAAACTACTCAAATGACATGACTCCAAAAATACAAACAGCAATTTGCTGCGGCTGAGATATTTGAAGTTTATTTGACAAAGTCCTAATGGGAATAACAGTTCCAAGTCAACCACAGTGTCCTGTTCCTTCTGTAGTTGGAGGCGGAGGCGGTGTTTCGTGCCATCACCATCGCCAGCCAAACCAACTGTCCTCTGTACGTGACCCGGGTCATGAGCAAGAGCGCTGCTGACATCATCTCACAGGCCCGGAAAAAAGGTAAAGAGGGGTGTTTAGACTTGAAAAAAAAACAACATTTGCAACGAGGTTAAAATTTATTTTGTTTTGTATTTACATGAAAATGTCGTTAACCTTTAACTTGTGAACAGATTACTTACTTTAGTGTGTTGTTCATGAGAATATGAAGCAGTAGAGTAACGCTTTCTTTGCAATACACATGCTGCTCACTTAAATTTAAAAAAAAAAAAGTGCCAGGTGGGATAGGCTCCACCCCTTCACTGCCCTCTACAGGATCATGGGTGTAGCTAGTGAATGGATAACTGGGCATTTCTGTTTATGCAAATAAGAAAGTCAGCTCTAAAACGAAGAAAAAATCTGATCTGAACATTCAAAGTGATTGCTCTGCTGCTCGATTGGAATACTTCAATCGTATTTCACCTTTCTGTCTGATTTTTTTATTCTTAGAAATGCACATGTCCGCATCCCAGCAGTTGTACCCTTATAGGATGATTTTACCATCTTTCCTGTGGCTACAGACGTACACAGACCTCGGCTCAGCTTGACATAATGAAAAAATATGCCATTCTCAGAGTAATCGCCAGCTTTGTTATTCAGATCTTTACTGTGGTTCAGCTGTCACACAGAGTGTTTTTTCACAGGAAAGAGCAGATGTGAACCAAAGGGCTCCCTGACTGTGATGGACTGTGAAATATACAATTTTTTGAGAATGAAAGGGAAAAATGTGAGCGAGCTGAGAAAACAATGTGTTAGGATGTCTCTGGTAAAAGGCCTTGCAGGCTTTTTACAGGCAGAGAGGTGACCTCAGACGGCCCTTTGTATGCATTCACGTCCAGCCATTAGGGGCCTTTATGGGCTCGACACTCTTGTTTGGATCCATCCCAAAGCTCTTACATTAAAACCAGAGAGGAAACACTGACGTGCGGGAGCAGAGGACTGTAAGGAAACAGAGGACACATGTTAGTGACTTGGGATCAAAACCTGGATCATCATACATGGAAGAACAAGCTCTAGCCAAAGTCAAACTTGTACATCGCTGGCTGGGTTCCTCTGCTGCAAACACTCAAGTGAAATACCGAAGCTTTTAGTGAGATTAAACTGACGTCAAATGAATCAATTAGTGCGCCTTGTGATATTAAGAATGCCAAGAATCACTAAAATATCTCTAATACACACAATCCTGTTTGATACTTTAACACATCTTTACTGTTGTCTCTTTCTCAGGTAACGTTGTGTTTGGGGAGCCAATCACGGCCAGCCTGGGGACTGATGGGACACATTACTGGAGCAAGAACTGGGCCAAAGCAGCTTCTTTTGTAACATCACCTCCTCTTAGCCCAGATCCCACCACTCCAGACTATCTGAACACGCTGCTGTCCAGGTACAAGTCACAACACCTTCCTCTGCTTAAGCTGGGCATCCTCTGGTGCTTTTGCTGAAATAGGATGTAGCATGTTTAAGTATTTCGCACACTGCTGTGTCATCTAGTTTCAGGCTAAAGCAGCATTCCTTTTAAACGTAGTGTGAAGCAGAAAGGTGGACTTGCTTCAGAAGAAAACCGAACTTTGCTCAAACAACAGATAAACACAGCAGCAGCCGGGGTGGAAAGTACATTTACTCAAGCTCTGTACTTGTCCTTTCCATTAGGTTCTCCATGTTGTGCTACTTTCTCTTCCTGCTCTGAAACATTTATACGACAGTTTACAGAGATGCTGATTTAACACAACAGATAATATAAGAAGCTTATAAAATAAAACACACAGTTACAGATTAAACCATTTCTTACCTTTGTGTCTTTTTGAGGTTGTTTTGAGTCTCTTTGAATTTGTTCTGTGTCTCTTTGAGCTTGTTTTGAGTTTCTTTAAGTTTCTTTGGAGTCTCTGTTAGTTTGTTTTGTGTCTCTTTGAGGTTGTTTTGCGTGTCTTTGAAGTTGTTTTGCATTGCTATAGTCTGATATAGCATGCAGTGGTCACTTCTCTCACACCAAACAACACACTCCTTGTTGGTAAACTCCATTTAAACATTCATTTTGCATGTGCATTAATTACGCTCCTGCAAGTTTCACTGACACACATGAATAAAATAAAATCAACTAATTTTCCCACACATATAAATCCCTAATAGAGCTTATAATACATGCATTGTTTTTACTTGGTTTCTATGGCCTTCTATTTCCTGCTTGCTCATGTCCGAGTGTGCACTGATTGCTTTTGACTGAAAAATGAGAAATCCCACCCTGCTGTTTAAAGTAGATTCATTCACGGAACTAAGGTTCTGAGTTCCTGAGTAGATTATTATAAATCAGCAGTTGTTACACAACTAGTGGACTTCATCTGGTAAGTGAGTTACGGCGTCACATGGAAACAGGAAACATTTGTAATGTTTTCTACTGGAAGAACAAACTCTGGCACGCGGCACAGTTTGGTTACTCTCAGTCCTTCTTCTGTTTGGTTTTGCTTCTCCTGCTAAAATCAACAGACACATTTCCTTTGTTTTTGCAGAACTGTTCCTCTGTACACCGACTTTTGCTGTACTGGTATAATTCCATCTTCTTTCCTTCTCCCAGTGGAGACCTGAGTGTGACTGGCAGCGCTCACTGCACCTTCAGCGTGGCCCAGAAGGCCATCGGCAAGGATGACTTCACTCAGATCCCCGAAGGTGTCAACGGGGTGGAGGAGAGGATGGCTCTCATCTGGGATAAAGCTGTGGTGAGGACTAGTTAGCTTATTATTCCTCTCTAAACTTTTCAAAGTAGAAAAAGTCAAATAAGTAATGAGAGAGGCACACGACGATTTATTGTTAACCTTTATTTTGATCTTGATTCGCGGGCTCTCGAGCCTTTCCTCTGAGGAAAATCATTTTTTATGGCTTAGCTTTGTTTTAAATCAGTCATCTGCAGTGTTTGGCCTGTACTGCTCAGTCTGAGCTGCTTTTTTAGTTAAATCTCGCCCATCTTTATAGTCTCTATTGTTTTATAAGGAAGCTTGTTTTCCCTTGGTTTTATCTGGCTTTCGCTTTTTTCTTTGTTCCAACATCTCCAGTGCTGTCTCTCTTCAGCTTTATTTTGGTGTCTTTATACTGTCACTTTCTCTGCTTTGCTTTATTCCTTCAATGTTTTTTATCTCCACATCTGTCTTTTCCTTTGAACAGCACACTGCCCTCCTTTCTCCCTTGGGCTTTCTCGTTATCACTGCATCAGTATGTGGCTAACATGCAGCCTTGCTGTGGAGTGGAGTGTTGGCTATAAAAACTAGTTGGACTTTAAAAAGTAAAACTTAATGCCTTTCGTTGGTACAGTTACTACGAACCTAAGCTCACACCAAACGTTGGCTGGCTACTGGTAGGTTTTTAAATGTGGACACAGCTAGTCTAGCTATTTGCCCTCCATCCAGCTCCATATTTTAACACACAAACATCTCCTGAAATGATGGACTGTTCCTTGAATATGTCCTCACAGTTTCTGCTATCAGTTCACTTACAACTGACCATTTCATCAGTGGGATTTAAAAAAGCACATTGCAAGACAACAAAATACAAAACTAAAAGGAAGGAAAAAGCATCATCTGATGCTGTTTTTGTATTTAAAGGTACCCTATGGATTTTCATACCAAAGCTATATTTACATTTAATGTTTCCTCAGCATCTTCCTTCCTGCCTTTTCAATTGCACCGCTGCATTTCTTGCCAGTGTAACACCACCAGCATACTATTCCATTAGTGGAATATTGGAGCAGTGTTCTTCCATTTGTAGGACTGTGCTTTACCAACATGCATATTACTGTGCATACTCATATATACCTGAGATACATAAAACAGGCACCGACACCAACAAGTACCTTCACATGTTCAAAGTAAACATTAATCTGAATCTAATCGAGCTTAAAGCTGCATTCATCCATCATCTGTACCTAGAAGCAAGAAGAGCAGGGCTTCATTGTGACCGGAATACCATTGTGATACTTCTAGTTTCTGAGAAATGCTTAGTAAATGCTCACCTCTTTTTGCTTTTTTTTTTTTGCTCTCAGACTACAGGGAAGATGGATGAGAACATGTTTGTTGCCGTCACCAGCACTAATGCAGCTAAGATCCTGAACCTGTACCCTCGCAAGGGCCGGATCGCTGTGGGCTCCGATGCCGACCTGGTCATCTGGGACACAGACTCTATTCGCACCATCACTGCCAAGACACACAACTCGGTATGTACACAGGCCAACTTTTGTATTTGTATTTGCTTCAAGTTTCAGCTAAATTCAGTTCTCAGCTCCTGGCATTTTTTTTACACTTCCCTCCTCTCACTTCACTACTTTTGAGCTGAAAAGCTGCATTTTAACCAGCATTTAAACTTGTGAAAATGGAGAAACCTTTTTGTTTCTCTACTTCTCAGTCAGGCTTACTTGGCCTACTTTATTGAATGTAACAGCTGGATTGTAAAACATTATCTGGTATGGGTTTTCTTTTTCAAAGGCAAAGAAGATGAAAAGAAAAAGATCAAGAAATGCTGTGTGAAGGGGTGTGATTTTTGAAGTAGAATATTTGCTATGAGATAAGTGTCTGCATCTGTGTGTGTGTGTGTGTATGTGCAAGAGAGGGAGGGAGAGAGACAGAGAGAGACGGAGAGAGAGAGAGAGAGAGAGAGAGAGAGAGAGCACATATTTGAGCAGCTTCCAGAGAGCTCTCAGTTCCTCTGAACGGAAATGAAGTCTCAGTGGATGTTCACTGCTAATTCGACTCACACTGCACTCACCACATGACCGGCTCTCAATGTAAAGCTGAGCTTCACATAATCCAAAACCCCTCTGCAATGATCAAGTAATGATTTAGAAAAAAAAAAAGATTATTCAGATGCATGGGTTCATCCAAATTAAAAAAAAACATTCTGTCAGTGATGCAAACATTTTCCAAAATGTCCCGTACAGTAAATCTATATGCCTTTTAATCATGAGGTATTTCCTTCCTCTGTATCACTTTCACTTGTGCAGATCATCCAAAATACACTTTTTTGGAAAAGTGGGTTTGAAAAATGTCGTTCACTGTGTGGGATTCTGTTACAGTAAACACTAATATTTCACATACTTTTATAAAAACCCCAGAGATATGGAACATCTGTACACGCTGCTAGTTGGGGGAAAAAAACACTCATCAGTAGAAAACAGCTTTGGTCACAATACATTTGATTTCATGGGAAACGTCTCACTTAACATGCAGTCTCTATCTGAACTGGTAGTGCAGCGTGATCTGCATTTACTTCATCCTCTCCTTTTGCATTGCTTTTCTCTTGCTCTTTTAATATTTTTACTTTAACCATTTTCATGCAAAGCGGGTGGAAGGGGTTTAAGGAGCCAACAATGAATCACAGCTGGAAGACCACCTAATTTTCATAGATAAACATTTGGAACAATCTGTTGGCCTGCCCTGAGTTTTAACAACAAAAGTAACCGACAAGGCTGCTGCCTGCTCTCGCTGCTTTACTTTTACAAAGTGCATCATGGTGAAAATCAATTATTTGTGCTGTAATGTTACTTTTATCTAGGTCTGTTTCGACTTGTTACATGTGATCATAAATGCACCAACCAGTCACAACGTCAAAACTACTGAAACTACTGTACAAACGAATAGTTTATTTCGTCTCATTATAATGAAGTGTTCTGCTGGGAAACCTTTGGTCCTTGAATTCATGTGAAGGATATTTTGACAGGTACCACCTACTTAAACACTGTTTCATACCAAGAACACACCCTCATCCCCCGGCAGGACAGTGAATACAACAAAGAGTCACTGACACATCTCATTGTACAGGACCTAAAGGATCCATTGCCAAAATCCTGGTCCTAGATACCCTCATATGTCCTGCTCCAGAGCTATTCTGGCATCATTAGGGAGACCTGCATAATATTAAGAATGTGATTTTAATGTTGTGACTGTTCAGTGTAGTTTAGCAGTGGTATTGTTCCAACAAGTGACTGTTTTTCATTGAAAGTCTGGACTTCTGCAGGAATCCTCTGTCAAATTCTCCTAAAATATGTATTAAACTGTCAGTGCATTGCAACTCAGTAATTTCTTTAGATTACACTTAATGATATTCTCAAACAGAGCAATTTTCGTCTATCATCATGTGTTCAGAGTTAGATACTGAAAATGAAATTACACTAGAAACTGTATCCGGCTGCTGGAGTTCTTTGTCCTCATTCCTAAGGTCTAAAGCACTCATTCTCCTCCACACTTTTTACCTTCTCACTGTGCCTACAGTAGACCTGCTGCCTGTGAGTAATGAGGTTTCTGCCATTACAAAGACATTAAAGGATCTCTTACAAGCCACTCAGCAGCAGAGGAAGGAAATCGAGGCTTTACCTGCTGTGGACAAATCCTGCTTATACAGAAATGCGTGAGTGGGAGAAGAAGGCATTTATAGTAGTCAGTAGTTAGTAGTCAGAAAGCTGATTTTAGGAATGATGAAGTGAAACTTGTAGGTTTGCTTAATGGTAGTTTGTTGAGAGGGAAAATTGCACCGTCTCCAGATGTAGGAACAGAGCAAGACAGGAAGAAGTGGACTAATAATATGCCTTCTCTAAATGTAGACTACATCCACTGAGGATCCACGGGTTCTTACATAATGATGTCACCCTTTCATTTCCTGCTGCTTGTCCTTCCAGATAAAATAACAGAGGACAAGAGCTGAGCAGCTCCCAGTTCTCAATAAATCTACCTTAATGGATATTGAGATGGCTGACCAAATAGGACTGACCCTGTTTCCCAGCATACTGTGCCGAGGAATACTTTCCTCACACTGTCTTAGTTTGTTATCAGTAAACACACAGACCGCTTGTTGCTGTTGTCGACATGAAAATACATAGATGCACTTATGGATATTTGGATGCATAGACAAGAACGGGGCGGCAGCAGCACAGACACACACTCAGACACACTCGGCTTAGTCATGACATCATGTTTGGCACGCAGTGGGTCTTAGTTATGTCCTGTTCTGGCCTGAATTTGGACGGCAGCAGAAAATGGGGCCGTGTGCAGAGGAAATAAGCAACAATGGAATGAGGGGAGGGGACCATCGAGGATCACAAACATGTCCAGAAGAAAAAGTTGGCACAAAGGGCAATTGGAGGAGGATGAATAGTATACACAGTTAAAAGGGAAAAAAGCGAGGGATTACATAAATCAAGCGAGAATGGGCGAGGGAAAGAAAAGAAAAGAAATAGAAAAGAGCAATGTGAGAAGGGTGAGAGAACAAGATAGAGAGCCAGAGGAAAGCAGAGATAGTGAGAAGCACTGAGGAGGCATCCGGGGCCAGCTGGGTGATGGCAGCTGTTTGTACATGCCAGACAGACAAGTGTAAGAAACTAGCCGATGAATGATAAAAAGTGGGTGAAGGAGAGTGCGAGATTAGGAGAGATTAAAGGGGAGAAAGAGAGCTTGTGCCTCTACTCCGTGTCTCTTTATTTCATCTTCCCACAACTAGCTCAGTTTCTCATCTTTTTCATACCTTATTTTATCAGTTACAGGTTTCGGAAGTTTTAAAATAAGAATCCATATTGGAGCATTTCATCATATAAGTACTCTGTTTTTACTGTCAGTGATTATTAAGTATTTATTTAATATTTTGCTCCAGTGTTCTTTTAATAAAGTTGTTTCCTTTTTGAGAGCTCTACATTTTGTTCCTTATATCAGGTTATCTTTAAACACTGTGTCTGTCTTTGAGAGATCATGTATAATATGCATAAGTGTCTTCATACAAATGTTGTTAGCAGTTATTTAGCATTTATTTATTTATTATTTACTATTCTTTAGTATTCTTTATTAAGCACCTGCTACCTAACTATGCATTTTGTATTTATTCATTATGCACTAAAAGGCTTGCAATTTCGCTGGAAATCACAATAACAATAAAGATATTCTATTTTCCATGTTCAGATTGTAAACATATTTTTATACATGTAAATTTATACATTCTGTGTATGTTTGGTGTAATTTCTCATTTGTAGTAGTAGTGACGACTGCTGCTGCTGCTTGTTTAAATCCATTGAGCCCCAGAATTTATTATATATTCTTTATAAATGTTGTTGCTTTTGCTACCTGTTCCTCACAAACATGCTTAGAAATTATGTATTTTTTTTTGCTTTAGGCTGCTGAATACAATGTCTTTGAAGGCATGGAGCTGCGTGGAGCCCCACTGGTGGTGATCTGTCAGGGTAAGATTGTCCTGGAGGACGGGAACCTTCATGCCACCTCCGGAGTGGGACGCTTCATCCCCTGCTCTCCCTTCCCTGACTTTGCTTATAAGCGCGTTAAAGCCAGGAAGCAGGTAAATACAGTTTTTTAAAAAAATTGTGTCCATGTTACGATTTACAGTTTGGATGCCGTTGTCTTATCTTTTAAGTATATAGTCATAAAACTTGATGGTTGTTTTTAGATACTAAATTCAGCTTCCATTCAGCTGAACTTAGCATTTAAATCCAAGACAGTCCAAATAGAAACTTTTCTCCACAGATGTTTTGTGCAGAATGCCACCATTTTACTCATTGCACTGCTGAATTGCAAAACATCTGCAGTAAAAGCATTGCTGGAAGACATTAGAGTGACCTCATAGCACCGAAGGCACTGCATAAATAAAAGCAGTCATGATTGGAGAAGGACAGGCTGTACGCCACCTCTCACCCAGTGTCAGCTGGGATAGACTCCAGCCCCCCACGAGCCTCCACTGGATGAAGTGTGTCTAGATGATGGAGAAAGTATACTAGGTGCTTTAATTACACATAAACACTAGGGAATCCTTATAATGCACTCAAAAAAGATTAGACAAAAACAGGAGACTGTAGATTGTAGGAGTTAAGGCCTTCTGGACTGCAAGTGAAGAGATACGAGTTTTGGATGAAACAGAAGTTAAGATGATGGAGGGAAAAAGGGTGGAAAGGATGGAGGTTATGGAGTAGGATGTGGAGGGTAATAACAAGCCTGACATCACCCAATAAGGTTCAGCCACAGGGCACTGGCTGCGTTTATCCACTGTAAAGGCCATACAGTGAAGGGGGTCAAGGCTTTGTCATCAAACAGTGAGTTTGGATTTGGATAACTCTTTCAGAGAGACCCACCACATCTAGTAAAAGTATTACTAATGCTGTTAAAGTTCCAGAACCAGTCCCGAATTTACATTTCACTATATTCTTGTAAAACTCCCGAATCCAAAAGCTATTTGGGAATGTTGCTTCCATTACTAGAAAAGCCACATGGTAGTGTGGAAGTAAACTCAGTGACAAACTTAAGGCTTATCATTTATTCTTAGATTAATAGTCTATTCAAAATCATCAGACCCTGAGGACTTTACCAGAAAAAGACTTGCTGGTTTCTTGACAGAAACATCCTGAAAACAAATCTCCAGGAATTTAGTCTTTATGCTAAGCTAAGCTAACCAGCTACTGATGGCAGCCTCATATTCAGCACAAAACTGAATAATATTCCAAGATGTCTTATTTATTTCCTAAATAGATGATAGAAATAGTAGAAATAATGGAAGTGATAATGGAGGGGCTTGTGAGAGTATAAAAAGGGAATTAACGCTCTGTGAAGTGTGCTGTGACATTCATTTACAAATTGGCCTTGAATCCTAAAATAAAGGTAAATTAGAGGAAATGAGCACTTGTAGTCATTTTCAAAGATCAAAACCTGGAGAGCTAGTTCCATCATTGGGTAGCTTTACCGCGTCATTAAAACAAAGACTCATAGCTTCTCTTCACTGTTAACAGCTAATTCAATGTAGAAGAAATGATCTCATTTAACCATTTAAATCGGACCCTGCTCTCCTGCCATCTTTCTGGCGGCCGCGGAAATCTCACTGCCCAACAATTTCTTTATTAGCAGCTGGCTGCTGATGAGAAAGTGGAGCTGTAGAAACAGTGCGCTGTTTATCTTGGTAGCAGTCACTGTTATGCTTTCTTCTCTCACAGATGTCTCTTTTTAACTCTTGACGGAGCTTCCAAGATTCCACTGAGTCACGCCACTGACAGACACACAGACAATGGCTTGTTCACCAACAGCATAAAGTTTCAACTTGATTTGGAAGAATATAAATGCTGCATTTTGTGTCTTTTTCTGCTCTAGAAGGGTTTGATTATGTGTGTATGTTTGTGTATGTGTGTAAATCTGGAACTGGTTCTTGGCAGGAAAAAGGCTCTCTGAAAAATGCATTTATAATTCAGATACAAACAGTTGCACAAACAACCATGTAATACAAACCATATGAGAACTTGGTTACATTAAAATATCATAATGTCTAACCGCTATAACTTGTCATTTCTTTATCTACGTCTTCTTATGCTTCTTTATATTTCTTTTCACCTATTCCATCTCTGTTCTTTTTGTTTGTCCCATAGCTGGCTGTCCTGAGGGCAGTGCCCAGGGGAATGTACGACGGCCCAGTGTCTGAATTTTCCATGTCCCGTGGTGGTACTCCCTCGGCTTCGGCACGTACCTCCCCCACTAAACAGCCTGTCAGAAACCTGCACCAGTCTGGATTTAGTCTAGCAGGTAACCCTGCACCATGCGGTGAGCTCAGCTTCTTTCTAGAAACCCCCCTCCATCGTCCAGTCCTTCCTTTCTGTTGGTCCGCATTATTTACACTGTGTATACAAAGGAGCATGCGATTCATCAGTTGATCTTGAAGTTCTTGTCCCAATTTTTGTCTCAACTCAGTTTCTAATTCATGTTGTAAAGTCACTTGTGGGTTTTATCATGTTTGCTTTTCATAAACGACGCAATCACAGCCATTGGCAAAAAAACCCCTCAACTCTGTAGTAACCTAATAATCGTTCATTATCTCGGTTCATACTTTGTGATGTGCACAGTATGGCATGCATTCTTCTGCAGTCTATCACACTTATTGTTAAAGAAGTTACAGTGTTTTTTGATAATTTGTGTGTTTATGCATGTCATAAAGTTGACTGCCTTAGTTCCTTTGAGTTTTAATCTCGCGGCATTAAGTTTAATTTATGTACGCAGTCAGTTAAAGTTTACTCATTTTCTGTTTTTACTTTAGTGTGGTTTGACTTGAAGTTAACATGACCCCAAATTGAAACCATACAAGCTGTACTTTTGACTCATACTCATCTATGATGTAAACGTCAGATGGGTGACAAATTAAAGGAAAAACCAACATAAAGTGTTTTAGTAAGGTTTTAGGCCACCATCTGCTACCAGAACAGCTTCAATGTGACCTGACATTAATTCTCCAAGTCTCTAGAACTCTACTGGAGGGATGAGCACCATTTTTCCAAAAGATATTCCCTCATTTGGTGTTGTCATGATGGTTGTGAAGGGCGCTGTCTAAACACATCTGCCATAGGAGACCATGTAATATAACACATCATTTTTATACACCTAAAAACCATTCAGTGACCCCTTGTGCCCTCTGGATAGGAGCACTGTAATCCTAGAAGCGAACACTCCCATCAGGATAAGAATGTTTCACTATAGGATAAAGGTGATTGCTCATTTTTCCCTCGAAAGGGACTCTGGACCCAAACAATGCTAGCAAAACGCCCCCAATGGCACAACAGAGCCACTAGATCCTCTCACCCAGAGTTTAAGGATTTTCCTCTAATTTGTCACCAATGTATGCATACACATAAGAGTTGGGTGGATAGTACCTTTGTGCAGTTCTGAATTATGTATTTTATACTAAACCAACTTTTGTTAAAGTACTTTTATTTTGAAGAATATATACTGTAAAATCTAAGGTGATCCAATACACCTGAAATTCTTCCTTTACAAAGATCATTTGTTTTGATTGACACCATCAGAGAGGTATTCATTAAAAATGTAGCGTTATGGTTTTCATTGCTGTTGAATTTAACTGGATTATAACGAGAGGTGTTCCCAATGTTGAGCTCATCCCTGAAGAATATCATAAACACATTGCAATATAATGTCGTCTGGCACAATACCAACAAAAAGTACAGCCTCAATAATAAAACAGAACTTGAATTAACACCTCTTAGAATGTAGAAAATAGACCATTACAAGCAAGAATATGTGGCTGAGTGGTTTTACTGGATTGTGTTAGATTATAGGCGTTCCTAAAAAAGTGGTCAGGGAGAGTAAATGGAAAATGTGTTTTTACTCTTTCAGTAGTTTGATATTAGTAACTCAGTAAAATGATTCATTCTCTTTAATGATTCATCTCTAAAAAATGTCATCTAATAAAGGTCAATAAAGTCAATAAAGGAGTATCTTATCTTAGGAGTATCTTAAACGAGAGCCTCTGATACAGTGCTTCACACCTCTCAGATAAAACACTTGTGAGGGCTCCTGAGGACACTGTGACCTCTAACTACTGCCTCCTTGATACATTAAGCCACAAAAGGAAATGAAGTTTTCCCCACAGTTGCACTTTTTTTTTAAAGTCACGCCGGTTCTAAGTTTTGGCTCGAGGCCTAAAACGGCCTCAATCCAGGCATCTGGACATGGTCTGTTAAGGAGGCCTATCAAATGGGAGAGATCACAAACAGTTTCTGCATTTGACATCTGTTCCATTATGCAGAGCTGCTGAGTGACAGTCTGATTGTGCCCATATGTCAGGTTAACAGTGGATTAGTTTAGATTCAGAGAACAAATGTGAGAAATTGTTTCTGTCAAGCTACCAAACAATGACAGTTCATACACATGGTAAACTCACAGAGCAGATAGTCAGTGTTTCCACTGCTTTAAGGTCAAACAGAGCAACCATAGCTAATTCTGTCCTCCCTGACAGACTAAATGTGTCCATGTGTAACCTTAAAGCAGTGAGCAGCACTGTGTAACCCAGCAGGCTGTATTCTCATTGTGTTAGCAGTCACTGTAAATACATGCAGTATTTTTAATAGGTGATAACTCATTTTGAAAGAAAAGGCTGTAACGAGCAACCTGCCTTTACAAGCATAGCTGATGTGTGATACCTCACTGATAAAAAAAAGAAAATGACCTCCGCTGGAAAGAATTTCCAAATTTGAGTACATGAATTTAGAGGGGAGTAAATACTGCTCCTGGATTCCCAGGCTTTGTAATAACCTTGTGTTCAAGTTTGTGTGTGTGCATGTGTGTGTATACTCTCAGAACGAGTCTGTCTCTTATCTGTTTTAGTTTTCCACGACTACCACCTGCTGAGTTGATTTACTCGTCTGGAAGGAGATGGGAAGGATTGTTTGCTCGTGTCATAGTCTGACATCATTCCACTTTCCATTTATAGATGTAGTGATAATTTGTTGCAGCAGACGCTGTGGCTCATCCTTTAGAAACACCATTCTTTACGTGTAACTCTGGCGTTTTCTGTTAATGTTTCATATGGCTGAAATTTGCTTTCCCTTGTCACCACAGTGACACATACCATATGTCAGAGATAATAATGTGTCTTGAAAAACCTCTAGTGCCTGGAAAGTAATAATGTTAGTGTATGACAATAATTTGTGTGCTATGATGGCATAAAAGCTGTTCTTTGCAGCAGAGACAAATACCAGAACTAGTTTCCAGAGCACAAGGAGTAAATCCCAACTGTATGTAATCCTGCATGTCCCCTATAGGACTTACTTAATCTATCATAAGATGACAAATTTCAATTTTCTACAGCAAATGGCCTTATTTTGTCACAGCAAGCAACGCTATAAACACTTTATCTCTCCTTGTATAAACCTCTTCCTAATAAAATACTTAATTTCATTACATAACACTCTCCAACCGTAATGTAAGTATGAATATTGTAAGTGAAACTCATTTGATATGGTAACAGGGTTTACGTTTAACCAAATAACTGATTCAAATACACCGTGTTTAGTTCATTTAAAACATTATATCCACTGCCCTTTGATATATGTTTACGCTGTGTGATATTTTTGCACAGTTCTGACAGAAATTTGAGTTTTAAGAGGTCGTATAATTCAAAATATACACTAACCCACATAAACACATGGAGCGCTTTTCATTTCACCATGAACGTGTGGATCTCAACATATAATTCAAGGCTGTGTATGGAAATCCATCCCTTCTCTCTGTTACTTATCATTGTCTCCCCTGCAAACGCAAGTAATTTATGGAAATCCGATTACTTTGAATTTAAAATTGTACTATACAGACAAGAAACGACTGTCTTTATAAGTGACTCTCTTTAATTCTCTCTTCCCTGGTTTTTACTTTGCACATTCAACCCCAGCATATGTGCCTTTTGGGCTCTTTCTATGCCACTTTCTTTATCTCTCTCCCTCTTTTCTCTCCATCCAGGTCCCCCCACCCCAGACGACATCCCCATCAGGCCTGCTGGCCGGCGTATCGTAGTGCCCCCTGGTGGCCGTTCCAACATCACATCTCTCAGTTAAGCAGCAGGAAGACGAAGGGGACGCATCCAGAAAACGACAACAGCCAGAGTGCAGGATTGAGGGTGGGAACAGGGGAGGGAAATGGGAGGGGAGGGAGGGAGGAGGAAGAGATGCAGAGGACCACGATTAGTTTAAAAGTTTAAAAAAAGCAAAACACTGAATCCTCATGCCTTACCTGTCACAATGCTACTATACTCAGATGAGAATTGCATCCCTTTTCCTGGGGAAAGTGGTTTGATATTGCTACTAAAGGATACAATTTCTACCAAAGCACATAACATACGACCAGTCTTAGCCTCACTTCTTCCTCTGTGCAGAACACCATACACCCACAGGGAAAACGTACTCACTTGGTGCTTTGGCAATGAGAAAATACACTAGTACAACTTCATACCATCACAACAAAGACAAAAAAACACACCTCAAAGGAAAATGGATACTGCTTTTCTCAGAATGATGCTATGGTTGTTTCATCCTGTTTGGCTTTCAATGTCACCCCCCGTTTTTCTGTAGCCTGCTTTCTCCATAGACAGCGAAGCATAACACTAGATCCCACATTAGCCATGTATTATCATGCAGTACCATTGGTTTAGCTCTAGGTGGCATTGTATATATGGTAGATGTAATGTAGCTTTGTGAATGATGTTGTTGCAGCCTGTTTGGGTTTCCTGGACCAAGTTTTTAAAAAAAGGTATTCGTCATATCTGAGAGCAGGAGTGCTGTTGGATGTGGAGCTGCATGGGCCGCATTAGCATGGGTGACGTGATCCGTGATCCTTCCGCCCCCCTGCTCTGAGGTGTCAGATAAATACCATCCCCATGGTCTAATTGTACTGATTATTGATGTTTAAAAAAGGAACATAGACACATCTGCTTAAAGATTTTGTGAAGACTAAAGAATAGAAATAAGAAATATTAGAAAGGATTTTACGATTCTTTATCCCCAAAGTTTTTATGTTGATTCTTTTTTCCTGCACTTCATCATTGCTGTATTAAAAGAACGTTGCGAGAAACTGTCCTTTTCATTTGCTCGTGGCTTACTGGCTGCTCCTATAATCCTAAAATCATCTTGAGAAGGAGAAGGTTTGGGGAAAAAACGCATAAGACCGTGACTAAAAGAAAAATAAACCTAATTGTCCCCTGTAGCTCAACCATAATGTGTAACGGAGAGCTTTGCAACTGAGGGCCACTACAGAAAAAAATAGATGCAATGAAAGTATTAAGTGACACAAACCTGCTTTCAGATAACAGCACTTCATCTCCGGCTTTACTTTTTCCATTCCTGACCAGCTTTTAGGACGAGGATGACCATCATTCCCTCGTCATCCAAACATAGCCCTCTAACACAGTGCTCAACGCATTCAACACCAGCCCGAGTGTAACTGAGCCCAGTTCAGTTCACCTGAATACTCTGGATCTGATTGTGTTGGGGGGGCACTAGAGCTCTTTTTTACCTCTCTGCTGTTTCCTGATAAGGCAGAGGATTGTGGTGCAGTAAGGGAAGCTTTTATTCTGTTGTTGCCCCACTGTGGGGGAGGGAGGGGAGGAGATGGTGTTTTTTTATTTGACAGACTGAGGCAGGCACATGTGGTGGTTTGTTGTATTTATGTTAGTTTGACAACCTTTGTTACTGTTTTTATGTTGTTTCCTTTTTTTACTGTTGGATCAAAAACCCAGAAATGGCAGGTCAAAAATAAGGTGTGGTGTGGAAGTATGATTTGTTTCCTGAATAAACATGAGTTGCAACTTACTGACTGATATTTTGTGTTTTATAGTATAAAAAATAAGCAAAATACATATAAAAATTTTCTTTAATAATGAGAAGCCTCTAGTTAGTGACTCTAGGCTTTTGCTATATAAACATTTAGACATAGTGGAGAGGTTTCAGTTAACTTGACTGTTACTTGTCTAGTAAAAATTTTAATTCTTCACAAGTAGGTATTTAGTCTTTATGGCAAATAAAGCTTTTTAACACTGGATTAACAGTTTAGCAGATAATGTGTTATCTAAACATGAACAATCGATCATGAAATTGAATCCTTAGTTTTATTAGTTTAGACAATGTGAATACAAGTACAGAAATTCTGCTCCCAACAAGGGCCAACATTGCAATATTGGGCTAACATCATTTACCAACTTTTTCTAAACCTAAAATATGAAAACTGCACCAGGGGCCTCCTACAAAGACACCTGAAAGATAAATATGTTTTTCAACAGGCTTTTACCACACATTGATTTAAGACCAAACTTTTTTTTTTTTTTTTTTTTTTTTAAGACCACACTAATAGTTTTCAACAATTTTGGCCTCTGACATCTTACAAAAAGCAGTGTATAGTTGGTGTCACATTAGAGATGCTTGGGAATTGTTAACAACTCACCACACACAGATTGTTCCATCTAAACTTGTAACATGGTTTAATTTCAGTAAACATTGAAGCAATCAAATAGCTAACCAAAAAATAAGGATTAAAGAAAATAATATAAAATAATCCTTAATTAATCCTACAGTGAGGAAATTTGCAGTGTTACAGCAGGAAAGGGAATATGCAAACATGGATGGAAAAATCAGTGGAAAATAAACAAAAAGTACTGATACTTGTATTCACTGATTTTCCCATGTGTGGATATTCAGATATTGTACAGAAACAAAAATGAAAGTATTGCACATATCAGTGGTATAGCATTCTTCCATAGGTTGAACTGCTGAAGAAATACTAATACTGCACAGATATTCAAATGTCAAAATCTTGAAAACATAGAAGTGAATTAGAAGTTCTTTTCATCTTTCCTCTCATGTTCATCTTGACCCCTCATTTACCCACTGTATAAAATAATTTAACCTAGCCCAACCTGCAGCAGCTATAACAATAAGATGCTGCTTTCACAGTGATGCTTTAACATCGTAATGTAAAGATGTTGTGCAAAATAATAGATCAGTCAGAAGGAACCAAAACCAGTACTTTTAATCTAACACTTTAACTATATTTAGCTGCTAAATATAGTGTACTTTCATTTAAGAACTATATTTACATTAGGACTTTTCCAATAATGAAAATAAATCCATAAGCAGCTGATTGGTTAAGGTTCAGGAAGCATGTCAGGAAAAGCTAATCAGAGGGCCAGTAGGACGGGTCATGTGACCACAGACGCACAGCCAATGACAGAGTACGTTCACCGTAACGTCAGACGTCTCTGTCGCGCGCGCTCTATGATTTCTTCGTTAATAACTCCTAATGAGAAAAATACTCAGTGACAAAAAAACACTGTAAAAATTACCTTCAGCACACACCTCAAGCATAAATGACGGAAGATAGTCACCGGAAGAAATAAAAAAGGAGATAAATACTTAAGACGAACCTGCTGCTGACTGAAAAAGACGTCTGCTCTCCATTTTCTGCACCTCTTAATGCTGTAAAGGTGAGTTGCAGTTAGCCAGACTCAGGGAAACTCCACTTGTTGGGGTGGGGTGGAAACAAAAATGTAATTCTACATCTACAAAGAATTCTACATCTTTGTAGAAATTTACCAAAGCTAAAATTCTAAATTAATTACACTGAACGTTGCCTGTTTCTGCTCCAGAGAAAGTTGTTGCTATTCAGAAAGTAATATCTACCTCCAGTGACTGAATTCAATCCAATTAATTCCAGATTTAACCGGTTTTAGTATAGTTGTGTGTCTTAGTGCATTGTGGTCTAAATGTTGTAAAATTGGTGAAATCTCCCTTTTTTCGTGCGTTTTACACTAAAACAATAAAGGTTTTACAAATATGAAAGTAAGTTATAGTCAGACAACATTGAGATTTTACCCAAAATGTCTGACATGTTTTTTCAACATTAAGAGGTGATGAGGTGCTCAGTGAGGTAAGTAATTTTTTTTCATAACGTTACCTTTGATTTAAGAATCGGACTAATTAAATTCAGCAATGTGAAGTTGGATGAGAAAAAGGGAGATGAGCCATGACTGACTGTACTTTCTGTCTGCTGTGTTTTCAGGTTCTGTCAGACCAAATGACCTCCAGCTCAGAGATGCATCTTTGCTGTACGGTCTGTTCCAACATCTTGAGAGGTCCTGTTGTTCTGCCACGTAGCCACAGCTTTTGTAAAGACTTTCTGAAGAGCTGGTGGAGAGAGAAAAACAACACACCAGTGTCCAGCTTGTAGGAAAAGATGTGAACCACCTGGTAGTCTGATGTTGAAGAAGCTGTGTGAGTCATGCTTACAGGAAAAAGGTCACAGAGCACTGAGAGACTGAAACTTCTGTCTGAACCATCAGCAATCAGTGGGTCTTATGAACAGAGATTCAGAAATACACACCAAACACTGTTCTGCTGCTTCATGTTTCCAGAGCTCTAATTATCGGAGCTGTAGTTCTTGCTTTTCATCTTTGTTATAGGTGTATCAATGTTTTTTTCTAGTTTTACTGCTGACCTTTAGTCAAACATTAAAAAGTTAATGTTTTTACTTTTTTAATAAATTAAAATTTTTCTCTCATATCTGAGAGGACCTGAAGAGCTGATTTTTTTGGCATTTAACTATGACTTTAGGATAAACAAATTTAATGAAAACAGCTGCTGCCTCTGAAGACAGGACAGTATAAAGTAGCATGAAATAGAAATACTAAAAAGTGCAGTTGAAGTACCTCAGCTGTACTACATTTATTTATTATTGAAAACATTTGTTTTTGAACAGTATGTCAAAAGAAAAAATGGATGCTGTGTGATGCCTCAAGTAGGCAGGTGTCCTGAGCAGAACAAGGACACTTTTGATTTAAGTGTCTTACATACTTAACTTGAATACTTGAAATTATCTTCAACGTTTTAACAACATTTTTTTTTTAAAAGGTTAATGTTAAATGTTAACCATCACTACAGGTTGTAATCAGCTGAGGGTTAAAAGGCTTTTTATACTACACACTGGCTCTTACATACTTTTATATGGCATTCTTTCCTGCTTAAGAAAAAGAAAAAAGTGAGTGACGAAACAGTTTTTGACCTACAACTATTTGCTTGAATAAAAATGTACAATAATTCCAAGACACTGTGCCACCCCAGTGTGGTCTGAGCTTGTCCACCCCTGTAAAAAGTCTCTGGCTCTGCCACTGGAAGGAAACAGGATCCAATCAAATCCAGTCCAGAACATGTACTACACTTTTAAGTTGCATTCAGGTGAACTCTTATCTAAATGCTACCCAGTGTTTTCATATCATATGTCTTTTTATCAATGATAATTTGACTTGCTCCTCTCCATATCTCGCCACCTAAAAGAGGGCTTTGATCTGCAAGTTTGATCAGCTGGGTTTCAAGTTTGACTGGGTAGTAACTTTAATCTGCAGGTCAAATATATATATATATATATATATATATATGGCTTTCTCTTGACATTATAAGGCTTTTATTGTGAAGTTTACTGTAGACTCTTAATCATCTGTTAAACCCTTTAAGTGTACATTTATGTGTTTTTGTTAACATTGCAGGAAGGAATGGACTGTGAGATGAAGATAATGAAAGATTAAACTGCACGTCCCTCACAACAGGGCAGTTTGGGTGAAATATCAAGCAGTAAAAAAAGGGTAAGTAATATTTCTTGTCTCTTATTCCTCCATTGCAGACTTTCCTCATGTTGGCCCCATACTGCGTTATGCATATGACCTTCATGTTAATTTGGCATGCTGGTGTGAAGGAAATAGAGAATGGAAATTATATCTAAAAGACTCATGCATGACATTATTAAACAGAATTCAGTGTTTTGTGTCCAGTTTGTCCAACCAGTGCAATTCAGTGTTTTAATGTGAGTTTGCACTCTCAAATGAACTAGTAGATCCACCAATGACTGCAGTGTTCTGCATAGATTGCAAAATGCTGAGTAAATGTCTCACTGTAATCATGTCAGGAGGCAGAGATGGCAATCATAAAATGCAGACTACGTATAGATGAAGAGATAAGTCAGCAATCTCAGTCTAAGCAAGAGTGTGTGGTGGCTGTACATTGGTGTTGTAGGTTGCAAAATGAGGAAGTGCTCACATTAGTTGTTTTCATCCAGCCCTTTCCTTTCATAAAAAAGATCTTAAATCTTTGTGAGTATAACTGCCACAGATTACAGCAAATATTTTCTACATTTATTTGATATATGGAGCTTTACTGCTTATCAGTGGTGATGTCAGGCAGATTGGGGGAGCATTTATCAGCTGAAAATCTCTCCCCCAGATCAGCCAATAATGTGAAAAAGTGCTGCCTCAGCTCGGTCTGCTGTGGAGGAGAGAAGGGACTTTGCCTTCTAGATGACCTAGGGAAGTCGTGGTCTCACATTTGTAAAGTGTGGGTTAGAAAGAGAGGAAAAGGAAAAGCATATAATGCATGTCGGGTGCTGAGGGTGCATTATGAATGAATGCAATGAGACGTCTGTGCTAGAGATATACTGAAGAGGGAGGAGAGTATCCTAACACTTTGCCGACTTAGACCTGATTAGTGTGATGATAACAGCATGATGTGAAATGCTTTTGGCTTCTTGTGTCCTTTGACTCAGTTATATTTGCGTATATTAACCACAGATATTTACACAAATGCTTTCCAGCTGTTATTCAGTACTTGTAGTACTACCCAGGCAACACTAGGGGGCAGCATTATATTTAGACTAGTGGAACGCATTCTGCATTTTCAAGTTTGACCCATTTTACTCAATCTCATTCAATAAAATGTAGTAATTCAGAAATAAAGTGAAATAAAACACAAGCCATGGTTACATTGTTTCAGAAAAAGAAAGTTATTATTTAAGGCACACCTTAATAGTTTGCAACTTCATCACATTAGATTACAGTAAACACACAGTGACAACTGAAGGACAACAAAACCTTAATAGGGATGAGATTCACAAATATGGAACGATTGTGTCCCCAGACTAACTTTTTGTTGAAAAACTTTATCACCTGGGTCAAATACTATTTGTCAGTGATTTTTTTAATTTTATTTTCCTGTTTTTGGAAGAGTAAACTTTTGCCCTATCAGAGGATTACCAATTGCTAACTTGATGCAATAAACCCACTGTTATTTATACAAACAAGTCAATAATAACCAATCACAAATATTATTTACTCCAGGTATTCCTAGCATTAGGCCATCCATTTAACTATCCTGCTATATCTTACAACTTATACAGGAAACCACCTTTGGATTTGTAAAATTACAACGACACCAACAGCAACAACAACACAAAGGTAAGTCAAAACATTGTACCAATGTTCAATAGAAAAGTGCCAACAGTAGTGAATTTAGAGAGTGAAATATGTTTTAAATGTAACTACGAGAGATCAGAGGCTTGAAAGGATTGAGTCATATTGCAGCTAGATAAGATCAAGGTCAACCGAATGACTTTAGAAATCACATTTTACTGAGTGACGATGGAACAAAAAGCTTAGGTTTTTACTACAGACAGTTAAGAGAACCAGCTTAACCATATCTATGGTGTAAGGCATCCCTCTGGGAACTTCAGAGGCAAGTGTGGTTTCTTGGATGTGGTTTTTAAACACATTTATAGCAAATCTTACAGTGTGAACGAGAGTTTTCGTCTTGTATTTGTTTTTCTGGTGCTGAATTTCAGATTAGTAAATACCATCTGCACAAGAATGCTGTTGCAGAGACAGATTGCAAATTGTATTCTTCTGCGACGGGAGCAATTAATAGCAAATACAACTTCACAGACTTATCTGGTGGCACATATGTAATTGGTTTTATCCAACAGAAAAGAGGAAGGGCATTGAAAAAAAATCGGACAAAAACAAACTCCAAAATTAATCTTATCTAGGAGTCGGCTTAATCCTCGTCTATAAAACCATCCCTAAGGGAACAAGTATTCACTCACAGCTTTAGATTTTCTTGTCTCTCTGTGCATAAATGCTACACTTTATGAAGAAGCATGTGCAAAGCAAGGTTCAGTGCAGAACATATAACATCTACCATCTACCTTTTCTATGTTTTCGTAGCTATAAACCTCTATTTGAAAATCCAGTTGGTCATTTGCAGATTGAGGCAAACGTTAGTCCAAAATGTCTGTTTTTCTAAAGTAGTGTCATCAGAATGCCCACTTACTTGGTGTAACTAAACACCGCCGTATAAAACTCCAAGGTCAAGAATGGACCTTGAAGCTTAGCTTGAAAACCACTGTTTGGTAGCTGTATTTTAAACCCTTGTTGTGTACCCAGCTTAAGAAAACTTTGCCTACATGTTTTGCCTACATCTGCTACTGATGAAACTGGGGCATCGTACCAAAATGCCGCAATCCTACCGTCTTTATTAGCTTAACTAGCGAAGCTAAGCATCACTACAACCATGGATCTGCTGCTATGATAAAATGAGCCGTTCATGCTCAAGCCTACAGTTTGGCTCTATAAATTCTACCTAGGAGGAATCCATTGTTGCTGTCTTAAAAACAAAGGCCTTGTTTTTATGGTATTAAGCTTCCTTTTTAATGTTTTGTACTCTTAGCGTCATGCTCATAACCTCGCGTTCTGTTGGTCACATGGAACAAAGCCATCTACTCAAGCATTCTTCAATATATGTTGCCAGCCAAAGTCCTTGCGCCAGTTTTTGCCAAGTCACTTTCTGTGTCGCACTGCTGAACTGTGTTGCATTTAAATAACCATAATTAACCAAAGTGTCCTGCCCTTGCAACAGCAGCGTGTATAGCTTTCAACCATGATTGACCAGCTGAGCAGGTGTGGCATTGTCTTTGTTTTGGCAGGGAAGTGAGCTTCTTTTCACTTCAGCAGGCTGCCCAGAGTCGAGGCTGAGCAGACATTAGAGCACCAGAATGATGTAAGGGAGCACGGTATGAGTGACGCTCAGTTGAGAGCCATTCTTCGTCAAGACAGGAAAGCAGAAAAGCATAGCTCTGGCATGGCTGCTGCTCCAGGAGTCCATTTTTACTCCTGCAGCGCTGGAATTCTTAATAATGTGGAGGTTTTTGTGAGTGAATGGTGATGCACAAGTGAATACAGTGCTGCATTGGTGTTTGTATAGATGTAGTGGTGCCTGTGCTGGTAGGACAGTAGGTGTGTGAGTGTAAATTGCTGATTAATAAGCTGTGGGCAAGTGATGAAGGACTTAGTGGAGATGTTGGGTAATGAGAGCTATCCTGATAAGTAGGCAGCTGGTTCAACATTGTTGTTCTGTCCATCTTCTATTGCCTTGTTCTTCTCAGTCGTTGATAGCTCGGAGGACTCAGAGTCCACTGCTTTTCTTGACCTGTTGAGTAAAGAACATTTCTTTTTAATAGCTCACTAAGAAACAGAATCATAGTAAAAAGCACTCACTTATTCAGATCGTGCACATTTTTTGTTGTCATGTTTATTCATTGTGTACCCTTTAGCCATGTGATTCATAACATTAAATAATTTTAGATGTAATTTTTAATTCTGCTGACATTTTATCATTTTATCAATCCTGTTATGGCCAAACTTAGCAACTCGTTTTACTGACATCTTATCATTTTTTAAACTGTAGCTTTAATGAGGAAAATGTAGCAGCTAATGTTACCAAAATTTTATGATCTATTTTATGATCTGTTTTAAATTCTGCCCTGTGATGGTGAAAATGAGCTATAATAATTTCACCATTTTACCCTAATGCTGGTCCTGTCAGAGCCACAGTTAACAATGTTATCGACCTTTAATCATTTTACCGTAACCTTTGCTCTGTGGTGACATTTGGCCTGCTGGTATTGTGTTAAGCCATACTTAATAGTGACAAATGAACATAAAGTGTGGTGTGAGTCGTACTTCAGGTTCTGGCAAATTAAAAAGACTGGTTTTTAGAAACAGAAAGAATTGAGAGACTTTCCACTTTCTGATGGTGACTTCCAGTTCTTGTCTGAAAAAATTTACACAATGTAAGCTTAAATTCAAGATGTTTTCCAAAATGATTTTATTGTACATGTCTCATTTAATATTTGCCAAAATTAAATCATGACACTAACTAGATTCTTTAAAAATCAGGGGTTATTAGGCTGAACTGGGTTGAACTGCAGGCGGTGTTTAAAACAGAGCAGATAGAAGACAAGTATGGAGACAAATTAAAATGCGAGTAGTACAATATCTATAGTATGTAGGTTCACCTTTTTTCAGTATTACAGTAGTAAACATCTGTTGGCATTTGGGCAAATGTTGTACATGATGATCTTTCTTTAATTTTTGTAAATTAAGAAATTTAAAAAATCTACTTGTTTTTTGTAGCGTATGATTTATGGCATTATATTTTTTTTGAATTTTTAAGTACTTTTAGATATGGTTATGCTGTTTCCATAGAGGTGCAGGACTTTATATTGCAGTGCAAAATTAGCTCACAAGTTATATAGTGCTATTGTTTTTTATGAAACAATAAAATGAAATATTCAGCATGTTGATTACCTATGCTTAGTACTTTTAAATGTATATAGCCCAAGACAGTCTGCTCGATGCGAAATGAATCCTCTTCAAACTATCAAGTACAATCTTTAAGCTGAAGCTCAAGCTGTTTTTCTCATCCTAATTTTCCACAGACTTTAGTATATATTGGTTATGGTTTTTTGTGTACTATAGTTAGAGAAGGTTAGAATCAATGAATGATTTAGACAGACTACAAAAAGCAAGTCATTTTCAGTTATCTTACTAAAGTTATCTTACTGCTTTTCTTGTCTTGGCTCCCCCTTGCAAGCGTAAACATTGCACCTGTTTTAACATTTACTTATGCAAATTCATTCAAATTAATGGTGAATGTTACCCTTTTACCTGACTTTAATTTATGCAGGTTTCTATTTCCTTCCAGAAACATCTAATTCTAACACAGTATATAGTCAACATGGGGGGACACTCTCTCTGCCTGTCACTGTGTTTCTGCCTTAATCACACACCCACATACAGTGTATGGGCCAACTCTTCTGCCTCAAATAGGTACTTTGCTGTCCTTTCACACCATCCTACATGCTTACACCAGCCAACAAGGAAAACTGTTTTTTAACTTTAAAATTATGCCTGATTATAGTCTACCAACTACAGAATATTTTATTAACTGCATATCAAATCAACCAAACAGAGTATTCATTAAAGATTGTAAGAGCATTAATTAATTCTACCTTTATTTTGAAAAAGAATCATTGCTTTTTAAATGTCTTTAATTTCACAGCAAGACTACAATGCAAGTTATTTTACAAAAGGACAGCATCGGTTGTAGTGAAAGTGTAGGACTGGTAATGGAGGTGACTTACTTTTCTCTGTTAAAGACAATGAAGTCTCTCTGGACATTATCCAAACGCTGCTGTAACTGCCCATTCTGGGGGGGAGAAACAAACAGAGAGCAATACTCAACAATCGCTACTGGTTGTTGTGAAAAAGCAACAGAATCGGAGCAAGTCATAAATAGTTACTATACTCAGTTTCTGAATTGATTACTATAAATGCACATAAAATTGTTTTTACTGTTATTGGTTAGAGACATAGCAATTTGTATCTGCTGGCATACAGGACCTCACACTCAGTATGGTGCAAAATATTCCCTGTATACGCTGCATTCCTCAGTTTCTTCTCCTTTAATAAGATGCCGGTTGAAGGAATTGACCTAACTTTAGAGGACACTTGTGCTCTGACGTCTCCAACTGCTTTATACATATTTGGCCCACTTAATCATGTGTCATGGCAGGCTGTCCCCTCACCAGTGTAGTGCCAATACAAGTAGACAGGTGCTTTCTCACTCTCCCAAGGAGGCATGAGGAGGCAGATCATAGAGATACATCATTATTTTGACACTGTACCCCATGTGTGTGTGAGCGTGTGTGTGACAAAGAGACACAAACCAGCAGAAACACAAGACTTAACTTAAATCCAATTCAAATTAGATGTTATACTTTACTAAATGCCTCAACCCAGAACTGCCCTCTTGGGACCTTCAAAATGTCCTAACTTTGTAGGATTTCCTAAACATCTTAATAATCAGGGCATCTAAGGGCATGCAGCCCTCATCCTAAATAAAAGGATCAAATATGAGGTCCCGTGTGCACAAATGAGCATGTGCAGCTTCCCCTCAAAGCTCGATCAAATTGGCCCTCAGAACTCCGAAATGGCAGACTTCCTACCCAGAGCTGTCAGTCACACGGCCCAGCAGAGAGGTTCTGTACAGGTGCTGCCACGGCAGGAGAGCAGCCACTGGCATCCAAAAGCCATCAACTAATTTAGGGCAGGAAGACAGAGAGGAGAAGGGGGGGAAGCTCGAGGAAAAGGAGCAGAAGGAGGCGTGCGTGGATTCTTATAATGATTTTGCCAGCAGGAATGAAAGGGAAATATAAAGCAGGTTTACAATGAGAATCCATCTTGATTGCTAGTGAGCCTTTGAGTTTCTGGTTAGGGGAGACTATTACTACAGGATCGCAAAAGAAAATGGTACATTCACATGAGCACAGAAAAACATAAGTACATAACCTCCAAGCATCCAGGCTGAAACTGTGAGAACAGCTCAGGTATAAGCGATGTAGACTACAGACAGGACAAAAAAAACAGGCTTCACAGACAGAGGAGGAATACAGTGCTGCACATCATTTGTCAAACATGAGTTATGGATGTGATACATAAAAGACATGACAGATGACATATTGTCCTTCTGATGCTGTCATAATGACGTATCTCGTGTTGGATCCAAAGGCATCACAGAGCCTGACAATACAAATGGCTTTTTTTGTATAATTTTTAACCTCATACTACATATAGCACAAAACATATGTACTTTTCCCTCATCACTCTTTTTAATCTAGTCCCAAATAACCACACTTTTTTGTTATTTACAATTGAATTAGTCATTAGTTAATGAGCTGCAGAGCTTAAGAGCTTGCAATAGAGCTTCTCTTTGGTGCTATCGGTATACGAAGGAAGCCCCTCACATGCAAAAAACAAACCGTATTTTGTAGCAAAATTTGCCACCACCTTGGTCTCACTGTTGTCATTTTTGCACTCTGCATTATTTACATTCCTCAGCTGAAGAGTGTCTGTTATCTCCATTAGAAAGCTGAGACTGTAATGTTTGAAGGTCAAATGCTACAATAACTTGTTTTGTCCTGATTCTTAGTCAGACCTCTGAACATGATCCTGGTGTTCAAGCTAATAAAATACAAAAGAAAAATACTTTCACACCTTGACTGCTTTTAATACGGCTCATCTAAATTTTCACAGCACCATACATGCCTTGCTAAAATGCTTTTCAAACCATATGCAAACAATTAATTCAACTCAAATGTCAGAAATGCTGATATTTCAAGCTTTCTTAGACCTCATAGAGTTAAGGTCAGTGTGATAACTGATTTTTGCATCTCCTTGCCTACTCTGTCTGGATCATTGACAGTCAGATGGAGATTGTTCATTCCTTCCTTTAGGATGTTCTATATGTATAGATGGGTGAGAAGATAGTTGCATGTAGACAGAGAAAGCAGGTTGTAAAACAAGCCATCACACTCAACCTGTGGCCTTGCAGAGAGCCAAGTAGCAATGTTGTTGCAGACAATTCACAACTTGTTTCTCTCTCTCTGTCTCCTCCTCGCTCTCTCCCTTCCTCACTCTCTTTATGTGATGCTTTTAAAAAGACAGTTCAGAAGCTAATTGCTCCAAATGCTAGATTAAACTTTCCATTTAATGAGACAAACCAACAGGGAGTGTTCTGCTGGACAAGAGCCCAACAGGGACTTTTCTCAAGGTCCATGGTGTTTCCGTCTGGAGCTGGGGCTGACTGCTATGTGTACAGTGTGTGTGTGTATGTGTGTGTGTGTGTGACTAAATACATACATGACACATCAAACATGTGCCCTGGAAATTAGAAGAGCAATACACTGTCTGTTCTTAATAATATGTCAAATAGTGCAGACATATTTTATGTCAGCACTTTTGGCCAAACCTGCCACTACTGAGTATAAAATTCTAACAAGGTGTACCTCTTAAGCTACATCTGTTTTACTACCTCTGATGATATTCCCGCATTTAGACCTAAATGGAAGACCAGCTCTGACTCTGCACTTTTAATCAGTGGCACACATGCTGTATCCCCAGACACACATTCACTTCTCTCTCTCTTCCAATGGCCCATCAATTTACCTGACTCTAATACTAATGAAGGGATTTTTCATTACTTCTATGCAGCCTCTGTTTACTTAGCAGTAAGGATGCATTCATTTTCATAAAACCAATCTTTTTTTCTTCTTAAAGACAAGACTAAACTTCATTTAACCTTCCATCTTGACTCACTTTGAATGTTTTTTTTTTCTTTTCCACTACTAAAGCAGCAAGAACCAACATAGACTTTATATTTATTTTAGTCTAGAAACCACAGAGCTACAACCTGCCACACACATAAAACACCATAGCAACAACACAGTGTGCCACCTCTCTAAATCAGTTTAACTGGGGGTAACTGGAGGTTATCAGAACCTTACAGCACTGGACTGAAAATTATCTGTACGAAGACAGAGGGAAAATAAAAGGAGCACACACACATATTAAGTAAGCACTTAAAACCTGTGGCTGTCCCAACTGAGACTCCCTCAAGTCAGCAGAGGTGCCTGGAAAGAACGGCACAACGCCATGCAGAGAAGAACCTGCAGAAAAACATTGCCGTCCCTTACGTACTTAGGAACTTTAAAGGATTTTCTACAAACACGGCATCCAAGTGCGCTTCAGATCCAGCAACTCTTTTCTGGTTCATCCTCAGGATAAATCTCCCAAACACAAGCTGAGTAATAGAGGAAGGAGTGCACAGACCGATAAATAAGGTAGACTAAACGACTGCTCCACAAGCACATGGCACAACACATGAAATCCACCTCTACAGGACAGAACTAAGCAGTCCAACTGCATTTAAAGGATAAGAGACACTACTTTTGAGGACAGCAAAGTTCACATTCTGGATAAAGACAGATGGTTTCACAGAAGGATCTACGACACCATTTATCCAGTACTTGTAATGCAGTCTTGAGATCTCTTTCCAGAAACTTTGATCACCTTGAGCCATCCCTGACCTGATAGCTTCACAACCATTCACACAGTGAGGTGTGTGAGTCTTGGGTCAATAATAGGCCAGGAGAAGCCTCTAGGATGAGAGGTGAAACATCTTCAAGAACCAAAAAGACAATTTCAGTTGCCTTCCACTGAAGCTTTTAGGGCAACCAACAGCATAAAATCCAGCCAAACATTTATTAACACCTAAGCAAACGACTTGTCTGAACAAGTTTAAAAAATGGCTAAAGCTGATTGGGAATAATGATCATTTTAATACTGTGTGCTCTATTATCGTACTCATAACTGGTCAGGAATTCAATTCTAAACCATTTGTGTTAAACCTAATTCTTATTCTAGAATTTATATTGTAACTTGAATTGGCACTTTGCAGTTGTATGACCATCCCATCACTGGAGTAGAGGCATAATAAGCCTAAATAGTGTGTTTCAAAATCTCAATTCTCTACACGGTCGACCCTCTCTTTGATGACATTATTATGGTAGCATCATTAAGATGGCTATATTGCATCATAAAGACATGCACACATAAAACCCTTTCTTCACATTGTATCCCTGTACTGCTATTTTGAATGAAACCCTTGGTACAAAAATAATTTCGAGACAGGCTTCCAGTCTATCTCACAAATGCATTAAATAACAAACCTGAATGACACCTCTGATTAGGAGAGACATGCCTGTGCGTCTCAGTGTGTGTGTGATGGGAGCGTGCCAATTTATTTTGTTCTCGCGGCACGAGTCCAATTTTCTGCTGTATATTATCAGTGATTTAATTGAGCTAATTCCATGCTACATTATGAGCGTAGCAGTGACAGGAGGGAGAGGCAGACAGATAAAGCGACGGCAGCAAGAAAAATGGATGAGGAAGGGGACGTTTGCTGAAAGAGGAGGGGAAGGGGAGTGAGAGCAACATGTAACCATTGCTGTGGAGGGAGTCTGAGGGCAAAGCAG
This sequence comes from Dascyllus trimaculatus, assembly GCA_024666655.1. Taxonomy (NCBI): domain Eukaryota; kingdom Metazoa; phylum Chordata; class Actinopteri; family Pomacentridae; genus Dascyllus; species Dascyllus trimaculatus. The sequence goes on along the minus strand of CM045459.1, from coordinate 24,436,243 downwards.
GAGAACGAAGGTTGGAAAGGAAAAGAGGAATATGCAAAAAGAATAGCGAGCAAGCCTGAGGTAATGAGTAAGAAGCAGGCTGGGACAGGCATTAGGGCAGCTTTCTTCATTCAATATTGATCTGCTATGCTTCAGCAAAGCCATACAGACATCTCCTTCTCCCTCTCTCTCTATCCCTCTCTCCCTCACACACTCACATCAAGCACTCACTTTCTGTCTTTCTTTGTGTCTCTCTTACATGCATCCATCACAAGTGGCCCCACAGGCATTAGGTAAATGGATATGGTAAAGCATTGCATAAACACACTGATATTTATAGACAGTAAAGTGAGTGTTCAGACGGACACACAGACCAGCACACACTGCAAAATATGATGCCAGAAAGCGTGTTTGGCCACATGTTGACCAAGGTCCCGACAAGGACAGTTTCACACAAGGCTTATCACAGAATATGGTATCTTAGAATAAGACAGGGGTAGAGGGAATTAAATAGGACTTTTTTGTAATGTTCTACTTTGGATTCTAACATGGTTTTTCCTAAAACACTTCACTGATCTGCTTTAAAACTCCCACACAGAGAGCAGGAAGAAATTAGTTTCTGTCAATACATGGCACTCACAGTCATTTATTGTTTTAAAATAATTTAAAGTAGCTGTCTTACTTTTCATATTGCCTAAATTATACTACAGTGACTCAAGAGTCTGTTTACATGACTCATATTTAGTTCCCCCCTTACTTTGACATTACACTGCTGCTTCATCTGTCTCCATAAACATAACAAATGTTTCCCCGGAAGCCTACTATCATTATTTCATTAGAATAGGTGCCTTTCTCTTTGTCTGAACAGGCCAAGGGATGACAAATGTTGTCTAGCTGCACGGTGAGATATTACTGATATACACACACAGACAAGTCTCCACAAGCAGCTGTCAGCTTTCATAAAACATGGTGCACTTTGGGCCAGCTCTGACTTCTTATTGCAAGCTGGCACAGTAAGTGCACTAGAGTCTAGACCGCACAAATTGCTTCACTTCTATTAGAAAAGAGTTCCATAAACTGTTGTAATGTGCCAGAGGGTGGGAGAAGAGCCAGACTTAGTGACTTTGCAATGGCACAGGTTGTATGTGTGCTTCAGCTGAAAGCCACCAAACCCAAAACACATTATTGCATTATCTGTCTGTACTGTATTTGATTCTAGTTTGAGTGTTTGCTGCCTGATAGCTCTGAGCTTTTATGTCAATAGGAAAAACCGAAGGAGTCAGATCTGGACAGAAGCCTAGCATTCTCTCCAGTGTTTCACCATTCAGTTGACTCCTGTTCTGTAAATACATTTATTCTGGTAAAACAGCCAAACTACCTTTATAAAGCAGGAAACTGAATTGAAATTGAATTCAACTGAAGACTAATTGTAATAATTACTATATCTCCAATTCACTGACATACACCGACCAGACGTAACATTGTGACCACCTGCCTAATGTTGTGTTGGTCCCCCTGATGCGATCAAAAATGCTCTGAACCATTGGGCATGGACAAGAGGACCTCTCAGGGTGTCCTATGGGGTCTGGAACCAGGACGTTGGCACTGGATTCTCTGGGTACTCTGGCTTGTGCTGTGGGGCCTCTGTCAATCAAACTTGTTCCACTGCATCCTGTTGATGCTTGATCAGAATGGGGTGTAGGAAGTTTGGAGGTCAAATCAACATGTTGGGCGAATTTCATGTTCAAGGTGTTCCTGACTGATGTTTTTTCCATGTGGTGAGGTGTATTTTCCTGCGGGGGTAGTCCAGTGACATTTGGGATTGCCATTTGCATGAGGGAATGTTCTTGTTCTGGGACAATGTTTATTTGGGTGTCTAAGTCTCATCAACACGGATGGCAAAATCCAAGGTTTTCCAGCAAAACACCACATAGTACCAATAAGATCATTGTTATTCACTTCACCTATTGTGGCTGATTGGTGTATAGTTGATAGTAACTATCAAGTTGGGACAGGAATGTGAGTAACAGGCCAAAACCCCTCATATCACAGTTGAAAACGCGTTTTGCACATGAAATTTTATTCAAAAAATTGTTCAAATACATATTAACAAAATGTAACCTTAAAAGATTTTTTCTCAAAATACTAGTTGTGTGTGTTTTTCCAAGAGAATCCCTTGCATAAAAACATGTTAAATTGCCATTTCGTATCCCACAAGCAGGGTTTCATTCAAGATTTTTCAATGATATACGTCTTATCTGGACCTAAAATGCAAGTAAACACACATGACTTAGCCTTAAAAACAAAGAAAACAGCACTGATCAGTTCTAACTACTGCAGAAGACCAAAAATGAAATCGCTGCTCTCGCTCTCACAGTGTGTGATGTGCATGTGCCTCCCACGTCTCACTCGACCGGGCGTTCAAATTAACCTTTCGGCACTTCACCGTCTGTTTTGTACAAACACTCGGAGGACAACAGCTGATTTATGTAGAAAGACTGGAAATAATAAAACCGCAAGGTGATTGCATTCTCTGCCTTCCCCTGTACACATGGCAGTCAAAGCAGGCGATTTATTTCAGTGAAGGTGCGGAAGAACGGAGCTCTAAAATATGTCCTTGACCTCCTTAATAGTACTCCAGGCACATTTAAAAGACAAACCAAAGAGCAACTTATCACCTGTAACTGAGCCAAGTGGAACCAACGGTCAGCTTACTTTAATGAATAATGATGAGCGCTTAGGAGAGACACTTAAAAGAGCTGGTTTAGTGGGTCCTTAGTGGATCATACTAGCTCTCCTGAGGACATACTAAATTAACCTAAAATTGAATGAAGTTTATGCTTAAACACACGTTTCCTGAAATTCAATTGAAGTTCTAAATTGATTAGATTAACTAAATTCTAAAAATCAAACCAATGTTAAGTTTTTCCAATGTTTCTTTTGCTGCTGTTTTCAAGTGGAAGATGTGCAATTTTGGAACAAATCCTTCTCATTCTTCTTGTGTAACTTGTAATTAGTGTGGTTAATGTTTTTAATTATAAACCTTACCTGCGGGGACCCGTCAGATCCCTGGTCCCTGGTCTTCCTCGCAAGTCTTTTCTTCTTCTTGTGAAGCGGTTTGGACTCCAGGATCATTTCCTCCAGCTCAAATGTGGGGTCACAGTTTAGTCTCCGCCTCTGTAGGGACACAAACGCATACAGATACACATTTAATCCAAGGTTATGGTTGTAATGGTGTTGCAGTATCAGATTTTCACTTCACAATTATTGTCGCCAAAAGACTACATGACAACAATATTATCATGAGAGAAATAAAAATATTGTTTATTGTCTGTTTGGTCTTTTTTTGCCAATAAATTACACTGACAGAAATATCTATACCAGTCTATGCTAATACCTGTATTGTTTATTGTCCTGTGTTGGAAAATCAAACAGATGGTTACTTGTGCTGGATTATTTACAATATTGTTATTGATGCATAATTATAATGTCAGGTGTTTTTGTGTTGGAACTAACTTTCAGCTTAAAACATGAGGAAAATGTGGAATTTTCCATTATGTTAGTTATTATGCATTGATTTAATCTGATCCAGAACACCTAAGGTACAATGCATTAGGAAATGATAAAATGTGACAGAATATAGAGAGAAGCTATGCAAACAGACAGAAAGCTAGAAAATTAGGAATCAAGACATAAGACCTGAGTTTACCCTCAAATGTTCAAACATCAATAGCCTGTAAGCGACTAAAGACAGAGGACAGGCCTATAATTATACAGAGAGATGGTGTCAATTCCTCATTGATCCCCTGTGCTTTTCCTCTGCTGTGCCAGGCTGACCACAGGGGATACCCGCTGCTCTGCAGTCGCTATACACTGACAATTAGATATAATCTTTTTGTCGTCCATTTCCATCCACTAGTTCTGCATTTATTCGGCTCTAACAGTCAGCAGTGACACTCACTGTCAACTTGCTGCTTCTTGAAAATAATACAGAAGAGTTTTGTGTTGCTTCATCACTGCGTTGTTGCACACTATTTCTTTTAAAGAGACTTAAATAAAGTTGAGTTAAATTCTCTGCGGACTTTCTTTGCAGATTCTCCTCCAGACCTTTTCTTCTTGTACAATTACCAGCTGTACCAGATACTTTAAATCAGTGCAGTCACTGTAAGAACCTGACACTACAGAGAATGGCACAGCAGCCTGCCAGCCAAGCCGCTTGACTTCCTGCCTAATGATATTATTACACTGAAGCGGAATCTCCACCCAACTTGTCACAGTGATGCAGAGAGCACCTGTAGAGCTGCAGGTAGCCGCGCTGATGCTTTCTCTGCCTTCATCTGCATCTAAAGAGGCATGCACATGTGTGATGCTGTGTGTTATTCTGCATCGTAGCAGTCTGTACAGCTGTCTACACTCAGTGGGTGGCCCAGCTCAGCCCAGCAGGGGGCGATGTTTGCAGTCTGACTAGAAAAGATTAGATGAAGAGTGGGTCGTTCTGGCTACATCTTTCTTTACTCACATCTTTGCCTCCTTAGGGGAAACGCTGGTATGGAAACAAGTACAGTATAAGGGGGGATTGGTTTCAGGGATATATGGTGTTTTTATTATAAAATCATGTTATCTTAAGTCTAACAAAGCTGCAAGGTAATTTGGAATAAAGCATCTACAGATGGTTTATTCATAGTTGGGTATATGTAAATTTTTTGGTGCGTTAATGTTGTGTTTCTGCCATTTTTTGAGGCTAGATTAGAGAAGATCTGATTAGCAACATGAAATAGTAGGATAACGTCAGAAAAACATTCTGTTCCATTCAGACGTAAACATTTTCCCGGGTAGCAAACTGAGGCAGTTTATTTCTGATGCTCACATTGGGAATAAAGCCTGGAGGAAGCTGTTTGCTGAGCACAGCGTCCCAGTTGACGTCTGACATGTAGTCCAGATCCTGCAGCTCTGCTAGACAGGAGATGCGCTTCTGGACATCTATGCACAGCAACTAAAGGAGACAACAGGATTAGAGTGAGAACAATTGTCCACGGGGGAGGCATGGCTGAAAAGTTATGGACAGAGTCCCGCTGAGACATGAGCACATGTTTGCCCTTAAGGATGCGTCTGAGAATGAGGATACAGGGACAGAAAAGGGGGTTGGAGGTGGGAGATACTGAGGAAGGGACATGCGAGGGTGGAAGGAGGGAGGCGGCTGTAAAGAGTGACAGAGGGAGGAGACTGAAGGGGAGGAAAAGATGGTGAGATACATATAGGAAGCAAATGGTGATGAGGAGAAGTCAGCAGTGTGTGAAGCATGAAAGATGAAGGACAAATATATAGAGCGTGGAATTCTCCTCTTACATTCTCTTTCTTTACATAGCTTCCTCTCTTTCTCCCTTTCTCTCACATTCACTCACACACGCACACACACACACACTCAAATGCAACTGGAATGCCAATGAGCTTCGAGGAGTCTGAGCACGAAGCAATGCAACAGTTTGACTGCAGTGGATCGCTGCCAAGACAAAAGCCAAACGCTACAACAACAGTGCATCTCTTAGCTCTGCAAGTGGCAACAAGAATAGACCTTTGGCAGTTCATTACCGACACACTGTTGATATTTAGACTAATTACATCAAATGAAAACACTTGCATCTAAATTATTGTAATTAGGGAGTGATATTAATACTGATGTTTCACACACATCAAAGTATATTCTTCAGTTTCTTTGCACCATTTGTTTGGGTATGTTGACTTTGTCCCTTGAAATATAATGTCTAACAGTTTGACTGTGACTCACTACAGCACAAATTTCACTTTTTGAATACAAATTTTACTCAATGATTAGAATTCTGAAGCCGCTCTGCATGCACACAGCGAAAGTGATCCCCTAATTAAGATTCTGTAGCTACAAACGAAGTGCTGCGGTCAGGTATGAATAATTGTCTCCCCACAGGAATTAAAGATTTCAAACGCTGGACAAAAAAAACTCCAACTGTCTCACAAAAAAGGGGCACAAGTGCATAACTTTTAAACCTCCTGTTTGTACATATGCTGTGCATCAATCAGGTAATTCAACTGAATTTAACATGTAGCTCCCTTACCTTTCTGAGAAGCGACTTCATCTCCAAAGACCAGGCTGCTGGGTAACTGGGATGGACCTTGTGAAATGTTTGAAGGATCTCATTAGTTGGTGTAGTGGATCTCATCACATATGGTCTCTGAAAAGAGGAGATGAGAGAAGATGAGACGTTATAGACCACTTGCATTCACACTCCTGCGCAGGAGTTTTCTTTGATAAAGTATGTGTCTTAAAGTTTGCTCCGCACTTGGCTCTTTCTACTCGCTCTTGTCTCCTCACCTTTCTTGGACCCATTTTCTTGACTGATGGGGACAAATGACAGAGGAAACAGAGAATGAGGGAGTATCCTCCTTCCTTTTTAGCACAAGAAGGATTTCTGTGAGACTCATTTTGGAGAATCAGAGCGACACAGTTAGGGACAAAGCTAGATCAGTCTGGCTGAAAGGAGATGGGCACAAATGGGTAAAAATCCTCCTTTTGACTCACATTTTTAATATTTCTATGTGACAGAGTTGCAAAAGCGAATATAGAAATAAGAAATTGAAAAGATGAAACGAAAACCGGAGTGATGTGCAACCGAGGCGTCACCTGTGATACACTGGAGGCAGATGTTCAGGAGTCCAATAAGGCAGAAATTGGCCCATATATTACAATACAATTTCATTCTTTTGTTATTTTGCCACACAGTCTCTGTGTTCCCTCTCTGCGGTTGGAGAAGGTTAATCTAATATAGAGAAAAATGGATGCTGGAGGATGAGAAGCTAAGTGTCGGTGACGGATTTAGAGAGAAGCCCTGGACTTGCAACCAGTGGTCAGACCCAGCAGGAAAGTATTGGATAGAGAAAGGAGTTAAATGGCGATATGAAAGTGAAGCATGGATGTAGTAAAAGGTGGCAGGAGCTTAACAGAGAGAGGTGGAAGAAGTTGGGAAGAGATCGAAAGATGTATGCAGTTGGATAATAGTGAGCTGGATTGCAAGTTTCGAGAACAACCCTGAAGCTGATTTACACTTTATAGACAGTGTTGAAATGTGCCAGTCAGAGAAAAGTAGTGGGGAACCCCCACAGGAGGTGGGAGGATGAAGTGAAAATGAATCGTCTGGGAACAAGGTGAGGGTGGTGTGCAGAGAGAGAGGGGTGACAGAAAGTATGGGGGAGGGCTAGAGAAACTTCCAAAAAAAGTATATGGAGAGACAGCAAGAGAGAGTCTGTGTCACTTTATGTAATTTCTCAGTGCGAATATGTGTTTAGCAATCCTCTGCTGAATAAGGTAAGAAATACTTGAAAATCACACGATGCCGCTTTGCAGGTTGATGTGGGCCAGATGAAGACGTAGCTTTGAGGTCAAAAAAGGACAGAAATGATGAAACGTGTTAAAGAAGTGGTAGAGGAAGGTTGTGCGGTAAGATATAACTCGACGGCGGACTTGAGATATTTCGGCAAGAAGGAAGATGCGACTTTAGGGTCCGAAAGAAGACAGAATGCATTTCAGAAAGTGTAATGGAAAGTGATGAGGTAAAATAAGCATCAACAGATTTGTCGAGGAGAGAGAGAGAAGATTGAAATGTTAGAAAATGATTTCAGGGACACTTCTCGACAGCTCCAGATCAGTTTCGGGTGTTTGGGGTCCTTTGTTGGTGTCGGCAGAGGTTACTGAAGTTTGTGTGATCATCATCCTGAAATATGAGAGCAAATTCTGCAGCTGCACTCTGATTTGAGTCCACAACCAGCGCACCACTTTCAGCTCCGAGACTTGGTCCAACAGAGTAAGAAGATTGAGTGAAAACATTTCGTCCTGTGTTTATCTCCATGACATCCGAATTAAACTCCTCCAGATGGGACCAGGACGAAGGAAACAAATAATAATTTAAAAAATCAATTCCAATTATATGGCTGTTGGAGTAACTCATCTTATTTTCTCGTTCTCCTGCAGTGATTCGTCTCACACCATGACTGAACAAACGTCTTCCCCAGTAAGGTCAACTTAAATGTAAAATTCAATTACAATTCCGCCCTGAGTTTGTTTCGTGGAGGACTTTCTGTATTTCCCACTGATGAGACTTCTCTAGCACTGTCTTGTAGGTGTCGTACACATTACTGACTGCAGCTAAGTGCGGCAGACCACATTGAGGCTGAGCTGTGACATGGACATGGTGACGGCGTGTCTAAGTTACCTGTCCTCTTAGTAGCTCGTAGGCTGTAATCCCCAGCGACCACCAGTCAACAGAGAAAGAGTAGCCGGGGTGGGACCCCTCGAAGGTCTGAAAAAGCTCGGGAGCTGATGGACAGAAAAAATCATACAACATAATGAACATGATGGAATTTTCATCAATCTGATGTTAGAAATGTGTATTTTGACACTATTTTTGTCCAATTTATTTTATCTATAACCCTCTTCAGACATGAAATACACAACATAGATATTTTCTTTTACACCGATAACATTAAAAGCACTGAAAGCTGCAGTGATTAGCATTGATCATCTTCTTACAATCCAATAGTCCTTGGGCCCTGGAATTCATGTGGGTGTTACTTTTACACACACACACACACACACACACACACACACACACACACACACACACACTCACACTCACTCTAAAAAGTTATTCAATGGACCTCTTCCCACCACTTAATTAAATGCATAATTTCAAGATAGAAATTCTTTTACCTTTTTAAATTCAAAGTTTTATTTTGATGGGTTGGGGTGACATAACAGTGTTTAGGATTGCATCAGCTTAATGTGAGGAATTTAAACCCAAATTTCTGCACTGGTTGATTTCAAACTAAATGCTCACATAGCAACTAAAAGAAACTGGCTTGATAAATAGGTTTTTCTTCACCTCGAGGTCAGAATTACTTCCATCTGAACATAACTGGACAATCTCAGATGTTTCAGATTGTGTGTTAGAGGACGTGTAGGCTGAACAAATCTGATACAAAGAGCATTTCAAGGTGAGTATCAAGCGTTTTGCAAAATAATTCTACAAAAACAATGAATTTGGGAAGATTTTTAATTGTGATCTGACCAACAGTGGACTCAGCTTAGGATGCACCTGCTGCAGCAGTTGGTGGAATATACTGCACATAGCTAATGCTAATCATATTCAGCAGTGAAATCAGGCCACCCTGCCCTTTAGTTTAGCAAACTAGTAGATAAGAATGACAAAGTTTCATTTGACAAATCTGTGGAAAAGCCAGTTTCCCTAAGTCAGTCTAGTTTATTGGTTAAAAGTGGCCAAAACTCAAAAAGATTAATGCAAATGATTTATTTGTTTAGCACAAACATTAGTTTTTAGAATGTAGCAACAACAGTTGCTGAATTCAGTGACCTCGCCCAGCAGGCCAACGTGCCCTGCCACACTGCAAAAACTACAAAAGCGCTGATAAAGCCTCCAAACTCCCCAGATCCCAATCTGATCAGGCATTCAAAGGGTGAACCGGAACCATAGAGGCTCCACCTCGCAACCAACAGGACCCAAAGGATCTGCTGTCAGAGTCCCAGTGCCAGACACCCACAGAGGTCCCATGATTCGGTGGGTCACAGTTGTTTTATTGGTACGAGGGGAGCTATACAATATTTGGCAGGTGGTTTTAATGTTGTGGCTTGTGGGTGCATCAGTTTATCAGTTTTTTTGTATTTCAGACATTGCCGTTCCCTAATTTCTTTATTCGGACAGAGAAGGGCTGTTGCGGAAAGTTTGCCAGAACATTGACGCCTTAATTAATGACCAGTGACAGTGCAGGCGACACTTGCTCTCTCTCCTCACAGCGAATCCCCTCGTGGATTTTCTCATTAGTTTTATCACTTATAGGAGAGGACATTCCGCAGCTTATTTTCCATGCAGCTGGCATGGAGGAAAATAGAAATAATAGCGAGGGAGATTATGAATGTTGGGCGGATTATGAAAAATGTTACTAGATCTGACCCAGGCAGATCGCTATCACCAATTTAATGTAAAAAAATGACCTCGGCTTATTCAGACATGAGACCGACATGTAAAGTTGCCATTGCTAAGCCAGTTGTAACAAATTACATGTCTGAAAAAGGGGCCGGTGAAACAGAACAGCACATAAGCACAGCACAGTTTTCACACTTAACTGTAGAGTAATTGTGGTTGCAGGTGGTTATTAGGATCTAGTTTGGAGCTATAGAACCACAACATCTCTGTAATGAATAAATTATGAAAAAGGCATAAGCTATCAAGCCACTTAAATTGGTTAGTTATGTTTCTTTTGCTCCCGTGAAAGTGAATCGTCTATTCTGGGCAAACATGTTGTTCAGCTGTAATAGGATTTCCAGTGGTCAAGAAAGCATTTCCATGACTTATCTCTTCTCTCTATGAAGGTTTATCTGTATCACAGTCAGGCCTGTGAGAAGCGTATGGTATATTCAGCAACATGCACGGACGCACAAACCCTCCTCCTCCCCTTCAATTTGACTGTTTTTCTTTCTGAGGAGGAAAAAGTGTAGTTTATCTCCTGAAGCCTCCGAGAGAGATTATTTCTTTCTTTCTCCCAAAGTACCCATGAATTATCTATTTTACCACAGAGTGTTTGCCTCAAATGTAGTCACTCATGGTTACAAGATCATTCTCCATCATGAACACACTTTAAAACACAAAACTCCTCATGGACACACACACACACGCACACACATACACACACACACACAAACATGTGCTGCCTCATCATTTATATCCGCAAAATCCTGTTAGCTCCTATCTGATCTCTCAGGAGCTGAATCCACATGAGAGTGATCACTGCTGTATTTATGATGAGGACTGCAACTCTGCTGAAAAGAATAAGTGGTGCTTTTTAAGAGCAATACGTTTTTGGGTTTTCATGCATGAAAATGAAATATTCCTGCGTATTTTTTCACGTTTTTGTGGACACTAAAGATAAATGGAATACATGTCGGAGTAATTCAGAGTAATGGTAAATGGTCTGCGATATAGCGACTTTTTCTACCTAAGTGGTAGTCAAGGTGCTTTACGATGTGTTTGGCATTCACTCATTCACACACCAGTGGCAACAAGTAATTAGTTAATCAGAAAAGATTATTTATAACGGGTTTAAAAGGCATGGCAGTCCTTGAACTATGTATGACATGAGGTTCTGTCGGGATAATTGACCAAATCTAAGCTTTGTTGCATGATATTTCAGCAAAATTCTGTCATTTTGTATGCTTTATTTTTTTTTAAAAAAGGCCAAATGAAATGAGATTTAGTAGAAAATAAAGTTAAAACAGAACTTAGCTGTGACCAACAGTCCTGTGAAAAAATCTGAAGGATTCAGCTGAACTGGGCTGAACTGCAGACTGTGTTTAGTAGTAAAGTATCTACAGTATGTAGAACCACCATTAATTTGTAGAATTCATAACATAAAATTATCCCACAGTGAGTAAAAATGTGAGGAGCAAAAAACGGACAGAAACTGCTCAGGGTCCGGTCCAAAGGGTTTAAAAATGTATACCTTACAACAAACCTGTTTATATTGGTTAACATTTCTCAATGCTTGCTTATTGCAAATGGGACTGACACTACAAACATTTCAGGAAAAGTCCAGCTCTGTAGACTTGACTTTAATTATTTGAAGTGTGCAAATACTTTATGCTTCACTGCTTATTTTCAGATTTCAAAATGACATCCTTGTAGTTGTTTTATTTTTCTTTGTGTGTCCTTCCTCCCACCATTTATCAATTACTCCTTGATCATGAATGATAAAGTATTACTCAACAGCATTTTCTCAGATTTTTTTGTAATGGATGTTGACACTCTGGGAGATGAATCAACAAGTCAAACTGCCTTGGAAACAACAGGGAGGATGCCTCCTCCAGTGAAAGCTGGGCTTAACATTGATGAGTGATGTGCCTTTATTTCTGCAAACCAAAGGTCAAAGTTTCAAAATAGTCTGATAGACTGATGTGCTTTGCCACACTGTCATCAGATATGAACATGTGCGATTTGGTGGCAACTCCAAGGTTAACTAGCATAATGGCTGAGCTTAGTATTACAGTTATAGTATATACAGCTGTAGCGTAAATCGAGTTAGAATGTACTATTGTAATTGATGCTCTGTTTAATTGGTTCATGTGCAATTTGTTTAATAAGAGTATGTGATAAAACTTTATTTCTGGGCATAGCCTAATCAGTGCTTGGGGTTTATGTTAGTGCTGTACAGAAACTCTGTAGCAGAAACACACAGGATCTGTAGAACTAATGCACCTAAATATTTATTTATCCAAAGTCATATCATCACTGCAGCATTAGACCATGTTAATGCATAGTGCAGATTTTCCTCATATCATGCAGGCCCAGTTTCCTACTGTTAGCTTCCTTAAATTGTCACCATGAGCCTGGGTTCCGTTTGACTACTGGGGGTGACACATTAAACAGTGAAAGGAATTTTGAACATTAAACTTTTCATTTCCTATAATTTTGTTACCAGTTTGTGCCTTTTCTGTATCCATTTGTGGTGGAATTGTCTTTCTTCATGTAAAGAACAACACAAAACTGAGGGACTAAGAGACAATTTAATATATAAAGTAATAAGGTTTTCTGGCATTGCATATTTCATTCAACTATTTAATCTATAGATCTATCTATATTTTTTTTTAAAAATTCTATTATTTTAATTTAATCTACAGACCAACAATTTTTATTTAATGTTTTTCATTCTGAATCGACACAAATGCTGGAATTCACTCTTGTGTCTTTTGTTTGGGGAAGTAATCTCTTTAAATATACATGTGGCACCTTGTCACATCAGTGATAAATTTAATAATAGTTACATGTTTGTCACCAAAGGTTCAGTGGTCCTGTGAGCTCATAATTAGGATTTTATGAGTAAAAAGGAAGAACTAATCATATGAAAAGAAATATAGAATATAAAGAAATATAAGACCTTCTCCTGTCAGAGATATTACTACATCCATTGTAACCTTTTTTTTTTTTTTAAATAAAAGTCCTCTGGTACTTTCATGTTTTTATTGGCGGGACAAATGCACGTGTTCCACACCTATGGTTGTCCAAGTGTTCAATTTGCTTTGTGAAGCATTGATCAAAATTTCATTTTCTTACCCATGTATGGTTTGGTCCCAGCGATGGATGTTGCCTTCAGGTCTTCTTTTACAATGGCTGCTATATTGAAATCTGTTAGATGGACGTGGCCTGGAGAACAGAGAGACGATGTTACCTCAGAGTGATACAGTTTTCATACACATTTACAGTGTCTCACTCGTGTGAGCCTCTATGCATCCTCAGGTGGCAATGCGTTTTAAGATCACAGAGCTCATTTTACACCATTAATCAAAGCTGTGTTTTCACTTGAAGGTTTTCTCTTGGAATTAAATCCAACCAAAAGCTTACACGTAGCAGGTATTTCACTTTGTATGCAGCTTATGCAAGCGTTAGATATGCAAAAGAGGATCAAAGGAATTTTTATGTACAGCACCATCAAATGAAAACTACCCGAGGCCTTTCTGATAGATGTTGTATGTTCCAATATTGTGTGAGAGGTGGCAGAGCAACCTCAGTGGTTTCCAAAGTCAAACCATTGACCTGTGTCTCACTGTGCTGCAAGATGGCCCAGACTCTTTGCCATGCACACTGAGCACACACTAATGAGCCCAATGTACATGTGTGTGTGTCACACTGAGTGAGAGAGAGAGAGTTTGCTTGCCGCAGAGTGATTGTTCGGATGGATGGGCGTCCCCGGTTACTCCACAGACACGTACAGTAAGGCCATGCAAGAGACTGACATTGGGTTTTAAGATACAGGAACTGCCAGAACTAATCCAACCATGCAAAAAAGCAAATAAAATAATCTCTCCTTGTTTTTCCCCCCTTTTTTTCCATGTCCTTTGCTGCACTCCCTCCCCTCAGTTTGCATTGTCACTCATTTTCCTGCTGTGAACCTTTTTATTCCCCCTTCTCTTTTCTCTTTCCTATTTGCCTCCGATAATTTTCTCTATCCGCTTCTTATTATTCCAGCTTAAATTTTCTTTTTCTTCGATAAACCAAGTATCTTTTCTTTTGCTTTATGCTTTATTTCTTTACCCTTCTGTGTCCTTTGCGGTTTGAAAAATGCTCACATACTGTATTCAGGGCTGTGGTGAATGTACGGGGGGGATATGGGTCTGGGGCTCTGTCAATATAAAGGAGACCATTGTTAATGCAGTCTGATAACTGTGACAAAGGTGCAGCAGGACTAAAACGTCAGTTGACACTTTAAGTGATGCCTAAAGAGCAGAGCTGCTTGCATTTTTTCATATTTCCCTGTTTCTGTCACATACTTATCTTCTTTTTTGTCTTCAACTTTGCAGAAGACAGATTTAGGGCAGGAGTTTTAGATAACAGCCAGTGGGAAGAAATAGACCTACATCATCAAAATGTTGAGCTGCTGGCCCAAAGTATCTACAAGTAAAAATGATGGTATTCAGTAGATGTGTTTTGAGACTTCAACCAAACTGTAATTCTGACATCAGTTTCAACAGCTGATAACAGGGATGGTCAGTTCAAACCTCTTTGGTTCACTTTGGTGTTCTTTTAGACTCATGGGTTTGCCTCAGTGTTTACAATTGTTCGCTAAGTATTAACCCTCTGATGCCCAGAACTCTGTGACGGGTTTGGAAGGCATGTTATCTTTTTAAAAAAATCACCCAAATGTCACCATTGATCAGAACCAGAAAATTTGAACTGAAAGAAAACCCTCAATATTAAACGCCCTTGAACTACTCATCTGTGAAACGTCATTCCACTGTGAAACTTAACCAAGTTTAAAACGGCAATATTTCATCAATATCGGCTTATTCACATTTGTTCTAACTGCCTCATTTTACATTTTACAAAAATCGCCAAAAAATAAACTGTTGGTTTTAACCAGATTCAGTAAGAAAATAAATAAATAAATAAAATTCTGTGCTCCTCTGTGCAACCATGAACCTACTAGTGACTCTGCTGCAACCAACAGTTCCATGACACAAATTCGGGGACATGCAAGCTGAGCTGGGCTGAACTGAAGGCAGTGCTCGAGCAAAGCAAACAGGAGACAAGAAAAAAAAATAGACATGTAAGTCATGAAATATCTACAGCATATAAAGTTACAATTTTCAGTACTGCTTAGCACCTGTTTACACTTGAATGTTGTACATTTTGTTACCAGATTTCTTTCAGTTCTTGTGGATAAATAATCAAAGAAGTGCGACTTTTCTTTTTCTTTTTTGTGATTTAAGACGTTGTAACTATGTCAAACTTGGTCCTTTTTGAGTTCTCCTTACTTCTGGCCATTGTTGTACCATTTCCAAAAAGGTCCAGGTCTCTGTTACGGTAATAAATGAGCCCACGGTGAGTAAAAATGTGACGGCAAGAAATTTAGGAAAAACTGGTACAGAGGGTTAACAATGCAGTGTGTGTGTTGATTCTTGTCCAGAGAGGGATATAGAGATCAATTACACCAACAACACCACTCACAAATCCTTATTATGAAAAATGTATAGCACATTGGTTCTGGAAAAAAGAACTTCAACACAACAGTCGTGCCCATGGAATATTTGCTGGTTAGTGAATGGATGTAATAAAGCAGTGGTTCCTGACTAGTTGGAGTCTAATGAAGGAGAGCTGAGCAGAAGTACATCTCTGGCAGAGTGCTTTTATTTTAAAGTACCATTTCTCGCTGTCCTTGTTTATGACTGTTTAAATGTGTTGCCAGTGAACAATGGTTCAGCTTGATTCCTCATGGCTTAGTTATCTAACGTGTTTTACTGGGATTACCTCCACAACTGTCGAGGTTTGATCCTTAGGTTATGTCACACGGCTGCATGTCTCTTCTATTTTTAATTTCCCTTTGCTTACCAGCACCTCTGAGAGCCCCCCCACCTCACTGCTAACAACTGCATAAAACATACATATACACGACTTTACTGAACGTCCCATTCTGAATCTGTGACCCATTTTATGCGTCCACGCTTACTTTTCTGAACACTTTTGCATGAGCTTTATGTAACATGACGCAAAACGCACTGGCCTCATTTATAAAATAGGAGTAACAAAGCCAAAGCAGTGGTCCAGCACTCTGAAGACTCCCCTGCTGTATTTCCATATCCCCCACACACTGTTTTTTTTCCCATTTCAATGCATTTCACAGTTTTTGCCTTAACTTTATATCCCAGTGGTGCATGTAGATGTTTCTCTGTTGACGCAGCAGGAGCAAAAATGCAAGGTCACCCCGCAAAAAAAAAAAAAAAGTTGATCCTGGCTCAACTTTTTGCCAGACAGCAGTACATCATCATCCAGCAAGGTGCACACTGACCAACGAAATGCAATCTACTGAGTATCATTCCCCCAGCAGTGCAGCCCTGCATTTTTTAACAGCAAGGACTGTTTCCAAGCAGAAATTGGACTCAAGACACAGAACTTTAGTTTCCCAGAGATCTTGTTTTTATATAAACCCTGCAGTTAATACTCATCATCAAATTATATTTTTGTTTTTTCTCCCAGCATACCACAATGCTTCTCTTTCTCTAAGTATGTCACCTATTTCCACATCTGTACCTATTTTCAGACAACATGCATAAACAAACTTATTAAATGTAGTCAGGAGTATTAGAAATAAATATGTCTGAATTTCTAATGTATGAAATTAGTTTTTTTTCTATCTCTTATCACCAAAAAAGAGACAAGCTTTACTCATTCAATACAGTTATCTCGCTAATTTAAGAATCCTGCCTGGAGGGTTTTGCAGATGACACTTTTTTCTACCTTTCCAACGCCTCTGTGCCTAAACACTATAGCGAAATCTGATTTAGATATCATAATTCCCCAGTGACCAAGAGGCACTTAAGCTGCCAAATCATAATGATGAAATAATGACTATAAAACTTTAAGCATTCCCAATTATGCTAATGAAGTCATCCGTTACGTTAATGAGCACATTACTTACCCAATATTTTCTATGGAAACATGCTTGTCTTCATGTACATGTAACTGAAACTGTGGGTATAAATCACTGCAGCGTGCCTCATTAAGGCAGAAACATATTTTACACCAGTTCCAAGCACTGTGATCCCTTTTCCTGGAGAAATAGCTCCATCAAGATTGCTGAAAGAATACTGTATTTGCAGGTGTATTTCTAACACCTTGCCTGATTGATTTTTTGTTTGGGAGTGGAGAAGGTGTGGCTTCAGTTCCAATATTCTTTTAATGTACTGTTTTTGTGCGAGCTCACAGTTGACAGTCCAGACACTGGCCCTCTAGGAGCTCCCGTCTGCATCCTGGGGCGATGCCATTTAACAAAGTGACACTGCGTGTGCATGAGCAAATTGTTTTTCACTATATGAAGCAACTCCCAGAGGAAGACAGGAGCACAGGTCAGCTCCAGCTTGCCAAATTCACCTGAGCAGAAGCAAACAGCTTGCTCACCCCCCTCTGATACCTCATGTTGTTTTAGACTTCAGTGAAGAGGTAAACTACAGGTCTGTACAGGAAAAGCAGAGTGTGGGTAGAATGCGTGAGGAGAACAGAAGCCCTCACCGAGTTTGAAAGGACACGCACACAGACAGAAACCACAGGTGAACGCCTGTTGTCCTCTGGGAAGCAAAGCTGAGGCTGACAAAGCCGCCTTTCTCTCTCTCTCTCTCTCTCTCTCCCCTCCTCCTTCAGTCTCTCTGTTTGTTCTTTTCACTTTATCTCTCTGCCTCCCATTCGTCTCTCTCTCTCTCTCTCTTTTTGTCTTTTCTATTTTCCCTTCCTTTGACAAATCTTTCTTCCCCCAGAAATGTTTGCTCATCACTTCACTTCCTCTCGTCTTATCCTTGTGGCTCTGCCTGTTCGCCCCGCTCTGTCCTCCTCCCAGCCCTCCGTCTCAGCTCTCTGCCTTTCTGTCTCTGTCATTCTTTGTCTGCCTCCAGTCTGTAGCGACAGCAGGGCTGCCATCCCACGTATCCCCTCCGCTCCCTTGAGCAGCTGTCCGGTGCCCTCTGAGATCTCAGGACGGTGTGTGTCTGTAGATGTGTGCAAGTATATAGCCAGAAGTATGCGGACACTTTTGGTCTCACCATTTTGACCACTTTGGCTCCAATGAAAGGAAATCTTTCACTTTGGTATTCTTGGCTAGTTGGTTATTCGCTGATATGAGTATCACAATATTCCATGTGCATACAATTCATCAGCTTATAGATAAAGTTACTACTTTCATGACCATGTGCAGACTGTCTATGCCTGTAAATAGAGATTTTAAAACATTTCCATTTTGCACAAATTGTACTAAACTCTTCTGCCCATTTACAAATAGCTTCTTTCATAATATAGGCCTACAGAGGGCCAGGTGTTGTTCAGGAGGTGTGTGGAATCCTCTTAATTCAATGCAAAACCTGTATAACGTAACCTTTAAAAGTTGAAACCTTCACATATACATTAAAACAGTTAATTCAGGGTTTAATTTACAATAGTATTAATCTGTTATGATCTTCAGTAAATGGAGATCAGTGCTTCATCGTACTTAAGAACTTGTGCCTTTTTCTTCTTACTAAAGTGAGTAGAGCCACGCTAATGCTCAAAACAAATAACTTGTATCTCGTGCAAAAATACAAAAATTACATAATGTGTATTTTGGGGTGTAGTGTGAAGTTACACACCCATGCAAAACTATGATGTGAGTTTCAGCAAACCAACTTTGGTTGCAAGAAGCCTTTTTTTTATGAAGGAACCCTGATCTCATCCAGCTTTATCACATTGCCAACCTCATGCATTGTTGTTGAATAAGAGAAAATCTCTGTATTTCAATGCGAATTCCTTTGACCTAAAGGTATAATGCTACTAATATTATGTTGTCCACATACTTTTGGTTCTCCAGTGTAAATGTGCATACTGTACCGCATGTGTTTGTGTAGGATTTTTCAAGGATGATTCATGACATGAAATACTTGAATATTCCTCTTGATTAACATATTGATGAAAGATTTTACAGTCTGTCTTTATGCCACCTTGATTTACAATTTTCACCCTCCCTCTGACATACACTAACACACATACACACACACACACACACACTACTCTCTTTGTCTCTCTTCTCTTTGAATGTGTGTGCATCTCCAGCCTATTTGTGTGAAACTGAAGCCAACACTAAAACCTATGATGAGGCTTAATCAATCATTCAGAGCAGGATTTTCCCTCACAGCAGAGAACAGACATGATGAATATCACCTTGTGTTCCACACATCTATTACATCACTCCATCTTATTTCATCTCATACATCAAAAGAAAAAAAATACACCACTTAAATGTCACACAATGCTTCAACCATCTCAGACTGACAGTGTGGACAAAAAAAGGAATTCCCCCATGCGTGCCTTCTCTTGATAACATTTTTTCCAAAATAAATTGTGATATGAGGTATTTTTCCTCTTCATGCTGCAAGGTCTATCTAGGCAATCACTGTGAAAGCTGTCTCTGAGCATTGCAGCTACTTTGATCTGTGCAAAATTTCTCCAGAAGGTTTGATGTTTGGTGAAATCCTCAGTCAGAAACAGTTGAGTCATGAGTTTGGAATGAAAAGTCAAGTTAGGTCAAATCAGATTATATTGAAATATGCTTTGAAAAAATAACCTCTTTAAATCATATGATACCACTTTTGGTCTCCCATATGAACTAAAATGGGATTAGAAAGGGGTCTTACCATGCTCATCCAGTAGTATGTTGTCAGGCTTGATGTCTCTGAAAAGGGAAACACAGTACGGTGGAGTTAGCATGTGTTTTTGTGTAGATGTGTTTGTGTACAGCAAGAATAAAAATTAGGATAAGACAGTATTTGCATTTAATTTCAGTGCATTTGTTAACATTTCGGATTTGCACCTGTGGGATTTGCAAAATCTGGCTTCTAGGAGAATTCAGTTGGTCAGAACTTTTAGAAAACATCAGGAAAGTAAAATATGTAAAGAAGTGATATTAAAAAGGCCATTTAAGATCATTTATTTTTAAAGTGTTTTGTTTTTTATCTTAAACATTTGGTAATCCAATACTAGAAAGCCTAGTGTAGTCTCTCTCTCTCTGTGTGTGTGTGTGTGTATGTGTGTGCAGATCTAATTGATTTTTTGCATGAAAACACCACACTGCTTTTTATATTAATTTCGTAAAAGGGAAATGTTTCCATAGAGATGGTTTCTCATGACTTAAAACAGATTTTACCAACTATTTCTATGAGGAAACATTACATGTGGGTGTCAAATACCATCATATCTCCTTATTAAATCCAAATTAAACAGGATATAAAATTTGACCTTCAATTATTGTGTCCTATTAGACCAGTCAGAAGAATTATTTATTAATATCTGCTTTAAGGTGGTAATCTATGAAATCCTTGACTTGCAACATCTTCCATAATAAGCAAACAAAGCTTTCATGTTCATAGCACCTCCCACAATTCACCTGTGAATAAAACAGTGTAGGTGGTTCTCTGATTTCTTATTTCCTGCTGATGACGTGTGAGTTTCTGTAGGTGGCACTCTCCTCTCTGTCTATCCTGCCAGGGAGGTCAGATTGCTCATATTAATTACATGGTTCCTCCTCCTGTTAAAAACCACACATATTTGCGAATCTTAAAAACAAAACACTCGCTGTGAGTCAGTGTATTAGCCAAAACTGACTGCACAGGACATCTACTGCAAAAATTTTCCATGTGGTTGATACATGGTTTGCTGACTTGCTATTGTTTTTGAATCATTTCATTTCAGTGCCTGACAAAAGTGGACATGTAACACCTCAAGATCAAAAATTTTGAAATGGCAGAGTGTTGCACCAGTCTATGCCAGGTGTGTGATGAGAAACAAATGAATGTCTAATACGTTTGCGGGAGACAAGAGAACAGCAGGTTAGGTTTGTGGGAGTCGCACAGACACCTGAGAAGAGGAGCAGGTGTTGACTGAGACTCTTCCCAAATTAACAACTTCCACTGGTTTCTCATCTTTTGTCACACGTTTGTTTTCCAGCAGATCAATGCTTCGTTGCACTTATTTTTTCTTTGGATGCCTAAATCTAAGCGGCATCCAGAAGCACAACAGTTACACCACATTGCTAACCTGATGCTGAGGCTGTTCTTGGAAGTTAAATCTGTTCTCAAGACTTTCAAATATGTTATTAAAGGGATTTCATGAGGAAGATATATTAGACAAGACATGGTGCATGGACAAAATGTGTTGAATATGGGCTCAGTTTTCCTGTGGCGGCAATTTGATGCTTTCATAGATATTTCTTTATTTCAAGTTTCTTTTTTAACTACAAAAAAGAAAGTCAAGCTCAGTATTTTTCTGTAAAAGTGTGACATTAACCATTTTACTCATCTGTTGTTCTCATTTCACGTTTGTCTGTATGTGCAATGCTCTCCACTGGGTACTGTCTACTAAATAGACAGTACCCATAGAAAGTGAAGTAATAGAGAGGAAATTTTAACAGACTTTAGAGAAAGACAAACTCCAAATGCTCTCCAAATTGTAATACATTGACCTAAAAGCACCAGCAACAACGCTAAGGTCTTTGATGATAATCAGCCACTTCACTGCCCAATAATGTCCCTAGTGGATATATTTTTTTTAATTCAAAGCAACATTACTCTCTCTTTTCCCTAACTTTTTACTGATTAATATCTGTCCTTGACAATGTCAATCCTCTTTCTTTGATACCATGACACTGTCTGTGCTGCTCCATCTTTCTTTTTGCGACCGCTGAAACACACTGAAACAGAACCTGATATTTACCGTCTACTCTGAGGACATAAGAGAGCTCTTTTTCCTCCTTCTTAAATCAGACAGTGCATTCGTCGATGCACTTGTGTGGTTGCAGACTTAAACTAAAAGAGTGGAAGGGTACAGTGTGTTCTCAGCTTCTCTCTGTTCTCTCGTCTCTGGAACGTATCCCCACAGCTCGAAAATGCTTTGAACTGGAGAGACGATATTCAATATTCAGAGCCCTTCTCAAATGTTCCATTTGTGCTTCATGATCAGATGCACTCGTTTTGATATCAACAATACCAAATGAAGACATCTGAGAGGTGCCTATTATGTGTACATTAACTGTGATGGGGGACATCACAATGATATACTTAAGTGGTTTTACTTCGTGTTACTTTTGATGTGACCTGATTTGTCATCAGGCTAACAGAGACTCGGTTTGCTGGAATAAAATCTTACAACATGCACATTTTCACAGAAATGTTGTTAAATCACAACATTATGAAGCACTGTAAAACACATGCACACACACACACACACACACACATATATATATATATATGTATATTTATATTCTAGCAAATCAATGCTTCAATTGTATGTGTGTGTGTGTGTGTGTGTGTGTGTGTATATATATATATATATAGTGCATCCTCAGTATTAGTAAGTGTCTCCTCTAATTAGGTCCACTGCCCAATAGGAACACAGCATTATTTAGCATATCAAAGGCCACAATGACCTGCACTTTGTGTGTGCATGGGGTTTTCTGTGGCACAGTCCTGCAGACAAGGACAACCTGTAGCACTGGGCTCGACTCCTGGCTGCTCTGGCAGATCGAGTGTTGCAGGCTCAGGTGGGGGTGAGAAAGGTCGAATGTGTAACCCTTAATTAGCTGACATTTGCCTCAAAGGCTGGCACTAAGGGAGAGAGGAGGGGCATTTGTCGCTGCTAAAGAAGCTGGCTACAAGTGAGAACAAGGAAGTCTCTTTTAAAGCTAAAGGCCACGCTGTCATTGTGAAGCCACAGGACCAGCAGGAGCAAAGACACCTGGCTCAAGAGATAAAGCAAAGTCTCATTAGGAGGTGGTGCATGATGAGAAGCCAAGCCACAGAGAAAGAGGTGATGACGATTATGGCCGCGACAGTCGACATTTATGAGCAACTTAGTGTGTTTGGGCTCCAGCATGGCCCCTTTACACTCTGAAAACTGCCTTTGGGTTGTGGAGGACAAGGCTTTATCTGTAGGGGTAGCATTATTAAGTTTTTCAAATCAAATATCTGCCGTTGAAATTAAAACCCAACTGGTGTTGGGTTTCCAGGACTGATTCTGATACAGATTTTGATATTGACATATTGGTTGATTTTCATTATATATATGATGATAAAAATAAACTTTCCAGCAGTGTATTCCACACACTATTCAGCAACTTAATAGGAAGACACCACTTGACTCCGCACCACCGTCTACTCAGCTGTGATGCGGCTACATGTGCTGCAGACAGTACTGAAACTACCGTAAACAACAGAGTGGGAGCACACTGAACTGGACAAACTATGATATATTGACACTAAATTATATAAAGCATCTGTTTCTGCATTATGTTCGGTAAAAAAACATAGATAGATATATCTGTGAAAGGTCAATATTGGCCGACTGATCAGGCTCTAGTTGCAACCAGCAGTTTAGACTAAGATCCCAATAATTGCTTGATTAAAAAAAAGACAGTGCATATATAGGTATACCAACTCAAAAGTGGACTGTTTAGACATTTTCTAACACTAGTGACACCAAAAATTTCCTTTAAATCAATTGTTTAAATAGTAACACTATAAATATGATTAAGAAACTTCATGGACTACATAAGCATTTTGCTACAAGGGAGGTTATTCAATGCAAAATAATGAGATTTGTTTAAAACAAATCAGAAAAAGGGGACGGTATAAACCTAGACACTCTGGATGGGCTCTGAGTCCGATTAAAAAAAGGCTTTTGCATATAAATTGTCAATATTTAATAAACCTCAGAGACTGTGAGGCCAATTCCAACAGTCAGAATCAATACTCACAGTTTCTCACTTGCATTCGGTTTAATGATGAATTAAATTCTATTTTTCTTTCACAGAAGCTGACATAAAAGAATTACCCAGCAATTACCAACTAAAGTCTTTCTATCGCAACGAAAAGTAGGTCAGACGGCGCCGTAATGATGATGTCTAGGGAAAAGAGCCGAGCTAATATTCACAGGATAGTTTTTCCTCGACTCAGGCTTGAATGAGACTGTGTTTACCCTGTCATTCATACTTTGCTGTATTTATGACCAGATAATCACAGCTACAGGATGCCTGATTACATAATCAGAAACACTAGAAACTTGTTCAATGTTCTTCAGAAGTCATGTTAGTGAAGAGTAATCTAAATTTTATTGGATGTAATGTAGTGACTTGTATGCTTTATACACAACGTGACTTCAACTTTCAGTTTGTTTTGTGTTTTGTCACTGGGATGCCTGCAGTGCGGCATCTCTTCGTGCACAGAAACAGATGGGTCTGTTGCATCCTGGGTCACACCAGGGTTGTGTGAAGATTGGACTGCTCTGCTAGGTGACACCTCAACCATCTGCAAGCGTTTACAGCTTTAAATAAGATGCTTTTAGGGGTGACACAACGTGAAGGCAGATGAAATGAAAGAGTTGAGTAGTTTCTGTAATCTGGCTCGGAGGAAACAAGACTGTGAAGGAATATTAATTTGGACAAACGGCATTACTTCTGCTTGCAAACCAACAACCTGTACTATGCATTAGTGGACTGCATTGGCATTGTGATCACAGGAGTCCGCAGCAGGTAGGTTTGGTCAAAAATTACATTGTGGGTCCTTGTTTTTAACTGCTAACTGGAATAATGAGGCCAACAGATAATAAGTAATACAAGTGCAAAGCAAGGCAAGTCTGATATTTGGACAAATTTCCAACTTGTTGCTGACAAAGGTTGGGAAAAAGAACTTTGTTGCCACAAATGTGCAAATTAGGATATAAAACAGGTTCTAATTTGACACCTATTGATTAAGGGGACACCTGATCCATTTTCCTTTAAAGATAAAAGACTTTTTCCTGCATTTATTGAACAAGACACCATCGAGAAATGTATGCCTTAATGAGTGTACTTAACTAATTCATATGAATGACATTGTAATTTTGCTACGTTATTGCATCGTTTTACTACACTATACAGTAAAATAGCATACTATCCCTGCAGGACCGGAGGAAATCAGTGGAACTCCAAAATGAGCAGATGGAAATGGTCAGAATACGGTCGGTTGTTTTTCTTTTCCAGAAATCCAGTGGAAGTGAGATTAAGAGAGCGCAGGGCTCCACTATGCACTCACAATCACTACAATATCTAATCATCAGTCATTCTTTCTCACTTCCGTAGTACACAAAAACTGTCGCTCCTTTAGGTGCACATTTCCTCAGTCTCACTCTCTGATTTTCTCTTTCTTTTTTTTCACCCCTTCTGAAGGTAGAAAGTGAAGAAAACATGTTGTGATAATCCAAAGCACTTTACATACAAACTGACAGCTGTGAACTGAGAAGAGATCAGGAAGGAGCTATACAGTGTAAAACAGAAGAAAGGGATGGACTGGAAGACATAGTATGAAAGTTACAGGCAAGACAAGGGGAAGCAATTAAGCCAGACAGCTAAAGAGCATTAAATTAGGAGAGATAGCAGGAATAGTGACAATTTGAGACAATGTATGGTACTATTCTGAACGGATAAGTGGGGAGCCAATGAGACAACTTCCACTGGAGAGGAGAAACAAGGGATGAGATATAAAGAGTAAATTTAGAGGGAGATTGAGCAAGAGGGGTAAAGTGGATGAACTGAGCAATAGAAGAAGTGAACAATGGAGGTCAAAATTTGGGGCTGTTCTGTGCGAGGAGTGTGACAGAGGGCGGGGATGGCTCGCTGTAAGCTGATCCCCTCGGCTTTTCTCTCAGTTGACTGGCCCTACAAGCTATTAGCAGGATCTAATGGCCTCATTACAGGCTGCTATCAGAGGCAGAGCAGTAACTGAGCCCCGTACCTGGTCATACGATACTGCACTGATACTGGAGCGGGACAACACACCTGAGAACGGAGGCTCACACACACACACACACACACACACACACACACACACACACACACACACACAGGTCATGCGACTTCACTGCCAGATCATTAAAAAGAGCATAAAAAGCATATACTGTACTGTACATGCTGACTCACCTATGCAGACGCCAAACAAGAACAGAAGCTCCAAATAAGACAATTCCATTAGATAATAACATGAGGCAGAAATGGCTCCTCGGGGAATTTCACGGGATAATATCAGCCTGACTCTGACATGTTCTTATAATAGTGACAAATAATTGACTACATTTGATGAGGGCAGCACTAATACACATTCTGTCAACAAATAAACCCACACACACATCTTTTTTTTTTATATACTAGAGTTGAATTTACAACATAGAATTGTCACATTTTGTTTTCCTATACTAGTGCTAGTACACTACTCTGTACTGATTTTCTTTACAAAATGTATACTTTATGTTGAATTTTAAAAATGTATATATTTTAATCTATTCTTTATTTTCTACATCCTATAGTTTAGCTACCTATGCCTTCATCCAGCAAATAAATCTTCACTGGTTGTCAGAATTTGCAAATCTGCTTAGTCTCCTTATTTCAATGTACTAAAAATTATGAGAAGAAGACTTTGTGAGAAGAATCAACACCAACACCCACCTTTGTAGTGACCATTTTACAACTGAGAGTTTTACAAACTTTAATTAGAGACCAGGATTCTTTCATGAATAATCCATAACTGGTGAACGAGGCTGGATCTATCTCCCTGCCTGGCCTTCAACCTCCTGTCCAGCTGACATCTGGTGCCATTGTTGGTAGTTTTTTCCCACCAATGATTATTACTTGCCTTTTGTGCTTAGTTTATTTTAGCAAGCAACTTAGTCCACGGCCGCAAAGTGATGAAAATTTCCCTCATCAGTCACGCAGAGCATGTTTGTGATGTCCCATTTAATCTGTTTAGTTCCATTAAAACAAACTCAAGTCTGTTTCCACGGTTAGTACAGCTCATTTGGCCAGTTTTGACAGCTGTCAATCAGCACCTTCAGCATTTCAGATCAGAGAAGACTGCTTATTTTTTTACATTTTCTACACTGCAACAAATTAACAACAAATTTTAACAGTAGTGTACAGTTTCCCCCCAAAAAATACAGAAAAAATTGTCAAATTTGATGCCTTTTTGGGAGTCAAAAACAACAATGACTGTTACCAGCAGGCTACTGTAAAAACTGATGGTGTGAATTAAACAAAGAATTTTCACACAGCAGTTCCCAATTTGTTGGGACTTTATGCTAATTGCCCTGAAATTTTTACATTCCTGTCCTCTTATTCATTTTTTTTCTTTTTACATTTATTAAAGTAATTTTTTTCTTCAGATTTCAATTTGTTATTCATGGCTGCTAACTTTGAATAATTGTGAGGTTAAATGTGACTTTCCTTATCCTTTATTCTTTATTGTCTTAGCGGTATATTCATTTGTAAATTGTCTAACAAAGTTGGTAGATTTTGGTTCTGGATCATAAAGATTAAAGACACATTGATTTTTATGGTCTAGGTCTGCAATTCACAGCTTGAAGAAGGAAATGTTGTCATTTGGAGGCAACAACAGTTACATTTAATGTTGATTACAGTGGAAACTATATACAAATACAGTGTAATATTGAAATGTACAGTATTAAATGGTAAACTTCATATTCTACTGTAAACTACTGTGATCAGGTATAAAGTAATTAACTTTTTAAAGTAAATTAAAATCGTAACACTGTACTTCACTGTTACTTCACAGGAACATTTGTTTGAGTGTGGTGCAGCAAACTAAGAGCACATTTTTTTTACTGCTTTACACGGACTTCAAAAAATGACTTAAATGATTAACCAAAGCTGTTTCTGTCTATCAGCTGTCTGATTAATCGACAGTGCTCCGTGCTTTTCAGATGGCACAAAGGAACTGAACTATTTAGGAGCTTTAAATCCCAGCCCAAGATACATTATGCCATTTTTCACAGTTTTCTGGCGTTGGACAAAATGTAAAATTGATGGATTGTTCTCTGCCATATATTTAATTTACTGTTTTCCACTTTAATACCTTAAAAAGGGTGGGGGAAAAAATCTATAATCCACTGTAGTGAAATTGGTGTTACTGGTTTTCTGGACATAGATTGCTGGCAGTTTAATCACGGTTGCTTTCATGGCTCTGCTGCTGTAGCTGCTCTCTTCTCCCACTCTGGAATAAAAGCAGAGAAGCTGCTTGAGATTGTGCCTCTCCCTCTCTGTCACAAAGGAGAGTGGAGGAGCTCTGGAAGCCCCAGAAAGCCCACAGCTCGGCTACATCACACACTCCAAACAAGCAACACACACACACACACAGGAACGCAGTAATAGGCAGCTTGTGCATAGAAATATGCAACACGCTCGCAGATGCACACGGTGTCAGAATCCCTCAGTTCTAAGTACCCACGCCCACCAGCCATTGAAGAGCGAGTCAGACAGCCGCTGCCTTTGAACGTGAATTGAAAGCCCAACTCGACCCACAGAGGCTAACAGCTCCAATCCAACAAACTGCTGCATCTCTCTGTGAGAGGCAAGCAGCTATGACAAGTGTGGCCCAGGTGTACACGTGTGTGCGCCTGTCGCCTTGTTTATGCCCACGAGTAAACATCCTCTTTGTGTGCATGACAGCACCGACTCTCTGAGCTGGGAGATGTTCATTCTTTATTCATCAACAAATGCCGAGCGCGGACGGCTGGCGAAGTTGGGCTTGACAAGTCACCGGTCCAGTGTGGGGGCTGCCTTTTTTTTTGTGGGGAGACAGAGAGTGCCAAGCAGACAGTGAAAGCAGCCAGTCGGCAATAAAAAGCCAAGGCCAAAACTCACATCACAATTACCAGTGATGAATAATTCACAGAGTCGGAGGCATTCAGAGAGCGTTACAAAAAATGTCAGCTCTCTGCACCCTTTCTGCCGCCTCTCTTTCATGCTTTATCTCCGCCTTTATCTCCTTCTCTCTTGTCTCCTAGTCTGCCTCTGTGACTTCCTCACTACACCACTTTCTGCCAAAATTTTTCTCCTTCTTCTTCCTACAGGCAGACAGGCAGGCACGTGCGTTAGATACACAAGCAGGCAATTAGTGATCTTTTTGGAAGCAGACTTGCTGGTAAACAGTCTATCATGTTCAGAGCGAAAACCTCCTCCCCATCATCTAATCTGCTCTTGTGAGCTGGGCTGAGCTGAGGGAGATTTGCCACTATGATAATGCTCAGTTCACCATTTTCGTGGTAAAAAAAAAAAATCAAAGAGCTGGCACCAGCTGGCACCTTAATCTGCATTTATGAAATATGAGCATATAATTTCTCCCTCCCTCCCTCCTGGTTCTACTTCTTTTTTTCTTCTTCTTCTTCTTCTGCTGGGAAATAAAACATTAACACACTCCATGAATAAAGAATACTTCACTTGAAGACATGACAAATGCTCCCCTTTTCCAACAGCTGATGGAGAGTAGGAGTAATGACTTTGTCTGCTTTCTTGCAGTCTGCAGCATCTTTATATTATCTTGTCTTTTTTAAGAACCATCCACGAGCCGACCAACTTCCTTTTCACCTTCAGTTAACTAGATAGGTGAATTAAGAGCATATTCCCCCTTGGCAGCTTGGCGAAAGGCCTCTCGAGGAGATGAGAGATGAAAGAGCAAATAAATTATTTGAAGCCGAGTCGAGCTTGTGCCACTCCCTCTGAGAAAGAGACAGTCCCCGTACGGCTGAGACTAAAGAAGGAGGATATAGGAGGGGAGAGCATGGGAAAGGAATAAAAGTACAGTAGCGAGTGAAAATGGCACAAGAGGGAAGAGGAGGGTAGTGATAATGAGAGAGATTATGAGGTATACCATGTGAGAGAGGGAGAGGAAGAGGGAGGAGATGGTGGGGAAAGAGATCAGAGCATGGAGGAGAGAATCCTCCTTGGATGAAAAAGGCTCGCTGCTGCAACAGCTGGGTCTCAGTACGCTTCAGTTCATTTAATAAGAAAAAGTCGTCTGAATAAATAGACAGGTGAGTTTTCACACAAAGCCAACAATGTGTTCAGTTTCTCAGAGTCTTTTAACTTCTCCAGCCTGTTTGGGAAACTTAGCTCCAGTCTATTAGCTCCAAAAGAAGATTTTTTAAGAGCGTGTCACATGTATATGGTTCTATATTTAGCGTAACACTATAGATCTTAGCTTTGTTTTTGGACAACAGTGAAGGTTTATGGCACAGAGGACTAAACTAGTGCATATCAGGTTTTTGTTAAGCAGGCAAGACTTGTCAGATTTTCCTAGAATTTGTTCACAATGAGAAAAATATATTGCCAGTCCTTTCATTTTTTTGTAGAATTCAGCAGCTATCCATCAGTATATTATAGAAGATAACACATGTTCATCGTTAAAATGACAGTTTTTCCCTTTGCAGAGCCAAAGACTTTATATAGTATGGTATAATACACCATATTTCATATATAATAATTCATAGAAGCACACGCATGTAAGTCTGTACCATATTCTGATGGAAATACTATTTAAATGCTTGGTTTTATGTAATTAACGTAATTTTTCAACTGTTAGAACTTCATGCGATTCCTTTTGCTTCAAATAGCCCTTTATTTTTTATGACTCAGCAGCTACCTAACATTTATCATAAAAAAATAAACATTCATTCTTAAAATGATTGTTTTCCCCTTTACAACACCTGCAGTACACTAAACGCAGTGTCAAGCGCTTTATATCCTATGGTAGAATACACCATAGAAACACATTCATAAAAAGTCTGTACCATAATCTTGAAGAAAAACTGAATAAATAATGTAATTTTAATGTACTGTATAAATAATTTAGTGTATAAGTTGTTTTTTTAATGAAATTTGTGTAATTTTTTCAACCGTTTTAACTTCATGCAACTCCCCTTTGCTTCAGATCAGGGTTCATCAGTGTGTTTAGCTGTGAGATTCACAGTAATGACTCACAAAATGAGTTGTTTTCTTAAAAAGGGGGGGACTGTCCCCTTCTGTCAGTCTGATAAAAGCCAAACATTTAGTCCCTCAATAACTTTAAAACGCTGTGTGTGTACTAAACGAAGCACTGACCAACAACAAGTTTTTCCATTGCGAGGTTTGCATGAGGCACCGAAATGCACCTGAGGATTTATCCAAAGATAATTGTTGTTGATGTCAAACAGGAGGGGTGTGGTGAGGTCACAACGGCCACAAACACGAAAACACACACAGAGTCCCCCAGTCACACACTTGCCATTTATATTTCCACTTGTTTGGAGAGAATCGTCAAGTCTCCGAAGATGTCATCTAATTGACACGCAGTCGGTCGTTAATAATTCAAAGTCCCCGCAGAGGTTGGAGTTAAAACACTGTCTAAGCCTGAATTAGACTGAGCCAGATATATGACACCACTTAAGTGGAGCATGTTCTGACATCTCAATAAACAAATACACAATCCATTCACAGAAATGTTTCTCTGCACCAAAGGAAATATGTCAAATGGACTAGAAGTTATAAGAAATACACTCAGTTTTCAGCTTACTTGAGTTTTAAACATCAGAAATCAAAACTGCCTATAGTTCTTCCAACTGGCCCAATGCAGAGATGAGTGAAAGATGCAATATTGTTGGACCTACTGGGGTCCAAGCACACAACTTGATACCTGAGGCCTTAGGCAACAGTTTAGAAAAAAACAAACACACCTGCAGAGTGTTTTGTGTTTTAAAAAAAACAAGACTAAATGTTATAAACTCACAGAACATTTTGCTTTTTAATTATTTATAATGTCTTGTGGCAATATAGCTGCACATTGGGGCTGCACAATGTTGGGGGAAAAAACTGATATTGCAATATTTAGCTTTTCTGCAACTGAATGAATAAAAAACAGGAATTCCCACCAGATGTCTCGAGTAACTATTTGGAAAGAATTAATCATCCTAGAATGATTGCAGTGATTTGCACTGAAAATAACAGATCATTTTCACACACAAAAAAGCTGAAAAAAGCTGGCAAAACACTGGCAAAGGCATCCAAAATTGTTGGGGGTTTTTTTGTGCTTTGGATGGGATTCAGATCTGGTTAGTGCTCATTATACAGAGTGTTTTGGTGCTGATTGAAACGCTCAAACAAATTACTGTTGTCTTGTGTGGTGGCAACAACTGCATATTTAAATAGCAGAGATTGTGCTGGGGGGAAAAACAGCCACTTGCTTATAGAATACAGTATGGATTTCATGCAGTTTCTTCTACAATAACAGATCCAAAGCGCCAAACAAACAAACAAAAACAGTGGCCAAGACCCCAGGAAGCTAAATATGGGGATAGACAGTCTCCTAAAAAAAACATTTGTGTTACACTTTACCAATAGTTGTGTAATGAAGCTAGAGAGACATTAACCTCCACCTGTTGGTAGAAATGTTGGTTTGCCAGTTTTAGCAAAATTACAGAAATGGCTGCAGACAGCTCTCTGTAATCCAGCGTCATGAGGGTGAGGGGTAGTTAGGGATTTGGCCATCAGACGAGCAGAGCTGATGTATTTTGAGTGCACTGGCAGCTTAAAAAATACATCTGGGAGGGAAGTGAACATTAGCAGTCGGGCGGCTGCACAGGTTTTGAACTGACCATCTGTCAGCCGAACTGTTTGTGCAACAGAAATAAAGGCAAATTACTGCAAATTATCAACCGAACTGTCCGTTGTAAACATCCATTACAGTTTATAGACTGACTTTTTGCTTTGATTTTAGCCTCCCATTCATGCTATAGAGTACAGTGTAATAAACAATGTGGGGATGGAGAAAACGATGACAAACCCAAAGCTGTAATTCTCCTTATTATGAAGTTTTTTTTTTAGGGTAAAATTAATTTCTATTTAATAACACAGCGGCATTAAAGTGACTTCCATGTTGCATCATGCTTCGTGCTCAGAGGCTCCTGCATTGTCCCATGATGACACTGCACTCTTTTATTTTCCATCAAGACGAGCTGTTGTTAACTTCGCTGCTGCTCCCGTGAGACCGTTCATATTTGTCGTACGACGGTGCAAGAGCTCATTATTGAAAAATAATTAGCGATCCCAAAGACAGATAGTTTGTTGTTGCCACTGCTGTTGTCGTGTTATTATGGTTCCCATTATAGCCACAGACAGGCCTCCCACCAAGATCTCCACCCTGACGTCAGCCACACCTATACAAGAATCTAAATTTAGTCATTTCTGAGCTTATGAAATCCCTTTCATTCTTTTTCTTGAATTCTAAGTTTTATTAAAAATGCCGTAGGAAACCAGGCGGGATCTATAAACTCTAGTTAATAAAGGACAGACATCCCTGGAGGATCAATAGTAGGCCCCTGCTATTTACACTGCACATAAATAATATTTATTTTCCAGCGGAGCACTTCCATGTCAGTTTTCATGCTTACCATCATCTCTACTGCAGACCAGCCCTTCTGCAGCTTTCACTCTGCTTTTGAGCGCCCTCAAACTTCTTCCATTCATTTTAAGCTTGTGAACATGTGTAGACTAAAAATAGAAGCACAAACTGCGAATTTTTCCTGCTTTTATCGATAAACTCAGCAGAAATCAATTTTTTTTAGTACCCTCTCATTAATATTAAAAAAAATGTCGCAGCAGTGCACTTGTCTTATGAAGCTCAGGTTGGACATGCTGCTCCAGAATGATGCATTCGAATTCAGTTCAGAAAAAAAAACAATCCACTCTTCTATTTATGCTGGATTATAGACATAAATATATGCTCATATTAGCATTAGTATATATTAGACCCACCCCGAGGGACTTCAAAGTTATTTTTACTGATATTTTAAATGCTGTTTATGAATGTTTCCTATTAGTCTGTGATGACTGGTTTTGTTTGAATGACTTGTCTTGTTGTGAAATCTAGTCTGACTATAAATCAAGCCTCGGTAACTAATGCGGACATCCAGCTACTACGGAACAAACATATTATGTCTTGATCAAACCTATAAATAATGTAATTACTACATCGTCATGTTCCATGTGATTTATGTCATTATCGTCATTACTCCCCTCATTATCATCAAACTCATCAAAGCCAACGGAAGCAGAATGTGTACATCCTGCATTTACACGCGTATGGGCGGGTGCATGAACACGCAAAACACATTCTGAAGGCTTCGAATGCATTCTCTCGCCCCACCAAAGTCAGCACGTCCACATCTGAGGGAGGAAATTATATATTCAATTTCCATAGAGATGAGCTGAGAGTTACTTTCAGCTCCTCTTCCTATTTGAAGCTAATGAATGCAGATTGAAAAGACGTTGATTCCGTCTAAACAAACGCCCCCAACACCTGCACATCGAGTGGCGCGTCTGTCCTCTCCACGACTAAAATAGGAAGAACACAATTTAAATATTCATATCCCCCAACGGACTGAATGGATAAGTGAATTTATTAATCCGTCCCATTTATTTCGCTCTTTCCTGTGGAGGTTTAGGAGCGCTGGACAAGAGCAAGTAGCCTGTTTAATCTTAAATGTAGTAATTTGTTATGTGGGGATGTTGATAAATTAGTGTTCTCGGTTGCAGTGATGTTTCCTATTAGTCATGGTCTGAGCAGGCCTCTCTTTCTATGTTTACCCCTTTGCTCAGTCACCAGAGTGGAGGAGTGAGTCCAAAGGCCGATCCACAGTGTTTTTTTAAGCGTTAATCATCACTCAGTGTATCAGATAGATTTCCATTCTGTCAAATGTATCCATCGCCACTACTCTGAACCCCCGGTACTCTCTGTAGCAGGAAGCGGGAATCAATAAAATCAGTGAATGCTGATTTATTCCTGCTGAGCCGTCACAAAAACTACTTGTATCCAGTAAATTTTGCCATCAGTCTGGTGAAGACAGTTTGTCCAGCTGCTCTCCTTTCAGGTCCTCTGTGACGGGCAGACAGCTGGTTACGAGGACAGAAACACCCGACGGAGGCAAGAGTCGGTGTGGATTCAACAGACCGAGCGCTCCAGTAGCGCCTCAGTAGTGCTTTTAATGTGTATTCTCAGTGAGCAGTGGACTGAATCTAAAAATCCCAGCGCCTCAGTGCCCTCAAAGTGAGATCAGAGAGGACTGTTGTGGTCCATGCTAAAAAGGTGCAGTAAAGGCAAAGAGCTGAAATTACAGTGTTCTTATGCAGGTTGTTTTGTTCATATAACTAATTTCATCTGCTCAACATGAGCAGTTTGAGCATCTCTAAAACAAAGGTGCTCATCAGCAGGGATCAAGCCAGTGACTCATTGCTGATGGCACACATATGCATGAACCTTTACCACTTGGGTATTGGGTCACTGTATTTGAACTGTTGTCAGTGTTTTTTTTCCTGTAGTATAGTCCATAGTTTTTATGTTCACTTAAAGCACATGATTAGACACTTGATTCAGATTAGGTAAAGGTTGGAGTATTGATTGAAGAGTTGACCTTTTCAGTGTTTAACCCTCTGCAACTCAAAACCCACCAACAGATTTGAAAGAAATGCTTTCTTTAAACAAAAATGCCCCAATTACACCACTTTTAAAAAGCGATTATCACATCTTAAACTTTCTGACCGTCCTTGAACTACTCATCTGTGTCTTGCCATTCAGTCAGAAAGCATTACCAAGTCTAAGCTTAAAACTGATATTTCATCAATCTATCATATCATATCATATCATATCATATCTGCATAACACATATTATTATAATATATAAATTAAATATTAAAAATTCAACAAAAAATAAAACCATTACAGGGACCAGATTCTGTGTAAAACAAAAAAAGTACACTACTCAATATGACCAAGAAGCCTTTAGTGACTCATCTGTGACTGACAGTAACGTGACAAAAAATGAAGAACTTTTCAGTTCAAATAGATTGAACTGCAGGCTGTGCTCACACAGAGCAGATAGGAGAGAATGATGGGAGCAAATAATATATATATAAATATATTATGTAGACTTTCCAGTATTAGTTACACATGTGGGGAATATTGTGCATGCTGATTTCAGGGTTTTCAATTTTTGCAAAATCAACTTTTGTTTTTTGTTACATTTTTGTTCTGTTTCCGTAGAGGTTAAGGACTTTATACTCCAGCCAACAGTAAGTCCACAGTGTGGAAAAATGTGAGCAAAGAAACATCCAGAAACATACCAAAACCATAATCATTAACTAACTTGAAAGTGTTAGTGGCCTAAAACTACTATAAATTCCATATACAGCTCATATAGAATTTCATTAAAAAGCCAGTGTTCAAATAAATGGCATCTCAAATAACAGTGATAGCAAGCAAATCACACAATGCCCTCATTCTATCTGCCATGACAATGTCATGTTATACTCAACAACAGCCAACCAATAAATGGAAGACTTTTAATGTGACAAATCTGCCAAAATGGTTAAGTTTCACTGACAGTAGTTCAATATAGCTTGAGACAAGCTTAAAATGGGAAGTGAGTAAGGTGAAATTAGTCAGTGAATGAAAACGTGAATGAATGTTGGAGAAGAGAGACTTCAATACACAAAGTGGTGACTGTAAATGTGACATAACCAGGTTGAAATGCAATTTCTGTTACTGTAAAATGTCCTTTACAGTCAGGACAGCAGCAGGGAAGAGTGGGAAAATAACAATAAAACACTAACATAAACCTGATTCATGTAAATGCCTAGTTTTCTCTGCCACTGGAGGACACAAGTTCACTATCTTTGCAATTACAGTAGCCACACAAGGAACACTATAGAGCCAAATCCTAGAAAAATGACAGCAAATATGTTTTCTTCAAAATGCATTTGGTAAAAAAAAAATCAGGAGGTAAAGAACAAGTAAGGAAGCCACAGCCTTTAATGTTTTGCTCACTCCGTGTGTTTAATATATTTTGGCAGTGCCTTTGGCTGTATTAGGATATCCAAAGAGTTTGGAGTCATATCAATTACTTAAAATAATAATACCTGGCAGTGGTCATGCTGTTCTTGGCCCTGAAGTTTTGTGGCTCTGCCACAGCAGCAGATATTTCTGCCTAAAAAGCACTTAACCTGCATTTTACAAATTAAATAAGGCACACAGCAGCATAGACAGAACTGGTCCACCTCGTGATGGCCATAGTCTGCAGCTCAGGCTAAACTGTTTTGTCAGGTGTGACCTCAGTGTCAGGACATCTTGACCTTTCTGCACAGTGGTGGAACAGTCATATTGGAAAATGATATGGAGGTGGACAGGTAAGGAGAAAAGAACAGGAGGGGACTTTCTGCTCAGACTCTGTGGTGAAAAACAAGATAGAAAGAGAAGAAGAACACAATGGGGCAACCAGTCAAAGACTATTTATTCCATGCTGTTTGTATAGAAACAAAGATGGAGGAAAAACCCTTCTCTGTGTTATTTAAGGTTATCAATTCCCTGAACCCCAAGCTATTTCTGGTCGTTTTTTGCTCGTCACATTTTTTCACTGTGGGCTCATTTTTCACTGAAATATAAAGTCCTGCATCTCTATGGAAACAGCACAACCATGGCCAGAAGTAGAGAAAACATGAAAATGCCCTCTGTGAAGTATGACACAGTTATGATGCCATAAATCCTTAAAAAAGAAGAACAATTGTATATTGAATTTGGTTATTGATTTTACAAAAATTGAAATAAAAAAATAAAAATGTACAACTGTTTTTTCAAGTGTCCACAGGTGTTAACCAATATTGGAGAAAAAATGGTGACTCTAAATACTAATCACATTTTGCTATTTACCATTTTTTTGGCCTGTACTTGTCCCCTCTCTGCTCCATGTACACACTGCCTGCAGTTCAGATGAGTTAACTAAAAAACTCTCAAGATTTTCGTCATCTGGCTGTTGGTTGCAGCTGAAAAACTAATGGCTTCCTGGGATTCTTTGTTTGTTTATTTGCAAAACTTGGTTGAAGCATGAAAATTGAAATTTCCCCAGATTAGAATAAACTCGATTATCTTTAGTTGTCATTGGACACGTATGCAAACCTATTTAAGTGCAAAACAGTAAAGTGCATCATGTCAGAGGTAGGTATACAAAATAAAATAAATGAAAGCCAGGAGGGGGGGGGTCAAAGGTTTAAAGAAACCATGACATATTAACCTACAAATAAAGGGCTCACTGGAAGGACATTATTAGAGAGCCTTTCACCTGTGTATGATGCGCTTGGTGCGGAGGTATCCCAGAGCCAGGGCCAGTTCACAGACGTAGAGCTTGACTGTGGTCTCTGAGAAGTGGACATTCTGCTGCAGGTGGTAGCGCAGGTCTCCTCCCAGAAGCAGGTCCACCACCATAAACATGTCCTCCTCATCCTGGAAGGAATACCTGCAGGGGGAAAAACAAGCAGGAGTGAAGAGTAACGTCACCACAGGGATGTCAGAGAATGGCAAGAACATGAACAAAGGAAAATTAGAAAAGAGGATGAACAGGAGTGGAGTCGGTGCATACAAGAGAGGAAGAAGGATGAAGGAGACGTGCAATCAAAACAGAGGAGAAGTGGGAATCAAGTGGGAACAAGAGTGGTGATGGAAAGGTTGAGAAATGATGAAAAACTCATTTAAGGAGAAGAGTCGGGGGGCTTGAAACAAAGGTTGATATGGAGACGGTGAAGCTGCAATAAAGAAGAAGGAGGGATATAAGAGGTGAGAAGAGGAAAAGGATGGAGAACAGCCTCAGATAACAGTGGAAAATGGTTCCCAAAAGGCAAATACAAGGCTTGTTTTTAGATGGGGGAACCCATGTTGGAAGAATATAGAAGGTTGAACCTTCTGGATTTCTGCAGAAGCAACACCTTTACCCTTCAGCAATGAAAAGGCTGACAGATGCAAATTAAACTCTTGTCAGCTCTGTGCTCCTCAGGCAGATCAACTTTTTTACAGCATCAGAATAAAAAAAATAAAAGGTATAAGAGGTTTGACAATCACAAACAAAATTACCCATCAACATTTCAACACCACAATCTCCAAAAAACACAACCTCAGAAGCCTCCCGGAGTCTCTGAGGATGGATGCTGCTGTACTACTGGATCACTCATCTCAATCTTTCACTTTGCAAGATGGCAAACACCTACATAATGTCTGAGTCGTGCTTGAGGCAACACTCATAAAGTCTTCAAGGCTAACAGGCTAAGAACATTATTTTAATATTATCTTGTGCAGACGTGGCTGTGACAACTTTAAACAGGATATCAACTATCTTCATCGACCTCGAACAATAAAACAGTACGCCAAAACCTACCATGTGTTACGTTAAAAAAAAAGTCAGCATATTGTGTTGCTTCCTTTTTGCTTTTGTTGCTTTCTGGTTTCTAGGGTAAAAGGCAATTGAGGACAGTCAACACAGAAAACCTAATCTTGGTTGTGATTCCATCAGCAAACAGATTAACCGGGCTTGTTTTTACATTACACAAAGTGATGTGCACACTGTTACTGAGCTTCGGTTCATCCTCGATCCGATCATAATTGATCAAAATCTTTAATCATAGCTTGATTACTACAAAGAATTCAGCATCTGCTTTGTAACATTGTCTGCTCAGATGCTCCTTGTCCTGCTTTTACTGTATCTGAGCAGGTTTTCCAGCTTTTCTGCATCTTTCTGACTCATATGCTTTCATTTCATTACATTTTCTAAAGATTTGGCGGAGAACACTAAACTGTCTTCTTAGTCATCTCAAAACGGGGAAAGTGCCAGAGTGTTGCTAAGTATGATTTTCTCTGAATTCAAGGAAGTTTCATTTATTTAGTTTTCCTGCGCTCAGCTCTATTTGTAATTTTGTTTGTCTGCATACTGTATGCAGTATTTCAGCCATGTCCTCTCAAAGTTGTTCCTATAAAACTAAACTGCATTCACAATTACATTTTGAGGGCATCAGTGTCTTTTGCCATTTATTTTATTGCTTTACTTTTATCCTTTTTTATAGCCAATTAATCATCCATCCATCCATCCATCCATCCATCCATCCTAATAACCACCATGCAGCGCCCAATCATATGTTAGAAAATCAAATGTGTAGTAGGAGTCGTATTTTAACGTAAAACATGATTTTTTTTTCCAAAACCCAACCAAGTAGTTTAGGTACCTAAACCTAACCATGCTTCTAACGTGTAGTTAACATGATGGAGGGGTCCATTTAAATCCAAAGCAGGATTCTTTACTCAACCTAACCAAGCAGTTTTAGTGTCTAAACCAAAAAAATGAGTGAAAATATAAGTCAAAAAAGAAAGGTTCATCAAATTGTGATGGAAACAGCAGTCTCCTGAATTTCCCCATGGGATGAATAAAATACCTCTCCGTCTCTATTGATCTATTTATGCGATGTAAAAGTCCTGTGGATTTATGTCTCCACCACCTCTCTTAACTCAGACTTTGTGTTTTTTCACATTTTCTCTGAAAACATAAATGAAAATACAGTTTAGTCATATGGGAACATAATTTTTGTGCGACAGGGGTTCACTTTGCCCGCATGTGCCTCAGCTCACTATTAGTATGTGTGTGATGTTCTGGGTGGGAAGGCAACTTGTGGTCATCAATCTATTCATCCGTCAATTAAGCACTGGCAAACACAGCGAGCCTGTATCAGCACGCAGCTCACTGTGCTGCCATTTGAGAAGCTGTTGCACAAATCATCGATTTTACATGCTGAGCTTCCCACAGGGGTTGCACTTTTTTCCACCCCTCTCCTTCTAAATGATAAGCTAATTAGTTTCTCTCCCACAATAGACTAATTTATGCAAAAATAATATTTAAAAAAACATGCAGCAGCCAACATTTCCTCGCTCGCCTAAAGCGTTGCTCTGGATACAGTCTGCAACACAATGTCCTACATCTGCTAGTCCGCATCTCACTTAAAATTTGAGAACGATACCACAGCCTCTCTCATTTCCACCAGTACAGTATGTTCCTAATCTGATAATACGCAGGCTCCAGTGAAGACTTCTCAGAGGTTTCAGTGTTGACTAGGGATTTTCTTTTCTGCATAGAGTCCACTGGGGTTTCTGCTGGACCAACATCTTGGCTCGAACTCAAATCTCAATGACCAAGGAGTAGTTTTTTGCTACGCTGGTAAGCCTCTTTCCTCTGGGTCCTTCACCAATAAACTGGAGGTGGTGGTTTTCTGCACTGGATGGATGGATGGGGATTGATTGAGCTGACTCCAAACTGTCTGCTAAGGCTCCGAAAGTGCTGAGACCACTTAACATCTAATTGCCAATGGCCTCCGAGTGTGGAAAGACTATCTGGGAGATGCCTGTCCTGAAGATGCACGTTTGACAATGTCACAAAGAGCTGTACACATAACATGCAGTGCTGTCTGTTCTCAGTTTCAGATCACTTATAGGCACCATCAAATAGCACAATCTCTTATTTAAAAATAACCTTGAAGTTCATTCTAATCAGACATGATGCAAATTCAACAAACAGTTCTTTTCTAATGAATAAGGTTAAAAAAAGGAACTGAGATGAGGCCAGTCCAGTTCCCTTAGAGTGTGTACTGCAGTACAGCTGAATGGATGGCAGCAGATTCAATGCCATCAATCACTCAGACAAGCAGCAATTACTTAGCCACGCCTGCAGACGCCAGACTTCACCAAAGTTTTTGGTAAAGCTAATATACCTCAGTGTGTGTGGGGACTTGTGTTACTCATCTTGTTGGGACATAAAATTGTTTACACAGTTCAGTTGTGAGGTGTCGACCTTTCTTTTTTAAAGAAAAATAAAGTTTCCGTAATACCTATCATTAAATTATATGGTCAAAATCTGGAGTAAGGATAGGATATTATAAAATAAAGCTTAGGAATATACAGGTATTGGTCAGTACAGAGAATTTAAATGCACATACAAACCTTGTATTTAAATAATAAATGGGAATTATCAGCAAAATCACATGATAAAGACTCTCTTAATGCCTTGTTTACAAAATTACAAACATTGCTATTTTTATGATCTGAGGGATTATAGCTTTGACCAGGTCATGCATGGGTCAAAACATATTAAATATCTACTATATCTACAAATTGGAGAGAGCAGATATTACTATAGTAGTGAATGAATGAATGAATGAATGAATTTTATT
The DNA here is from genome assembly GCA_024666655.1 of Dascyllus trimaculatus. NCBI lineage: Eukaryota > Metazoa > Chordata > Actinopteri > Pomacentridae > Dascyllus > Dascyllus trimaculatus. Next base: position 24,394,282 of record CM045459.1, on the reverse strand, counting down.
ATTATTGTGTCTTACACACATCCAGTATGCCCAGCCCAACATGGGCTTATAAGACACCAAAATAAACATCCAACCAGTTGTCAGACAGTAGGCACAATAAACAATGTAGTAGTAATATGCATGTTGTTTTTTTAGATGGAAGTTGAGGGTTGGGACAAATGCGTCTCAGCAAAATGGGTAAATGGTTGAGGATGATCAAATCCTGAGGCTTGAGTGACCAAGTGCTGAAAAATTCAACATTCAAAAAGTATTTGAGAAATATGTACAAAATAATGGTTTGATATCTCATTATGCTTTGACCACATGAAAAATTCACGTTATTTAGTTAGTTGTTCTGCTGTTGAGTATGGATGCAACATATCAGTGGATGTATGTGTGTCAAGCTTTCTGTCTATACTGACTGTGCATGTATGTATGTATGTATGCATGTGAGTGTAGGGATATGTTGTATGTGTGTATGTGAGTGCATGCATGTATATTATAAGTATGTTGGTAGATTGTACACATGTGCATAACTAGCATTTACCTATTGTCCACCTTCCGTATAAGATTTAATAAGGTATGTTTACAGCCTATATCTTTTGGTCGTTGTTGTGATACTGATTCATGATGTAGCTTTGTTAGATCTCTGGTTACATTTTAGTTTTCCATGTTTAAGGTTATTTCTTTTAAATCTTAAGACTGAAGTAAGATCAGTTAATAGATAAGGAAAAGCTGTAGTTGATTGGTCTTGAAGATGCTTCTTAATATGCTTGTGTTTTGTTAAGCTACAGCACATTGAGCTCTCTGAGCCACCATAGAGAGGTATTCTAAATGTAAAGTGTCCGTCTAAAATCCATCTAAAATGAATTTAAACTTAAATAATTTCAAGGAACGACCTGCTCCGTCTGCTGCCTCCGCGACCTGACCTCGGATAAGCGGAAGATAATGGATGGATGGATGGATGGATAATTTTCAAGGACCCCTTCAGTGAAAATTAAGTTGTTTTTTTACATTTTTAACGTATCTATATGGTGTTTTTATGCGCTAGAAGATGCATCATGTGCAAAATAAGCAATCGACACCATGGATGAGCATTTATACCTTGAAACTGCGGTGTACCAATAACATTCTCAAAAACACAGATTCAGACAGCCAGGGTTTCATGTGTAACAAACCAATCCTGTCAAGTCTTCTTCAGAATCGCTTCCTTGTTCGGACATGTACAGCATGGCTGCCATTGTGTAGCACAGAGTAGTTTTACAGTGCAGCAGAATCGTAGGTGAGCTGGTGTGCTTGAGCTGGAGCAAGCTGTGAAGTGGTGGGTGGAAGAAAAGGCTGGGACTAAATCTAATCTTAATAAAAAAATCTACACATTCTAGAGGCGGCAACAATGTGGAGTTACATCAAAGCCATTTAAAGGCAGGAAGAATTATTTTCATGTGAAAAAAATATTCTGAAAAGAGGGGACCTGCACAGGGAGTCTTTAAAGATCTGAATCTGAAAAAAAGGTTCCAGCTGCTGCCATTAGATGTAAGAGAGATGTAACTAAAGGGACAGAGTGCATCAGTGTGTTTGCTTGTGTGTGTGCATGCAGATGAGAGAGAGCGAGCTGGTAAATGATATGACATTTGATTCTGGCACAGAAGGAAAAAGCCCACATCAAACTCGCTTAGCATTCTCTTAAATATCAAAGCAACGCTTCACTTTGATACAGGATTTGTAGTTTTTTGGGGGCCGACACAACTCTATGTACATAGATGGTCAAAACACTCCTCGCAATTATCCACACTACTCCTGCTCTGGTTCTGTGTACAAGTATATGTGAAGGTCTAATTAACCACAAATGTTGAAATCTCAGTCAGCCAGACTTATTATTTTGAACTTTTCTTTTAACTTACTGCAAAATGCTTGTAAGTTCATTAGAGAAAACACCATGAAAACAGTGTGAAGGGGGGGATATGGTTCCAGGCAAAGAGCATTCATTAAGTGCAGTGGTGTGAGACCAAGCATTTAAGTGTGTACTTAAAAAAAAGAAAGCAAGGCTGAACGTGTGAAATATTGATGAGCCAAAATGTCATAACCAAAGCTAAAAACAAGGCTATCTGGAAACTGAACTAAAACAAGACAAACAGGCCTTCTGGTGGTTTAAAGTGTGAGGTAGACGACAGTTTGTGTTTTCTGAATTGACTCTATTTTACTCTGTCCATTAATCTTTTGATTAACTGTCTCTGCCTCTCCTTCTCTCTCTTCGTCTGTCTGCTTTCTGGCCTGTTTCACCCACACTTTGATTCTCCTTCAGTCTACCTCAGTGTCTCTCTCACATGCACACACATTTAGAGTATAAATACCTCTAACCCAGCAGAGTTAGTTAAGGTGGTAAAGAACTCAAGATGCTGCTGTCACAAGCATTCAGGAAGCACAAACCGGACATTAATTGCTCTTTTCCCTCAGCAGAAAAAAGGGGCCTTCTTCCAGGAAAAAAGCACTTTATTTAATTGCTATAGTGTGCAATGTATACAATGAGCATGGTGACGTTAGGGATTTTTTCTAGACTTTAATCTTCTGCTTAATCATCTTTAACCTAATATTTAAATTTAACTGAAGATCGTTAATCCTCTGAATCCCTAAAATCTACCAGCAGGTTTGATTTTTTTTATCTTATCTTATAAAAATTCCCAAAATTACACAACTTTCAGAGTAAGAAATTGTAAAAACAGAAAGACTCACTTGAATTTAACTTTCTGGCAATCCTTAAACATTACCTGCCATTCCACAGGGAAACTTAACCACATCTACACCTAAAATTATAATATTTTATCAAAAATCACTTCCTTCCTCATTTCTTATGTAAAACTTTGCCAATAGTAAATCATCTTCTCTCACGAGATCCTGTAAAAAACTGAAATTTTGCACTCAGACTGACTCAGCTATCTAATGACAAAAAGTTCAGAGACTGAACTGCAGGCTGTGTTTTCTTGTAACATTAGAAGCTATCATGCTGCACAGAAGACTTTTTGAGTTCTGTCTACTTTCAGCCATGAGTATAGAGGGAGAAATTACCCACTGTAACACCCAGAAACTGCTTGGGATCTAGAAAGTTGACTTAAGGTTCAAATGAAACTTAAATGAGATAATTATTACTTATTTAATTATGTCATTGTTTGTTTTTTGTAATTTAATAACTGCTATCAGTGTAGCCTTGGGCATATTCTAATGGACTGGCATTGACTAAAATGATGCAGACCAAAATTTAGAATGGATAACACCAAGCTCTATGTTTAATTGTTAATTCTTTACTGCACTGACCAAACCTTGCTTCTCAGCCAAGTCTTAGTGTATCACTTTTCTGTGAATTACGGGATTTTTTTCTTTTTGGAGAATGCACTTCCACTGGTCTACAAGAAAAGCAAATCTAACGTAACAGCTGTTTGTCAGCTGGTTAGTAGAATATTCTGACAGAATGAACCAAAATAAACACTAATATGAAAAAGTATGATTACTTTCACACTCATAACTATGAATTTGGCGAGGAGGTCAGGTGGCTGTTAAGGAACAGCAGCAAGGACATCAAGTCAATCAATATCACACTTGAGTCCTCAGTTTAATCGAGTAGAAAACCAACTCTCATGCTTGGCTGAGGTTTCCATGTTTTCGGTCCCACTAGTCTTTCCATCAAAAAGCCGAAATGGCCAAAAAAAAAAAAAAAACCCTGCCATGAGTGTTGAGGGGACGTGGTTTTGTCCTCCAAGCAAACAAGAGTGACTGACTCACCGCCTTGTCTGACATGGCTGATCAGGAATTAAGCCACGATAAGACATCCTGGCATGGCCGTACATGTCACAAGGCACGTACAGTACACTTTGATTGGGATAATGTGCACAAACACAAAGTAAATGCTGCCAACCAATAGCCTTCTGTATGAGTCATAAGCCTTAGAAGTTGCAAGTCAGCTGCTAAAACTTCTAAGTCTTAAAAAGTTCAAAATACAACATACCCAGTCACAGATACAGGCATTTACACAACAAAAACTCATACGCATGCATTATTCAGTAGATGGGTACACAAAGTCAACAACTATCAGCATAAGTGCATGGTTTTGTATTTCTCAAAGCTATTCATACAGTATATTCGGTGTAATAGCTGCTAATCAACAGCATCCCTCTGGAACTGACTGACCTGGTGCTAACTGAGCTTTATATTTTATGCCATTTCAGCAATGTTGCTACTCCACTTAGAGAGCAAATTGGTCTCCTATGACAATAACAGGCCCGTTTCTTCTAAAAACAAGTCTACTCTCTTTCTCATTCACTCTACCTCTGACCACGGTGACAGTGTAATTGGAAAGTGGTTGAATATGAATGAAACCTCGAGTGACCTGCTGTCAGAATGAATTAGAAATGGCACTGATTAGGCTGTTTGTCACAGGTAGGCTTTGGGTCACAAAAGTTAACCATGTTACCATTAATATGACAGCATGACTAATGTGATTTAGAAGAGCCTGTTTTGTAGTGAAACTGTGCTTTGGCTCTTATCATCTCATGTTAGTACTTGATTTCATTGCCTTTTGTTTGTTCATCAGAAACATTACACAAAAAACACCTAACCAAATTTTATAAAACTTGACGGTGAGGTGGAACATGGGCACAGGGAGAACTCATTAAAATCTGATGCAGCTCCGCATCACTTTATTTAAAAGTGGAAGCCAGGGCAGTGGCCTTGGCAGAGGTCTGCAGTCTCTGAGTGCAACTCCAGTGTTGAAAATATAATTGAAAACAATCCAAACTTTTGCAACTGGTGGAGAACTCACCTCCTGAATAGTAAATAGCAGAATTTTAAACAGAGGTAAGGGAGAAAAATAGTGCAGAGTTGAGCAGCTGTGACTATATGGTCCAGGTTAGCCAGTGTTGTTGACTTGTCTCACATAACTGTTACAGAAATACCCAGTTAATGATTGATTTACAGGTTAATATATAGTTTACTTATGCGCTATAGCATATTAGAAGAAGACATGCAAAATCATACAATATGGAAAATTATATTAAAAAAGTTTATTGTATTATTGTGTTAATTTTAGGTGAATGTTTGTGCAAATTCTTCCATTAATAGTTGTAGAAATCTTAAAGATCCATGACCCTTGTACCCAATAGATTATATAAAAAGAATATAGCAGAATGACAACATATGTACCACTATAAAATGGGAAATAATCAGCCAACCGGTCTGTATTTTGTGTCCATTTCTACTTTGCAGCTGCAAAGGACCGAAAAAGGACAGTACAGAAAGTTTGAAAACATCCATCAGCAGCTGTTGCTTGATGCCCCAACCAGCACTTTGTGCAGTGAGCAGAGAACAGCAGTCAGGCTGCAGATTAGCACCTGTGCATTATGTTGAAATGGTGCAGACTTTTCATTAGCCTCCCTGGCATGAAGCCTGCTTGTTCTCCCTCGTCCTTCCTCTCTGTCTCTCTTGTCCTCTAGTTGCCCCCACCCTTGTCTCACTTCGTCTCCCTTCCAGTGTCTATCTCTGCTCTGCCACACATGCATTTCAATGTGACCTCTTGGTGGCCTCCAGGCAGCCGGTCTGATGGGAGAGCATCCTGCACAGAGCTTTTAGAGGCAGAGAGGCACCCCAGGCCACTTCGGTAATGGAAGTCTCTAGAAACCACAGGGACTCGCAAGCTAATGGTAACCGCCCTAACAAAAAAGACTCCCTCTCCCTCTTTCAAAGGTAACAGTTATGACATGTAAGGCTGAACGCTTAAATGAAATAACACTAAAGCTGCTGCATTTTCCAAATTGCACTAAATTTCTGTCTGAACCAAACACAAAACTTATTCCTAGTTTAAGTAGATTATAGACTTTAAATCCTGCAAGAAGGCTCCTCACACTGCAATATTCTGGAAAAAAAATCCAATTTTCCATGATATTATATATATTATAATAAAATAAAATAGAAATAAAATTGCCAATATTCTGAAAAGATCACCTGTACTCTTTGCACTTATATAGACTCCTTGAGAAGTAGTTTTCTCCCACGCAGTAATCCATCTTCATGCACCTTTTATGAATTAAATGAACTGTATGTTGAATGATTTTTGTTCATTTAAATTTATATATTGAATGCCTGCAGCATAAAAAGCTTGTCAGTGAATCTGAGGGGGGAAAAAAAAACTAATCAAGACTTCGCTGTTCAGCACAAGGTATCGCAATTATTATATGCACACACACACAAACACGCCATCTGACCACAGCACCTTTGCTGAAATGGACACAGCCGACCAAACGCTCACACTGACATGTTGGATGGATGCCGACAGCCCTCTGACCTTCCTCCCACCCGGTCGCCCAACACCTCCCTGTGACTGACAGCTTCCATCAGTCTGTGTCTGATTCTGCCTCAGTATGCACACATTGGCACACTAACATGCAAACACACACACACACACACACCCCTCACCAAAAAGCACACAGGAAATTCATGCCAAATCTTACACCTAAACTCCACATACACGTAAGAGATATTTAATTATTATTTCTGTCATTAAGCAAGAGAGCATATTTCATTTTTTTCTTGTATTTTACCAGGTCTTCGCACTCTTGTTTGTACTTTTTTCAAAGTAACATTTATGCTTCAGCCCTACTTGATAATATAATAACATTTTATTATTCTTGCCACCCCAGATTCTGTTATCTTCTATTTCACCAGGTCACCTTGACATCAGGCCAAATCCTTGACATGCTGACATGCTGCTTTCAAGTGTTCATCAGTGCCTGCAGTGTGAAAAGTAAATGAGAATGTGATGTGCACATTTTGCAGTTACATAAATATATTGTTTGCAAGTACAAGAAGACCCTGCTATTACTTACAATACTTGTGATGCAAGAGTCTAGAACTGAGCTTTTCTTAGGTCACAGTCCTTAATGGAGCCTATACCTAAGCAGACTATAGTGCCTGCACAATGCAACATGACAGGTTGACTAGACTTTTTACTTCATTATCCTTGGAGGAGTACTCTGCCTTTGTGGGACATTATGGCATTACTGTTTTTCTAAGATCCAAAAAGCACATGGATAGGGAACAACACTGAATGATGTCTTGTTCTGCATAGAAATGTAATGCATTAGTAAGATTGCATAAGGAGTAAGCAAAAGAGGGACTCCCTGAAGCAAGTCAGGCTTTTACCCCACAACCTTTTTAGATGTTTGTTAATGTACGTCTTCTTTTCCTTTGGCAGTTATGCAATTTTTTAACAACACCATGTTACATCATCGTAGTATTTGTCCCAAAGTTGGACGGATGGATAACATTATTAAATGAAGTGGCCTATAGAGACTGTTAAAAGAAGATCAGCTTTCAAAACAGAGAACATCAATTTTGTGCACGCAAGCTATTAGTTTTGTTATCCACTTACGTAATTTCTTTAATTCCAGCCAAACAAAAAAAAAGACTATAACATGAAGTTCTCTCTGAATAACCATAGTCTACTTTTTTGGCTATGTGTAGACTGCACGTCATCAGGCACATTCCCCGTGAGAGTAACAAGAAAAACTATAACTACCGCCTTACTGTTGTATGCTCCTGCTAGTCTGACTCACTGGATGTAAATTGCAGGAATAAGCCTGCCATTAGCTGTACAGTTCGTGTAACTTTTCACTCCCCTTCCGCTGTCTGTTTGTTACTGGTTTCAAGACACCCTTCACTACAGGAAACGATGACAACAACACTGAGCTAACAACTTACCACACTGAAAAATTCAAGTTTCACAAAGAATTTGGATCGGGCAGTAAGACAGCCCTGCTAGTTCTTACGGCGATTTAGCCATTTTTATGACAGCTCGCCTTCTTGCATGCAAATATTACAACAAAACAAATCCCTTTTCACTATATTGAAGCATCCTTCACTTAGCTCCACTAAATTTGATTGTAACTGCTCTAAAGAAATACAGACAAGCTACAGCATTTTTCTCCTTATAGTAGAATGATGATGAGGTACAGTCAGGGCATTCTGTGCTGCAGAGTGCCCTGACTATGGTTTCACCAATTAATAAGGTTGCATTTTACTTCCACGTCTGTCCATACTTATACAATATACACTATATTGCCATAAGTATTAGGACACCCCTCCAAATAATTGAATTCAAGCATTCCAATCACTTCCATAGCCAGAGGTGTATAACATCAAGCACCTAGGCATGCAGGCTGTTTCTACAAACATTTGCAAAAGAATGGTTCGCTCTCAAGACCTCAGTGAATTCAAGCATGGTACCATGATAGGTTGCCACCTGTGACATAAGTCCATTTGTGAAATTTCCTCGTTTCTAAATATTCCACAGTCAACTGTTACTGGTATTATAACAAAGTGGAAGCAATTGGGAACAACAAGAGGTAAGCCACGTAAAATCGCAGAGGATGCTGAGGCACACCGTGCACAGAAATCGCCAACTTTCTGCAGAGTCAGTAGCTACAGACCTTTAAACTTTGCGTGGCCTTCAGATTAGTTCAAGAACAGTGCGTAGAGAGCTTCGTGGAATGGGTTTTCATGGCTGAGCAGCTGTATCCAAGCCTTATCCAAGTGCAATGCAAAGCGTCAGATACAGTGGTGTAAAACACGCTACCACTGGACTCGAGAGCAGTGGAGACGTGTTCTCTGGAGTGATCAATCATGCTTCTCTGTCTGGCAAGTCAATAGACGAGTCTGGGTTTGGCAATTGCCAGGAGAATGGCATTTGTCTGACTGCATTGTTCCAAGTGTAAACGTTGGTGGAGGGGGGATTATGGTGTGGGGTTGTTTTTCAGAGGTTGGGCTTGGCCCCTTAGTTCCAGTGAAAGGAACTCTTAATGCTTCTGCGTACCAAGACATTTAGGACAACTATGTGTGGGAACAGTTTGGGGATGGCCCCTTCCTGTTCCAACATGACTGCACACAAAGCAAGATCAATAAAGACATGAATGAACCAGTTTTGTGTGGAAGAACTTGACTGGCCTGGACAGAGTCCTGACCTCAACCCAATAGAACACTTGTGGGATGAATTAGAGTGGAGACTGAGAGCCAGGCCTTCTCATTCAGCATCAGTGCCTGACCACACAAATGCGCTTCTAGAAGAGTGGCCAAAAATTCCCATGAGCACACTCCTAAACCTTGTGGAAAGTCTTCCCAGAAGAGTTAAGGGCTGTTATAGCTGCAAAGGGTGGATCAACTCCACAATAAACCCTACAGATTAAGAATGGGATGTCATTAAAGTTCATGTACGTGTAAAGGCAGACGTCCCAATACTTTTGGCAATACAGTATGTAGGAAACACTTTGAAGGCATTTACTAAAATGTATTAAGTGTATTTATGTTTGACCAATGAGGAGAGTTTACATAAAACACAAAGTTGTGGTCATGACAGTATACAATGCAAGTCAAACATGGATGCTCTTCAAAAAAACTTAAATTTCCAAATTAATGTCACTTTGCATACATCTTCAAACCCAGCAGCACAGATGATTTCTAAAACCCTCACATTGTCAAAGTGGCTCTCAAGGTTAGTGTCACCAGCTCACTATCTGACTAAATGTTAAACATGACAACAGTCTCTTGTTCTGTTTCTGAGTTACGGTGTTGAACAATGGCCAGAGAAATGTTTTTGCAGAAAATTATGCTGCCACAGTGAAGCTGACCTATTCAATTTGTAAAATATAACTTTATCATTTAATCATATTAGACATTTGAGTGAAAGTTTGTAATAAATATCATATGAATTCTTGACCATTGGCCAAATATGGCATTTTCTGATGTCACAATGACTAAAATCTAAACAGTCCATCTTTTGATCCAAGTGACACTTGTGCCAAATTTGAGGAAATTCTCTCAAGCGTTTCTTAGATATTGCATTCACGAATGTGATGGATGGATGTACAACCCAAAAACATGCCTCCGGCCATTGTTACCACTGGTTCAGAGGCATAAAAACATTGGAGGTACTGAAAACTCTCCATTAGATCTAAGTAGTTTTACCAGATGGCATTGTAGACGCTTCAGGAATATGAAGTAATTCAATAATTTGACAAATAACATTTTTTCAGCATGGGGAAGTACTGTATTACTGCAAGTCACTTTCCTTCTGCTTGAATCTAAACTGATGTGTTGCTCAGGTAGAACATATTACACAACCTGAGCTCAACACATCCATCACACCAAACAGCAAACTGGTCTCAAGAAGTTTATTTTCTGGGATGTTTCCTCCATCAGCAAACAAATCAACGGCAAAATCCACATTCAAAGAGTTGACAAACCTAAAAACTGAATCACATGCTGGATGCTATCTTTCTCTCTCTCTCTGCCTATCTGTTATGCAGTGTGAGTGTATCCTTGGCCTTTGTGACAGGGCAGCACAGCAAATAAGGGCTCCCCTTACACAGTGGGACTTGCAGGCACAACGGACTGCGCTACTGGTGCTGGTGCATCAATAAACTGATCGCACCAAAGAATAAGATTCTTCATACTCAATATTGCCAGATATACTCAGAAAATAACTTTTGTAGGAGTTAAAACTTTTTTTCTCTGCTCCTGTCTTCCAAGTGTGTTGTTGTTTGGCTGCACGCTGGGTGCAGAGAGACATCTGGGGTCATGGCCGGTAGCAAATGATGTGACAGCAGGAGGAGAAAAAAAGAAAGTGAAGCAGGTGGTGAAAAAGGCAAAAAAAAGGACAGGAGGAAAAAAGAGAAAGGTGAGAAAAAAGAACACATCAGAGGTGAATGAAAAGAGGCCAGAGGAGGGAGAAGCCAGGGAACAGCTTTCTGCATGTGACTGGCTCAGTGCAGTCGATTTGCTTGCAGGTAATCTCTCCCTGTCTCTGACCTTGAGCGCTTACCTCAGGACAATCATAACTTATGCCAACTCAACATAGTGGGAGAGACAGGAAGGGGGAAAGAGAGAGAGAGTGGGTGAGTGGGCACAGCGCTGATCCAAGCACATCTCTGGAGGAAACCACCCCCACCCAGGGGGGAGTTTACGCTGCCAACAGCATTAACTTCCAACTTTTTTTTTTGTCCAACACAGCATGCAATCAAGCAAGAAAGCAAGCACCGGCATTGTTTGTCTGATGAGTCTGTACACTGCACTCCTCTCTCTGTTCTCTCCCTCTGTCATCGTTCCTCTCTGCCTCCCCTCTGCTCTCCTCTTCTATCCTCTCTATCTGTATTTTAATGTGCTTCTTCTCATTCATCCCCACCATGGGAGAACTTTGTTTTGTTTCCCTTACATTAGTAATTAAACAGATAGCTATTGATTCTGCCAGAGTAGCTTTCAAAAAGATTAATTGAAATTTCAATGGGAGAAAAGAGACGGAGGTAAAGAGAGGGTAGAAAAGTGATACCACAGACTAAGGATAGAGAGAGAGTGCACCAAGTCAAATAAAAATGTTTAGTGTTTTATATCACAGAGAGATGATTAAACCTGAAAACAGCAGTTAAACTGGTCAATCTAAAGCAGGAATAAATAATAATTATGATAACTATGCTTTTAGATTTAAAATCTGGACTGCAGTGACTGTTCTTGTCTCCTCTCTGCCTCTCTGCTTGACAGAAAACCAGGGTGGCTTCCTCTCAGATCTTGTAGAGTGGGAGTGCTTATCAAGAATTAATGACGTCTTTCAGACGGAACCTTAACAAGCAACACTTATCAGACATCTCAAAATGACGATTCCCACTGCTCAATGAGCTCTGGATTTCAAAATTCTGATGAGTGACTTGTTCAAAAGCACCTGATGAGTCATCTAAGAGTAGCACTCACGTTGCGGAGGCGCTGCTGAGGGATAGATTTCCTCGACCCCAAATGCGACGACGCAAAACAGGAAGCAGCCAAGACACGAGAGTCATACAAAAGTAAAGCTCGGATGAGTGAGCAAACTACGTTTTCCTTTTAGCAACTTCTCAGGGTGAGATGAGGTTTTTGTGCGAGTTCTCCAGCGGTCAACACCTTTCTAGATGACTCAATCTAAGACTGTGTGAAAAGGCTTTTTTTCAAATAGATGACGCTCTTACTTTGTGTCTGTGCATTCACTGATTAAATGGTAAGGATGCAATCGCCATAAAAATAAAACAGGTGATGTGAAGTGCGCTACAAAAATCGATCAAACGTCCGTAATCGCTGATGATAGTAACCAGTGTTGAAACACAAGCCTTTTGTGGAGAAGTGGAAAGCATTCATAGTGAGCTTAGGATTCTCAAAGCAGCCTTTTGTATACATATTTAATGAACGGAGGAGTATATTCTGTCAAAGTCACTCAGTGATGAATTTTAAGGCTTTCTGAGTTTGAATTCAAAAAGCAGCAAAAGTCAATATAGCACCTGAGCTGTCTGGGAACGAAATTTGCTCTTTCTCAGAATACTTAGGGGCTGACAAACAGAGACACAAAACCGCACTTTAACATCCTTATTAATGCAAGGCGGCTTACCAGAAGTTGACCAGGAAAGGGTGTTCAAGGTTCTGCATGATCTGCAGCTCCTTCAGAACGTTCCTCACTTCGTTTCGCTCCACACATTTCAGCTTGTTCATGTACTTCATGGCGTACATCTTCTTGGTGTCTTTCTTCTGCACAATGCAGACCTGATGAGATCAGATAAGTGTACGTTTCATTTGGCATTTAGGCTTGAAAAGTCTTTCATGTTTTGCTCACATAGCATCCATGCAAAATGTAATCCTCATTGTTAATATGATAACACATGATAAACACCCATCTTGTGCAGAGTTATATAGTTTTCGAAATGCCATGTGATCCTATTTTTCTTCAAGTTTTGGAAAATATGAACATGAATTAAAATAGAAAAGCATTTTCTTACTGGTTGATCCCATTTATGAGATGATTCACGTCACCACATCCAAAAATAGCACTATGACACATTAAAATAAAATGTTTTCTTGTCTCCACAGTGTTGCAACTTATAGCCGTAGCAGGTCCTCCATCATTCATTATGTTTGTCTACAGCTTTTCTGCACGTGACGCATGAACACATGGAGCGTTTGTAACATCCCTGCAATAACCAGCAACGTTGCCCGTCTAACAAGGTTGGAAGGAAACTTTGAAAGGAGGGGATTTGTCTTTAATCTCCGCGATCACGATTTTAATCCTCTCTTAAGATGTTTAACTTTTCACACCAGTACATTTTGCATTTTGGAGATGGGAGATATTTTAGCATTCATTAGAATTGCTGGTGCATGTCAGGAGGGAGTGCAGTCGGTGCTTTTCAAAATAAAAATCGTGACTGATGTGGCGCAGCAAAAAAAAAAGAAGACTTTAACACCTGATGCAGACCGGATAGTGTTTAAAGTGTATTTACCAAACTGATATGCACATGATTATGCTTCTGACAGTGTGTCTGAGAATCTTCAATATGCAGAGGTGTAATACCCCATATTTATTTGTAGTCATGCTTGTCTCTGCTACAAGCCTCAATAAGCCAGTGATTACTGCTATCTAAGAGAGTGATCTGTGGACCAGCTGGCACAGTTAATCAGCCAAACCCTGATCGCATCACTCCTCCCATTGAACAGCTTGCCATCTACTGTGATTAGACTGCTTATCTGTTGTTGGACAGAGTGTTAACGCTGTGTAGGTCTGTGTGTATGCATGTGCATCTCTATATGTGCTTACGTGCACTCTAAATGCTGATTTGAATTACTCCGCACTATATGGCTTAACAACAAGAGGGAACATGACTGCTATCACCTCTAATTTGTTTCCGCAGTGCTGCTGGTTTGTTCTCGAGCATGTTAAACCGTAAAGCTTTACTCAGCTGTACTGTGTGATAATGTACGGCTAGAGAGAGGACGTGGTATCATTTGTAAGAGCATGCGGGGCCCTTATGTTAGCAGGACTGTGCGAGGAAATCGAAGGGGGCTGTGTGGAGCTCCAAAAAGTGGTCAATCAACAGAAAAATGAACGGTGGCTTGATGGTTTAAGTTATATTTCAAGCCAATCTCACAAACTTCCTTATTTTCAGCTTCTACACTGAGTGGATTTGTTGCTTAATGTGACAGTCAGGAGTCCGTGATCTAGAAAATCAGCAAATTAATCAGTAATGCACTAATCAGTAGCTGCAGCGCCGCAATCACATGAACTTTGCATGTATTTGCTCACATTGGTTGTGATACTTCCTTTCAAATTTTTCATCAGACTTGTTTTAGGTGCATATTTTGCGATTGGCCTTATGTTAAATGATCGATATTGTTTTTTCCTTCGATTTATCGGCTCCTGAACAACATCAGTGGCCTCTTGATTGTCTTTTAGTGTCTCAGTTCAAGTATTGAGCTAGTTTAGCATTCATATTTCCTTTGCTGTGACCAATTTGACTTTATTTAGGTTCTTTATTTTGCACCTGCACCTGTTTCTTTGGGGTTAATAGTTTTTTTTATTTATTGTTTCCAATCTCTGAAGGATGTGGGTGCATCTTTTCTTTCCAGTCTGAAAATATACTATACCAAACATGGACTTACCTTTCCAAAGCTCCCCTTTCCTATTGCCCTCAAGATCTGGAAATGGTCAAAATTGACTGTGGGGAGACAAAAAAGAGGAGAATGTTAAATATTTCTGTGAAAATAACACAAAACATATAAAAGAAATTCAAACCTGCAACACTATATACCTCTTGTATATTCTATCTGGAACATAGTATTGCTGCTAATATAATAGTGGTTCTTCGTACTATTAAAACTGTAATTTAATGACACAAGATAGAAATGCGCTACAGGTGAAGTCAGATTACACATGTGCACCTTCTAAAATGAAACTGGGTCGTTGAAGCATTATAAATGGAAATGGTTGAATACTAAGTGTCAATCCTGCTACAGTAGGCTCAGTGTGAAGTTTGCTTCAAGCTCATTCGAACAATACGCCACTCAAGCTGACGCAGATGGGGGGTCTCCAGGGCAACCAGAAGTCGCTGACATTATATGGCAGAGAACCAAAATAACCTTCAGCACAAAGATGTCTTGTGTGAAAGCTGCACGTTCCTCCCTAAACGGCCATTTCAAACACCCTTAAAGATTTTTTTTTTTTAGGCTTGATATCCTCCCTGCTTTTGTATCACTCCTTCTGTGTCTCACTCACACGCAACCTGAACCAGAGCTCAACTCCCCATCTCGCTCTCCTCCCATCTATCAGCAACATTTATCGCCAATTGGAACCGGATGGGGCTGTTTGTTTCTTGCTGTCATGACAACCAGGACAGAAGGTTTTCCCTCTCTGCCGTTTCCCCGAGGACGGAACAGCTGCTGCCCACTCTTTGCACACATCTGACCACACACACACGGACAGATAAGATTCACACACATGTACTCACAACTGCATTTACAATCATTATCAAAACACACACGTTTATAGGACATTTGGTCCAAACTTAAAGCATTACCTGTCTCTTTCTGCAGCAGTATATTCACACACACACACACACACACTCTCATACGTTCTGCCTGCAGTCACTAGATCTATTGGATGTGACAGTTAATGTTATGCTCTGTTAGTCACGTATCACTGGCACTTCCTCCTCTCACACTATCTGTGTTGGAGTGTTTACAAAACCTACTCTGATAGGGTCCATATGAGGCCTCCCTTATAACGCACACACACATGCCAGTGTATACACTCAGCATTTAAACAAACACACACACTTCAGATGGTCATTTTCCTGCTGAGCTACTTGGAGATTCCTTCCTGATGGGTTTTGCGGAAAGACAGCTGTGGTTGAGGATGAGAGGGGCAGACACAGCAAGCAAGGTGGAGGCTGATATTTTACCAGCAGAACTTTGGATGCTTTTTTTTTAATGTGCTGCATTAAATGATGGACACATGAGTAACAGAGCGTGTAATGATCGAAGTCTGCACATGAGCGGAATTGACACATTGACAGTATTGCCGTGGCTTAAACCAGCTGAGGAAATCATCTGACGGAGGAACTCATCTGCTAGTCAATTTGAATTTGACTGACACATGCTAATCAGTGTGGATTGAAAGTAATCACGCTTGTTCGGTTGGAGCCTCGCACAGTCTCTCACACTCTGTAACTGCCTGCATGTCTGATTTTTCTAACATACTGCTTTTGAGTTCGTCCAAACTGAGGTGGCTAGATTTGAAAATTCATTGTTTTTTTCCGGGTTAGGAAAGTGATGATGCATGCTGGCCCTCGTGACCAAGCCAACTTTTTTTTAAAAAAAACAATATGTGCATGTTAGTCCTACTGAAGACATAAATATTCAAAAACAGAACACAAATATGTTATTAAATTATTTAAAGAAAAGCCCATTAAATCACTTTGCACTTTAGATTTTTAGCAAATTAAACCAAAGTGAGGTGTACATTTCTTGAAGGCTGTTATCACTTTTGATCAACACATATTTGCTGCTCTCATGAGAATTTATGGCAGCAATACAGCATCGGAGAGATTGGCTCAAAAATAAAATTCCACTGCAAATATGATGGGTTTTTTTTCATCATTTTTGGACAACAATGAATGTCTATGGCACAGAGGGATGTTATATTTGAGTTTTTTCAGAAGAGACAATATTGCATCTATGTCGTCCCTGAGAAACAACACAGATGATGTCATTAACCTGCATATATGTGTTGACTTTGTCGGACAGCTTCATCTCTCACTCAATGCCCATGACCTTGATGCCATAATTCATTTAACCTGTTCAACAGGTAGCATTTATGGGAAGTTATAAATCAGTCTGATTGTGCAGTGTAAGCATCAGGACTCCACACACATTTTAACCAGTAAAGCCTGTAACAGAGCAAACCGGTTGAATCTGTTTCATTTCTTACCAGGTGCTGGCTTCAATGCACTTATTTAGAAAACGTGAATGAAATTTTCATAATTGTATGCTTTTCCCTCTCTCTCTCTCTCGCTTCCTCTCATTGCTGAAGCCTCTAAATCATGTAAGGCCCACCAGTATGAGGACATCAGCATTCATGTGTTGCTCTGACAACGGAAACAGAACCCACGGGTCCACATGCGTCGCCGCAATATGAGTAACGCCTGGTGAGCAGTAAACAGGGTCTGTCCATTAACCAGAGTCTCCCAGTGGCTCCGAGTGGTAAACGTATGTAGCACATGAGGGACACATGAAGTACACACACATCATTCTCCGGGGAAATAAACATGTCTTGACAGAGTTCACCTTCACACACACACCACTGTGTAAATCAACTAATATGGGTTGAGTATGAGCTGTAAAAGATGCATCTGTTCACTTCTTACTTAGATGCATCTGATTCCTGGCGTTGCTGTTCCTTGAGATGCAAAATATTTTAGTCTAGGTTGTTTTGCATCTACTGTATGTTTTTTTTTTTATTGTTCAGAGTCAGAATCAGAAAAATTTATTGCCAAGTAGGTGTACACATATGAGGAATAAGACTTTCTGGTGCAAAAATTAAGGTAAACTCAGCAACATATAGATTAAAAGTGTGGACAGTTGCAGCTATCAAGTGTACGAGATAAAAAAAGAAGCAGTTATGAGTCAAATAAGAATCAAAATGCAAACAAGAAACTAAAATGTGCATGTTTTAGGTGCATTTGGAATAGAATTTATGAAAACGAATGATTATGTAAAAATGTCAAAATTTAAAATTTACAAGAGGGCTTTTAAAAACTTGTGTCTTAGTGAATCAGTTACATTTTGCTGCACAGACACTTTAAATGGTCTGTGAGTAAAATATACTACAAAGCAACAGATGTGCAGCCACAATCTAAAATGAAAACAAAAGTTAAAGGCCTCAAGGACAGCTATCATAAGTAAAATACTCTTCTTACCTTTACCACTAATTAGTTTTTAGCTATGCATGAAGGTAACCATTCACTAACCTCCAAGCGGTTATGCACCTTGATGATTTACTTTGGAAGTGTGAGCATCTTAAAATGTTAACTGCAGAATTAACAAACAAACATCATTTCCATTCCTGTGGCCAATATCACCTTGCAGTGACCTTTGACGCCTCTGAAGTGTAAAGCGAAAGCTCAATTTGCATCTTTATTGCTTCTCAAAGGAGAGTCGTCAACACAGAGACCACTGACACCCGTCAGAAGATTATAATTGGACATTCTTGGCGCATTAGAAGATGCATTGGACGCAACTGTTACCATGTCAACAATCATGCTCCTTTATCCAGTTTCATCCCTGATTGTGTTTGGCCATAATCACCATGTCACCCTTTTTGTTCTATATGTCTTATTTTGTGTCTTCGTCGTAGCTTTTCACTTTTCTGTCTCTATCTCCAATTATCTCTCCTCAACCTCTCTCCCTTCCTCTCGTCTTCCTGTATTCCTCCCTCATGCACTGTGTTTCCCAGGTATCTTGGGAGTAAACATACAGTATATGGAGCAGAAAGGGCACATAACAACCACGCTGCAATGTCAAGCAGTCACAGCAAAGTCAAGGAACACCCATCTGAAAAGGAGAACCCTTTCCGTCTCTGATGTGAGTTCCATCAGCGAAGGGATTACTTTGTTTCCAGAGAGTGCGAGCCCTTTTTTTTCCCCTTCCTAAATTCAAAACAATGTGTCTCTGTGTTTATCATTCCCCTGGCCTCGGTGAAATCGCCCACGCTGTTTTTTTTTTTCGGAGAGAAGTCAGAGAAGGTGCACTATCGCATTAACTCGGAGTTCAGAGAAGCTCTGTTATGAGTGGCATTTCCACAACAGCACGCTGGATGACTAAGCAGCAGGGTTAACCATGAATAATGACTTCACGTTTGATGGAGGCTGCCTCCAGTGAAAAAGGAGAAACACCTCAGATATGGATTTCATTAGCCGGAGTGATGCACTAATTTGACTGAAGAAATAATAATTTTGTTCTGTCACACAATGGTGACATTTGTACATCAGCAGACAATGAAATAAAATTAAAATTCAGGTGCTAATTTATTATTTTCCTGTAACACAGTGACTTAAAAGAGATGTTTGAAACTTTATACAAAAGACACAAAGCTCATCTGTGCTACCAGAAGAAAGACCTCCAAAGTAAGGGGGAATAAAAAAACCTGGGAAAGCCGCTTCACTTCTGCCTAAATCACTGACTCATGTAACACTGACTTATTTGAAGCCCTTGGGGTGCAGCCAGAGTGGAATTAATTTCCGAGACTGACTCCGATCAATAAAATCACAATGTATTATCTACTCGGGACTCAAAGAATAGGAAAATTAATTCAAACCAAGAGCTTTGCCAATCATAGTAATAACTCCTTTTGATGCTGACCTTGATAGCCATCAGTCTGCAAGAATTCATAATCTAATAGCCTGGCAAGACTCGGCCAATCGATGACCATAAATATGAAGAATTCAGCACCAAAATTAAAGAAAATGGGTGGAGGGTGAGTTTTGACGAATGACTTTGAAGTTCAGAAATCAACTTTCTAAACTCTTGTATACCCTCAACTGTTTGTATCTTGGTAAAAATGCACAATCCTGTGGTCACATTAAAGGCAAAGTCCAACAGCTTTACTCTTTTCCATTGTTAAAGATGACCAGTTGCACACCAAATCAGCAAATCTATTAACTGTAATTGCTCTTAATCTTTTTTTTGATAATAGAATATCTCAGCAAAGGTGAATCCTGCTCACTACCTGTGTCATTTCAAGTTTTGTGTCTTGCTAGATGTGAGCCACAAAAGTAGAGAAACAAAAGGAAAAAAAAAGTCAAATAAGAATGATGGAAGTTTTTTAAAAACTCACCCTCATCCGTGTCGTCGGTGACCGGAGCCTTGCTGGACTGTCCGAGCCCCATGGCTGCTCCTCTTACAGATTTTTTCCCCTGCACTGCTCAACTCAACTCAGCAATCGAACGGCTCTCCCTCTGATACGCACTCATAGCCTGCTGGTCAACAACTAGCCCTGAACACACACACTCACACCCACCCACACACACACACACACACACTCTCTCTCACAGTCTCACGTGCTAAGATCCGTTTTGCTGACTTGAAAAGGTCCCGTCTTGCGCTTAACTCTCCACCTTGACACGAGCACACATCATTGCACACATTCAGAGTGAAGGGCTCCAGGGGGGGGGAAACACACACACACAGGCTATGCCACCACTACAGTGAATGCTTTCTGTCTGTCCTCACTGCTGCTCAGACGAATGCAGGCAGACGGGCGACTCTTGGCAGCCAGGACGAGCAGAGGCTGATGTGTCTGTGACTGTGACCCTCTGTTGACTGAGAGTCCAACCTGTGAGGAGAGGCAGGAAAAGATGACACCGCCAAGCAGAGGGAGGGGAGGAGGGAGGGAGGAGAGAATAAGTAGAGCTTCTGATACTTGCACAGACCATATACTTTAAGATACTAAAAGGACATCAACTGTAGTAGCAATCAGAAGTGGAAAACACTACTTTACACAGGTCTCCACAGCTCTCATTTCATACATTTTTTTAAATTTTTACATTTACATCCCACAGGAGCCCTGTCTGCAGAGCATGCGTGACGAATGGCGTGATCCCTTTTTTCCCATTAAGAGAACAAAATTGCAGGCTTCTGATTTATAGTTTGATGATGTTGTGGGTACTTTAAATGGAATCCCTCAGGCTGAGATTTCATGAGTTTTTTTTTCCCCCACTGCCAGACAAAAAAAAAAAAACTGCTGCATATGTAGGCATGCATGTGCAGTTTTTATATTAGAAAATGCATGTTACAGGACAAAAAAAAGTGACTAAATGTCCTGTAAAATCCCATCAGCACCCTTTTAAAGTGCATGACAGCTTGTCTGGTAATATCTCAAAGGGGGTGATGCATCAGTGGGTTAAACAGGTAAACAGAGGAAACCCCCCTCCTCTAATGAATGTCATTCCCAGCCCGCATGATAAGGTCACCACAGCACGTCTGAATATCCCTCTTGGCTTAAATGAAATATTCAAAAACTAGTGCGGGAAGCCGCAGTGCTGAGCCTCCCCGCAGAGGACATTGTGCTCGGGAGCCTCTTATCTGATCAGAAAAAAACCTGCGCTGAATAGAAAGTAACCCTCCTCCTGTATCCCTGCAGGGCAGCTCTGGGCACCTACCTCCGATCGCTGCCGGTCAGTGGAGCATCGGACCATCTCCAGCCAGGTTCTTTTTTTTTTTTTTTTTGCTGCAGAGACGCGAGGCGACAGTGGAGCAACAGCGCGGCTCAGAGCATCACTTGTCCCGGTTGTGCGGGACGACGACGCACCGGGACACCTGCCACCCGAAAAACCTCTCCGCTGCGAGACGTGACTCAAAGGATGCGGAGCGTGAATCCCGAGCCGGAGGGCAGAGGCGACCCGAAAAGGAGCGGGTTTGGAGGGGGAACTGCTCGGCGCCGAAGAGCGACTGACCTCCACATCGCCGCCTGTGTAATGAGCTGGACACCACCAAACCAGCGCCGTGCGTCTGGAGAGGCACGTCTCACTGGCTGCTCTGCTGTTGGGCTGAGGCTTCCCTGTCTCCGGCTCTCACGCGTTCCCCCCAATGCGTTTGCACTGTGATGCTGAATAGGTTTCCTCATCACATTATAGAAATGGTGCAGTGCAATCAAAAGTTGACTGCCAACTCACAGCAGCATCACCACGGAGCCCCTGGAGAGTTTGATTCTCTCATAGAATTCAGAGGATCGTCATTTTAGATCCCCTTTCTCACACCTGGAATTTTAAAAAACTGGAGGCTATCACTTTAAATTCACATTATTCTACTTTATTGATGCCAGCAGGGAGTTATTTATTCTCTACTTGTCTCCATGGAGTCAGAGGTCATGGTCAAGCTTTAGCACAGCGCCCCCTAAAGATGATGCTTCTTAGATACACTTCTGGAAGGCAGTTTGTGGCCCCAAGTGGAAGACAGTCTCTTTATAGACCAGCTGAGCCTGCTGCCTCCTAATAGCCTTTAAAGTTATATGGAAATAGTAATTATGCAGAGAGAGAAACAGACACTAGTCTCCCTAGTGCTCAGTTGTGAGCCCATACCAACCTTATTGTGCTTTATGGCATTTTGTCTCCCTAGATATCGATATAATTTCCCTTTTCTTGAATTGTCAAAGGTGCACACAGCCTTAGATGAGCCTGTGAGACGAGACAGAGTGTGTGTGGGTCAAATCATTATGATTTTCACTTTTCTATAAAGTGAAATAGTGCAGTGACCCTCAATAACACAAATCAGCCACAACATTCTGACCACTGACAGGTGAAGTGAATAACATTGATCATATTGATACTATGTGGTGTTCTGCTGGAAAACCTTGGATTTTAACATCCATGTTGATCAGACTTAGACACCCAAATAAACATTGTCCCACAACAAGCACATTCCCTCATGCAAATGGAAATCCCAAATGTCACTGGTCTCGCTCGCAGGAAAATGCACCCGACCATATGTAAAAAACATCAAACAATCAGGAACATGTTGAGGAACATGACAATGGCCCAAGATGTTGATTTGACCTCCAAACTTCCTACACCCCATTCTGATCAAGCATCAACAGGATGCAGTGGAACAAGTTTGATTGACAGAGGCCCCACTGCACAAGCCAGAGCACCCAAAGGATCCACTGCCAATGTCCTGATTCCAGACCCCATAGGACACCCTGAGAGGTCCTCTTGTCCATGTCCAATGGTTCAGAGCATTTTTGACGACATAAGGGGGACCAACACAATATTAGACAGGTGGTCATAATGTTATGCCTGATTGGTGGATGATTACCACGTACATGATGATAGACTTTCACAGCAGTTGTCGTCCTTAATTTAGTTCGTAACATATGAAAAAGGTGAATGATTCCCAAACTCCTCTCTTACCTCAACAACTGCTGTCACTGCTGGCTTCCTTTTGAGCAAGGTACTTAATCGTGAACCATTCGAAGAGACGAGCTGCTCATTGGCTTCAAGTACCGAATCACAGTTTTACTGGCAAACTGCTTGAACGTGAAGCACAACAAAGATGAAGGAGAGCAGTTGTTCCCTTGGCAACTAACGTATAAAATAAAAAAGTACCTTGTGTGTGTTGTTGCCTCTAAAATTCATATGCATGTCTTTAAAGCCAGAACATACAGTTGTTGAATTGGAATTTGCTGCTATCTGGGTGTATTTCTTTGGTCCAGTCTCTCATTATACATTAACTTCTGCAGCCGTGAACTCTGAGTGTAAAACACGGCCATCCATTACAGGGACTGCACAGTCGCCTGCGTCCCCTGTTAATTGAGCAGGCCAAGGTCGAGGGGAGAACGGCTGAGTGGTGGGACTCGTGGATGAAAGATATGCTTACAGTGCACACTGCACTTTTTCTTGCTCTTTATGCTTCTCCGTCATGCCAAGACACACCCGGTGTGGCCCATCCATCTTATGTGGAGAAAGATCTCAACACACTAAAGGTGACAAGCATCGCTCAAAACCAGGCCAATCCCTTAGTGGGCTTTTGGCAGCATCAGGAAGTGGGCGCTTCTCTAAGATGCAATGAGTGATGATGGTGTCATATCACACCTGGACGGAGATGAAGTAAAGCCACTTAACATGCAGGAGGGTACAGCATGATCCATGTTGTCCTAGATTTTTTTCTTTGTTAATTGTTGTTTTGTCTGCAAAGCGAGTCAGTCCTAGTTTATGTATAATTCTAATTTGAATTAATGAGCGATCACTTTTTTGCAAAACTTCCACATAATGCTCAAGGAAACTGCACTGATGAAGGTGCAGCTACTAGAAATCTGTGAAATTATCCCCATCTAGTGGATGAAAAAGAGACAACAGCTTAACAGAGGTGTGTATTTACAGTTAGGGTCTTCTGGGAGTATAGTTTATGGCCTATTTCACTTTAATGATCAATATTCCAATATCATCTATTAAGCATCAACCTTCTCCGCAGTGCAAAAGTGTTTTAATTAAGGTAAAAATATACTGTATGTTGAGTTGGGGTGTTGAGGCTGTGCAGACTGTTGCAGTAAACTGATGTCAGTGTTATGTTTTCTGTGGTGGGAAAGTAGTAGCAATAAAAATAAGTTGTAATAGTAGCAGTGAAAAAATGATGTATTATTAAAGGTTAAGATGAGAAAAGATAAGTTAGAGTATTAGTCCCCAGGGGGCAATTTACAAGCTGCCCAGCAAGGAATAAAGTAATTGAATTCGGCTCCCTCTTTGCCAGATGCAACTTAAAGCAATCCATCCATTAGTGCATCAGTAATTCTAATCCACTAAAATCATACACTTTATCCTGGGTGCCTAACAAGCACTTTTACTTTTGGCACTTTTTGCTCTATTTGTTTTCATTTGGAAGCAGGCCTTCCGACTTGCAGCAGAGCATATAGTCACTGTGATATTATGGTGGAAGAAGTCCTCGGATCTTTTACTTAATAAAAGATCCGAGGACTTCTTCCACCGCTGCAAATCTGATTTAAGAAGCTGTTAATAGGCCTCTCTTCCTGAGCTGCCCTGAGGCAAAAATAAGTCCTGTCTTATCTCACACACAGGATCATCCCCTGTCTGCTGCGTAATTGTTTCAGAGTAAACAAAGGGTGTGTTAAAATGTGTCCGCATGCATACGTGGCTGCATGTGTGCATCGGTCACAGCAACAAACAAAGGCTCTGCTAGCACAGGAGGTGCCAGTGAATCATGAAGATCTTTAACCACCTGTTGCTTATCTCATCTTTGGTGCCGCTGGTACTGAATTATCCTTTCATCCCACCAACATGCTACTCTAAGGTGCTGAGCATGGCACGAGAGCTCACCCAGCTGGCCGCAAATTTGAAGAGGGACCATGAAACAGTAAGTCAGCTGCTGGATTGTCAACTTTTATGAAATGTTGCTCCACAAAGAGTTGATTTTACATTCACTTAAATGATCTTTCCTGGTTGTCTGTTCTTTTGTAGGTATGTTACATTGCAATCCTGTTATTACCTGGATATAAATACAGCTATTAAAATTAGTTTAATCACATCAGACCAAGTTATATGAAGCGACATGTGGATATAATTCAGACACCAGATTATGCTGCATTTGTAATTACAAAACTTCATAGTCGATATTTTTGTTTTTATCCAGAGTTACTGCATGACACATATGCCAGATCTCTACCTTGATGTCCATGTAAGTACGACTTCAGATTCTATTAGCACTATTTATTGTGAATCAAATGTACTTATATGAAAGGTTACTAAAGCTAAAGTGTTCATACTGTGCTTAAACTCCTTTTTAAAAAAGTCATTATTGAAAGAAAATATGTTTTCTCAGCTGTTTTTAGTCTTTGTTTACCTCGGTTTAGAGTAATCTGTCTGCTCCAGAATTTTCTTCACTAACTTTTGTGGTATTTTGACGGCAAACCTCAGCTGCTGTAAATCACACTCAGGGACACTAATTGTTGCTCATGACAGAATTCCTGTGTGATGTACAAAATGAGGACCTACATCTCCTTGGTGGAAGGCCTGCGACAGCGGCGCTGTGCTTACACCAGTGAAGTGAGGAAGCTGGGTGGCACCCTGAGGCAGCTCTTCATCTTCATGTCACAGAAATGTCACGGGGTAAGAAAAAATAAACAGTCTAAATAAGTGGAAATTGTACTGTAAGGATACATGAGTGAGTTCCATGCAGTCTGCCATCCAAAGTGTAGGACATTTGTGCATGAGAAAGTGTCTTTACTGTAATAACAAAACAGTCATATCTTCTTTTGATCCAAACTCTAAGTTGCTGCAGCCTGACATGCAACACAAAAAGGGAAAACAGACTAACAGTGATGAGATGCATTCAACCTGACTGCATTTAATGGGTCACCCAGTGGGTGATTTTGCAGGATTAAACAGGGTTTATGATGCAGTTTATGAGAAACGTTCCGTGCTCTGTGGATGTCTGATCCTGCTCACCTGATCTGTGAAGTCTGACACATCTGGGTCTGCGATTAGTGTCCTGTAACAGGCTGACATGACCAGTCTGTTCACACCAGGCCATGGTGTGTCAGCCAGGGGTTAGAGTTAATTCACTTTCATTATGGTCATTTCAGTAAATGGGTGTGATTGACAGTAATTAAGGTCGATTATAGAGTGGAAATACACTAAATGGAGTGTGGGTGGACATGTGTCATGTGGGTGACCTTCTGCTGTGCACATTCATCACATCACACAGGGTCATTTGTGTTTAATGTAACAGAAAGTCAGCACTAAAAAGGTGTGAGCTCAAGCTTTATTCATGCGTGTCTATTGGTATCTATCTGTTGTTTTTTTTATAGGATCTGGTGTTCACAATCCATGACTGTGCTGCACTGGAGCGCTGATGTACTGGATGCTGGAAATGACAACATAACTGCATGTTCAAGGAGAGTGCAGAGAGAGAGAGAGAGAGAGAGAGAGAGTACTGTGCAAAATTGAAAGACATGCGATTTAAGTGAGTTAAGCTGATTAAAGTGTGTGGCTGTGTTACATTAACATCAAAAAGCATCATCCTCTTTTTTGTTTATAATGGGGATCATTACCGACAACTGATACGTCTAAATTAACTTTGTATAATAAACTCTGGCAAAATGCATTTTGTTAATCTCATTTCTTATAGCAGTGTGTGTTCAGAGACACTTTTCTGATGTCAATTTATACCAAAAAATACAACAGCGAAGATTAAACAACAATGAATGCAGCATAGGTAAATATATATATATATAAATATAACATACAGCATAATATATAAGATATAAAATTAGGTAAATGTTTTGATGTCAGCCTTGCTGTTGTCACTGACACAGATCACCAGAACCAGAAAGAGAGAGGGGAAGCCATGTCTCTTTCATGCATTCATTGCTTAAGAAACTATTAGCCAAAGAAATGGGGGAAAAATGTTAGTGCTGCCTTAAGGAGTTCAAATCTGGTGAAATTAAAATAAAATGTTTCGAGTTTCTAGTGGTTTCAAGTTTATACAAATGATGAAAATGGCCTAGATTCACTCCAGTAACATACCAATACACTTTAGCAATTATCTCTTGACAGTTTTTGTGACAATGAAATTGCTACAACAGCAGATTATAGATTAAGTGTAGAACTAACATATAAAACATGATCCTTTCATGCACATTTTTGAAGTAAGCATCCACAACAGCCACTAAACAGCTACTAAACTGACATTGAGGTGGGATTGTACTGTCAGCAGCTGTTTTCAAGGTCCAAAAGATAAACAAAAAAATAACATTACCATCAAAAGTAAGCTCCAGAATGATCCTCGAATCCCAAATAACCTTAGTTACCCAATGCCATCTTTACCTACAGTATGGAGATATACTGGCATATTGTCCAGTCTTAACATTCAAGATCTTTGGTCTTTGTAGCTCCCTGGTAAAAATACTTTGGTGACAACATGGCCTCTCGTAAATATAGCGCAATAGAACAAGTTATAGCATTAAAAATAAGAAGACATGATACTCTACATACTGCGTCTTACTTAGTAAATCAGTAAATAATCTAGAATGAACGACTTAAAACAGTCATGAATACGTAGAGGTGGTGAATCTACAGTGCTATGCCATTTTTACATTTTTTTGATACACAATGTAAACATTATTTACAGACTTAGTTTTGTTAAACAAATGTTTTAACTGCTTTTGATAAAGACAGAATAAATAAATCACAAGGCAAACAACACTAAAGGAAAACTGAGTAGAAAATATGAATTAAGAAGATGTAAATGTGAATCATAGAAATTAAAATTAAAAAAAATTGATATTTACCTATCTAAACCATCTGGCAACCTGTCATAATAATATTTTTTAAAAGATGGGTTCTGAAAAGCTTTTTTATTCATCATTTTGATTTATCATAGTGGGAAAATTGATATTAATGATCTTTTATTTGTTCTACTGAAGTGTTGCAATTAACAATGACAGTGTGATGGCGGGCAAACTGAAGCAGCTAAATAGTATTCAGCCATTGTTAATTAGATTATATACACCTGTGGTTTTCCTACTGTGACATGCCACAATGTGACAAAGATGTATTTTTAGGTTTGGGGGCCTTTCCTGGGTATTTCATCACCCGTCATGTCTTGTTATGTGAGTAGATCAAAATACCTTAGAGTCAACAGGCACCTGAAGGGTTTCAGAGGAAGAGGAAGTGTGTCGGGTTACCAGACTGAATCTTTCAAGCTGACTTGGACAGAAGCTAAACACACATGTACAGTGGTGACGGCCATTAGTGTGAGGACGTAGTGGAAAAACCTGCAGGCTTGTGTGGACTTGCATGAGCCTGCTGCCTCACTGCAAGCTGCTGTTGTTTGGGGATTTACGGGAGACATGATGAGCATCTCTGCAAAGTAAAGTGATAATAGAGAGCATTCAACAATGTTACCTGGGGGCTTGTTTGAAGTATGGACAATGAAGACGCCCCAACATGGCGGATGCTGTTGAAACACAACATGCCAAATAATGTTTTCCAGCCTTTTTTTAAACCTCACAGCGTTTAACTGATGAGAAAGCAAAGCATGACATCAACCCAATTGCCACCAATCTTCTTGCACATAACTGATAATTCAGCAGTTAATTGTTTGGCTAATCTTTCTATAGAATTCAGGGAGAAATTTATTCATGCAAATGAGATGGCAAATGAAGGCCATTGATTTTCATTCTGAGGTGCTCCATGCATTCTCAGGGGAAATGTTACCTGAAGTTTACTGCTTAATATTTCAAATTACGCCTATAATTACTCACATCAAGACCTGGCATTTATTTTAATGGCAATCATTTCTTACTAAGAGCAATAGATCAGCTTGTCGTTTTAGAACTCTCAGACCTAATCTTGGTGTTTCTTTAGTCTTTTAGCGTTTATTTGTGCTCACACAACATCAGGGTGGAAGACTAATACAATAATGGAGCTGCGATCGATACGTTCAGTGCGGGAAACAAGCCAAGCTGCCAGATCCTACGCTGTGTAAAACAATTGAATCTGTGAGGTACAATCATAAACATTAGAGCACTTCTTAGAACAACACACATTTCCCTCTAAATTCAAAGCCGTTTTTCTGTCCGAAAAAATCCAACTTGAGGTTAATTACGCAATGAGTGAGAGCTACATTAGAGGTGTTGTTCAAAAGTCTGTATGTTTGGTTCTGGTGTTAAGACTCTGAGGTGTTTAAGACCAAACTATTCAACAAAGACTCAGAAGAAATGACAAAACCAATAGGTGCAGCAAAGTAACTGAGTACATTTAGTCAAGTACTTTACTTAAGTATAAACTTGAGGTACTTGTATTTTAGTAAAATGTTTCCATTTTATACGTCTACTTCACTACATTATAGAGGGAAATATTGTACTACTACTACTTATATTTAGCAACTTAAGTTACTACATTTGACATAATGGATGAAGTGACAATATTTTAAAACACAACACAGTGTTAAGGTTTAAACCAGTGATTTTCAGCCTTTTTGGCTGCTTATGTCTTACAAAAAATGTGTTCTTGGATTCACATTTCAGATGTGGGTCTGTGTGTTGTTGACAGATCCACCAAATAGTGATATTTCCCTCTAAACTTCTCATGACATTTTATTTCAATAAATGTTCAAATGACCCAATATTATAACCAAAAATCAAAGATCAGAGAAAAAGTGAAAACAAATAAAACAGGTTTGTGTCTCAGAACTCTTCTTTCTCTGCCATTAATCATCTCATGAACCTTCACATTTGTCTGCTGTCCCTGTATATAAAACTATATTTAAAGAAGTTCCATGTACACTGATCAGCCACAACATTCTGACCACTGACAGGTGAAGTGAATAACATTGATCATATTGGTACTATGTTGTGTTCTGCTGGAAAACCTTGGATTTTAACATCTGTGTTGATGAGACTTAGACACCCAAATAAACATTGTCTCACAACAAGAACACTCCCTCATCCAAATGGAAATCCCAAACATCACTGGCCTACCCCCTCAGGAAAATGCACCCCACCACATGGAAAAACATCAAACAATCAGGAACATGTTGAGGAACATGACAATGGCCCAAGATGTTGATTTGACCTCCAAACTTCCTACACCCCATTCTGATCAAGCATCAACAGGATGCAGTGAACAAATTTGATTGACAGAGGCCCCACTGCACAAGCCAGAGTACCCAAAGGATCCAGTGCCAACATCCTGGTTCCAGACCCCATAGGACACCCTGAGAGGTCCTCTTGTCCATGTCCAATGGTTCAGAGCATTTTTGATGACATAAGGGGACCAACACAATATTAGGCAGGTGGTCATAATGTTATGCCTGATCAATGTAGTTCCACTAGCAGCTACAACAGTAACATGCTGTTGATTCACTGATGCCTCAGTATTAATATGCAAATCATGTCACATATAATAATATATCTATCAGAGGGACCAATCCAATACCTTTACTTCAGAACTTGTTGCTTATACTAATGCACTTTTAGGGTTTTTCATACAGACTTTCACCTTTCATAGAATATGTTTGCAGTGCTTTATTGGTACTTTTACTTAAGAAAAGGATCTCAATTGTTCTTCCACTACTGCTGTGAAACAGAGCAGAGGGAACAGTTTCTTACAGACTGATGATTTCATACCTCAGATGCCTTTGCTGAGTTCTCAGGATATTGTACAAGTTGCTGGTGGCATTTGGGAAATTCCTCAGATGGTCAGTCAAGGGACAAAAGGCTACAGAAATGTCAAACATAAAATAACACTGCAAAAGGTCACAGCAGCACAGAGTACAACTTTTTTTTTGGATACATAATAAACTATGAGAAAGAGATGAAATCCTAAATCCCACAGTCATATTTTTAATTACGTTTGCTCTGCTAGTTTATCTTTTGACGCATGTGATATAGAAGAATTGCCAGTAAATTGTTGTAATAATATATAGGGCCTCAAGCAATGCTTATTTCATTATTTATTCATCTGATGGCCGCTTTGCTATCCATTGTTTTATTTATTCATCATTTATTCTATAAATGGCCAAAAAGTCTGCGTCACTGTTGCTCCAGAGCACAAGCTGATAAACACTCTAACATACAAAGACACTCACAGTGATGCGAAACATTAAAAATATCAAATCCTTTCATTTGAGAAGCAGATATCTACTAATAAGTTACTTGAATTATTGTATACAATCATGCAGCTATCAATATCTTTGACTGATTAATGGCAAATCACACTAACTCTAATAATACACTGAACAAAAATATAAAGGCAGCATGCAGTTTCTATTAAATTTGATCCATCGATGTCATTAAACAGCCAAGTACAGACGATACTGGAAATGATGATGACTAGATCATAGACCAGAAATCACAAATTAGGAACATCTGCTAAGTATAGAGTTATTAAGGTTGTAGATACTGGCTTGCAGACTGTCACCCCCTCTTCCCAACATCTCAGTGAAGTTGGTGGACATTTTGGAGGACAGAACCACGTTGTTGGACTGTTAGGGTGGATTTATTTTTAAAGTCACTGTTAGCTTAGCAGTGATATTCACACCATAAATGTCTACATAAAACCAGTATTGACACTAACTAATATGCGTGTAACATTGATATTGACACCAGTAATGTCTATTTGATGCATGAGTTGGCTTGATATGAAAATAGAGAGAGAAGGGTCATTCCTAGGTTTCAAAGGGCTAAATTTCATCAAACTTATCTTGGTTTGCTGAGGCTGTTATATCGATAACCAGACGAAACCCCACAAAAAGCTTTCAGTGTCTGGTTAATACCAAAGCTAACAAAGGAAGAGAATTCAAAGGTAATGAGTGGAAAAAACCCACCGGCAAGACTGGAGAGTCCAAGGAAGGAGGGTGCTGTCTTCAGGGAGCGTCTGTCGCTGTTAGGATAAATCAAATGCAAAGAGATGTGGACATATCTGTGCACCAACAAGGGAGTGTTAAAGTCTCAACCACAGTTCCTCCTCAACTGATAGTCCAGTCACATTCATATCTGTCTTATAAAACCTTTGTGTAAGAGTAAAACTTGATCCTTCTCTGGGAGGTTGATTACAGAGTGACAGCTTGCTGACTGTGATTTTCCAAACAGAAAAGGTCCTTGTACAAGCTTTTTTGAGACACTGATGTTAAAACATACACAGCATAATTGGAGAGACGTAGTTTGTCTTCTGTCTCGAATGAACGGACATGGAATTTCCACAGGACACGTTCCTCCCGAGCATCTGATGTGATTTTCGAGATGACACATAGTGGCGCGGTGGACATTCAAGTTTGTGGCTGCAGCCTAAGTGACATGTCTGCATCCAGCATGCCAGTAGCCTGCTGTCATCTTGTGTCATCTGTGACGTCGTGTCATTTGAATAAAGCTGCATTTTAAAGGTGACTTTTATAGTCAAAGGAGTGTCTGTGTGCTGATTATTGTCCTTGAAGCCACACCTGACCAGGGTTTGGATTAACTCCATTGTCAAGAATTTGTCACCAATTGAACACGTCATTCACCATTTGTGCACTAGTGACTAAATATAACCAAAACAAAAAGAAATCTGATTCTGAACCTTTCCTCTGAGTCAGGTATGAATACGTTTGCTCAGAGTTTATTCATCACCATCTGTATTTCCCCCTCTGTCTGTCTCATTCATGTTTTACACAACAGGTACAAAGACACTGAGCTGAGTCTGCCACTAGATGGCGCTGTATCACTGCCTGCACAGGTGGAGAGCAAGTCAGTTTTGCCAACATGGAGCTTAAAGAAAAAGAGAAGCGAAACCACAGAAAGTAAGAACCGTTGCAGTTTAACCCTTCAAAACTACTTCCTCTAAACTCAACTCCAATGAACCATCACCCATTCTCTCTTATGTTGTTCTTAATAAAAAAAAGCACTCCTTGAGCTAAGAACACAGTGAGATAGGTTGGTGTAAAAGAACATGAAATAAGTGTCAGGATTGATTCCTAAGTGGCTCCCATGGAGGTGAAGCAGGTTTGTTAATGGCACAGCTGTTGGAGTTGTGGAGACGCCGCTGCTGTCAGGAGACCCGCCCCGCACCAACCCGGACATGAAGTTCTTTCACCTCATCCGCGCTGCATTGACGACGACACTTCCCTGCCAAGTGAACTACATTTCCATGACGGCAGCGAGCGCGTTGTTGAGCAACAAGGTGGGGCTTTTTCGCTCACTTTGAATCAACAAGTTGCCCGGACAGGCGGACGGCTCCTCCATCGTCCCTCAGCAGCGGCAGGTGGTCACCACGCGCTCAGCCAACCGCAGCTTGTGAACTGGATCACGATGTTTTCACCTCAGAGACCAGGGCTGACATGGACGGAGTAGAATAACTTCTTTTGAAGCAGCTCTCTCTCTTTTTTCCTCCCTCTTTTCTCAAAGGACGCTGAAAGTGAAGACAGTAAATTGGTAGATAAGAGTTTGTTGGCGAGCAGCGCGTCTCTGCGTGCGTAATGCGCTGAGGTCCTCTGGAGCCTGGTGACAGTTTTAGTTGTGTGTTTTTTTTAAATTAGAAGTTGTAAATAATGGCTCTGGCAAGATTCAGCAAAATCCTCCGTCTGCCTACTATTGAAATAAAGAAGAAAGTCAAACAGTACGAGCACGTCCACCGGGACATCAATCCAAACGACTTGTGGGAAATTATTGGCGAGTTGGGCGATGGCGCGTTTGGGAAGGTCTACAAGGTGAGTGTGACTTTAGGGACACGAGGCACCTGCACACTGAACATACTGTGTACTAATTAACCTTTGCTTGTGTTTAAACCTCTCAGACTTCACTGATAAGTTGCCCACCTGTTGCCTGTCAGCCCTGCAACATCCCCTGAAATTTCAAGTCGCTCTCATGTTCTAGAGATTAGTTGTTTGTGCTCCATTTCATTCCTCTGTGTTTGTTTTGACGCACATACTTTATTTCTCTCTTTACGTACTTGGGGTGTGGACTGACTACTTCTAGTTACACAGTTCACCACACTTCACCATCCCAGCATTGCTGAGATTATGACAAATATCTTAACTATGTTGCTGGTCCAGAGTTCCACTGTCAAACTAAGTCACTGTTCTCTCAACTTTGGCTCTCAAGGAAAACCAGTAAGTGAAAGATTGTTTGAAAGAATTAGTGTCCTCTCGATTTATGTTCACTATTGTTTGCTCCCCATTCTGTGATTCATTGCATCTTCAGTTTTATTCATTTACTGAGTGCCTTGTTGATGCGTCATTTGTTTCCTTAGTTTTACTGAAGGCCACTCACGTCTTGTGATTGTCTCTGCAGTGCAGAGGGTTTAATCACCCTCCGGACATGCTTAGTCCTTGCTGTGAATCCAGTATGAAGTCAGCATACAGGGTCAGTGAAGGCACTTTTCGTTAGTTCTGTCCCTTCCTTCCTCCCAAACCTCAGCAGCAGCAGCACTTTTGGCTCAGAGGCGATATTTAATCTGGATCTGCTAGCTGGACAGTCCCTTCTGCAAAGCCGGGCACAGGCCCTCTGTGTCTGCACAGCCCAGTGGAGCACAGTGAACGCCTTTGACGCATCGGGGCCCTCAGTGGAAGAAGTGATGCTTTAGCAGAATCCTGCAGCGAACAGAAAATGCAGTGTTTTTTAGGGGAGTCCACCCTTATTTAGGTATTTTGTTTTTCCTGGAAAGTGCACACACAGTGGGGAAAGCTGGTTGGAGGGTGGATTTCCAAAGTTCTCAGTTCCTGCTTCTCCCTTGCATAACACCTCACCTTCAGATTTAATGTTTCAGTGGAGGAGGAGGGGGGGCTTGTTAGGTTAAACCTCGGTTACGTTGCCGCAGGTCTGAATTATATAAAATGCCTCACAATATATCTTTTGAGCAGAGCGAGCATGTGAGATGTTCTGTGGATGGTCTTTGGATAACACAGAAAAAAATAAAACAGAAAAAAGCGAACAAACAGTGCTTTTAGTTTCCCCCTAGGAAGCTGAGCAACTGACTGAACATGGGGCGCTTTAAGTATGAAGAGG
This sequence comes from Dascyllus trimaculatus, assembly GCA_024666655.1. NCBI lineage: Eukaryota > Metazoa > Chordata > Actinopteri > Pomacentridae > Dascyllus > Dascyllus trimaculatus. The sequence goes on along the minus strand of CM045459.1, from coordinate 24,359,436 downwards.
TCTTTTAAAGTTAGTGTGAAATTCTTGAAAATTCTTCGTCTTGAGGCATGCACAGAGCCAAATTCGGCTCCAAAGTTGTCAAAACTGAAGGCACAAATGTGTGATACATTTAGCGTGATTAAGTGCCTCTTGGATAACTGGCGAAGCTGTCTGAAATACAGTTTGTCCCCACTATGTTTGCCTTTTTCAATCCAAACATCAAGCCTTTGCTTTGACTTCTGTTTCCTCTCCTTGAGTGGGCTGGAGGACGACACCTGCAGCTGTCAGATGGAGGGGAGGGTAGGAGGGAGGGAGGGAGGCAGGCAGGCAGAGTGGGAGCAGATGATGGCCAAGAGAGGAAATCGTGGGACTGCATCGGAGGACGACTTCCTCTCACAGCTCCCAAATCTCAGAATAATCAGCTCGTCTGTGGGAGGGAGAGGCCTCAAGTGGTGAATCGCACATGTTTTCCGTTGTTAAAGTCTTTGATAGAGTAGGAGTGAGGGGAGGTGTCTCTGTCACAAGTGAAATCAGCTGTTTATCAGAGTGTTGGGAGGGCAGGAGTCCCATAAAAAGCTGGTTGTAGATGTGTAACAGGCCACTGGAGGGGAATACAGATTAATAAAAAAACACACTTTTTAATTCTTGCCTCGCATGTGGCGAAGAGCTCCGCTTATGAGGCGTCTTTGAGAACAAGCACAGACCTCTTTAAGTGTGTTGGTGGAGAGGACAGAGTGCTCCTTTCAAACCGAGTCTCTAAAGGTTAATGTCACCATTGGGAGAAAAACAACTCGCTGGCTTAAGGGGAGTGTTGAGGACAGCTCGAGCTGAGCGTGCATGTTTATATCTCTGGAACATGGTGAAAGTAGGATCTCATAAAACGCATGTACTCGCTCAGTAATCTAATATGCTCTGCTGCATTTCTGGAGTCTTGGGTGCAACTGTGCTTTGCTGTTATTGACAGTCTGCTGCAGGTGAGGGCTCCAGGATGAATTAAAGGGGTTACTAATTGATTAACATGGCAGGAAAACAAACTGCCTATCAAACTTAAACCTCTCTGTTCCCCTAATATTTTGCTGATCTCTGCTCTTTTCTGCAAAAAAAGTTTTATCTCTTCAGACTTCTAAACTTTACTGTTATGAAGGTAGCATTGCTCTCTGGGTAAACTGCCAAATATTGTTTTGCTTTTTAAAAGGTCACAGTCCAAAAACTGCTACAGCATGTTGTTATATATTAGCATCCAAGAGACTTCAACAAGTTTGAGTTTTTTATTTTGGAGGCGTACAGGTTGCTTCAGACTTTGAGTGTTCACTAAGAATTCAAGTGAAACTTTTATTTTAATGACACTGACAGACCTTTTGAAATGAGCATCTTTACAAAACCCACTGCAGAAAATTCATTTAGTGAATGTATTGCCATAGTAAATGATGACACAGAAGGAAACACGCAGACAAACAAGCTGTTGTTTACACCTCAAGTTTTCTGTTTCACCGGGTTAAAGTATCACTGTCCACCAGCAGTAAACAAGGATACACAGTGAACTGAATGACTTTACACCAGTGTCTTTAGAAGGATTAGACTAACAAGTATTTTCACTGTCAGTAAAATTTGGATTAGTTGTTTTGGTCTATATCAGCCTTTAAGTGTTTCTTAAAGCCTGATATGACGTCCTCAAATGTCTTGTTTTGCTCTCAAACCAAAGACATTCAGTTTACTGTCATAGAGAAGTGAAGAAACCGGAATGCAGGAAAATTTGAAAAGCTGGAACTTTTTTCTTGAAAAATTACTCAAACCAATTAATCGATTTCAAAAACCGTTGACGATCAGTCGACTTATTGTTGCAGCTCTCGCTTCCCACAACTTTTGCAGTTTATCGGTGCATGCTGACATGTACCGAGTGAGGAACTAATTTGAGAATTACAGCTTCAACCTTAGACCCAGTGTAATGAAACTATTTAGCATGCTTGTCAGTGACTTTTCACATTTTGACCGTAACAAAACGGCAAAAAAACGTATACATTAAATGCTTTCTAACTTTGCTAAAGTCTGCTGGAGTTTGGCGTCAAGTAAACATGTAAGAAATCATCTCTGTAAAGCATTTGTTGTTGTTTGGACATTCAGATGGCAGTTTGATTTAACTGCGTGTGTCATTTTTAATGCCCTTCTGGTGCTCGAAATGTTGCACCACATTGTGCTGACACCCACATAGAGCTTCACACAATCATACTGTGACATTTCTGCCTCCTTGAAAGCCTCTCACCCAACTGTAACCACTTCAACCTCTCACATACTTCAAGTCGGGACAGGAGAATGTGTTAGTTCCTGCACGTCCAGTGTGTCATAGGATGTTTCCTTTGTTTGTCTGTCTGTCTATGCACGCTTGCACTTGTTTGGAAAGTGTCTGCATGTGTGTGAAGGTGTGTGGCCGCAGCTGAAGCGTGAAGCAGACGAGCTGTATGGCTCCTCTCACTAATTAATGAGCCACGTGCCGCTGAGCACACTGCCCTGCTGCTGCTTTTGAATTGTTTCCATAGACACACGCGCAGGCTGTAAGTTTACGCTCTGTCAAATTCCCATTGTGGGATGAAAACCACAGTGAATCTTGTCCCTGTTGGTCTTAAGTGCACAAGGCAAAAACCCTATGCTAAACCTGGACTCGAACTGTGGGCGAGGAATTGTTTGTGTAGTTACCCGCATGCACGAGTGTTGAGAATAAAAGCGGAGTTTATTCAGACACTTCCTTGAAAAACAATGTGGCTTAATCTCCCAAAACAATGGCATGGTTTCTTTTGGTTTTGCGAATGAAAACGGTGAGCAGCGTGGCATTGTGAAATGGAAATTGGTTTATGAAAACTATTGTGATACAAGGTTGGAAAAGGAAGAAACTGTTGGTTAGATAGTCAAAACATTGTGCAGCAGTGTCTTGGAACAACATTATCATTTATCAGGTGGTGTTATTGGGTCTGATTGTCCTTTATCCATTGCCAGAAAAGGTCTGTATGTCCCTGGGGTGAAATTAGAATGTGCGCGCTCTTTATAACCATTTTTAAAAACTTTATTTATCCATATTATGTTTGACAAATGGGGTCAATTGTTGTGAGAAGCCAGGACACTTTTATGGACTTTAATAAGAAAAATGCTCTACTAGTTAAGTGTTTCACATTGACAGGTGGTGGCATGAGTGAAAGACTTGCAGAGACAGCATTTCAGATATGACTGTCCCCCTTAGTCAAGTGAAAGAGAAACATGTGGGTGAGAGAGGCAGGGGGCACGGGTTGCAACATCCTCCTTGTGAAGGAAAACCGCAAAGCTTATGTGAAGCGCTAAACTCATAATAACAATTTAGATTGCAGTGTGTTGCATTGCCCTCAGACAGGGTAGTGATGTGAAAGTCTGGCTTTCCCTGGGTCTAATCTCTGGGAGCAGCTGGGTGCTCGGTAGCTGATAAGAGCCCAGCTGGATGGGTGTGGGCTCAGCGTGGCAGGAGTCCCCGTCATCCTTGTGATGACTTTGTTACTGGTGTTAGAAAGCCTGATCTCTGTGTCTACATCCAAATACTGCTTCCAGTGACGGCTAGAGGTTGAAGACGTACATGAGAATTTATGATACACATTTTCAGTCCACTCTCAGACAATTTTATGATCAATTAAGATGCAAAATTGAACATTCATATCAGCAATGGGCCTCTGCAGAGTGTCATGGTGATGGTTGTGTCTTTTTCTCAGGCTAGACAGATTCTTTTGCTGAAGCACATTGTAACTATGCTTCCCTTTTAGATAGTTCTACTGACAAATCTGGCGTCTTTGCACTGCCTGTCTGAACTTGGCTTTAGCATCACGCTCTAAATATGAGTGTGTAACCCTCCAATCTGTTCCTACTTGTTTTGTGTAGGCTGGCTCAGGAAGTGTGTCTCACATGTCATGAGATTCATGGTTTTAGAAGCTTTGCATGAATGATTGAAGAAACAAGTGCGATCCGGGTTACTTTCTTTCTGAGGCTGTCTGTGGTATCATTTCCTGCCTCACTGACCTGCTTTGCTTTTGTGACTTGTCAAGGTTGAACGTGGGACATTTTGCAATGTTGATCACAGCTTTCACATCCTGAAAAGACGCATTGCTTCACTGTGGGGTGTGTGTAAGTTTGAGCTTTGTCCTGGTATGAGCGTCACACCCAGTTATGGTCCATAAGTGCATGAATTTGTGCTTTTATGCAGTCAGTGGATTGGGCAAGAGAAGAAGAGTCTTATTCCAGAGTTGGTGGAAGAAAATACGCCAAACTGTTTTTGTTGTTTGTCTCTTGAAAGAGACACTGCTGTACATGCTTTGTCACTTTATAAGGCTGGAATTAGCCTTAAGATCAGATGTAAAGTTTTCATTTCTGCTCATATTTCTAGGCTAAAGTTAAACTCCGGCTCTGCAGCTTTCAAACTATATTTTTGTCACTTTCCTGCACAGTCAGTTTTAAGTAAACAGCTCTTTACTTTCTTAGCGCTAACAAATACAACCCCAACCCTGATTAACAGATAACTGATCAGGCCTGTGTGTGGGCAGAATAGTGGAGCAAAAGATTAAGGGAACATACCAATTTCACATTTTTCTGACAGATATTATGATTTGATTTGTGATATCATTTTATATCTTCAGTTCAGTATTTAATGTCTTACAGGTTTAAAACATGTGATGGAACATTACCCCATGAGATACCATCAAAAGTGTGAGTGCAACACAAGGAGGATGAGTCTATAAAACCACTGACACAACAGTTCAAACCCTCAGTCAGATGCGTCTGCATCTGCAACATGCATCCTAAATTGCAGGCTTTGCACTTTGCTAATTTCACCATTTCAAAACTTGATTTGAAATCGATTTAGTGTTCAGCGCTGAATACAAGAATACATTTATAGTGTGGCAGACGGTTTGAATCTTCTTCAGGATACATCACGTAGCTCAGTATTCTGTGGCATTCTAATCTATTCGTTTTTTCTTTTTATAAAGTGTGTTGTCAGCCACCTGACAAATATAGAAAGAGTCATCCTCAGTGCTTTTTGTATGATTTTTACACTGTCACATAAATTTGTATTATCTTGCAATAACAAATTATGTGTGAATTGGTTATCATGCATCCTGTAATAATGTTAGTGTACCAAAAGAATGCCATATAAGTCATGATTAACTAACCCACTAACCAGCTATGACAGAAACCTGATGCTAATCTCATAAATGTTGTGTGATTTACACTGAGAACTTTTAAGAGCAGTAAATGTTTATCTTATCTTGGTTCCAAAGAGCACTGCCTGTTATGGTGTCATTTTAGCGGCTTTTTAGATGAATTATCTGCAAATAAATAACAAATAATCTATAGATAAATCGTACTTTTTGCCCAAAAAATCTAGACAGTTTTGAGTTTTTTGCTGCCCTCCTCACAAGCTGCATACAAACATCTCCACTAGGAAGGTAGGGCCGCTCGTTTACAGCCTGGGAGGCAAAATCTGGGTCAAGATACTCTGTGTCACACCTACACCTTAAAAAATTAAATTGCTGTAATCAGACAATAATACATAAAGGTGACTCAGATAATCTATATTTAATTCTATTAAGGTTTAATGAGCGCTTAAGATGGCATGGTTCTGTTATTGTTTACTGACTGGCTTAAACTAAAACTGTAAATAGGACAGGGACAAAAACAGGAATTTTAAATGTAAGGGGCCCTCATATACAGCAGAGATGACACATTTTGTGTTTTAGTACTGAATTTAAAAAGCATTGTCTCAAAAAGATTCAAGATATAGGATCACTTTACTATTTTATCAGGATGCACGATGAAATTTCAGTGCACTGCCTAAAAATGGAGCTCATTCATAAATAAAAGAAAGATTTATCATAGTCACTGATTTAACTCTTTTGTCCAGTTATTTCTATAAAAGAGACAACACCCTACTGTACATGTAGCGGTTTAACATGCTCCTCTTGTGCACCCAGTTGATCTGAATGAGAGGTCATCACTTCCACAGACGCCTGCTGTCAGAGGTTATATATGAGCTGAGAACCGCATTCCTGCTCGCAGACACGTGGGGAGAGTCTACAAAGGAGGGGCAGTTTACAGGTTTATGATGGGGCAAAGTTCTAACACACACACACACACACACACACACACATTCCCCTGAAGGGAGTTGTGTGTGTTTGTGCTCTGCTGAAACTGTAACACAGTGAATGAGCCAGAAATACAAATCAGCATGTGGTATGCTCATTCAACCTGGAGGTGACTAACCCCGGAGAAAGTTCTGTGCCTTATCGGTCACATGAGGTCACATCTGGTGCCTGGATGGATCCGATTATTTCTTATTTACTTCAAAGATATGTTAAAAAATTAAAACAAGTTTAGAAGATTATTAGTATTTTGACATTTTAGTTTATTTTTACACTTGATGTCCTGTTAGGAATGTGATCCATCGGTGTGCTTTGAAGCCGACACACCCACAGTAATCATTAATACCTCAGTCAACGCTGAACGTTATTATTTCCCTGCTTGATTCATTTGGAAAAGACTGGGTGTGTTTGCATCTGAATACTGAATGACACACACATAAGACTGGGGGAAGAGTGCTTTTGTGTGTGTACTTATTCTATCAGCACCTACAGTGTATTGTATGCTACCACGTGGACCCGTAACATCTGCTTTCGCAGCTTTACCCTCTTTAAAGCTTTTGTCGAGTAGCAGCAGCGTCATGAGACGCACACTGGAAACAGACTGGTAAATATACACGACAGATGGGGGGAGATGCTCAGGCAGGGATGACAGACACATTTGCTGAGGAAGAATACATTTACAGTGTGGCAGACGGTTAATGAGGAGAGTAGAGAGATGTTTACAATATGTTACATAAAGAAGATGAAAAACAAGATGGTAAAGGACTTAAACCATACGCAGAAGACAGATAAAAAGGCATGCAGATACTAGATCAATGGTTGAATGATAGAAAGGCATCATAGGGGTGGAAACAAAACAGTATATTTTGCACAAGAATTTTAATTAGAGCTGCAGTTATTAGTCAGAGAAACTTATTTAGCAGGTATTTTGGTAATAAAACAGTCATTTCATTCATTTACCAAGCAGAATTACAAAAAATTGATAGCTACATGCTGTCATAGATGAGTTATCAATGTGTTCCTGGACTTGCATTAGAGGAAACTGAACAGCTTTGGGTTTTGGACTGTAGTTCTAGCAGAAAAAGACTTTTAAAGATGTTTTTAATGTCTAATAGACCAAACAACAACAAATTCATGTTCAGATTATTAAATAATGAAAATGAGTGTTAGTGGCAGTCCACATTTATAGCCTGTAATGTGAAAAATTAAGTGTTCAGAGGTCTATGTCATGCAGTTCAGTCAGGTATTTGAGAATTTTACTAAAGCAAAGTTAAATGAACAGATGGTGGAATTCTACAATATCAGTTAAACAATTTTGTCACTCTAGGCAATTTGTTTGACCTGTACAACAACCCAGAAGTATCTGCTTTTCTGCTGATTTGCTCCTGTGGCTAATGGTGAAGCAGCCAAGCAGAGAGCCACAAGACAGACAAGAAGCAAGTCCTTCTGGTGGAAACCATGGAGACCAGACCTAAACAAAGCCAAAGGCTGTTGTCCTCCTCTGCAGTTAAGATAGAGTGAAGAGTCAGTGGGTTTAAAACACTGAACCGTTGTTTTCTTCTTGGGATGGCAGCAGCTACAGTATGTAGTTAACTGTATTTCTACTCCCTCAGGGTTGCGATTGTGTACTGTCATTATGTAATAACTTACAGTCCTTCCTATATAATTCTGACATCTGGCGTCTGTGCTTTTTTCCTGTTGTTTTCTTGTCGTTTGGTTCAGTCACATGAAAACATGCCTAGAATGCTGTAGCTGCTAACGGCATGTGTCATCTCCTCCATAACTTAGATGGATTGTGTAGGAGGTGAAGCTGTTAGCAATTTGGAATTTTTGCCAAAATAACAGCATTCAGATATGCTTGAAGCACAAAGGACACATTATCCCTCACATCTGTTGTTGAATTATGACACATATGGTATGAGATGTGTTACATTAAGTGCAAAAACTTGTCATTTAAAGTGGCTTGTGTACTAGTTGTAGCTGTGATTGCTAACCTGCATGCCCAGTTTTCCTGGTTGTGCAGAAATTAACACTGCATACCTGCCAGATGCTATAAGCACAAGCATGCAATTGTCCTTGTGTCTCTGCTGTGTGTTCATACGGAAACATGCACAAACATCCACATACACTTGTGCATTGATGTCATGCTCGTTCGTAGGAAGTCAGAGGTCCCCATGCAATGAGGTGTTCAAGATGGTTATTTCCTCTCTGTGGAGTGTATACAGTTGGTACGGCGCACATGTAAACAAACACACATGTTTATATGCTGTTACTTGAGGACCACCATTGACGTCATGCATTCCCCACCCCACCAAAAAAAAAGGCAGACGCTCAGTTCTCTCAGTCTGCCCACTTTATCCACCCCCCAACCATCTGAAGGCCAGAGGCACATTCCTCAGCCTTGTTCCCACTGAGATGTAAAGGTGTGTGTGTGTGTGTGTGAGGGAAAGACTGAGAGAGAGAGAATGCCCTTTTGAAGCTGGGTCAGGGGTTGGTCGTTGTAAAGTTTAGGCTAGGGAAAAGTCAAAAAGTTGCTCACATCCACAACGGTGGCAGTTTTTATGACACGCTAGAAGACATTTATATTTCTGTTTTTTCAACGACACCAGTCTTTAACTTGATAATCTGGTTATACAACCCCCCCAAGATATAACTTTGACATACTTTTTCAAATATAAGTCAGCCATCATTCTGTTGATCTTTAAATCTGAGATGTGATGAGCGACTAAACCCGAGGGAATGATGGACACACAGTAGATACAATTCTGGAGGAGGTAACATAGAAACTTAAATATAGTTCATCTAGATACAATAAAATGCCCATTCATTACTGCTGTTGTTGCATTTGTTGCTTATTCATAACTGTTTGCCAAATAAATGTCAGCGAGTTTACCAGCAGCTTGAGGCCACATTAGATATTAGCATATCCAATCTAGCTTTCAGCAGTCGAGTTGCATTGTGGGTAGCGAGGGAGCCAAGTTTTGACAAGGAAGAATGCCTGGAAAAGAAAAAGACAATATATCTTGTTTCGACAGTGTCACAGATGTGGGATGATGAATTACAGCTACAGGAGAATGAGAGGAGTCGTAGCCAATGTGATCCTGCCAGTTATTTCTCTCATGTTGCGTCTGTGTGGGTTTAGTGTGCTCGCAAGAATTCAGTCGGAGTCTGGTGTTCTGTGTGGTTTTCTTGTGGCGCTTCATGATACCGCTTGTTTTTGTTCTTCAGGCATGTTTGCCGTTATCCAGCAGAGACAGACAGGAAATATGGGGAAAGAGGGCAGAGGAATGACCTACAATAAAAGGCGGGCTGGCCGGGAATTAAACCGAAGACTCGCTGCTGCTGACGACATTTGTGCCCATGTGGTGTGCGCTTGAACCACTTGGCTATCAGGTCGCCCTAAATTGCGTGCTTGTCTAAAAAGCATGGCTTCTAATTATCGTTATACATGGCAGTAATATATATATTGACCCTTTGAACCCTGAAACCTGAAAGCGGGTTTAAAAGCAATGTTATTTTTTTAAAAGTCAGATTGACACCAGTTACTGGATCAACAGAAAGAATCATTTTATATTCAACTTTCTGACTGTCCTTGAACTAATCATATGTGATGTACTGTTCTGTCAGAAAATGTTACCAAATCAAAGCCTAAAATCATGATATTTCATAAAAATCTCTTTTTTCAATGCGTCCATTAAAAACAAACAAAAATGAACTGTTTGCATTAACCATATTCTGTAAAGAACTAAACAAATATGAACTCCTGGGCACAACCATGAAGCCATTAGTATTTTACTGCAACCAACAGTACTTGACAAAAATTCAAGGACATTTGGGCTGAACTCGACTGAACTGCAGGCAGTGTTCACACAAAGCAGATAGGAGACAAATATAGAAACACGAGTAGCAAAATATCTATAGTATGTAGAGCAGGCTTTTCTTCTGTATTAGTAACACCTGAAGGCACTTGGAAAAAGGTTTAACATGTTGATTCCAGGTTTTTAATTTTTTTGTAAAAGCAATCATCTAAGAAATTCAACTTTCATTTATTTATTTGCAATTGATGACATGTCTCTCATACAACACAGAGGACATTCTTTAGTTTCCTCTACTTGTAGCCATGGTTGTTCTGTTTCCATACAGGTGCAGCACCCAGAAAATGCACTAATTGGCAAAGCTGGTACCAAAAACCAATTATTGTACGGAACTTTTTCTTTGAGGGAGATGGCAGAACACCAACAAACACGGTGCATATAGCCGTAACCCTGATATATATGCCCTACCTATATAAATCCGACCCCAGACGGTGAGTTTGTTGAGTCTGACAGTGTTGTCGCAGGGAGCCGTGATGTTGACAGAGCAGTGAAAGTGTCTGGTGTCTCACTGTTTACTGCTGAGGCTTGTTAACTGACTGACTGATGGCTTGACGGCAGGAGGAGACGTCCTGTTGACTCACACTGTAGGTTAGTCTGGTGGGGGGGCCACAGTTCGGCGTCTCTGGAACTCTATTTGTCAGCCGCACACACACGCAGAGAGTCGTAGCGTACTGCGATGAGTGTACGTTGCTGTGAGCCTCATCTGTTTATTCAGATGTTTTCCCAGAGCTGCTGTAAAGCATGAAGGCATCAGACCCCACCAGGCTGTTTAGTCTGCGTGTTTCTGCAGGTCACCGGGTGAACGATTGCGCACAAAAATACACACAATAGTGCATTTTTTTTACCAGGATGTATCACTGTACAGGAGGATTTTCTCATTGTTTATCCAAATTTCACTCTCTTACTCACCGACTCCATCACTTATACTCCAATAATCAAATGCATCACCTCCTGTATGCCACAAATATTGAGAAAAATCATTCCACCTGACAGTTTTAAGTTCCTAATAACGATGCAGCACAGACCTCCACCTTTTTATTTGTTGTTTTCTTGGACCAGTTTTACTTCTACATCCATGGAACTGAATGTGCGGTTCTGACCACAGACGCACGTCAACGTTGTGTTCAGCCACAAAATCCCATCAGTCAGCATTCACAACATACTCTCCCTGACACGAGGATGAGCATCATGTGTTTGGTTCCTCGTGAGTCACTCTATGGTTTGGCTGTTTTGTTGCTTATACCAGGAAGACACTGAATAATCTGCTTTATGTTTACGTTCGCTTCCCTTTACTGCTCAGAATGACTTGGGATTCCATGTGTGTGTCTCAGTGTAGCCACAGTGACACATGTGTTGTTTCGGTTCCTTTGTGTGGAGCGTCCTTTCCTGTTTTGTCTTTAGATGTTTTTTAATCGCTGTCCTGTGGATCTTGGATGTTTTGGCTACAGCTGGGACAGAAGAGTGCAGCACAATGCCTTTATCCTTAGTGCAAACTGGTAATTTGACAAATTGAGACTTGTAAAAGCTCAACATTGGCCATAGTCTGTACGTTTTGTTGTTTCACTTACTTTCTTTCTTACATCCTGATATTGTCCTTTTGAAAAATGTCCTCCTTTCTATCACTCTGCCACACCCTGCAAGGAAGTTTCAGTGATTAAAAATTGCCCTTGAGAGAACTGAAACTCTTGATTTTGTAGGATTAGTCGAACTGTAAAGAATGTCCTTTGTTTGCTTTTTCTATGAGCCTGAAATAGATCAAGTAAGATACAGTAATGAGTTCAAGAGGCTCCCTATTACTTATGCATGTTTGAGTTAACGTTGTGCGTCTTTCTTTCTCTTTATCAGGCCAAAAACAAAGAGACAGGAGTTCTGGCTGCAGCCAAAGTGATCGAGACAAAATGCGAGGAGGAGTTGGAGGACTACATGGTCGAGATCGACATCCTGGCTAAATGTGACCACCGCTACATTGTGAAGCTGCTCGATGCGTTTTACCATGACAACAAACTCTGGGTAGGTGAAGCCGCCAGCTGTAGGGGGAAACCACAGACCTGTGACCTCTTTCTGTTTCCTGTGCCCTTTGCCGAACACTATTAGACACACAATTAACACTTTTACTGTGAGTCAGAAACAAAAAAAGTATAATAACCTTATAAAAACCCCACACAGGGATGGACTGATATTAGGGTGACAATATAAATACTGCTACAGATTTTGTGTAGAGCTCACACAGTTCATTTGATTTGCTTCTGCATAGGAACACTGCAGTCAGGGGTGCTGTTTTATCAGATACTAAAGAAGCCTCATCTTCTGCCTTCACAAGATATTTTTGTTTTCACTGTCTCGTGGAGTTTCTGTATCCATCAACTGAGTTTTCTTTGCATGCGTTCCAAACTGAGCCACAACACACAAACTCCCAGCAGAGAAGTGGAAAAACAAACCTGTTAACCACGTATGCCGGCAGGCTCAGGGGCTGTTCCGTTTCACCCCGCGACAGCCTTGTTGTTTTATTGCAGTGATACTTCATCCCGAGCATCCATATTTTCTCCTGCATACGAAAGATCTGCTGAAAGATAATGATAAGAGAAGTGGACTGCCTAAGTGGGAATGACAGAAGCCCCCCCAGGGTGACATAATGCATCAGAAACGACCCCGTCTTCACCCTGATGTTACTGCAAGAATGAAGATCGATTTCATTGCGGCGTTCGCTGCTCTTGAGTTATTTTTCCTGTCCGCGCTCGCACACCGAGTCAAGAGTAAACTTTTCAACTCTCTCTGTAATCTCTCACTCCATCTGGCCAAGACAAATAATAGTGACCTCATGCTGGGGCACGACCTGGAATATTTGAGGACTTACAAGAGAGCGCTAAGACTAAAGATAGTTGTTGTTTTCTTTTTTCCTGACCCTTCCATGAGCGATGTTACTATAAACACAAACGTAGGAATTAGACGTGACTCGTGTGTTTTTATTTTAAAGTGTATTTAAGAAGACCACCATATTAAGTTATAAAAACAGCAGTAAATAGCGTTGTAAGTGCATTGTCAATTTTGTAATCCATAAGATTTCAGGTCTGGCTGATTCGGTTTCCATAGCAACAGCTAAATTTGATCTTATTAAACCAGCAAACACTTGTTTAGCAGCTGCTCTGTCAAGAATGCAGCAGAAGAGCAACTGGTCCATCAGTTGACAGCACGGCCGCATAAAGTCATGCTGATTTTAACAAAGAGTTGAGTCAGTAATATTTGCAATCACAATCTGATTGATGGAGTTGTAGTTTTCTACACAACAGCACGACAAGTGACTTTGTGGACAAGTTTTCCACTAAGGTTGACGACTATTAAAATCCTTCAGCTTGCTGTGACTGCATCTTTTTGTTCCATCATCCTGTTTAAAAAAAAAAGGAAATCCACTGACAAAAAAATGCTGGAAATGTCCAGTGGTTTCATTCCCTGGCGCAGTTTTTTAAAGAACTTTTGCAGTCAGCCAGCGTGAACTGCACTGACAAATGTATTTCCTGTGATTGCTGCACAGTAAATGCCAGTTGAATGCTTTTCATGTGAAGTAGACAGCAGTAAGTTAATGCAGCTATGACACCTTATATGGAGAGGAAACTGTGAGGCTGTGAACAGTGATGCATAATTGTGCTGCATTTATATACATGGATGTAACAAGCAATACACGGGGAATCTCTTGTGTGGCAGTCGCTCTGGTTCCAGTGTGGAATGGTGAATTCCAGGAAGTAAACCAGTAAACACAACTCTCTAGTGAGATCATTAATAGATGGGTCAGTACTTCTCAAATCATCCAGTTTGCAGGGCAATTTCTGCTGGATCATCTCAGAGTTCTTATCATAAACTGTCCATATTTAAAATGTTATCTCTGAAAGTTTAGCTTGATACGTCAAATACTTTCAGAGATCAAAATTACCCATCAACCCACTTTCAGCATTTTTTTTGCACACTGAAATTTGATGCTATGTTTAGATGACAATATCTCAGGCACTATTACAAATAAAAGCCTGAAATTTTGACTGTTATTTCTCATCATGCAAATAAATCAGTATCTGCAATGTTGGCAATATTGACAAGTAGATCAAAGAGTCTGTGATGTCCTGGTGAGGGGGAAAAAAAGCTGCTATGAAGTCTCCTTGAGAACACATGAACGAAAAAACTGATGAAGCAAAAGTCAACTAGTGATATTTTTTAACCATATGTAGCTGCATGCCACAATAATACACAACAAAACATATAGAATACCTTTTAATGTGAAATGCAAAAAACCTTTCCAGTAAATCAGATTGTTCAGCAGAAGGCCCCTGATGATTTCAAATGGAATAATCCAGATGTCAAATTAAATGACTGTTGTAGAAGAAGTGCAGGCTAGAAAGTGATATCAAAGATGGAATCACAGTTTGTAACTCCAGGAACAGATAGAACCATCAGATACAGCACAAACCTGACACACCTGGAGCCTGACAGGCCTCCTCTAACTAGTCCTGTCCTGGGATTTGCCTCCACACACACACAGCTGGATCACAGTCCCAGAGCTGGCCACAGCTGTCATAGCTGGAATTCCTGAGGGTGGAAGGTGAACGTTCCCCACCAGTCTAAGCAGGACCGTGTGAGACTGTTGGTTTATGCTGATAAGTCAAATGTACAAACATCCCAGCCTGTTGAATTCACACCACAAACTCTCTGTGGCTTCAGAGTCGCAGCGCTCGCCTCACTGTCTTACTTCTGAGCATTTAGATCGTACATCTTTTTACACTCCTTATGCATTAGTGTAGAAACATGCCACCAAATGAACATGAATTCTTTGCAAGATGACAAAGTGAACAGTGTCTTCACATCATTCACTGTATGTGTGTGTGTGTGTGTGTTAGCCTGAGGATCTCAACAATTAGCCCGGTGGTTGGTGGTCAAGCCTCAGTAACCTCCGGTTTGGTGGACTGGGCAGGGTGAGACGATGCATTCCAGGGTCGACCCACCCGTTCTTGCTTTCTGCTGAGCACGAGAGGGGATGGAGGGGAGGAAGAGGGGAGAAAGAAGACGGTGAGAGAAAGACTGTTTGTTCCACTTCAGGAACAATCTGGTCTTGAGGGCTCGCGAGGCAGCCAGACCCACAGCGTGAGAAAAAGAGGCCCTTTAACATGGGGGACGGGACTGCTGACATCAGCACACTGGGAAGAACGGACAGCGAGAGACATAAGGGGAGAGCAGTTAAACAGATGGACAACAATGCGATAAACACAGAGGAAAACCCGTTATTTAGTCTGTTTAATCCATATCACAAAGAACACATTCTTACTAGTGTATGGAGCCATGCTGTTTGTAAATAGAGTTATCCCTCCCTGAAATGCCTGCTTTACACCATAGGGACCATTTCTCCAGTGGAAAACTTTGGGCTATTCTTAGCAATATGGACAGTATTTCTTGGAGGATTTTTTTCTTTCTGTGCGCTCTACAAACAAAATTCAGTCGGCCTGCATTGCACTGAGGAGGAAGCTGAAGAAGTTTGTCTCATAATCAAAGGGAAAAACCCTTATAACTGTCTGCAAAGAGAAACTAAGGAAAATGGTAATAAGCCAGTTTGATGAGCCAATTCTAACCGTTTTATAATAATAATAATGATAATAATAATAATAATAACAACAAAATGTTATTTACAAAAGTATAAAATAAAAGAAGGATACTCAGGAAAACCATTGAACAGCAGAAGGCTGGTCAGTCCAAACAGAAGGAGGAAAACCAGGGAAGGAAAAGTGGAAAAACAGAGTAAAACATGGTAAAATATTTTCACAATTAAAAGATACAACCACACCGGATAAAATACTAGAATGCCACATCCAAGTAAGGGGAAAAGCAAGTGGAAGAAAAGAAAATGGAGGGTAAAACCATAAACACAAGGCTAATAATAATGGTAATAATAGTAAATAAATAAAATAAATATGCAAATAAGTGAATAAATAAAGGATATAAGAGAATAAAATGACCAATAAAATATGGTTTAAAAAAAATCTAATTAAAACAAGATGATGATGATGCCAAATCCAACTAAGGAACAAAGCAAGTGGAGTGAAAGAACATAAAGGATAAAACCATTAACACAAGGCTAAAAATAATAATAATAGTAGTAATAGTAAATAAATAAAATAAATAATTGAATAAATAAAGGGTAAAAGAATAAAATTAAAAAAAATACATGAAGTAAAAAAAACTCAAATAGACAATTAAAATATATGATAATAATAATAATAGTAATAATAAAAATAGTAGTAATAATAAAAAATGATAAAATATTTTGCATTAATTGCATGAAAGCAAGCCTATAAAAAGGGTTTTAGGTAGTGATTTAAAAGAAGACACTGATTCAGTAAGTTTGACATTATAAAGGTTGATTTTTAAGGTCCCTGTCAGAGCCATTACCAGTCATTAGCGGAGCACAGCAGCGATTAAATCAGGGGATCTTCTTGTTGTATATGTCTGTGTACATATTAGGTTTCTTACCATTAAGTTTCTTGGTCCTCTTGCACACAGCAGGACAAGGACAGTTGTATGATTACCTTATATTTGCCACTATTTACATACAGTGAAACTCCACATAATGGCACCGTCTTTTGTTGCTAGGAGACTTTGGATGACACTGGAAAGCCTCAGTACAAGTCGGTGTGTTTGTTGGCACCACCTCACACTCTCAAACACACTCGAGTGCACACAGACACACACAGATCACTGGAGCATTAGTCATGTTAATAGAGTGACAAAGTATAAACAGTGTGTCTGTGTGATTCAGCCTCTTTTTTTTTTTGCTTATTCGGTCGTATTTCTTTCTTTATTCGTGATTGCCGATTTGAAGCACGCCCTTGTTGGCGAACAGCCTTTTTTTTTTTGCTTTCCTTTGGCTTCTGACAAAATGAGGTGTGAAATCACCGTGGAAGTACAGAGCAGTGAATTGGAGGAACACTGCAGTGTCAGCGAGGCCTGCTTCATTTATTTTAAGGCTTTTTAGGTTTTGTAGACTCTGGACAAATTTGACCATCAGAAAAAAAGGGGACCCCTTTTATGTGACATTGGATGACATCACCTTGGCTTAATTAAGTAATTCTTCAAAATAAAAGTCATTTCTTAAGAGTGAAGCATTAAATAGGAGTAAAACCCTAAATACATTGTCCAGAGTTTGTAGACTCTCTAGACAGATCTGACCACCTTGACTCAAAAGAAAGAACAAAAAAAGGCACCCTCATATCTTTTATATGACATTGGATGACATCAGCTTGGCTTGTTTTATTAATTCTTCACAATAAAAGTCATCTCTCAAGAGTAAAACTCTAAATTAATGCAAAAAGGTGTCATTGGTAGGTAGTTCTGTTACTTTCTGTTAAAACTGAAATGCTGATCTTTCCAAGCAGGTGTCATGTGATGCATTAGCCTTAGCTTTAGTTAACTTTTAGGTCTTCTGTGAGGCTTAGACCGAGAGCGCTTGAGTTTCCCTGAGTTCAGCCCACGGTGACTATGCTTTACATGCAGCTTGACCAGTCGGAGCGCATTCTTCACTGCGGCACGACACGTCATCCAGAATTCTTCCAGGCAGGGAGAGTAAATCTTGCAGCAGAGACGGTGATCACAACAGAAACCAGTCGCCTCTCACACCGTGGTGTAATGTATAGCTGTTTAGGTTGGCCTGTACAGTGTGTTACTACTGAAGTGCAGTGCGGCCAATTTAGTAGGGTGGTTCTTACACAGAAGAGAAATGAAAAATAATGTGTGTTTGGTTAGAGGTTAGCAGGAACAGGGAAGTGGTTTGTGCTGAAACGTGTGATTACCCACCCTGTGTGGTGTTAACAAAATACATAAATAGGGTGTGTTCTCAAACTAGAGTATTGTTTATCAGTATTTATACTATGGTCAATAAGGCATTTTAGTAAGCTGCAGTGTATTGCGGCTTTTATGTGTCACAATTTCTGTAACAGTCTAAAGTGAGTTACAGCCAGAAATGTTCATTTTAAAGATGTATTTTCTGAATTTAAGTCCTGATACATGGTTGTTGGATTGAGGCTGACACTGGAATGACAAATATGATAATGTGTCAGCCAATGGTGTTTGTCTTAGACATGAAACACATAATATAGACAAACAATTGTGAGAAAAGTCCCTTCATTTTTACACTGAGCAGACATTTCATAATTGAAATGTGAATTTTTTTTGGTGCTCTATAGTAGGTTAAGTTTATAATAGAGACACTGTACATGATCTCAAGCTTGTACTGCAATTTCTTGTTGTCATATACAAATATATATATATATATATATGAAAGATGCGTCTTCTGTAAGCTAGACCCAGACTGATATTTTGGTTTGGCTGATTTTTAATTAATTCTTTCAACTGTCAGAACACACGTATCTCATTTTCAGACATATTTTCAGTGCTTTATTTGCTTACTGAGGTTGGATCTTTGATAGAATACGGAGGTATAAAAGTTGGCAGCAGTGGAGTGTTTAACACTCGTGCCAGACATTTGTTCTTCTGTGTGTCATATAAGACGAAAGATGAAACTGTCTTTAAAAACAGACGATGACAAAGGAGACCATCCTTGATAACACATGACAAAACTAATAGGGTTTGTCAGTCAAACCTCACAAAAGAACATTGTGCCACTTGGACTCGCATACCAAGATTGACATTACTCATCTTTTGTATGCTCCAGAACGTGTCTTTATGTGACTGCGTGTGCACTGAGGTATGCATAGCTGGTTGCATTCAGATGTGTGTGTACTTTTTGTACTTGTAATGATCTGTATGGCTTTGTCTGGATTGAAACTCCACACCTTGTCCAGCATCCGACTGATGGTTTGACAGTCTTGTCATAGCAAGCAGTGATTATATAAGAATGAGGTCACTTGGCAGGTACACTGCACAACACCAGAGGTTAATGTGTGAGTGCTTATGTGTGGGTTGGTGTGACTGACTATATGAGGAGAGAGTGTGTAAGGTGAAGAAGTGGGCACCATTTAGGGAGCTGCTGAGCTGGTATTGTGTGTTTGCATTTGGCAACATGTCGAAAAAATGTGTGTGATTCAAGCCTGGCATTGTATCACACACTTCAGGCTAAATCCAGCTGTCCCCTTTGTAAAGTGTGTGCTTCGTAACAGTTGCATCCAGGTTGTGAGGACATAACTCGATCATTCAGCAGAGACTGAGATAAATTATAACATTAGGAACAAGCTGATAACATTTTTATAGAGTGCGCTAGAGAATGAAATATCTGTAGACAGGGTATCATAATTTTTTCTGGCTTCCACGGAGAGCAACAATACTGAAATTCAAACATATGGCACTCAGACTGTCGCTGCCGTCTAATTAACTACAATGAAAAGCACATTTCTTTCATTTACAGCCCAGTTAAATTAGCAGTTGTTTAACTCTCTGTACTGCAAGCAGTGTTTGGGCTGTTTTGCTCAATGTGGGCTCATCTTTCACTGCAGTATCGACTCCCTCACCTCTATGGAAACAGACCAACCATGAAGGAATGCAAAAATGTCATGCAGTGTGCCAAAGTTGTTATATGTCATAAAAATGTAAAAGAAAAAAAAACAAAGTTGAGTTTCTTTGATTATTTATTTTCCAAAAATGGAGAATCTTAAACTGGAGAAATTGGTAGCTCTACATACTATAGATACTTTACTTCTTACATTGATGATTTGTTTCCGTACTTGTTTTTTCCTGTCCAAATTTAGCCCAGTTTAGCCTAAAATTATGATTTTTTTTCACGGGACTGTTGGCTGCAACTGAGTCTGTAATGGCCTCTTTGTTGCCCTGAAGAGTGTTGATTTCTTTTTTTTTTTTACAGGATCCAGTTACTGCAAACAGCTTATATGTGGCCCATAAATTCTATATATAGATTAAATTGATTTGGATAAAACATCACAATGTTAGGCTTAGATTTTCTGTGTCATAGATGAGAGCTTCAAAGACGGTTGGAATGTTGAACAGCTGATGATTCTCTCTGTTTTTACAGTTTCCTGCACTGATTTCTCTTTTTTGATTTTTAAAGTCAGCATACCTTTCAAACCCTCTGGCACATTTTGTGGTTCTGTGGGTTTAAAGCAATTACATGTCAAAGCCTGCTGCTGGTGTTCACACTTATAAGAAAACAATAGCAGCAATGAGACGATGATCATAACACTCCTGATGATCTGCTCTTCCTGCTGCTTCATTTAATCCCAGAACATCAGTTTTCAGCTGTCAGTTTGTGAGAGTTTTGCTTTGTACTCATACAGGAAGCGCCAAGTTGAACCTCATCTCTTCTCTCCTCTTCCTCAGATCATGATTGAGTTCTGCCCTGGAGGTGCTGTGGATGCCACAATGCTCGGTGGGTTTTTACTGTCTTTCCTTATGCGTCTTTATAAACGCTCCACCTTCCTGTCTGTCACAAGAGTCGGGTTCCACACCTGCGGCGGTGCTTTGGCTACACCTGTGCTTTTAGCAGTGACTCTGAAGGAGTGTAAAGGACATTATATAAGGTCAAAGCTGCTCTGTGCTGCTGAGCTCCAGTACATATGTTGAAGAATCGCAAGAAATAAATCTAGAAAACCAACACTGCACTCTTACAATACTATAAATTTGC
The DNA here is from genome assembly GCA_024666655.1 of Dascyllus trimaculatus. Lineage (NCBI taxonomy): Eukaryota > Metazoa > Chordata > Actinopteri > Pomacentridae > Dascyllus > Dascyllus trimaculatus. The sequence goes on along the minus strand of CM045459.1, from coordinate 24,338,815 downwards.
TCCAGTCATGACCACATACTACAGCTATAATAATCTGGCCTTGAATACCTTCAAGCACTCAGACATAGTGGAGTCCTCCGGTGTGGGAAACCCCCTGGTCTGTTTTCACTGGATAATCCACATCCTCATAACTGTCTGCGCCCCTCTGCAGCTAACACAACACAGGCAGAGTAGAATAAAGTCTGAAGGGCAGGACTAGCTTGGGTGTGTGAACCTTCTTCTAATCTGGGATTACTTTTCCAGCAACACTATCTGACCTGGTATCACAGGTTTGCCTTGTAAAGTTTTCTCTCGAGGAGTTCACACAGTAGTCCTGTCCTCAAGACTTTGTGAGTGTATGTAGACTAAATACGCAATCTGCCATGTGTGCATAAAAGCTATTGAGCCCTCTCTGCTAGTTTTCTCAGCTCTATCTTCCATTCTGCTTTTGTTCTTACTCATTTTCATCTTTCCATCATTAACCTCTCCATCTTTTCTTCTGCCTCCACCTCTCCTGACCTTACCAGAGTTGGACCGTGGGCTGACGGAGCCACAGATTAAGGTGGTTTGTCGCCAGATGTTGGAGGGTCTGATCTACCTCCACAGCATGAAGATCATCCACAGGGACCTGAAGGCTGGGAACATCCTCCTCATGCTGGATGGGGACATCAAACTGGGTAAGGCTTTGGTTTTAGGTGCTGTGATGTTCAAATGTATTCATTTTAGCTTTCTAGAGATTGTTCATTATGCATTCATCATGGTGTCCAAGCACATGTAAGCAGATGTAAGTATGTTTCAACAGACTCTAGTTTGGAATTAACATCGAGAACCACAATATTTCAGTCAAATACTAAATATAATTTTTTTGTGTGTTTTTGGTTTAAACAGTGACTCCAGAACCTTCATTTGTAGTGTTCGATCTCTTTAAAGCATTGACCAGGCTATGGTGGCTAAATCCAGACCATACCCAGTCTCTGCTAAAATGATGATTAATGGGCCATGAAGAGCAACACAAGATGTAAAAGACTTCTTTCAGTTTCTGTGGTTTGATGTATGTGCACTGAATCGGACCCAGAAGCAATAAATTCTCCTCAGACTCTAAAAAAGGCAGGACTCCAGCATATGGATTGTTGTGAAACAGAACATGACGTGAACATGCCAAATGGTGCAAGTAGAACTAATTCTCAGATAAACTCCACATTCTTGTTGCACGCTGAAGGTTATCTCTGGAGCCCTGATTCATTGTTTCTTTGGCAAAGATGCATGCCACAGTCCGAGGCCCTGCGCCCCTCCTGCGGTGCTGTCGGAGGATCTTAAGCGAGCATTGTGTGGGAAAACTGCTTTCTGAGAATGTTGCATATTTTCATTTATTGGCTTTTTGAAGAGCCCTCCACATTCTTCACATTGCACAGCTGAAGTTGTGGATCCAACCCAAAGACCAGCGCGTTTTGGATCAAAGTGTTGCTTTCCTGAAAAGGGGAAATGGTCTTTAGATATGTTTCATGTAAGTGCCAGTTAAGGAAGTGCTGATTTCTCTAAAAGGTTGCCCAACATTTGGACCCTCAGATGTCAACCTTTAAACAAGAACATCTTAGTCTCTTTTAAATACATGTTTGACTTTCTTCGCTTGGCTCTGTGTCATGACCAACAAACCAAAAACACTAAGCAGGGAGCATATAAAGCCTTGTTCACACATAGTTTTTTAAATGTAGCTTTTTATATGTGTTTTTCTTCTTTTGTCTACACAGCATCTGGTTTTAGGTCACTGAAAATTGACCTTTTGGAAGAGTCCTTCCAGATTTTCAGAAACTCTCTTGCAGAAATTGAAACTTTTGGAAACAATGACTCAGACATTCACTTCCTGGTTGGTTCTTATCAGTCACTACATATCCTTGCCTGATTCGTCAGACCCCAGTGACGTGACTCTGCAACTCTCCTGCTTTCTGTTTACACAAGTGCGCACATACCCCTGAATGCTTATGTGATCTGCGTTGTTAGGATGTTAGCATGGACAGAGATTATATATCTGAAATAAATGTTTTCAGAATAAAACAGCCTTTCAGTATTTAGTATTAGTGTGGATGTTACCTGACAGCATCTTTGTAACCCTGACTTTTGCTCAGTTGAATTTGATGCCAGATCGTTTATTGTCTTTGGTTTTATTATCTTTTTCTTAATTTCAAATGACACATCATGTCAGACACTGCACTCACTTAGCTTGACTTGGTACTTCCCGTTAAGATTCTTTTTTTTCTCCACTGCCTTAAATTCCTCCCTTACACGCCACAGTTAGATATAATCACTGGGAGTTGCCTCTCTAAACTCATTTTGTCATGACACGGACTCATTTGCAGTCTCCAAACTTGTGTAACTACTTGTTAATTCAAACAAGACAGCAATTAACTGTCTCTGAGGTCAACCAGTTGTATCAAATGGGCCTACGGTACACGATCGTGCAATTCAACTTTCTTAATCATGTTTATAAAAGTCTTTAGCAACTCGATCTCTAACTAGCAATCCACCTAGCTTCAGGAGATTCATACGTGTATAGAAAGCAGAATGTTAATTACAGCACAGAAAGCTTTTAAAAGATGAAAACACAGAAGTCATGACTGAAAATACTGATAATGTTGTAATCCTGTTGGGATTCTAGTTCTTCTAGAGAATCAAAGTGATTCTTTCGGGGGACATTATGCAGGTTAAAACGGGGGATGCAGAAGATTTTACCAGAGGTGAAAACAACTGCAACTGCATTTGTATGATTTTAGAAAACGACATGTTACCATTTCTCTGGATACTACCGTGCATACTCTTATTCATTGTACTGTGAACGCAGCAGTTACGTTTATTGTCCTCGTTGGAAGAAAAAAAAAATCCTCTCTGCAAAAGTGCTACAGTTCAAATGAACCTTTGACTGGAAATCAAAGAAATTTGAATTGTAGTCTGCGAAACCGAGAGAGCCATTTAAGTCCCCGTAATAGAACCAGCCAGTTTGTAATTGAAGCAGTGAGTCTGCTGCTGCCTTGTGTGCAAAATCTTCGGGCCTCTGCCAAACACTCCTCTACACCGGGCCATGGCACACATAATATTCTTACTGACGGAGGAAAAACATGTTCAGCCAAAAAGAAAACAACACCCCTGTAATCTGAGGGTAATGTCAGGGAATTGGGGCACCTTGGTTGGGAAGGAGGACTGCTGTAAATTCACTGATTCTGGCCCACTGCAATGTCATGACGGATTTATAAGGTACAAACTATGTCTTCTACAGTACAAGGGGGAAAAAAGATGCACATTTTTTTGTACTAGGATTATTCCTGTTACTTAGAAATACTTCTGGATATTGTCTTTCAACTTTCTTATCATCATTTCGTTAAATTTATTTCTCTCTTCGTTCTTGCAGCTGATTTTGGCGTATCTGCAAAAAATACCAAAACCCTACAGAGAAGAGATTCTTTCATTGGAACGCCATACTGGTGAGTAAGACATGAACTCCACATTCTACATTTCTTTTCTAAATTTTTAATCAAGAAATCATTAAAGAAAAATTCAGCAGATGTCTATGATGTCTAATACAGTACATTCAATACAATATACCGCAAAAGCGAGTATACCCTAATACAATGTCACCTAAATGTCAAATGAATGGTTATAGGATTGCTTCTAAGTAGAACAGTAGGCTATTTGCTCTTATGCAAACAGGTTAGGTTTGCTGTATTAAAAATACAGGCCCCATAGTAGGAAGTTAATACAATAAAAGTCTGTGCACCTTTCAAAAAGCAAATCAAATTTTTTCAATGCTTTGTATATCCAGCTTTATTTGGAATGACAGATTCAATCCTCTTCAGCATGGAGGATACCAGCGTTGTGAATTTTTTTTTGGACAGATGTTCTGCCATTCATTCAGAGACCCTGTTGTTCTTTTTTTGTTGGAGGGATCATGTTGCTCTACCTTTCTCTTTAAAATACCACAAAGGTGTTCTATTGAATTCTAGTCAAGCGACTTACATGGCCGGATCATAGTTTTGATTTCTTTCTTCTTTAGCAAACTATTGTGTGATTTTGTCAGTGTGCTCCGGATGGTTATCATGGTGGAATGTTCCTCTTCTGCCAAGCAGACAGGAAATTGTTTTGGTATATTCACAGGCATGCATGGTTCTATCCATAAATATCATCTCCCCAAAAGGTTTCCCACTCATGCAGTACAATATCCTCACATTCCCACCTCTGTGCTTCACTGTCAGGGTTATTCCTTCACTGTGGTCGTCAGTTGGGTCACATTAGGAGGCTGGCAACTATACCTAGTATACTATTTACTTCTATACCTGCTGATTACTGTGGCAACTTGCATGTCTGTTTGACTTATTTTTAATTGGTAACTGATCTTCCTGTATTGTTTTCCAAATTTTTCAAAGTCTGGCAGTCAGATTTTTGAAGTCCTCTGTAAACTTTTTTCCCCTCATGGAGCCATGATGCAGACATGTTAGAAGACTCGGCCTAGAAGTCCAAAGTTGAAAAAATACTGGTGTTCAAAGGTTGTTTTGTAACTATGTTCATGCAATTAGTCTTACTGGAAATCACCCAATTTTGCTCCAGTGGACAGGTTTCAATATAGCTTTTCTGAATTATTTGTTTGATTTTTCATTGAAGGAAATACTCCACTTATTAACATAGTAGTAATGCAGTTACTGACAGGTGATTTGAATCATTTTGAATCATTGTAACGTCTAAGTCCTGTTGCACAGGGATGTACTCATTTCTGTTGTGTTCTGTACCTGACAGATCAAGACATTTCATTACCTAGACTCAACTTGCTCTAAATCCACCATTACTATGTAGTAATCCTGTGTCTCGATTTCAAATCTTGCCTGCAAATGTACTCTGCTGATGTTACATTAAACGTATATTCATTTTGAAGTTATCTGTATAGAAAAAAATCTTGAAAACTGTAGACATAACAGCCATCCCTGCACACATATATACTTGGTGGATTATGAACTTTCTCCTGAACTCAATGGAAGGATTTCTCACTGAACCTTGTTCCGTAGCTTTATCCCCCTACGTAAATATGATTAGAGGCAGTTGACCATTGACTACAACAGGTTATTATCTATCAGGGACACCCTCCCAGCTCAATGAAAACATGACTGTACCTCTGTGTTGCAAAATACTGATGAGTTCTGGACAGAATATTACAGACAGATTTGCTGTATGCTTTTTCAACATGAAAGAGTGAACTGCCCCTCAAGCTCAGTAATTCCAGATGGTCCTTTTTTTTAGACTAATCCAAACACAGCATCAGTTTCTTTTATTCATTTATAACAAAGATTGTGTTCTGTTTAGTCATGTCAACACATGGTGGTCGATTGCTTTAACTGAGGATTTTATGTTGACCACTATAAATGTTTGACCTTTGTTTTGCGTGCGTCTCAGGATGGCTCCGGAGGTGGTGATGTGTGAGACCATGAAGGATGCGCCGTACGACTACAAGGCTGACATCTGGTCTTTGGGGATCACTCTGATTGAGCTCGCGCAGATCGAACCTCCTCACCACGAGCTCAACCCCATGAGGGTGCTGCTGAAGATCGCCAAGTCTGAGCCTCCGACCCTGGAGCAGCCACATAAATGGTGCAGATGCATTAAAAATTAATCTGACTTTAGCTTTTGCACAGCAGGTCAACGTCTGTGTTGAATAACTTGCAAAAGTTAGGTAGAGAAAGAAGGGATATGCTACCTAGGAGTCACCTGAAATTAAAAGCCACATACTGTACATGCACCTCCTTCATTAGTTACAGCATAGACTTTGCCAGGTTGAGTCAGTAGGCTCTTATATCTTCCTGACTATATCTCACCAGGTCATTTTATTCCATTCTGTTGCATTTTTTTTACGCACTCAGTGTACTGTAATGTATCAGGCTGTCCTCCCCCTCTTCACCTGCAGTCCACTGTGCCCTTTCCAGATCTACAGCAAAAACTCAGCACTTGTTCAAGCACTTGTGCCAAACTATTACTTTTTTCCTGTCACTTTTATGAGAGTGAGTGTTCCATAGCGGCAGATTTATTATTGAAAAGCAAAGTTATCAGGTGTCTGAAAGGAGACTTAGGAGAGAGGGTGCTGACTCATCATTCCAGTTCAGCAGCTGTGTGCAAAGATGATCCACATGTGCCAACATCACATATTGAAATATGGTTGCGAAATGATTTTTTTCAAATGTTGTAACTGTTCCTTTACACCTCCCGCCTCCCCTCAGTCCTGTTGTTTTTGATTAATGCTTGTATTTCTTGTATTTACCCCCCAGGTCACAGGAGTTCAAAGACTTCCTAAAGAAAGCTTTGGATAAAAACCCAGAGATTCGCCCAACTGCAGCACAACTCATTGAGGTAGGCACTCAGTTACATCCTAGAGAATATTACGCAACGCTGCACTTTGACGTATGATCAAACATCGTCCTCTCTCCGTCTTTATCTCGCGCTGACACACGCATGCAGAGCAATTTAATCTTCTATTTTAGGACCTGAATGGAGTGATCTGTGCCAGGGGAAGGGAGCGGTGCCCCGTGGAGGGCATGGGAGTGGGGAAAGAGTAGAAGGTGTACAAGAAATGGAGCAGGTGTATAAGGAGGAGGATTGTGTTGAAGAGGGAAAAAAGTTAAGTGAAAGCTAAGAAGGTGCCGTAAAGACTCTGGGCTTTTAGAAGCTCTGAAGCAGTCTCTGAGCATTTTATTAAGGGGTCTTGTTAACAAAAAATTCTCAGAATAGTGCTTTTTTTAGTGGGTCTTCCATTTGTTCTCCAGTAAATCCGTCTAAAATCAGGCTTGTGATACTGATCGGGAGGGGCAACTCATATCTGCAAACAAGTGTACAAGGGATCATGCCAAGGAGAGGCTGATGACAGTTATTTTGTGGCAAATGTTTCCCCCAAATTCCACAATTCCGAGCAAGAAGATGGAGAAACAGTGAACAGGGTGTGGATTAAAGAACAAGAGCAGCGTCTATTAAAATTCAGAACCACGGTTTCCTGTCTGCATCCCACCACTGAGAGAATGCCAGCTATTTACATTCCTGCTCCCAGCCAATGGTGCGCCTGGATCCCCCTGAGCTCGCCACCTCTGGCCAATTAGAGGGAGGCGGCGATGAAAATCCGAGACCCGGGCCCACTGGGAATTCTGCATGTGCTCTTCAGTAGCAGGGGGGGGAGAAGAGACGGGCGCGGTCCGGTTTTTGGTGCCGTGCTGGAAGTTTTAGATGTTTATCATGCCGGCTGCGCCTGTAGCGGCTGCAGATGCTTGTGCAGTGATGGCATCAGATTCCTGCATGTCGAATGATGTCGGTTGACAGGAAGTTATTATCAGTAAATGTGACATGTTTGTAGATCAGACTTTGTAATGCTGCCATATACTGATGAGCTGCAGATACTGAGCTGAAAGGTTGTCATGAAACAGTAAAAAAAAATGTGTATGAGGTGTGTTTGAAAAGAGGAAGTGAAAGGACATAGCTTCTTGAAGTCTTCATTAGCAGACTTTTAATAGATAACAGGAAGCATTGATCAGTTTTATGCCTCTTTTAACTTCTCTGTCCTTCTTGCCTTCTGTCTGTCCCGCATGTGTGCCTGTAAGGAATGTATACAAAACAACATGACACAGTATCAGTCACTGTGGCTGTGTGGCTGGCGGGACACCATCTGGATGACTAGTATTATAGTGAATGTAGTTTCTCCTCCCACATAGTTTCTCATGGTCGGTATTTTTATGTTGTTTTTGGTGGAGCTTCCATCGTAAGTGTCAGAGTGAAGCTGTGGCGGTACGAAGTAGTTCCTGAGAGGATTCTACACACTGAGGGACTTTTTTGGGCTAAAACATATACAATTAAGAAAAAAAAAGTCTCAGCACCTCGTGGTGAGACAGAAATCTCAGGCTGATATTTCAAAATTTGGGTGAATAAAAGTCAGTTTTATTTATGTAGACCAAAATTACTACTTGCTTCCAACCGAGATCCTTCCCCAAACTTAACCTAAACCTAATTATAACCCTTAACCTCTGAACCACCCTTCAGAGACACGAGGACTGACCAGAATCTCCTCACTTGAAGGTCTAAAACTCTCATTTTTCCCAACAAATGTGGACGCACAAAAAACACACTCCCATCGCTACACAGGTAACCCTGCTCTTGTAACCCCCGTGGGCCATATTGTTCACATTTAACCTTTTCACGGCCAGCCATGCGTGCCAAATCTCCAGCCTCTCTGGGTCTTAAGCGCTGTGGAACCTAAAAGAGGACGTAAGCTTCACTGATCCACTTCTTGATCCACAGTGTCAGCAAAAAAACCCCCAGAACTATATAGCTAGATTTAATAATGCAGCAGTGCTTTTTCTTTCTTTTGATTTGCCTCAGGGAAGCTGGGTTTAGCTTGTGTATGGGAGGTCTGATTTAATTTGCTAAAACAAACACATTGAAGCTCAAGTCTCAGATGTTTGCTACTGTAGGTATTCAAGTCTGTATTTAGTTTCAATCCAGTTATTAATTTCAACTAACAGAGTAGGTTTAGGTCAGAATCTTCCATAAATCTTGGGCCAGATTTCTGCTGTAGACCTTTAATATTAAATAAAGGATAATGCTAGAGCTACACTAATTAGCTGATGAGTTAATCGACAATTAACTACAGTTTTATTAAACTTTAATTGCAGGTTGAAGCCATTTTTGTTGCTTTTCATGGTCTTAACATTATTGAAATGTGTTGTCTGATTTTTTTTTTATAAACCAAACAATTAATAGATCAGTAGTCTATTAACATCATGTTAGATGGCGCATGTGATTCTAGTCCAATACATTTCTTCTCAAATTCAGCAAATATCTTCTTCGTATCTTCTTACAGTTCTGTGTCTGCGCTGAAACAAGTGTGTTCCAACACTATTCCACCGTCTCCATGTTCGTTCTTGTGCACAAAGCAGGGGGAAAGGGAGGGGAGATGAGGTAAAAAGGCAGCGAGAGTAAGAGGGACAGTAAATCTGGCACGTTACCTAAACATGCCTAAAAGCTGTATGTTATAAAAGATATACCTTGAAGTGATTAGCTTGGAGCTCTAGATAGTGCACGGGTGTGACAATAAGATCTCAACCTCACCAGAAATTGCCACAGGAGGGTTCCTAAACACGGTTTCCTTTAACTTCAGTGCACTTGATGTTGACGCCTCGCTGACCCTTTCAAAGTGACATTTGGCTGCCGCTGCTATCACCTGGGCATGTTGTTGCAGTTCTGATGCATAGTGGTCCCCATTAGTGATTTGACCCTCTTGCAAGAAGTCAATCATGAGCAATCCCTCACTGTCCAAAAACACAGAAGCCATCACTTTGGTGACAGATGCTACTTGCTTGAACTTTTTGGGAGGCAGAGATCCAGTGGGTTTCCATAGTTTGCTTTGTGATATAGTGATAGACGGTAATATAAGGCTTCAAAGTTTGCAGTTATGCCCCATAGTAGGAGTTATGCCCACTGTACACCATTATTTTGGCTCTTGAATCAGCGTCTAGTTACCAGTATCATTAATCCTGATGGTTACGTTTCTTAACTGCATTACTATTTCACTGGGGCATTTCGTCATCGAATGGCTCTGCTTGTTTGCTTTTCATAGTGCACAAGTTGGGTTTTTTTGATTTGCGTTTGCCTTTAAATGCAGAAGTCCACTGCAACCCTCTCTTCCAAGCATGTCGAACTGAAGTTGTTGCTGCAAATCCTGAAGTCCCATGCATATGTCCATCTCTCTTGTACCACCCATGTTTGTGTGGCTTCAACAATCTGTTGGCTGCTCTCTTGGGAAGTGGTGGTGCGGTTGCCGGAATGTGAATCATTTCAGTCGAACTGCTGAGGGCGTCTTTATTTAACCAGCACGGCTGTCGTCTGCAACACTTGCTAAGCTTGTGTCGAAATACAATAAAAAAAAAACCCCTACTGTTATTGAATTAGGGAAAGCAGAGCGGGAATTATTTATTTATATGTAATAAATCTAACTGAATTCCAATTTCATGCTGGTTTTATTGTGCACATAATTTTGCTGTGATCTACATCTACAGGGCATTTTTTATTTGTTTGAACTCAAAACACAATTAATAGCAGCAGTATTTCTGCAAAATTTAAAATCTTGCTCAAAACCTGTTTGACAGTTAAATAGAAGAGTAGTTTGTTTTGCATAAACGGAATTCAATGAGATGGAGTATCATAGACCTGTAAAAATATACTCCAATGTAGACAGTATGTCCAAACAATGAGAAGACTTTAAAGTTCTAATTGCATGTACATATAATTCAGTTAAAGAAATCTCAATCTTGTATCCATGTTTCCGTAGACAAACAGTTAAATGGCACTCAGCATATACAACAGTCATTAGGCAATGGCTGACTGTTGTTTGCCACTGGAGAAGCTAAAAGCTGAAGCCTAATGCAGTCCTCAAGGACAAGCCCCTGAACATAAAACAACTGCAATCACCCACAACAAATGCGCACACACACAGTCTTATACACATTTCATGGTCCAGCACCACTTGTGGCTCTTTCCCCTTTGTCAGCTGTTCCAATTAAATTACACAGCAGTGCAAAGCATCTGAATAATAGATGATCAGCCTTTTATCCCTGCTGCACTCAGCTTTTAATTTGGCTTTTTATTTCCCTTGCACTCAGCTTATTATTATTATTATTATTGCCTTGTTTGCACCACGACACAGTCTACATTTACTGCTTGAGTGTTGTGGAGCTAAAGATGCCTTTTTGCTATTTTAAGTGTATGATGTTAGATTGAACTGGGAGAGTTGCATTGTGCGCTCGCTATTGTTGTTCAGGAACTGGCAGGTGGCGGATGGAGTTTCCCCTGCAGTGAAAGTTTTTCTTGTGGCCTTGTGTCGCATTCTCTTGCTGCCTCATGGGCAAATTAGGGTGCTTAACTGCAATTACTTTTGTTTTGTTTTTTTATTACTAGGATTATACTTTATTGTGCAGCTTGCCTTCATTTAATTTCACTGGTGACCCCTTGAACTGTCTTCTGTATTCATGCAAAGACAACATGCAAATACTCTGAGGTGTCTGCAGGCTTATATATATATATATATATATATGCAGGTGAAAATTTAAACATGTCTTTTTCCGGCCTTTTCTGCATATTTATTGAGACTGATGCTTCATGACCATCTCTCCTCCTTGTGTCCGCAGCACCCTTTTGTGAAATCGGTGACGTCCAACCGTCCGCTGAGAGAGCTGGTGGCTGAGGCCAAAGCTGAGGTCATGGAGGAAATAGAAGACAATAGAGAGGAAGGAGAGGAGGACGACGCCATGGAGCTCACTGTGGTACCAAACCTTCATCTTTTTTTCTTTTCCACTCCTTTAATTTGTTCTTTGTCATTGTTTGTTTCCAAAAAGAGAGTGGGCAGTCCAGTAGCTTTTCCAAAAGGTCTTGTGGCTTTACGCTGTTAGGGTGTACGAGTGCACGTGATTTGATCTCACAACATAATAAAGGGACAGTCGATGCTGTGAGTTAACCTCTACTAAAAACTACTAAGGCACATTTTACATGCAAGTAGCATTTTCTTTAGTAAAAACAAGTCCATGCATTTGTCAGTTTTTTTTCTTCCTTCATGCTGTGTGGTCCTAAGAGGAAACAGATAAGTAAGAATTAAATAAAGGCCTTAATTTTAGTGTCACCAGACGGTGTAATTAAGTCGAAACTCATGCACATAATCACTGAAAGGCATGCACCTACCTGCATGTGTACACACTCTACCTAAAGCACATAGAGTCTGCCTTCACTCACACTGAAAGTCCTTGCTAGGTGACCCCTTTCGAACATTGTGTTTTGGTAAACACAGCCTTCCTGCCGATTGATTGATGGTCCATTCTGCGCAAGTCATTCACAAATCCACAGAGGACATAAGATTAGAAAGTAACATAGCATGAGAGTGCAGATTACCGACTGCCCTCAGCACAAACAAAGGAACAGAAACCGGAATACTGGCATTCACCAACGCCCACACATGGTTAAATATAGGTGTTGCCTTCAGCCTCACTCCTGTATAGAAACGACCGTTGCCTCACAACCCTTGATGGAGTCAATTATTTAAGGTCAGCCATTGTTCTGCGGCTGTACTCTGACCCTTGAATAAAAGCAGATGGTTTCCAAACAGCTACAGAGTATCCGCAGAGCATCCTCGAAACAGTCTTGCTATAAGGAAGCTCTAATGAGATAAACTTGCTGATTATGGATGTTTTTCTCTCCTTGAAGGAAGTTGAATGGTTCTGTATCTCCTTTGCTCGTAGTGCCAACAGCTAGCGTGACGACGTCTAAATTTATTGAGGTGAATAACTTGGCTACAGTATAGTCACGCTACAGTTTGAAAGTTCATCCTTAAATCCTCACATTTTGGCAACTTCTAAGTAGGGATTAAACGATATGGGTTTTTCAGGGCTGATACCGATGCTGATTATTGGTAATCAAAAAGACTGATAACCAATACTTGGAACCGATCTACATTACGTTGTATTTTTTACAGCATGTGATCGCAGGGACCTTTGTAACTACACGTCTTATTATTCTTATTAAGGATTACAATAGCTGAACATGTCCACTACAAACTAGTTGTGTCCTCTTCTCCTGCTGTTACATTTACTTTTAATTGCCCACAACGCCCCGTATTTTAAAGCATTATTAGTTATTATTTTGCAGATACTGTTTTGGGGAAATCTGTGGCTGCCTCCTAACTCTCACAGTAAGCCTTAACCACTGTGAGAGAAGCTAATTTCCTGGTTTGTGGCGACGACTTGTGTTTCTTGTTCACTTTTTTTGCAACTCTGCTAGAGAGACATTGCTGAGACCACAGAGAGACTACAGACAGAGAGGAGGCTGCTTCACACATTGAATTTATCAGTCATCGTTTCTTAAAAAACAACAATACCAATAATCAGTAGATTACAAAACACTGGTGCTGATGATCCGTCAAGTCATTGCTGTGGTCATGAATGAAACATTTTGTAGGATGTGGGTTTACATTTCTGTTGATGGGGCTCCGTTTTTATACTGTGGAACGTTTCAGGCAAAAAAAGCAGAGTAAGGAGGTTTTAAAAATAATTCTATTTTCAATTTTATACAAAGTACACTAGTGCATACTGTTCAGGGTTTAGCCTTTATGACTCTGTATGCTTGTGGTCACTGTCATGCTGCAGAAAATTAATTTGGGACCAATTAGTCAGTATTGTAACATGAATCACATTGTCCAATTTGGTTTTTTATATTTGCTGTTTACTGGAAAAAAAACGCCTGTTTTGCTGTAAAAAGAAAATCAATTTTCTATTAATCCTTTTAGACAATGAGGGCTTTAAACACAAAATGCAAAGTTTATCACGAACTGGATCAATTACTGCTTTGCGACATTAGCCAGAACATCATTTATGTGTACATTTATTTACAAGGAAATCCTAAAATAATGTGAACGTCCTTCTTTAGGAACAATTTAAAACACACCAGTTTCCTCCTATCTGTGCTTTTATAACCATGATATCACTGTAGTAGTTTTCTCATCTCTGTCAGCAAAGGCACTCTTGCTTGCACAAACAGAAACTCCCGCTTGCACGCAGCGATGTTTTGACACATGCAGTTAGAAGGCGCTGAAAGCCAGCCATGCAGTTACCCAACTATTTATCTTTTCCTATACATCATACAAGGCCAGACAGAACTGTTTACTGCGACGTTGGAGAAGCCGAACCAGATCATAAACGCGTCTGTCGGTGTTGTTTACCTCCCGTGGAAGTGGTGTCTCGAGATACAGAATTGCTCGGTTTGACAGATAGCTTTGTGTATAATCATCTCCAGTGGTTTTTATAACTACAGACTATAGAATTCTAGTCTAGCGCGTGTCTGACACTTTCTGCAATTAGAGTTAAAGTTGTTAAAATTGCCTATATCTTTGCTGCTGAAACTGTACTTCCTGTTTTAGCTTCATATGTTTAGGGTGTATCATGGAGTCAGTCATTTTCTTAGACAGTTTATGATTGGTATTTAAAGCTCTCAATTTGTCTTCAGGATGCTTGGAATTTCTTATGATTATACAGTATGTCTTGCCAGGATTTTTACCCCCAGACTTTGCTGTTGCATCCAGAGATACTGAAAATCTTTAAATGCACTTGTAGATAAGTGTATGTTTTATCACCATATAGTGAAATATATACTAAAATGCATATTTTGTGGTATTATATTGCTGCTAGAAGTCTTAAATTTACTTCTAAATACTGAAGGTATGAAGCTTTAGTTAAAGAATGATGAAGTGAATGTATTTTAACAAATATATTGCTCTACACTAAACAGCAGGACTATGCTCTCATTAAGAATCACACATTATTCTTGATAATAATGCCATTTTAAAAACTCTTTGTCCCTGGCTGTCAGCACTAGCTTACACAGGCTTTTCCCCTCAGTCATGATTAGTGTACTTACCTCAGATTAGATAGCCATCTCAGCCACAGTTAAAAGTAGCATAAAGCAGGAATGACTGCATTCCGACTGAACCAAAGGTTAAAGTTACTCTGCTGAAGGTGGGAGGCCTGAATGACTTTATCCATTAGCATTTGGACTGAAAGCAAAGGTTGAAAACATTAACATTTGGGAGGCCACCAGTGAAAGACAAAAAAAAACAACAAATGTTTGGTCGCACCAGTGCATAACAGCACCTCTCTGTTCCTTTTAGTCTCCAGGCAAGGAGCCATGCCAGACGAGTCAGACCAGTTTGGAAGGAGACCATTCTCCGGACACCCCAAGCCCCACCACACCGTCCCCGACCACATCGATACCTTTTCCCAAGAAGGAGGCCGAACCGGATACGCCAACGGAGGAGCAGCCGGAACCCAACATGGTGGTGGCCCCTGTTCCTCTGCCACGACAGAATCTCCCACCGAAAGATCCAGAGGAGATGGGAGAGAAACTGGTGGATGAAGCCATACTTGAGTCAGACAAATCTGAGAGCGAGGCCTCAACCAAAACATCCAGCTCAGACTCGGGCATTGAGGATGGGAAGAGTACCCCTACACTGGAGGAGGAGAAGGTACTTTTAGACTTAAAGTAAATCTGATGTGTATTCCTAAAATACTAAACAAAATACTAAACTATGCTGAAATTTATTTGTAAGGTTGCTGTGGAGACACCAGAGACAGAACAGCCACCATCTCTCCAACAGCCCGAGGCCTCAGAGGAACAAGTTGACATCATAGACTCTGCAGAACCAGAGGTGCCCAAGGTCCAGGTGACAACGGAAGAGAGCGACACTAAAGCTAATGGAGAGTTACCAGCTGCAAGCCCAAGTCCTGCCGTCACTCCTGCACCCAGTCCCACGCCCTCTCCTGCTCCTACCCCAGTAGCTGCACCCTGTTCTGGGCCAAACGGCACCCTAAGCAAGGGTGCACCAGAGCGGACATCCATAGGAGGAAACTCTGAGACTGTCTCACCTTACATCAACGGAGGGATTATCAACAAACGGTACTCTTATTCAGGCAGCATGGTGTCTGAGAGCATGGACATGTCGATCCACAAGGAGCACATCTCCATGTCTACAAGGGTGAGTCTACATGGAGCAAATCCTTCGATATACAGTGATGTCTGTCAGAATAGATCGAGGTCATTACCTCGATCTGTTCTGTGTAAATATTCCCTCAGTTTTCTTATTTAAATGCTTGCCAGAATAATCCAAATGTCAGTAAATGATGGTTTGCTGATTCAGGAAAGATGAATGAACCCAGATGTCCCTCATTCACTGAAGTGTTTAAGTGGAACACGCCTTTATGGTCAAATAGTTCAGGATTTAAGTGTTGAAGGCGAACAGAAGCAGGTCTCTGCCCCAGTAGGAAAGCCCCTCCTTGGAAAAACTATTTCTCTGCACACTTGGAGGAACTGAAACTGCATTGTGTTGTGTTTTGGGGTGTGGGTGTTAACCATCTGAAACAGAGGATTGTCTGTCTCCCATTAGGCTTGCAGCACACAGGGGAACACACAGGAAGAATGGTACAAATTAGCATCCCTAGACAGAGTTTTTCGGTTATTGAATATGGATTTATTTAGTAAGTCTTGAAAAAGACTTAGGCTAAAAACTGAAAATTTTCTGAACCCACAGAGGCCAATTTATCTCATCTTAACAATCACCAAACTTGTGCCTGACAGCCCTACTGTAATGAGGGAGGGAAGTTGGGAAGCTAGACGTTAGTATGTAACACTTTCCATTCATCGGGACCAGTGGTGCCCTTTGTGTGGGCACAGTTCAGCATTCACTATTGTGGATGGAAGTTTCTATGCAGCTCATTGTCGCTCAGTTGCTTCTGGAGGCTTATGGACTGACCGTGGTTGAAATCCTATTGAATGTGCAGGGGAGTCATGTCTGTTTGTGACTTGTGAAGAGTTTCCAGAACAGATTAGCAGCCTGCAGCCAGAGAACGCATCATCGTTGTTTTGGATAGGAGGCGTGTGTGTTTTCTGCACAACGGTGAATGACTGAGAGCACTAGCGTGTGTGCATGCGCCTCGTGAATCCATCCATGTGTGCAGAAGAGCTGGGTGTGTGTGCGATTTTTGTGAATGAAGTGATGGGAAGTCAGCAGAGACGTCCTCAAACACAAACAACAGAATATCTTTTCATGATAGAGCCAGTGTTGACTTAATAACACATCCAAACACACACACTTTAGATGTATTGCCTTTGTAAATGTGTCACTTTGTTAGAAAGGGAATCAACAGCACAGAACAATGCAAAAGTGGCTGTCATTGGTGACAGGAGCCTCACAAGGACTCACATGGAGAGTGTTTGCTCAGCTGTGTTGGCTTCATGAGGAAGCTTTGTCACAGTGGACAGCAGCTCGCACTAACCACCATAATTCCCTCACTGCAGGGAGAAGAGCTTCCTTGGTTCTTTCTGTCCTCACTTTGATTATCCCTTTCCTTTCCCTCTACTACACTCACTCTCGCTCTACTTCACTGCTCCTATATAAACTATTTAAAAACCAGGAAATTACAACATCCAGAGTTTGAATGGCAGTGTTTGCCGAGTAAACTTTGCCATATCAGTTTGGTAAATATTGTCTGTGAAGGCTGATTTAGATAGTGAACACTGGAAATGTAACCATTTGATGTAACCACGTGCTCAGTTGTAACAATTTGGCCTGTTCAATTAAAAAGAAGGGGGACACGCTCTGATTCATACTAACCATACATTGAAAATAGAAGATGACATCACTATGTATTGTTTGATTTACCTGTGCTGTCTTCCTTGAACCTCCTGAATTAGAGAATTTGTTCCACTTCAATCTGGTTGCCAAAAACTAAAGGTCATTAACCTCACTTCTGTAGGCCCATGATCAGAAATAGCCTCAAATCAGTTCCGGGAACTGGCAAAATCTTTTAGGTCAGAGGTTTTACTATGTGAAAAGCCACAAATTTGGACACAGAAGGCTTTTTTCCCCCCTCCCAGCATTGTTGTAAAGAGTTAACAAAGGTTGAGAAGCCAGTTCACATTGTGTCATATTTAGTGCATGAGGACATGTTGTTGTTACTTCCTGCATGACGCTCCTCATAACGCTGACAGATGGAGCATCTCGCTTCTGGTTACAGTAAAACTTGACTGACGGGAAAATTAACACATTTGTCAACTCCCGTATGCACACAGTCGCCTTCATTTCAAAAGATAAAAACACTACATTGGGAATAACAAAGTCTGCGTGACATCGGATGAAGTCTATGTCAGGTCAGTCGGAAAGTTGAAAATGAGAAAAGTGTGGGCGTTTGAAAAGAGTGAGTACACCAGACCTCTGTAGGCCATCCGTTACTGACATAACACCCCTGAATCAGCAACCAAATTGTCTGTAATCCCCGTGCATTGTGGGTAATATGGGTGCAAGATTTTGACAAGGAAGAAAAACAAAAAAGTCTGTGTAACTGCAGTACCTGCATATACATAAGTACAAGACAGGATTTTGATGTACTTCAGGTTTAAATAAACCTAATGTCATCCTGTTTTGTGACCTTTGATCTTCTCCGTCTGTCTGTCAGGACTTTTCAAGTAAGACCCTGAAGCGGACCAGGAAGTTCGTTATCGACGGCGTGGAGGTGAGCGTGACCACCTCCAAGATCATCAAGGATGATGAGAAGAAAGACGAGGAGATGAGATTCCTGAGGTGTGTGGACGACTCTGTACACAACACACATTCAGTAGACAAACCTAGATATACAGAATCAGTACCACCATCTAGATCAGCAGATTTGTGTTCTTTCATTGTTTACATCTCTTGGTTCTTATTTTTCCTTGAAATCTGAATCTTTTCGTCAGTTTCTGTAAATGATTGCCATGAACTCAGCACAGACTGAAGGCTGCACTGTGATAAGTGCCTTGTTGGATGTTGCTTTTTATAAGCTATCTTGCTCCCTGGGGCTCTAACCCTTTGGGATTAGAGTATACAAATAGCCCAAGTATAGCAGGAAAAATACTAAATTGGTCTGTGTGTTGAAAGAGAAGTAACATCCTCTGCAGTCAGGGTATAGACAGTCTTATCTGTTTTGGGTGCGAGGAATCCAAATGAAGGACTAATGCAGTTTTGTTCTCGTTGTGTGGTACAGAAGTTTTTACATGAGCAGTTTGAATAGTCTTAAACACACTACAGTGTCTCTGAAGCCCCAGGGGAGTTCTTGTGCATTACTCCTGTCATCTAGTGGTAAGAATATGTAACTGCATCTACAGTATGACTGCAGTAATAGGAAAACATAACTTTTACAAATGATTTCAGTCGAAAAATCCTTCTAAAAACAACAAATACTCAACTCAGCTAATAAACATATGTCCGACCTTTGCTTCAGCCAATCAGAGTGTAGTTCAGTGCTCTGTTTGTAAAGAGGTTTTGTTTTATGTAGCCAGTCAAATCATTTCAGTTTCAACTCTTCACTAATGTGTTCTTCTTGTACTTAACCTTTGCTTTTCAAAATAATTATCTACAAATCAGCTTTTTTGCCCCCTGCACTGCTTAGCTGTATATAAAGCCACAAAATGCCCCTTTAGAGGTGGAGAGAAAAGGAAGGATTTCTAACATTACCCCAAATCAGTTTTTTCCCACCAAAAGGGATCATCAATTAGAATTTCTATTGTACATGTAGCTTAGTAGCACTGACTTTTGACGGGTATTAATAGCATTGACCTTGCTTGTTTCAGAACCTGATATTCATATATAAATATGTTAAAAAATAATGGTGTGTGTGTGTGTGTTTAGACGTCAGGAGCTGCGTGAGCTCCGTTTGCTGCAGAAGGAAGAGCACCGCGCTCAGGCTGTTCTCAACACCAAACTGGAAATCCAGAGGGAACAGATGCAACGACGTTTCGACCAGGAGATGCATGTAAGTCACAGCTACGCACGATAGGCTGCCACTTTAGTAAGCGCAACTTAAACATGGAGTGTCATCCAACAACTACACACGCGAGACTTTGTTGGAAAGTTGTTGCTTTAACAGGATCAGGATGTACTTTTGGTCTTAATCATATGTAATGTTATTGCTACATGTCAGTGGTGGGATACAAAAGTAGCCTGTGAGCAACTTTGTTCTCACCTAAAGTGATCCGTGTGCTTGTTTCGTATGTGCCAGGCCAAGAAGAAGCACTACGACGTGGAGCTGGAGAACCTGGAGAAGCACCAGAAGCAAACTATTGAGAAAATGGAGACAGACCACAATTTTAAACTTAAAGACGAGACCAAACGCATCAAAGCAGAGCAGGAACGAGACTACCACAAGTTCCAGGACCAGTTAAAACACAAGAAAAAAGAGGTACAGATGGAAAAAAAATGTTTGTGTAAAATGGCCTACTAGTTTAATCATGTCTCTTCAGCCTCATAAAGACTGTACAATTGTGTGCATAGTTGATGTCCATCTTTACATACTTTGCTTAGTTTTTGATGTGTATGAGGTTTAAGTCCTAAAATGTGTCTTCTTTAGGTGAAACAGTCTGTTGATAAGCTGCCCAGAAGTCAACGGAAAGAATCTTTGAAGCAGAGGATTAATTCCTTCCAAGAAATGAAGATCAGAGAGGTACGTCTGTCAATAAGCGTCCTGATATTTCCATGAGCAGTTCAGCCAAACGTATTCTTGTTGGCCGCCTTAAACCTTATTGATTTTCTTTGCCATGTTTCAGGTGGATATATTCGTGGCAGGTCAGAAGAACTATCTGGACACCACGCTGAAGAGAATCATCTCCAACAACAAGAGAGAGATCGCGCAGATGGAGAGGGAATGCCTTGACAGAAAGCACCACCTAATCAGAGGTACGGTATCTGTTAATAACGACCCTGAAGTCTTGTTCATGTCACATCCCTGCTGTAGTGGGTACAGTAATGACAACAATGCACTTTAATAACTTTGAGTAGAGCGTGAGGCTACGATATGGGACATGGAGGAGAAGAACCTTTATGAGAGACACCAGTTACTGAAGCAGCAGTTGAAGGACCAGTACTTCCTCCAGAGGCATCAACTTCTGAAGAAACATGAGAAGGTAAATTAGTGGATCATATGACTGCATGGCAGAATCGAGGGCTGAGGCATAAGAATGTATTCTCACTGGATTTTCCACGATTTCATAAATGACAAGTAAACCATCTATGTCTATTTTCTGTGTCACTGCAGGAACAGGAACAGATGCAGTGCTACAACCAGCGAATGATTGAGATCCTGAAAGCTCGGCAGCAACAGGAGAAGAGCCGGCTGCCGAAGATTCAGCGCAGTGAGGCGAAGACTCGTATGGCCATGTTCAAGAAGAGCCTCCGCATCAACTCAACAGGGAGTGCCTCAGAGGACAGAGAGAAGATCAAACAGGTGGGCAGGAGGAGGAGTTTCCTCACTTCATGTTAAAGCATGAGGTTCATTAATCAGTAACTCACTCCCTTCGTTGCTCTTTAGTTTTCTCAGCAGGAGGATAAGCGGCAGAAGGCGGAGCGGCTGCATCAGCAGCAGAAACACGAGAACCAGATGAGGGAGATGGTTGGTCAGTGCGAAAGCAACATCAGAGAGCTGCAGCAGCTGCAGGTGAATCTTTTCTGTTCGACATGCTACTCTAGATTTTTTTTTAGTTTGTATCAAAACTGTGTGAATGTTTTGGACAACAACTATCCAACAGTTGCTAACGGGAGCTTGTTTTGTGCTCCAGAATGAAAAATGCCACCTGCTGATTGAGAATGAGACTCAGAGGCTGAAGCATTTGGATGAGCAACACAACCAGCTGTTGAAGGAGTGGAGGGATCAGCTGAAGCCCAGAAAGAGGGTACGTGTTTCCTGTCACAATTTGTTATACAGATCACATTTTAAAGTCGACTTTAACATACAAAACTACACTCATTACATGTATGTTTTATATGTGTACTGAAATTCCTGAAGTGCTTAAGCAGACTTTCTGAATCTGAATTAAAAGTGAGAGATAGTTAGGTGACGGAAAACCATATGCAAACACTTTGAATGGCCTTTAAATATTGCTGACTTACCTTGTACATGCTTATGCTTAAACCACAGACTATATAAAAGATGGACATAGCTTCTAGGTCTGACAAATGAAGCCACCGCAGAAGTGCTTTAAATTTGCATTCAGCGACTCTTCTTGTAGTTAAAAAAACAAGTCTAATATTATAGCAGTCCATGAGAAAATGACCCTACTTTCCCTTGATCTGTTACCTCAGTAAACATTTACCTACTTAGTTTATGGTCTCAATTGCTAGCTTAATGCTCATTTTGTAAATAATGGTCTCATTTAGAGAAAAATTGAAGCAGGGTGTGTTTTAGGGCGGGGCTACCTTGTGATTGACAGGTTGCTACTGTGTCCAATGCCAGGCTTGAGGTCACTGTTTCCATCTTTTTTACAGTCTATGGTCAGAACAAGGTATTAAGACTCTTTCATGTGCATTCCAACAACAGCTTATTCAAAAACAAATTTTATTAAAGCTAGCTAGGTAAAGTAACAGCTCTCCTGTGTTGAAGAATGTCCATACTTGCTCACAACAATCTCATGTATGCATGGAGGGAGGGAGGGAGCAAGAGCCTGCAGGGATTAGCTTAGCTTAGCATAGAGTTTGGAGTTAATGGGAAACGACAATCTTACAGACCCGTCTAAAATTCATTAATTAGCACATTCCATGTCCTTTGTATAATCTTGACACATAAAACATTTAAAACAAGTTATCACTGAACTGTTTCTTGGCAAACAGCAGCCAGGTGCAGGGACTTGTTTTTTCTGTTTTAATGCTAAGCTAAGCTATCTTCCTGTTTTACTTTCAACCATAAAAAACCAAATAAGCAAATTTACCAAAATATTTCCTTTATTTTTTTTTTTTATTAAGCAGTTTTTGTGTTTTCTTTTTTTTTTTGTACAAATAAAGCCATATTGTTTCCCATTTAAAAGCAGCTTATAACCTTACTACCTAAATGAAATAAAGAATGCAGAACACTTTCAAGTTTTCCCTATTTTGGGACAGGAATATTCAACCTACACAGTATTATGCGTGTCCAAGATTGGACGTATCAAAGAATCTCAGTGTTTTCGCCTTTGCACATTAATAAAGTTTCCATCTTGATGAGGTAATCTTACACATATGTTGGTTTCCCCCCTTAGGCCCTTGAAGATGAGCTGAACACGAAGAAGAGAGAGCAGGAGGCTTTCTTCAGGATGAGTGAGAGCTCCGATTGCCCAAATCCCAGTTCTCCCCATAAACTCTCCAAGTTCGTGCCTTACCAGGACTCTTCCAACACATAGAAAACAGATGCTGTGACGCTGCACAATATTTCCTGCCCACTGATAGAAGCAACACATAGACACCTACAGGTGTTACTCGCTGCCTCAGTTTTAATTTGCTTTACCAGTAATGGCAGCATACCTATCCCTCCATTAGGTTTCTTTATCATTTTAGTGACTATTTATGTTTTAACTCATGTTTTAACTCATGATCTGAGGGTTTTCTTTGTACTGTTTGATTAGCCTCACATAACTCACATAATACCTGTTCCCTTACGGTGTCTTTGTTTCCTTTTCCTGTTGAAATCTGTTTATCGCTCAACACTGAAATATGAGAATATGATGGAGTGGCGATATTATTTAGGTGAGCTGAAGACGCCAAATGTAATATCTGTTTCAATGAGTAAATATTAAGTAAAACACATTTTATGTTTGGAACCAGTCCAAAGCACTCAGCCAGGGAATTTCTTTTTGCATAACAATAAGAAATGCTATGAAAAGCGGTGAGCCAGTACCTATGCACTTTTTGTTTACCCCAAATGATCAGTTCTAACTTCCAAATATGACCAAGAACACACTCAAAAGTCAGTGGATTACTTTTATATTTTTTCCCAGTTCTCTCTGCCTTGGTAAATGCCTGTTTTGTCCATTAGGTTTGGTGCATGCCACATAGCTGCCAAAGTCTGCCTTTATTTATTTCTACTGAAAAAGAACAACATAATCCAGATTTATCACTGTAAATGTTAATTTAAATATTGTCTTTCTCTCTTTAACCACCGCCCATGCTATGAAGGATGTGCTTATAATTTTGTAACTTCAGTTTTTTTTTTTGAAAAGAGGGGAATGAGGCTAAATCCAAAGTTATCAGAGCTTAATGATTTCTTTTAAATGACTATTTAGGAGTTAGATTTTAACAAACAAGGGAAGAGTAATTGTTTTTCACATGTTGTTGTTGTTGTTGTTAGTAATTTTCTGTTGTATTTTTTTTACTGTAAAATCAGTCACACTGGATGGGATCTGACAAAGCCAAAGCAAAATACTGTTGTGTTTTTGAAGGATGTTCTATGGGGGATTTAAATCTGGATTTAAAAAAAACGTATTAAGTGTATAATTGTGCAGTAAATGAACTGCCTGCTAACCATTGTGCAATATTACAAGTATGTCTTTGCTAAGCTTAAAGAGGTTTATTTTTCTTAAACTTTGCCTTCCTTTGCACTGAGAGGGGCAACAATATGACGAGTTTTGCTCCAAAAACAGATGTTACCAATCTTATTGAGATTTGGTTAAAAATGATTCAAACGTTATGATTTTTATGACTTAAGAAGCAATAAATTTGTGTTTTAATTTGTCACACGATGATCTTGTTTTGGAGCACAACTCTTCATATCATTTTTGAGGGGATGCAACAATTCAGTCTGCTGTAAGATGCCTCTAGATGTTTAATCTTCAACTGAAACCTAAAGTTTGCAGCTGAGGACCCCGTTACCTTGTCGAGTGAGATCAAGTGGTTTTTTTTATAGAGTAGCTTGGCCTGCAGGTTTACACTGAATGAGGTCGGCAATCAGGTACAACTTAATCTCTCTCTGTCCCTCTCTCACACTCTTATCTCAGAAGTATTTAAATTTATTTTAAAACATTTTCTTCTCTGTCATGTTTAATGGCTCTATCTATGTCTTCCTCTCTGCCTCAGTTTACATAACATTATTTGTGTGGAGGGCTTGTGAGTGTGAATGAAACTGTATCAGAAGGAACCACTGTTGTAAATAACTCCTAATAAATGCAGATTTTCTAATTACTGGATTGTCCTAAAGACTTTTTAAAAAAATAATAATAATATTGCTGTGTTATGTTACAAAGGCATCCAATTTTGAAGTAATTCCAATTTGGATAACAAGATTTGGAGTAAAAAATCAGGGCCAAACCATAGGTACCTCTGGAGTCACAATGTGAATAAATAACGTTCCTGAATGCTCATTCTGGAAGTATGGTACCAGAGAAAGATCAGGACTTTGAGGAACAAGCAGGAAGACGATCACCTGTGCATTACAGTAAGTTTCATCCAATTTAGCAGTTATCATTATTTTAGAAATTTTATATTGTATCTAGTGATTCGTTTGTGCTTATTAATTGCAGCAGCGGTTACTGGTTCCCTTGGCACCTGCAAGACTAGGACCTGGAATTGCGGGAGGAAAACAAAAGGGGCATCCAGTTTAGAAGAGACTTTTGTTTTGAAGGTGGCGCTACATGCTATCAGAGGTGGGTCACTATTAAATTATTTTGTTTTCGATTTTAACATTGTGAAAACAGAGAAACCAAAGCATTCATATGAACTCTGTCCACCTTCCAAGTATATCCTTAATTTTGTTTTTTGCTTTGATCTTTACCATCTTCTGAGGGAAAAAATGGCTCTTTAAAGGTGGAATATGCGCTTCTAATCTATTACACAGCTGACAAGTACACTGATTATGTCTTCATGGTCTGCTACCTGTCTGTAAATAGGAACCAAAGTGGCTCAGACTGATGCAGATAACATTATTCGAGTGCATCCTGTGCACACTCATGCTTGTGCACAGGATGAGGGTAAAAGGGAAATCTGGCACTTGCTATTTAAATATGCTAACTAGCTCAGCCTCAACCATCTTTCTCCAGAATCACAGACTTTAATTTTGAAAGGCTCCACTGTGTCCCCAGCAATACCGTTTGGTTCTGAGCAAAACTAAATCAAATAGTAAATTTGCATTGAGCAAAAGCAACGGCAGATGTAGACACGTTATGACATCCCAAGTGAAAAATCAGAAACTTTTATTGACTTAAAGCAAAAAGCAGACTCATTGTAATGAAAAATACATAGCAAAAAAAGTAAATAGTTTACAATACTGAAATGACGACACCATTAACCCACACATTTGCCTTTAACTGTACTGTACCTTCCTGCCTGTGTTCACATAAAATACACCTGAACATTTGTTAAATCGCTTCTCTTTTTTCCTCACTAGTTGGTAACATACTGTCATTTTCTGTGTAAAATATGGCTGGGAGGTGGTGTAACATTATAGCAACTAGAAGCAGAACAGAATCAGTGTTACAGCTTGTAGCCTTGTCTCATTATATCCAGAACCACAGACATACTTTTTTATTACTTAGGATTATTAGTTATTTTGTAAACCTAACACTTAATGGAAAAATCCTGGACCACCTGATGTGAAATTAGCAGCCAGTTGTTTCACATACCTTTCTTGAGTGACCTACTTTTCATTTATCTCTTGACAGAAAGAGAAATCCTCTATATTTCCTGTAATGAGCAATTCCTATAACCGACCAAATTCCTTCTTGAACCTTCTGTCTTTTAACCCTTTAATAAGTATATAGAAAAAAAACAAACTAAAAGATGGACCACCAAAGAAAAGTGATAACAGATAAGATATGACTCTCATTACTGTACAATAAAAATAATTTGCTATACTGACCATGCTTGAGACCAGTCAAGCATTATTGTAAAACATTATTTTTATACAATGGTCATACTTTGTTGTTATTTGAGCACCAAACTTCGGTTAAGAACAGACTGTACACTTACAATACTGTAAATCATTGCACTAATCACTGTAGAGCTTCAATTTGTATGGTCAGATGTGCTCTGCAATTCACATTTTACAAATGAATTTAGTGTGTGAGATAACATAATTACATAAAATATGTAGATACATGGAGCTTCTGCTCGCCTTCTCAGTTTGGATAATCTAGCCTCATCTTTACATATTGTGGACTGAGGTGGATAGTTAGAGTGATAATAAAAAATAAAAACATGGCAAATAAATTGGCGTGTAAAACAAAGAACTGAAATGCACCGTGGCATTCTTCCCCTTTCCTTCAGTGTGTGCAAACCTTAAACTTACCTCAACTGACTTGACTGAAAGTGCACATCTGTTACAAATCGCTGCAACATTAATTATGCAGTCACTGAAGAAAAGCGTTACAATAGCAGAAAAACTAATATGCATATTTCTAGTATAACAAACAGCACTTCTACTTGACAAAGACGTATCTTGTAGTATCTGCTAGAAGCAACTTGAAAGCCCAGATCTAGTCAATGAACTCCCCCAGTGAGTTCATGTGCAGTCTTTATCTAAGGGGTTTGTGTTTTTTTTTGTCTACTGCTGGGGGAAGACTGGCAGGATTTGAACATGTAGTCTATACTCCTGTGACGTAGATTCTTGATCTTTCGTCAAATGATTTTAAGATTCCAACGAGTACTATGTCTACACTTGCATACAGTTTATTAAGCACTGAAGCAATTTGCATATAATACTGAGGCACTATATCATAAAAGGCAAGGGTGGAGATACATTTACTGCTTTTTCTACTGTCTAGCCTGAGTAATGGCACGACTGACACAGGCTGTGACTAGCATATGGCAACAAAAGGTTTTACCTACGATTTAATATAATATCTAGATAAAAACAAAAATAGGTAAACATCACAAAACCCAACAAGGTCATGTGTTATTGCTGGTTCAGTTGGTAGGTAGAATATTTTTTATCAAAATGAAACATAACAAAATGTGTCAATAAAAAAGGTACCTATAAATAAAAGAATGCTAAGTAGCAAGAAACTAGTGATATTTTGTTCATTTAAATCCTTAGTTTACTTATTTTTATATGGTGGTATTTGAGAACATGTTTACTGCCTAGGGTTTTTTGCTCAGGTAGTTCGAGGGGATCCAGCCCTCGACTTCTTCTCCTACATTTTTACAGAACCACCAGCCATTGCTGTTTTTTTCCATGACCTCAAACACTGTACCCACCTTGAAGCTGGATGTTTGCTCATCCCCTTCAAAGTCTGCAACAGCTAGATACAGCTCATCCCTACTGGGCTCCTTGAGTAAAGGTGGAAGCTTGTCTTTGGGCGGTCCAGGCTTGTCACTCTTCAGCTGGGGCTTGGGAGGAATTGGGACTTTATTTACTTTGGACTCTTCTTTCTCTTTGTTTAGAGGAGGTGGAATAAACCCTTTTGGTTTTGGGGGAGGGGGTCTGCTGAGTGGTGGTGGTCCAACCTTGGGAAGGTCCTGGGTTTCTTTTAGAGCAGGTGGAGGTTTGGGTTCAGTTGGGCTTGATGGGTCAGTTTTCTTTGGAGGAGGAGGTCTCCTTGGAGCCATGGCAGGAGGTCTCTGAGGAGGTTCCTTGTGGGGAGGAACTGCTGGTTTTGCAGGTGGTGATGAGCTCTCCTGGCTATGACCATTAATGTGTTTTGGGGGGAGTTTCGGCTCATCAGAGTACTTACCATTATTGAGAGTAGGGATGTGGATTGGGGGAGAACTTGGGGGTGAACTTGGGTGGGAACTATTTACTGCTGCTGAGTTGTCATTCTGATGGTTTACATCTGCTGATGCAGAACCAAGATCTGCTGGTTTTGATGGCCTCAACTTGCTTCTCAGGTTGGTAATATCAAGCTTGTTCTCTGCTGGGGGATCGGGCTTGGCAGCTGGCACAGGTTTAGGTCGGATCACTGGCTTGGGCTTCATCAACACTGCTGGACCAGGTGCCTCTGGTTTTTCTTCCTGCACCTCTGGCTTGGGTTTTGGTGGCTGTTTAGGTACAGGTTTCAGATTAAACTTCTTCACCTCTTTGGCAGAAACCTTGTGGCCACATTCAAGACCCATCTCATTCCGAAGGTGAAGAGCTTTGCTCTTATCCTCTTTCTTGGTCTCTGGAGGTTTGTCAGGTTTGAAGGGAGCTGCCTTGGGTGGAACCAGTGGCATGATGACCCCAGGGGCTGGGGGTTTTGGGGGCAAAGGCTTGGAATTATCAGGTCTTGGTTTCTCTGCCACTTCCAATTCAAAGCTCTTATTTATGGATTCCCTTCGAGGAGGCAGAGCTGGTTTCTCCTCAACTGGAGGGGCAGCTGGGGCTGGGGGCAAAGGCCCAGAGAAGGCACAGGCCCCTTTGCTGGCACTGGACTTCCAATCCCTCAGCTTAGGCCGGGCGCAAGACTCAGGGGCTGTGGTTGGCTCATCTGGTAAAGGCTTGGACCAGCTGTCATCTGAAACATTGGATGAACCATCAGTTTCCAGTCTCAGCTTCTCCATCTCATTGGGCAGCGGGGCAAGGAAATTGGGTCGCAGAGCATTACTGGTCTTCTTGTACTTATCGATAAATGTGGCAGGTGCCCAGCCTTCTTTGTCATCTATCTGGATGTACCACCAACCACTCGCATTCTTCTCTATCACCTAGTAGGTTAAAAAAAAAGCTACTTTAAGGTTGTAATTTTTCACAAAAGAAATGAATAGATAACATTTGCATACCATAAGTCGAACCAAATGTTTCAATGAAAAAACTTTTTCCTGTTCCTATTATTGTAATACAACGTAGGGTAGTGCCTGACTTACCTCTACTTTGACTCCAGCTTGGAAGCTGATGCCATCAGGAATGGTGGTCTGGAAGTCCGCTATGGTGTAGAACTCTTCCTCAACCTGAGGAGGAATGGGTGGCTTGGGTAGGTTTGTACCACGTGGCTGATGAAAGTGAGAAAGACAAATACAGGTTAAGTCGCTGAAAACTTTTTTCTTTGTCAAAAACTGAGAGCTATACTGTAATAGACAGAATAACTATGATGTAAAATCTTACAATGGTAAGATCTCTGCGCGGAGGAGGTCTGTGTCTTAATCCCATTTCTGTGGAGGGAAAAGACGTGTAATTAATAAGTTCATCTTGCTTGCATATCTGTGAGACTAGATCAAAATCTGCATATTTTGGTAAGTTCACTTACTGCCTTTGCTGTTCTCAGAGAAAAGCGAGAGCCTGTTTTCTTTCTGGCTGTTGTCTCGGTTCTCTTTAGCTGCGCTGTTTTGCTGGTTTTGTTTAGAAAATCCGTCTAGGTCGTTCGTACTGGCATGAGCAGAAGCGCCTGCTGACTGCTTTTGGCCTTGAATGTCTGTCTTCTTTAGGTAGGAGGCTGGGGCCCAGCCCTCACGGCCCTGGTACCTGAATGAAGGAGAGATGTACATTCAATGGCTTTAGCTGAGGTATGCTAAACACATACTTCTGGGTACACTTCTCTGTACAAATGATTAATATACAAGGACATTAATCCTTTGTACAGTTTTTCTTTATTTTATCAAAGAAAAGTGACCCAAGAAAGTATTTGGATACTTGGACATGGATTTCATTCTATTACATAACAAAATGTCAACACAAATGGTATTTATACTACATTTTAAAGATGAATAGCACAAGCACAATTGTCACACAAACATTTTACATTAGATTCTCTATAGCATTTGGCTCTGGGAAGGCCATTCTAAAGCACTGAAGCACATGCACTCCTATTTTATTCTGTCTAGTTGTCTACACTGGTTGCACAGCTTGCATTTTACTCACACAATACACCTGTTGACATGAGCTCAAGCATATTTTTTCTATTGTCAGTCTCAGTCTATTTTCCTTCATCTTAACTGCTTGAACACATTTAATGCAGAGGCAGATGAAGCACCAGAGATGTGTAAGACTTCAGATTTTCTCATGGGCAAAATATTCTTTCAACAAACAGCTGGCATATTTTGGATCATCATTGTTGCAAAAAATGCTCTCAGATTTCTCCATACAAATGTTTTCCATCAGATCCATGTCAGTTAAATATGGACTATAAATAATGAGCACATCTAAAATCACCATACTGCACATGTTCTTATGGCAATTTATAAGACGTGAATTCCCAGACTGTGCATATAAAAAGCAAAGACAACCTCTGATTTTAATTTGGCTGTTTTTTCTCTTCCAAGTAATCTTTCTGTGTATAAAGTCTCGTGAATATCCATAATAGTAATCCTTCACATTAAGGTTGGACATGTTCCAATAAGTTGAACATTTTTGTCTGCATGTGCTGATGCTTGTGCAAGAGTCAACCTGTTCTATTTATTATAGGAGAAATATTTGCTTTGAAATATGCAAATGTGTTTTTCTAACAGATAAAAACCAGTTCACCTAACATCATGAAATTACATTTTGAGTGTCATGAAAGCTTGCTGGTAGTTTAATTGTTTAAATACTGTTTATGATATCAACTTCCAAAATTTGGACCAGAATATCACAGCAGGTTAATGTAACTGAGTTGAATTACCTGATTTTCCACCAGCCTTCCAAATTCTTTTGAATAACCTCCACAATCATGCCTCTCTCCAGGTCAATCTCATCCTGGTCCCTGGCCGAGTATGGGTAAATCACTGAATACTTCTCTTCTGGAGTTGGAAAAAGAAAGAATTGCTAAATGTAAGACAATATACGTTTTGAACATCACGTGTGTAAGCTCACGGATAGGGTAGCACAGATAAATACTAATGTAGGGTGATAGCTCAGGAGGCAAAGCACACAGTGACAGTTTTAATTACAATCGCTTGTAGTGTTTCAGAGTTAAAGTTGCAAACTGTAGCTTTCCTCAAATCCAAACTAGAGCAAGCGTAACACTGCAGTTCTGATTTATTTGACTTTTTTATTGTTGGTAATGTCAACAACCTTGTAATGAAAATGTTCAAAAACCTCTCTCCATCATGACTCTCTCCTCGTGATTTCAGATGAGATGCTGTAGTTTCTACGGACATACATGGATTTTACATAAACTAATTTATTTAATGAGGCAAGGCTTGAGCAGCATCTTGTGGAGTAAGAAGACATGAGATACAAATGTGAAACACACAAAACACACAGACATCCTACACAAATACTGACAGAACAAACTTGTGACTGCACAAGAAATGCAGTCATTTCTACATTTAGTTTTTTCTCATTATTTCAACTATTATTTTATACTACAGACATTCTATGTAGAACTACTGAGAGTGAACAATCAAGTGTTTATTAATACTGGTTAATTGAAATGTATTGATTTTTTTATATACAAATTCACATCCATTTCCCATGCAAGGATTTAATTTACATGCTTGGGTCACTCATGCAACATACATTTCATGCCTACACATGGACAAACATGCACACAGTTGTGTATGCATGTGTGTAAACACACACACAAACACACACATTCAGTATAGGGGGAGAAGAAAGGCGTGCGCTCCACCTTGCCCAAAGCCTGTGCTGAATAGATCCCCTAAAGTTCTGCGACGACCCACGTGCCTTGGCAGTGACCAGAACCTCCGAGGCACTGACATCCCAGCACAGTAATTGGGGCAAAATAGGAAGTGAACATTACATATGCCATCTGGAGGATGTTTTCATCCGAAATGAAAGCATTTTCAGTATTGACGGACCTAGCAGTACTAGCTGGTACGTGTTCATCCACTAACAAATAACCCCTGTAGGTGTGTGAAAATTGCATTATTCTAATCCTAATATTTCAGCTTTTGTCCATTCTAACTTGCACTATTTCTTTCTGTTGGAATTCCTTTCCAGTCTCAAACCCAGTGTGTTATAATTACCAGTAAGTCAGTGATACTTCTCCACCAGAAGTAGCTTGTAACTTGTTCTTTTAATACGTTATAGACTACACATCGTGATCAGTGCTCAGCCCTGAGCTTTGTCTGGCGCTGTTTAATTAAATCTTCCTCATTAGTGGGACATTTGGAAAAAACTGTTGCCAATTAGCAGCTTGACCATGTTGCATTATGCATGTGCTCAACTTATAGCTTTGTATTGTATTTCTATAAATCTGTGACAACATCTGTGAATGTGGATTTCAGATGTGGTTGACTTGTCCAACAAGGACAGGGCAGCCAGCTCAGTGTCTACTTTTAACACCACTCAGGCTTGCCAAGACGGAAATATGGTCTGTAATTTTGTACACTGGCACCTACCACTTGTTGTACAATGTAATAAAAATACCTAATGTATATGTTAAAATAAAGATGTTGTATGATTCTGTAATGATAATGTCAATTTATGCTGCAGATAGCAAATTACTTTTTTACCAATTTGTTTGGGTTTCACCTTCATTACTTGTATTAATATGAACTCTATAACTGAAGTATTTAAACATCATTAGATTGCTGTTCTTTACACTACCAGAGCTGTAAATTAACACACATCTTTGCAGGCTGCAAAAATGGAAATTTTGTCAGATTCACTCCTCAATCTATATATAACTCAATAATTTACTGCTGTGTGAGTTACAGAAGTCTAATGGTGTATACAAAAAATAGTGGTGATGTCTGTGTTGCACTTTATAAGGCAATAAAAAGAGAACAGCACAAATTTGTTTGTCAAAATGGCATTAAAGTACAGCTGAATTCCTGGATACACACATTAATCCGGCATGTCAGTAATAAAATACACATAGAGCTGAGTTTAGCTAGAAATTCCTAATAATGTCTTTACATCCTCAACTTTTTTTATTGGAATATTAAATCTAAAAAAAATAGCACACAGATGTAAAGATTTATGTACCTTCTTCTCCTGGAATGGTGAAGTCATCGGGGTCATCCTGTGCCTCAAGGCAGGTGGCAGGAACCCAGCCCTGGGCATCTTCTGAGCTCACAAACCACCAACCTGGATGAGCAAAATATAAACATGTTGAGGATATCTTGAGAGATTTTCAGTAATTTATTGCTGAAATGCATGACTGACTCTTGTGTCCCGAGACCAGCAATCTTGGCACAGCACACTGAAGGCTGTGTACGACTTACCAGACTCATTTTTCTCAATGACCTCCACCACCTGGCCCACGTGCAGGCTGATCTCAGAGCTCTCCTGCTTTTCATAGTCTGTTACTGCCACATACTGGTCAAGGAGGAGAGGGTCTGCTGAGGTGGAATCTCCTGTTAAAGGGGCAAAAGAATCACAACAGAAGTTAATTTAGCTCTTCATTTCTGCTCCTGTCTTGGGAAACTTGTGAATGAAATCTCAATAATGTGAAAGAAAAGCCTCCGCTCAATATCGCCCGCTATTCACTGAAGATCTCTGGTAATATTTGCTAATGTGATATTAAAGAAATGTCCATGAACTTTGAGTCATAACATAGCATTTGTGTGCTTTTGAGTTATTGACCTTTAAAAGTTTTTTTTATCTCATTGACTAAATGGAATATGGTCTTTTTAAAATGTCAGATTTCATAGAGACTTTAAAAAACTTCACCAAAAACCCAATTTAAGCATGGTCTTTATACAATCCATCTGTCAAGGTGCAGTAAGCGAACAACTCATTTTTGATCAAGTGCCAGGGATAATTCCAAGGTCACAATTTGCGCAAAACCTATTAAGTAAAAAGGTTTAAGTGAGAGGAGGCTTATCTGCAGTATGGAGAATCATCCAGACATGAGGCAGAGGAGGCAGCGTACGTGATTGGAAAGATGGCGTGGAGGAAACAATGAGCTGACAGAGGAATAAAGAAGGGAGTTTTGGAGATCGGGAGTGAACGGGAGGGATTGGAAAAGAGTAGATGGTTAATTTATTCATCAACATAGCTGGGACTTCACTATAGAAAATAAACAGTAGCTCCACGAAGACCCACCACCAATGTTAGCACCAAATCAGCAGGAGAACAGTCCTCTTTAACACATGAGGGCTCACTATACCACCACTGGTAAAGACTCGTTGATCTTTGTTCTGCAGAAGTGACTAGACTAAAACCTGACAGATGTAATTAACTTAAAAACGTGCAAATGAAGTACCTTTTGGTTGAAACGTTCATACGTTTGCATTAAGGGAAATATAGTGAGGGGAAATTAACACGGAGCACAAATCCGTAGATCACTGAAGGTGCTTTTTGAACTAATGTGTATTTGCGACAGATAGAAAACAGGAAAATAATAACACATGGAGTATTCCAATCGTTTGGATCTTAGAGCATCTTAAAATACCACAGCTTGTATTTCCATGCACATCCTTCAGTGAGCTGCAGCAAGCTAGAGCAAATGGGTTTAATCAACAGCTTAATTTATATCACTTAATTTGCAACAGATTCTCAATTTGATATTAGTAATGGAAATATTTCCCAAGAGCAGAACTGGAGGAAAAACTAGATCAGTTAGCCTAAGTTAGTCAGCCATCTTGAAACCAGTGTGTTCACAATGGAACATAAAAAATTAAATGAGAGAAATTTCAAATTAATTAATGACATTTAGAAACATACTGGCATAATTTTGGTTTTAAGCAAGTAGCTTACATTATTTTACTTTCTGAGTCCTTTTAATTTTTTAATGAAAGATAGATGAAATTTGATTTCCTCTTTGGTTTCAACCAGTTATTTCTACCTCTGAGGATCTTTATTGGATACATTTTTGCAGATATTCTATCCTCCTGATTCTGTCTGATGCTGAAAGCAGAGCCAAGCGACACTACATGGCCCTAATGCATTCATAGTATGCATCAACTCCTCTTAATGTACCTGCACAGTTAAAATCCACTCTCTTTTCTACACTGCCACCAGACAACACACATAACTACTGCCAAGATACAAAATGAGCCTCATGGGTCCTCAGAATAACCAGCTACTTGCTTCCTTTTACAGAACCAATGCAAGCCCCAAGCCTTCAACAGAGCCACATCCCACCTGCCCAGGTCAGGGGAGGAGAGGGGGAGCAGGCCGCTAGCAACCCGCCGGATTACACACACAGCACGACCAAGCATGACAGTGTGTTTACTACCTCGCTTTAGGAAAGTAGTCGCTCTGTCCACAAACCCTGAGGGAAAGGAAAATGAATGGAGAAGAAAACTGAAAACATAAAATGGATGCAAAATGAGAATAAAAAGATGAATTGAGAGGATATAGAGTGTATAAAAAGAAACAGAACGTCAATGTTTAAGGTAGTTCCTTTGTTACCAGTACTGGAACAGTCAACTCCAGGAAAACATTTAAGACATTGTGCATGGACGGATTATGTATACTTCTCAACCTGTATAAAACTCTTTGGCCACTAGATGGAGATAAGGACATATTGTATAGTACTGAGGAATTAAAGAAGCATTCATAATGAAAAGAAGTATTCCAAGAGAAATGAAACAACAAATTATATGCTTTTTTATCCTCTGCACAAAATAACAATTCCCAAGGTCACCAAACCCAATTTTATATCAAATACACAATTAAAGTTATGTCTTACCTGATTTCTTCTTTCCAATAGGTTCCCTGTTAAATAGAGGAAACCATCACATTACTGCTGAGAAATATGGAATAGGTTTGCAAAACAAGGAGATGCTCATGATCCAATACATGCATTACATTTTCTGAAACAAAAAGCAGCTACCCTGATTAGTGAATCAGACGACTTACTTTCAGTGATTTTTATTATTGTTTGAGCTCTACTACACTGCAAAGAAAGGGATTTCCAAAAGATGTTTTTGGTTGTATTTATGCATTTAATTCATTTCTTTTCCTGGCACTAATGCTGCTTTTTAGATTAAGTTAATTTAATCTGGTAGGATTTGAATATAAAGCTATGTTATGATGCAACAGGACAACACATACACTCATTACCCCAGCTACTCCAAGAATTAACAACAAAAAGCCTCCGATAACATTTCCTTAATCTACTGATATGCAACAGAGAAGAAAAGGATTCATCTCTGCCTCTCTCCAGTGTAAGCCAATGTGAATGAAGAGCCTCTAGATAGCTGATATCGCTCTAAAAATCGGGCTAATGTTAAATTCAATACAGCATCTGCTGTGTCTGGTTTTGACATTAGCCAGATAAATAGACCATCACTCCTCAGCAGCAGTCAGGAGCTGATTCAATGACCAGATGCCTAGAAAAGCCATTGGTGGCTAATGCTCAGCATTTTACTCTCTCACTCTCCCTGTCTCTCACTCTTTGTTATCTAAATATTGCTCTCTTACTTTATAGCCTTCCATCGCCTTCCTTTTTCCATCTCACGTCTTCCATGTCTACTTAAGTCACTCCTTCATCTCCCCTGATCATTTTACTTGCCTTGGCAGCTACTCCTTGTTCATTTCCCTGCATCAACATGAATACTCTCAGCCACATAAAGCATTGTTCGATCGGTGGAACTGTTAATTGTGAAGACTTAAATCTCAATAAATCTTTACCCATAAGAGTGCCCGCTAATGTACTATAAAAAGAAAGACCCAGGCAGCTAAACTAAAGCAGTACCAAGGATTTTGATCATTGCTAAAGAATATTTGTGTTCTGTATTTGTACAATTTGTTTGCTTGTTTTTCTACTGAGGTGAAACCTGGGTCATATAATGCAGCGGACATAGCTGGTGACCTGGATCCTTGGTCTAACAAGATTATTTTAATTACTTTAGTAAGAGATCAAATGAATCCTCCCACCTCACATCATTCTGAGGCTGAGTACAAAAACAACCTAACCGGAAGAGTCCATTTCAATTCTAGCTTACGTATGGCAGGAAATGACATTAGAAACAGGATAACAAACTATAACTGCAAAGAAATTGTGAGAACACACTAACATGAGGTTTGCTGTTACAGAAAAAAAGTCAAATGAGGCGACATCAACCAAGATCTCTACTACAGAGGACCACATGGGTGTAGTCACTCTGGGTTCTGATTCCTGAACCTGTTAAAAGCTATCGAGTTTCTACACCTAAAGCCAAACTTTACACTAAATAAGTGCTGTATCACATAAGACTCAGCATTGATTTCAGTGATTAATGAAATCTCTCCCTCCATCCCCACCCTGCCTCATCTAAACCAGTTTCCCTCTGCATTATTTTCATATGACCTCTTCATTCTTTCCATCAGTGTCGTATTCCATCTTGATCCTCCATCTAATTCTATTTTCTTCCCTTATGATCTCCACTGCTTTTCCTTTTCTTGCCTCATCCTTGTTGCAACACTTCCTCTTCTACAGATTCGTCTTCCTCTCTAACCCGTCTCTTCTGACTCCGCTACCATCATACAGTGCTTCCTCTTTGCAGTTAGGTTTTCCTGTTTTCTCTTCTTAGGCTGCTCTTCCCTTTTTCTCTCCTCCTTGTTGCTCTTAAGGAGAAAGTCTAACATGTCTCTCTCAGTGCAGTAAATTTATAGGCCATGATAAATCTTCTCCCACAAAGGCTGCTGTGTCTTGTTGTCAGTCGGCCAAACAAGAGGCTGCACTAACAGAAAGCTGTAATCCAATTTCAATAAAGACAAACCAAGGTCCTTCCTATATTCATCCACCTCAAGTAAGTGCTTCCTCTCTTCCCTGCCTCTTCCAACAAATGCTTGGGGTTTGGTATGAGGAGGAAGGAGGTATGTGTCCTTGGCAACCTCCTCTAGGGGAGGACAGAAGATGAAGTAGGTTTATAAGCAAAGGAGGGTAGGAGACGAAGAGGCTGCATGTCATAAACTATACATATGGATCAACAGTCCACCGACAGGCTTTTCATTCTTTCAGACATGTTGTCCATTCGATTTGATCTTAATCATAAAACTGGTAGAGAGCCACTAGATTTAAAAAATATGTTCCAGATCAGAGAGGACCCGAATACGAAGGTTTTTTTTGACTGCATTGACAAGATGCGCAAATTAAACTGTCAAGAAAACGTCCTGCTGGGAAACGTTTTCAGATCCTTTATCAAAGCAAACGTAGCACGAACTATAATAGGTGGAAATACAGAAATCATATCGGGAAAATAATCCAGTAGCATAAACTACATTGTCACAATATTAGTATAGCCAGTGCATTCAAGTCCAAGCAATGTTTTATTGTTTAACTGTTTTATATATTTAATTTCAATTACTTGTTTTGTATTTATCATACAAAACGAACAATGACGCCCCAAGCCCGTGAAAGGCATCAAGCTGTGTGAAACTGATTGAACATACCTGTACTTTAATCAAGGAGAAAAGAAAGAATAGTCTGACGTTGTAGAAGAAAACGCACAAGGAAAGACGTACATTACAAAAATACTGGTATTGGTCTGAAATGATCTCACAAAGTACAAGTACCATACTTTTCTAAAATCATGATTTTTTTTATCATGATTTTAGAAATGAGCTGTCATTTAAGCTATCATTTAAAAAACATTGTAGTAAGAATGTTAATATTGAAAGTATGGGTATCATAAAATTGATACACTACAGTATAGTGAGAAAATTCCAATTAAGTACAGTACTTAAGTAAATGTACTTGCCACCATTTTATAGCGTGATAATTTAAAGTGTAAAACTTGCAAAATCTAAAATAAATCTTGTTTAAGAGCTTTAAATCTGTCATCAAGTACAAATGAAAATATTTTTCCAAAAATATCTAATAACGTAAGTAGGGTTTTTAAAATCACTTGCAAATCTATTCAAGTGATACTGACGACATATTTATGATTACGGAAGAGTTAGAGAAGGTTATAGTAAGACGGTGGGGTGAAACACTTCTCTACCGAGTGACACATTCACAAAAATCTGATTATACTATCACAGTCCTGAACAGTGGAGTAAGCTCAGTAAAGTACCTGAGTGCAACAGAAAGCACATTTCAAAGTGACATTAAATCCATCCACATTATAGATGACAATATGGCAGGCTGTTACAAGTACCTATTTCAAATTCAATACCCATAGCAGCTATGTGTCCTGTTAATTGTCCTTGAACAAGAGCCCCCAGCTGCTTGCTCAGTCTCAGTCACTCCTGATAGGCACGTGCGAAATATTGAGATTATGAATGTAAATATTGAGCTGCTTTAAGCCAGATGTGTAAATAATGACATGTATTTCACTTAAAATTTTACAAAAGAAAAAGTTCCAAAGTAAAAACTAAAACCACAGTGTAAAATCTCAAGATTTACGCTGTGTGGACCAAAACCTTGCGGTAGACAGCAAATGCCCTCTGTTCCAGATACATACTGATTCACAGTCAAAGTCAGATTTATATGTCATAGTCTCATCTCTGTGCCAAACAATAAGCGGAACACTTTACTACAGTCATAAAAAATGCTCACAAAGGCTTTAGGTAAACTTGAAATGAGCTAGTGTTTGAATAGGACTCCAAAAGTAAGCAACTTGATCAGCAGCTCTACTGACTTTAAATGTCAAGGGGACTGGGAGGACAATTGATTTATGAAAGACACACACCTGCTGACCACACCACGAGTATGAAAAAAATGATTTAAGTAATAGATACTAAATGCAGGCCTCCATACTATGACCAAAATAGTCACATTTTATTTGAGCACATGATGATCATTAGCCTGTTTTGTCGCCCCTTCAGCCGACATGGTGTGGCTAAAAATGGTACTTTCCCTTTTTCACTGGCAGAGTCAGTGCATCTCTCTCTGATATATGCAGCAGTCCATTTAGCTGTTACCATGTTCCAAAGATGAAAGCAATCTATAGCTGATAGTTTCAAAAAGCAATCTGAAGAGGAAGGGGAGGAAGCTGGAGGAGAGTTAAAGGTCCTGACATAGAAGCGCCTGATAATGAGAGTGCTGGTGCAGGCAGAGACATACCAGCTGAGCCACTAAAGAAAAAAAAATCATTGTAAGTCATTCTGCCAAGTTTATCATTCTGCAATTAAAAGAATATTTTAACTGCAATATTTACGTTTTAAGAGCTGATGCAGATAAACCCACTTGGCTGTGGATAAATCTGACATTAGAAGGCTTTAATTCACTTTTTTCAAAGTCATTTTTCCAATCTCACACACCTGTCAAAGCTGCTGTGCTGCAGAAACAGAGTGTGGTGACTAGAGGCTTCTGTGTGCACAACCACCTAGCTAAGATCTGCCATGGCCTGAATGTGAGGCGCTTAGAAGACACTGGTAAATTGCAGTGTCTATCAATAAGCAGATGATCAACATATGAGGAGTTTAAATGGTAAATGGTAAATGGTCTGCACTTATATATGGCGCTTTTCTCTACCTTAGTGATATCCAAAGCGCTTTACATTGTGTTTTGCATTCACCCATTCACACACACATTCACACTCCAATGGTGACAGAGCTGCAAGGCGATAATCTACCATTGGGAGCAACTTGGGGTTCAGTGTTTTTCCCAGGGACACTTCGGCATG
This sequence comes from Dascyllus trimaculatus, assembly GCA_024666655.1. Classification (NCBI taxonomy): domain Eukaryota; kingdom Metazoa; phylum Chordata; class Actinopteri; family Pomacentridae; genus Dascyllus; species Dascyllus trimaculatus. The sequence goes on along the minus strand of CM045459.1, from coordinate 24,298,176 downwards.
TGGAGGGGCCGGGGATCGAACCACCAAATTTACGATCAGTGGACAACCCGCTCTACCACCTGAGCCACAGCCGCCCCTTAGCCTGTGCCTTGTTTATAATCATTAGAGAAACACCTGGGGAAACTATTACTGTATTTTCAGATTAAAGTATTTTGCAAATATCAAGTTTCAAGTCACCGCCAAGCTTTACATTAACGCAAAACTAGGCAAAGACAACTTTGGTCAGCCTTTGAGGTTGACTAATACGATACTATAAGAAAAAAAATGGGACTGTGTAGTGCATCCATACTGATAATCAAATAAATAAATATATCTGCAAATAGCATGTTTACAATCTGGCTCAAGGAATATGTCAGACAGCAGTAAATATAATTAGTATAGTATTGAGCTTCTTATAAGGGGCTTCTTGACATAGTATTGTCTCGCACTTAAAAGACCCTGATTTGCAAACTGAAAAAGCCACCCTCTTTTTTATATGCTATTTTACTGCTGCATGCACTCCTGACGTATGCTACAGGACTTATCAACTCAATTTCCTGCCTGCTGAGGCAACTTCTCAACACCACTCATCAGTATGTGATGGCAGAGAGGTTAAAACTAATGCTGACAGCAGTTAGTGAAAAAAAACATCTCCAGGGTCAAAATGTGTGCCCCACATTATGGCCTTTCTGAAGCCAGGCATCCATAACCCCTATTGCCCCGAAGGTGCCGGTAACCTCAATAACAACACATTTGTAACCAAAGTTTGTGTGTGAAGTTAAGTGTGTGTTGGATCGTGGTGTTCATTGCCCACTGATGTCTTAGTTTTGGCACATAGTTACTGTCAGCGCTGCATATGACGCTAATGTGTCGAGCGAGATTTACAAGGGACAAGAAAGCAGGTCTGCACGCCTTCGCAGCAGCCATGCAGTCTCAGCTGTCTGGAGCCTGGTGGCTGAACTGGGCTGCAGCTACATGCTGTAATGCAAAGTCAGCGTTCAAAAAGGACCCAATTACATGTGTTTCTGCTTGAAAAACCCAACAGGAAGTAGTGCAACAGTATGAAATCATATCCATTAGAGGGTGTAATGAATGCTCATTACCAGCAGAATGGAGGGTAAATGCTGGCAGGACGTGACATGACATGAGCCAGGGGAACAATGATGTGCCATTGTATGCGAGGCCTGAGGGCTTCTGTTGTGTTGAGGAGCTGTGTGTTTGTGTCCATGTGTGGCACTTACTCCTTGGGTGGGTTGAGGTCTTCAGGTCTGGTCTCAAAAAACACTCTGACCTCCTCGCACTGGGAGATGTAAACTGGCAGTTGAATGAGGGCCTGCATGCATAAAAGATAGCCGAAACTTAATAATAATCACACAAACTGACAAATACAATCGCTTCAGTACACAATGACGTCAAACAGGGATAACTACAGTCTTCATTGGTCTCCATAAGATCACAGAGCAAGAAAATACATAATAGTTTGAAGTGTTTAAGGGCATAAAAGGGAATAGAGGTTATAGTGTATAAAAGGCACAGACAAACTGTTAGTTTGTTTCTTCATACCTTTTACAGCCAAATAATCCAGTCTGTCCCTCACAGACACACAAATTATTCAGTTAAGGTGGACAGCAATTGTCATACTTTACAGGGAGACTATGTTTTTAGTTACAAAGGTTTTCTGTTTGTTTGATAGTTCGTTTACATAAATCTTTTAGACAGTGATGCATTAAAGCATTATTTTTTTTTTCTTTTTGCAGATTTGTATGTGACCACTGTTAATATTATTTCTAGTTCCTTCTGGTTATTGTTATTATTCATGCTGGTGCTTTATTTCTAATAAAAAAGAGCACAAGTTTAGCAATTTTAAAATCAAAGAGCGTCAACAACAAGTAAAACGGGTCATTTTCTGCTGCCTTTTTGCAGTGTTTTTCCAAACACACCAGTTGACTCTACCCTCTCCTTCAGTTGTAAGCTCAGCTCATTTATCTATCTTTCCTACCTTCCACCCTCATCTTATGCCTCTGCAGAGGATCACTGGCAGCAGAGAGATGGGCCCTGACAACACGGCTGGAGATGAAACACGAACAGCCACATTCAGTTTTCTCTTTATTAGTGTGATCTCTCTCTCACACACAGCCAGCAAGTCATGTCATCGCACATGTCTTACTTTCTAGCCCTATTTTTTTCCATTCTCTCCAGTCTGTGTTTCGTCTGCTTCCCCTACTCTGTCTTTCACTCAGTCACAATCAAACCTCTAAAGGGCAGCAGTGAAACCATAATCACCTCAACAGCTTGATGCCCCAATCCAGAAGACAGAATAACTGCCACCAGCGACCCTGCAGACACTATCTCTCTTACTTCTGACGAAGCTGGGCCACTTCTTTTCTATTTGCTGGCAAGCAAAGCTCGACGCTATCCATCAAGCTTCCTCTGCTGGTCCTTACCTCTGATTTTAATACTCCTAAGTGTTTCAGTTTTGTCCTTTAACGGAGCAGAGTCTACCTCTCGCACTCTCTGACACACACACTGATATAACGTCACGGCTGACAGATATGGAATGGAAGCCAAAGACCCAACCCAAGTGTCCTTGTCCCATGCGACACATTTGTCTTGTCATACTTATGACTACAGTTCCATGCCAGCAGCTTGTGTTTCAGGAAAAGGGATGCACTACTACCATATATGAAGTATAGATGCAAAGTTATATGAAATGCAAATGTGCCCATGTACATGTTTTGCTGATTCATGGTGCAAATAAGATTATTATGTTTCAACAAAGTTTCACAGTAGCTTTATCTGTATCTTGAGATGCTAAGTAGCCAATCTAAGAGTCTATACTTGATTTGATCCTGCAGCCCAGAATGTTGCACTGTGCCTGAGGTCAGAGTGTATCCTGAACTGGCTATCCTCTCCTTGGATTTATTTCCCTCCTTGTGTTAGCCTGTGGCCCTTCCACTCATTACAATTCTCCCCAGGGGGGAGACAGGAGGGAGGCTGAGGGTACATTACAGCAAATGGACTTTATGGGTGTTCTTTACAGGAGGCCGCATTAAGGTAATTGTGTGTGGCTGCTTGTGTGTGAGGGAGTGCGCATGCGTGCATGTGTGTGTATTCTCCAAGGAAAAATATGTCATGGAAATGAAAGGTCTACTTCGTAGGAGGAACAGTACTCTGTTGCTGTATTTGTGCAAAATATCTTCTCACACATACAGTGAACTGGTCCTCAGCAATGACAAGGGAGATAAAATGAAAAATCAACGAATAAAAAAAAGTTACAATTTTTCTTATGCACTTAACATACTTTTTGGTGTGATGCATTTCATAGAGCAGTGTGAGTTTAGTAAGCGTCCATGCTCAGCAGTTCTTATGGACTTTTCTTTCTTTCTTTCTTTTATGCGATTGTGTTTCCTGCCATGAATAAAAACATAAGGCTTCACAACCAGGGAAATTCCATATGAGTCAGGTTGAAGCCTCAGCTGTACAACAGAAGGGCTGACTCAGCTCTTCCAAAGAAAAACATGAAGTTTCACCTTGTCAACCTGACTACATGTGGGGGTGGATGAAAACACTATTTCTGTTCTTACTGTGAAGTTTGATTTTTTAGATTTTCAGCATAAAAGAGTAGCTTTTCATTCACTTCTAATGAATTCTGAGATCTGTCCTGCATGATGCTATTAGAGAATGTTTAAACTGTGTTTTGAAGGCAACGTTTATAACGGAGTTCTTCCTGTTGCTATTACTCTACACACAAACACATTTTAAAGAGTGTGTGTATGGAGCCAAAAACTGAAGAGGATTCTGAAATTCTACTCACTGTTGGTCACTTTATTTTGTCTTTTTTCATAAAATCAAGTTAAATCCCTACAAATTTTGATAAAACTTGGAAATAATCCACTGTCTTCAAGGGTAACACCACCACTGATGTAAAAATTGGCTCTGCTACTCTCATAAACATCCACACCCACAGACATGAACCAACAACTCTACTCATTCCACCCCCAAAACTCCTTATTTTTCACATAAGTGGTTAAAGATGTTGCCTACACCAGCTGTACATTCCTCTAACCCCAGATGACACAAAGCCCTTACAGTCCTCATTGTTTATCATACGTAAATGCTTTCCTCTTCATTCTTAAGCCTCATGAATTGTAGTTTTTATATAAAAAAACAGCAAACACATTCCATATTAGAAATCAATCAGCAGTTTTGATGGGTTCATGATAATGATGAAGAAGAGAAGCAACCAAATGATAAATCAAGACAGTTGAAAATACAAGAGGACGTGAGCAAGAGCCAAGTCAAAAGTTTGTTTTACTTCTCAGAGAGACAGAGGGAGGTGTATATGGTTTGGAGCCCTGAGGCAAGTCTGTAAAATTTAGCAAAAACACAGCCTACTTGTGGATATGCTGACTGGAGCAAGCTCAGCGACAGCAAGCTCTTAGCCTTTGGCACAACTCTGCTGACAGTAATCACCACAACTGGAGATACAACAACAGCTTCCTAGCACCGTTTCACACTTGAATCATGTAGGTTTGTGGCCAACATTGTTTGTGGCCAACATCTTTGCAGATGTCTGATCATAAAAAGTCATGGCCCCTGGTTGCAAAAGAGACACACTTCTTGCTTGGTTGGCAGTCCAGCTAAAGAAAAAAAAATCCTCAAACTGTTTGAATTCATTTCAGACTAAAAAAAAATGTTGCTCAGAAGATGACCGTCAGTCATAATGTATTTGTTTAGGTTGCAGTGGTTACATTTCTGTCAAATTGAAGCTATTAGTTGCAAGCTATTGGCAGTTTTATGGTTGCATTTCTGCTACAGTGGAGGTGGAGAATGTACAGTTGCCTTTTTACCCCCTTTCTTGAGGCCAAGTAATTAATCTCTTTGGTAAAAAAGCAATGTAATGGGCTGGATAATGCACAGGTTTTACATCATCCTTTTCAACTGATGGAATGAGCTGCTGTATTTCAAGTCCACACCAACACACTACAGCACATATGAATGTTGGACAAAACTGTCAATTCTGCTTTTCATTATGTCATTAACAGCAACCTAGCAACACAAACATACAATTACATTTATCAATTCTCTTTGCTATATTGATCATAAGGATTTACCCTACATTTGGGTGTGGCAATGATGTCCTGTTTTTTTTCTCCTTATACATTAATGATTCCTTGAGAAAAATACTCATTTAGTGCGTTTCCTTTTGCAGGGAGGTCAAAATCTTCAACAGAGCACCTGGGGAGCTTTTAGGACACCTTGGAAGGGCAGATCCCTGCTGCTACAAAGGTTTGAAATGTAAATGTATATACCTTGTTGTTATGCAAATGTTAGTATTGCTATGAGCTTAAATTAACTCAGTACTGTAGAGCCATATCTTTAAAGAGTTATGATGAAGTTAACGGGGTACAAATCTGACAAATTTAGGCCTTTTATTTGAGTTCTCACAAGATATAGTGTAAACCAAGACATATATTCAAACCCAAATAAGTTCTCTGGACACAAAATGGTCTGGCCCGTCAGCGTAACACTAAATGTGGTGAAAGAAACAGCAAATGGTGGTGCTCATATAAACACAGAGGACATAAAAAGATTATTTTCCATGTTCTAATTCATGACTAAGTTAATACAATGTGGGTGGGATACTTGTTCTTTCTTTTCCTTTGACAACTGTACTTTCTACCTTCATTTTAGCCCTTAGTGCTGCAGATTTGCAGGTTTAAGCAATGTATTGATTAATTCACTCACCCTGCAGTACTCGTTGATGGGCCTTAGCCTTTTCATTGCAACATCTCTGATATGGCTCCTCCTGAACAGAATCTTCCCTGGAACAAAGTAGAAAAAAAAGAATCAGTACAAACTATTCAAATGCAATGCACATATACCTCAGACATGCTTGCCTACCGTGCCTAATTATATAATGTCCAGTCATTATACTCTATAATCTGTATGTCTTGTGTGTCAGTGATATTTACATAAAAGCAATATTCACAAAAAATAAACTCAATCACTTTTTCAACTGAAAACAAAAGATCAGGGATACCTTGAAGGACAACAGGGACACAATGAATTAGGAAATTAGCATGCAGACACAATACAGTCATGTCATCAATAACACTGACAGCACAATGAGGTGGGTAAAGAGCTAGGTGAATAGCTGGCCTTTCCAAGTCATGAATAAATGATTTTGGAAAAGCAAATTATGTCTGCATGACAGGTTAAATGCTACTCCCCCATTCTTATCTCCGGGCACACATAACTGCAGGCACACACAGGCCTGGTCGCCATAACAATAACAAGAAATGGCTACAAATAGGCCTCTTAAAACACTTTGCTAACTTAATGGCATGCAGGAAATTTGAGAGCCAGCATCTATTTTCTCCTCATTCGAGCTGCCGAAGTTTCACCAATAAATTCCCTGAGACAACGAAAACATATAAGCCCGGCAGGAAGTCAAGAATGTAACAAGATCCCGATTCAAAAAGGGGACACGTTTTTGAAAAGCTACTGTAGAAGCTGTGGTGTTTGCTTTCAAAGCAGACATGCTGAAACATGAATTTATCTCAGGAGATTGCTGCTGAGCAATCAGCACCTGTAGCGCTACATTTTCACCCGTGTTGCTAAAATGGGCTTTCCTGCTTCCTTTGCCCATGCAAACCACAAGTGTCTGTTTTGTTTGGGTGAATGACAGATGAAAATACAGGTCAAAGCACACCAACACAGTTTGTGATCATCAGTGTCTGATTATGAATATTTAAACTCAAATGCTGTTGTTCATCTTGTGAATCTGAGGCAAGATGAAAGAAAATAAACGCATATGAAGGGGAAAAAAACCACAGTGAGAAAAAAGGGAAAGAGTATATATAAGTGTAGACTGCTGAGTGGAGTGGACAAGTGTGGAGTGGCTTCCTCAGAAAAAAATCCATGTCATGGATATTTTACACAATAACCACAACCACCAACACCCAACTTACAAAGACCCTCCCTCTGTGCGCCGTCCAACCATCCCTGCTCTCACTGCAACTTATGAGTTGACTCAGGTGGTCGACAAAAACCACAGGAATCATATTAATGTGAAGATACAGTAGGGGGAAGCTCACAAGTAACAGCGCCTACTATGATATCAAAGAGTCAAACTGTACTTGCTGTCTGTTCAAAGGAAACCTGATTGGTTTGAGTGTTAATATAACCCTGAGCACATATTAAGACTGGCTGCTCGTCTGCACTAATATTATGAGCAGTCGGGACACTTTTATGAGAAAACACCAATCTTGAAAATCATGTATGTTCCTGTATCTCCCCTTTTTGTGACATTTATGGATAACTACTTTATCTCGTGCCACCACGTGTGAGACATTTTTTCATTATGAGTAAAACGTGTTGACAGCAATTTGATGGATTGTCATGAAATTTGCTGCATATATCAAACGGTCCCCAGTGCATTAATCCCAATGATTTGTTTATCCCACCTTTTCATCTACAAACATCTTTCAAAGGTCTCACGATAAAATGTCCAAACATATACTTGATGGATAAACACAGAATTTGGTACCAACATTCATATATCCCAAACAATGCATTGTGAGGTTGAAAATTTTGGTTTAAAGTGAAAAATCGCAACAACTATTTGAAAGATCGTGTTCATATTGACAAGGTGAAGCCAACGCAAACACTCAATGACAAGTTTTATCCACTTTACAACCATAAAACTTGATAGAAAAGATAACGTAAAGCCATATTCAGGTAGAACAGTATAGTGCTACACGAGAGAGACAATTACAAAGAAGATTAACTAGATGAAGAATGAGAGAGGACATTCCAAGTCTCTACGGTGTTGGCAGCGTCTCGCCAGCGCAGCCGAAAGGACACACTGCTTGGACAGCTCTTGGAAAACTAAAGAGATTTGAAAGTCAACCCCTCAGACGCCTGCCTCTCCTCCTCCATTTCTGTCTCTTTCTTTCTCTCCTGCCCTCATCCCTCCGTAAACAGAAAGTGTTCTTGGAAGGTTTTCCAAAGCTCTCTGGGGTCAGAGGAGAAGCACTGACTCAACACTGCCCACTTTGTATGCACGGCAGCTCATGGATGCAGCCCATGAAAAGGGCTTGTTTGGGAGGCAGCGGGCAGGGAGGGAGGGAGAGAGAGCTGATGCCTTGGAGCCGTGGCTGAGGCAGAGTAGACTTCATGGCAAATCTCAGAGCCAGCAGTGACCAAAGGCATCAAACCACTTTTGTCTCTGGGGAAGAGTGAGAGAGGTAGATGGAGAGGAGACAGAGAGGGTTGTTGTTCCTCACCTCACACACAGAAAGCTGGGCACAAAACTCACCTATTAACCACTAGACTCACTACAAATGAACCACCTCTGCCTCTACCCTAATATGTCTCTTTAGGGAGATTCTAAGTAGCTAATGCTTTAAAACAACACCAAAGCTGTAGACTTGAGCCCTAGTGAAAAATATAGGACTTGAGACTAAATTTTGACTTGTTTTGGGGGTTTAACCCAGTGAAACTAGAAAATAAATAATAATATTAGCAAACAAGCAGAAACACATATTGAATATTTCATTTTTCAACCTATTTTGTGAAAGCACTCAGCCTCATTTAAAAAAAAATACAGCTTTGAAAGGAAAATGTTCCAATGCTGTGCAATTTGCTGAACTTGGGACTTGACTTGGACTTGGCTTGTACGACTTGACACTTGACTTTGAACTCTTCTCTCTTGAGGTTTGTTACAATTGTTTTGACTTGAGACATAATAGAAGATTTGAGATGAGTTTAGACTCATTATAAGATTGGATTTTTCCCAAAAAAAGGTACTGCCATGTGCAAAGTTTCTAAGTTAAAAGCATGAACAGTGATTTATATGTGTATTGTAATTACTGTGTTCTTAGCAGAGTTGCTGACTTAAGGCAGACAACTTTATAAATTGCCCTAGAAGACAGGTCTGCTGCTGGTACACCATATTCAAGTTGACAGGAGACAGTGATTGCTCTCCCCTGCAGACAAGAGATGACTATGACATGAGCAAGGCTCAAGCAACAAGGTCATAGTAACTTCTCAGCTATTTTATGTTTTTCTGACCTTCATAGGGGCCCGACTAGAGAATGTGAGTTATTCAGCTCCACAGAACAGTGCTTGACCTGTAAAACATACTGTGCTGGGCAAAGAGATCCCAAGCCACACAACAGAGTAGCTGATAAAAGTATCTACTATTATTCAATCATTGGTATGAAAAGGAAATAAGTCAACCTCAATTGCGGATTCATACCCCACATCTGGGAGAACATCACCTCTTTTATCATCCAGGGGCCCTAAAAAAACAGACCCACATTCCATCTCAGGTTTTGTCTTTCTCAAAGGCGACCTGCTGACACTGCCTCAAAAAGCATCTCTCAGGCCTCTGGCATAAACGGATCAGCTTTATCATTTTATCTAAATGTCATGTATGACTCAATCTAAGAACCCTCACACTGTGAAAGGTATCCATGTGATGGCCAAAAGATACTTTGCACATACTGTGCAATCTTGAGATAACAAAAGATTTGACCTACTGCATGGAAAAAAGGATTAAGATAAGAGTTTTAATGGGCTTCATAGAAATTTCCTCTCAGAGAGAAATTCCTTTTAGAGGTCGAAGAATGGACTAAACATGCAGCCAAGAAGATTTTAGTGCGTAGACCTGGCAAAAAAGGCCAGAAATTCTGCACTGTGAACACGTACAGACAAACCACTCTGCTGATGAGGAGATACCAAAGTAGCAAAAACAACTTGGAGCTCTGAGCAAACCAAACCAAGGAGGAAACCACTTCCGTGCCTTGTTACGCTGGCCTCAGTCCACACTCCAGACTTTTGCCTTGTAAGTGAATGATGTTCTTGGCTGTCAGGAAACTTCCACAGTTTAGATGAATGTTAGCCTGGAATCCTTCTCAGAGAGGTGTCTGGTCTGATCTGGGATTTGAGATCAGTAAATCACCACTTATTCAGGCACTCCCTGCAACAACTCAAGGAGCTCCACGGTAGCATTCCTAAAGGGTACCATGTAGAGTCCAAGCAGTCTTAAACTAACTTTTCGTGTCTTAGCAGCTCAACAGGAGCAGTTAGAGATTTAATATCTTGTTCAGGGGCACACAACTTCTAACAGGGAAAATAGGAGTGAAAGACCACCAAAATACAGAGTTTCACTGCAGGACAGCAGAGAACCAGGAACTAGACAGGAACTTTAAAGAAAATCTTAAATTTCAAGCTTGAACGCTAAAAGCAGGAAGGAAGCAGGCAGAGTTTAATGCAGATGAGAATGTGTAATGGTATCCACAGTCAGTATGGTTTGTCTGGCTGCAAAAGGAGGGGGACAGAAAGAAAAGCAGTGTTTTTGTATCTCTCTTCCCTCTTCCCCTCCTCCTACTCAGAGTTCATCAAACAGTGTTGAGAGTGTGTGTGTGTGTGTTTTTGTGTGCGTGTTCTCTCAATGAGTTCCAGACCTGCATGGGCATAAAAAAAATCTTATCCCCCTCCCATCCCAAGCCGGCCGGGGGAGACGTGGGTGGGGTCTATGGGTGAGGCTTTTTCTTCCTCTCATAAAGGATTACTTTCAGCAGGATCGCAAAAGTTGGTCAAGCACACCCAAAGCCCTTAATCCAAACAAACTTCACTGCCACTTGTACTTGTAGTAAAAGTGTTAATTACTGAAAAGAAGAAATTGCTATTTTGGCTAATCAGCTTTCACACACACTGATGATTCAGTCAATGGTGCAACTAAGTCAAAATTATAATTCATAAGGAATGTTATTCACTGTAACGTTCTAGATTTTGCAACTAAATGAAATAATGGAAAAACATTCAATGTTCTCCTCAAAGGTTCAAGTCTATATATCTTGTCTAATATATCTTCAGGCCGTATGCTGACAGATCGACTCGGTCAGCACAATGTTTAACATGACTGAACAAATTTTTGCTGGGTTCACAGAAACATTAAGGCTATGACCAATGACAGTTGCTTCAGGTTGGGGTTTTTTGTGTGCTATATGCAATCGCAACAAAAATTCTGCTTCCTTGAAAGTTATCAGTGAGTTATTGTTGTTCAAAGCAGGTAAGTGTTTCTGATGAAGAGTTCAAAGGGAGTACAAATGAGAGGAGAAAATACATTCTTCCTGTATTACTTGCATACTTTGGCACAATCATAAGTTGACTGCAATTATTAACTATTTTCATTACAGAGTTTAGTTGATTTTACTCACTGTGGGCTCATTTTTCAGTATACCTCTATGGAAACAGCACAATCATGGCAAGGAGTAGAGAAAACTCAAAATAGTATTGTGTGCAGTATGACACAGTTATGAAACCATAAATCAACATAGTCAAGAAAAACGGTTGAAAACAAGTTGAACTTCTTTGATTATTAATTTACTGTAAATAAAAAAACACCTGAAATCAACATGTAGAACATAAAACAGGGACACTACATACTACAGATATTTTATTATTTACATTTCACATTAGCTTCTATAATTTTCTCCTTCCTTCCGTTCGACCATGTTCAGCCAAACTCTCTTAATGTTGGTCATGTGACTGTTGGTCCCTAACCCGGTCCCAGGTTGTGCAGAGGACTGAAGAATTGTTTTGGTTTTTACAGAATCTGGTTTGAGCTAATGGATGATTTTTTTGCAGGTTTTTAAATGAGACCTGTAAAACAAAGTGATTTTCATAAAATATCCCATATTTTGCTACAAAAGTCACACATGATAAATTCAAAAAACATTGCAAAGTTAACTAGAAAAGCACTCAGAGAGACATCCACCCATCCCCGTTGACGAATCCTCCAAAAATTCCTGGATCCAGATGGTAATCCAGAACATCACCAACATTTAATCATCTGTTCCTTGTCCCATTATCAACATTTCCTGAAAATTTCATAAAAATCTGTTCATAACCTTTCAAGTTATCATGCTAACAGACAGACAGACAGACAGACGGACAGACAGATAAACGTCGGCCAAAACATAACCTCCTGCCTCCTGTCAGAGGCGGAGGTAAAAATCTGATAATGCTTCCTGTTTTTCAAAAATTGTTTCTTGCCATTTTAGATAGTGTAATTTCTGCATTTTAAACCGAATAATAATAATATACCTTTCAAACCCGTCAGCAGGTTTTAGGGTTAACCAGGTTAATCATTTCATCTATTAAATTTCCAAAAGAATCCAAGAGAATGTCCTGGGTCTAGTTAGTTTGATTTGTCCAAACAACAGCTGATATAAGGATAGTGATATAATAGGAAAAACATGTGTTTACCATTTTCTTATTATAATTATTACCAAAGTTAAGCTTCCACTATTTATTTTGACATTCTACAATGTTGTGCTTGTGTGAAGAGGCCTTGAGGGACGCTGAGTGTTTAACTCTTACCTGGTAGGAAGGGAATGATCCTACGCTTGGGGTCTTTCTGGCCTCCCTCCACTGGGAATTTATCCAGCAACTCCATCTGAAACACAACAATTAATTAAAACTTACAAGAACACAAAGTATTTACACTTACATGTAACAGCATGGACACATATAAATAAACAGGACAGCTGAGGGTGGTTAGGAAGGAACTGCTGATTTGTAAAAATCAGCAGTTCCTAGAAGGAATTTGGCCAATAAGAGCAAGTCTGCCAATGATTAGGAATGTACTGAGCAGATGGTATGGTTTTCCCCTCTACTTCATATGTTGCTGTAGCTAAGGGTCTGTTAGCAGCAAGGCACCACTGACATAGTGGAACATTTCTGTTTCAATCATTTTAAAAGGCCAGCAGTTCCTTATTCCCCTGATCACAGTTTCTCTTCTTTTCCCTTGATTGTTCTTTTCTTCTCTGTAGAACTCATGCTGTCTGATGGGTCAGTCTTTTGTTTGTGTTACATATAGTCATTTATGTGCGTGCAATTCAACATGCAGCTGAAGCCAATAAAATGACACCTGGCCATATTGACCCATGAACTTTATCTAATGCATTTTTCTGACAGTGGATCCGCATTGTCTTCACTTATAGATTCTTGTATGGTACTTGAGGAAAAGAAAACATAAGAAACCCTCCAACAAAAGATTTAACATTAGAAATTAAAAAAAAAACTTGATTCAATCCAATGTTTGATAGAGGAGTGTTTTGAAATTCCTTTGATATTGATATTTCTTTGATAAGTAAATAATTCACTACCACAAAAACACTAAAACTCACATTCCAAAAAAATGGCAGCAGATTACAACAGAATTGCTGAACAATGTAAATAAATCTGCCATTTATTAAGTTATTAGCCAGTAATTATTTTCTTTAATTACTGTTTTCACAGATTGTCAAATAGTGCATCAAGTCTGCAAGTTTTTGAAGTTTTTGTTCCAACCAAGACACTGTCAGGTGATTTATGGTTTCTCCTCTTAGTTTAAAGCTGTATTATTGAAATCACAAATTTAAGTGTAAACCTTCAGTCTTTGATGCACAAATCATATTAATGCATCAGATTTCTCAAAACGAAGAAGACTCTCTTTAGTGATATTTAAGCCAGACAAGCCGTTACTGATACTTCACTCCATACTGTTAGTTTTCTTCTTTCTGTACTCAGCTTTGACATGGTCCCACCAGGCATAGTCTCATGCACGTCAGAGATGCTCACTAAACTAGCAACTATTTAGATACTTTCTGGACTTAAACCCAGATTACTGGAACACATTATTAAATTAAGATTTTGGTGGCAGTGTAGCCATTATTAGCAAATGAGTGACTGATCGACAAATTCACCAAATGTAGAATTCAGAAGGCGATCACAAGACTGTTTTATCTTCTGCTACAAACTAAGAATACAACATAGCTGAGGATTAAGTGGGTCTGCTCATACTGTTAGAGCTGGGCTACTACAAGATAACAAGCACATAATGAGATTAATACAACTTCTGAGTGTGTCCTCTTACATGTTAGCCGGATAAAATGATTTATCTATCAAGGCTGTGTTCCACAGAGGCATCTGAGGGTCAAAACTAATTGGCTCTCCAAATGTTCAACCACAAGGTAATTTCATTCCTTTCACTGTTAAATATCTCTTGGAACTTTAATTAGCATGGGAGACCCATGTCTACAACGTGCAGCATCAGTGTCCAAACCGTAATGGTAAGTCCTATGGATCGATTTTCATTTTGGTGCCTTGTATTGTTGCACACAAATGCTTTTATTCATTCTTTGTTCACCTTCACACTTTCATTGTGCTTTCTTCAACTAACTGACATGTGATCACATAGTCAAAAGTTTTATCCTGTTTATAGCACTGGTGCCAGCCAGACATAGTAAGGATAACAGACTCTTACCAGCTGTAATCCACAACATTTAGTAAGTAGCCTTTCCTTTGCACTGGAGACTCTGTTTATAACCACTTGAAGGCAGCATGCACCCAAAATCTCTAACAGGAGCGATGATGCATGCTGTCAAGCTGACATTAAGCACGGCAGGTCTTATTGCAAAATTTTGTGCAACAAGAACAACAACCAAAAAAAGTTCTGTGCTCAAGTGCACATCAAGCTCGCTGTTTGAATAATTATTCTACAGCTTCTGCCACAAATCATGATGCATGTGAGGTACTGACACACTGAACAGAGTTCTCCAAGTTCAGTGAAGTTCAATGATCTTCTAAGATCAATTAAAACTCCCTCTGGACTTAGTAATCTATTGGTGTCAGTTCTCCAGAGTAACTGAGTCAACAACTTTACACACAATCTTCTCCTTAACAAGTCTTGCCAAAGCTTCATGTGGAGCTACAAATTATTAATTAAAATACAAGCAGACATGTGGCTGTGATCATTAACACGATATGAGGGGTTTGATTTTATAGCAATGTTCCAAGAAACAAAAGAATGTAGTTTAGATCTTTCATAACTTATTTGAGGATCAGTGCCAGAATCATGATTGTCACAATATGAAGCATAAGCAGACATTTAAAATGAAAGAAGATACATCAGTTCTGCTTTTACTTAGTTTTGTGTAACTATAGATTCTTATGAATCACTGTGATGACAAACAAAAGCACCCACTATTACACTAGTAAGAGATCGCTAATATTTCTGATGTGAATTCATCCTAAAAGGGATATTTTTGCACACGATTCCCAAACTGTGTCATGATGGGGAAAGCCCTGTGTTTAAAGGGGATGAAAGTAGTGAATGTGACTGATTAGCAACCTCTAACTAACACAACTTACAATGTGTGATAGCGGATTATTTGTGAGCCCACCCCTTTCTAAATCTACCACAGGTTCTCCAAGTGAGCTTGGTCAAAAAAGAGCACCATAATGCCCTTGACTATGACCAGCCCCATGTCAGTAACATAAAAACAAAGTCCCTAGTGTTTATTTTGTTCCACCCACAACGACTAAATTCAGGATCCCACAGTGAGTTTATGTGTCTATACATCCATCATTTCTCTAAATGTCTGAGCCAGACTATGGACTTTTAATTTGTTATGTATGGCGGCTTTTGTAATTGGTTTTGTGGTCCTGCTTATCCTATATTTGACCATGAGAAGCATCCAGCTTGCAATGAACACAAAACAAAAGCCACTTATATAAACATAAAGCGTGCATCACAGTGTAGATGGCTGTATGACTGCATTATTTTTCATATGAATTCTGGTTATTCATTGCAGTTCTTTGGGATTTCGGTGATACAGCATTGCCCTGAAGCTACTACTAATAGTTACCTTACTATGTCAAAATCAAATAGTTCTTCAAGTGAGTTTCTGGGCAGTAAAAATTAAGTTGATTCATGCCCTCACTAAATGTACTTTGGCAGATTTGACGGGAACAATAAGGTAGCCTGAGCCAAAACCAACAAAGCGCTGCAGGAGATGTAATGTGAGGTGAAGGGATTAGGAGGTCATGGGAAAAGAATAGACCTGTGCCAAACAGTATTTACTAATGTTTTTTATGGACTGTCTCAGGCTAGTCAGGTGCCAAAGAGGTGTTGTTTCCTTAATGAGTGGTATAAAGTTTAATCAGCCTCAATACACTAGTTTGAGGAAAACACTGATGGAATAACTTTTGGGGGGCTTGCTGTCTTGCCACTGCAATTCAGACGAAAACAACCAGAGGTCTGATTAAATGGCGAAAGCTAAAGTAAAATAGCAAACAAATAGAAATAGTTTGATTTAAAGGCGGTATCAAGTTAAATATAACGTAATTTAAAATTAGTGGAAAAATATAACACCGCAAGTGTGAAAGTAGGATTTCAGCCAAAGATAATGTACTATAAGTCTGAAAGGACTAATAGTTTTTGGTCAGTTAAAGGCATTTGGATGGGGAGGCACCGGTTAGAAAGAAAGGAAAACAGCATTTCTTTACTAATTCTTGTTCACATTTTATGCTTCTACATTACTGAAGAAGTTATGCAACAATCTTTTTCCACATAAGGAAACCTAATAACCTAATTTGACCCCTTAATGAGCTTTGCAAGGCCTTGTATGAGCCCAACATTTTTTAAGCATGCCAAGAAATGAAAGATTTTTCACTAACTCATTCTAATCTGATGATACTTTTGCTCTCTTAAAAAACGCTACCAACAATATTAACAAAATCAGTCCGCTGTAAAACAATAAAAACAGGAATGGAGTTACACAAACTTTGTCTTCATACCTGAAAGTGCTGAGCTTTGGTGTTATTTTTATCTCAGAAAGTTGCAGATTTATTTGTTTTTTTTTAAATGAGAAGGTATGTTTTTCAATGAGGCTAATGACAAAGCTTTGTGCACGAATGTAAAGTCTGTTATGATTGTAGTGATAGCGCTACTCATTTGCCCGGTTAAACTTAAAACAATGAAAAGCACAGGGGTAAGAAGCAACCCTCTTTGTCTACAAAAGCAAGACAAGCAAAAGAGGTGAGTCAGTCTGCTTCCCTGGGTCTTGTGGTTTCTTAAGATGCAACAGAGGGCAGCGAAGGAATTTAGAAAAGGAGGGGAAAAGGCACTGAGCTCAAGAAGCATCAATCTGCTTAGCTTAAGAATCAGATGCTTCGTCAATGACACAGTACCACCTTAAGAAGGGCAGGATAAATACAGAGATGGCCAGACAGAGAGAGAGAGACAAACACAGAAGAGCCAATACCCCACACACTGTAATTGTTCCCATGTGTGTGACTGTGAGTGCAGGCACACCCCAGCCTCTGAGACTACTCTGAGACTTGTATCTACTCTGTAATCAGAGCCACTCAAATGAGAAAAGGCATGTGGAGAGAGTAAAGTTGTCTCTTCAAAATACCAGTTACGTCATGCTCTTAATATCAAATATTCATGCTCTAAAAGAGGAGGAGGAGGATGGCAGACTGAGGTGGAACGCAGTCAAGTTCCGCATGGTTTTCCAAGGCTATTCTAAAATGTGTCATTTTAAATTATATGCTGCCGAGTTCAGCTCTGGTACAAAGAAATACCCATCACATTGTTACTATATAGACTGTATAATGACAGATGATTTAATACCAAAAACTCCATATGTGCTGTATTGCTGTACTTGTGTCAATATGATCATGGAATCTAAGTACTGGAAACTGTTTGAATTTGACCCCATTTTTTCCCCAAAAGCTTACTGGTTAAAAAAACAGTGGTATCCCATCTGCACATTCTTGCATTCATTGAAGCTGGATCAGGAGATTTTGTTCTTGTTCGCAACAATGCTTGGTTGATATTCCTAAAAAAATGTAAAAAAGGGAAATTTTGCAAAGCTTCCGTCTGCCAGGAAACTGAATAATGGAAAAACTGAATATACTCTGAATATAAGCTGTCTACAATCTCTTAAAAACACAAAGTTTAACTGTTAGTTTGACACATTTCAGTTACTGTTTGAATACATTTAAACCAATGGACCAGTACAAGGATGGAGGTAAATCAGTTGTTCAGCATCACAGCTTCTCCATTTTACATTTACATCACATGTCTGTGATGCTATAAACTCCTAAACACTGTTATTTTATCAAACATATTACTGCTGAGTCAGAGTGTAACGCAATCTTCCAAGGGGCTATAATTTGTCTAGCCTGTATCCGCTTTAACCGCATCATCAGCATTCAAATAAAGACCTAATAAAGAAGATCTGAGAAGTGCCAGACTGTTGAATGAGGGCATAAAAAGGTCCATGAACAATGGTTGCTCTCTTTGCAACATGCCTATCTCAATAGTCCTGCGATTCTTGTACTGGGTTCACTGTACATTCATTTCTGAGGTCATTTTTAACTCTTTGCAGACAACCACAGTGTTGGTGCTCTTATTACTATTCGAAAAGTGTGTAATCCTGATCAAGGATGGTCATCTCTCAGTTAACAGCAAATCAGGCCAATCCCAGTCAAGTAACTGTACTTCAATGACAGAAGAAGGATAAGGAGCCAGAAGGTGGAAAGGCAAAACACTTGTAATTTCATACTTGGCTTTTTGTGAGTCAAACAAGAAAACTATGAATCATAAATACGGTGATGTACAACATCCTTTTGTATGAATTTCATTGATTCGTAAAAATACAGTCTTAGCAATAATCAATCTTCATCTATTCAAGCAAATTTTCTTGAGCCATTCAAGCAAATTTCAGTGTATTCAGAGCAACAGTTCAGAACAACCAGTTTCCTATCCTTTAACTAAATGGCTAATTTAAACTCCTGCTTATTTTCTTGCCTGACATTCTATGTGGCCATCAATTTTAAAAAATTCAGTATGTAAACAAAAGTCTTTTTTTTCATAAACTGCCAAAGTTACAGTACACAAAAAGGAAATAAGCACATGTATTACTGCTTTGGGAAATGACCACAAGAGGTAATCCCATTGATTAAAGCAACCTGGCCCTCTTTAAAAAGTTCTGCACCTTGATTACTGCACATGGAAAATATGTGACAGCTGTATGAGTCTGAATTAGTAAGTTTTTTTTCCCTGCAGCTTTGAAGTCGAAGTGTATCCTGTATCTAAAGTGACTGGGAATGCTGGGAGTCCAAGCCTGTGAAGTTGAGCGGACACGTGTGCAGTATGGAAACTGTTCTTAGTGACATGGAAATAAAGTTGCAAAGCTGTTAGGATGACCCAGTGGCAAAAAAAAGCTCTGCACTTTCCACATACTTTCCATCTGTCTGAAGCAGCGGTGCAGTCTATTTTTGTTGATAATTTAACACACTGAAATGGGGGGAAAACTACAAAATGCTGATTTATTAGAGATTCTTGTTTAGATGTTGCAGGAAAGAGGTGGGTGAGAAGTAGCAGAAATATCTTGGGCAAGAAGAACTTCTGGCTGCTGGTCAACTATTCTTCAGAAGTGAATGCTGTGACATGCAAGACGTCAGTAATTACAGAGAAGTTTGAGTCGCTATGCCAACCTCGTTCCAAAGCAGACTTGTGCATTTGATGTGGTGGGCTTAAAGGTGGAGTCAGCAATTCTAATCCAATAATCGTTTTGTCAAAGTCAGCAAATATCTTTGAATGATTCACTAGATGTTCAATCTTAATGTGTGCTAGAAAAAGAAAATCAGGTACATTTCAGTGTGTCCTGTGTGTGTTCATGCATGATCAAAAGGAGTGCAGAGGGAGGGAAGGCAATTCTGGCGCACAGTTATTCTAAATATTCTATCTAACTAAATATTAACAATCTATCTCCAGAACTGCAGACTCCAAGATTAACATTAGTACGATTTTTAGTATATTAACTACATTAACAAGAAAATACCTTAATCTGACAGAGGGATCTTTGCTAGACAAGTCAAGGCAATAAACTTCTCTTTTTTTAATCTAATGACATTCTTTGTATGTGTTTCTCCGAGTCATGGTGATCACTATCTGAATAAGGCTTTGTCCCCAGAATCACTATATTTTATTTGACACAAAATGCACAGTAACACCCTTGAAAGTGCTACTAATTTGTTAGTATTACACAACTGGTAATAGACTTTTTCTTTTATTGTTTACAAAGGCTAGTGGGACTCTTCTTTTGGTGGTGCTAAACATACATCCAAAGTTACTGGGGAATAGTAGATATCTTTAATGAAGAAAACTGCTTCTGGATATTGCTTTAAAAATAAAATTTTATAAGCGTTTTTTGTCTATATTTCCTATTATTTAAGTCAACAGACGCACTCCGTGCCACTGATCACACAGGAAGCACATGTTGACGTCACAGCTGCTTTGGTCAGCTGTGTGGACAGGATGTGGTGAGTTACATTTACTGTCTGGCTCTGAAGATCTGGAATGACTAGACACTCTTTGTGTGCCTTTATATCATGTATTCTATAAACTCCTCCTGAATCAAAAGACAACCATATCAAGCCATAGAAAGAGAGATTATCAGAACAGCAGGTAGGAAAAAGACAGGATAAGAGGGACAAAATCAAAGGGGGATGCCGGGAAATGAGGATGCAGTGACGAGAAGAGTTGAATGATTCAGCTTTAAGTCAATATCCTGGTCAGGCACCTGGGATGAGGTCTGATGAAGTCAAACTAGTGCGTTACTCCTCATCATACCCCACAGTGCAACAAAATGATCAAAAACACAACCTTTTAAAAAGATTATGAGAAATAACTTTAAATAAATTCCACAACAACTGGCACATAAACTACGTATAATCCCCTTATCATAGTGAAGCTGATGAAATCTTGAGCATTCCAACCTGACACTTTTCTGTAGGACCACCACAGCTTCGAGGTGGCTTATATTAATGCCAAACCTAACAGGAGATAAGAGACATTCGTAATCTATTCAATTAGGTTTATCTACATCTGCTTCACCACTGAGAGCCCACCCACAGGCTGCCAACACAGCAGGAAGCAGCTGAACAACATGGCAGGGATGAACACCAGAGGGGAATGCCCCTGCTGAAAATAACTCATATATGTTCATGTGATTCTATAGCACTGGAAGGATACTGCTTGGAATAATTCCAATGAAGCAATTACCTCATCTGGTGCTAAGATGTCTGGCTCAAAACTGACATTTGAAGGCTTCCTCCACCTCCCACAAAGCCTTGAGCTAAAAACTTAGAAACAAAGCAATAGTATGGCTGGATGAGGACACCAAATTCATTGCATTACTGATGCTTTTTTATTTTAACTGGTTATACATTTATTAGCCCTCGGAACCCCAAAAGGTTTGAATAGCATGTTATCTTAAAAAAATAAACAAATTGCCAAAATGTCAGCATTTATAAGAGCCAGAGATTGTTAAGAAAAAGAACCACTGGGTTTTCAACTTTCCATAATTCCATAAAGTACTCGTGTAGTGCCCACTTCTGACAAGACAATTGTACAAGTCTCATGTAAAGATTGTTAAAAAAAAACGCATCTAATCACAACCAGGAAAACATGATGCATTCAGCTGTGACCAAACATAATGAAACAAGAATTAAGGAGCAATTCAGCTGAAATAGGTTGAACTGCAGGCTGTGTTTACACAGAGCAAAAGGGGCTGAAGTATAGAAAAAATGTCCATGTACTGGTAACACCTGCGATTCCAGTTTTTCTTTTTAATAGTTGTGAGATAAATAATTAACGCAATTAAACTTTTATTATAATTATTTTCTAATACTTGTTATACAACAGACATGTTTGTGCTGTTTCTAAGAGATACAGGACTTTATATTGCAGTGAAAAATTACTCAACAGTGGTTAAAAAAATGTAAAAAGGGCAAAAAAACAACCTGAAACTGCTTGGGGCCTAAAGGATTAATCCATACATTTAAAAAACATAACAGAAAAATGTATTTTTACATTTAGTGATAGAGATGAATATGACCACTTACTGTGAGATAGATTTTAGGTTATTTTGCAGAGCCATAACATTTACATTTTTAGTACCAATATACAAAACCTACACTTCACACATCCCCTCGTATCATTTTTCATTAGCTACCTCTCTTGCCTCCTTAATGAAAGTGCAACTTTATTGTTTGTGTGGCTGTGTCAATTGAGACCACAGTAATTTAGGAGAAAGAGGTACAGGGTTTGTGTTCCTGTAGGAGGGGAACAATAGGCCAGCGATGGCCAGATGACGTAATACCTATAAATTTTAGCAGTAAAGAGCCGACAACAGTCACTGCTCATTGCTTTTAGCCAAACTGTGTTCACTGCACTGCAAATATTACTATTCATAGTTGTACATTCCATTTTGCTTTGAGGTGTAACCAGCAGAGCGGTGCTGTGATTAAAAACAATTATGAGTGTGATACGAGCAGATATGTGTTCTGTTGGCAGCCTTTACAGGCTCAAGACAATCTAATGGAGTTAGTAATGAAATACTTTACGTTCTTTTAACATTGAATTTGCTGCCTCAGAAAACCTTGGTGGGGCAGGAAAGCGCTTTATTTCATTGCTCATGCTTTGACCATCCTAATCAATTAAAAGGGATTTAATCCAATTAGGCCTGACAGTATGCTTTGCCTAAATTGACTACGTGCTCATTAAAAGCAATTGCCTTTCTGGATTTCCTGGAGTCCACGCTCTTTAAGCTCAGATGTGGCCGAGCCCCCAGATTCATTACCTTCAAAAGAGGAAAGCAAACTAGGATACTAATGAGATTCCCTCCTTGTGCAACACACACCACCAGCGTGACGTTCAAGAATGATTCAGACATTTCTGTGGTCATCAGCGCGGTCGTCGCATTCATCACTGTCCTCTATTAACTTCATTTTGACATTTTCCAACTCACTCTCGCACAAAATAATTACCAGTGTCATTTGGGTGGAGCAGGGAGAGGCTGCCAACAAGTACAGCGTCTACAAGGGGATAGTCTTCTATGATGGGGACAGTGCTCACATTCCCTCCCTGGCCTATGCTCATCTTTGCTGCTGAAAAAAATCTAGAACATTTCAAAACTCCTTCCCCCCTAAAATGTGTAAAAGCACACACAACACAGATGCACACACCAACACGCTGGCTTACCTGCAGGTCAAAGAACTTGCTGTAGCGTCTGTAAATGATTTCTGTGCTGCCATCGCTCCAGGACACTTTGATGATGTAAACCTGGAAGAGCAAGAGACAAAAATAACTTGAACATGCAAACTAACAAAACAGCCATTATTGTGAGCCACTTGACTTCTGACATCATCGGATATGCTGCAAATCCCAGTGAGGGCTCCATGAGCAAAGGCAGACAGCAAACTTATCTGGCAACATCATGCAGCAGGCAATGCCATCATCCGTTCACATGAAGGCAAAAGGGATATCCGATTATTTCACTTCCTAGTGTACTGGCATCACATCCTGCTGATGAGGGCATTATTGTCCTGCAGGGATGCGGCAGACTGACTATGCTACATTTTTAAAACTGTTTATCTCTCAGAAAAATCAGCACGGCAGTCACTGTCACAAAAAAATACAGAGATAAGTTTTCATCTTTGTAACGTTGTTGGCACTTATCATAAGCGTGCAACTACATGTTTGACCATCCTCGTATCAAAGGCAGTTAAATACCACAACACATGTAATCACTGCAGTCCAGAGGCAACAGATACTTTTAAAAAAAATTTTGTTCTCAGATGAAGAGGAGGAGAGAGGTGGGGAGGTGATTGGAAACTCCCCAGTGGCCTGCTGTGTCTGGCTGAATGCTGCTGGCCTCCCTCCCAGACCTGCTCTGGCCTCGCTCTCTCTTTCAGGGCACTAGAGTCAGAAATGACCATGGATGAACCAGCTACAAGAGCGATTTCCTAGTGGGGTTACAGTTTTCATTTAATAAAAAGAGTAAGATCCCAGAGGAGAATATATTCACCCTATGTGTATGTAAATGTAATACAAAAGACGGAAATCTTTACATTAAGATAGATTATCATCTCTGGCCAACTGGTAGAATAAATGTATCCCCAATCAAGAGAATCAACCATTCTGTGCAAAAAGTGTATTTGTTTTGCTACAGCTTAAAATAATTAAGACAAATATGATCTCTAAACAAAAAGTACAACTATGGCAAATGGGACTAAAGCCATTAAAAGTGGCTCTGAGGAAGAAAAGTAAAACTACAACTCTTCCTATCATAGCTCTTCTGCACAATGAAGCACTACTATTGGCAATAAAATGCCCTCATATAAACGTCTCTAGAGAAATGTAATATTTTCAGGTACTTTTTTCTACAGGATATGTTCAACTCCGATGAGCCGATGAGCTTTAAGCAGCTTTTTGTTCTCTTTACCACACCTCAGGGTTCTGGAAGATTTAAGGTGTCAAGTCTGCATATGTAGAGAGGATACCAAAAGCAAATAAATAAATAAATAAATAAAACAACATGGGCTGCACCAGAGAGCAAACAGACAGATGGAGAAGACACAGGACCACAAGAACTCTGTGTCCTTGACCACTAACACTCGCAGCGGTACAAAGGTCTGTTGGTCCTTCATTTTCACACATATATGGATGCAAACCAACAAATGCATATGAGCACATACACCGACACGCACACCATGTACATGGAAATAACACAAACACCTGCTAAGGCCTTGGCTGTGGCTCTCACTGTTGGCACTGTGCATCAGATGATGTCATATGTGTTACTTTCACACTGACTGTCTCTGCAGACAAATTCACCCACATTTAGCTCCCACTACTCACTTGGAGACAGACATGATAGAAGCTCTATTGTTTATGAATTGCAGAAAAGCTAGAAATGGGGCTTTGTCTTTTTGATGTTCTTGTCTCCCACACAAGCTCTGCAGAGAAAGGAAAAATATCCCCATGGTCTTCATCTTTCTCATTCCCTCCCTTTTTTTCCAGCCCCCTACACAGTTAGGAACTGAATGCCAATAGAGAGACACAGCTAATTAGATAATCACAGTGTTATCACCAGACATTTCTCACACATCAAGCTCTTACCAACTTCCAGGAAAAAGTCTAATTACCAGTGTAGTTGATGTGTGATAAAAAAAAACAAAAAAAAACAAAAAAAACAAAAACGTGCAACTGCACTGCAAAACTGAAGTCATAAAACTCCCAATGTTGCATGACATGTGTTAATGTTTAGGCCCATCCCAACTGCAAACATTTCCTTCAGTGCGACGACCTTAGACAATCCGTTAGGTACACTTCCTGGTTACCGGTGCCTGCAGATATGGGTTTTTTTCGAAGTAAATTGGAGAGCCTGAGGCATGACAAAGCTGGGGTGGTCAATTTGACCCCGATCCGCATAGAGATTAGTCTGGATGGCGTGTGGACTGGACTGATTTGCCTGTTGTGATGTTTTCTGGGAGTGATGGCACAGACACGGCAGCAGGCAGATGAGCAACGCTGGTAGAGGTTTTTGTTAGATTCAGTCTCTGGCGGTAAGGTAGGACAATGCCTATATTCACATATATACATGTGATACTGAGAGCCACTTGAAAATATGCAGACTGAGGGAGGGTCATAGGTCACATGAGCCAGACACACTTAAAAACAGCTATAGTGACCTTAGATGGTCTGAACAGACTTAGTTGTTGGTCAAATCTAAGACAAACAAAACAATATGAAAACCCAAATAGATAGCCTACTGTCATTGTCTTTTCCTTACTTTATGAGTCTAAGAGACTTTCAGAATAAAATCAGAATTGATCTAAATAGTCTGAGCAAGTACTCAAAAATCCTTAGCTGTGAAAGTCTACTTGTCCATTTCTGCTGGCTTGGTAAACTGTAATTTGACACTCTCTTTGTTTTTACTTTTCCCAACAGGAGAATGAGAAGAACTGCAGAAGAGCCTGGATCTGTTGCTCACTTCACGCAGCAAAACGCTCACTGTGATCATTTAAAAGAGGCTTACGTAGTGTTTGTTCGGATTCCTTCTCTTCTGGACATCTTGCACGGTTACTTCGTGCACAGTGCGCCGTGGCATGATGTCCTCTTCTTTGCGGCTCCGTTAAAAAAAAAGGAAAACACAGAATTCCCTGCTGGGCTTTTTGGAGCGATCACACCCGGTTGAAAAACTTTCCGACGCGACGATCCTTTGTCATCAGGTCCGGGGTCTCTGATTGCAACAAACGCCGTTTTCCGTAAAGCTACTATTTCCTGTCCAACATTCAGCCGCTCAGAAGTTAAGAGTCCGTTGGGTTTCTTCGCTTTCCCACCTCTTTCTTGTGCCTTGTCCCGACCCGCTGACGGCTCCAACCAAACTCCCAGCCTATCCCAGCTCGCCCACTCCCATTTCAGCAGCTGGGACGCTCCATTATGCTCCACCGGCCCAACCCCTTCCAGCGTCACAGCAAACCACAGGCTGCAGGATCACTCGGAGAGGAATCAATCCACACACTTAAAGCCGTATCGCCGGGTCTGAGCAGTGGGATCCATAGCAGTCAAATACGTTTAGTATCAATAACACCCAGCTTCGAAAAGGAGAGTAAAATCAATCTGGCAATCTCTGGTTGAAGCAGCACTGAAAGGCAACACACTCAATTGCACCTAAGCAACTTTGTTTATTTAACCTCTTATTGCCTAATATTGACTCTTATTGCTATAATTTTGCTGTTTGTGCCAACTTCTTATGTAACGCTAGCTAATAATTATGTATAAGTTGCTAATTTTGCAGTATATTTCATCCATCTGAACTGATAATGCTTATAATACAACTTAATTAGCATCCACCACTTTAGCTTAGCACTTCAACCTATTTCACCTAAGTAGGGCTAGCCATTAGCTTAACATACGCTTTACTCGCTAATGCCTACTATTTAGCCATTAATTTTATATCTATTTTACCTACTGACTGTATGATTTTGACAGTGTGTCTCAAACTTACAACAATTCGACCACATATCTACCTGATTAGTTGTTTCAGGCATTTAGAAATTACTTTTAGATCATGTATTTCCACTAAGTAGCGCTAGCCATTAGCTAAACCACGCTTAGCTCGCTAACACCGACTGTTTAGCCATTACTTTTAGCTATTTTAACCATTTACAGTATGATTTTGACAATGTCTATCTAACCTACCGCAAATTACACATATAACTATTTTTTTCCTCTGTTTTAAGCATTTAGCAATTACTTTGAGGCAATTTTAACAGTTGTATCTAATTTTAGCGATTTAAATTAATGTTACTTAGCATTAGCTTTCACTTTTAGGTTAAGCTAACTTCTAGATAGGTTTAGGTACATTATTGATTGTGATGCACTCATTTACAAATACTGTTAAAATATTATGACTAAAATTCAGTATTTTTTATTTTTATTTTACTATAAAGAGGATTTGTTTCTGACTTCTCTTCTTTTTCAAGTTAGTACTTATCTTCTTTCCTAGTAGGCCTAGTGCTAGTTGAGAACTCAGACAGGTTAGTAGAGTGATTTGATGCAAATGTGAGATGTGACTTTGAACCAAACAAATGAAACTGACTTGATTAAAGTATTGATCTTCTGAACCCCGGTTCCAGTGTCCTGATGCATTTAGGTATTTGTTGCACCAGATAACTAGATAAACAATTATGTAGGCTAATCGTGTGAATTCTGGATACATTTGTATTTATTGCTCACATATCACAACCTTGTTTTGAACAGAAACACAATAAACTTGCATCCGAAATCCACCAATATTCTATTCATTATAAGATAGGTAGAAAAGTAATTATTTACTACAATAAATAATAATGAAAAACTGAAAAAGAAACCATGCTCAAGCTTGACTCATTAGGCTGCATCACATGACATCCCCATGTCTGTCTGTGGCTGATGTCCGTCAGTCATAAGATGATGTGAGTAGTAAAGTGGAAGTGAGCTAATTTAGTTTCAGAAAAGTGCTGTATAAGGATGATGCTGACATTGTGTGTAATGCCACAGATCATGCATTTATTAAGTATTTCACTCTGTGTAAGAACAATTACGTTTGCTTCTTTTTGCTATTTGTACAGTCCAAGGCCAAGTTTGAGATTTTATTGGCCATTTTGTTGCAGAATAGCTCCATCTTTTGGCCTGTTGTACTCATTACATGAATATTGTATATGTGGCAGTTCTGTCCTATCTGCTTAAACACATCCCTTATAAAGATGAATATAATTTTATAGCTGCACCAGGGTGAATAATTCAGTATTATCATAGTAAGCCATTGAGTATAAAGCAATGAGAAAACTAACAATTTTTTTTATGACATCCTACATTTTGCTTTGAGCAGGGCTATGACCAAAAAAGACCACTTAAAACAAAAGCAGAAATGAAAGTATGAATTTATTGCAACAGTCAAATATAAAAACATCACGTAAAAAGGTTATGTAAGTCCATGTTGTGGGATGGAATATTTTTCACAGAAAAAGGAGAAACGGAAACAGAGCATGTTAAAGTCCTAACTTGAGAAGTTTTTTTGGTATTTCCAGTTAATTTTATGTGATGTCCAGCAGAAACTGATTACAAATGCAATATAAAAATATAGAAAAGGCTATAAAAATGAAGAAATTGAGATAAGGAGTCATTAGCTACACAAAGGTGTGCTATCACAGGCTTGTAAGAATGATGTATTCTGAAAAAATGTCCTTCTCAAAGTGTGAGACATCGGTTTTTAAATGCTGCACACATCTTCGAGAAGAAAATCCCTACTAGCATAATTTGTTATAACAAAGGGGTGGGTGCAGGGCAATGTGGATGAGGAAATGTCACAAAGGTAAAGACTCAAAAGTTATATAATAGATGAGAATCAGAGGTCATATGAAAGGTGAAGGGTCAGTACCATCACACATTTGCAGCTCCAGATGAGATGTGATGCCGGAGAAGCGATCCTGCAGGGGCAACAGGTAGCCCAAAGCTTCTCCCCGAGCCACCGGGCCTAAGTAATGGTAAGGCCGGATGTTGAAGATCTTCACACAGTGCACTGGATGAGACAGAAATGAATATGAAATAATGCTTTTGAGGATAATAATGCCTGAATAACTCTCCTTCAGTAATCTGAAGACATCAAATAATCTGCATCTTTTTTTTTTTGGTCACACACAGAGGTGGTTCTAAATGTCAACAATGACTCAGTTAAGTTTACACACTTGAGAGTAGTTTAAAAGAAACAGGCACATTTACGTCCATGAAGCCAGCTTGCTTACATTTTACTTTCATGGAGACGATTTGTGGGAAATGAAATCACATTTTTCTAATCACTGGATAGAGTGGATGCAGCAGAGTTGAGACATCACAGGTAAACAGATGTTGAAAATACAAGTCAGTGGCTTATTAACTAAATGAATTATTTTTGTATATACAGGAAAAAAGCAAGGGACAACTTTAGCAATGCAGCTTAAGAGTCTGCACAAACGTACAGCACACCTATTTAGATAAAAAATACTCTTAGGGCCTGCATTAACTTTCAAATGCAGAGATAACTGACTTGTAATTGCTAATTTAGAACTTTAAAATTCAAGACCCTAAATTAAACCTGTCTCACCATCCTCCTCTCACCGTTGTGCAGACAAAAACAAACAAGCCGCCAGCTCGGAAACAAACAACCTAAAAGTAGGCTGGTCTGCAGCAAACTCCACACCATCATTAAATCCTACGAGCTCCTAATGATCAGTGTCTCAGCATTAATGTGGGTATCATGGCGAGGTAATGTGTCTCTGTGATGTCTAATCATGTCTGTGGTTTACACAGAGATGAAAGGACCTGACAGTACATGTGTTCTTCTGATAATACAGTTCAATTAGGAGTAGAGGCAGAATGAGGACTAATGATGTTTACTCATCATTCCAGCACCTTACCAAATCACGACAGTCTCTAAACACTCACATGAGCACATGTACACGCACAAATATACACTGCACAGACATGCATGGCCCAAACACAGATGTGTTGCTTTGTTCTGCAATAGTGGCCCTTATGGGGGTCATTACGCATGAACAGCCTTTGATGGGAGGGTTTCGCATGAAGATGGGTCCTGATGTTAGAGGCAGCCGGGAGTTCAATGGAGTCTCAGCTCCCCTTCGAACACCTTGACTAATCCCTGTAAATCAGTGCTTTTCATCTCCATGTAACGCCTTCACCATAATAACCTCGCTTTGCCTTTGTCCTAGCCATGGCCCCATACAATATAGATTACAGGTATTTACTCGCAGAGGTAAAAGGTTACAGTGGTGTAATTAAACCCACTTTGTCCTTATGTTGTGTTGTAGTAAATATCTCCAATTACTTGTGGATGGATTTTTTTTTTCAGAAAATGGAGCAGACATGTCTAGATAATTTTGGCCACACTTTCAAAGCTGCTCTACTGGATGATTTGCCATTAACTTTGGTGACGGGAGGGCCGCAGCCACCCCAGATCTAATAGGTCAGGTTCATTCACTGAAAACTCCAATGTCCAAGTTTCAGCGAATGCAACTGAGTATAAGTGAAAACACAGATAAATATAACAGTTTTGCGTAGGCGCAAGCTCTCGGCTATGCAGCTCGTCTATAAACATCACAGAGAGCTGAAAAGACACAGTTTACATACCTTCATTTGACAGAAGGTGCACACAGATCTAAAAACGTCAACAGGAGCTGAAGTTTAGTTTGTGGCTTCCAGCTGTTTGTGCTGAGTTTATCAAACACCTGCAGCATCAGACAGCAGCAGGAACCATAGGAGCGTCTCCAAAGTAATAGAGGCATGCACATTTATGCACACAACACAGCACGACACAACACAGCGGTAGCTTCATGAATTATTTGTAATTATATATTACCCCCTGCATGGAGATAGGATCGATCAGGATGTTACAGTAAATGACACGATGCACTTTCTACACCTCAGACAGTCATAGTTCGTCAGTTACAATTAACGTATTTGTTACACAAATAAGGCTAATTATTTTACGCTAAAAGCCTGATCGAAAGTCAAAATATTTTTCTGTCATATTGACTTTGCCTTTGGGAGATTTTTCATTTCACTTTAGGATTTGTGACATTATTGTGCATGTGGATTGTTATTCATTTTACAAAATGTGACCTTTCTAATTATTAAATTATTACTATCATTATTATTGTTATATTAAATACTAATATGGAAACAAGCAGTCAAATAACAATGAAAAACATTTTTTTTGCACCATAAGTTGCTGTAGCTTGATAAATTATCATACAAATGTACAGTCGTTAGTGTTGAAACAATAATGGATGTTTTTCCTATAGATTAACTTTTTCCCCTCAAATACAGCAGCATCTTCTCCAGAGCCACTTTGAACAGAGGTTGACCTAATAAGCAAGTTCAAATATCTCTCTCCCTACCACATAGATTAATTAAGGTTTGTGGATTCCTCTCTGGATTTGTTACACGGTATGAGAATGAACTGCGCTCAAAGTGTTGATTTTCAGTCAGTGTTTGTTAATCTACGACATATTCGAGACTTGATCGTATCACTTTAAACAGCGATTAATAATCTTCAGCAGTTAATTTCCCTTGCTGCACTCACTTTCAGGTAATTAATTGATATCTTGTCCTTCTTACCATCACTGAGAAGTTTGACCCCATCGTACTGATTACCAGCTGGGTCTCTCTGACTCACTGGACCCACCAGGGAGCCTGAGAATGGAGCGTTGATGACACCGTAGTCATCGCACACCAGGTCCACTGCTTTATGGAGGCCATTAACTCTGTGAGACGAGTGATAGAAAAGCCTGGCATTATACTGCCGTGTTGAAAGACCTCTTTCAATTTGTCATATTTCATCAAAGTTGTCAAAAAGAAAGTCTAACGGATAAGATGGATTAGTACATCTCTGCCCACTGAAATCCAGCCTTCCAGCCAGACGAAGCTTGACTGACTATCAGTAAAGCTCTGGTACGGACTGATCATAAATTCTGCAGGTAAAACTGTGCTAAACTGTGAAATGGCTGCAAAAGTAAAATGCTCTGTGATGTGAAGTGTTTGCAACATCAAACTACCCAATAACCCGCTTGATCACAAAGCAGATCACAGCAGAAGCGACATCGTGATCAGGTTGGGAGAGTATGCAAAAAAAGAAACTGCTGCATTATTAATATCTCCGTGTTGTGGCATCAGTAATCCTCCGAAGCAGAAAAATATTTTAAAAATCACCTTTTGGAATTAAAAGCACCACATCCATGCGTATCACAGGCCCTGATTCTGTTGTTGTGGTGACCAGCACAAAGGACACTCCAGGCTCCACCTAAACAAAGACGTTAATGCGACATGTTACTTAATACTTTTCTTCCTCAAACAAACACCATGTGAAAAGCTGCAGCATTGCATACGAAGGAAGGCCATTTTTAAAAAAAAACATGTTTGAAAATCCACTGAGTCTGAGTCACCTCATGTTCTATTCATGTGGAAATAAGTCCAATTACAGCAAAAAGGCACTATTCAAATGTCATTTACCGATGTCTTTTCCAACTGTGGTGTGTCAGACACTGATACAGCCGCACACCCACAATAACATTTTCATGAGTCAGACAGGAAAGAACGGTATAAAACCCTCTTAATTCCGGCTTTGGCAAAGAACAGCAGTGTTTTTGTGACTGTTTGCGTCTGATGAAGTTTGTGGGAGGTTTATCGAGTGTAAGCCTTTGTAATTTTTGCATATGTGCAGGTGTGTATTTGCATTCACTGTACCTTGCATGCAACACTGCCGCGTCTTGGCCCCCGAACATTTGTCTTTTAGGTATCGGCCTTGGCAGATGAGTCGGTTCGGCTGGCAGATGCCTCCCAGCCTGGTGCAGCTGATGTCACTCCTTAATGGCACTGAAACTCTCTTACTTCCCGTCTTTCTGACCTTCTTTCTCGGAGTCACAGCCCGAGGTCTCCCGTCATTATCGGCTGTGTAATTTCTCTTCACCTTGACGCTGATGTCAGTGTTCTTTCCAGGGCTTTGAAACTCTTCACTTTCCCTCTTTTTATGTTCTAAAGCACAACTTAACAGCACATCTTAGGAAGGAGATGAAAGGTACAGAGAGTTCGAAAAGAGAGAGTTAAGGAGGGAAGATTAAAAAAAATGAGAATGACTTGAAACAGCTTTCGAGGTTTAAGGATTAAATCCTTAAATTTTGTGAGATTGATAGTGGGGAGTACCTTCAGTTTAGTTTTTTAGATAGAAATTGAAGCCACAGATTTTCTTACTGTTCAGATAATACCACATACAAACTCTGATTCAAATGGAAACACAAATCTGTATACACCAATCAGTTACAACATCGCGACCACTGACAGGTGAGGAGAATAACATTGATCATATTGGTACTATGTGCTGTTCTGCTGGAAAACCTTGGATTTTGACATCCATGTTGATGAGACTTAGACACCCAAATAAACATTGTTCCAGAACAAGCACACTCCCTCATGCAAATGGAAATCCCAAATGTCACTGGCCTGCCCCCACAGGAAAATGCACCCCACCACATGGAAACAACATCAAACAACCAGGAACATGTTGAGGAACATGACAATGGCCCAACATGTTGATTT
Organism: Dascyllus trimaculatus; assembly: GCA_024666655.1. Classification (NCBI taxonomy): domain Eukaryota; kingdom Metazoa; phylum Chordata; class Actinopteri; family Pomacentridae; genus Dascyllus; species Dascyllus trimaculatus. The sequence continues at coordinate 24,264,866 of CM045459.1, read as the reverse complement.
GACCTCCAAACTTCCTACACCCCATTCTGATCAAGCATCAACAGGATGCAGTGGAACAAGTTTGATTGACAGAGGCCCCACTGCACAAGCCAGAGTACCCAAAGGATCCAGTGCCAACGTCCTGGTTCCAGACCCCATAGGACACCCTGAGAGGTCCTCTTGTCCATGTCCAATGGTTCAGAACATTTTTGAGCGCATAAGGTGGACCAACACAATATTAGGCAGGTGGTCATAATGTTATGTCTGATCGGTGTATATGTCACAAGTAAATATATAGTGAAGTGAATTCACTTCCGAGCTTAAAAACCATGCACTAACCGACTAAATTTGTTCTTAAATTTGGTCATTTTTAAAGTCACAAATGATTGCTTCAAAATGACCTAAAACCCCCTGAAATATCAAAAGCAAAGGGCAAAAACACATCTTCTAGTATTCAACAGCTGATTGGTATTAATGGAAGAACTTGAAAACATCTTTTGATTATGTCTATGATGAAATACATTTAGGAAAATGTTTCGAGTGGTTACTCGCAACATTTTCCTAAGTCATCAGGTGAATCTCAGCTCCTCGCCTCGCCACACATATTGAGAAACTGTGTTCCTTGTCCATATAGACAGAGAGAGTCACAGTTCAGTTATTCATAGTGTGTTTAATTCTGACAGCATACTAATTATCCTGCCCAGACATGAGTCTTTGATCTTCATTAACCTCAGAAGCACAGAAAATATTTCAATCACGCTGCCCTGGCACAGGAACACACACTGGGCTCAGTGATTGAAAGAAGCTGCTTATCACTAGAAGGCCTTAATGACTGAGAGACAGTTGAGCAGAATGGCTGGCTGTGGCATGGAAAAGCAATTTTCCTCAGCAGGACAGAAGGAATTTGTAACATAAATGTAAGAGCGGCAAAATTAGTGTGGACTGCATGTTTGCCGACTGATTTGCCGAATGGCTGTTAGGTTGGTGCTACATTATGGGTGTTATTGCCACGTTAGTATTAACAGTTAATAAACACACACAGAGACAGACATGACACTGATTGGCTAGCATGTGTCCATTAACTCCGCTTGACTTGGTACCTCTCGTGGACCTGCAGAGTTTGCGCCCGCCGTGTGGCATGAATCATTTTTATCTCAGTAACAGGACGGCTGTCTCGTTTTCGTGTCGCTCAACAATTCCCCCAGGAGTAAGAGTGTGCCTTAAGCTTTTCCAGTTAGATGCAATGATGTAATGTTACATTAAGCATTCAGTCATGCTCTAAATGTGTCATCCACTTGCACCAACTCACAGGCACTCCGGCGATAGGCCCTCGAACCCCCCAAGGTTTGTGTTTACAGGAGTTTACAGTCTCTTAATAGGGCTCAGTTCATGCTAATTTGCAGGGGCAGGGAGACATTTAAACGCCATTTATTGTTTCCATAATAGGAATCTTATTAGTGTACACTGCTGAAAGGAAAATTGCAGTGTGCCTACAAAATGCACGACTGTAGTATGTGGCTGTGAGTGGATGTTTTGTCAGCATGCATGAGTCTGTGTTTGTGTGGCCAACTGTAGTAGGCTACTTACAGCATGCTAGAAGTGCTGCTATGGGACAGATCCTCAACAGCATTCTCATATTTTAGATGATCAGGCCAAAAAAAAAAAAAAAATCTGCAGAATAAAGGTGAAAAAGAAAACTTATCTTGTAAATATCCAACATGTCTCATATGTATATTAAGGTTTCACCCAAAGGATCAAATCAAGTCTATACTGGTACACTGACTTCACTTTTATAGCAGAAACCCTGAAAAATCTCAAGGGCATAACAGAGGCAGACCAAATACCCATTACTAATGGAATACTACCCAGAATTTCGAGTGAGAGAAAATGAAAGTATACGTACCCGTCATATGGAGAAGCTGCAGTGTGGCTGCAGGCACAGCGGGTAGAATCACAAAGCAGCGACTGTTGGAAAAGCAGCCCGCTGTGGAAGCTACAGGTCTGGACCGCAGGACGTTCCCCCCACTGTCAATATTGATATTGGCCTTTGGAAAACACACCCATTTACTGACTGGAAAAGGGAAACTTCATTGACTTTTTTGTTGCTATACTGAAAGTGACTCAGAAGTTGTTGCTGGCCTGTTTGCTCTGCTTCAGTAAATATAAACTTTAAATCAATCTTTCCTTACATGATATAAAATGATGTATTCATTAGACAATAAATGACATCTTTTCATGGAGCATTTCACTACCTGTGATGTAATAATGTGACTCGTATCATATTATTAGAGAATTCTACACTAATGAGCCAAAATATTAAAACCACCTACCACCTACTGTTGTGTAAAACAGCTCCTAATTGTCGGTGGTTGGACATGGGACCTCTGGGGCTGTCCTGTACTGTCTAGCTTTGGGATGTTGGCAGCATATCCTTTGGGTCCTGTAGGTTGCTGGGTGGAGCCTCCATGGATCAGGCTTGTTACTGAGCATCCCATGGGTGCCAGATCGGATTGGGATCTGGGCAGTTTGGAAGCCCAGTCGTCAAAGTAACATCCACATTAATGCCAGGACGCAAAGTTTCCCTGCAGAACATTACACTGAAGCAACATGATCAAAGTCATCACTTCATCTGTCAGTAGTTTTAATGTTGTGGCACATCAGTTTAACATAATGCTCTCTTATCTTAAGTAAAGGGACAGTTTTTAAAATGTCTCACAGAAATATAGTTTATATCGCAGAAATTGTTTTTCCCAGTTCCACTGTGGTGGACAGTGTCACTGATGCCCACATGATGTTATGCACAGCTGCATTGAGCATGCAATAAGGGCTCTGACTCCTTGCATGGCTCCGATTACACACCTTCATATAAGCCCATTAGCATGTGCAGTGCAGTCAGCAGGCATGGCTGTTGTGTCAAGCTTAATGAGACAACAACAACAGCGGAGGAAAAAAAAAGAAAAAGAAAGAAAAATCACTATACTCCACACATAAGCCTGGCATCTATTATGAGATAATTAGCTTTAAGGCCTCACACAAGGCAATGGAAGTCAATCAATGGTATGAATTTCCTGCTCTCCCTGTGGGAGAGTGAAAAGTAGGTACATGGATGAACACAAGAAAGCATATGGATGTGGGGTATTAAAGACTTTGTGCGGTTTGAAAGGCGCGAAAGCCAAAGACGGCAAATCCGATTTGTTCAAGGTTATATGCACGGCGATCCAGCTCAAAGTATGTGAATGTAGTGTGCCTTGATTAATTAGGTACGCTAAAAGCAGTTGTGGTTTCTTGTTTATTGGTCTTTATTTCAGAGATCTTACACTAATTGTCAAAAACTAAATAGCCCTAGCTGGCATGATGTCAAAGCTGAGCTCGTAATCATGCTAACAGATGTACAACCCAAACACTCCGACTTGTGTTCTCTTTGAATTGAACAACAGAAATAAAAGCGATGTTCCTTCACCACAGCCACACGGAACTAAATCCCAGAAATGATTTGATTTTCGTTCGCTCATTTAAGTTTCTCTCCATCTGTACGTTCGAATGTATTTTTTTTTTCTCTCTCCAGTGATGTATTGTGGTGCAGAGGAGGTCATGGTAGAATTTGAATGCTTTTTATTTTTAACTCTCAGGTGGTTACTCTCTCTGAATTACAATTTACAGAGCCGGGGAGAGCGGACTCAATAGCAGCTGACGGAGAGTTGAGCCTTTTGCAGCCAGAAAGCTTTGATAATCAGATATCTGCACAGTGGATTACATTGATGGACCGTATGGCTTGGAATCTGAAAAAAAAAGGGAGAGAGGGAATTAGGGAGAAAGGAGACTAATAAAAGGCCATGAAAAGAGGAGAATAATAAGCAATGTAGTGGGTGAGTGAGCGAGGGAAGAGACAACGGGGAGAAAATGATGAAGTGAGAGGTGGAAATTAGGGAAGACAGTCGACCAGACGGACAGAAGAGGAGAATGAAGCAGCAGAAACTCCTGCCAGCCTGTCTGCATCCTAAACACTCCGGCGGAAGAAAAGGATAGTGTTGACTCTGTGAGAACCCCTTTGATAAACATGGCTACTTAAATAGAAACATGCACCACATTCTCCCAAACTCCTGGGAGGATAGAACTGACATTTCACTCCTGCTTCTCTGTCAGTTAGTTCTGGCATTTCAAGGAGAAGGAGAAGAGAAGCCACAAGTGTTTCCTAGCAACAGTTCGCTGCAAAAACCTCCTCCTCCTCCTCCTCCCACCTGCTCTCCTCCACACACACACACACACACACACACACACACACACACACACACACACCCTCCAAAACTCCCTCCTTCCCCGAGATACGAGTTGCAGCAATGCACCACTTGCTTTAGACCTGAAATACATTCTAATTCTCCCGACTCTCCCTCCCTGCCTCTCCCTCCTGTTCCCTTCAGCAGACTGCCAGGCCTGCATCAAATGACATTCAGGCCGCTGTCATCTGGAAAGAAAAAGCACACAAGCAGGCATGTGAAGGTTGAAGGTTGAAGCAAACGCTGGCAGACAGCACGCTGAAAGAAACGCGGTGATATTTCAGCTTTTGCGAGCTGAGCGGACGCCGGACGCGAGGCACCGGTTGGATTTTTTCACCAACTCTTTACGGCTCAGGTGAAGGGAACGCCTCACAAAAAACAGGCTTGAGAAAAGGCTCTGTGGTGAAACTGCTCTGAGGCTCTAAATCAGCTTTGGCAACACGGCAGCCCCAGTCACACCCACTTGGCTCTGTTGATTTGTAAACATATTCGTGGGGCTTGGGGAGCGGGTGTTTAGCCAGCCTGAGCAGACAAACAGAGCGCCGGAGGGTATGGGATGAAGTTGACGATGCAGCCGGCCGCAGACAGGGGGCACCAGAGTCTAAATAATTTGTCCTATTAAAAGGCACGTCCGTGTCTGCCACAGGAGGGCTTTCAAAGGGCATTAATGGATGAACTGAAGCCTGGCCACAAGCCTTTGTCTCCCTCTCAGCTTGTGGGGGAACAAAACAATAGCATTCAGGCAGAGAATATCCTCTAACATATACGAATGTCAATCCAGACTCTCATATAAACCTACAGTTAAAAGTCAGCGAGAGAACAAAGACAAATGTGACTGAAATCTTAAGGCCCCAGCAGCCTCGCAGGTATGAGATGGATGGCAATATTATTGAAGGAGAATCTGAAGGGATGTGTGCATTTTACACAGCTTGAAGTCTAGAGCACTTTACATTCCTCCCACAAGGACAAAAATGGTATAAAAAGGACAGTTGAAGAAGTAATAACTCATAATAGTGTCTGTGTTCGTCCAGTAGGGACGGACCGGTTATCAGCCAACATCTGACATTTTTCCGATTATTAGTATCTGTATTTTTGTTGACCAATTTATGATAAATTAATAACTGCTACTTCAGGTATGATGCAGCCTCCTCTCTCTGTCCGTAGTCACTCTGTGGCCTCACAAATGTCTCTCAAGCAAAGACTGCAAAAAGTGAACAAGAAATACAAGCTGTTGCCACAAACCAGGAAATTACCTTCAGACAGTGGCTAAGGCTATGCTAATGGCTAGCGGCTAAGTTAGAAGGCAGCCACAGATTAGCCTGAAACAGAGTCTGGACAACAATAATTAAACATGCTTTAACATTGTATTATTAATATTATGCTATAATTAATATTATGCTATAATATTAATAATGCTTTAAGATCTGGACCTTAATGAGCAATAAAAGTGACAGAACAGTGAAAGATTAAGAAAACAGAGAAGAACAGCAGACACAACTGCAGGAGACAAACGCATAACACATACACTACCTGCCTAATATTGTGTCGATCCCCCTTGTGTGCTCAGAAATGCTCTGAACCATTGGACATGGACAAGAGGACCTCTCTGGGTGTCCTATGGGGTCTGGAACCCGGACGTTGGCAGTGGATCCTTTGGGTACTCTGGCTTGTACAGTCGGGCCTCTGTCAATCAAACTAGTCCCACTGCATCCTGTTGATGCTTGATCAGAATGGGGTGTAGGAAGTTTGGAGGTCAAATCATCATGTTGGGTCATTGTCATGTTCCTCAGCATGTTCCTGATTGTTTGATGTTTTTTCCATGTGGTAGGGTGCATTTTCCTGTGGGTGTAGGCCAGTGACATTTGGGATTTCCATTTGCATGAGGGAGTGTGTTTGTTGTGGGACAATGTTTATTTGGGTGTCTAAGTCTCATCAAAGGCAAAATCCAAGGTTTTCCAGCAGAACAGCACATAGTACCAATATGATCAGTGTCATTCATTTCACCTGTCAGTAATCATAATGTTGTGGCTGATCGGTGTATATAGATTTGTGTTTCCATTTGAATCATAGTTTGTATGTGGTATTATCTGAACAGTAAGAAAATGTTGTGGCTGATCAGTGTATAAACAGAGGAGAGTGTTCTAATTCACTCATTCCTAGTTCTGTGCTACATATTCAGTTATTACCCTTATTAATGAAGAAGCCTCGTTATGAATGACAGGTTATCTGCTATAACATGCTGGTAAAACATTATATTTAATGTATATCGGTTCCAAATATTGGTTATCGGCCTTACTTGATCAAAAATAATCGGCATTGGCATCAACACTGAAAATCCTACATGAGTCGATCCCTATCATCCAGGGATTCATCCTATAATCATGCTGCGTGTGCGCATCGTAGCTTTTGTGTTCAAACACATGGCCCCATTTAACACTTTACCTTGTAACATTTCCTTCATATGGATGCACAATCTCCATTCTTATGGGAACTAGTAGAGCCCAACAAATACAGATGTGAAGGAAAGAAAACTCGAAGTCACTGATGACAAAGTAAAAGTAGTTCATCGGGGAGAGAGAGAGAGTAGGGGAGAAGGGGAGCTCAGACTTTAAAGACGGAAGCCTTTGAACTATGCATGAGTGGACATAACAGCGGCAGTGATTGTGATAGGCCAAAAACGATGAATGTCTCACATGCCATGCCCAATCATGTATGGATCAAAGCAGGGTTTGGTGATTGATAGATCAGCGCGGGAGGAGAGGGAGAATATCAAACGCAGCGAGGGGGTTGGCTAAATCACATCCCTTTCGCTTTGATGAGGAAGAACGCAGAGGTAGGCAGCAAAAGATGAGGTGGAAGTGTGGGAAGAAATGAATTAAGGAGAGAGCGAAGTCACTGCTGGCAAATATGGCAGTCAGTCACATCATCTTCACAGTATCTGATCCCAGCTGGGTGGCGGAAAAAAGAAAGACAGAGGACATCTTTAAACTGCTGCTTCCTTAGAAAGTTTGACTCAGGATCTCTTCTTTCATGGAGCCTTCATAATAGACACACTCTAGTTTTTTGGAAACAGCAAGCTATCACAAAATCCTCACAAACCCCAGCCAGGAGAGTGCGGAATAATATTTGGCACTTGGTAATGTTGGGGATTTATCTGCAGAGGGGGGAAATGAGGCAAAGTTATTCTGTTCATCACGAAGCGTATCCCAGGTGTTAGATGCGGTGAGCGCAGCCACAGCGGCCACCGGATCGATTAGCCTGCGCTGTGAGGCTGCATTGATGAGCGAACAACACAGGTGACCCCCATTTTCACTTCCAATATTGTTGTTGAAAACTCACACGGGGGAAATTGACTTCCATAAGTGAGGACAATACATTGCAAAGTAAGTTCCCATCCAGCTCCTGCTCCCATCGAAGCAACGTCTCGTTTAAAGTCTGTTCATTAAGAAGCACCTAATTACACCCACATTATCTATAATTACAGTATTTTTACATCACGCTTCCCAGATAAAACTCCTTTAATGCAGCTTCAGTGTATAATTAGCATCGGTTAACTCCTACTGCACACATACTTAGAGAGAAATTGATACTAATACACCTGTCCAGCAGACAGATAAAAAAATACTACAGTAGTATCTCTAAAGTTACACAAAAAAAAAGGATAAATCACTCCAAGATTATTGCTTAACTAAATACTATACGCTGAAACCCTGCTGGGATAATACATTCTGCCGAACAGTACATTTTATGGATAAACAAGACAAGAAACTGTGAAGGGTTTGCTTGAGAGGGCTTCCAAGGAGCAACTGATTTGACTCAGCAACAGCAAACTGCTCAAAATAGCCCTCCTAAAGCCACTGCTGCAATGACATAAAACCTGCAAAGCTCCCTGAAGGAGCCCCGTTTCATTTCGGTTCACCTGTCTTCTTTGACTTTCAGTTTGTTTTGAATCTCAATCTCTAATCCCGACGAGCAAAAGGAGGATACGTCCTTCAAGCGGCCTCAAGAACAAAGCAGGGGGGGGGAAAGTGGGAGAAGCAGAAACAGGACAACGTAGAGGGTGGAGCAGGAAGGCAGAAAGTTCGCAAGTTGTCGTTGTTGTTTTTCTCTTAATATATAAAGATAACCTAGCAACCTGGTTCTACATTAGTCTACCCAGCAGAATAATGTGGATTTTAATAGTTAACTATAGCACAAAGGAATAGCAGTAAAAGGGTTCGCCTGTATGGGCAGTACATGTTAGTGGAATCAGTTCTTTGTTGTTTGGTCTTTTTAGAGTATCTACAGCCATTTATACATGGCTGATAAGTTGAATATTAGGTGTGGGAAGGTAGTCTAAAATGGAGATATATTCAAATGATTGATTTTTAATGATTAATAGCTTATATGAAAACTGATGGATTTTCTTTTATTGCTATAAATATATCATTAAATGTGCTTCTTCAGTATTTTTATTGCTAAGAGTTGCTTAAATTCAACTTTATTTTTAGAATGTCCTCATTAAATTGTCCTTCTTGTGTCCTAATTGCTTCTACGGACATGTAAGACAGACTAGATGTTGCATTTGGCCACCCGTCGATGTCTTTTGACACGACTGCAATCCATCATCTCAAGAAAACTCTGGTGTAAAAAAAAAAAAAAAAAAAACTCCTTCCCTTTCTCCGTCTCGTCTTTCTTCTCACAGTGGCGGAGATGCTCAGATTTACGCTTGGCCAGAAGATGGCAGTAATAATCCACCAGAGGAGGCCACCGAGGCAGGCAGAAGGCACGTTGCAACAGCAGGAATCTCATAGGTTAATTACATAGCACTCTCATGCCAGGGAACGTGATCATTCAAACGCTATCTAACTGGATAGAGGCACAGAGAGGGAGATCGGGGGAGAGAGATAAATAGAAAATGTGTGCGAGAGAGAAGGCAGGTTGAGGAGGAGGGGGGGAAAAAAGAGAAAAGTTTTGTTTTGCTTGCTAATAAATGTGTCACTGTGTTTGCTCGCTAATAATCACCTCCACTCAATTTGTTGGTACAGTTTTCAGTGGCTTCTTTTTCCGTCTCTGTCCACGTAATTACAAACAAGACCTGGGAGAGCTGATGGGCCAATTTAAACAGAACCTAGTGACCTGCCTTGACAGAGGGTAAGTGGAGAGTAAGATCCAATCTTCATACTGTTTTATCCAACACAACATACGAACCCACACACATACACAGATACATGGGGATGACAATTTGTGTGCCTTACTCATAGGAAGAGCCGCACTGAGGATGTGGATGTGGATGTCAAATACACTTTCCTACCATTGCCCCAAGAGACTTAGTAGTTAATTAATGGTTAGCCATTGTAACTGCCAACACTTGTTCAACAGTATCAATAAATAAATAACAGGATAATTAAAGATTAGATTACGGGATTAAATGTTTGATGCTGTTGACTGGAAGACTACGAGCACTGGGAAGATAAATTATGCAACCAAACACATCACTTTCCAATCTATTGTATGAAACATTTAGCTAACACTTCGTTTCATCTGCACGTCATACTCAAATGTCTTTGAAACATCTAGAGGTTACGGTAATTGTTTGTCTTGTACTAGTGTCCCTGAAGAGATCCCTTTTAAAAGCAGCTTAAATAGAAGTGAAGTGGAAATAGTCTGAATTTTGTGCAAAAATGCATTCAATACAAACACGAGTAAACAGCCTGCTGGCCAGTATGGACTAGAAATACAATACATACAGCAGATTGGAATAAGTTGCACCTACCCTCAAATGTAAGCAAATAAACATATTTTGTTCAATAAAAGAAACTACTTTAGAGACTTAACTAATAGTTAAGACTCAATCTGGTGTCAATACCTTGTTATATAAGCTCTTGTGGTGGTGGATGGCATTTCACTAAGGTGTTAGTGGAGTTAACTGAATGGATAAAGGCACTGCAATTAGTGATTATCACCTAAGGAGGTCAATGAGAGGAAGGGTACTTTCAAGGTTGCTTGCTTAGATGGAATGAACAGCCAATACAAAGATGGCAAAACTGACATGGGCGGATAGAACAGGAACAGATCCATGCACAGTTGGGGTCTAGTTAGATTATATTTTAACACTGACATGATAAAATGCAGTTTACCTATCTACTTGTCTATTTACACAGTACACACAAAGGGATTCATGTTTTTTAATATCATTCCAGGTCACAGTTAACTTACTTAAACTTTGCCCACTGCGTCTCCTGTCTTGTTTTGGCAGTCAGTGATGACAACATGCTTTGCATTAACACCAATGGGAAGCAGTAGACCACCATAGCTTATCATATTCAGTGTAGAATAATAGCAGCAAGCAGGAACAAGACTCTTCGGCTAACACAGAAGGGGATGATTCAGTAGCAACTATATCAGGTTTAAAGGGTAGAATTTAGTTTTTAGTTAAACCCCTGACATCTAACTGGCCCCACACCATTTTTTTTCAGTTTCTGTCCTCGCCACATAACCTTTCAGTGTAAAGCAATTTCCCTCAAAGATCATGTGATGAGATCTCTGCAAGTGTATGAAAACTTAACACCACGCCCACTACAGCTTTGAAAAGCTTGCGGTTGCTCGATCAAACTCACTCCACATTTTCACTCGATGGATTTCGTCTCTGTAAGCAGGGAATATATAAAGGAGGAAAATAGTTTCATCATGCCTACCTTCCAAAACAGCAGCACTCTTAAAAGCCACAAAACAAATTAAAGTTTCCACTGCCGTGATCGACAGCTAACATCCCTACAAGGTCACACAGACCTTGTATTGATCCGGCGTCCTTAAGCAATCTTGACCATAATACTGGAACATTTTAGCCTCAGCAGTTCTTTCCAAAGATACCACAAAGACGAGACATCAGGCCCTAGATGTCCTCAATATTGTTGAAGAAAACTCGACAAAACCCAACAAATGATACAAATGAACCCTAAATAATAGAAAGTTAATCAGAAAACTAGGTAAAATGCTTGGTAATTTTGCTGTTACAAGTTTACAGACTTCAGATGAAGCTTCCTATTGCAATCTACAATCTTAATAATAACACATTTTTTCCACCACTTTGTCCTGGTTCAGTTCATGAAAAAACTGTGTTGTGCAAAATAACAAACTGCAAAAGATATACAGTAATCCATACACTTCATAATCATCCATTGCTCTGTTGGTTTGATTCAATGTTTTAATTAACTTTGTACAACCAGTAATGATGAAACCAGCTCTTAAAGGGCAGGATGAAAAGAGAAATAAGTAGAAAAATGTGAAAACAATGTTTGTACAAGATTATATAGATAATATAACAGGTGAAGTGAATAACATTGATCATATTGGTACTATGTGGTGTTCTGCTGGAAAACCTTGGATTTTAACATCCATGTTGATCAGACTTAGACACCCAGATAAACATTGTCCCACAACAAGCACACTCCCTTATTTAAATGGAAATCCCAAATGTCATTGGACTATCCCTGCATGAAAATGCACCGCACCACATGGCAAAAACGTCAAACAATCAGGAACATGTTGAGGAACATGACAGTGGCCCAACATGTTGATTTGACCTCCTACACCCCATTGTGATCAAGCATCAACAGGATGCAGTGGAACAGGTTTGATTGACAGAGGCCCCACTGCACAAGCCAGAGTACCCAAAGAATCCACTGTCAACGTCCTGGTTCCAGACCCCATAGGACACCCTGAGAGGTCCTCTTGTCCATGCCCAATGGTTCAGAGCATTTTTGAGCACATAAGGGGGACCAACACAATATTAGGCAAGTGGTCATAATATTATGCCTGATTGGTGTATTGTGCACTGTATGTTTTGTGGCCATGTGCATATTTCTAACAGTGCATAGACACATCAGAAAGAAAGAACAGAGTGAAACAAGGTAGAAGTTTAGAAGGGATAAAGCTACAATGTGTGCTAATGGTCCTACAGACTAAAAGCTAGAAGCGGCCATTGTTAACAGCAGTCATTAGTGTCACCACAGTCAGACATAAATAGTATAAAAGAATTCACAGGGGCACCTTTTTTGCCCATTTAGCACAGAAAGCATTGACCAACTTGGTGAAGAAGCTCAGTATGTATGAGAATGTATCCCAATTATGCTGTACTCCCATGGTAGCAATGTTCTTTTATCCCCATGCAGGAAAAAATGTATTTTGTCATTGGAATCGCAAGTGGTTTGAATATTTTCCAGAATGGTACATAGGGGCTGGAAAATCCATCTATGTGATGATACACAAATACACTGTACGCACAAGCTCAAAGTAGGAAGTCACACAGGAACATAAGAGGCTGTTTACTAGTGAGTTGAAGCAAGTTTTTACTTGTGAGACAGTTAAAGGACAAGGTTGTTCTCTTTAAGTGCTTTATTACTATAAATATATCTGTATTAGATACAATTCAAGCTTTTTTTAAAGGTACAGGTTAAACAGACCGGCATTATTAGCAGACAAATATGACAATTTAGAATATTTTGAGGCAAATATTTTCTGATGGAGACTTGCCTAACTATTCTTGAATGTCTCTTTTGAGTGACACTTTTAAATATTGAACATAATCACACAGATGAAATGTGCAGTTCTGTATGTGACTAGATTCACATTATCATTTTGAGTCTAAGCTCCTCTATGGTCAAAAGAAAGGCAACAATTGACTGTAAAGTGCTTGAGATTTTTAATGTAATATAGAAAATGAATGACAGTAAATGGCTGTTAGCAAGTCAGCTTATGTCTTAGCACTGTAGTAGAATAAGCAAGTAGAGATTTACGACCCTCCCCTCAAAAAAACACCTTTTTTTCCCTCTTCCTCGGTCTCTTATGTAGAGTGCTTTGTGATTGTGATCGAGTTAAAGAATGTAGATAGAGACTTTGGAGTTGAAAAGAGAGGAAAAAAAGCTATGTGACAGAGAAGAAAAGGGGATCTGAGAGACCAGACCAGAGAGAAAAGTCTAAAAAAAGACAGAGAGAAACACTGGTCAATGAAATAACAATGGGGACAGGAGTCAGTGTGTGCTCTGCGGGCGGATCCTCCTCAGTTAGGAGTGCGCCGGTGGATGGGTGGCAGGGCTCCAGAGACACCCAATGAGGAGCGACATACATCACTCAGCAGTGCTCTCCACTGCACTGATGTCTGCAGTCCTGTTCTGCAAACACCTCTCCAACTTTCCCAAAAGTTCACTTCACCCAAATCTGAAGAGCACACTGATTGCTACACAGATCGAAACACTCTCAAAATTGACGAGACCCAGTGAAATGCACTACAAGTCTGCAGAGAACCCGAAGTCTCTGGCCTCCAAGTGTAAGGTATCACATCAAACAGCCCTTCTCCACACTCCCTGATCTTATCACCATTAACATGAACTGTGCATCACGCATAAATGTGATTACCGGTGAATTGCACAATTTGTGTTTTTCAAAAATTGATAAATGTCTCACAAGCTGCAGCTGTTGTTTTACCTTTGCTAAAGAGGCTGTGTTTGCAAGCCGCAGAGGAAATCAGTTTCCTTGAGATATTATATAAAAAGTTTCGGATCTATATATACACAAATGGCACAGAGGAAGCTGATGTATTGCTCTGCATAATTTTCAACCAGCAACAAATCAAGCACACGAAAGTTTGGACACCTGAATGCATCGATTCCTGCTTTGACAGGCCCCTCGAGTCGAGCCAGATTGCCTCAAACTTGAATAAATGATTTTTTTCGTTCACTCACTGGCAACACAACAAGCTGGAAACAATATTGACACGTACGGTATCATCACCTTACAATTCTGATGTGGTGAAAATGTTAGCAAAAAGCTGCTTATTCACACTGAGCAAAGGCAAAACAGTTTAATTAATTCTGATTCCTGTTTGTGTCCTTCTGACGTGATAAGTTCACTCTTCATTTACCTCTGCTTTTCTCTGTTCACACTGCTGCGGGACATTTGTGTTTGGCTGCTAAATACTCATTTGTTTTGTCACACACTTTTGTCTGTGTGCCACTTTGTGATGGCCAGGTAGAGTGCAGCGGATTCATAAAAGCTTGCTTTGATAAAAAAAAAACACCTGCTGTGCCTGAGAGTAAGAGAAAAAAAGGTTGCTGCCAACTTTAAACTGAGCTAAAAAACAATGCAATGTGTGCCTTAAATCCAAAACAAACACCCAAAAGGCTCTAAAAAGTCCCGCAGAGCTGCACAGTCAAATGATAATTCAGTATCTTTGCCATCAGGAGCGACCCCTTTAGCATTATACATAGCTATTGATCCACTGTTAATATAAAACTATTGATTGACGCCATGTGATGTAAGTGTATATTAGTTTTGATTACATGCTTGTTTGTTAAGTGGCCAATTCAATGGTTTGCTGAGCATAAATTAAGCAACACTAATGTCAAGTGTCAAGCAAGATTTGACATGAAAACACACGCCTAATGGGTCGGCAACGCACTGACGGAAATAAACCTGAGATGAGAGGAAAAGGTGAACTAACGACTTGATCAATTAATTCACTCAATCACGCTTCACAAACGTCCAGCGGGTTTGGCCTGTGGTCTGTGAGATGTTTTTCAAGACTCTTAAAATAAATAATATGTCATGTACATGGTATAATTAGAGCAAAACAGATAAAGTGTCGATAAACTGCAACATGAGCGAATGCATTAAGAGTGTAGCTGACTTGGCCCCATGCTGTTGTGCATGTGATTACATGCTCATAAGTGATTTTTGGTGATGATAATCTATTCATGGTTGCTGGGCAGCATTGGGGGAATAAATGGTGACACCAGGAGGAGGTGGAGCGTGTTTGAAGGCAAATAAATTGAAGTTGGCAACTGACCCATATAAAACGACAAAGCTAGCAGTAATGCATTGTCTAATGATCCTTCACGTGCTAATAAGAAATGACAGATGGAAAAGCCATACTTCATTAATGTGATCTCAGATAGACAGTGCTAACAATTAAAAAGGGGCACAGGGGTCGTGCGACATAAGTGAACTTTCCATACTTCAACATCAGCATGTGTCGTTATTATCTCAAACCTCAATTAGGCTTCTCAGCGTATCATATCCCAGCTGAACACACATGAAGCTGCACTTCAGTAGTTACCTCAGGACTGTGAAATCAGTGGGAGTGCACCTTGTACTCCAGCTCTTTTTACTTAAATATACATATTTTTTCCCAGTCGGACAGAAAATGTGTTAAAGGTGAAAGAGAAATATGCTAAATTGACTTATCTGCCTGTGTAGTAGGGGGATTCTGGATTAAACTATTAGATTTATCAGTGCACTGGGTGAAAAGCAGGGACACACCTGAGCCTTTCTGCCTTCTGCCAAATGCTAGTTGGGAAAGGCTTCAGGTCCTGTGACCATGAAAAGGATTAAGCTGGTGGGGAGAAAAAAAATGACTGAATGAATGAATAAAATGATACTGAGATATTGAAAGGATGGATTTCAGGCACCATAAGATATCAAATCCTTCACTGGACTGGCATTCCACCGAGGGAAGAGTTAAGATACTCCCTCACCAAAATCACACACACACACACACACACACACACACACACACACACAGACACATGTGAGCACGCACACGCACACACATGATCATCAGACATGTATAAGGTGCACACAACAGTAATATTCTATCATACATTTGTGCTCACTCACACAAACACTGCATAAAGCGCACACTCTTACACATTCACACACGGAAGCATCATATCTCTGCTGTTCACCTTGACTTAGCAGAAGGCTGCCTTCATAAATCCCTCCTTATCTCAGGTCTCAAATGCATCCAGATATATGACCGTGGAATCTGACTGAAATATGTAACACTATCAACAGCGGTGATGGGCAAGCCCTTCCTCACGGATGCGCGCGGTCGTGTTTCCATCACTTCAGAGGACATGACTGACATCAATTTCCTGGAGACTTATCCTAACCCCAACCATAACTGCTATTGTCTCATCCCCTAAGCGTTCATGCTAAAATGTAATGATTTACATAATGAGGAGTAGCTTTTTCTTCCAAAAAACGGATACGAGTCCCTTCAACATTAGTAATACAAGTACACAGACACACACAGACACACACAGACACATATGTACGGACAGCGGAGGAGTTGTGAAACAAGTGTTAATTTCACCGATAAATTGCAGTGTTGTGGTTAACGTCTCTGTAGTGACACTGTAAATTGTTTGCTGTTGTAGAAACACTGGCTGTGCTGCTTCCATTGTCTAAATAGAGCCCATTATCAGTCATGATTAAGTTACTTGAAAACTGCTGTTAATTGATGATTAAATATTACTCGCAGTTTGTTTTATCGCAAAAGCAATCAGCTGCATTGTTTGTTACTTTACTTTTGTTAGTCATATTCCATCAAAGGTACCTTTTAATGCCTAATCATGTAACACCACATGGTTTAACGAGCAGCCAGCTTATACTTAGAGACATTCACTGCCTGTCGCTAGATAATTGAATGTTTGACCAGCTAATTTAAGCTCACTTGTATAACATAAGTGGACCACAAGTGCTGGTCACACAGTAAACAATGGCACCTACATGCCCCCCAGTTCTGAATAAGACTCTGGATTTTGTGTGATGTCGCATGATCAACATCAGAACATGCTTTTTTGTGCCCACTTGCAGGTGCGCATTTGCGGTTTCACTGTAGACCTGACTAAAAAAAAGAACGGATAAATCACTTCAAGAATGCACAAAGAGCATGCTCATCATTTGTCTGACATTCACAGGGTTGTGCATCTCAGGGAGAACTTTCAGTGCAAACAAACGAAGCAAGGATAATACAAGATTTTTTTGGCCGCAGCACCGCAATTGTCATTGCGTACCTGCCAGACTTGGCTCCCTGTGACTTTGTGATCTGCCAGAAAATAAAATTCAGGCTGAAAAGTTGCTATTTTGACACGGCAGAGGACATCCAGTGCCTGTAAGAGATGGTACATGACTCGCTTACAGAATGGGACAGGAGTTTTGGAATATTCCAAATGTGGCTGGAGCACTGGGAGCAGCGCATTGCTGCATGAGGTGACTACATTGATGGCAGTGTGTTTGGTGGTGGATAAATTTAAATAAACAGTTTTTGCTTTTTATTGACAGCTTTTGATCGCACCCCGCCTACTGCACTGTGTTACTTTGGAATTAGGAGATACTTTTCTCCTCTTCTAGTAGAGGCCTTTCCCACCAAGCTGACAAGTAACAAATCAGCTGAAACAGAGATAGATCAAACTGGTGTTGATTGATACATCAAACTCCAATAATAAGAATTATTAATTGCCAAAGTACTGTACCACAGTACCACTGTGATTAGTGACACTAACATAATTACTCTTATTAATTAGTTTTATACTGTAATCTCTTACACGACTTTGAAAAAGTAAACACATTACTCGAATGCATTACTGCCGATTGTTAATGTGCACAAACTGACCTCTGCTAACGTTCACATACAGGCTTCTAAAGCAGACCCACATGTGAAGTGTTTTGTGATTTATCTCCTTCCGTGTGCCTGTTTGTCTGTACATTAAATCAAGCAACCCGAGTTGTGATGATGCATGTGGAAGCTCAACTGCTGGTCAATGAATATCATAGATTACATCATGTACTTTGACATTCATGAAATACCGGCAAGTAAATTGTACAGGTGTAGTATAAATCTGCTGGATGGTTGTATATCTGATATCTCCCACTGTCCCTTGTGATTTATTTGACCTATGTTGTTATTATGTGTATCTGTGTGTAATATTTTCTTAGGACATAGTCTTACTTAGATACTCTGAAGAATAAACATAAAGATTCACTGATATTCCCATTCTGAATATTGCATATCTGTTAAAATATGTGCATGGTGTTGTGTTAATACTGTCCAAAAGTCCTATCTTAACATATTCAATGTTCAACCTGTCAGACAATCAAAAAGACGCTTACACAGGAACACCTTCTCCCTTAAGGCCTATACCAACAATTCCCTACACAGAAAGGAGTAGATGAAACGAAGAGACACGTGTGTGAGTAGAACAAGGTCGGTCAATACACCTGGGAACCCAAAGCTTCGACTGCTAACTGGCTGATTGCTGATGCAGGTCCTGCTGACTACCTTAAAAGCAAGAGCCATTGTTGGGGGAACGGAAGGAAGAGCAATAAGGTGGGAGCAAGAAAGAAATTAGATGTTTTAAACTTTGAGAAGAGGCAAGAAAGTCAATCTTTAAAATGGAAGGTTAGAGTTGAACTTCAAATTTAGGGGAAAAGTTCCAAGGGCACAGAAAAGGGTGGGGGGTTGGGGTGTGTGTGTGTGAGAAAGCAGTGAAAGTCAGATGTGCTCAGAGGGCATGCAGTGAGAGTATCAGAGCACCAAGGGATAAGAAGAGCAGGAAAGTAGGGAGAACACAGGTAGAACACTGAGGTTGGAGGCCTGGCATCCAGTGGGACAACCCACCTGCAGAGCAAAGCCACTGGGCATTGACACTGCCCCTTCCATGATTAATAGGGTTGTCATTTATGACAAATGCTGCACTGTGTACGTGACCTACTTCAAGATAGGAGAAACCCAACATCCCTCCTTCTCTTGCATCTCTTTCCCCCTTCTTTCTCCCTAAGAGAACCATCTACCCCCCTACAACAACTCTCTCCCCTGCTTTCTTGTTGCTGGGGTTCTGCCAATGTTCTGTCTTTATTTGGGGCTGTAAAGATCCTCTACACTGACTGTTCCACCGGATTGCAGAGGGACTGTCCCAGGTAGGACATTGTTGACTCTCTGAGACAATAAAGTCCCTTACTGACAGACTGCATTCCCGACCGACATCAGTGCGGGGAAAACCGGCACAGATGTTCTCTGCCAGAGTTCTGCACCTTATTGCATCCCTGAGAGGAAAACACGCAGAAAGTTCATGAAAATGCAAACAAACAAATGAGCAAAATAATGAGAATAATAATGGTGCGTTCTATGGGTAAGCTTAATTACTAGGCACACTCGAGATTGCAGATGATTCATAAAGTGCTTCCTGCTACGGTGAGCAGTTCAGGTGAAAAAAAAAAGAGCAATTTGCACACACCTAACCTTTAATGTTGCAACTCCCCGGAGAGGCTATAGAAAGTAAATAGCTTACAACAGGTTATCTATGAACTCCGAAAAAAAATCCCGCTCATTCTCCATGCACACTCACATTGATCCAGTGTGCTCTCCATTTCACCTCTTTCATCATTTCTCTTCTGTAGCAGGAATACATTTTGAGGCGCTCACCTATCAAGCAGCTCGTTCTATTGTGGCTGTCTGTGTTTGCTGCAAGGCTGCTAAGTTCACTGAGAAGGTACGCACACTATCAGACTCCACGACTTTAAATAGAACTGTCTGTCGGTTCTCTGCCTTCGGTACTCTTATGTAAGCACGAAGAAATGCAAATAATAATATATATAATGTTTAACTTTTTATATTAAAAACCCACCATCAATGTAGACTGCAAATATGTATTCCGTATATTATGATTACTTGCACTATAGCGTAAAAGCAGCTTATAACTTACAATAATGTTTGTGTTTTTGTACTGAGGACCTTTTGTTCCATGCAGGTTGGCACACCCTGAGGGAGGCTGATCTCAGAAGAACTCCACACAGCCAGAGAGGTATCAAAACTAGACACAGATGTAGAACTGCGGCATATAGTTCCACCTCTTGGGACAAAACTCGGGAACTTAGAAATATCAGCTTTGTCTATAAAGCTCATCGTAGGGTTATGGCTTCAGTACAAGAAGATCATCATGGGTCCAATTTTGTCACTGAATCTCGGTACCAGAACAAAACCATTTTTCACTATTATCTTTAAATCAATTACAACTAGTAGGCATTAATTTGCAGGTACAGGCTCAGAGCCAGTTCTTGGCACAGGCAGAGCATGTTAGCCAGATACAATGGGTAGCAGGGGACATTGTTTTATACAACTTTTATTGCATTTAGGGCAGAATCTTAACCTTTACTGTGTTAGATTAATGGTTTACTCTTCCAGTGATAGCATTTTACAACTGTTAAAGTGCAATTCTGGTTCACAAACTGGGCAAAGTGGGCACCTGCTCAAGAGCCCCCGAACTCCAGGAACCTGAAAGTTTTAGTGTTACTGTGTGTAAAGTGTTCTGTGCTAACATAATTAAAAGTTGTTTGGAAATATGCAAAGCTCAATGTGAATGCAGAATGCCAAGCATTGTGCTTCTAGGTTGCATTGTTATACATTAAATATTTGATTAATACAATGAGCACACGAAAAAGAGAATTCAAGCAGAGAAAAACTGAAAAGTGCAAAAATTGGGTGCAACAACAGCCCAGACACTCTTTTTTTGCCTCTAGGGTCCACATTGCAAATTCCTTCAGCCATGGCAGGTTTTCTCTATCCTGCAATCTCACCATTTAGAGATGCTAGATGGAAACAATTTGACCGTGAAATCCTTGTCACCAAATAAAAGGGGTCAAGTCTAGTTCCATGCTCCGAAGACACACAGCAAGGACAACTGCCTTGGAGAATAACTGTTATTGAGTGTGATACCGTGAAATACACAGTACACAATAATAAGTCCGTCATCCTGTGTTTTTACCACTAAGTAGAATTAGACACAGTGTAATTTTCAATAATTGCTTAGTCCTTATCACTAAGAATGTAACTGAAGTTAATGACCCTAAATTTCCTCTAAAAGCAGTAATATGACAACTCAAATCAGTGGCTGTTTGTAGGTGCTGACTTATTTACAAAAGTTAATGCTGTTTCACTCCTTAAAGAAATAAAAGCACATCTGGAGGTCATTGTAATTTACTGAAAACAGTCAAAGTCAGAGCACACATCTTTAATATCAGTGTATTCACCGTTTGTAGCAGAGGAATATAGTATAAGTCACAGAGTAAAACAAGGAGAAAATCGGATTTGTTCTCAGTGAACACGCATACTTTTATAAATGTGGTACTTTGAATGCTTAGAATAAAAGATATTGCCATGCTGATAAAAATAACCTTAGGCCAAAAAACTTTCTATGGGCTTTGCTGAACTCATTACTGTCAAGGCAAGATGGACACTGTTGGGTCAGAGCAGTGGAATTAAACTAAAAAAGGGCTCACATGCATGAGTTGCTCCCAGAATTGAGAATGCTCCATTAAGATCTGATTCCGCTGCTCACCAGCATGTGGCGCTTCCAATTAAGAAGAAAAACAAACTGACACGACACAGTCATTATACTAGAAAAGTTACTGCATCTGATGGGCGACCTCACTAATGGAAAGGGTGAGAGCTGAGTGATCAAGCTGCTGCTCCTTCACACGGAGATGCGATTAGAAAGGTCCAGATAAGAGTTCAGCAAATCTGACCTGGGTCCAAACAAAGTGGATTCTGGATGCTTTGCTGAGTAAAGCTTTAGGGTGAGTTGGATTATTGTGAAGTGGAACCTAATAAGAAAACCTTCCACAAAACTTGATTGACAGCACTCTTAAAAGGTGGTAGTGTCAAGATCTAATCTAGAACTGTTTGGACTGGTGTCAAGTTTAACTAGGAGACTGTTGAGTTTACTGGCCTAGTTCATTTGGCTGATACTGGGAAACGTCAGAGTTGGTCCACTGAAGTAAGGCAATTATTTTAAAATTTGGAGATTCTATAGCTGCTAGTTATGCTGGTAGTTGACTGCAAAGCATGTATCACTAATCCTATGGTTTATCACCAAATAAAAGACTGCCTTAACATATAATGTAGCTGTCTGTGACTGTTGATGTTTTGTGTGAGAAGTTGTGGAACTCTACCCATAATTACATAAAACATGGAAAGGTTGGATAATTATAACTGTAAAATGTCAGCTGATGTGTCTTGCTCTTTTCCAGTAAGACCCTCTAAGTGAAAGAAGTCAGTACAATGTAGGATCAAAAAGTCCCAAGACTGTGTCTATAAAAAGCAAAGACCGTACCGGATTTGAATTTGGCCACTATCCCCTTCGAAGTGCTCTTCTTATGCAGTGATTTATCACTCCCAACGTTTCTGCCACATTTAGAGCCCTCCCTTGAAGTCCCATTCTGTAAGCGTGTCAGGCTCCATCTATGCTGTATGCTAAAGCTCGTCCAGCGTGTCAAAACGGCAACCCTTCAACCTTACTTTTAGGAGAAGAAGAAGCCTATTCAGCAAATTTGGCAAGTAGGGCAAATGGAAAGCAACGACCATGTTGGTGCGGACAAAAACTTCAATGTGCTGGTACTGGGCACATGCTGGCACCATGGAATCCCAGTCCTGGTCATTTATGCCAAGCGCTCTACCTAAGACCCTCAGGAAGTTAGAGAACTTAGCGTTGAAAGTCTGGCTGTGGGGGAATATGTTACAGTCCACAACCCCGTAAATATTGAGCAAACAACGAGAATCTTCTTGGTGGTGCTGATAAGACAACTTCTGTCTTGGGTATTTCCACTTCAGCAAACCTTGCTGTTTGCTGTCTGGGTTGTAGCAAATGTGTACCTGCCAGTGGCCAGATTGGGACTTCAAGAGATCCTTCAAAGCAGTGCTTCAAAGGGGAAATTTATATTGGGCACGGTTTTTGCTTTTTAAAGGCATCGTTTGGTAACTTTTTGATCACACCTTGTTTCCCACAGATGCTCACCAGTCAAAGTAAGTGTGATCCAGATGCCTTAAATGATGACAGTGTTCAGTTGAGGAGCCTGTCAGCCATCAGTCTCACTGTCTACCTTTAACGCTGTTTGAATTTTGTCCCATGCAGGCACTGATCAGTGCTTGGTATGTGCATGCATCTGTCTTTGTGCGTTGGTGTCTGTACACACCCTAACACATATGCCTGTTAGTGCGTCTCCTTGCTTTGCCTTGTGTGTGAATGTTACCTCTGTAAATATAAATGTGCATCCTTGAGCCGTGAGTGCGACCCTCGGTAAGACTTGGTGATCCATGAAGTGTGTGAGAGATATTCTGGAAGTGTATGTGCAGCGAGGGAAAAGAAAAAAAAGGAGTGACAGCTCATGTCACCCATTTCACCGGACAGTGGGGGTAGATCAGAGACAAAAAAACAAAGAGATGAGGAAGGCCCTTGCCTTGCTTTGCTCACTTGAGGCTGCCTAGAACATGACAAGTCCATTCACACATCCTGAAAAGGAAAAAAAAAAAAGACACACACACATACACACACAGAGGAATACATTGGTAGACAAGCAGACACAGAAAGAGACACAAGACAGGCTTTTAAAATAAACATTAGACTTTCATCGACTGCATTCATTTTCTAACCTCTAACACCAGGGCATGCCTTCCACTGGGGAATGAGGGGGCATGTCAACCGTACTTCCTCCATAGAAGTATCAACTGGATTTTGTTGGACCTGGTTTTCACCCATTGACTGGTGGAGCATGTTGTAACCTAAGAGATGTACAACCTAAGAGGAAGATCTGGAGACACCACTTAGGCTTACTGTTGAAAAGTTGACAAGGTTCTATTGCAATATTCTTAAAAGATGCAAGACTTGTGCAAAGATAAAGCAGTAAAAACATTTATAACTTAGCTGGCTTAACCCCATTTCCTCACCTTAAAAATGTATCTTTAACAGAACAAAAATTTCCTATAAGTACTTGCTGCATATATTTCGAAAGTCTAATGGTGGTCAAACTGGTAATTTGTTACATTCACACATAACCACACAATTGTGCATCCATGCAGGCATTGATCGATTTGACATCGGACACTGGGCGACATGTCATCATGCCTGTAAAGCTGAAATGACTTTCATAACTTCGCCGAGGACACTGTGCGATGGGATCTCCTAGTCTCTCTGTGGTCAACCACACCTCGACCACGACACATCATTCTCCTCATGTCCTCCCCTTCATTTTTCTCCTTTATTCCCTCACTACTCTGTCATGTGCCTTTAGTCCCTTTATTTTTCTCTTACCAGCCATTTATGTTATTTTGTCCCCTCTTCTTCTTACAACCCCACATTTCGTGTTCTCTCTCTCCTCAACTCCTGCTTCCGCTCTCCCTTCCCCTCTTTACCATATAATCCCACATTTATAAATCTTCCCTACAGCTCCCATTTAATCTTATGTATCCTGTAATCCTGTATTTATCATCCACAATGTCTGTCACCCTTCTTGGCTTTGACCTTTTCATGAGTGGGGTTTTGCATTTTGACTTGACTTGTGGGAAGAGATGTAACCAAACACTAGAATGGAGATACAGCACACTATAATAGATGGTATTGTGAGCATTTAGGTTACTGCTGTGCAGGGGAAAACTGTGTAATGTCATAAATTAATTGTGTAATGTCTCCTAACTAATTCACATTGTTTCCATTAATGATATAAGTAGAACTATACAACACAGTGCCTTTATATAATCATTATATAATGCCAAAGTTAGACTACTTAGTATTTCAGTGATCTGTTTTAATGGAGTATCAGAGTGTCACATTAATTATTTTTGTGACTTGATCTTGGTTGTTCACTATGGGCACGAGAAGATGAATAATACCAATTAGTTGCTCTTACTGTCACTGCAGTTTCAATTTTAATCAATTAAAAATGTCACTGTGGCTTGATTTTTACATTTTTTATGTGATTTTTCCAGATGTAATGAAGACTTGGCATCCAGAAAGTCAAAGACAAAACAAGATAATAAAGCAGGATTGTGCTTTAACATCCCACCACTATAATGACTGCGTTGTCTGCAGATTAGTCTGCAGATGTTTTGTCTCAAGGTTGTCTTTCAAGTTTCAAAATGCGTGGTTTTGAGTAAATCTTTGTCACTTGTGAGAGTGAGAAGTTGAAAGCGAAGTAAGATTGATAACATGTTTGTGAGTCCGATAACTCAACAGCTTCCTCAAATGAAACCCCCGGTGAAACACAAAGACCATGGATGCCCCGCACTTACTTGTGCTTAGTTGGATGTGTGCTGCTGTGATGTTCAATAATTTTTCCTCTTCAATTTTATTCGTTTTATCTTTTCTTTTTAACGGATAAAGGACTAAGGACGCACACACAAACTCCATCTCGATGCATCTGCTGTCTCCCATCACCTCCCTCTGCACTTCTTTACCCTGGCACCTCTCCACCTCCTTCACTCTCACATCACAGGAAACATTGTCCGGAGCAGACAGGGCAAGCTGTCATGATGCATCTTGAGAGACAGATTGCAATGAGCGCTGCTTCTGACATAGTAAGTGGATATAACAAAGGCCCAGAGGAGAGTCTCTTGAGCCATTGTAACTGACTAGCGTCGGGATCAAGAAATGTGACTGTGTGTTTCTGGATGTATGCAGTGAGGCGGCGAATGGAAGATCAGTCAGGAGAGCTTTGTTGCCACTTGAAAGCAGTTTCCCTGTGTTGCCGTCTTTGCACTTGCGACACATAATTTTGCTTTGTTTGCACAGATCAAACGGACAAATGTAAAGCAAAGGGAATTCAATTTATTTGGACTAAAAGCTAACCTATTAAATCCAAATTAAGAATAAAAGATGGCGTGACAGGGGAGGGCTTCGTAAAACCAAATGTTGACAGACTTTGTTTTTCAGATGTGCTGAAATTGACTATTCAGCATGACAATGTGAATTTAAAAGGGCACAGCGCTGTGAGGCTGCATAAAAGCACCAAAAAGGGATAGGCAGTCTTTGCTCCTTGGTTGCTATGGATACAGCTGGTGTGAAATCTCTCAAACAGCGAGCAGTCATCAAACGTGCACTGTCACCGCAGCCGTATTGATCACATTATGCTTCTAATACACATGTGTGGCTAGTTTTACTGACATAATGTTGCAGTTTGTGACAGAAATCTGTTTGTATTCAGCACCTGATCTACAGCTGGGACTGAGATCAGGAGGCAGTGTGCTCACTTTAGCACAGTTCAGCAGCGAGATGTTCAGCGAGAGCACAAAATAGGTGATTTGGGCTCAACTAAAGACTGTTTTGGATATTGAGTAATGTATTCTTTATTGTTTTATTGCACCTGGAATGACATAAAACTAATAAAAGCAGCAAGTGATCACAGTGGAGACCCTTAAAGTACGAGTATGTAGTATTATTTTTTCTGTTTATCGGCTAAATGAAGCTTATGTGTACGTTCAATGAGGACGATCTGTTCCCTCCGTTCTGTGAATAGATACTACCCTTGCTGCTGTATATTCTTCAACACTTCCCACGCTGTCCAAATCCCTTCATTCTCAATTTTAACTCTTGTCCAATGATCTATCTGCCTGCTCTGTCCAAGCTGATCAGCCTTAGGCCCTGCTCTTTAAATTCATTGTAATTCTGTCAGTCTTCTCCCCATCTCGATCTCACCGGGGTCCTCCACAGTCTCCATCAGCCATCCGCTAATTCTGCTCCACCACCACCAGTGTCGAAACTCAAAGGGGCTCCTGTCCTTATTTCTTACCTTCATCTCTGATTCTGTCCCTTGCCACTGGAATCTAATTAGCAAAATACTATTATTCAGTATGCTCATGCCTCTGCAATAAAATTTACTTTCAACTTCCAAATGATCTTATTAAGCTAATCATTTTGGGAGAACATAGTGCTCCTCCAAGACTTTCATGACACCTCCACACTGCCTTGGAAACTGAAGGCCTCAGGGAATGATAATCCTGCAATGTTTAGATTTAATTATGGTGCACTGAGAGGCATTTCTCCTCTCAAACACTTCTTGTGCTGAATGGATAGCAAAGTGAGGCGATTACACAATCATACTTGGTTATCATGTTTTTTTCCACGTATTACTTTCAAGTTCCTCTCTTACATATAAATGCAATTATTAAAGAGATAAACTTTGAAAAAAACATGCTAAAATAATAGATGCCATAAGCAAGGCAGAATATTTAAAATGTGCGCTGATTTTGCACAACAGACACGTGAGACTAAATAACAAAGCAACCGTCGTTTGCAGATGTTGTCTTTTGTTGTCTTAAGCATCTGGTTTTTGACGCTGTTCTAATTTCTGCCTCCGTTTCGTCAGCTAAAGTATTTAAAATGTAGAAGTAATGCAATTTATAGTAAGTAATAATTCACACATATTTAAGTAGTGGGAAATAAAGTCTTCATGACAAATTTCAAAATAAAAGCTCCAGTCCACAAAAAGATCAAATGTTGAAAAGGCTAGGAAAAAAAACCAACTTCAGGAAATGCTTGTTTGTGCACAGTCGAATAAACACTTAAATATACCACGCTGGCACTTTCCAACTCATGCATACATTACTTAACTGCAATTTATTAAACAATAAATTTCAACGATCGGACTGCACCAAAGAGGATTCATTATATTTTGCTGTTGCGGTGGCATAATTAGTTTATGCTTCAATTTTATGTTATCATGTATTAATACCTGTATCTTGTGTCAATATGTGTGAGGATACCTCATCACAACCGAATTATCCCTTCAGGGAAAAAAAATGTAAATTTTCTCTCCCTGTCTTTGTCTGATAGCTCTGGGACGATGAAGTGAAAACGCCGCTCCGAGCAACATGACATTCAACTGTCCTGCCTGGAAAAAACAAGCTATGCCAAAATTCAATTCACAGGTCGCGTCCCCTCATCTGACCCCTAAAGCGAGTTAAGCGATAGTTTGAGAGCATTGTCTGGAAGATTAAATTCCCCTCCAGCTAAATCTCCTTGTGTCCTATTTGATTCCCGAGGCAAAGAAGAGAGAGACATAATCACCTTCTCAATTATTGTGTTCTGTTGCTGGGAGGGCTTGATCCTGGGTACATGAAATGCAGCGATGCCGGGAGAAGCCTAATTTTAATGAGATATTTTGTAAGCTGCACTGATTTTTTTTTAACTGATCTGAATCATCTGATTGATTTTTTGGGCTACTTTGGGGCTGCACAAGAACCTGTAAACACATCACTGAAATAATCACCTCATAAAGTTGTTAAAGTGTTGCCTTTGTACAGGAGTCATTAGGACGGAAGCAACAAAGGCCACTATTACCTTTGCTTTTAACTCTGTTTTGAGCTCCACAAAAAGAACTATTTAGCCCTATAACTGATACATTTTCCACTATTTAACCAGCTGGTTTCTGCCTTTGCTACTTAGTCCTGGGTCAGTCCTGTATCATAAAATAGTGTATAAATAACACAACATGCAGTCTCAATGACCGACACCATCCCCTTGACTGCAACACCATCCTTAACCATTTCTTGTGTCATTTTAATGCCGTAAAATGACATGCAATGAGCTTCAAATGTGCAAACATGACACTCAAAATGTGCCTCAAGTGGTGTGCTATTTCTATTTATACGCAATCCCATCACATTAGGTAAACAGGCAAAGGGAGCAATTTGGTTGTATGTAGCTGAAAACAGCATGCTGTGGCTAGACATGACATTGAAGTAGCTTCCCAGTCGGTAACAACCCTGTCTCACAAAATTTACGTTCTTATACAACTAAATCACATTTGTCATTTATGCTCTCGGAGAAACATATTATCCGCCTGAAAGGTAAGACTGTGCCGTAGGAGGAAAAGCGTCCAGTTGAAAAAAGGCTACAAAGTCCACATTGATGCTGGAGGAAACCTGTTGCATATAGTGCTGTGACAAAGTATTTGCCCCCCTCCAGAAATCTTCTATTTTTGCACATTTGTCACACGTAAATGTTTCAGATCATGAAACTAATGTTAACATAAGACAACACAAACCCAAGAAAACACAAAATGCAGTTTTTAAAGGATGATTTCACTTATTGAAGGAAAAATGCTGTCCAGTCCATCTTGCCCAATGTGAAAAAAGCAATTTGCCCCTTAGCAGCCAATCTACAAAATGATCAAATTCATGTGGCAACTGGGTTCACTTTCACCAGCCACACTCGCGTATGATCACTACCAGGCTTGTTGAATCTAAACATCACTAAATAGAACCTGTCTGGTATTGTGAAGTAGCTAAAGGGTCTCAAAAAGCAGCACATGATGCCACGTTCTAAAGAGATTCAAGAACAGATGCGAAACAAAGTCATTGACATGTATTAGTCTGGAAAATATTACAAAGTCATTACTAAGACTCTGGGACCTCAGAGAACCACAGTGAGAGACATTATCCACAAATGGAAAAAACATGGAACAGTGGTAAACCTTCTCAGGAGTCACCAGACAACCAACATTCCTCTAAAAGCTAGTCAAAATCTAACCCAGGAGGTCACAAAGAACCCAGGCGAACATCAAAAGGCCTGAGTGGTGCCTCAGTTAAGCTCCGCCTACATGATTCCACAATAAGGAAGACACTTGGTAAAAATGGCAACCAAGGTAGAGTTGCAAGGATCAAACCCCTCCTGACCAAAAAGAACATCAAGGCTCATCTGGCATTTGCAAAAAATAAAAAAAATCAATATCTAGATGAGCCCCAAGACTTTTGGGATAACATCTTGTGGACTGATGAGTCAAAGGTGGAACTTTTTGGAAGACATGGATCCCGATACATTTGGCATAAAGCCAATAATGCAATCCACAAGAAGGATATCATTCCAACAGTGAAACATGGTGGTGGTAGTGTGATGGTTTGGGGGCTGCTTTGCTTCTACAGGATCTGGATGACTTGTAATAATTGATAGAGCCATGAATTCTGCTCCCCATCAGAAAATCCTCCTGGAGATATCCACCCAAATCGTCATTTAAAAACACCATTTTGTGTTTTGTGGGTTATCTCTGTCTAATATGATATAAATAAAAATACTAGTTTGATCATCTGGAACATCTAAGTGTGAACATATGCAAAAATAGAAGACATCAGGAAGGGAGCAAATGCTTTTTCACAGCACAGTAAGTCTGCAAGAGGACTTTGATCCAGGAGACCGTGCGAGAACATTATTTTGTTCGGTTGGGTTTAGTCAACAAAACTATAAAGATAGCCATCATGGTTCCTGTTCATGACATGCTCAAAGCTTCTTCTCCATTTTCTGGGGCACTAAGATATGTTGATAACGCGTTTATGATACGTAACAAAACATGACCTGGGAGGCAATACGTTTCCCTCAAAACACAAGTCAGGATGTAATTTACTAGTACAGGAACTGAATTTTTGTGGACTGGGCGACCACAAATATGTGATTTCTGATGTTGGGCAATATAAATTAAACTCCCTTCACTTGAGATTTACTAACTGACACTAAAAAGAGTGACTTTTTGTTAATTTCTCAAGCATAAAGTGTATGAAAGGAACACCAAACAGTAGGAAGACATCAAACTGGGACACATTCTATTTGATCACCCAAAGCCTCGTCCACGTACTGTACTTCTCACTGTCTTCAAGATTTAATAATAGCTGTGCGTTCAACGACCATTTCAGAGAACATTACCCTTCAAAACAGTTATTGTTCCGCCTGAGCAAGGTGCACTCTGGGTACCCGAGGAAGTACCGAAATTAGGTACAAAGAGAGAGAGAAAGCACATTTCACACGGCTCCATCAGATAAATCAACACCATTAATGCTAATGCCACCATCCCTTATATCTGTTTAGTGTATCTCAAAGCACCAGAGCACCAGGACATTACAGCAAGAAATAGCAACAGGAGATTGTGTGCTGTCTGATTTATGAACTCAATATATGTTTCACAGATAGTATCATATTTCAGGCAACAACAGAACTGTTCTTTTTTTAGTTTTTCTCTGAAAGTAACAGATTATGACATGTATACGCTCTGTTCCTGGCTAAATATGCTTTCTATTCTGCTTGCATCATGATGCAAGATCGTATTCACTGCTGGCCATTTGCAGGATTTCAGGAGGCAACAGACAATGGCATCTGACAATGCTCATGCAGAGTTTTGTGAAAAATGGTGATTCATGTCACCTCAGAGGCAATGTTCCTCCAGCGTCCTTTATGTCCAGTGCAACATCAGAGATTGACTGCACTCAAGGATATATCAGAACCCCTCTACAATAATATATTCTGGTTCCCTTGCCCTAAGTTAGTCCTGACATTGGGCCTTATGCAATGTAACAGCCCCCGGTCACAAGCTTCCCCAGTAATCAGCTAACAAAGGAGCTGAAATGGAGGATCAATGTGAGTTAGCGTTATCTCCCTTAGCGCCTGCAGCATGGGGCGAAGGAAGGAAACGTGAGCGAGGTAAAGTGATTCACATTCAGTGTTGGATCATGTCAGCAGATCCTACAGTACTTGCAGGATTTGGTGCTAATGCTTTCAAGGTTCAACCAGTATATATAAAACCAGTTTATGCCAGGCTAAGCAAGATTACTGCAGCTCTTCCTGCTAACCGAGGCACTGCTAGAGGGCTATGGTCATCGGACGCCTCAGTGGAATACCTAAAAAACGTGGCTACCGGAGCGTTTTTGCAGAATTCAACATGAGCATTTGGTTATATTCTTGTCTCCAGAGACAGTTCCCATTCACTTATATCTCACCACAGACTTGCAGTTGCACCACCTCTAACATTTGCTTGAGCCTAGACACACAGAGAGTAAGATGGCAAAGCAGATGATTTTGTCCAGTTTAATCTGTAATCTCTGCTTTTTCAGTCATCGGCCAAGACAGGAACATAAATCATCCGGTAAACAAGACGCTTTTGATTAGAATGGTCACTGCTCTGCTTTTTAGACCAACAAGCTGCATTCATTCGGTTTAAAATTCATTCTCACCACTGTTGTCATCCTCATTACAGCAAGCAATTGTTCTCTGCGAAAAAAAAAAAAAAAAAAGATAAATCCTCTGTTTGCTTCTTGGCCAGCACGAAACGGCAAGACCACCTTTTTGACAACCTAGTGAATATGTGAATCTGTGGAATTTTTTGCTTGCGCGTTTTTCCAAAGCGATTTTAAAATACAACTGCTGCCTCCAAGCGGCCTAAAAGAACCTATTAATATTTAAAAGTGAGGGACGGTGAGCTGCATTTGGAAAGCATAGCTTAGACTAGTGTAGCATGGATTTCCTTGAGAGCCCATCCCCTGCTAGGTAACCATTAAATATATATGAGGGGTCCCAAGGCTAACTGAATGATTATTTTCTCAAAATTTGGGCCTGAAATACTGCTTATTTCTAAATCACTGAAAGCAGTTGATAGTCTCACATACAGTACATCTTCCATACAAGGCTGTTTTTTTTCTCCTCTGGTGAGAACAGAGCGTCTGTTCCTTAATGACTTCCCACCTGCTTGACTAATTAGCAGACCACTGCACAGCCACTGAGCACGCATGGGAGACAGGGAAGTGTAATGTGTTTTTACATGCGTGGACATTTACAAAACTGGAAATCCTGTGCACACCGCTGCACCTGCTTGCTACTGTAAAACAGAACCCCTTCTGATATTGATGACTTTGGAAAAGGTTGCCTGAAGCACAGAATGGCGGGAGTTTCCATGGATTAGTGGACCTGTTTGATTGAAGTCAGTGTTTATGGCCTACATAGGGAACACAGTCAGTCAAACAATGTGTTACAGCAGGTGTCGTGTGCAGACGTGTGAAGAGATCAGAGGAATCCGGGGAAAAAAATGTGTGAGGGATGCATGCAACACTCACAGCCATGCATGAGGCCATGAATGAGCATTGCATTCAAAACACAAGCAAATATATAAGCATTTGATACGCTAATCAGTTATTCTTGTTCTGTTGGATGCTGTAATGAATTGAAATATTCCAGTAACACAGAAGAAACTCTTAAACAGAGAATAAAATGAGTATAATAAAGGTTCCTTTGTCTGTGGGCTTCTTTCAGATCCTATCTTCTAACACAACTTTGGACCGAATCCTTTTATATTCTCAAACGCTCTTGACCTTTTCAGCGAGACACATCAAAAGACATCGAGATGATCTTGCGAATGTGATTCATTTCAAGTCACCAACTAAAACTAAAAGCTGCATTGATACTTGAAAATGACATGTTTATGTTTATAGGTGGTGCACATGTGCTTTCTGTGCGCACGTTTGTTCTGCATATGTGTTTGTAAGTGTGTGTGTGTGTGTGTTTGTGTGTGTGTGTGTGTGTGCTCCTGTGTGTGTACAGAAAGTAAAGCAAGTTTGTCCTGTTGCATGCTGGCAGGCTAACGTATGGCTCTGAGCATTCCCAAGGCTTCTGTTTAATTGTTTCTCTACAGGGAACATCCATGCCTACATCCATCCCATATTGCAGTCACTTACTTCATCAAAGCGTGCCAGTTAGCTTTAATCACACACACACACACACACACACACACATGCACACACGCACGCACGCTGTACTAGACACACAGGAGCAAACAGATGCTGTATGCATGTACATTTTCAGTGAAGCTGAAACCATATCGGTGTGATCGGCATTTGAATCACCTCTTTGCTATCTATATCCCAACAAAGACACATCATCCTCTGCTTGTCTGCAAATTTTGGATTGTGCGTGTACTGTAGGTCTGAGGAGGAAAAATCAAGACGAAAAAGAAAGACAGAGACAGATGGTACAAATTGTACCTGTGACAGTAAATAAGCTCTGACCAACTAGAATTATTTGTTGACTCCTCTGCAGATACAAAAAACCCCACAGAATTTTGTTGGTTTCATTTTCTAGTCTATACATTTCTGCTCACAAGCTATATCACATAAAACTTTTCGAGTCTCTAAAACAAGACTGTGTGCTTTTCTAGCTGGCTGATCTTTCACTAATGCCACCCACAACAGTGTGCACAATCTACAGAGTCATTTTATTTGCAGTCGGTGAAACAGTATCAGTCTCCGTCATACAGTACCAGGTGCTCTGCATCTGCATTCTCTAATTTTGGATATTGGTAATCTTCTGACACCAGGATTTCACAGTACCTTCTGTGCTGTCTGTACACATTTCAGCGCTATTCAGCAGAGATCTAAATTTATACACATACATCATTTGAAAAGAAAAAGCAATCCACTTTTTATAATGAAAGAAAATGACAAAACAGATTTTCTATGACAAATCTAAGAAAAAAATGTTTTGTATGTAGGATTATCACAGAGTTCTCAATGAATGTGTTGTGCAAGTGGCCACAATAGTGTATTCTGATATAAATGTTCCAGACTAAGACTGACTGAATTTGACCTGTTAAACTATAAATTTCATTTAAAAAAAGAAACATATTAATGACTGTACTAACTTCTTGTCTCGATAAACTGCTACTTATTAAAGCTTAAAGTGAAGAGTAGTTTATGTCAAGTGTTTGAAAAATCTTTAGATTCATATTAATCTGGTTATCAATTGTAATATATTGAACTAGAGCCCTGCAAACACACATACATAAACTTGTATCAAAAAGTACAGGAAAAAAATGAGAAACTGCACTGGTATTATGTCATTATTTGTATTGAAAAACTAATTACTGTTGGAAGCTATTTGGCTCTCTTTTATGAGTGCTTGTGAGAAACAAAATGCAACACAAGGACACACTTATATATAAACACACCGACCAGACATAACATTATGACCATCTGCCTAATATTGTGTTGGTCCCCCTTATGTGCTTAAAAATGCTCTGAACCATTGGGCATGGACAAGAGGACCTCTCAGGGTGTCCTAGGGGGTCTGGAACCAGGACGTTGGCACTGGATCCTTTGGGTCCTCTGACTTTTGCAGTGGAGCCTCTGTCAATCAAACTAGTTCCTTTGCATCCTGTTGATGCTTGATCAGAATGAGGTGTAGGAAGTTTGGAGGTTCAACAACATCTTGAGTGATTGTCTTGTTCCTCAACATGTTCCTGATTGTTTGATTTCTTTTCCATGTGGTGGGGTGCATTTTCCTGCGGACGGAGGCCACTGACATTTGGGATTTCCATTTGCATGAGGGAGTGTGCTTGTTGTGGGACAATGTTTTTTTGAGTGTCTGAGTCTCGTCAACATGAATGACAAAATCCAAGGTTTTCCAGCAGAACAGCACATAGTACCAATATGATCAATGTTACTCACTTCACCTGTCAGTGGTCAGAATGTTGTGGCTGATCTGTGTACATAGACGTGTATTAAAAAGTTCAGGAAAATGAGAACTAAAAGGATATTGTGTCATTATTTGTATGAAACACTAATTACTGTTGGAAGCCTTTTGGCTCTGTGATATAACTCCTTTCTGAGTGCTTGTGAGACACAAAACACAATATAAAGAAACCTTATTGTCAAGTGAGAAGTGCACACTATGTTCAACATCATAACATAAATTCAGGATAGAAGGTAACACTGTGTGGAGACTCTGTTTAGTACATTTAGTACACCCAAATAAGCAACAACATGCCCTCACCTAACAGCATTTAACACAGTCACAACCTCAAAACTCCTCCAGCTACATGACCCATTTCTCCACAGCACCTTAAAAACAATTTTCTAGGAAATAAGCCATTTGAGAATAAACTGGTAAGCTCGTCAAACCTCTGTGAAGGTTTGACAGGTGGATATATGTAGGCTGCATTACAGAGCTGAGGCGCAGCAGATGGTGAGACATCCATATGGGGGCTCAAAGACATTGAGACTGTCAAAATTAAAGCCAACTAATCTCCGGAGGTATAAAGGAGCTCTGTGCAAATTAATTCTCAAGGAACTCCCACAATAAGTTACATTTTATTAAATGCACATCACAGGAACCTACGGAGTCTTAATTCCATTATACTGGAGAAATATTACTTAATGTTTAGATTTTTTAGATAAATATTTGTTGGGGTAGAACAATTACACTAAGACACACTTTCCAAAAAGAGGCATTCGTGTGCAAAACTGTACCTGATGTCATATCGCTGGATTTTAAAGACTCTCCATGACATTAGAAAGTCTGAATTAAGCTCTTATCCATTGTAAGGATTAGGAGAGAGTTTTATTGACAGCAAAGTGGTCTACAATATGTATATCTGTGTCTGACTGATGTACTCTGTCCCCCACAGGCAGGCCCTCGACGGGAGAATAAGGGATCGATCATCACCAACATTCTCAGTCCCAACACTGATTAAGTTGGGTTAGTATGCTTCTCCTCCTCTTGTAACACAAATAAATTATAGTTGATTCGAATCAGACCGGCACGATTGAACAAAGGCCAGAACACATGGGGAGCGTGGGCAGCCGATCGATCCCCAGCAGTGCCAACATGCTAATGTGAAAGGTGATTAAAGCAGACAGACTAACAGGGCTGCTGACCTTAAAACCAAGGATGCGTCCTTCGGCCCGGAGTCGAGCCACATCTGCCGCCTGCAGAGCCACAAAGTAGGCCAGCAGTGCATTAGACATTAGTGTATTAATTAAATATTAATAGTTTGGAACATTGTAAAGGCTGAGAACCTTGAACTGTTAACCCCTGTATGCTGTAAGCACGGTATGCCAACAAGAATGGAGAAACCACAGCAAAATAGACAGGAAAATTAGTATGGAGGAGTGTAATACTGGAAAATACCATTAGCATTAGGACCATCAGCATTAACACAGTGCTGTGATGGATATTACAGATGTACATGTTAGATTGCATGTTATTTATTGTTGCATCATATGTTTTTTTTAAAATAATTCTGTGGAGAAATGACACATTGTGATGTTGTGTATTCACCGTATAATAAGTTTTGAGCTGTGTGCTGAGAACATTACAGCTCAGTTCAAGCGCACCAAGAGTAACAACTAGGTTGATACATGTGGAGTGAACGTCAGATGACAAACCATGTTGCTCAGTATTGTCATTAATACATTTTAATCAAGTAACCTCTGTAATTAAATGTGTCGCATCAGTCTGGACCACAAAGCATTTCATTCCGAGCCTATAACTCAGAGATAAGGTAAACAGGTAAATATCACAGCTCACAAATTGCTTTAAAAAAAAAAAAAAAAAAAAAATCAAATTACTTTCCTAAAATAGTTTGGCTCTATCATTTTTTGAGATTAATTACCCAAAGAAAAGTAAATATTTAGTATTACTTTCATTGCCAGATTGCTAATTACACTTTCTGGCTTTATACTCTGTACATGCTTAGGCTACTGTGCATGCTGTGTATTGCTGAATACAGTGCAATAAATGACATATAGCTGTTTAAATTACACACATTTCCCACTGTCTATATGAATGAACTCAAAGAGCAATTTACTGTCAGTATAGGTATATGCAAAGTGCTACAGTGGCCAAGTAATAATCGATGAATCAATAGGTCAAATTGTAGCTTGCCCCTGCATCGCACAATGTTTTTATTCATTAAATGTGTGACATTAGCCATTCTGGTAAAGACCGCCCTGTTATATGGGTGTATATAGAATAAGCTAATAACGATTTCGATTACTTGGATTCATGGTGCTGCCACAGAAGAAAAAGCAACATGGATATCATTAAGGTAAGATGTAGTTGCTAATGAAATGTATCTAAAGACCAACTAAAAAACTGTATCACCATGTCTTCACTGTCTCTGCATCAAAAGCAGGTACTGCAATTCAAAAGTCCTTCTATCAGTGATGGCAAAACAGATTCCTAATGTTGCTGCAACTTTTTTGGTTTAGACAAATCTAATTATCTGCTAAGTGACTCATAATTCATGCCTCCAGCGTATTTCAGTTACCGTATTTTCTATACATGTCACTGTGTGCATATTAGAGTCCTTGAGTTTGCTTGTATGTATAAAACCGCCTCCCTCTGAAACATTCTGCAGAGCATGCGGCGGGTTTTAAAGCTTCTTGACACATTAACACAACATGTGGAGTACAGATGGGAAATGAAAGCTCCATCCATTTATAGCGCGGAGAAAAGCCACTGCAGTGGGGAGCTAGATTGATTCGGTCCACACATCATTAGACGTTTTCCCATATAACCTTCACCCTTGGGCCACCTTTGATGAAGAACAATGCAGAAAAGAGAAATTGGATTGACTATGTTGTATTTGTCAGTGGGAAGTCTCTTAACATGCAGACCTGTCAGCAGATGGCCTTCTTATCATTTAATAGGAAAGGTTGAGCCGCCATTACTCCCACTCCTCATTTACCCTGGATCCATACAACGGAACAAAGTGGAAATCTGGGTTAGTGAAAGTGTGGGCAGGAATAACACACCAACACAGTCAAAGCTCATTCAAGCAGCAGATATACATTACAGATCCATCCAATTTAAGTCATGATTTAAAATTTCACTCAGCGTTAAAGTCTTTATTTGTCTTTGAGGGAAAAATGTCTTCACTTGCAGCAGCTGTGAAAAATCAAAACACAGTGCAATAGAGAAAGCCATAAAATATTATTAAATAAAGATAGGCCACAGACATAGAGGCAAGAAACCAGCAGGGAAGAATGGAAGAACGCAATGGCAGAATGACTGACCTGTTTTCTTCAATTGTGGAAATATTTGAGAACATGGGTTGACTGAATGTCCAAATGATCTTGCCTATATAATTCATAAATTGCCTAAGAAACTTTGTTAGATTATTAGAAATAGCAAACAGGTTCTTAGGAGGAACAAGATTTGAACCAACTAAGCACCAGCACTAAACTAGCACTAGCACCATACTAACACCTGGTTTTTCTTCGTGGAAAAGGGGTAACAGCCAAGCTATGCTAACAGCTAGCTGCTAACTTTGAAGGCAAGGTCAAATTACCCTGAATCTATAAAACACCAATTAATAATGCTTTAAGATATGGACCTTGCTGAGCAATCAGTTCTAAATATCAGTTTTCAGCCTTGCTTGACCTTCAATAATCGGCATCAGCCCGGAAAACCATATCGGTCAATCCCTAGTTTTTAGTTGGTTGGTTGCCCAGGGAGTAAATTTCTATGCATCTGGCAGCAATATTAAATGCATGGGGACAATTACTGCGCTTACTCAACTTAGGTTGCATAAAGTTTTTCCTGTCAAATGTGGCCACCATTTTGAGAATTTCATGACAATCCATTAAGAACTGTAAAAGAAACTGCCACGAAATTTCACTCTGACATTCATGGACTTAGAAGGATAAACCCTACAAGTTGCTGGCATAATGTTTCTCTGGCACCGCCGGTAAAAAGCAGGTTAACATATTGTTTTAGGTAGACTATTATAATTTATCCCATCTGCCATTGTTTTTCCCACACAAACTTCCCAGCATGCTATTTTGTGTTGTTTTCTCTACCCTGATCAGTATGAAGCAAATAGCAATAATACCATCATCTGTGCAGAATGTCAATGAATTGTGTAGGCCGATTTGTAGCTCTGGGCCAAAACACTGGCACTGTTTTCTAAAGCTCCTACAGGTTGCATAATTGCAGAGCAGTTGAGTAAACAAGTGATGCAAAATGTGGTAAATTCTCATAAATCCCGTCTCGTGTTTGCCCTCCGCATGCTAAATCCCTCACCTAGACTCGGACAGAATACCAATGTGGGACAAGGAATAATAATAGATCTGCAGTGAAACCCAAAGCACACACTTTTCCAGTCAGAAAAAATGGCTGATGACAAAACCTGGGGATTTTTGGACAAAGAATGACCCTAATAAGAAGTCCCAATAAGAGTAATCAGTTCTTAAGTTAACACAGCTTTGATAGAAGTTTGTCTTATGGGAAACAAAGACCGTGCAGTGACTTGTCTTTTGGCACGGAGATGAATAGAACTTTTACACTGGAGATTTGAAGTACACTGACCTAGTAGAAGACCCATAAGTGACAACAGGAATAAGGAGAAGGGGTAGTAGCTTTTAAATAAGAGAAACTGGAGCTGCCAAAAAAGCACAAAGTCAGAGCCTTGAACAAATCCTCATTGTTTGTTTTCCTAAACGAATCATAATGCGTGCCGACACTGAACACTAGGAGGTTGATGGGTGATTTTGAAAATGTGTTTTGCAACTCGCAAGTGTTGCGAGATTACTTTTTGTGAGTTACAGGGTTGCGCCACAGTGGGAGAGAAGGGAGAGAGGCAGCTGTCAAGCGGGGAAAATTTTAAGTGTTTTTCAGGCAATCAAGATCACGTCGTTCAGAACGTTCGTGCCATCTTGCGTGCACGGTTGCTTATGGCTGACCTTCTTAAACTCAGCTCGGTGTGACCACAGCTGGGCATGGAGATCTGGCGGGAAACTCCCCAACAGTTCAATACCAAGATATTGACAAAAAAGAAAAAAAAAGAAAAGAAAACTAAATCAAAAATACAACACTTAGCTACTCACACCGAACAGGCATAACATTATGACCACTTGCCTAATATTGTGTTGGTCCCCTTATGTGCTCAAAAATGCTCTGAACCATTGGGCATGGACAAGAGGACCTCTCAGGGTGTCCTATGGGGTCTGGAACCAGGACATTGGCAGTGGATCCTTTGGTTACTCTGGCTTGTGCAGTGGGGTCTCTGTCAATCAAACTTGTTCCACTGCATCCTGTTGATGCCTGATCAGAATGGGGTGTAGGAAGTTTGGAGGTCAAATCAACATGTTGGGCCATTGTCATGTTCCTCAACATGTTCCTGATTGATGTTTTTTCCATGTGGTATGTGGTAAGTGACATTTGGGATTTCCATTTGCATGAGGGAGTGTGCTTGTTCTGGGACAGTGTTTAGTTGGGTGTTTAAGTCTCATCAACACAGATGTTAAAATCCAAGTTTTTCCATCAGAACACCACATAGTACCAATATGATCAATGTTATTCACTTCACCTGTCGTGATGTTGTGGCTGATCGGTGTATGTGTCCAACTGTTCAGGTATATCTCAAACAATCAATCCTGACTATTTCTTAATTAATTTTTGCAGTGGTACAATAAACCTGAATCCATATCATTGTGCTGCTAGTTTCATACCTAAATGAAGTCTTGTGCATGAGACAAACCTTAAACTGTTTAATTATGTGAGAATTCAAAGAATTGCCTACGTTTCCCTACTACTTTCTGTTAGAGTACAAGTTTTACCTTTAGTAATAAACACAATGTGTTGTTTCTAGGACATTGTTTCTATGCAGTCATGCCAGTCATCTCTTCTGTAGCACTTTTCAATGTTCCTATTCATAATTTTCAGTGATATTATTTGAAAGGAACATGATGAAATGCAACTCTGGGTTTGGTAATTCTTCTATTCATGCAGCATTAATAGCGCTATCTCATATACCCCTGCAGTCAGTGCTAATGCAGATACTGGCTCTGCACTGAAATACTGTGTTTTATGTCCATTAGTATGGAAAGTTTTAGGACTCAAACTCATCCTCTGGGTCAAAAGGACACTTCGCAGGCATAAAAGCGACGAGAACAGGGCCGCTTTTACTGATGTGGAATGAAACTGTCATGAGGAAAGTGAAATTCTATAGTCTTCCTCTAAACATCTGTTATATGAGATTAAACTGGCATCCTCATGCACTGACATGTGGAAGAAGAGTGACATATCCAGTCAGGAGAAGAACATTAGCATGCTGGTGGCTGTTATGGATCACAGCATTCTCAGCCACTGATGAATTGCCTGGTGTCCCAGTCTCCGGTCCTCTGCCTCCCAGAGGGCCACTTTCTGAGACGTTTCGTCCACTGCCTCCCCCCCGACATATTGCCATTCTGCTTTTAAACGCCTTCGTCAAACTTTAATTTGTATGGAAATAGACATTCTGTGTGACGAGATAAAGTCTGTATTCTGCAGTGAAGTTGGTGGTGGTGGGGAAATAAACAATTTCAGAGTAAACTGGCTGCATGAAGGAGAGACTGTATTTCGGTCTTCTGAGCCATTGTGTAAAATTAAAGCGGTAATTGAATTTGAATTGAAAGTATAAGGGCTGGGATCATGAGTAGTTTCTAGTAGGGATGTCTTAGTTTGGAAATGTCTGCAGTGCCAAGGACATCACCTGCAGATGCAAATTCAGTGCCCTTTTTTAATCTCTAGTGCCCTCCTCTCCAAATCCACTTTAATAGGAATTTTATGGACAGGACCTAAGTCGCAACTTTGTCTGGGCACAGGAATAAGCTCAGCCCTCGGTTTTTTTTTCTTTGTTGATATGACTCCACATTCAAAAGACTCGCTTTTTGCCTCGTGCACAGGAACAGGCTAACATTGTGAAGGATATCGACCGAGATCACCTTGACATAGTTTTTACTCCTGAGAAGAAACTCAGAGGACCACAGATAAACTACTTAAGTGTACAAAGGAAGGACCGTACATGTTTTTCAATGTGAAACTTTCCTGAAATCGTTTAAGTCCACTTGGCAAAACGTATCCGCGAGTGTACTGCTCACTCCAGATAACAGAATGATGTATTCATTATATCAGTATGCCCTTGGGGAAGATAATATAGAAATAGAAGTGAATGCCTTTCTTTTCTGGCTCATCCCGCTGTGAGCTGCGAGCTTCGGAGACAGCCATCCCCAAAAATACTGGCGGGAGGAAACAGGAGAGAGCACACACGCATTTTGACATGCAAATTTAGACGTGCTCACCCGTGCATTGACGGATACACACACACACACGTTCCAGGTCTGGCGTGATACTAAGCATTCTTGTTTTTATCTCGGGAGCGCCTTCCCTCTTTAGGGAGAGCTACCTGGTCTCAGTGTGTGCAGCTGAGCCAGAAGACTGGTGTCTGAGCGCTGAGGCATAACAATGATACGACATGAGGAACCATCTTGTCACCTGAAACAGGGACACACAGAGAGACAGCTGCCACCAGACACTGACGCCAACATACCAGCGGCCTGCTGAGGCAACGCCAGCATCCTCCCAGACATGCACATATGCATATAATTTCCAGGACGCTTGAATCTGCTCACACTACAGCATGCTAAGATGTGTCTCATCATGTCTGCACTCAGTCAAACAGACATACCACAGAGAGTTACATGCAGTAGGGATGGAGTCATAACTAATGTAGAAGGGTAGAGTATGAGCAGCATGGATAGACAGATTAAAGAAAGTTGCATTATTGAAGTACTGAAGCAACCATTGCCAATCTTTTTGCTTTCTTTTGACTTTGATTTTTTGGTTTTCCGTCTTTTTAATCTTGCCAATATGCTCTACTTCAGCTATCCTGTTTGTGTCTCCACAGAATTATATTCTCTATTAAACTGCATTCTCAAGGGAAGGAGACAAAATTTTGTTTCAAAATTAACATAATTTGGGAAAAGAGCCCTGTTTGAAAAAGCAGCCACTTCTTGAGTCAGGAAATAGACGGACATTCACCCAGAAGACCAGAGTATGTGTCCCATGATGGACGAGTCAGTTTCAGAATCAAACTTCGCTTTCTCTCACTGTTTACTTTCGGTTTTCACTCAGTGTCTGTTTAGGTTTAAGTAGAAAAAATATATAGTTCGGTTTAGCAAAGATATTCAACTTTGTTATACACTTCTACATGTTAGGTTAGGTGCCAAAATTACTTAGTTAGTGATAAGAAAAATATCATGATTACGGTTAAAATCTGACGCCTTCACTACATGTTTGAAGTATCTCCTTCATTTTCTAGATTACCAGGGTAAAGGGTTAGTCCTGCCACATCTGATACATAACTGGTTCGATGAAAAGTAGCTTCAGTAAAGCAGTGAAATAAATGGCAAAGATATGTTGATCGGAAATGTATTTGTGATACAATACAAACAAATGCTATCCATTTTCCTCATTTGCTCAAAATTTAATTGAGAAGTTTAATGCACAGGAAAATAATTTTGTGGAGACTCGGTTGTGTGTGGTTGTCTTAGTAAGTGTTTATACTTGATTTTTTGTGATACTTTCGCTGCTGCCATTATTGCATGTTACTAACTTTGTGTCTTTTCACCCATGTAGTTTGTGATTTGTCCTCTCTCTTCCTGTACCTTTCTGAAGTTATCTCTGTCTCTAGCGCTGTACTTTTCAGATGGCAGAACCAAACCGGCCCAGTGTTTGTTTATTGTTGTCTTGTCTCTTCTTCTTCTTCTTCTTCTTCTTCTTCTTCTTCTTCTTCTTCTTCTTCTTCTTCTTCTTCTTCTTCTTCTTCTTCTTCTTCTTCTTCTTCTTCTCCTCC
The DNA here is from genome assembly GCA_024666655.1 of Dascyllus trimaculatus. NCBI lineage: Eukaryota > Metazoa > Chordata > Actinopteri > Pomacentridae > Dascyllus > Dascyllus trimaculatus. The sequence goes on along the minus strand of CM045459.1, from coordinate 24,220,818 downwards.
TTCTCCATCTCCTTCTCCTTCTCCTCCTCCTCCTCCTCCTCCTCCTTCTTCTTCTTTTTCTTCTTCTTCTGGTAGTGCTTGTTCAAATCACTCTCTATAATATTGTAGGGTCTTCACTGTAATTATTTAAATCAGTCAGTGCTAATCTTGTTCGTCTGTTGGAAAGCACCGCGGGTCAACATCTGTTTTAAATGAGCTATATGAACAACAGTGACTTGACTTGACTTGATGGTAAACAGTTTCTGTTGCAACAGTAATTCTAGTAAGGTAAAGTTTCACTTTGAAAACTTTGGGTGTTGAACTGCTGTTTCTCTATAATAAATAATAATAATAAAGAATGAGATTGTCTAGGATGCTTAAAATAGCCAAGTGAGGTAGACAATGTATGTATGACATGAATACATACTGGAATGATCTGCTTAGCATGCTGCCACCGCGACCCCTGATGAGTGGAAGAAAATGGATCAATAGTTTTTTAACCACCTACAGTCATGTGGTAAGAAGATAATGTATGTTGAAATGGTGAAGTCTACCATGACAACACTGCACAGTACCAGTACATTTTCATGTGGATGATAATAAAAAATGACAGCCAACATATGAAGCCAATCTGTACTATAGGAATCCTCATATGAACTCCGCTGCTATATGAAACTGCAGAAATAAAAATCTCCATCACCAAAGTGTTTCTGAATAATACAGATACATAGCAGCCAATAGAACAAGTGACATTCAAGCTGAAAGCTATCAATTAAAAGGCAATTAGTTTTGCGCTCAGAGGGAATAGAAAGTTGCTCAGGTTCCTCCTTTTCATCAAAGTCTAGTGATGGCTTATTAGCATCAAACAATTCATTCAAAGCAAACCTGATTTGAAAGTGCATGGCACTGAAAAACGAGGGCAAAGTTAGGCAAGACAAGTAATGAGCAGAGCTGACAGAAAGAGAGCAATAGCAGACCGAATTTAATAAAGGTCAGCGAGGCACAGAGTAAGAAGGCGGAACATTTCTTACATGCATTTTTATGTGAATTAATTTGAATTTTTTCGGCTTCCTGCTTGAAGGACAAAAGTTTCCCACTACCCTCCCCTTGTATTTTCATTAGCAGCTGGAACGGGCAGAAGCTGTAAAACTACCGTTCATTACAATGCAGGAGAACAGATTTAAATCTAGATGACATCTAGCACAAGTTTGCGCAAAGTATAGAAGCCACATCCTTCAAAATAAGATTTCTGCTGCAGGAGCAAGGAGAGCTCATCAGTGCAAGAACAGCATATTGCCTGAAATGGAATTGACAGACTGACTTCAGTGGCCATGTACACTTTATCAGCATGAGGCCAATGATTAAAAAGCTTGTCCCACTGGATCAATATGTTCAGGCTCCATATAATTAGCTTGCCCCCTTACCTGTTTCATCCAAAGGACCTGCAGCAGTAATTAGTGCCAGTGATGGCATGCTTTTGGACATCATCAAAATGGACGTTATATGCTGTCACAAGCTCTATTTAATGATGATAGCGTACCGTCTGCCCCACGCCGTATTAAAGCCCAGACTCCTGCTGAGTTGGATGGATGAACAGGTTGGAAATTCGATGATAAAGCTGACCTTTGTGATGTGACCTCCTGTCACGAATGAACCCGCAAATTTAATTGGTCCTGCATGGCAGTCAATGCGAGCCAACCCGCTGAGGAGAATGCACATTATAAATACAACACTGCCATTAAAGACTTATTACACAAGCTGAAGTAATTCTTACCATACAAGATATTTGCATGATCATTAATCCTTTAATTCTGGCCAGCCGTACAAATTCTTACCGACAATGTTTTCATTTGGCTGAAAAAAAAACCTCTTACAGTGTTCAATTTAAAATGATCTTGTCAAGCAAAGTCAATTTCTGCTATGGTAATGGCTTGGCCCTTTGCTACTTGCCTATTCTTCATGAAGGCGGTGCCTGGCCACGGGCCATTGCTAAGCTTGTAGCTCATTTTCACGGGCCAAGCCAGGGGGAAAATTATGTGCCAACTAATAAAGACTCTAGGTGCCGCAGCAGAATCAATAAAACTGGACAAATGGCTGCATTTGGATATGCATTACTCCGGGACAGTGTGACCTCAATCAAGTTTTACAAGTGTACTGATGGATCTGCATACATATGATGCTGAATCTCCTGATAAAAGCATAAGAGCTGTACTTTTTCTAAATATGTAGATACCGTGCCAGATTTGCATAGCAGATAAAGAATCAAACTCTTTATGGTGAATGTTTAACATGAAGGCTGAGTCACTCCATGATTCTAGTTTCCAGCTGCTTACTTGTCAGTTCTCTGTTGAGCAAAAGAGAAATTGGAACGGGGGCGTGAAAGGCAGAAATTAGAGGTTGAAAGAGTTGAGTGGGTGATGATACATAGTTTTACATACACAGTACAGTGACAGTTCAATTCAGTTTCCACTGTGTCATCTCATTTTTAATGAGAATTTTCAAACCCCTGCTTTCAAGGACTCCAGGTCTTTAGGAATCTGCATATCACATTTACTTCATAGTAATATTAACTAATATTCATTCTTAGCAATAAAGACTTATTGACTTCTAAAATAACGATACACAAAATGCTATATTTACACATACGTATATAGTCCAACATAATATTATGGGTTTTTTTGTATATGAGAAAAATAAACATGGCACCTTTAAAATAGCATTGTTTAGTTAAGGGATTGATATAAAAGGCAATTTACCGCCTATTCATCAATATTTAGTTAAAACAGAGCAAGGTAATGAAGCATTGATTCATTCCTGTTATATCTTTATGACAAACCTTTAACATTTATCTTTTCAATCCCCCAATTCTACTGAAAAACACACAATTAGAGACTCCTGCCACATTTTCTGAAAAATCCGAATACATAACTGCCTCTGTCCTATAAAAGAGACAGCCAGAAAGGTCACAATGTCCTTCTCTTTGCAGCAATCATTCTTTACTTGGCTGGATATCTCACTGTCCTGTTCATAGAAGTGTGCACTCAATGAGATCTTGACTTTTCCTTCCCAGAATTAGCTCGTACACACATGCTTAGATTGAACATGAAATTGATATCCAGGTGTTGTTTTGTGGTATAAAAAGAAAGATGACAAAGTAGTTCACCTATTTAATGCAATTGAAGACAAAGTTAATTCTGAGGAAGTTTGTTTTTGTGTTGGAGATTAGAACCTAAAACCCAAACAATGGCTGTGTCCCCTGTTAGTGCTATCTGCGAACCTGCTCACTGAGTACTATTTTCCTTTTATCAGGTAAAGCTTGTAGTGTGAAATTTTAATCAGTGTTCATTAGTGGCATTTTCGGATTGTAGTCTAACTCCAAAAGGCCTTGCACTGATAAACAGAAAGATCCTATCATTTTATGTGTCTCCAAACAAAAGCATCAGTTCACACTCTGCTCTGCAAATAATAATTAAAACAAAGATATGATGACAGGGAGAGACAACAGGGAAGTGACTGTTTATTATTTATCTTTGTGCTACTTTGCCTGCTCGTCTGAACTCCAAAACTGAAGCAATATTTGGCCTGTTCTCCCGAAGATGTTTATCTTTGCCACATCTGTTAAGCAACATTTAGCCAAAAGATACAAATAAACCTTCTGTTTTTCCTTTTATTTTTTTCTGCTATTGTCACTTCAATCATCATCAACCTTGTAGAACAGCTGTTTTGGAGTATTTGTCTTTGATTTTATCGTTGGTCCATATTGTCTTTTGTGTTAAACAGACAAATTTGTGTTAGTTGTAATATTTTACTGGCATATTTGGTGGCAGTGGTGGCGCAACAGGTTAAGTCCCTGGGCTAGTGATCAGAAGATCAGAAAATCAAACCCTCAATGTGGCCATTGTTGGGCCCTTGAGCAAGGCCCTTAACTCTTCCTGCTTCAGGGACTCCATATCATGGTTGACTCTCTGCTCTGACCCCAACTGGGATATACGAAGAAACTAACAATTTCCTTTGGGATTAATAAAGTATATAAAACTAGAAAAGCACTCAGAGAGTGCATAATTCTGCCAAGGAGCTTCAGTCCAGCCCCAACACAATCTCCCAATTCACATATTTTGCATGGAACGTTACAGATACAAATGTAATTACATACAGTTCAAATGTCCTACCGACAATGCGGCCTTCATCCCATTCGACCTAATGAACAGGCGCGGCAGCTCCTAACAGCCTCCCAGCTTCTTAGAAAACCAGAGATAAGAATGCCGGCCCAACCGTGCGTATGTCGCTCAGGAAGGAAAGAGAACTCCGTCATTGTCACTGTTTGTCGCTTGGAGTACCAAAATCTTATGGTCACAGGGGGTTACCCCCAAAAACAAGAGTGCCCTCTGGTGGCTTTTAGAGTACACCGCATTTAATTGTCCACCTGGTTACACTTACATTAAAAAAATTCCTGGATTGAGACAGTGATCCAGAGCAGTCCCTAAATTTCATCATTTCTTCCTTGTCCCATTTCACACATTTCCTGAAAATTTCATTCAAATCCGTCCATAACTTTTCGAGTTATTTTGCACACAGACAAACAAACTAACGCCGGCAAAAACATTACCTCCTTGGCGGACGTAATAATTCATATGATGTGCTAGAGCTTACAGAGAGCCTTAACCTATCTAAATTAGTATATTCAATTTGCTATAAACTCAAATTATATTGCCCCTCTTTGTCCAGCCTGAAGCCAGATTGTGGTACTTGATCTTTAGTGTATTTGTTTATTTTTGATTTATTTTATTGCCTTTATTTTTTTTTTTTATTCAGATTTCACTCAAAGATTTTTTTGTCTGCCACAGTTTTCTCAGTTTAGTAGTTAAGTTATCCAGTCATCTGTCAGTCTAATTCTGATTCCATGTTGTCCTTATTTTAACACAATGCATATAGAAGCCATTTATCACTCAATGCATGATGTTTTGTCTTTAACATGACCCACATTCGGCAAGGTTTGGAGCACAAGTCTCTCCCATCTTCAAAGCAGGATCCCCAGATGAGCAAACTCTTTAATTTCCTGCCTGACTGAGGCCTCACTGGACAGCTAGAAAGGTGAAACAGGGGCCAACGATTCACCGAAAAGCTTGGCTTGGTATCACACAACAGAAAAAACGGGCAGCTGTCCTCAGAACAGTGGAAGATTGTGCACTGATTCAGAGATGGAAGTATTTTAGGTTGTTTTTTGATCTCCTTAGGCTGTATTATTCAGTGTGACACAGAACTTTAATGAACCATTTCAATATATATTTCTTTTACTTTAGAGCTGTTCTGCCTGTAGAAATATTTGTTTACAGATGATCACCCACCCGAGTCTGATGGGATCATAACACCTAATTTATGGCAAGATGTCTAACAGATGAATAGACAAGGACAAATAGATAGCGGCAACAGAGGAAAATATGTTTCAGATGTGTGTGTTTGCAGTTACTGATATTTAAAAGTGGAGAAAATCAAAGTACATCCTCAGAGCCATGGATGTCAGAGGTTGACAGCTATTATGTTACAGAAGTGTGTGCTGAGAAATGAAAATGTTTCGAACAAAGTTGCCCGAAGTTGCCCATTTTAGCACATCACTAACTGAATTGGGTCACACTGTGCAGACACTGTATGCATTCTATAAGCCAGAACACTTTGAATAATCATATTTTCCCTGCATACTGAAAAAGTACATTTATTCAGCGTGAGGATAATTATACAGTATAGAAGCAATTTGAACAGCTACAAGAGAAAATTTCCACCCTGTTGGAAAACAAATCAGAATTTGAGACATTAAAATCATCTGCAATTTAACACACTAAAAATATCCCAGAAGATGAGTTGGTTGCCTTGTTACATATTGTGACTTTGCATCTCTCTCTGTCACACACACACATACACACACACACACACACGGACACTCTTCCTCAGTGCATGAATGAGCAGATGAATAAGCTCCATGCCTAATTTCCAGATGATTTCTCCCATTAATCTGCAGTCTGCAGATGTTGTTAATTTATTTTACTCCTCTAACCTCCTGTTGTCGCAGCTGTTAGAGGTTGGGAAGGGGAACTGTGTCTGTGCGTGTGAGCACATCCTCCATGAGTATATGCGGGTGTTTGTTTGCGCACGTGTGCATCGCTGTGTGTTTGTGTACGTGGAGCCTGTGCCAGCGTAGCGTGGTGTTAGGGCAAAGGAACAGGTGGAGCACGAAGTGAGACATGCACAGCAAGCGAAGCCAGTTACATCTCTGTGAACTGCAGCCACCGTCGGACGTGACTAGACTCCGTCTCTGCCAAACTCTGCACCTCTGTGAGAATGTGTGTGTGTGTACATTTGTGTGGGTGGACCTCCATAGTGTGGTCTAGGGTCATGTGTTGACACTGGTCAGACTCAAGTCATAAATCTGATGAGTTGCAACTGGACTTTCACTTTAACTTAAAGGACCTGTGACCTCCTTGACCTTTTAATCTTTTGACTTCATGTCCTTTCCCAATCCAAAGATAAAACCAGTGATGCTATTGTCTTTAAATCCCTCTTGTTGTATTTAACTATGTTAGGAGTGAGCGCCTAGACCTAAGGAGGTTTAAATGTATGTTTTAAACTTTCTCAGCTGCATAAACCTGTTACAATTGGAGTGGACTGTAACCAATGTGAATTTAAGCTGAATACAACTAAAGAAAAATACACATTTTTGGCAGCTTCTTTATGAGCCTTATTGGCGCATTCCTGGTGGCATTACTTTTTCTCCAGAGTCCTTAATACCCTGCGAACAACACTTCAAAATGTCCCTTGCATAATTAATAAAAAATCTGCAATTTTTAATATTAACTGTTTGTCAGGTATAACTTACTGTTATTCCTATATTAAGATGACTTTTACTCTCCTCCCTCTTAGTGTTATTATTAAAACATTAAAGGTCCCATATGGTGAGAAACATGACCATGTTTTCCTCTGCTAAACCTACTTTGCTAATGTGGCTTATTTCATTTTGAAGGTCACAGCTCTGTGAAAACTGGAATGCTGAGGGAAATTCAGAAATAGTGGAAAGTTTAAGACAGATTTGAAATCAATAATCAAGGACTGGGTGTGGGTAAATATGTTTTTCATGCCATCTATAGTGCTTTAGAGTACCATAAATTCTGCCATGGTTTACAGCTGGTTGTTTCTCTCCTGCTCTCTGTGCTCACATATACTGCATTTACATACACTACCGAATCCCCAATAAAGGCGTTTTCATTTACATATATTTCAGTTTCTTTTTTTAGACAAAGAAACGGGTATAAAATTGTGACTGAGACATGGTTTGGCCATGTTTCCATGTTACTGATTACTCAGAAGCAATAAAAAGTCCTGGTCTCACACACTCAATCATGTCTGTTCTGCAATCACTGATACAGAGAGAGCCTTCTTCCTGAGTGGAGACATAGACAACAGCAGCTGAACTGTATTTAAAGCTAAAGACACTGAAACCTGTTCAGGACTGGGCTAAAAGCAGGGATTACAAAGTCATGGTAAAGTGAACCTTCTTTACTTAGTACTTTGAGCTGGAAAACTGAAAGGCATGTTCTGGGAACATGAGACTTTAGTTAATTTGCTGAAAAGGACCACAATATGGAACCTCTAAAATCACATTTAATTTGGTAAAAGACACATGTTAAGTTGTTTGGGACTTTGAATATGTTAAATCTAATTATTATTTAGCCCTGTGTTACGGCCACTGGGATCAGTGGGCCGTATTTTCTGATGTGGTGGACTGTGAAATCTGTCTGTGCAAGCCAGCTGAAGCTGAGTTGGGAGATTGCTCCAGAGCCTCAGCTGAACACCATCTCGTTTGATGAGCTGAAGACCTGCTCTGAAGCAGCCAGTCTCCCCGCCTCCGGACCTGCCTGATTGGGCCACCACTCCATTCCCTCCCACTCCAGCCAATCCACCATCGCCACTCTGCACCTGGAATCCTTAAAAGCTCCAGCCATCCTTCAGTCATGGCGCGGCAGGGATTTGATGTGAACTGCCCGCCCTGGTGCCTCTTGTCTGTGCTTGTGTCATTTACTACGTGAGTAGTGCTTAGGCAGTTTCGCTAGCTTTTAGGGAGGCATTTGTTCGGGTCTTGGTGAAGACCATTTTGTGGCCTCAGTTAGCAACTGCAATTCGATTAGTATTTTGCTGTGTGATCAAAATGCTAATGCTAGTGTATGTGTTCCGTAGCCACTGTGTGTGGTGATTCGCGTCCTGTGCCATGTCCTGTGTTATGTGTTTAGAGGCACCAGTTTTGGTTTAGTTTTGAGCACTGGACACTTTTGTACTTCCTGTTTGGTGTGGTGTTGCTACTGTGTGTGTTTGGCTAGGGAGTTTTAGTTGTGTTTTGTTACAGTAAGATTTCGTAAACTCTATTAGCCTTTGTTCAGTTTTATTCCGTTCTTTGATTTTAGCAACACCCACCTAGTCCTGTTACTTTGTGTATCACCTGTTCTGTTAAGTTCGTCACTAAGCAATAAACTGCCTTGCCTGACCAATTACATCTGGTTTTCTTTTGTTGCACCCAGCTACCCCTAGAGGCTGGGTCGTAACACCTGTGAAAATTCCATTATCATTTACCACATGCTAATAATATCTAAAATCTGTAAATATTTGTCTCTCTGATCTAAATGTGGTAATACTGTATGCACACAGAAGAAAAGGCTTAGTGATGGATAGACGAACAAAGGAACCGCTTTATTTGTTTCTCTGGGTGTGTTTGCATTTTTGTGCATACATTATTTTGTTTACTTTCCTTTGATGAATACATATGATTAGCTAGTGCGAGCAAGAAGATCTCATTCAGCTAATCGAGTTTCACGTTTTGATTCTCACTCCCTTAATAGCCTTCAAATGGAGAAACATTTGTACAAACAAATTGTTTTCAAAAGATGGCAAGCATCTTTAACATCTGTGATCATAACTCAAATCTTGATAATCATATTTGATTGTCTTATCATTGCTATAAAGGCTCGATCATGTCATTGTTGGAGAACATGGTGTTTGTTTTTCACTTGTTAATGTGCTCTGAAGTGACTTCGTAATTCTAAACTTGAGTTAAAGTGGAAACCAATATGATTAACCAGGAAAGTGATGTGCAGTTTGTAATTTTAGAGGAACTCTGGGTTGCAGCATCCACAAAAAAGTATTCTGACTGTTTCCAAAATATTTTCCAATACATATAGCAATATATTGTATTGTAATATCAGCAGACTATATTTAGTAATGGCCTTAAAGTCATATTTGATTTGTATTCATATGTAATTAAATTATATTTATTTGTACCTCCGTTTGGCAATGATGTGTTTTGTAGCAGCAACATCATTCAGTTAAGAGATGAAAGTGTTAAACCAGTTTTTTTGTAGTACAAAACATATAGTAGCTTACATGACTGATGCCAGTTATAATAGGTCATGAACGCTACCTAAAACACAGAACAGAAACCTAGCTCTGTCTATGCTATTAAGCAGCAGCACTGTTCAAACTCAGTCATGGTACTTTTACTACATTTTAAATAGGTGATTGTAAGTAAGTAAGTAAAATTTATTTATAAAGCTCTTTTCACAGACAAAGGTCACAAAGTGCTTTACAACTGTGGTATAAAAATACAACAAAACACAATAAAAAGACGACTTGAGCTACGAAGTTAAGAGTGAAAGACTGCACAATACATACAAATTACCCAAATGCCTGTCTAAACAGGTTTGTCTTTAGCTGAAAGAAACCAGAGAGTCAGTAGACCAGAAGGGTGCAGGCAGAGCATTCTAAAGTTTAGATGCTAAGGCCGCAAAAGCTAGACCACATTGTTTCTTGGGGCAAGTCCGAGGGACAGACAACTAATTTAACATATTTGACCTGAGAGAGCGAGCTGACTGGTATGTATAAAGTAGTTCAGCAGCATAAGCAGTAGCCTGGCCGTGTAACACTCTGTAAGTGATAATTAATATTTTGAACTGGATTGTATATGTGGCAGGGAGCCAGTGAAGGGATTTCAGTATTGGGGTAATATGACAGCGTTTATTTGATCTTGTTAGTCGTCTTGCAGCAGCATTCTGGATTGCTTGCAGATGATTAAGAGCAGAAATACTGAGTGAGGAGAAAAGTGCATTACAGCAGTCAGTGCGAGATGAGAAGAAGGCATGTACAATCATCTCCAGCTCAACGGTTGAAACTACAGATCTCAGTTCACTAATATTTCTTGAGTGAAAAAAGCAAGATTTGGTCGGATGCTTCACATGGGTGTCAAATGACAAGGATTTATCAAATATTACCCCTAAATTATGCAGGTTTGAGTGAGCAGCAGTGGAAAGATGACCAATACTTTACATGATCACAGCAACAACCTCTTCTGGAGCGACACCCAGAACCTCCGTCTCATCAGCATTAAGCTGCAGAGAGTTTTCTGCCATCCAGACCCTAGTAGCATTAACCCTAAGATGCATAAATGGGTCAAAGATGACCTCACTTATGGAAGAGTGTAGGGTCCAATCACTCATGTATCTAAGGGTTAAGGCAGACAAGGAGCCTCGATAACCTGAAAGGCTCAGTAGGTGTAAACAAAAAGTGGAGCCGGATATCATCTGCATATAAATGATATGCAACCCCATATTGATTTATTATTTGTCCCAAGGGCACTGTGTCATGTAAACAAACCCAACATTAAAAGCTACATCTGAAAAACTCAAAAAGGCTTAAAAAAACGGAAATAATCTGCTGCATTTGCTGCATTCGACTGTAAACAATATGTGCTCACATAAAGCTCACAAGCGCGCTCTCATTGATCCCTCTCTAAGCCTTCCTGACCTCGAAACTGAAAGGTTAACAGCTAATCATATTGATAACTCATTGGCTCTATTGATCCTGCTCGGGAGTTAATTGGGTATTACTCATTAAAGTTTACACTAATTAACTGAATTAGACGCATTAGACGCTTTAGCAGTGGCACAGACAGTGCTTGCTATTATAGACTCACTAATTGCATTTGGTGAAGCCTCCTCATTACCTCCACAAACATCCACAGTGAGTCTGGCAAGGTGTGAGAGAGCTCGGTAGAGAAAAGGGTACTGATGGGTCAAGTCTCTTTTTTATCACTGCAATCAGTGCTGGCTGTTTGTTATCATAAGGCACAGCGTGGGCTCAGGCAAAGCGTGTCAGGACATCCTCTGAATGTGCACTAATTAGAGGCAGTGACTGACACAAGGAGAACAGCTTGAGGCCTCATCTCTCAGCATGAGCTTGTTTATTGATAGCTACCTATTTTACCTTAGTTTTCTTCTCCATGTGTACAGCACTGGCTTTAACTCGGCCATGTACAGCAGAGGTACGTGGCTGTACTGACCTCTCAGCCATTCCTACCACTGCGCTGTCGATATTTAAATTAGAAAGTAGAAAAACCTTGCAGATCTTCTGCAGAGTAAGGTCACCATCAACCTCATCATCATACATTCATGCAATAAAATAAAATCAAAAACACAGAGAACATTTAGTTTTTGTACTTCAAGGCTATTTTAGCAGATGCTCAATAATCTGTATACACTGTGAACTCCAGATTTTCTTTGCAAACAGCTAAGACGGACCTGAGAAAACGCTGTAATTTTCTCTTAGGTATTGATTTCCCTATACTAATGGATTGGAGGAGGCAGAGGAAATTATGCACAGGTTTGGTACACAACAGAGCAAATAATGAGGCCAAAGTTGAGAACACCAGAGATCATATACCTGTCCTCAAAAAGTTTCTTTCTTTACCGCCAAAGCAGAACACCTTGACCTGAGAAAGAACGCACGCAGCGCTTCACACGGCACGCCTCCGTCATACAGCGTTTCACACCAATCGCACAACCTGCTGCGGGGCTGACGCCTGAGGCAAATAAACGAAAACATGGCAGAAGCTGCATGAGCCAAAACTGCCGAAAAACAACCCCAGTTTCCGTGCAATCACAGACCTCGCTGATAGTGCGTCCGTGGGTGGGTGTTACCTGGCAGTGAGCTGGACGGTGGCGGCGGCTGGTGTATCATTTGCGCCCAGTGGAGCCAGCGAGGCCATATGTCCAGGCCGAGGGGGGCTGAGCCACAGAGCCCTCGTCCTGTGGTTCAACTGCTTGGGCCAAACTGCCGGACCATATGGGGATGAATAATGTGTGTGTTTTGAAATAAACTCTGGACTCCCATTGCATGGTTCAGTGGTATGTTAACAAGAACTAATAACCTGTCCTGGAATTCTACTGTTGAGAACTAATCTCACTTCTTCAGGAGAAGCCAGAAGTTATGCAGCACAAAAAAATCTCACTGAGCTGAAACAAATATGTATAGGATATTGTTAAAGCCAGTGTCTTAGCCACCCATCTCATGTAAGTGAAACAAACACACAGTTGTTTTACTTGCTTGGCTAGAGAGAACTTAAATGCCAGCGAGGTATATTCATGCTTATAGCAACATGAAACCCTCTGACATAATAGTGAAGGTAGCAGATGCAATCACATTACTTCTAAATGAAGGTGGTTCTCAGAATTAGAATCAGAAATCAGAATCAGAAATAGATTACTGATCCCTGAGGGGAAATTGCTTACATTAGAGCTACTTGCATTCAAAGTCTTAGGAAAAATAAACAGTACAAAAAATACAGATAAACATAAGTAGAAAAATATGTCCTAATATAGTGTAACACTCTGTTGTTGCCCAGAAAAGTGCAGTAAGGGCCCCAGTTTAAACTTTAGGCCTTCATTATACTCCCTTGTAGAGGCACATATGACCAGCTGGGAACACCACCGTGTATATTTGTTGTTATTATACCAACCACTATTCTGCTTAAGGACTCTGTTCCATAGATAGAAGATTGGCGCCTACATGTCCTGCTCATGCATGCTCCTACCGAGTGGGACACCCAATATATGTGATCACGACTGTGTTTTATTCCGCAGCTTTTGTCTCTTGATAGTGCTCCATGGTTTGGTGAATGTAATGCATTTAGCGCATTACGTTGCAGCCAGCAGGAGGCAGTGTGGTGCACTTTTTGAAATAAGACCCTCGTGGCTTCTGCTCAGCTGAACATAAAAGAAGCGTGCGTCACCTTTCTTAGCATTTGCGCTGGTTTTACAGGTTGGTGAAGTTTTAAAACTTGTATAATGACATGAACAAGTTGCTTTGTCTTTGTGTCGCAGGCCACTAAAGATGGCGCCGGTTCTGTTTTTCCACTGTGATCAAACTAATATCCAAGTATGTTGTAGTTTTTGGCTCCAGTACATTTAATTGTAGAGAAAATATTACTTTCCCAGGATTATTGTTTGTAGCAAACAGGCTTTATTGGTGTTACAGTTTAATGTTTACATAAATGTTACATTCCTTACCATTATAGACAGTTTTTTTGTTAGTTGTTTTACAGGAAACTTTTCTGTTCTTATGTCATCAACCTGAGACCTGCTATACAAGCCTTCAACACAGATTTTAGGCTGAGAGGTCCCTGTGGACTCTCACGAACTTGGCTGAGATGAACCAAACGCAGACAGAGATCAACCTTGCCTCATTAGCAGACTCATGCTGCACATTGCTACGATGTACAAATGAGCTTGCAAGATAGCAGATGATGAAGTTTATAGAACAGGTAGACAGATACAGAAAGTATAACTTTGGTCTGGAGTTCTGCTGTTATTAATTTTGCGAGTCTTGCATTGTATCTTTGCAATGGAATTTGACAATCATTACATGTGCATACACTCTAATACTTGGCAATCTGACACCTGAAAATGAAGAACTGGCAACTGAGAAGTATTTCATCATGAGCGCTGCTGTCAGATAACCATATATAAAATTAAAACCAACAACAAACAGACTTAATTGAAAAGACTGACTGGTAAAATAAAGTGTGACCTATGTGTTCAGTTTTCTTCAAATTCACCTAAAGTTTGACTACTGATCTCACTTCACATCCAATAAATGACAGCCAGTGTGCTTTTTTTGTCCAACAGATGAATTCACAGAAAAGAGGACAGCCCTACTGTCAACCTCTGCACTGCGTCCTGCATCATAGCTGCTCTTTTATCGAAAGGAAAAACAAGAAGAAAAGAGAGAGGGCAGGGCTTATTGTCATTCTGTGCAATCATTGCAGTGACAACCAGGCCAGTTGAACTGGTGGAAGAATGACGCATGATAATAAGTGGCCCATTAGGAACACTGGCGAAAGGTACCACGCTGTGCCACTGTAATAGACTGAATAATCAAGACACCCGCTCTGGCAGTAATAGAAGCTTTGCTGCCCTGGAAAAAAAACAGTCCATTCTGAATGAGGTGCTCATCTGTGTGTATGAATGTGTATGCATGTGAGCAGCTGAATAGATAGAATTGCTATTCCCAGATTGGGGCACCATTTGGGCCTCATACCTTCAGTAAAGATTAGATTTCAGGCTATTTCTGTGTTTTATTGTGTCTATTAACCTGTTTGACTTCTACAAACCCTGCAGAGCGTGAATGTCCATAATGTGAAATGCATATAATATGTTTTTGCTTTGGGCATATAACTATAAAGGAAATATTTTCTGTCTGTCTGTACACATGTGTTTGTCCGACCTTCTTCACACTTGGCAGGTGTAAAGTCATGTGGCTGAGCAGTCCTCATATTTTGGCTAAAAGTTGTATTACAAGAGTTCATTGACTGCAGGTCATTTGAAACTCAAACTGTACACAAACCTATTATTATGTGATGTGAGAAAACATGAGAAAAGGCTTTAGAATGTGTAAAGGTGTGTGCTATGGTGTTCAGAGGCACCTGTGTGCAACTTTTGCCAAAGACATATTGCAATTTTGTGTGTTAGAATTGTCTATTTCTACTTGTAACACTGACTTCATAAGCAATTTAGTAGGGACTCGACAGTTTGATGCCTTTAAGATGCAATTACAAGAGTTCACTTTTAATCTTTCCACAGATCGTTATCAGACAATTCCAGTTATGTTTACACTAGAAAGAAAAATATCTTAGAAATCAAATGTTGGTAATATTGGAGCCAGGGCTAAATGAGACAAGCTTATGGACATGGAGAAACTGAGGTTAAATACAAGCACTAAAAATAGAAAGACAGCAGTCCATATTTCTCAGTTGAAGCCAGTAGAAAAAGTCAGGATTAACAGTTGAAGCAGGAGATTTTAAAGGCAACTTTCCAAGTGTAAATATAAGTTAATATAAGTGTGTATTTTGCTGCATTGTAAGAGCATATTTATCTGGGAAAATAAACCAACAGGAGCTTCCATTTCCAGGGGCGTTTACAAGAAATCCTATTTCAAACTCAGCCTGTCAGTATTCTGCCTTCAGCTTGGCAGTATCTCATTATCGCACATTTTCTGACAAGTATTTCTGCAGACATGGATCATTTAAGATGGAAGTGTGGCTATCCAAGATTAATCTGCAGCTGACCCCAGCCTGGCCTGCCTGAAAATGGGGCAAAAAAAAAAAACCCCGGCTAGAGGGGTCTTCCAGAAATCAATGAAGTAATATAACTTTATTGGCATTCATGTAAGAGCTCGCAGCTCCACAGCCACCATTGTGTGGTCATATAACTAATATGGCCAGTCAAAGAACATGATGCTGAAGCAGTTTAAAGGGATTCGCTGACAGCGTTCGTCTCACTTCACATCACTTTCTTTGCCAGCCACAGCTCGGGCCTCAGCATATGTAATGAAAGTAATACGCTACCCATCACAGTCTCTGGTAAAGGTTTCATTTTGACCCTCCCAGGGTGTTATTTTGCGGTGCATAAACAACTCTGGCATTCATAAATAATACCTCTCCCTGGGTATAAGAGACAGGCAGACATAAGACTGGCTGGCAGATGCCAACATTCTCAATTGGCACTCTGTGAGTGTAGCTTTCTCTAACACTCTGCTTCGGATTCCCACAGCCATCCATTCGCCTGTATATGTGGACGGGCTGCAAAATTCCTCCCGCCACAATCATTGCTCCGTCTCTGACATTTTCTTTCCCTACATTTCCAGTTCATTTATCTCACAACACTTTGGCTCATTAATACTTCCATGTTTATGTGTCTGTGGCCTGCAAAGAGACAGCACAATTACACTTAATGAAAAATTGCAAGGATTTCTGTATGCAGAGAGGCGCGTCAGGCTTAATCTTCCTCTTCTCTATTTTCTCCTGCTGTGTTTGTCTCCTTATCATTGCTCACCACCATAAGAGCTCCTTGTCGGAGTCAATCAATGACAACCCAAAATGCTGCATTGTTCATGTCAGTGGAGGGAAAGGTAAACACTATCATTGGTCATGAATGGGATGAGTTGTCAGAGAAACAAGGAGATTGGTGGAAATCATTTTTCTAAAGGTCCACTTGCCCATTACTAGCTGCTTGTCACTGTCAGATCCCCACATCTCGGTCTTCGCAAGGCTCCCCTTCAGTTTTGTATTACCTTGCTCCAGGAGGCTCCTTCATCCATATGCATGCCTTGTTCAAGGTAATAAGCTACGACACTCCAGAGTCCCCCATGCTTCGGTGTGTATGCCCAGCAGTTATGTGTGGAAATTAAAATCAATGAAAATTTGTAACGGTTGAGGTAGTCAAGGTTTGCTGTAATCTTTATTGAATTGTGCACTGAGCTTATCGAAGTGGAGTGGGCCAGGTGAAAAAATGAAATTAATTTGGGGCAGTCCTTATTGCACCGCTGATGGACGAGACAAATCACAATGGAAAGTGAAAGCGCCTGGCAATTTTGACAATCAGTTAATCTTTTAAGTTATGTATCAGCCTCTGAAGTGTGGAAATTTCCTGTTTTCTCAGTTTCCTATCGTTGTAAATTGAATACCTGTGAGTTTTGGGCCGTTTGTTGGACAAGACAAGCTATTTGTCAGTTTGGGCTCAGGGACCTTGTGATGGACCATTTTCTGTATTTTTTGACATTTCACAGACTGAACAATTCATCAATTAAAAAGGAAAAAGTAATTGCTATTGAAGCAGGATGCCCCAAAGTCATTCATTCGTGGCCAGTCAGAAGAGCCATTCTTTAACCTTCATTTCGGCATCACAGTGCACAGATGATTGCGGTATATAGAGGCAGGGATATCTGGCAATTCTGTCACGGTTGCTTCTATATTCTTCCTGAAGTCTGAAGGTCAAATTCCATCATGTTATACTCCTGGTGTGACCTCTTCTTGCTCATACTTGCCAGAAATTTCTGCCAAGTGAGAGACACATCCCGTATTCCTCATAAAAGGTCGTGTAGAGGTCTACATGAGAGATATGAAAGGTCAGTGTGACTTACCACTGAGATTAAAGTGACCCGTCTCCACCCCAGGAGAGAGTGATTAAGACCAAACCACAGACAGCTGCAAGGCCCAGGCTGCTAAAAGGTGGCCCCTGATAAACAGTGTGTGTGTATGTGTGTGTATGTGTGTGTGTGTGCGCTGATGCATGCCGCCACTGTCACCTTCATGACAGTTAGAGAAGTGTGAATTTGCACCACCTAAACAAGGACATGGCACACTTTTCAACTTTAAATCCACTCTCACAATCGATTTCATGTGCAGCTCCTGAAGAGGAGAAGGAACCTGTGTGGTCTTCTCTGAAAATATGTCCATTGATTTCCTAGTGTGAATTGCCAACATTGAGAAAACCTGGGTCAAAGTGAAATTTGAAAAGGTGCTGAAAACGACATCCAGAATTGGCACCGGCATTTCAGACCAAAACAAATGGGTGCATTGGTCATACCTTCCCCTTCCCGTCACATTTCATTTTCTATCAGAAGGACTGTGTACAAAAGAACCAACAAAAACAACACAAAAAACCAAGCCACAACCATGCTGGCCCTCTTAAATGCATTGAATTGCCATAATGAGTTGTTGTCAACTCAGATAACATCATCTTCACTTCACCTTTCTCTTGGAGGAGACACTCAAGTTAAAATAGAGGGCAAATGAGAGCAGCAAAACAGCAGCGAAAACTCTTACACCGAGTTGAAATGAAGCTACTACACACAACTTAGGTAAATAACATTAAAAATACTTTAAAATGTGATGTAGGAGCTCAATGTCTTTATAAATACATATAGAGAGAGGGCTAATCGTTTCAACGGGAGGGACTCACATGCACTAACATGCAAAAGCAGCCAAATCAGCTCCCAACACGTAGAAAGAGCTTGGCTTACAACACATACAGAAAGAGTGTGATTTCACTATCTATTAAGCCCGCCATTACTAGACTATATCGTTACATGGCAGATGGTTGTAGCTGCATTAATGCCCAAAATCTTTTAAAAGCAGGGGTCAGAAAAAAAGAGGCCTATTCTGCCCTTGCTAGTGTGGTGTGTGTGACTTCTGATTTAACAGATTAAAATTCATCCAGTAAAAAGCCCTGCAGCAGGTCTCTCAGTTTGGCTTGTGTACTGAATAACTGAATAAACATCTGAACTTAATGATGAGTGAAAATAAAGCATATATTACAAATTTGCCTTTTACTCCTTTTTTTTAAAAAAAACAGACGCATAGTCACAGACCGGAAAAATATATTTTTTTTATAAATTAATACTTTGTGCAAACAGCCATTCTTTATTCATCACAAGCCAGCAATTTGTGTTGGTCAGACACTATCATGATGCCAACATAACACTAAAAATCCTATTACCATGCTAACTTGATAGCATTGTAACAAGTACATGCAGATTTTTGATGACATGCACACGTTGACATTTTATTTTTCAACACAGACTCACAAAATGCTTGATGATTTTAAACTGGAAAAAAAAAAATGATAAAATGTAAGAACAGTAAATTAACGAAAGCAGATACAGGACAGATTGTTTAAAAAATCAAAAGACAATTAAACGAGGTCCCCAAGCTTGACTCCAGTTTGGATAACGAACAGAGCATGAAATAGTTTATGTGATTGACAGACAACACAAAACACCAGCCACCCGACGGGGCAATGGCAGGTCGATGTGTGATAAATGCACAGGTAATGGTATGGAGCATCGATGAGCACAAAAGCGAAGATGACTCATGCATGAAAGTTACTCCAACGGGCCCTGTCTTGCTGCCAGCATCTCACCCCCACAACTAGTAAGTGTGTCGCTGAACACATACTGAGAGATGCAGAATCAATCCATGTGCAATCTCTAATTACAGAAGACCAAAAATTGGAGATCTTATCTCTTACACACTGAAAAAGGAAATCTTAATAGCTAAATCAGCTTACTTTAAATTCCAAAATACAGCAAAAAACACAACACCCAATTTACAGTACACAGTGTATCTCTGTATGTATGTAACGGGGCATGAATTAAAATGCTTCAAATACTGAATGATCAGATTTTTTTCATATTTCTTCAGTATCTAAGTAATCTACACCCAAGTAAATGTTAATAGTTATTCCAGTGTACTTTATATACCCAAATTCAAACAAATATGGGCTAGGAAAGCAATCATGTTGCAGCTCACAGTATAACTCACTGTATCCATGGCAACATGATACCTTCTATTCTTATAAAAGTGTACATTTGTTCACAGTAGAGCCTGACAGACACTCGATATTATGGAGTAATATACAGCATATATAAAGCATATATGCATAAATACATATTTTACACATAAAAATAAAAAAATGTTGACATTAGCTAAATAATATAAGCTAGAACCTAACTAGCTTATGAAGTCCATGACAAAAGATCTCATGTCTGCTGCGTCAGATCGCATGGTCTCAACTCTGTCAGGCTACCTGCTAAATTCATGCTACAGATTTGTTCATGCTACATTTTAGTGGCTTTAACTCTTATCAGAACCTTTTATCCTTCTTGCACATTTACGTGTCATCTGAAGCGAAATATAACTATAAATGCATAATGGTCGCAAACACATGCAGTGACTGCAACTGTTCAGTTTGAAGAGCAAATGGCACGTCTTCAACTGTTTATACATCCAACATAAGCATTAATTAGATTTCTATTAATGTTAAACTGTGTAGAGATAGAATGGGATTTGATGCTAACAAATTAGCTTCCACCCAACTGACAAGCTATCAAAGCAACTATGTGGTTTGCTAGCTAATGTAATGTAGCTAACGATTGTAATAACCATGTCCATGCCCAATTGTTCAGATCATTTCTGACTATATAAGGGGGACCACACAATATTAGGCAGGTGGTCATAATGTTATGCCTGATCAGTGTACATGCTGATACCTATACATCTGTGATAGGCCTAAATCTGCAAATAAAATCGGCAGGCCAATAAATCGGTGGAGCTGTATTTCACGCAAGCAGAGACCTTTAATACTTAACTCAATTTTAATAAAAATATTGATAATCAAGGACATATTCATTACATTATATTGCCATATAAGGTAGACAAATCAATTAGCACCTCTCAAATAGCCGGATTGACCTTAACCTTTCATCATAAATACAAGAAACACATTTCGTAAACAACAGTGACGAATGTTAACTTTTACACCCACAGTGCTATAGTTTAAAATGTGGTGTCTAACTGGTGCACACCTCTTCTTAATTATTATGTCATAATGACAATAACCAAGGCATGTATTTTCTCAGGTCGCCCTCCGTCAAGTAGAACCACTTTATCAACATAAACTCAAGCTAAAGTGTTGGCTCATTTGCTTTACAGATAATAAAATTGATGTCTGAACTCGGTCTGGTGAATATACAGCTAGAGATTCAGGCTGTCAAGATTGATGCATCAAATTAAGAGCCATCGATAAGTGTGTCACACATTTTCTCCTTCTGCCGTTACCATAATCACCATTTGTTGTATTATTGACAATCTGTCACAAGTTCTGTCACCATTCAAGATTGACAACTGCATGCTCCATGTGAGCTTTGCAGCTGGGAATATACAGCATATTGACGAAACAGAAAGGGAACCATGGAAAAAAAAGCAAACAAAAATGTTTTTTTTGTTCGAATAAAAATAAATATTTCATCAACATGCTCATTGCACCTCTTTGGCTGTGTGCAAATCCTGCTTAACTGGCAACAGTATGACAGATTATAAGACAGTGTTAGTTGCTTCTCTTTGTTAATAAATGGAAGATTGGATTTACCAACCAGTGTGTCAACATATTCTCAGCAGATAGGAGGAGTGATCACAGTCAGAATCCTCCCAGAAATCCACAGTCAACTAATATCATTTCTAAATAAGATCTGAAGCTAAAGATTAATGCAAAAACTCGAAAACAAGCACAGAAACTTGAGTGTACCTTTTCATGTTGGCTTATTTTCAGTGGAGACAGACACTAAAAACAAAAATATCGTCATATGCAAAACATATGCGTGCGTTTACTGAGATCCTTCTAATGCCATGGCAAACACTGCTGGCCATCCTCCTACGGTGATGCCATTTGAGATTTGTCATCCAATCTCATGAGACCATGTGCTCACATCCGAAAGAGTTTGACTCTGCGATCAGCTAAATCTAAATGTCACTTTCCTGCCATCTCGGGAACATCAGGAGGTCCACTCTGATTTGCTCTGTCAGTCCATGGATGCTTGCCAACCACTGTTTTGGAGCGTCACTAGGTTTGATGGCTTGAGAGTGAGATGGGTGGTTTTGCATTCAGAACACACTCACATCGTGTTTGTGCCAGAGACGTTTCCATTACCTGACAGGGGACCAAGAGAGCTTGGCTATGATCCCCATGGCAACGTGACACACGGAGAGATTAGACCAGATAGGATGATGATGTGAAATTATATGACGTGGAACGTGTCTCAGTTTTCTGCAGAAAAAAAGCATTCTCAAATATTAGCTTTGCATCAAGATTAAGCTTTCCGCTGACTGAAACCCTGCCAATTTTTGAATATCAGGCCACACTGACACACTTTTATATCTAAAACGATAAAAAAAAAAGACCGGCAGCCATCCACCTTCTTTTTCCAGAGACACCGCAAATGCATTTCCATCAGGCATATTTCCCTCTCACCTACACGAATGTTATATATTACACAACTGTCCTCCTCCTCTTTGTAGTGCAAATAATGTTGTAATTATAATAACTGCAGGGTGTCTGTAGTCTGTAAAACATATTCAATTTAGATATACCAGCTGCTGATTGAAGTTTAAGACTTCAAATATGTAAGCACAGGATGAAAGAATATGATGAAAAAGGAAAGTATAAAGGGAAAGTTTTAAATCCAGGTACTTAACTCTCATTTTCAGGTTTCAAAAGCAGCTTATCATATATTTAAATATGAAAGAATACCAATTTAAACTTGCTGTTCTGAAGAATGACAAAGGTGGGCTACCAAGCAGTGGTATCAGTGCCATTTCATATGCTGGATGAATTTAAATAAACATGTCCCCTTTTTTGTCATCATAGTGTTGATTTTAATGGCTCTGTTTAAAATGTTTTTATGTGTCAATTACACAGTTTCCCACTACTGTATCTATTGGACATAAATAATGATGAGTTGGGAAATCAAGTAAGGATGAGGAAGCTGAAAACTGCGCAAGTTGTATTCAGTTGAGAAAACGACTGGGAAAATAAGTACAGCCAGTAAATAGAAGGCAGAATGTGATTGAAAGCAGTGACAGAGGATGAAGCAGGGAAAAGAGAAAGAGACATAATGCTCACCATCAAGGTCATAATGTTTCAATCAGAGAGCTGCGCTGCAGATCATAATGTAAATGCAGAAACAATTAAAATGCAGATCACAGGATGGGGAGGCTTTGGGAAATGAGGCGTTTTGCCAAGACACACTCTAATAAATTCTATGTGCAACCTCATTGCAGCCTGCTGCCTCCCTGCAAACTCAAGCAGCTTCTACGGGCTGAAAACAGAGTTTGTCCATGGTAAGTGCTTAGACAGACGGTCCATTAGTCCGCTTTAACATTAATCTCCATCACAGCACTCCCCCTATCCTTCTTCTCCTCCCCCGATCCATTCTCCCCAAAATGAAACTACTCACAACATTTTAATGGATTGATTGGGGGCTCACTACCGCCATCTAAAAAATTGAGGTTTGACCTGGTGATGATCTATCTCTGTTAATGGAAAACCAACCAAAATATAAAGTAGCCTCATAGACTGTCTGACTCCTTCCTGCCTTGCTCTCTTTTCCCCTCACTCCCCCCTACATTTTACTTGCTCTGTCCAAGTCCAATTATTGGCATGTCCCTTTGAATGACAAAACACAAGGCCAGCATTATTCTACAGATTTCTGCTACACAATCAGGATTTTTACAGGAAACAGAACATCCCATTCAGTACGGCTGAGGGACGCTAGGCCTGGCCGATAAGACAACAGCGATATGTACTGGGGTTAGACACTTCATCAATAGAAATAAGAAAATTGTTCATTACTTACACTTAAATGCATTAGAGTCAAACTGCCAGGGAAAGTAAAAGCACAACACAAAGTTCAGTTGCATGAACAAACTCCAAGCAGACCGCTCCCCTGACTTATTAACAGATGATAGTATCTTGATAGCTTCCTGACACTCTTCTCATTAACTTTTGTGCAGGTCTCCTGAGGTGTGATGGTCTGCAGACAACAGTTAAAAAACACTCGAATCCCAATTCCCCCACTGCCTCCACCTAAGCAAAGCACTCTCAGTGGCCTGGTCCAAGGGTTGACGAACTGGAGGGAGCATTTGGAGACCAGTGCAGACTTTTATTTACTGATTTAATACATATTTGCATGTTTTTTCATTGTGTTACATTCAAATTAATACCTGCTTAATTAGATTGCTGGCTAAAGTGGTTGCATTTGAAATAATGTGGTTAAATTTAAATGAAAGCTCTTTTCTCTGGGTCTTTCTATGAAAAGTACGTCATGATCAATACTTAATCAGAAATGACTGATATCCAGTGGTATAAAAAAAATACTGTGATACCCCACCACTAAGTGACAACAAAGAGGATTCAGTTTGTACTTCAGGTGTTGACTGTTTACCTGTGTTTTCCTTCCTCCAAACTTTCTCCATCATGGGCCCCTTCCAATTTCCCAAGCAATTGTAGGAAGAAAGCTTACACAAGACACTTGATATTCTATTTCCACTGAAATGCAACCTACTCTTCACTTCATTGGCAATTCTATTGTAATACTGAAAAAAGGACAGTGTTTAATGAAAGAAAACCATTCCATCCTAAAAAGGAAAGTGCAGCTTTAATAGAGAGACCCAGACAGACCCTACCAACATCTGTCATGAATACTTGACCTCTATTACAACAGTACTCATCACTTGTACCTGCCTCTGGTTTACACTTGCATGAGGATATTTTATGTCTGTAGCCACAATCTACTGTCTTTTAGTAAAATTCAATTTGACATTTTTAGCTGTGCATCACAGTCACTTAAAAGATTTCGCTTAACATAATGAATGTGTTTTCACTTGACAGATGTCTGGATACAGTGTTTCTCATACCACCTTTAAGAGGGGATTTTAGTGATTTAATCACTATCCATCAGTGTGTCTTGGGAGCATTTATACCAAAATTTATATGCAGTTCAGCACAACTTGAGCAGCGCTCACTGATCACCCAAGACACATGTTAATTTCAGCTATAACCACAGTGGAAACTCTTTAGATTCAACTTCAAATCCTCATGTTGGCTGTGGACTTACTGTGCTCTCTATTTCTGAAAATAAGGAATTAAAACACAAATTGCTCCCCAAATCCTAGGCAGTATGCACCAAGGGAAAACTGGTTTCGAGCTGCATCATAACTACCATTTAGTAAATAATAAGATCATAAAATAACAGCAAACTGCAGCTGCAAATAGAAAGGAAAACAAATGTCAATGACTGCCTAATGTTTAATTTCAACTGTCATCTTACATCAGCTTCAGCGGTTAACACACACTTCGCATCTGCACACTCACTCTCATTAGACAGCCGAAATCGGCTGACTTCCCTCCCATCTGTGAACATAATAATTTCCCTCCATATTTACATAACATTACTGACCATCATTGTGGAGTCAGCGACACTGTCTCCATACTGATTGCTGTGCTGTGAGGCATGTTGCGTTGTGACCTCTCACATGCAGCAGTGAAAAGAGGCAATCATCTCTCTTGCTGTAAACCATACTGCTGTTCCAAAAATCTATTTTGCAGCATTAATTATTTACCCAGTTTACTGATGGCTTTACCTGAAAACGTACCATCTGGATTTTTGGTGGTGCTGTTGTTTTTCAGTGACACAGGTAGACAGGAAAATCCTCCATGTCGGTTTCCTTATGACTAGGCTTCTGATTATACTCATTCAACAAATTGCTTCAATGTATGAAACAAGAGGGCATCACAGCACTGTGTAATCTCCTTCAAGACCCTTGAATTTTAGCCACTCAAGAACTGCCTGGCAGATTTATCTCCATGCATTAACATGGAGGTCAGTCCATTAGTTCACTGAAGTGTTTGTCCATGCCTTCTGGAACAACACACTGAAAGGCTGATCTATAACCCACCCATTGGCAGGATAACATTATTAGTTATTACTTTTAATTACACAGAATAAACTATCACTGTTGAAAACAAGTGTGATGACCATGTGGCTATGAACTGGCTAGTTGTGGGCACTAACACAAGTTGATTAGGCTTACAGAAAAATCATGGTTTGGATTACTTTGTTAAGGTTTTAAGCTGATTTAAAAGAAACAGTTTTGACTGTTTACTGGAAATGGCAAACAGACAGTACTCTGCAGTGTTAAAATCTTATGTTTTATTGACCCATCCATCTACCCTGACCTCCCTTCTATGTTGACTAAGTGTTTCTCTATGATAACATCAAGCATGCCTTCCTCCTTCATCCACATCATAATAACCATGGCGTCTCTAGGCCTTCACTTAAATAGTTTTTGGTGAATACACACCAATGCTGTTGTTTTGCTTTGTTTTGTCTCAGGCTAGCAACTGAGAAATCATATGCCGTGGCATCTAAAATACACAAATTTTAAAAATGCTTCAACTTTCCAGGGCTTTGAAAAAAGTCAGCAAATATCAACTGGGCTTGCCATGCTTCTGGATCTTCTTTTTAGCTGTTGGAACAACACAAAGTGGCTGTGTCACAGGAGAATCACTGGTGTGAATCCTAGTCCAGCATGGGAGAAAGGCTGAGCAGGGGGAAATGAGCAACTGTCACATACCCTGGAGCAAAGCATGTGGTCAGAGACTTTTATCATCTCATATGCCCACAGGATGATTATTTTTCCCCTATTTTTTTTTTTAAAGCTGGCAACAAGCTGAGACATTGCTTTAGCCTATGCGAAAGGAAACAAACAGAAACACCAATGGAGCAACACTGTCCATGCTGTGAAATGCAATGAGGTACAGGCCTTTGCATATAAATGAGTGTGCCACACAGCCATGGCCATATCTGTCTACATATGTTTTGTTTGACTTATCACATGTGCTGGGGTTTTAATTTCTGTACATGGATGTGCAACTGATCTTCAAAAAGGCTCATAATCTCAACGCCCACAACGAACCTGTAATGCAACAGACCATTAAAAACATTTCAAAATGAACATAAGCAGGTTTATATCTCCTAATTTTGGTCCTCAAGTTCTTGTCTGATGTAACAAAGACTGTCATAAAAGAGAATGTCTTACAGTTACAGAAAGCATTTGTCAAAATCTGCTGTAAAATAGTGGTTATTAATAGTAATAATCATGCTGATACTTTATGAGCTGTAACATTTGGACGATAGTCTCACTGGAAAATGCAGCGGGACTACTGTGAGGAGAATTTCATCGCTGTCCTGTCGCTTATGAACAGTATTTACAGAAAACACAGCCCTCCCCAACATTCTGGAATACAAACCACAATGCAATATTCAGCACTTCTGTACCCTGCTGAGGTGTGAATAAGCTGATGCTTTGTCTGGCAAGTCGTATAATTGCTTTGGTGGAATGTTTTTTGTCCCACTCTTGACCGTGAAAAAGGGGAAAAAAAGAGAGAAAAAAAAAGAATCAAATCTCAGAATGCCTTTGCCTCCAGCTGAAGTTGTGAAATTTTGAAATCAGCATGTCTGATAATGGAAGAGAATCTTGGAATTATAAGACATGAGGAGAAATAAATGACTGAGCAACCATTATCTGGAGATGCTGAATAAAACGTTATTTGCGTATGAGCAAAAGGGAATGGAGACCAAAAGGTAAAGTTGTTTTTGATCTATATCTGTATTTGTGCTCTGATATATACAATGCAACTCTTACGACTCCTGCTTCTGGAGACATACACGGCGTATTATTTGAGCTGTGAAACTCTTTGAACAAACCTCCCACTGCCAAGCACAGATAAAAGGTGCAATAAAAGGTTAAAAAGTACACAACTAAAATTAGAAAACGCCCACATAAACTGAAAGTCATAGCTAAGGGTTACATAATGTTTGATGTATATTTTTTCCGATAGACAAGAATACAATAGAGGGACCAGAACTAATTGAAACTTAGTCCACATGCACGTACTTTCAGATTTTCCTCAAATCACAGACAATTTTGTAAAAACAGCCGTACACAAAGAGTATAATTTCCATTAAAAAAAGGCTCAGTTATTTTCTAAAATAGCTGGAATTGCAGTTTACATAACAGAAGGGAATAATGCATTGTAGGGGACTATTTTCACTAAGGGATAATCCCATCTACCTGACTAGCAACAATCAGACAAAGTTAGCAACTAGGTGATGAAGAACTGGCCATAACAGCTTCTTAATTCTGCTTATTTTGGAGTTCTTTGACACCAGGATGCCATTAAAGAGATGAAGACTGCTTTAATTTTACCGCAAATTGCCGTTTTAATTGCTTCCCTCACATTGTCTCTCTTTCCTGTGCCCATATTTCCCTCCCTCTCGCACATCCAAATCCAGACCTGTCTATTTTCTCCTCAGTCTCTGCCCCCACATCCGGTTCAGCTGTGGCTTGACAGGCTCAACATATTCCAAGATGGCATGGCACAGAGGAGCAATTACAGACTAAATAAAACATCTTGTCATGTGTAAATGTGCATAATGTGTCAACCCAGTGACGCTATCCTATATATATTTTACATTCAGTCTGATAATATATGTAAATGGAATTTAGATATGTTTTGGTGCACTGTTGTAGATTTTAGGCATCAGTTATGGAGGAGGAGGAATATTTTTCACACATGCACCAGTTTATTTCACAGAGCGAGACATAAAAAGCGTCATGTATGGTACATATATATATGAAATAGCCACATATATGACATGGATGTAACTCTGGGAGGGGATGACATTGGTCTGTGATGTGTTGTCATTGCAAGCAAAAGATGTTGGCAGGCTTGTCAGGACATATGACACATTCAAGCACAATTTTGCTGCAGGCCTTAGTGCAGCTGCCATATATAAAATAAACACAGACACGTTCTGAAGGCATGCCGAAGGCTGTGATGTCTTTTTTTGTACACTTCCTGCTCTGGTATAAGTTGCTGCTGATTAGCATTACACACATAGTGACATATATGGATATGCTGAATGTTTTATTCATTTGCACCTCATCAAATCAGAGTCAATCAGAGAATGAACCAAGTGTTTATATGCAAAAAGAAGCAACTGATTAGTTGCTTATACATCTGCAGGAGCAGAACCTTGTAACTGAAGTGAAAATCTGCTTTATGTGGACTTAAAAGTATTATCATAACAGTTATACAAGCACACACATGTACACGAATAAACAGGTTTTATGTAGATGGACTGACTGTGCTGTTTGAACAAGTACAGCAAAGCTTCAGAGTAGCTCATCATCCATAGGTCTAAACCTCAAAGGTCTAAACCACTTTGAGGTTTAGACCTTGGGAGCTATTGGACATTTGGGAAGTGAGACATTTGCTGGTCCTCATTTAGGGACTGACCCTCTAAGGGCACTTACTTGTGATGGTTAGGGGCCTGAAAATACACAGAGTGAGTGATGATCCTCACAATGGCAGTGCAGCTGTGTATGTGTGATGAAGTTTAGTTTAAATATTCTGCACTGAGGATAATTTTTTGGTTGAACCTTTAAAGGGCCGTTTGAGAGTCAATACTTGAATTTAACAGCTACATGAAGGCCCACACATGTGAGCGTGTGCACACTGGTGTTCGACTTCATGAGCAAGCCTCTCCATCACTTTTAGACTGGAGCTCTTTATAGAGGACCTCTTATGTCGTGTCATGTTAAGCTTTTTAAAATGATTATACTTGTAGATAAAATGTCTTTGCAGTCGCTGCTCTACCTTTGAAATGCCATTAGGCTTCACGGAAAGAACGCATTTTATTCTCACTAATGCATTTTACGCATTAACATAATATCCGAGTTGCTTTAATTTCCTGTGTGCACTTGATAATATAGTAAGAGTATGGGACATGATATGTCTTCTTTGGCTTTGACACCCATATAGAGTGTCCCTACAGGATTTGAAAATGTAGAATAAGATTATTATATCCATTTTCACGTACTATGGGTCACATATAACTAGCTGGGGCTTCAATCCGATAAGTGCTTTTTTATGCAATTAATCAAGTAATGGAGGTGAAATTGGAATAGATATTTAAGCCTTCTCAAGTCAATCCAAACTATTACATATCAGTCAGTTCAAGGTGTGACGACTGTGTTTGCAACGACAGCCTTACATAACAGTGAATGATTAAAAACAGCAATGCTGGATAATGGTTGGATATTCATGACTACAAATTCCTGTAATTGACAGATTACACTATCATTTCTTGATATCGTCATGTTCGATTGTATTGATTCAAGTGATTGTAATCTTTGTTTTGCTACTTTACACAACTACACAGTATCGTAGGCAGACAAAGCTAGTGACTGCCAGGTGAACACAGTGAAGCAGCTCGAGACCCAAATGTTTTTTTGTGTGAGTTGTCAGAGAAACTAAACTGAGGTAGAGTACTGGTGAATAAGGACAACATATTCACCAAACAAACACAACTGACAGACGCCAATTTTAAATCAATGCTAATGCTGCTCCATGTCTACGGTCTGCAGACAGCGGTTTCCTAACAAATTTATATAGTGATAACGCGTCAAAGTTGTGTTTACAGTTTCCTAGGTGGACAAAAATCAATTACAGCACCAACTCTTTACATAAATCTCTTACCATTTTGTGTCTTTTACCGTACTGGTATATTTTCAAACTTCTGACCTTATTGGAACAACTCTCATTCGTCATACCTTCGCCTCGTCCTTTGCCAGATCCTTGCATCGATCTCTACATCTAAATTAAGCAATGCACCAGACTCTCCCGAGGCAAGAATCAGCTCCGATGATGCAATGTCAGAAATGACACTCGCCTGTGAATGTGTTTGACAGCCTTCACTGAGAAACGTAGAGGCCTTTCTAGTGTCAGACACTCGGTTCACTTTGTAGTTCAGCAGTTGAAAATGTCAAACACCACTGCTTAACATTATAAAATTCCTCTAAAGCCAAATCATCAAAGTTGCAAACTTGCCTTTTTTGAGCTGGGAAGGTGTGCTGGAAAGATAAAAGGAAGGAACTGAGATATCTGCTTGCTGTTGCTGTTAGTAGGGGCTTTTATTCTCTTAAAATAAATGACACGACTTCGCAGTGAATAACATCAAAAGGAAAAATGTTTGTGGTGGGGAAGCGTGCATGCACATCACAAAATGTTAAAATTTACACAACTTTTTATTGTGCTTTTTATGAAAGACAAAACTAAATCTCTTTTTTTGGAAGCATGTGTCTCCTCAATGGCAAAAATAAGTTAAATACAAAACACTGGGGAACACTGATGGTGTAGCTGTTGAACCTTTCCACGCTAGTGCTCAGGACTGACAGCATGCAAGTTTGCTGTGTTGCCTACAGAAATGTCCCATTCAAGTTTTGTTGGCCCTGATCCATTCTGACACAATAATAAGTCCTAATCCGATACCATTTTCTACAATAATACCCATTTCAAGTACGTAAATGCATTAACATCAATTCAGTGTATATGCCTGACAAGTGAATAGCTCTGCAAAGCATCCATTCAACTGCTCAACAAGCTCAACAAGACAAGACGGCAAAAACCTGTATTGCATTGCCCATTAGCTGTAATAACTGGTTGCTCCACCAGGTGAAGCTTCTTACTATTTAATACTTTTGTGACCCAAGGAGGTGGGCTCTCAGACAATGGACAGCAAAGATGACTGTGGGAGTTTAGCTAGCAACAAGCACCATGACAGAGACTTCTGTGACACTTAATGTCCTCCAGCCAGTTTACAATAATGTGTCCTGACGCAACTTGTACTTTCGAATGCTGACGTGTGTAAGATAAGAGATGTTTACAAACCATCAGGCTTCAAAAAGAGCCGACAACAAATTTTTTTAAAAAAAGAAAAAAAAACGTCATAAGCAATCACAATCCTTGTCAATGGCTTGGAAAATGCCAAGTTACGGAATCTTGCAACAGGTATTGAACTGTGGAAATCTGTCTGACATTTGGGTTTCTAGAAGTGAAGACAAACATATTTTTGGGGCCCACTGCTGTAGTGCACCAAAAGCTTAGCCACACCAGCCCTGTCAAAAACAATCAATGGATCTACAAGCAGAGGCAAAACACAACGCCTCTCTTCAATCATACACTTGTTTCTTATGTTTTCTTCTGTGTTTATGTTTCTTACAGTAAAATTAAGACACATAATTAGACATGAGCGTTTTTTTAGAGCCACATCTTTGATGCCTCACGACATCCTGACCAAAAAAGTAAAAATTATCCCATCTGAATTTTTAAAAAATCTTCTTCAGAGTCATGTGACTGCTTCCACAATATGCTTCATGACCAACCTGACCAACAGGATGACTGGATTTTTCTGATCAACTGCAAACATGGCAAAGACATCCCATACTGTCCTCTTTGCGTGACTCATCTTATTTTTTTCTTAATGATGGAGGTTGTAAAAGACAGCAAGCTATAATTGGTTGGGGGCCAATAAGTAGTCCAGAATCCATATTTTTGCCTAATCTGCCACAGTGACCATCTTATTACACCAAAATATTGCACAGACTGAGCCTGGCACTAGGCTTGACGGCTCTGCTAGCCAGAGCTAGGTGGTTAGGTTACTGTGTATGGCAGTGACGTCAGTGATAAAGTTTATGTCAACTGACAAAGCGAGGCAGAAGCCCACCTGAGCATAATTAGGCTCACTGAATATAAGGCAGCATTCTTTGTGACAGAGCAGATGAGATGAGCAGAATAGCCTGATATGAAAACTGATTGGCTAATCTTCAAAAGAAAGTAATTCTTCTCGGGGCTGATTTTATTTAATTTGGCCACACTAATTACTGGTTTTCGTGGAAATAATTACGCTTAATTAGAGGCTAATCTTGAGTGTCCTTCGATGAAGAGGATGCACATTGTGTACTGTACATCAGGGACAGGAAAACAATTAGGGCCCTTGGCATGAAGGTTGAAATAGCAACATGGAGATGATGAAGATACTCAAAAGTTGTCACATGAGAAATCAGCAAGTATAATAGGAACAGCAGAATGAAATGGATGTCCTCTAGGGCTTTAATATATTTATATACCTTGATTTTATATATACATATATATATATATATATATATATATAAACTGTCTACACCGTTAAAAATCCACAGTTACGATGGTGCTGTTGCAGTCATAACTTACTTTTAAAGCTTTTAAAGTGAAAGTGTAAAAGTTCAGTCAAGTCATTTTTTATATAGGCTCGATTTGAAAATTTGCCCCAGAGGTCTTACAAGAGGAAAAACTTAAGGACACCATTCACCCACAGGGAGAGAAAAAGTCAGTTCTTTATGATGTAGAACTGCCAATGTTTGGCGGAGGCCTAAAGATCACAAGAGTGGGTGAACAGAGAAACAGCAGATTTCCACAAGTGTATGAAGTTACCTCCTAATGAGGCACGCAGGAAAGGACAGAACATGCTCTTCTTGTGAAACCCACTGGGATATGGTCATCTTTTAGAAACACTAACTGGATTTCTAGATGCTGGTCTGCTAATGAAAGACACGTAATGTTAGAGGTTAGCAGCAATTCAAGAGAGGCAGAGGAAGAGACATTTACAATATTAGACAGTTGTGGGAAATTTTGTAATATTTATCGTATGAATTCTTGCGTTATGGCCTAAAACGTTGTTTTGAGGTCATAGTGACCTTCATGTTTGACAACCATCCTGTAATCAGTTCAACCTTGAATCCACGTGAATGTCTGTACCGAATTTTAAAAAATCCCTTCAAGGTGTGAGGGATGTACAGGGGTGTAAGAAAAGGTGTTCACGAAAATGGGATGAGCCTACGTTTAAAACAGACTGCCTCCAGCATCAGCTGTCACTGGTGCAGAGACAAAATAAAGTTTGCTAACTCCAAGTTGCCAGTATTGTTGGAAATAATAATATTCAGCATTGACAGCTTGTGTCTGACTTGCGTGTAATATAAGAGGAGCATCTCCAGAGAGTCATCTATACGTTAAATTTATTCATATGGATTCTTTATGCTGCCAGTGTTACAAGAGAATAAGGATGCAAGCTTGTTTTACTCAATCTCAGAGAGAGAAAGGGAGCCAGCTCTGATGATGATGAAGTGACAGCAGAATACTTGAGATTAGAGGCTGAGTCATACGAATGCTGGAAATATACATCACACAAAAAAGCATTTGTTTGTGCCCATAGCTCCTTACTCAATTTCATAAACAAACAAAGCACTATGTTGCCAGGACATTAAGCACGAATGAGTGTCATGGCATATGTTCAATCGTCCACATAAATCTACAGGCTATTTTGGGTGAGCGAAATGTTCTTGATATTTTTTATTTGTTTGCCACTGATTTACATCTTGTGTTGCCACTTGCTATCAGTCTTCTGTGTCCTTATGAAAAACACAGGACCTTGTGTATTAGTAATGTCTGTAGTCACGCATATCGAGATGGATAGAGAGTTTAACTGTGTGTTTCACTGAACTGAATAAGACAACACCTAAACCTGTGGCTCAGGTGGTAGAGTGGGTTGTCCACTGATCGCAAGGTTGGTGGTTCGATCCCCGGCCCCTCTGCATGCCAAAGTGTCCTTGAGCAAGACACTGAACCCCAAGTTGCTCCCAATGGCAGACTAGCGCCTTGCATGGCAGCTCTGTCGCCATTGGTGTGTGAATGTGAAACACATTGTAAAGTGCTTTGGATACCACTAATGTAGAAAAAAGTGCTATATAAGTGCAGACCATTTACCATTTGAAACCACAGAATTGGTCTTGCTTTATACTGGGGATCCAAATTATTTTTCCCATTTGGGGTCACTGTGTTGAATTTTTTGACAAATAGCACACTGCATGCATTTAAACCTCTGTAATTATTGAAGTTCAGCCAGCGGCACTGCAGTGACATGAAGAATTCATGTAAGTATGATGAAATTCAATTAAAATTCCTACTTGTATCAGTAAAATGTGGTGGCTATGAGTATTACTCTATAAACTACACTGAACAAAAAACATTATCACAGTTTTCTTTCTTTTGTTTCTTTGAAACAAAAAGTGTCTGTTGTTCCAACACATGGCATTTCTGCAACAGAATGGACGTCATGAAACAACCAAGGACACACAGTACTGGAAATGATAATGGGCAGATTGAGAATGAGGTCATAGACCAGAAAACACAAGTCACAAGTTGGGGAAGCATCGAGTTAATGAGGTTCTCGTTGCCGACTTGTGCAGTGTTATCCCATTGCTCCTGAAATTTTTGGCGAAGTAAGCGGTGATTTGGGGGCAAGATCATGTAATGTCATTTTCATACACATGTCCATTCAGATCATGTGGCAGATTGTCTGTGGTGCCATGCTGTGTGAAACAAATGGTGGAGTTGTGGACATTTGAGTGCCCAGCAACACAATAAGTGACGTCCTTCTCTCTTGTCATCTGTGGCATCGTGTCATTTGAATAAAACTGCATTTTAAGGTGTTTTTTGTAGTCACTGGTCGAAGGAGCTTCTGTGTACTTGTTACACCATCTTATTCTTTAAAGTCACAACTGCAACCTGGTGTGGATTAACTCAATGTACGGAAATTTACGACGACGAGGCCATTTCTATGCTTCCATGCTTATAATTTTGTTTACTGCAGAAGTACTGCCATGTGGCTAAATGCCTCCGTCAATGAGTGAAGATGCAGTTGACATGCATGCCTGCCCTGGCTTGACCTCTGACCTTTTGGATATGTGTTGGTAATCATAATCAGATGCATATGCGAGTAGGCCATGTTTAACTGTGTTACATATATTTAGCCAATATACTGATGTATATAACTATAGAGGCAAATGTGAAATGATGGGAAATAGTTGAAGGAGCTACAATCATACTAATGCAATGTATTAAAGCTAATGCGTGGTCCATATGGGTCAGCTTCCTAATGTGACACATAAAGTGGAGGGTCAGGATGAGAAGTGGCAGGGAGAACTTTGTTAAGATGTTCTGTGAGCCCTCCATGCATCACTATGCCGTCACTAAGGCACCCTATCGCAGCCTCAACATGCACATCAAAAGATGTACCAAAAACAGAGATTGAATGGTGACTGAATGTAGATCACTGACACCATGTCCCTTTTCCCTTCTCTCAAATGTGTTATTACAAGCTAGTTTTAGAATAGCTCAGTGAGTGTGGTAGTCAGACTAAATAATCCTGAAAATATGAAATATCATAACTTTATCATTTTACAATACTAGACATTTGTGTGAAATTGTGTTTCATTTATTGTATGAATTCATGAGTTCTGGTCACGAACATGTTTCGTGAGGTCACAGTGAGCTTGATTTTTAACTGCCACACTGTACTCAGTTCATCCTCGAGTCCAAGCGAATATTTGTGTTAAATTTGAAGAAATCTCTTCCAGGCTTTCAAGAGGAAACATGTTCACTGGAATGGGATGGATATACGTATGCCCACATAATGCCTCTGACATCAGCTGTCACCAGTGCAGAGGGATAATGAAGTTTGTTTACTAAATATTGTTAATATTATTAGGAATAGTGATGTTTAGTGTTGATAACTTCGCTGACCTGCTTGTAAAATAAGAGGAGCATCTCCAGAGAGTTATCTATAGGTTCAGTTTATTCATATTAATTTTTCATGCCTCTCGTGTTACAATAGAACAAGGATGCCGGCGCGTTCTTATTCACCGTACATGTAATACACAGAGCGTTATCTTGAGGAGATAAGTCCACTGAGTCTCCTTTTTTAAGGCAATGGAACTGAAAACCCTACCATCCTTAATTCCCATGAGCATCTGCAGCTGTCTCCTCTCAGGGGTTTACCAGCACCCATGGTTCCCTTGAGGGTCCTCCCTTTGGATTCACACAGGGAAGCCAAACAAGCTGGAGCTGTTCCATTAAAAAGC
The DNA here is from genome assembly GCA_024666655.1 of Dascyllus trimaculatus. Taxonomy (NCBI): domain Eukaryota; kingdom Metazoa; phylum Chordata; class Actinopteri; family Pomacentridae; genus Dascyllus; species Dascyllus trimaculatus. Next base: position 24,184,496 of record CM045459.1, on the reverse strand, counting down.
ATTGTGCTGTATGAATTTTTCATAACAGAAAACAAGGTATGTGTTGAGAAATGGTTGCAAAAATAGCAAGGAGATTTTGCATTATTGTACATGTTTTATCCTTTAAGGGATTATTTGTGAAGAAAACTTACTTATAAACACAAAAATAATCTGAAGACACATTAGCCTGACCAAACACATTACTGTATTTTGGTATTTGCTTTTCATCTCATATGATATTCATTGATACTTTTTAATAATGCCCTGCGGAAAAAATGCTTATTTCAAATTCAACTTCTATACCCTATTTACCAACAGGTGATAAATTTAATGTTAACACAACAGTCAAAACAAATACATACATTTACACATTTAATAAAAATGATTTAGGATAAAGGAATCATCTCATAATCAAAACAAGTAAAACCTGGAGGCTAATGGAGGGCTGCAAAGCTGCTGCACTGTGCACCCCAATATAAAGTCAGTCAGCCCTTGGAGCAAACTGCTGGGACTTTGACATTTATAGTAGGGGAAACAGGGTTGTAAATATTTCTAGACCCAAAAGCCCGGTCTCCAGAAGCCTGTATGCCTAGACAGGGGGCCCAGGCAGCCACAGACTTTCACACCTTGGGGGACCTGCACGACATTCATGGGAAAAGCAACAGAATGCAAAGGGGCTCCATCATCAAAAAAACATGATAGGCTCTTTATGAAAGGTGTCTGGGAAGATTCTCAATCATCCAGGTCATGGTTATCCTCGTACTTTCAATCTTGAGTTTCTCGAAGCATCAGTTCAGAACTGATGAAGCGTCTTGAATGAGAGGTGAAACGTCTCCGAGAATCTCAAGCAAGTCCAGATGCTACCATTGAAACTGCAAGGACAACTCTTCATGAAGGGAGGGAGCACACTTGGTGTTTGTTCATGCAACTGAGCTTTGTGTTTCGGTTACGTGCTTTCATGGCAGTTTTTATCTAATGCATTTAGGATAAACTATCGAACATTATATTGAACCATTTTGTAACTGCTTTTGATGAACTGTTTAACACCGACGCATACTGCTTTATTTTACCACCCAGGCCTAGTCTATATTTAAAGTGTAACAATTGTCTACACACAAATTCAAAGACAGAAGCGTACTTGCTTCTGTGGGGCCTCACTTTCATTCAGACAAGGGCAAAGAGAGGCTCTAGGCGTATACTAAACTCAACTGCTACGTGCCAAAATCCAATCCTTTCCCTCCGCCTGAGCTTCCTTCCGCCTGTGAGCAAATAAGTGTTAATCCTGCTTCACTTAGTGAGGACCTGATTATCGTGCTGAGATGGGAAGTGAGTCCTCACAAGCACACTGACTGGTACAGCAAGTGCGTTACGCTCTCACCTGTACTGCATTACACCAGAGACCAGACTCAAACCACTAAAACCCAGGTGAAAATTGCTTTGGAGCCGATTGACAGGATCTTAGTTTCTAGGTCACCAGTTCCCCACAGGGCCTCGTACAACTGGTGTAAGATCAGAAAAAAAAGGAAACCCCATCATTGTTAGTGTGGCAAATGATGCAGATGAAAAGACACACACAGGACAAACAGAATGTCACTCATGCTTACAGCAAAGAGAGGCTTTATTGTTTCTTCAAATCCTGGATTTAGAGTTGGGTTTAATGTAAGAACAATGACTGGTTTCACACTGCATCTCATCTCCAGGCTTTGTAAATATGTCCTACAACTCTAGCTGTTAAAAGTTAGTTTCTTTAGATGAACATAGAGAAAATCTGAGGCATCAGAGCAGCTTAATATGCCAGTCATCAATGCACTAAACAGTTAAGTGACATTTTAAAAAATAAGTTTGATGACTTGATATTTTAGATCACTTAAGTTTGAAGTGTATAGCATAATGCACTGGTGGTTTTAGAGCAAGGCAGTCCTGACATTTTTCTCACATTTTGGTTACACACTGAGCCTCTTCCAGCAACCATGTCTCCTGGAAAGTGACATTTCTATACAGCTACATAGTTTTGCAAATTCTGATAACAAAATCTCACTGGATTACGTTTGGGGGCAACTTTTTCTCAGTGTCTGAAGTGTCGCATTTATGAACTGCACTGGAGTCAACAAAAGGTGATAAACACGTCTCAAGTCAGTTCAAATCTTTTCTGTATTGTCGTAGCCCACCTTAAGTTCTGCGAGTGCCTTAACACACCATTAGAAACACTGAATAATGCTGTAGCCTTGTATTGCAAGAGTTTCAGAGAAAACAAATATAGTGTAAATGAAGATTTTACTGATTTGGTAATTACTTACATATCTGCAGGTTGCCAAATACGTTAATTAATGTTTTCTCATTATGCTAAAAGAAAATACAATCTAATGGAAATAATGTTACCTCCAAAATATACTTGCTGTTGCAATTTAGTTGTATAGAATAATATATTTTAAGATGCAGTTTTGATTCTGCATGTCCAGGCTCCTCACCCTGTCTCTGACATTATATTCAGCAGCCCTGAAAAGATTCCCATGAAAGTAAAAGACTACGATGTTACGAAAATTGATTTAATAATTTGCAGTATAAACCTGCTCACCTTTAATGTTGAGTTCAATGTCAACTGTGGTTGAATGCAGTAACTGTGGCACTGTGTTTTTGTTAACAGCTGCAACAGCAAAGCGATTTGAAATTGCTCTTCCTCGGATTTGGGCCTCTGACTGGATTGTATTCCTTTGGCAATGTCAGCGAGGCTCATGATTACAGTAGTATTCGGAGCTACTATCCACTATGCCGAAACTAATGGACACAATAAGCTGAAAAAAGTTTAACTTGTGGTCCTAACATACATCTGTATGTTATGGGAGGTAAAATCCAGTAATGCAATACCTCAATGTGCCACTAGATGCTGACTTCAAAATATCTCGAAACACATGGTCTGTTTGTAATTAAGGAGTTACACTTACAAGGCGCCAACATTTTGATAAATTTAATATCTCTACCCGATTACAATACCCTCCCTTTTGACAAAGTACAGCTACCACAACTAATGTATGAACCAGCTTTCCACTAAGCTAGTGTTCGCTTCGGCGAGGCAGCAGGAAGGTCCTTCCAAAAGCCACAAATCTGGCCTTTAAAGCTACCTACCATGAAAACCAGTGTTTATGTCACATCTTGTCGTGTCTTTATATACACACACTATGATTTCAATACACAACATTTGCTCATAATATAATAATTGTATGTTGCAGCTCTGCCTCTTATCAACCTATAACGTCAACGATACTGTATGTCTATGTAATGTTGTTATCTAACTTTATACTTGTTTTCTTTTTCCTTCTAGCTTCATGATCATTAGTGTAAACCCTGGCAGCCTATTAAAATTTAAAAATGCAGTGATGCGTTTGCTTCACATTTGTTCCCTCATGATAATTTCTCCCAAGACCAGACTGTGCAGCCTAGAAGAAACCACTGCCTTAAAGACTACAGTCTGGGAACAAATGTCTGTGTGCACTATAAATTAGACTGCAGCATGATCAAAGTTTTACTCTGCAATGTGTTTACTGACATATATCTGTGGCTGAATTAATGTACGTATACAGAAAACCACCATGCCCAGGGGCGTGTATATGTCTTTTAAACCTTTGGTTGGTGCTAACAGACAATAAATGTATAGTCTCAGTTTGACAAACTTTAACACTTGCAGTTACCCAATTCTGAAAGTGACATCTGTTGAGGGCAATGTTTCGGTGAGCAGACCTAAATTTCACAAGCGTCTCCTCACCCATGTGGCTGCTTCAAAGTTAGTTGGTAAATGGTCTGCACTTATATAGCGCTTTTCTCTACCTTAGTGGTATCCAAAGCGCTTTACAATGTGTTTCGCATTCACCCATTCGCACACACATTCACACACCAATGGCGACAAAGCTGCCATGCAAGGCGCTAGTCTACCATTGGGAGCAACCTGGGGTTCAGTGTCTTGCCCAAGGACACTTCAACATGCGGAGGGGCCGGGGATCAAACCGCCAACCTTGCGATCAGTGGACAACCCGCTCTCCCACCTGAGCCACAGCCGCCCCCATAACCAACTTTGTCCAATCTCGGCTCCTGGACAAATGTATGTTGTCTAGTCTTCACTGAAATGTGCTCAGACAGAGTTTTTGTAAGAAGTTATCATGCTGTCAACGTCCCATCTTTACTCACGAAGAACACTATAAAAAGATTTTCTTGATGAATTACTACTTCAGATGATTTATGGAAAGAAACTGCTGTAATAACCTCACAATGGTACTTTCCCTCAGGGTGAAACTTAACCTGGAGTGGTCTGGATGTCCACTCTGCTTCCTTTCCTTTGTGTTAGCCTCTCTGTGAGTTACACACTCACAAACAAGGCCGAAAGCTTGGTTTGCTCATTGCCAAATTAGTAAGCACATCAAGCATACAAGTGCAGCTCTGACTTTTTCATGTGGAAAAAAAAACCCTCACCTCAAGCTAGCTAGACAAGAAATATTAAACCTGTGCTGTACTGTTATTCCACTCCACAACAAATGTTAACAAGACGTTCAATTTGATGTCTGGCTGGGGAAGCACCTGAAAGCGACAAGTAAAGCTAATGAAGACAAACACCATCAAGCTCCAACAAAGAACTACTCTCATTTAGAGCCAAACTACAGTAGGAAACCTTTGAAAGGCACTGTGACGTACTGCAAATACACCAATTAACAAGCTGAAAGGGCACTTGGTGAACACATCCTCCATCAAGGCCAGTGCCATTTCTTGCAAATTTGATGAAAGTAGTCCGGATGGGCACCAAAAGTTAATGGGTTCATCCTGTGCACAGGCTTCACCTCCCTGCCAAGTTTCAATAAGTTCAGACTGGTTGTTTTTGCACAATCTTGCTGGCATACGGCGAAAAAGACAGGAAAACAGATAAACAACACTCATTACATACCTACATCGAGCAAACAAATGACACTGATCACATCCCTCAACCGAGGCGAGGACAAGGCGAAGGTACTATTGTACACATGAACAGAGCATTATGCATAAACAAACGTAAACCGAGCAAACCTGGAAAGACATTCACGTTACATAAAAACACTCTGTGGTCTGGATATACCACACATTTTATATATACAGACAAATGGTAAGATGAAGAAAAACACAAACTAAAGTGTCACCAGAAAAGCTTCAATGTGTCTAGGCATTTTAACTCAAAGTCTCTTGACCTCTACTGGAGGAATGAACAGCAATTTTTCATAAGATATTTTGGTGTTTTAATGATGGTGTAGGAGAAAGCTGTCTAACAAACTGGTCAAAAATCTCCCGTAGGTGCTCAATTGGGGTAATATCTGGTGACTGCGAAAGCCATATAATTCACGTTGTTTTCAAACCATTCACTGACCCCTTACACCTTATGAATGAGGACAGTGTCTAGCTAGAAAAGACCACTCCTGTCAGATTGAAAAGTTTCATTATAGGATAAAGAACAACTTGATTTGAAGTGATCCTTCCCTCTAAGGGAACAAATGGACCTAAACCATGCCAGCAAAATGCCCAGACAGTCCAGTAAAGCCACCGGATTCCCCCACTCTAGAAACCATGGCATTACGTTTCTCACCCATCTGTATATATAATATTAACTTGTCCAGTACATTAGCTCACTACCACAACGGACGCTGACATCCGCTCTAAATGTGGAATCAGTCACTGTCGTGGGGCAATTTCAGTATCAAAAATGAGACCGCCTTCAAAAGGAAAAGATAGCACTGGTCATTTCTTCAAACCCGAAACGGCTTCTTTACAAGCGACTGATAACACTCTGCTAATAATAGCAGTCCTCACTCAGCTGTATAACAAGCAACATGAAATTATTATAGTACTTTTTAAGCCCAAGACAAAAGGTCTTGGGTGTGCAAACTGTGAGACTTGGACGCCATAGTCTGTGGTTTGTTATTTTATTGTTGCTCCAGTTTACACTAATTGTCAGTGCAGAATGTCTCACCATAGTTACTGTACAGCCAGTGTGTATCCGTCAGGAAGGAGCGGATCCTGACAGCCATGAATTAGCTGGTAATGAGGCCCCCTCTAATGTGGGAGGCACATTTCAGGGAGAAGGGCTGAAGGAAATGAAAGGTCAAGTTGTGAGAGCTGCCACAAACCTGTTAAAAGGTTAAACTCCTCAGCCCAAAATCATCCGAGGTTATCAAGTAGATACACGTAGGTAGATTGGGAATGGGTCTGTGTGTCCGTGATGGTTACATATTAGGGGATAAGACTGATGCACATTTTGCATCATGCATATTCTGTTTTCTTGGCATTGGAGCTCTAGCTTTCACAAGGGCTTCCCAGCATATGTCTGTTGCATACGCCAAAGACAAGCAGCAAATGCTCAAAGGAGAGACACTGGAATGAGGAAATATTTCACATTATTGCTGGAAAAACAATCATTGGAACTGATAAATTCAAGAACTGAGTAGGATTGCTTTTTTCAACTGTTGTTATTTTAAGATACGGAATAAATTTGAATAAACATCTTTTTGTTTGCTGTATTTACTAAATGAGCACTGTAGTTAATTTTAAGAGTAAGGTTTTACATTGAAAATACCAATAATACAAATATAGTATGAAGTTTCCAAAGTAAAAGCACAGCATATGACAGAAGTGAGTGCACTCCTGTGTAATATTAATTGAATGTCAAATGATTCCAACTTGTATGACCATACAGTAATTGTATTCTTCTAAATTGAACAGTATTTGCTCTACTGTAAAACAGCTTAGATGGACTAAATCAAAAATACAGACCCCATCAGAACTCAGTGCAACAAAAGTTACTACACCTTTCATCACTGGCATTCTGATCTCTATTTTTTCAATACTTGTTATATGCACCTTTATTTTTAATGACAGACTCAGTTGCCCTCTGCATACAGGATACTACGTTAACCAAGACGTTCTCCCTTGCCTCTATCCTTCAGACAAGTTTTTTTTTCACTCTTGGTTTGAGGGGTTGTGTTGCGCTATCTTTATCTTTAAAATACTCCAAATGTGGTTCTGTTGGATTTATGTCAGACAACTTATTTGGCAAGGTCATTATTTTCAACTTTTTTTCTTTTTTAGTAACTCTTGTGTGATTTTGGCAGTGTTCTTTGGATTGTTATGATGCTCGAATAGTCCTCTTCTGCCAAACTTCTGTAGAGAAAGTGTCGTCTTGTCAGCCAACACTCTGGTATATCCACATGTATGGTCTTATCTATACATGTAATCTCCTCAACACCTCCAACACTCATGCCATGACAAGCATGCTGGACCTCATCTGAGCCTAACAAATTTAACTTAATATCATTTCACCACAGAGCATTCTCCCACTATTGATCAGGGTTCTATTCATGTTCTTTAGGACAGCAGTTTTCTGCTGAAGAGCAAACAAAGGTTTTTTTTTAGATGCCATTCATAGAGGCTGATGTTCTCCAGTGTCCTTCACACCTCACAGAAACTCTTACTTCTACCTGCTCCCAGTCTGAAGCACTTGCCTGTCTCTTTATTAGATCTCAGATGGGTAAGTATCGCTCTGTACGTTGTGCTATTTTACGAAGACGGTCCATTACTGGTGCTATGGCTCTTTCCTGGTTACAGCTGAAGGTGTGTTTTGGCTTGTTTTTGTTTTTTTAAATTGGTCACTGATCTTCCTTTATTCTCCATCTCCATCATTGTGGAAACTCACACTCCAGTTAATTCCTCTGGAAATTGTTAATCATGTGGAGCAATAATGTAGACATGGAGATAGGCATAGTCCAATGGTCAAAAACTGAGACACATGTGGTGTTCACTGGTCATTTTATAACTCTAACAATGCAGTTAGGCTAATTGGTAATAATAGCTGTACTTGTTTAAGAGATCAGAGGTTTTCTAACTTAGTGCCAGCAATCACTGGAGTCCACTTTTGTTGCATTGTCAACTTAGAAACAATGCAGTCGTTTAGAGGTTATTCACAGTTAAATGAGTCTGGTGGATTTACTTTTCCTTTAATGGCGGAGTTGTTCAGACTTTCCCCTGTAGAAAATATGAAAGAAAAACATGTAAATGATGACGGATGATGCACTGGGTCCGTCTCCCCTGTGTAACCAGAGCTGTTTGTGAGGTGAATTAATCTTATTAGCAGTCACTTAAAAGAGCAACACATTCAAACAGCTGCAGAGGATCTGTATACAGAGAACTCCTACACTCCCCAAGCCCTCGAGATCTTTCATGGGGTTTCCAAACCCTGATTCTTCCGGTCATGATGGATTCAGTGTATTAATAATAGACAGGGCCACTATTATTCTGGGATATCCAATTTAAAGTGATGAAAAAGTAATACACTGAAGCTAGAGTAGAATGAGAAATAGGAAAAAAGAGATATAAAGGGGATTCTTAGAATGGGGAGATGTGCAGAATATCATATTAGTTCAGTGTAAATTACTCTTGTGTAATTTACTAAGTGCTCACAGTATTGAAAGCCTTGGCTGGACTCCTGGGACCAGAAGCATTAAACTTTATAGACTTATGGGTGAAAGCCTGTGTATACACAAAAGCAGAAATATGTAATATATGTCAGATTTATGAACGTCTTACTATGAACACATTGGTTATTGTCATACATATTAGTCATTGGTGAAATATGCACACATGCTCCAGCATAACGACAACTCCGGCAAGAAGCACATTCGCCTGCTTCCGAATCCAATATCACTACTCATAGCTTTGCAGATTTGCAATAGCTACCATCCTTAGCAATTTAATTTGACAAAGTGCATAATAGTTTGGAACTTAAGAAACATATGGCTTGACTGGGGGGAAGCAGAAATTCTGACACGTCAAGAGATGCAGAACAACTGAGCAAACTCCATCTGCTAAGGAGGACGATGTGTCACAAGTTTCGCAAAAGGATCCAAAGTTCAGTTTGAGTTGGGATCATTTTATCAAATATATATCTTTTGCTCTGTTTTCCAATGATATCTGCATTATGTTTGGTTACTGTGCTGTTTATACATCTTGATCCTATGAAGGAAAGTCATTTCTTATAACAGAAGTTGTGAAGATGTTTCCTATGAAGACCTATTTCACCCTAAGCGTATGGAATGTTATAAGAAATAATCAAACAAGGACTTTTCACAAACCAGCTGTGTCTATATTTGTTTCACAATTGTTAATGTGGGATTTTTTTCTAAAAAGAAAGCCAAGGGGAGGCAACAGGAGGAAAGAAAGTGACAATAAATGATTTCTTCACTTCGAGAGATGTAAGATGATGTCTGAGAAATTAGCCAACAAGGGGGTGTCTCCTACCACATGTATTCACCCCTGTCCCACACTGGGTGGATTAATTGAGCCTATTCATCACAATGACTGGATCAATTTACCCTTTGAGGACACCAGTCCCCTTTATACAAAATTAAGCGAATCAGATTTACCAAACTCCTCCTCTTTGCTCCACTCCCTCTCTCCTTTTTCTGCTCCCTTTTCCCTTATCTGTCCTTTCTCTCTGCACCTTTTCTATATTCATCTAAAAGCCTTAGGGGGAGAGAGAGAGAAGGAGCACAAAGTATGTAAATAAAAAAGAAGCACTCACTGCCAGAGAGTGATGAGAAATCCACTCCACGCTAATGGAATACAAAGACAACGTCTCCCTAATTTTCAATCCAATTATCTTATGATTAATGCTTTAAGGGGGGACTGTTCTACAATGTGGTCGTCATCCACTTCACCTGATTAAATAGCCAGGGCTTTGCCAAAACAACCACAGGCAGATTTGGTGCTGCTGCAAATTTGACTCAAAATGGGAACTGCGGAGGAGAGAATCAGGCAGATTATAATTACATTGTTATGCAGATTACAGACTTTGTCAGAGGTGGATGGTCTGAGTGTGTAGATGCGAGTTGAACCAGCCCCTCCACCTCACTCCAGCTCTTCAGGTTTTTTTTTTTCTTTTTTCATTCCCCGTAACGATTTATGGAAATCATTCAAACAGTAGCCTTTGGATAATTATCAAAGGCATACATTTTTTTTGCTAGCTGTTGCTCATGTCTAAGAGACACATGGGCGAGTGTTCAAAATAATATTTACAAATACAGCGTGATGAACTTTGCTTCCATAATGATTCTGTGTTCTGCTGGGAAGCAGAGCCAGTGTATGTTTTCTCGAGGCCTATCAGTGCTGAAATTGAATTTGCACAGTTGAAACCAAACTTGATTTGATTTGTGTAATAATGAAATCTGATGTTTTGCATCAGGAAGGGCAGATCTGTTGACAAGCTTAACAGCTATGGACTGCCACAAATTTGGAAGTGTGTATGGAGGTGTTTACTACTGCACGGTTTATGTGTACATGCAATATATCTGTGGGTATTTCTGGGTATCACAGCGCGCCTGTGAGTGCGTTTATAGTTTTGTGCACACATGACCTTGAGCTGTCTGGATCTTCCTGACACACTAATCTTCAAGCAGTCTTTCAATGTCATTTCGCCTCAAGCAAAAAAAACATCATATTGACAAGGTGCTATTTCCTATTCTTTGATTTCTTTGATGCTGCGTTGTCCAAGTGAAGTTGGAAAAGCTGATCTTAACTTATTTTTTTTTAACACTCTGAACCCCAGAACCTACCAGATGGATATCTTTCCAAAAGTAAATAACCAAAATGACATCATTTATCAGAACCAGAGACTGTAATAATGCACAGAATTAATGGATTTTGAAGATGGTAAATGAACTACTCACCTATGATGTGCTGTTTTGTCAGGAAACTTTTCAGCTGAACTGCAGGCTGTGTTCAAACAGAGCAGACAGAGCAGACAAGTGTGAAAACAAATTAAGTATCAATAGTGTTTAGAGGCACTTTTATTTCTAGTATTTTTAAACAAAATTCTGTTTTCAAATTTTTTAAAGTAAATAATCATGGAAATGTGATTTATGGAACTACAATGTTGTTATATTGCACTAAAGACAATTTTGAGTTTGCCCTGCTTCTAGCCACGGTACTTCCGTTTCCATAGTGCTGCAGGACTTTATATTGCAAGGAAAACTGTGACCACAGTGAGTAAAAACGTGGCAGGAACAAAGAATAAATAATGCCACACGATCAGAGGGATCAGAGGGTCAATGTTCTGACTCTAATTGTAACAGACAGGATAGATAACAACTGTAGTTGATCAATGTGAAATAATAGGTGAGAGGAAATGTTTCCAAGACCTAAGCTGCTTGTCATTGTGGATGAGGTTAGCAGTCATCCCATTCAATACATTTCGGTCAATACATGCCTGGCTGTCAATACAGCTCCATGCAACTTTAAGTTCAGTCGGACATCGATTCAACTGAGATAATCATCTTGGGAGCCTTCAGATTTACACCATGTGTGGGGGTTGTGGAACCACAGTTCAGGATAATCCACAAAGTTTTTAAAGGACTTTTTTGATTCTTCAAAGAAAGTAATTCACATCAAGGCCTGTGGACTTTCCAGGGTGAGTAGACACATGTTGTTAGATGTCATATTTTGATGCTGTGGCTAAATACCATGAGAAGTAAGAGAGAAAGTACTGTTTGTAATTTGGATGATCCAACTTTTCAGGGACACTTAAGCCACACACACACACACACACACATTGCTGGTGCCGAATTTTTTGCAGTACTGAGTGAATGTGTGTTGTTTCTCTTTTATAAATACTTGCAGATACACCAACCACAGTTGTGCTGAAACATAGTTGAAACAAACTGGAGCCTACCTGGGCCAGCTGAAGTAGAAAAGACAAAATCGTTCAAGAGAAAAAGCAAGAAAACACCCCACTGCAATCAAGAAAAAGTAGCTATTACGTAGTAGGATCTTTGCATGCCTCGGAGCTGTAGTGACGTGCCATTATATGGAGAGAGCGCTTAATTCCTGAGCCAGGTCTAGACAGAATAAAGTAAAGAAAAGCAAGCTTGACAAGGGCTGGTTGTGGCTTTCGGGCCTATTTTAACCAGGTTGATATGTTGTTGTTGCCGTATTGGGCTGATACTGTTTGTTTCCCATCAGCTGGACCTGTCTAACACCTAATTTAGTTTGTTGGAATGTATCTTATTTCTTATAGGAAAGCCAACAGGCAGTAGCACAGATAACACAGCCCATTATGGTGAACCTACACCATAAAGATGTGCATTATGAACACTTTACCATTAGTATCTTCCAACAACAAAAGAGTTTTTGGAAGACACTAAATCTTAGCTGGTTAATTTTGAAATAATGCCTATTGTGCGTGAAGAATCGCTTCCTTCCTCTCTGTTTTTCTGGTGTAATAAACTTTAGCTCACTTGAGAATCCACCACTTAAATAAATTAACCCGGCAAAAGTGCCTTCATTATATGACTTTGTGAAACCTTTTTGATGATTAGGCAATAGAAAGGACCTGTCAGCATTTATCCACTCATCCATCACACTGCTCCTGGGTGGACTTTAATGACCTTTCATTCAGTATGGCCCATTGTGACTGAAACATGCACCGGTCCATGAATATTTCATTACAACAAGCTAGAACTTGACCGTGTACTATACAGCCCAATGCATGACTCCTGCTTCTAGTTCACTTAAATGTCTGCTATTTATGCGTTGCTGGTCTTTGAAATAAACAAAAAAAAGATTTAAATAATGATGATGTTAGTTATGCAAGTATAAAACATATGACTGCAAGAAGACAGCAACAACAAAAAAAACCTGCAACAATTCAAATCTCATTCAAACACAGTGTATCAACTGTGTGAATAAAATATATGGCAACACAGGCATTTAATATGAAACCAATGAGCTCTAATTCATACAAATCAGCTGCCACACAGGAACAGCTGATATTTACTGTCCAGCGCCAAGGCAAGCTGTTACATGAAAGCACCTCTTGGCTGCATTGCAGATATAAAATTCATATTCTGTGGCCGAAGCTTGATCTTCCTCCTTCTCCCTGCAACAGGGCCTGAACAGAATGTAATCATGGGAGAAACAGGGATCAGTCTCTTGCTCTACCTGCCACTCTGTATCTCTTTACTCCGAACCTTTTCTGCAACAAATAAAGGAACGCCTCTACTGTGGGAGGGGTCACCGAGAAGTGGCCATAAAAGTATGCAAATGTCAGACAATTTAGGAGACTGATTTTTATTTTCTCCCCTTGAATTCTGGTGACTACCATTGTTGCCGTGGTGACAGTTTCAGGACCATGAATCTTACAGCTCCAAAGCGACTGTCAAACATCTGCTCGCATGTAGCATAACAACAAACATGAGAAAAACTCACTGTTCTCTAGGTCAACACTGTACAGTACCATCTGGTTGCCACGTGAAGTATTTTGTGTCTCTCTAGATGCACAATGCATAAGCGAGGATGTCAGAAGACACGCTTCACCCCCCTCGTCTTTCGGCTGAAATATCACCATCACTTGAGGTTGTTTCTGTGCTAGAGAGCACTCAGTAGTTGCTCAAACAAGCCCTTTTGGCTGTTCTGAGCTCAAGCCAGCTCTGTAATGGGGAGGGAGGAGAACTGGGAAAGAAAAAAAAAAGCAATTGTGCCCTACCTGTTCTGTCTCTTTCTTTATGTCCCAGTCTCAGCAAGTACAAGAGAAGGGGAGCAAAAACAAAACAAAACAAAAAAAAATGATGACTGACTGACTGAACGACTAAGTGGTTGAGCGATCAACCGAGCAATTGAATGAGTAATTCAACAAGAGTGTGAGCCGGGGGACTGATCAGCCGACTGACTGACAGCGAGACAGCTGACTGATTGTCTGAGTGACTGATGTCCAGGTAAAGCTTTACTGGTTCTTAGCATACTAATCATGACATTGCACTGGCAACAAGGGAGGGTGAAAGTGAGAGAAGAGGAGGGGGAAAAAAAGAGAGAGACGGAGTGGGGAAAAAAGAGGGAGAAATAAACCAGAGATGGAATTGCAGGAGGTGAGCAGAGGGAGCTGCGTGAGGCTTCGCTGGAGTGCAGTTCCAGGTTGTTCCTGATAAGGCTCAAACAGGAAATGACTATATGGAGGCACAGTGTCTCAAGTGGAATACTAAGAGACTCTCTGTCTCTTTCTCCTTCCATAAGTCTTCAGTAGAGGACAGTATGCCACTGAATCCCTAATGCATTTTCTTTATGATTATTACCACAGAACTCGGCTTTGTAATAGTCATATTAAACTGTGTAATTGCTCAAATCATGAAGCCTCACTCTCTATCCAACACAGAACTCAGCCAGCAGTATGTATTTCAGAGGGAAAATAGTGGAGCATCATGCAGGAATAGCTATTTATAACACACATTTGAGTTTACATTTACGGCTGCTTCATAAAAGACCTTGAAGGGCAGAAGATGTTTAGATGGATGTTACACTTGAGGAAAAATATTTCTTTCTGTGTCTGTAATGTTTGAGAGGCTTCAAAGGACACGTTTTAAATTGCAGCAGGTCTGCAGAGTAGCCAGCAGGGGGGAGTGCTGATCTCTGCTAAATGTGACAGAAAAAACACACACATACACACATACACACAAAATTACATATTTGTTCCACAGCTCATTTTGGAAAAAGAAGACTACTTACAGCCATATGATACAGTGTACGCCTCGAACGGAATGTTTTTTATACTTCTTGGCCAGTTCTACCACCCACAGGGGAGAGTTTTTGCTGTTCTGAACTGTCACCATCAAGCTACACTTACATTAAAGACAAACTGCCAACATAATTTTGCTGAACTGCTAACTGACCATCTTTTCAAACTGGCAACAGCTACATGCACATGTCCATTCACGATCAGTTTTTTTGCAATGTCAGTGTGGGAAATCTGGGTTTCTGCAACCCAACCAATGATAGTACACTTTTACTTATGCATATGTGCAATGAACACCCAAAATAAAGGAACATTTGTATGCAGTATGGTACACCAGCTTCTATCCACAGCACACACTATTTGCTAAAGATGTAAGAACAGCTAAAACAAAATTACTGATTCTAAAAAAAAACACCACTGCCTTATGGCATATCTGCACAAAAAGCCATTTTGGCTATATTTTTCTTTCATCCATCTCACACGATGTACCCATTTTAATCAGTCCAACTGTTTACAATCGTGCTGTAAAAGTTTGTGCCAGAAAGAGGAACTCAAGACAGACTTTTCTCGTTAATTTTACACCTCGTCTTAAATTGAAAGAAAGACCGAAATGCTCAGAAGTGCAATCCAACTTAAATGTTCATTTCATTTAAAGCAAAAATATGGATACTTAACATGCAGTCACTCTTATTGAAAAGCAAAGCTAAGGTCAGGATTAGACCCCTAAGTAAAGGTAGCATCTGAGCTCAATGGCAGGGCAGTGATTGCACCTTGAGTGCAGAAGAAAAACACACACTGCAAGAACTCACTGCCCTTTCACTGGCAACACAGTTGTTTGTTTACAATGAATGTGACTAAAACTGCACTGATTATGTGGCTGAAAACAAATGAATTCTTTAAATAACCACTCTCTCTTTCTCAACTTAGAGAACTTTATTTTCTAGTAAACATAATTTATCATCAGGTCGCTTGAAAACAGCTTGCTTACAGAGAGATCACAACACTTCAGGTCTCTGGCTTATTGGGGGAGTCGAGGGGGAGGTTGCACGCTCAGTTAGCCGAGAAGCTAAGCAAGGTTAGGCAAACAATGGCAGGGCTAAGCACTGGTGTCTGAGCTGGCTTTTTCAGTTGCAGTAGCTGGACAGGTCATAGATGCTGCAGGGCTGGACACAGCACTGCTCCACAATGTTTGGCTTCACCACCATCTCCATTCCGTCTGTGAATTCTGCAAATTCCAGGGGTGATGCTGCTCTGTCTGCCTTTGGTGGAAGGAATCCTGATGGGACAGACAGTTAAGGGCAGAAGTCATCATGCTGGTTTAAAGTTAGCACACACAAAGCTTGGAGGGATTGAACTGAGGCCTGGGTTGTGGGATAAAATGCTCTAAAATATGCTAACTGTTACTGATACTGTAAGTGTCAAGAGTTTTGTTGGTAGTCTCACGCTGCACTCGGCCGTTGTTGCTCCCGGGGTTGTAGGAAAAACCATTTTCCCAACAGACCAAGTAAAGGGCATCGACCAGGTGAGCGCCACACAGGTGCTGTGCGGAAATGGCTTGGGAGCCTGGGCACGACATGACCAGTAAGACCAGCAGGGCGGCAGTATGTAGCCAGAGCGCTGCCATAATAGAGCAGAGCTGGACACACAAACATTTTTTAAATGAGGAAACAGCAGCAGGAAAGCTAGCTACATGTAGATCAAAATAATGACAAGAAGGGGGAATGCTTTAGGAAAAATTAACGAAGGGAAATAGATAAGACGAGTGGATAAGGAAGATAATTCATTCACAAGAAGGAGCAAAAAAGGAGAAGAAGCAGGTGGGGGAGGTTTACTAAGTAGAGTCAGAAATGCAGAACATGTAGAGCTGTAAAAATGGGATGAAAATGGGAATGAATTATAGGAGGAGAAGAAAAAAGATGGAAGAAGCTCACCTACAAAGTTGGAAGGGTAGGAGATGGATGAAGTGCAGAGGATCAATATTAGGGCTTCTATGAGCAAGCTGGTGTGACGCTGAACTGAGGGCCCCCTCTCCATTAATACTCCCACCACCACCTGGACACGCCTGCTGTTGTGCATGTGTGTAGGCTGATGAGTTGATGTTTAAGTTGCCAGTCAGCAGGTGTTACGTGACAGTTTAGTTCTGTTCGACCGGTTTGTCGGACACACTTTGCAGCACTTAGTAAAACAAACCAAGCTAATGAACCAGCATGATCTGATCACCTCTTACTGAAAAATACTCATCACCTTCCAGCCTTTCTGTTGAGCAGCAGGCCGCCAGTATCCCAATGTATTATTCAAGACAGGCACATGGCCATGGAGGGCATTTGTTCTAAACCACACAGAATACTTTTTTGTACTATTTCCTAGCACCAGTGCAAAAAAGCTGCAATTTGATCACAATTTTATGAAAATTGCTCTCGATGAATCCAACTATCCTAGCAACAGTACCTCAAATAAGTCCTCTGTTCTGCAATTCAAATTATGCAGCAGGTGCACGCTGCCCTTCAGCCTCAGAGAAAAAGTTATTCCCTCGTTTTAAAAACTGACACCTTCAAACTACAAATGATCTCCTAAAATATATAATGTCTGCACTTACTTAACATGCTTACTTTAAATGGGTAGAAGTCAGTGGACAGTAGAATATTGCACTCACATGTGAGCTGAATCTTTCATTCCAAAAGCATGGCAATTAAAATGCACTACACCAGCTCCTGCTCTTTCCTGGGAGGTTTGTTCCAAGATTTTGCGAGTCTGGCTGCAGGCATCTGCTCTCAGTCGGAGCATTATTGAAGTTGGCCATTTTCGTTGGCCGATAAGGCCTGGCACACAGTTACCGTAACCATTCATCACAAAGATGCTGGATGGGATTGGAAAGGACAGGGCTCTGAGCAAGCCAGTCAAGTTCTTCCACACCAAGCATGGAAAACCATTTCTTTATGAACCTTGGGCATACTATATGCAAATTAGCATGCAGTATGCTGTGGACCATTTGGCAGAGCAGGTTGTTCCCTAATCGCAAAGTTGGCAATTTGACCCCTGGCCCTTTATCATGCCGAAATGTCCCTTAGGCAAGACAAGACAACCCCAAGATGCCCATGATGGTAACAAAGCACCTTGCATGGCAGCTCTGCCAAAACTGGTGTGTGAATGGGTGACTGGGAAACACAGTATAAACCACTTTGTAGAACTCAGCTAAGGTTAAAAGGTGTATGGATCATTTACCATATCCACTTGCAAATACCAATAAAAAATATTGGCTTCATTAACACCATACATACAATATAAGCTAAAAATATATGGGTGAAATCCTGGAAACAAGCACTTCACTTAACAAGCCTGCTGTCACTTGGATTAATTTGTAGTTCATACAGAGAGGGAAGGTTTCTTCATTTTACCAGGACAAAATAAATGAACTATATTGCAGTAGACACCTTTGGCTCACTGTGTAACTCTTGACATTTTCCTTTATTATCAAGACACTGTGGTGTGTCTGGAAACTTTGGTCCATACGGGGCATGGCAAGCGCGGTACTGTAATAATACTAAAGACACCCAATGCTGTGGCCAACTCTGGCTGGGAATACCTGCATCTTAAATAAAGTTTCTGTTAATAAGCTGTTCTAGTAGTTCTACTAAACTGTTGAGAGTCTTTTATCAAAAGACTGCAACATGAAGAAGAGTCAATAGCAAGGGCAAGCAAGAGACTGAATTATGTTGGGGAATTAGATTCCTATAGGCTTGAGGAAATACATAATCACTCCTGATCTAATAATACCTGAGTTAACTATGACAAATTGGGATTAGAGTATTGTTATTATCTACAGAGGTGATAATTATATCTGTCCAAGACCTTGAAAGGCTCCATTAAAATGTGATGTAAAGACAGTACCTACAGCATATAGTGGTGTACAGTGAAGGGTGATAGCAGACTGACTGTGTGGTTTCAGTGGTCTTTTTGAGTGGCAGGGATCCATCACACTGGTTAGCTGATGGCACAGAGCATGATGGTCCCTTCAAGCTTTCAGCTGGCAGCAAGCAGTGAAAAGGTTTTTTTTTTCCATGATTCAGGCAGGAAAAGTTTTTGGCAGGATATTGCCGGTGAAATCAGCTTCTGGGTCACATTGTGAGGTATGTCATGACATATGCTGCCTAGCTCACAGTATTCCCATTTTACCCTGTTTTGAAAAAGAAATAGAAACACTCTCATGTCCCCTTTATTCTTTTTTTTCTCCTGGCCTCAAACAGCAAGAAAAACCTGCCTGTCTCCTTATTTTAGAGAGGTATTCCATGTTGTATTGCAGGTAGTGATCAGTAATCCATGTGGGCTGGATCAGTTCCACACCAGTTCCTTTGCAGAGGCAGGATTTAAAGGCTACTTGACCTGATCTCTTTTTTCTTACTGATCCTACTGAACTTGCTGCCCACCTGCAGCAACTTGAAGAGTGCAGAAGAAGTAAGTAAGTAATGGTGAGATTAAAATGGTGCTTATAAAATCTTGGTTCCACTTCAGCGTCTGCCTACAACCTGAATGGAAACCTATTTTTTTGGCTTTTTGACTCAACCATGTATGAGGGTTGACTGAGGCAGCATAGATGGAATCCATGCAGGCTTAACTCAAGCAAATTTTATTATCCCACAGCATCCCTTCACTTGCGACATGCATACCACCCTCCTCCCAGGATCTGTGGTCTAATCTAACAATGGCAATTTTTTCCACTAATCCCACCTCTGTTTACACAGGATATTCCAATCCCGATCAATAGAGTTCTTGCCTGATGCCAGACAGAATTGGCAACTTGTTGCACTCTGTGTTCATCTTCAGTCTGACATTTTCTCCACTCTAGAGCAAGAGACCAACATATTTTCTGAATTTAACATGATTTAAAGTTGAATGGCTACTTATGTGTATCCATGCCAACATACTGGTCTTGCTGGGGTTTCAAGGGTAGAGCAGGGTGAAGTGAAAACTATAGTGTTGAGTGATATTGAGAATACATGCAATCTATGTAAAATAAATATGCTAATCCAAGGGTCCACAAAAAATGCATGAATTTGTATTATTCAGCAATCTAAATGCTGCTCCTCCGCCTTCTTCTGTTGTCATCATTCCTCCTTGGTTCTATCACAGAGCTCCACAATGCTTGATAACAGCGTTAGTCCCGCCCATGGCAATGATTGGCAAATCATTAGGCCTCCCATGGCGCGCACTGCTTGATCAACCAAGAAACTGCTGTTTAATGTCACAATGCCAGACAAATCATTGAACTGAGTGGAGTGTACAGATTGAAAGGTCTTGACCCAGGCAACATCTGTGCTCCTTTCATCTAAAGCAACTAAGTAGATGTTCTGCACATACTGCATGTGTTCTTTTTCTGTTTTACAATTACCACTTGTTCACTCATTCAAGAATACACACACTAAAAGCAGTGAAATGATCAGTCCTTTCTTGAGTCTGGCCACTGTGGGCAATTTAAGGATTTGCCATCTTGCTGAAGAACCCTTAGACATGTTCATGCCGGGGGTTGAACCGTCAACCCTAGTCTATCTCCTGAGCAACAATTCCACATTATGTTCTGTGTTCCTCATAGAGACGGAAGATTAGTAGCCTTGCTGAGGGCATTTCTACATTCTTTTGCAGTACATTCTATTGCGGTAAAGCAAATTTGGCTAAGGGTGACTGCTGTGAAGTGTTAGGACAGAGAATCCCTGTTTGGAGCCTCCATCTTAATTTCAACACAATCCATTCAATTGCTCAAGGGATAACAAGCTGACATCCAGTCTCCCAGCCTGCAGAGGTATGGCTCACACAGTATCAGCTGATTTGCACCCACATGTGCTTGTGTGTGGACTATTTATGCCCCCTAGGAATACTGAAGATCAAGACAAAACTGTTCCCTAAATGTCACATTCCTGTTCTTAACTGAAAAAGTAGAAATGAATGTGAAAGCATTATATTCTACAGTTCAGTGATAAGAACAAAGGCACATATTAATGGATTTATTATCTCAACCACAGAAATTCATCTTTTAGCCTATGGAGTCTTGTGTGAGTGTGTGTGCATGTGTGTGAGGAAGACACAATATGTGCATGAGATAACACAGGCTGGAACATCTTTACTTTTTATTATGCAACTCAGAAAAGATGTAAAAATCTTACTTCAATGGCTATATACATATATTATTGTTATTATTATTATTATTATTATTAATTTATTTTTATTCACAAACATTTGACACTCTGTAAATGAGTTTTATGAATCTTTTTTTTTGAAAAATGTTGATGATCATACACTTAAACACATTCTTTTTGAACTGACATAAAACTTCGGTAACTCTGAACTTCATTTGTCCCGACTTGAAAATTGTAAGGGGTGTGAAACTTTGCACTCATAGTGAGTCTCCACGGTTCTATTTTGTTACAGTGATTATTTTAAAAGCATTGGGCATAGCATATACATTCTGATTCATGCAACCATTATCTTAATGCTGCTTTCAGCACGACACAAAGGCCACTTTAGTTTCATCAGCCGTAGCTGTTCACTTTATGTGAGCCACTTAAAGATCTGTTGTCACTCTGCATAATCTTGCCTTGTGAGTTCCAGAGTTAGCAAAGCTGAGACAATGTTTTGCAAATGAAAACTGCAATAGATTTACCCATATACATGACATTTCAAGCAATTAGCTGACATTTGTCCAGAGCAATGAGTGAGCCAGCAGCAGGGGTTCACTGATTTCCTTTCCATGATGATAGCGAAATTAGCTGCAGCTGATTGAGCGGGCCTCTGATTACAGAGTAATAACTTTGGGTTCATTCTGGCGATCCTAGTCACTGCTTTGTTAATTATGCAGCCTGCAAATTCTTGCCTTTAGGGACGCTGCAACACTATCATTAAAACACCACCAATCTAATTCTGTCCTCAAAAATCAAGTGCATCAATAAATGAATATTGGGAATTTGTTGTTTTGCTTTTTGTGGAGTATACTAGGATCTTGGGAAAGCATTTCCAGTTCATATTCAGACCACAATCTTTATCTATTTATGCAGGGTTCAATGGCACCGCTGCAAAGTCATTCTGACTCCAAATGGAAACCATGCAGCAATGTTGAATCTATTTAAAACACAATGTGCTTTTTCCATGATATGAGGTCTTTGCATAACTGTTCAAACATGAATATCCATTTAAACACCCTCAATAGACACACATACAAATGCAAACAAATGTCAAACCAATCGCACATCTACTGCAAAACCAAGAGGCAGCTCCAGAAGAGACTGAAAATGGTAACTGCTATGAATAATGCACAGACTTGCAAATAGGTGAGGATTGATTTAAATGTATTACTTGTTGCAAAGTGATTTGATACCATCACATATTCTCTGAATCGCTCAACTGCGCAAGAGTACATGGGGCATGCAGGCAGGCGTCTGAATAATTATCTGACATTACATGGAAATGGAAACTGCAAGCTGAAACGGAATTGCCATTATTATGTATATTTATATGTAAGATTTTTAATTGACTTCAGAAAATATGTAATCTTGAATGCAGTGCATAAATAAACAATTCAGATATGTTCTACAATAGTGTATCCATGTCTACAGAGACCCTGCCTTCCAGCTGTATTGTTTTCATTGTTTTTGTTATTAGCAGAGGTTTGGGACATTTCTGTGCATTTATCTTAGCTAATAAAAAGCAACAATTAACTATGCGAAAAGCATAACAGGAGGCTGTCCTTTGCTAAAGAAAAAAAAGGCAAGGGCAAGCAGCTTATTATGACCCACAGTTATGCTTATTATTAGATGGAGTCAAAGGCAGTGATGTAGTTACAGACCAACAGAATCTATGTAAAGACGAGGTTGGGGAAGATGGACGGGTTGACAAACGTTGGACTTCACAATGAGAGACAGTGGTTAACTTTCCATTTCAAAGTGATAATCAGTGTTAGGCTGTTCTATAACCCTAACGATGTGTTTATTATTTTAACAATGACAATGGAGGATTTATATTACTGGTTAGAAGCTAGCAAGCTGTCTAGCAAGCCACATTAACACTGCAGCTGTGTAGTAATGTGCAAACAACAGGCAGCATGGTAAAATGTACTTTTGTTCATCTTACGCTAGCTGTAGCCTGTGTGTCTCTGTAACGCTCTTAATAGTTAATTACTGTATAGTTATCAAACTAACTAACTAGTACATCCTTGAAGGTTTGGTAATCCTGACGATGATGTATTTTACAGCGTTGTGGGAGCCATATTCATAGGTATGTGCTTTGCACCTTGTTAAACAAAAAATCTACTCGGTATGCCATAGCACTTGCACAGTGATGATAGCAAAGATTTGCATAGTTGTGATGCATGCAAAGCAAAAATAATGAGAAAGGAGTACCAAGAAAATTGGTTTCATTTGCATATTATGTGTACAAACGAAATGGCTTTCCACCTCAAGTGACAGCAAATCAAATCTCATGAGGTGACTAGTTAAACAGCTCTAAAAAAGAAAGCCATGGTTCACCTGTGAAACGGTCCAAAATAAAACTACAGTTGTTTTTATACTAGACACAGAACAAGGTAGGAGATAAATAAATGAAACAATTATGAGGCTTTTAAATTGAGTAAAGAGTTCACATTCATAAGTTATGTGTGAAATTGCTCACAAAAACATTTAGGAGTAGATCCTATTAGATAAACCGGGCTTTAGCAATCAGATGACATGACAAGCACAGAAAGACTGTCAAACTGCTCAGTAAACTGGTTTCGACTCAGTGATAAATAGAAAGCATTTACAGCAACACATGTTCTTATCCAGTTGCTTTGGCACTGTTGGAATAGAAAAGCAAATTAGGCTTTCTTTATTGAAAAACTTATTCTGTTTTCCTAGAATATAGCTTCATATGTGTGCTGCCATGATGCAGAGTGTTAGGAGAGAGATTTGTCTTCATTAGCAAGCAAAACACATTAAAGATAAACTCGTAGACATCTGTATCTTCCATGTAGTGTATAGCACTAATTAAAATGGATGCTGTTCACTACAGACTAAGTTAAAAAAAAAAAAAAAAAACATAATTACAATTATGGCCACTTGTGTGGAGCCATGAAATGCCTCTGGGTTATGACTCCAATTTGAGGTACATCAGAGGTAGAACAGAAGCTTCGGTGACCTTTCCTTACTTCCAGGGAGGTTATTACTTGTGTTTATTGCACCTTAACTGAAATACACAGTTTAATTTGTAAAATACTGAACATAGCTTCGAGTGGTTAGGTGTGTAGTGTCACAGTGCTCTAACATGGCCAACTAATAAAACGATTTGCTGCAATACACTGCAAGCTTATAAAAGTAGATTGCGCGCTGCTGCTGTTTCCATGTTTAAATGCAATTTACTGTAAGGACTCAGTGTTCTGTAGAGCTCAGTTCCTCCGAATGATCTATCAAAATAAGTGCCCCATTTTTTCAGAATCTCATCTCAGAATATTTATCAAAGGTCAAAGCATTCTTGCCAGTATTTGCACTATATCTTTGGCTACAAGTCTGAAGAAAAAATTGTGCACCATATTTGTTGTCATTGACATATGCTACCATTGATACAACCTGGTTTTTAACTGTCTGTACATGACCAAAAAAAAGCATCTCCAGTTATCAAAGCACCCAGCCTTCTCTGCCATTTTCTACTTCATGTTGTCGTCTCCCACAAACAGCACAGAGGCTTTTTTTCTTAAACCGACACTGTGAAAGGAAAGAAAAGCTTCAACAGACCCCACCTTGCATAACAACTGTGAATTATAATCTGTGCTAGTGGAATTATCTGTCAATTTGATGAGATATACTGCATTAAAAAAACTACATAACCTATAAATACAATCTCAGGTGTGTTATTCTCCATTAGATGTCAGAGTAGCATATTGCTGTTGTCAGCTTTCAGATTATGGGGAGGTACTTACTTAATAATGATTAAAACAATTACAATTTTCAGCCTCACAAATAAATTTTGTAATCCCTGAGGCAGTACTGTTACAGCTCAAAACCTCTTTATCTTAACAAACTGTCAGATCAATAGTACATGTATTAGGATGAAAAACACGACAGTCTCCAAATCCTGTGTTATTCTGTGGATTGCATCTCGTACAAAGGTTGCAAGTGGGAGACCTTCGTGCTGTTTGGAAACCCTATAGAGAAACTTCCCAGTCTATCTGTCTGTCTCTCTACTACCCTCTTTCCCCTCTTCTCACTTTGGCTACTGTGTGCTCGCGACATGACTGGCTGGAACAATTAATTCCATCAGTATGCTGTCTGTTGTAATAAAAGCTCAGTTCAGTGATGTGCATGGGTTAAGATTTAATTACCCTTAGAGGTAGGAAGGTATCAACAGAGCATCAGTGTGGGTTTGTGTGTATGTATGTTTGTTTGAGAGAGAGGAGTTGAGGAGAAGGAATCAGTAGCTACACCGCAAACAGCGTTCTACTGCATTGCTGATGATTTAAGTTTATAATAAGTGTAATGTGATTTTCTGTACACCTCAACAGTCTGTAGACCGCTATAGAATCATTCGTGACAAGTGAGAAGAAAACAGAGCTCAGGAATTAAATTACCTTACTGTTGTGTTGGAGAGCATTCAAGGTTGCAGTGTTTGATTCTGGTGAATTACTTGCTCATACTGATTCGAGATCCATAAAGCTGTCTCTTAAAATCATTGTGGAGAGCCATGGAGGCAAACAAAAATAAGGTTGCTAGAGGAGCATAACATTGCCATGAACTGTTGTGTACATTGGTGCATGCACAATGAACCAAAAAACTATACATCACCAGAGGGACCTGCCAGCAGAACCCTTGATGCTCAAGATATCTCCTAAGCAAACTACGGTTATTGAGTTTTCCAGTGCTGTCATCCATATAATACCTCCACCGTTTCCAACTCAGCCCACACAGGGCATTGTGAAGTGTAGAGTACAGCGTATACTGCGCTATATACATATTATATACGACGTTTTTCATTTCTTTTCAGGCAGTAATTCTTATGACAACCATTGAATTCATTTTTTCTTTCTGTTTACAGCTGGATTCATTTTGTTTGCATTCAAGTCTATGAAATTTGATGTTTTATGAGTCATTTTGTTTCTTATTTACCAGCATTCTGACTCAGAAGCTATTTCCATTTTTTAACTGCTGGAGGTAATTTCACAAATATTCAATAGCAAAGCACTTTAACAATTGATTTTTGACATTTCATGTTGTATTTTAAACTCAAGTGTGGTGTCTTTAAGTCTGTTATAGTGACACAGGTGATTTCTTTTACATTTCAGGGATATACATGCTATTAAATGCCAGCAACTGCCGAAACTTAGCTAGTGTAGAAAATTTAGTTAGTATGCACCAGATTTACTGTCCTTCACACTCCAACTCCCCTCAAATCTTACTTTTTTCCCTTTCCTGTTTGTGAGCACAAATGAGCATGAGCATGAATGTGCACAGGACACGCTGGAATAGTATTGTGTGGATTGGCCCAAGCCACTTTGCTTCTCATTTACAGAGTCGGGGCAGTATACAAACCTTTTTTTTTTCCCCGCCGTGTGCACACAGAACGGACAAGCAGTGGACCGTGAAGAGACAATCACTGAATGTGACAGAAAGTGTATTGGATTAGAATTGCATACTCCACCTTTAAGTTGTCTTCTTTGCACTCTTTGTGAACGTATATCTAACAGTGAAGCAGCATGGGATTGACGCCTGACCTAATGCATTTTCAGATTTTTTTTTATACCATACTGGAAATTAGAAGACTGCAATTGCATGAAATTCCTCCCTCTGTTTTGCCACTGAACACTCCAGATTGCATGTCGATGTGAATGTTCGTGTCCTTCTTTATGCGTTCGTCCTGACAGAGTTGAGATCTGTCGAGAGTGATGTAGCTATACAGCTTACAGTCTTATACTGCAGAGTATATATGGACTGTGCACATCACTGTATAAAGCGATTGTTTGTTTTGGAGCTCCAGAATGAGTCATGTATTAGTCATGTCCTTGGACTGTGCTTCCTGAGTGGAAAAGTTGTGTTGCATGGTTGTGAGTTGAACGGCAGTGAGAGCCCTTGAGCATGGAAATGCTGTAACAGATATGAGTGAGAGTGGGGCCCAAATACAATACTATTGTCATGGTGTGAGAGTCTGTGTATTTGCGTCTATATGTGCATCTGTATCTGTGAGCTTGTATGCATGTGTGTGTCTGGTTTCTTGGCAGGGACCAGCTGCTCACAGTAGCTACATAACTGGCTGT
Organism: Dascyllus trimaculatus; assembly: GCA_024666655.1. Taxonomy (NCBI): domain Eukaryota; kingdom Metazoa; phylum Chordata; class Actinopteri; family Pomacentridae; genus Dascyllus; species Dascyllus trimaculatus. The sequence goes on along the minus strand of CM045459.1, from coordinate 24,157,695 downwards.
AGGCATGTAATTCTTCACATCAGCAATTCGTATGGATGGAAAATGGAAATGAAAAACGCTCCTGGAACAACATTTGCTGCACATCACACATGGGTGTGTGTCTACACATTTTCAAGTATCTTTATGTAATATTTTTTTAGGAACTTGGTCAGCTGTGAATGGAGACGTGAGCTACTGCCACAGCTCTACAGCTCTGCCTCAGTGGTTCACTTCACTGTCTCAGCTGATAATGATATATTGAGGTAGAATGAGCTGCAGAACGTCTCAGCGCTTTGAAAACAACACAACTTCTGTGCAGCCTTATACAACTGTGGGTACAGTGTCCTTGGCAATGGCAATGTGGTCTCTATACTACAAGAAATACAATACACGGATTGTTCAGTGAGCAAAACAGTTGCTTCGTGGATCACACAAGAACCTGAAATTACAGGGTTCGTGAGGAAACAATAAATATCTTTGTTGTATTCAATAGCTGAATATTCAATATTCATTCTTTTTTTTCCAATCAGCCGGTTATATAGAGGCACAGCTGAAGAAACAGAGGAGAAAAGTAGCATTAGGCATGAGCTCAACTGGATGAACTCCTGGGGTGCCACTCAAAGATGATTCCTGACAAGCATAACACACTTTCTGAGCCACATCAGCCCTCACACAAAACAAACAATGATTAGATATGGAGCTCAAACGAGGTGATCAGCTGGATAATTATGACCCTAAGTATGAAGTCTAAACTCTTAATTATCATGTGTAACATTATGCTACTGTGTGTGCTTTAAACCAGAGAAGAGAAATAAAAAAGGTGGAATACTTTAAGTCAGTTGTTTAATTGGAATGTGTTTCAGTTTCACCTTAGAGCCATAGCTCTAAATTACTCGGAAATTCAGTCCTCTCCGGAGTTTTAAGCCCGCGTTAAGTAAAATTTAAACTACTGAATAGGTCCAGTATTTATTCTTGCTATGTTTTGTTTTTATTGGTCCAAACCTGTTTTGCCTTTCTTATTTAGTTCATACTGTCCAACATAGATGAGGATTGAAAACAAACACTTCAGCACTTGGACACTTAATTTACTAAGAAACATTAGGATTCCGGATGCATTTCTCAGGCACTCACTTGAATTAATACTCAGTTTGAAGCATTTCAGCAAGTAGGTATATGAACCTCACCTTTTTAGTCTCCAAACATTTTCTACTCCAACCTTGACCACATACGGCACAGAAAAACAAGAACGTCAGTGCATGGCTGAGCACTCTTAATTGGAGCCTCACTGTTTGGGAAAAACCCCAGCTTTCCAGGTGAGTGGGTGAACAACGGCATTATGCGATAATTAGGGAGCTGCAGCTTACAACTATCTCACCATTTCATAGAGATCCAACTATTAATGATCAGTGTTGCGAGTGAGCAGCAACAGCCACTGAAAGTTTAAAAAAGTAAATCGATCTTCACTTTTTTGCTCGTTGTACTCTTTGTTTGGTTGAAAATACTGAAATCCACACATGCTTTTTGAGAAAGAGAGAGAGGAGGAAAGACCCTTCACGGCCAAACCCCCTAATGCAAGATGATTTTCTCCATGAAACAGCGTTTGGCACAACTGGCACCTCCTGGTCCACTTCAAGCTGCAGTGTGGATGAGCAATAACTCACACATGACTAAGTAGCATAAACAAGTAGAGCACTCGGAATATCAGTCAAGACAGAGTCTCACAGAAAGCAAAGAACAACACAAGGGAGTAGAAGAAAGGGGACACTAAAATGTTAAGTCTATATGACAGATTTAGTCTCATTTCATTTTGCGGTGCTGATTTGATGTTTTGTGATGCAGTCTCACCCCTCCTACAGTACAACTGACAACCATTTAAAAAGAGCTAAAATGTGTTGGCTCTTTCATCAGGTTGGCCACAGAGTGAAAAGTGCTGTCTGGAAAGCAAACTGTTCATGACATTGACTGTGCCACAGTCAATCTAATTTGAGTCAGAGACTGTGGTGCAGAGTTTACAGTGAGCTTTCTCTATAGTTGGTGTTGAGTGGCTCAAAGTATCACTGTCTCCTGTTGGAACAAATGATTGCCTTCCATTTATGCTTTGGCAGCTAAGAAATGAGGTTTGCACTTCTGCACTTCTTGCTTGCCTAACAAAAAAAAACATTTCTTTACAGTACACTGTGAAGGACTTGTTGAGTCATTCATATTAATAACTTGTCAGCTGCAACTGCACAAATTTAAGGGATAAAATATGAAAGAACAGGATGATGATCAAAGAAAACAGGGCTGTTATCCCGAAACATATACAGGTATAAAAAGCAATTGGAACTCGGTTCCCCTGTTTGTTTTAAAGTGCTCCAACAGTCAGACCCATTTAAAGGCCAGGACAGCTGATTGCAAGGCCACCTGCACCAAGTATGTGTCGGGCGGGGGACTACTTACCAACGTCGGGTCCCATTTGTTGCCTGGGCAGAGTTGGTAGGTTACAAGGACAGCTGACCTCAATAGTCAAATGAAGGGTGCAGTGACAACAGCTGCTCGTTGACTGGTAGTGCAGATCGCTACAAGTGGGTGAGCACACATTGTTAGATAAACGCACACAGAGACGATCGCAGTCACAGGCCTGCTCAAGCAAATATTTGAGAGCGTGAACCAAGGACATGCTGCTGAATGTTAAAATGTACAAAACCAAAATTATTTACCTCTGTCTCCGGTTTTATCTGTCTGCACAGTCACACAGTCAACAGTACAAAAAAAATCCACAACAATTGAACACATCCATAGATAAACACACCATCTCTATATTATGGCTGTCCTTGACACATGCAGTCCGTAGTGTAAACACAGTCAGTTTTCCATACAATAGGTAAATATGAGGTTTGTGAGACAATGGAATCGTTCTGGTTTGCACAAACTGCAAGAACAGCCTGTTGCCTGCTGCTCTTCACCTAACAGCTCTTTGTGGCCTTATCTCTTTTAACCATGCTTCTCTGCAATATTTAAGATTTGCCATTTGGTTATGTTTAATATGAGGAAGCAGCCTCAGGAAACATTTGCTTTGTGTTCGCAGTGGCAAGCTCAATTGTGATACAGCTGCAGTAGAGTAATCAGACAACAGGAAAGAATCTATGTGTTAGATAAACAGACAAACAGTAAAGCCAGATTACATGGATGAAGTGTTTCATGTGAATCTGTCACGCTTGTGTGGGCAACTTGCTGTAAAGGCAAACTCAAGCTATATAAAGAGAAGATTACAGAAGACAGATACACTTAACGTCTATTGTCATCGTCTCTGGCCATAAATATTTTAAAGAACAAATTTAGGGGTTGTAACTGTAAGACAAGGACTGATTGTGGTGCACATACTTATTAAATTTGATTGTTTCACAGAATTCTTTTGTTTTGGCATTCAAAGTATGAATTCCTGATTAGTTTAGCTGCCTAAAGAAGCAAAGATTGCACATTTTTCACTCTACAGCTGTTTTTTTTTTTCACTTTTTACCAGTTTTCAGAGTTCCAGTTCCGCATCTATGTGCCAAAATACAATGACAGAAAACTGCACATGAATGGCAGAGCATTTCAGATTAAAGGTGGAGGTGTAAAAGTCCCTATATCTTTCTACCACTTTAAGAGGTAGTAAAGGATATTACTGCACTGTGAGAAATCAGATTAGTACAACCAAGGTGTATCATGGATGAGCTTACAGATGCGCCTGACTGCACTTGTAAAAAGAACTATCTTATCTTTATTCAGAGGTAAAATCCCCCTATTTCAAGTGTACAATTTATCAAGTAGTGGAGCTATGCGGCCTACAGGCATGAGAAAGCATGATGAATGCCTAGCAGAGGCGCAAACAGTTCCCTTAGTCTTTCCAATGGTAATTATAACAGCATAATAGCTCCCCGGAGCCTCGTTGAAATTACTAGCCAGGACACACAGTGTCAACAAAACAATCATCCTCCATAGATCACTGCTGCTACCGGTGCAAGAAAGGGAAGGAAACAAACTCCTCAAAGTCATGGGAGTGCCATTCAAGGAACATAGATGTGTCAAAGGCAAGGAAAAGACGAAGCCTGGAAAGTAGAAGCAGGAGGTGCTGCAATGGAAGCAAGGTTTTAATGTAGAAAAGTGTGCAAAATGTCATTTTTAACTGGATATTTAACACATGAATAAAATGAAATAACTATTCTCTAATTAATGCACTGTACTTGAATGACCAATAAAGCAAACTAAGGAGAATCTACGCACACACAGTCTCACATGCACACACACAAATACACACACAGCACTATATGAAAGCCTTTAAAACTGTTCCACTCTGTTTTTTCCCTGAGTATCACTGCTGTAGATAAATGGCTATGAACCACAAAACACAGTGAGCACTACTCGTTTTTCCACAGTTCTATTTATCCCTGTGGTCCCTCTATGGCTTTGTGAACATCATTAAGCTGACTGAGAATTGCCACAGAACTCTTACATGTGTTGTACACGGTGTTAGCAGTAGTAGAAGAGGAATTTACCTTAAAACTTGCCAGTGAAGCAGCTGTTTAGGGATTTGAAAAGATTGTGCTAGATTCACCAATGCAATGGTGACTAATAGATGTCTAGTTATCAGTTTTCTTTCACTGGGGTTCCTGACCTCAACAGGCGATTTCTTTTGAGGTACAGTAAGTGATCTTTGCACTTCATTTAGCGACAATAGTTGAGGGTGCACTAATAATCAACATAGTATAATGGATTTCTTGAACAGGGCAGCGTGAGAATTGAGATGGCTGGTCAGACTCTAACATGAGATTATCTTTTTTTTTTGTAAATTGACATTTTAGCAAAATCTTTGCTAACTTTGAAACACCACTGCTGTTGCATTAATAGTTAAATAGTACAAGATACAAAGACAAGAAACCAATTTCATACTACTCAGTCATCCAGAGGGTTAACTTGGATGACATTAATGTGGACTGACCCTGAAATTGTCTTCTTGACCTTTGAAGGAGCAGACAGAAAGTGGACATAAGGGCCCCTCGCTAGCTTTACTGACATTTAATAGACTTGAGTTTGCTAAGACCGTGAGATGCAGGTGAAACTTTAGAAAGGAGCAAGTAAACTTTCAGTCAAGATTTTTTTTAATGGTTTTACAGTCTGAGCTGTAACCTGTATTTGATACCATACCTGCCTTAAATGTAGCACTTAAAAAGTTCATCACAATACAATCAAGTTCCATTGCTTCTCCAGCTAAATTCAAGTACTTTAAGTTGAATTTGGGTAAGAGAAAGAAATCAATAAGCACATCTTATTTGTTTATTATTGTGCAAAAACATCATTTGAGTAAGTTATTGCATTGGTGTCACTGTTTCTACAGGTGTTGTTGCAAGTGGACGATTCTTTTTTCACTGTCCTTCTGGCACACTCAGAATTCTCTTTGCACTGCTTGAAATAAACAGTCGAAGGTGGAAGTCAAGTCCCTGCATCACTGAGGCTCAGCTCTATTTGCTGTTACAGTTGACTCCATTCGCTGGTGAAATCTTTTTTGTCCAAGCCAGTATTTTTGCTTCCGGCCGGGTCAGTCTTAAAGCTGCTGGATTGGTGCTACACTTAAATGCTGCATTTACTGCCAGCCTCCCAGCGGTTTTCATTTCATTTTTTTCAGATTTCTTTTTTCCACCACCTTTTTGGCAGCATTTTGGAGGCAGAAGACTGCTCACTATTGAACTGTTAAAAGTATAAGTAGATGGTTTTCATCCAAAATATATCCTTCAGTGAAGCATTGATTTTCAGCATCTGACAGTTAGACTAATCCATCCACTTATTCATCCATTTTCTGCTTCTTAACCAGAGTGGGTCACAGTGGCTGCAGGCTAAGCAAGGTAGTCCAGATGTCCCTCTCCCTGACTCTGTTTTCCAGCTCCTTCAGAGGGATCCCGTGGTTTTCTTAAGCCAGATGAGATAGCTAATCTTTCAATGTGATTCAATGTGAGCAAGCAGCAGCTCTTCTCCTCACACAGTTTCTAAGGGTGAGCACAGCCACACTATGGAAGAAACGCATTTTGGCTGCTTCTCTTCATGTTCTCAGTCTTTCGGTCACTACCCCTAAGCTCACGACCACAGCTGAGCGTTTGAATGCAGCTCAAGTAGTAAATTAAAAGCTTTGCCTTTAACTCGGCTCCCTCTTCACCGCAACAGTTTGACACACTGCTCACATTACTGCTGGTGCCATATACTGTCAAAGAAGAATCTGTAATTTTACAGCATTTTCCATTTTATTTTACAAACTGTTCCTGTATTATTAAAGCATACTGACATATTAACGAACTGTGAATTTACTTGTCTAAAGCAAAATAAATGGAAAACCAATCAATAAAAATAGTTTTGTTCACTCCATCTTGTGGATCAGGTATGAGGATTATTTTGATATCAAACTTTAATAAATATATAGGTTATTTACTATGAAAGACTGCAACTCATTTGCTGTGTTTCATACTGTAGTAAGCTGAGGAGGGAGTCAATTAAACTTCGGGCAAAAAAAATGATAATGTTCATATTCCAATATAAATTGTTAAATGAGTTGTTTTATGATTACTATTTTACTTGTCACAGAGGTGTTTTTTGCCATTTGTGTAGTCAAGACAGGGTTATGTAGTCGGGGTTAGCCAGCAACGAGTCACCATGACTGAAGGCTCGTTTAATTTAAATAATTTCAGCCTTCTTGTCTCCTCTGTCCTCCGGCCTGTGACCCAGAGTTCAACCTTGGTGCGCTATTACAAAGGACGCCTTAATTACTAAAATGCATCTTGAGGACAGAGCACTGAAGATTGAGGAGGTTTGGTGGAGTTATGAGTAGGAGGTGTGAAACACAGCTGGGATATACAAACTATGTCAGGAACAGGACTGACAAATGTGTGTATATTACATATATATATATATATATATCACTCAACCAGAATAAATATATCACTCTTAATTTGTATCATACGCATTTGCGTGGTAAAACTCTTTTATACTTCACCACATGTGAAAAAAGAAAAAGAAAAGTATGACATTTGTGCTTTCTCATCACACTCCGTGAAGTTGTGAATTGAATTGTCAGTAATGCCTGTAAATAATAATAATGTTGCCTCAACTCCTCTCTCCTTATGTCTCTTCCTCGCCTCCATCTGCTCGCATATCTGGTGAGAGGGACGAAGACACGAGGAGTCCAAGAAGGGAATCAAGGATGATGAAATGAGATGAGGGGATAGACTTGTGTTGTCTTTAATGGCTTCCAGGCCAGTGGTCATGTACAGGTACTGAGTCCATGCTTCACATCACGCTGTAACTGTGTGGTACATGAAATGTCAGAAACGCACTGTCATATCTGAGACGTCTGTCATTAAAGTGTTTTACAGTCTATTTCTCCAAGGTAAATTCATTAATCTTAATGTTATGTTGGAAAATACTGTTTTATATTGAAGAGCTATGAACATTACAAGATTTCTACGTTTAGTTAGTTGCATGAAAACATTCATATTAGACGTGGTATGACCGAAATCATTTAACACACAGAAAACTAATAACAGCACTTTTCTGCAGTGTTATGCATGAAAATTTGCATCCTAGCCTTATTCAATAGTGTTGTATAAGTAATTTAATTGTCTTTATGGACGTGACTATCCTTCATTAAACATTAAAAATCCAATTTAAAATTAAGGCTAAGATCTATATGCATTTTTCTATCATTTCACCTTTTTCCCCAGCGGCCAAGCTGGTACAATATTAATGTGTTTTTCCAGTTTTTTATTGTTTGTTTGATTTTTACAGTGTTCTAATCCGCTTGTCAGTATCACACTGCATTTTACTCCCCCTCATGAAGATGACCCTAAATAACTTCACTTGGGGCAGCAACTCACTCCCAACCTAGATACAGAATTCCGTCTTTTCCCAGCAGAGAACCGTGCCCTCAGAGAAAGTGCTGACTGTCACCCTAGCTGCTTCACACTTGACTCTAAACTGCCTGAATGCATGCTGAAGATCATGGTCTGATGAAGTCAACAGAACCACATCATCTGCAAAGAGCAGAGAGGCAATTCAGAGGTCCCTAAATCGTACACTCTCCTCCCCTGGCTGCGCCTTGAGAGCCTGTCCATGGAAATCACAAACAAAATCGGTGACAGGGGGACAATCCTGACAAAGGCCTGCTGAGAAACACAGACACAGCTCTCACTCCAGTTATTTAAGGACACAGTGGGTTGTATCAATGGTGCTGAGACCCCACACTGCCCCAGTGCATCCCACAAGGCTCCCCGAGGGACACGGTCATGAACCTTCTCCCAGCCTACAATAACATGTAATTGGTCAAACTCCCATGAAGCCTCTGGCAACCCTGTAGTATCACTGCTCCTCTGCAGGATGCATAACGAATACTATTTGCATGTACTTACAAACACTCTGACAGATACCTTGTCAGCATTAGACCTAAACAAATTCAGACAGAATCTCATTTTTCTAGTCTGTAAGTCCAGCATGGTTTCTGATTTTCTCTAAATTATGCTATTCCTCTCCCGGCTGGTTATCTGCACAAGTCTCAATGTGCTTAACAACACAAGTCTCAATGTTATTCAAGGGTTTTTCTTTATCTTTTGTTTTCTACCCTACAGAACAAGGCGAAATAACACACAACAAGTTATGCAACAAATAAAAACTATACAAAATATATTTAATTTCTGAGATTGCCCAAAGTTTAAAAATGTTTGTCTTGATGACATCTCTGCACACTCTGGACAATACTTCACTACACCTCAGAGGTGCATCTTGTCAAGAGTTAATTGGTACTACTTCTTCCCTTCTTATTTTGTCACCATCAGTTTTCCTGTGCCATGGTGTTGCTGGTATGCAGCAAACATATTGAATAATATAACTAATAATCCAAATTACAGCAAAAGTCACTCACCAAGCCATAGAAATATGACTGCTTAAAGACCTGAAGTCTAGTCAATCCAGCCCAGTGACCACAAACATTTGTGCTATTTAGCTAAGAATCACAACGACAGATGGCTGCATCAGATGATTTGGGATGAGCTGGACCACAAAAGGAAAAACAGGCAACAAGTTCTCAATAAACACAGAAACTCCCACAAGACTGTCTGAGAAGCATTCCGTGTAACTACTATATTACATTCTGGATAACCCGGACCACCCTCTCCACCACCTCCTGGACAGGCAGCGGAGCTCCTTCTCAAACAGACTGATTCAGCTCCGCTGCCACAAGGACAGATTCAGGAAATCTTTCCTGCCCAGAGCAATAGCTCTGTACAACTCCTCACCTCATTCAGAGAGGGAGCACTCTCGGCCCTCTGCTCAGTAGCCCGTAGTCTGCTGTAGCCCCTAGTCTGTCCAATTTGCACTGCTGTTCTTATTGCACTGAGTGTATTTTGCACACCGTTACCACTACATGGCACAACCTATTTTTTGCACAGTCCACTCTGTTCACTTTTATTCTTTGTACTTGTATATTTTATATTCTGTTCACTTTATATTTCTATTGCTATTTTTATGTCCTCTGTTTAGTGCTATGTGTCTTGCTGTGACAAAATAATTTCCCAGACCTGGGATTATTAAAGTATTTCTATTCTATTCTATTCTATTCTATTACGCTGTGTGGAATCTTTTGACTGGTACTGTGTGTTCAAGGGATTATACCGGCAAGTTGTACATCTCGAGAGATCTTTTTACCATCTATATAACTTATCAGAAATTGGACGGTATCATCCCAACAACAAGCAGTGTAATTTCTTTACTCTGCTTTTCTTTAAATATTACCAAAATATGGCTCATCTACCTCAGTTGAGGTTGGTGTTGCTTATCCTAAGCTTTGCACCACCACACTGCTTGCCTCATCTGTGGGTGATAACTGCCTTGCTGAACTCCTATGGTTCATGAGTGGTTGTCCACACCAGCAACTGCCAGGCCCATCTTTCTATATTGACACTGCCTTCAAAAATTGCCATCAATAATAGAGTATTTGATTTCATTTCATTACAAATTTAATTATATTTAGTTCACTTTACCCTTGTTCAGAGCAAGAGAGAAAGAGGAAGAGACATCAGGCTGGAAAAATACTGCCCTTCACCTAATGTTCTCCATTGACATAATCATATTATAGCCTACATTGGATTTCTGCTATGACTGTAGGCAAAATGCAGCCTCCACTTTCTCCTTTAATAACACAATAGTAAAGTGGTTAAAAACTGATAAATTAATTTCATGTTTGTGTCATACTCAGATATATCCTTGACATTGAAACTAGAGTGAAATGTGTCAGTTATGTAATGTTGCTTGTAAGATGCCAATATAACCTTTGATGTATCTTTTCTCTGTCTATTTTTGCTGAGAACTGTGTACCTAACGTGAAAAATAGATACAGCAACACAGCTACAGCAAGGCTCAAGCTACACCTCATGCGTGCATCTTGTCCTGGCTGTGTCACTTATACTCTAAATAGGTTTTGTTTTAAAATTCTGATTAAGTTCTTCCTTTCCCCTTGCATTCCGCAACATAACGATGTAATTTGTTATTCCTTGTTGTAAATCTGTCTAAGATTTTCAGGTTTAAAACATCCAGACTAAACCACTGTGAGCAAAATGCCAGCATGCATACTGAAACAGCTATTTTTCTGTGTTATTCCTCATTTCTGCAGTCATCTGTTTTCCCTCCATCCAACTACTGCACTCCTTCATCTCTCCTTCTCTTGTTTATCCTCCTGTCCTCCCTAACCTGGTGGGATTTGCTCCTCTTGGATAGGCCCAGAACCAGATGGTGCTCAAAGGCTTAAAGGTTCTGACTGGCACTGTTTCTGATTTGTGCTTATCTGGCTGTGAGCTGCCTCGCGTGCTGCTGAAAACATCCGGGCCAGTGGTTCATGTCTGTTTATGCATAGCGCAGCTGACCTTTGGGATTCCGGCCTTTCAGTCTGCTGCACAGGGGACAAGCAGCCTGCCCCAAGTGCTCAATGATGCAAGGCTTCTTGATACTTGATAAAACCTTGACACCACATGCATACAGGTCTGCGGGTGTATGCGCTCGACACACACTGAGAAAAAACAGTAGGACAACTGACATGCATATTGTGTAGCATTCTGTGTCAGACAGAATTGTTTGTGTATGTTTATTAGGTAGAAGGTGGACTGGACACAAATACAGAAATCACTGGGACACACACACACACACACACACACACACACACACACACACACACTGACACAACGGTAAAAAAAGCAAACCACTGAAAGGGGCAATTTAATATCATGCTCTGCAACTCTGAACAGTATCTTCCCTTATCTGCCTCGTCATGCAAACAGCTGTGGGTGTTCATACTGCATGTGTTTTTGAAGAAGTATGTGATAAGGAAAGGAAGGAGGGTAGCTAAAAAAAACAGGGACGTGACAGAGATGCTAAAATAAGTAGGGTGGTCTGGACGACGAGACCAAAAAAGGGATGTCATGTTCCAAGACTTGCCAATTCTTGAATAGCCCACTGACTGATTTAACAAACTGAAACATTCAAATCTATGTTTTGCCATCACAGCATTCAGCGGTGAAGTCGAGTACTTCCTCATGTTTTCACAAACTACATTTTAATTTTCCCATTGTTCAGCCCTGAATACCCAAATTCAAACAGTTCCAGACTTAGTAGAAGACTGAATGACCGAAGCAGGAATGGATAAAAAGTAAAATCTTGACAATCCTTAAAAATGTATCATTTTGTAACAGGATTTGGTCATAACATGACAGCGATATGTACTAGTGACAGAATGTTAGATAGTTCCTATAAATGCATTATATGTAAACCGCTATGAAAACACAAAATTCTTTTGCATGAGCAAGCCCAGAGCAAACTCGTTTCACTGGTTCAATAGCAACCTATAATATTGCTTGTGCAGGTCTCCCAAGGTACGCTAGTCCACGGACACCTGTGGGTCTGTGGTTGCCTGTTTGAGACTGGCTTTGTGGTTTAAAAACCTCCACCTAAGCAACACACTCTAAACGGGCTGCTCTGAGGACTGATAGACTTGATGTTGTGGTAAGCATGGATGCCAGTGCAGTGTCCCCATCTGATGAGACCACATCAGGGCCAGTCCCTTTGAACCCTAACCTGAGCACAGTGTGGCAGCTTTACCCTGGTCACTCTCTGTGTGCCTCTGGGTTTTACTTGCTTTTCTTTATCTAATGTGTATCAGGGTGAGCTCATTCCTTTATCCTTACTTACTTTTATTTATGCCTTTAAATGTATTGTGTTGTGTTAACATTAAAAGGAGAATCTCGCTAATCATTAAAGTGGTTTAAATCCAAAGTAGTGTGGTTAAATTCAAGTTAAACTCTTTTTCTGTTGGCGTTATTAAAAATATCAGATCTAAAAATTTTACAGGGGTGGATTACCATCTAGGAAAAACAAGCAAATGCCTCCGGGCATCATTATACCACCAACAAGCTCCAGGTTGTGTGAGGTATTACTGCGTTGACCTGTGTTAATTAGATAAACTGTGTTAGGGTGATAATGCAACACCTCCACTACTTCCTGATAGTGAAGCCCTTGGTGAACCTGAGTCGAAGGTATACGTTTAAAGGGTATGGAGATAGATCTTACCTCATAGTGGTCATGACAAAGTTGTTTTTTCAGATTTAGCAGTGTGCTGAACCTGCAGAATGTTTGCCCCATAGATCTAAAGTGGGTTAATGTGGTCATGAGTCCTGTCACAATACAGGTTTGGCCCTGGATCAGTACACTCACTCCTCAACGGTTTTAAAAAAAAAATCAGGCTAAGCCAGTAGGTGACACTGTTCTCTGTGAAGATCTTTGACTTTAAAGTGTGACTTTCAGTGTGTTTTTCCACTAAAATATTCCGAGGATAGATAGGCAGTGATAGAGGAGCATAGGGAAAAAGATGAAGAGAATCACAAAAAGAAAAGTAGTTTTTTTTTTTTCCTAGGCCACTAATTGTCTCTTAAAGTGATTGATTTCTGTTTAAGAAGTGTAACTCTTCAAGGACAATGCCATCCCATTGACTCCAAAAATAATGCCATGTTTGTATCTCAGAGGATGTGTGCATTTGTGTGTGTGTTTGTGTGCCCTTTTTGCCTATGCGGCAGTTACCTAGATTAATTTTGTCCTAGTTTACTCAGGTGCACAATGCTTCTATAGTATCCATACTCATGAATCAAAGCTGATGAGAGCAACCCATCTTGCCTGATTGGAGGCAAAGAACTAGTTGCCCTTCAGAAATAGGACCCCTTACCGTGGTGGGCAGGTTATCAGCAATGTATTTGTGATTTCTCTGAGGGCATGTAGAGACATACAGCACATAGAACATGCATCCTATGTACAGTATTGATCACATCTTGGAGACTTAAGGAAGGTTATGTGTACATGTGAGTGCCTAAAGGCTTCTTACATGTTCAGTATGTATAATACTGCCCTGAATACAGTGGTTATGTGTGTATTTGGTTGGAGGGGAGTGATATGTGTATCAGGATTTAACATCATGAGGGGAAGGACGTTTTTGAAAAAAAAAAAGGTTCTCGCTTCAAGGGCTGCTTGAGGTATAAAACGTGACAGATAAAGAATACATAAATAAAAATCTGGTTTCAGTGTGCAAACTCCTGAGGGAGGGTTAGGCGTATAAATAAGTATGAAGGTCAGGGATACATTTAGGAACTACAGAGTGTATTATGTCAGTGAGGATCCTTACAAGTATAGGTACAAATGCACATTTTGTCAAAGAGAAAAGACAGGAGAGGAAGGCCTTTTCCTTCAGCTCTGTTTGTCCTCATATCAACTCAGGCCTAAAGTGCTTCATACTCATCCTCGTCTTCCTCTATCTATCTCATCACTGAAAAGCCTTTCCCCTTTCCTACTCTCATCAAACTGTTAACAGTTTGAGGATTTTACTCCTTTCTTTTGACTTTCCATGCTACTCCATCAACCTTTTTCACTCTTTATCATCTTTATCTTCCTCTCAACATGTATACATGTATCTCCTACCTATTATCTCTCTCATGCACACACATGCACACATGCACACACACACACACACACACACAATGCACTCTTTAGCTCCTTCGTGTTCCCATCATGGGCAACATTTTTCCCATTCCCCTTCCATTAGCAAGTGAAGGTCATCCTAATGGGGGCACTGGCAGACCAATGGAACTGCAATTTAAGAGAAAGACAATCAGACATTGATAGGGCAACCCACCCCCCACCTCTGACACATACATACACACTGTCGCACACATGCACACATATAGAGCATTTAGCAGCAATCATTCAACTCCTCTCACAAAACCCCTGTCTTGATCGCCATCATTGTCCCATTCTCAGTCATTCCATCTGCCATCAGCCATTCTCTCGCTCAGTCACTCCATCTGTCCTTTTCTCAGTCTCATTGACCGTTTCATTCATTAGCTTCTTACTCACAGTTGCCCACAAGTGGAGATCGCCAGTGCTTAGTGCTACAAATAACGGCTTATTTGCAGCTGGGGAATAGGATATATACTGTGGGCGATTTCAGTTATAAGCACAAATTATAACACTGAAAATTATGTACATTAATTATATAAAGAAGTCACTTATCTGTCTAGATATTCAGTTCCTTGGAAAGTGCTTCAGTTCAGTTCACATTACTGTGTCTGGTTAGATTGAGCCAACAAAAGCACTCTCATTAAGGTAAGAGAAAGTTAATGATTTGGTTAACTCTCCAATAAAGAAAACATGTCCTGTCTGCTTCAAGTGCCTTATGACTTTTTCAGGGTTTAACCAAGGTCACAATCTCCCCCTAACGTTAATCAAATGATGTGAGAGCCTAAGCATCGGGGGTTAAACTGGGTCGGGCTGTCTGGAGCTCACTCTCAGCACAGACAGTCTTCAATGTCAGCAGGGGACGCTCAACCTTAATACATCCATCTTCAACAGTGTTTATATTTTACAGTACAGGACTTAATAATTGAAATATTAACTAAAATATGTTTTCACTGGTACCATCAGGTTTAATAAGTCCAGACAAATTGGACTTATTAGGGTATAGAGAAAACAAAATGTTGAAATTTGTGAATAATAGATATTTCACCTTCCCTTCTTACCATCAATAGACCTCACCAAAATCCACCTTGCAAATCAATGCCCACTTTTGTCAGTCAGACAGCATCAGTGAATGGATGGAGGGTAGGGGGGAAGTCACATTCAGCGATTAGGCACTTTCTCTTCTGTTTTCTGTATAGCTTCAATCATATGCCAAATCTTTAACTCGTTGGCTGCCAGCCATTTTCAGAATTGGTACCCCCCTCACTGCCAGCCATTTTCAAGCATTTTCACTGATTTTTCAAGACCCACAGAATATTTTGTACTATGACCATGTAAAATCTGAAACCAGATACTGAAAGAATAGCCTCTCTACTTTTATCAGTAAAAAAAAATTGTTTCCAGCTTGTTTCGTTCTTCCGTAATCAGCAGTTGAATAGAGGTAAGTTTCACTCAAAATGCCGGTTTCTGACCAAAAAGCTGAGAAAACAGGCTTTCAGTGAAAAGAAATGTGTCGAGCAGAACAGAGACTTTGAGGCTCATGTTTTTTTGCTTTAGTGAGACCTCAAATATCTGGGCATTGGTTCCTTCTATCAAACAAAAACAACACTGAGAAAGGGCTTTGATGGCAAAATGATTATTATTTTACAAATGTATGACAATGTACAATTACAATTTTTACATCTGACACTGAACTTATTTCCATGTATATATGTATGTATGTGTATCTTGTGGGGTTGGGGTCTTGCCCAAGACCTCTGCTGGATGCACGACCTGTAAATTATAGAAATACATACAGTTACCATAAAAATACATGTGTTTGCTGCAGTGTGATGTGGAGAAAGATCTTTTTTTTAACCTTGCTTCTTAGCGCTGCCAACAGGAGTGGGATCTCTGCTGGATGCACGATCTGTAAATTGAAAACTGCTTCACATCAGTACTGGCAACAGATTTTACAGTAGCCTATATGACGTAGTGGGACTAAATGGGGCGTGGACTGAAGGAAGGGGCGCGGGGGGATCGCGTTGATGTCGGGACCGATTATCTCTCAAACCACACTCAAAGCAATAGCAATAAAAGTTAGCTAGCTAGGAAGTTAGCAAATCAAATCAATCTTTATTTAGAAAGCAGGCTAGTTCTTACCTCCTTCATGTCTTTCTGGAGAATCTGGAAACGAGGCTCTGCAGCTCCCGGTTGACCCAGACAGCAGCCACTCATCTGAAGGATCTGGATCAGGTTCTGAATTCATCCGATCCAGATTCGTCTGAGCTGGGCTGTGGAGAAATTCAGCGCCATGAAACGCGCCGAGTGTCACTGCTTGGCCCGGGTTGACGATCGTTTTCCCTCACGATCGTGACACTCTCAATAGTCTATTTCGTTCCACACATGCTCTGCTCCAGTGTGAGCTGCTTTAACTTAACCGTCTTCTCTCGTTGCGCCATTTTCTCCCTCATCAACTCTCGACCTCTTCTCGGCTATATGCCCATCACGGCTCATCTCTCATCCAGATCGTTGCACTGCTGCCACCTACAGGGCTGCAGTTGGTCACTACACTACAGTACAAGTCTGAAATTTCTAGGAAGCTCCGCCAGAATGTCCCTTGTCGCCTCCCGTTGAAAAACATATTTGACGTAAAAATACATCAGTGGCAGCGAGGAGCTGGATTTGAAATGACGCATATTTATGTCAATGGCAGTCAATGAGTTAATGTCTATGAAATGTTTTTGATTCAAATGTATGGAGTAATGTTTTGCCCCTCAGTGTTGCACACACACATTAACCTCTACTAAGCTAACCACAACATGCTAGCCATGATTTAATTTCTATATGAGTGGATATTTCATTGCAAGAGCTCACATGAAATCCATCCTACATGTTTTGCAGATGTGCTGCATTTGCAAAGAAGCAAACAGTTTGCTCATTAGCTTGATTTGAGAAGATATCATTTAGGTGGTATTATGTTTATTAAAGATGCAGACTAGTAACATAAAAACTGAATTTTTAGGACACATGGCTGCTAAAAGTGAACACAAGACTCTTGAATTGAATTTGATGGAGGGTGAGTGTAAAGAAATCAAAACTGGTGTTACATCAGACCTTTTTGAGATTAAGAGCAGTGTTTTCAACCACTTGTAAATGTTCTGGAGATGTCTTGCGAAAATAAGGGAAAAGTAGTATTCTGATCAGACTGACTGGAAAAAAGCATGAATAACACTCAGCTTAAGGCACAATGAGCCTAGTTTAGCAAAGTTCCTCAGCTGAATACGAGAGGGGTGGAATTACAGACACTTGAAATGCTAGTCAAAGGGTCTGTGCCTGGTCTGCAGGGAGGAGTACAAGCAGGAACAGTCAAACTAAGCTGGTAAATTTGTTTCTGCCTTGCAATATATTAGTGCGTGCCACTGTTGCTACAACCATTAAGTGTGAACAAACACAAATTTAGCAGCATCAGGACATGATGATGCTTGAAGTTCAGCAAACATGGAGCTATAACATTTGAATTTAGCATATTGACATTAACTATACAAACATGGTAAAAATTCTGAGATCTCTTTTTATGAATGACAACTATTGTGGCCTCTAAAGGAGATCATTTAGACAATGAAGGAATTTATTCTTACCCAACACAAGTGGTAATGCAGGCCTCATTCAGCACTTTTGACAGGGCCTCATTTTGATGGAAATTGTACAGTACATACTCTAATGATGAAATGGAAGCAACAGTAAAGAGAATAAAGATGCTAAGATATGCACATAGATTATAGCTTCTGTGTTCCATCCAGCCTGTAGGATAAATCCCTTTAGGGCATGACTCATCTCAGGAAGCCAAAGTAGCGCGTGATGTAGTGTTTTCCGGTAACTCATACAACACCCAGAAATGACTGCCTTAATTTGGAAGACTGTCGTGCTGAGTCAAGGGAGTCAGGGAAGAACAGCGCACTTAGATTTTGTGTGCGCTTGCGCATGCGTGTATGTGTGTGTCTGTTTACATGCTTGCACTTAACACAGTCCCAGCTGATGAATAGTTTAGCAGAGTTTCATTCCAGCTCATTTACAGGCGTTACATGTCTCCCTGGTTCTGGGTTTCTCCTAATCTCATTAAAGCTGTCAAGAAAGAAAAAAAAGCCTTCCATGAGGAAACACGGCAGACTGAGATAAAGTTGCTGTCATAGCCCTTTATTGGATATAAAGTCTGATAGTGTTTGGTCAGGTTAAATTATCTGTGTATGTCTAGAGTTGTGTATGCGTGAGAAAGAGTTTTGTCTCTGCACAAGAATTTGCATTGAATAGACTTTTAGTTCACAGATAGTCAGGAGTGATAAGATGATTTGACAAGGGACAGCTGTGCCTTCATCAGATCCCTATCATCTTCCCTTTCTCTCCATTTAAGGATTATCCAGATTTATGTGACTTATTAAACTAATTTGGATGGGGGGGCTTTTCTTTCTGTCACAGGTAAGTAAAGTGGAGCTTTTTTGGCACTTAAAAGGGGCTGCAATATGGTCTACTAAGGTTTATTACAGGGTTTTAACACAAGGCAATGAACTGGTCTGGTGTACTGTTCTGTGGATTGAGTTGTGTGTTTGTATATTTTTTATTCAATGTGATCAAATGTGAATGAAAGTTAATCCCAAACGTAGGAAAAATATGCTGGTGATTGGAAGGTTAGTGGAATTTCACACTAGTTAGCAGGGGCAAGAACGTAAATAAATAATGCCCTGTGCAGCAAGGCAGTAAGAATCTTTTAATTTAAGTACTGAAAGGAAATAGCAGGCAAAGAAACATCTATTTAATTCACTAACTATTCCATATACAAAAAAGAAAAAAGGAATAGCACAGGCATGCTATGTTTTCATTGATAGCTGTTAAGAACTGGCGACTTGTCCAGAGTGTCCCCTGCCTCTACCTGAGTTGAATAGGATAGCCCCCCCTCCCAGTCCCCCCCACCCCCACCCCCACCCCACCCCCGCAACCCTACAGAATATTAAGTGGTGTATAGATAATGGATGGATGTTACCCTACATAGCAGCCTCCACTGAAGATCAACTGTCTGTTTATCGGTGGATGACGTGTTTATATTCTACAACGAATTGTTGGTCAATCACTTAATGGTCTCTTATGTCAATTCTTACATTCTTGCAGATTCTCTCCAGCTGCAGTAAAATATTGGTCCTTTTCAAACAAGCAGCATGCAACCAAGTGTCGAACCACCATTTACTTGATGACCAAGATGCTCTTGAAATCCACTAAGGCCAGTTGTATGCTGTCTTTGCACAGCATGCAAATACTTTCACACAACATTTCAGATACAGTAAATCTTAAATTACACATGAAAAAAGGTGGTATGTGGTATCTTAAAAATGCAAAAGAAAAAATTGATGAAACATCAATGGTAAAGCAATTAGTGACTCAGTTGTGAACAACAGCGACTTGGTTAAAATTCAGGGACTTTTTTGGCTGAACTGCAGGCTGTGTTTACACAAAGCAGACTGGAAACATGTATGAAAACAAATGAAAAACGCAACGTGAAGATTAGTAAAATATTTATGGAATGTAAAGTAACCACTGTTTTCCCTGTATTGGTAAAACCTGTGGGCACTTGGAAAAAATGTTGTACATGTTGATTGAAGTTTTTTGTTTGTAAAATAAATAATAACATAAATTCAACCAGTTTTTCTTTTAATTTTTTTAAATAATTATGACATTAGTATTTTGTCATACTGCACACAAAAAAACCCAGTTTTGTGCATATTGCAAAGAAAAACGAACCTACAGTTAGTACAAATGTGATGCCCAGAAACTGATTGGGGTACAAGAGGCTTAGACAGACACCCTTACATTACGTAGGACGTCGCCGCCTTCAAAAAAATGATGAGTGTATTTGTTGTTCCACACAAACAACTTCTTACTTAGCTTCTACTTGTAGTGTTCAGCCAGCATTTCTAATGATTCCTAAATACCTCAAAGAATTCAAAGATTAGGGGCTGGACATATTCCAGGGATCTTCAACAGCTGCATGGATCACACCAGTTGTGAGTCCCAGTAACCACTGCCAAAACAACATCATGATTAACATGATGACAAGCCAGTTTCTCCAGGATTTATACATAAGAAGACTGAACCTGGACCTGCTTTCTTATTTATTGCAAGTAATCATTTATCCTACTGGCTGTAAGTAATCAATATTCATCAATGTCAAACCAAATTCAAGAATGGCACCTGTGGTTCTCTTGTATGTTTGTGAACTGTGTTATGATGCAGGGTTTGTGAGAATTTCAGTGAGTCAAACAATCAGTCACATGAAAGGAATAGGTAAGTATCAAGCAGTAAATTTATAGAGAAGCAGGCTGCATTGTACTTGGAGTGGATGGCTTCTTGTCTTAGCCTAGGTCGGGGCAATAGCCTCCTTTGAAATATCTGCTAGTGCAGTTCATTTATATGAAAAATAGCCTTTTTACCATTCTCCTTTATCTCTTTGTGTGGCAATTCTGGCTCTGCACGACTCTTACCTGTGTCTGAAAGTAGCCCAAACTTTCAGCTGGTACAGAAACTGCTCAAATAAATTGATTGTGATCGGACCAAACCTTTGTCAGCATTTCTGTGTTCACTAAAAATGCAATTAATAATAAAATTTTGTCTAAAAAAATAAGGTGATGGCAGTGTTGCCTTGTTTTGTCAGGAAGTTCCCTTTTGAACCAGCATGAACAAAACCCTTTAGCAGGATTCCCACCCTGAAATGTCACTAAAGCAAACAACAAGCAAACATTTCTAAACCTAAGGCAGCTCTTGCACCACTCAGTGATGCCGTTATATCATTAATTAAAATTGCTAGCTGGTGTTTGTTTTATGGCTCCACGGTTCACTCACTTGCCACTTAGCTCACAAATCTAGTGCAAACAATCAAAGCTATTTGGCTTTGCATGTGTACCCACTAAAATACCTGGCATGGGCACAGTTTTGATTGACATTAATTTATTTTTAATTCTTTGTCTACTGCAATACATGGTTTAGAATGCTAAATCACTGCACAGGAGAAGCTAAATCACCGCATAACACTGATACAGTAGTTTTTCTTTAGCGCACATACAGATGACGATTTAAATGGAGACCATAATTCCTTTAACTTACTATTTTTTAATAGCAACGCCATAAATCCAAAATAAAGATGTTTGACTGATAGCCCTGTCAGCGTTACATACACATCCACACATCACTTGATAATGTTACATTACCTTAATTCTTTATAAATGTTGGCAGGCTGCCTGAAATGTTATCTCCTCTATTTTATTGTCTCGCCTAGTTCTCAGTGAACTGTGGGTGTAGTTTGTCCATCAAATTTATTTCCTCTAATATAAAACATAACATTACTGACAGACACATAAAATCACAGAATCTAAGCTGCGTCTTATTAACTGTAGTGCAAAGGGTCAGCTGTTAATTCAACCTCTAGAGATGTTTTGGGAGTCTTATGTATTTTACGTTTTTACATAGTTTTAGGTAAACATTGTTCTTGTTTTTTTTTTCAAAAAATACTTTTTTGAAGTATATATACTATATATCACACATAGTTGACCTTCAAATGACCAATAAAATCAGCATCAAAATGTCCATAATTTAATCCCACACCTACCTTAATCGTTGGGTATTAGTGAATAGGTTTGTTTTTAGATCAGTCCTCTCCAATATTATGCACACTCATCAACCACAGCATAACAACTACCTGCTTAATATTGTGTATGCCCCTTTTGTGACACCAAAGCAGCTCTGACTTGTCAGAAATAATCAGTGTTTTTCGGTTCACTTGTCAGTGGTTTCAATGTTGTGGCTGATCAGTGTAAATGTCAGCTTGGTACGATTCAGTTTCAGTTAAACCGCTTAAGTGTGAATGCGATGGTGTGACATAAAAAGCTCAACAAATCTCAAGACCTTTAATTAGAAACTGAACATGAAAATGAGAATAAACAAGTAATTCAATGAAAATGACCTTAATTGACAAGATTTATGTGGAGGAATGTTGCTGTTGCTGAGGCATGCTGAATGTGTACCAATTACTCTGAACAAACTAATTAAGCTAAGATAAATATGCACTGTTGAATGAAATGTGAATGCAAAATAATAATCTACCAGCCAGCTGAGAGTAAATATGGTAAGTAAGGTAATACAATGACCATTCACAGGTGTTCCAGTTGTCTTTAATCTCTGTTTGCTTTATTTGATCTGAGAAGCACCTGATTTAGCTGCGCCCCTCTGGACAATTCCACAGAATCCTTTTACACCAAAACACTAACCACTTATCGCATTGCATGCCACTGTTTCAACATGAAAGCCATGTCAGTGGTCTTTAATTTTCGCTGGAAACATTTCTGAATTAGTGTTAACTCCCTCAGGCTTATGCATTGCTCTGGGCGCCAAAAATAAATAAATGCCAAAGCAGCTACACATGTCCTAGTGTAGCTAAACATTAGCAATGCACACTAGATAATCTAACCTGAAATGTGCAATTTGCAGCTGTTCCCTGAAATGCTATGTAATCTGAATACTCATGAGAAATGCCAGTTGTACTTGCACTGTTGAATAGAATGTATGTCCGAGCTAATCCTTCGATGCAAAGGGATTGATTGTGGAGACGTAAATATACTGTGAAAGATGACAAAAACTGTTTCGTTCATGCTGTGGAAGGCAAGAGCAAACCATGAATATTAAATACTTGCATTACACTGCACTCTAACATGGTTAAAAGGGAAGGAGAGAGAAATCAAGTACGAACTGGGGTTAAAAGAAGGCAGGGAAAAAAGTATGGAGGAAGACGGAAAATATACAGTAAGAATCACACAAGCAACAGCAAGACAAGTGTATGCAGAACCCCAGGTCACTGAAACATGTCACATATTGGCTTCTGCTGGAGTGCAGTATTTGACAACAAAATTAGGGACTAAAGATTTTTCTCAGAGGACTCTCCTCTGCATGGCTCACAAAACACCTATTGGTTTGTCATGTTCCCTTTCTTAGCGGCTGCTTGAAGAATAATTATTCCCTGAGAACACATATGGGTTTTCATACCGAACGTGATCCTTGAAGCTTTAAACAGGTCAAAATGACTTTTGCCTCTCTCCCGGGTCCCACCCCAAAATTACTTTCCGAGCTTCTTATTAGCATCAAATCTAGAGGGATGCTTCTGTGGTGGTAAAGATTGAGTTTCTTTTACCACTCTGGCTTAATGTGTTTTCAAGGATAGTCGTGCCTCTGTCAAACACCGTAGAGACCGTTCTCAAATCCCAAACACATACCTACATGCTGCTTAATTCTGATTGATCAGTGATGCCTGGTAAACCTGTTTCTTAAAGATACAATCTGTATTAGACTTGTGAAAGAAAAAGTCACACTACCAATATACAAACAATGTATGATTAGAACCTAATGTTAATCCAAAGATAAAGCACAACTTTAAACTCACAGATGCTCATATTAAACAACAAACAAGTTCATTATGTTTTGTCGGCATTAACAGTTTATGGAAATATCGGCAAAGAGCAGCTGTCTGTATCCTATTATGATCAGTTGGACATATATAACTTATCTGCATGCTCTCAAATTCTTTGAAGACACACTGTTTGCAAATATTCATGCAGGATTTCCCTCAACACAGCCTTTGTCAGCAGGTTTATGTGGCACAGCACCAAAATAAACAACTTCTTATTAGGAAAGTTAAGCTTTCAGCAAATGGAAGAGATTAATGGTTAATCTCAGGAATTAACCAAAGTGACCAAGAAATTAACCAAGGATTTACAGTCCAATAGGATGTTCCTTTGCTACTGCTGGATGTGTTAGCAGGCAACTCTTTACCCAGAGATGACCATTTCAATCTATTTTGGTTTGAGCACTGTTGCTTTGTTCGAAAGTATTTTACATTCAAAACTGTGCAGCAGCTCACCTGTTTGCTGTGCAGACAAGTATTTGGGTTAATAAGACTACCGTAAGATCACACTGACGCATCAGAGGTTTTAAATGAGTAATGATGTTACTGCTGCTGTGCTGCGTGCCTACATTGGCTCTGGACCAGTTCAACACCTGGTGTTTAGGATCATTTCTGTGTACAGCTAAAATTCAACACTACATAAATGTAGCCCATCAGTTCAGCGTGTTTCTTTGTTGTCGTTACCCAACTCACCCATGTCATTACCTTTTAAGTTTATGTTATTATGAATTTGAGCTTGTGATTTTTCCATACAAAGTAACTCCATAAGCCCTGAAATTTTGGACCAAAATACTATCAAAGTTTTCATTAAATATTTCAACTACAGCTCTTGCAAAGGAAAAATGTGCGTTCACGACGAATTAAATAATGGTACAGTAAATTTTATTTCATACATGACATTGTACAGGGTCATATTAGTAAATTTTTCCCAGAAAGAAAAAACACATGACATGAAAGTAGTCCTGACTACAACAGGCTATGATATAACTTAAAAATAGCATCTCAAACATGTTGTAAATGGACTTGGCAAGAGTTAAAATAAACAAATGCTCCAGTGTAGGAGCATGTCATTTTTCTAGCCCAGAGGTACTCCCGCAGTATGTAAAAGGTCTGACCTCAGAGTGATGCTATGGAAATGTTCATAATATCACGGGGCTATAAATAAACTCTGTTATTGTATGTTCAGCTCATGCAGCACAATCTGACTATAAGGTGGTGGAATACACTGGGGAGCTACTGCACATGCTATGCATGTTAAGCAGCCATCACAACTGTCTCCCACATTGGCACACACATATGTAAACCCTGTACACACAAACGTATGCATATAAAATCTAAAAGCAAACCTACACACAAACACCGTAAGCACACACCTACACAGCAGCATACACCTACACAGGTCACTAATTCATGCTAGCAATAAGGAAAGGCAGAAAACAGTAATAAACTAAAATAGATGGGCCCAGTTAAAAGAACCCAAAGCCAAAAATTCAAACAATGAGAATTAACATTGATTGGCATCTTTTTTCTCAGCAAGTCTGTAATCTTACATAATCAACATTATACACAATGAAAACCAATACGGCAACAAAATGTCTGAGACAACCTGCAATTACCAGAGACGAGCGTCACATATAATTAGAACTGTCAAATCATTAAAATCACTTTCCCCACTTTTCAGTTTTTGTCAAAGAGCATAAAAAACAAAATTTTGTTGTGGTTGTTGTGGAGCCCAGGCTAATGATTCATTTCTAACAAATTGCTGGCTTTGTTGAGTTGTCCTGATGTTCAGTGACGAGTATTTTTCCATTTGGTTACTTGGTGACATGTTTTAAGACACACACTGGATTTAACTATCTTGACTTGCAGCTTACTGCTGCACGTGTTTACATTTGCTGACAGGAACACAAGTTCACTTTACATAAATACATGTCAGTGAATGAGCGACTTTCTACCAGTTCTGAGTTGAAACAGGTGCACCATCTGGCACAGCTTGAGAGACCCATGGCCCCTCTCTACCTCCAGCTGGTGCTCTAAACACACCCACCCAAGCCACAAACAAATACCCCCACAGCTTGCATCTTCATCGCTTCCGTCTTCCTGACATGTTCCTCTAAAACCTTTCCTCTGATTTCTAACCTTTTAAAAATCCCTCACTTGCTTGCTACTTCTCCCTGCCCCTATTTCATCTCCACTGTTTTCTTCTTCCCACGAGCGGATTTTGACATGAAGCTGCAAAATGTTCGAGGTTTGCCTTAATGCTACTCAGCTCTGCTGTTCGGGCCTTGTAGATAATGTGGTATTCAAAGCAGCAAACACTTTCCTCTTGCATTAATGCATAGGCAAGAGTTTACTGGAGCTGTACTATTTTGTATGGGACTTAAATTAATATTTATTTTCATTATGGATTATTCTTCCAATTATTTGGTAAAAATTCTAAAAGTAAAAAAAAAAAAAAAAAAAAAAAAAAAACAGTGAGAAGAAACAGTATTACCCAGAACTCAAAGTGACACCTTCACAATGCTTGGTATATTCATCCAACAGTTCACACGTTAAAGTTATTAAAAGAGTAAAAGGAAAACCTGTAAATCTTAACATTTGTAAAGCTGGAACCATGAAATGTTACATGAAAATGGCTTAAACAATTGGTAACACAGCTGGCAATTTCTGTCAATTAACTTATTAATTGATTAATCGTTTCAGCTGGGTAAACTAATTAATGACAAAGCATCCTCTTTCAATAGCTTCTTATATGTTTTGAGATCAAAATCTTATTTTGTAGTCAAGCCAAATGTACATTTGAAGCAGATTTAAACAGTAACAGTTTAACCACAGGGCTGTACAATTGTAAATAGCAACCTACAAGACATAAACACAACAACCTGAAGACAAATCTCTATCAGAAACACTAAAATAAAAGGAAAAAAAGATAAAATACAATAAAAAATGAAGTCAGGGGGTCAAGTAACTGTAAATTAACTAAAACTAAATTTAGTGAAAGAAGCACAATATTCCCATCAGAACTGCAGTGTAGTACAAGTATAACGTGTCATGAAAAGAAAAACCTCAGGTAAAGTATGTTTGCAAAATATGTGGTTGTAAATTCGTGTTAACTACTTGCAGGGTTAATTAATAAGCTCCTTAGCTAACTGCAAACATGCATTTAAGTAGGAAATATTATTCACAAAGCTCTCAAAATGATTACAAGCTTCTTGAGGTTGCATTTTGTTCCAAGGACTATACATGACTTAGTTCACTAAAGAGTCGCTAAAAGGGCACTTAAAGGTCCCTGAGAATAGTAATTTGTCACTTAACATGCTTGACTATTTGGTCACTAATGTGACACGCCTTTCAGATAACCGTCTACAGATTATTCCTTTTTGAGGACCAGTTCATACTCAGACAGAGCAGTGTTAAAAAAAAACAGTAAAGCCTTTATTGTAAACATCTTAAGGTAACCTAATAAAGTACATTTACCTTAAAAATGCGCCTAACCCTGTCTCAGTGGGTAGGAGAAACAAGGTAAATAACTGCATCCATGGCAGTCAGTACTTCCATACATTTACTTGTATTTTTACCTTAAGAGCTCAGAGAATAGCACTTCCACTTGAATAAATTATTCTCAATACCAACATTCTCACTTCAGTAAAGGGTGAGAACGAGGCACAGGGGAGGCCCAGTGACTTTGCCTGAAGACCAAAAATCACTGAATCGTCTTCCTTCCTGCCTCCGTTGCTTCTTCTTTCCCACCATGCCCTCGCCATCCCTCTGGATGACATTTGGAGCAAAAAGAGAGGAGGAAAGAGGGGAATTCAAACAAGTGAAGCAGGTCCTCCGCTGACAGCCTTCTGGCCATCTATCCAAACACAGGTCAGGTGTGAAATAAGAGTAGCTCAACCAGAACTTTCCTTCAGTATGCACTGTCTGTGTGTTATTTCATGTATGTGTATCCACACATACATACATGCATACATCACTTCATGTGCCTTCCCATGTTAGTGTATATAGGCCAAAGTGTATGAACAAATATGCACACATCACACTTAGCAACGCATGTTTATTTCACTTTCTTTCTTTACAGCGAGTGATTAGAGGACTGTTTGAATCTAATTTAATGAATTTAATTTCATTAAACATTTAGACTGTGCAACAGTTCTGAACTCATCAAACCCCAGAATATGGTCACAATGATGAATGACAATGTGAAAATTGACTAAACTTCTAATACACCAAGAATAGGAATATTTCTGAAAAGACTGGACAAAAAGGCCTGTCTCGGTTTGTTGGTTCCTGTCTCAGTGTGTCTGGTCTAAACAGCAGATATTCATTACTGCATTGATTCCTGCTGGGAGGTCTCCCCACAAATCCATTTCTCTTCCTTTCTTCCTTCCTCATTATAGGAACCATACGTGTCATAATAAAACCATATCATCTCATTGAGACAAGTGTCCACCCCTCGGTCTATAAGAGTTGCCTTAGTACCTCCAGGCCTGCCTTGTTCTCTATCAGAATAAACAGTTTTTCTAGACTTTTATCTGAAGCGAGACCCAAGAGATTAGACACCAATATCAAAAATTACAATATAAAGCAATCCTCTGTATTTTTTCCAATTTTAAGACTGAAATAATGAACAGAGCCATTGATTCACTTTCAGTTTAACAGAAGTCTGTGACCATGGGAATGATTGGCATCCCCACTGATGCATAACAGTGCAGCATTTATTGATTCAGTTTTTCAATGGCTGGTGCCATGAGACATGAAAATTGAATGAAAAACAAAAGCACAGGCTGTAAAACGTTAAACCAAACTTAATATAAGCCAAAATAAATCCTCACAAAAGACAAATGTCCAATAAGGCTCTTTTTTCATTGCACTGTTTTTGAGGGGGTTTTTTTCAGTTTACCACTTTAACAATGTGGTGCCCAGACAGACTAATTCTGCTTTAGGGCAGAGCTAATGAGGAACCACACAACATTTAAGTGTAAATTCAACTTACAATATTTCAGTGCCAATTAATTTACACTCACCTATTTGGCTTATTATCAATTAATTCACCTTCATCAAATCCTTTAGAAGTACAATTTATGTGCAGTCTCCAATTCACGTCAAAGTCTAGAGGCATATGGAAGTCCTGGGACCTCTTGCACTGCATCAACCCACGCTTATTGCAAATAAGGCAAAAATAGCAGTGAATAAATAAACAGGCAAACACGCACAAACACACTGATGAGCCATGGGACCAGCCGTCTGTCAGCATGTCGGTCTAAAAGCAGAGTGGAACCTCATGGATGTTTGGATTCAGGCGCTGTGGCCCCTGTGAAGGTTGCTCACCTGAAAGGCCTAGCATACCAATGAACATGCATGCACACACCCAAAAACACTAAGGAATACTTGTCAGATTGACTTGATGCCTCGGGACTTTTCCTTTCCGGTAAAGGCCGCCTTGCAGAAGGAGCACAGTCAACATGCATGAGCAAACACACACTACCACACACACACAGATGCACAAATGCCTGCAGAATTAAATTAAATACTGATTCTTGCTATGTAATCATTTATATCTACATTCAAACACTAACAGATTTTCAGTGCAAAAAATTTAAACCTATACCCTTACTAGTTTCAACAGTGCTCAGCAGAAAGCCAAGCTGTCCTTGGGAAAATTAAACATTCACTTCTTTTAATTGTGTATCAGTATTATTCAAACAAGGTAGGGAGTTGGGCCAAGCTTCTGCACATTTATCTGGCAACAGGACAAGAATTTTCTTTTGAACTAGAAATCAGTTGGATAATTGGGTTTCAGTGCCAGCTGTTGCCTTTTTAACAGCATTCACTATATTAATTCTACAAGTCAAATGTTTCATGTGTGCAAGAAATTACACCTCCTATGTTCTTTTAATTAATTTCTTTTGATATAATATACAATTAAATGCAAATCTGCATGCCATAGAGGTTGGTGCCAAGAATTCTGATATGCACTGCTTGTGATGAAAACAACTAAGTAGTTTGAGATGACTTGTTATCAGTGTGTTTGTCATGTAGCTCATAATAAGAGTTTCTATTGCTTTTTCATTTCTAGTTTTACATCTGTATATTGCAGGTAATCAAGTGCTGCATTACAACACTGTAAAGACAACATGTTAAGCTTCAATCTAAGATATGTACTGCTTGTGATGAACAAGCAGTAAACACTACATCCACACTTTCAGAGCATCAAATACTGCAGATACTGCAATATAAACTATGTGTGCACTCAAAATATAGGTATAATACAAAATACCCTCTGGATAGGCATCAAGGCATTTAAATAATGCCAACATTCTGTCAGGCTCTTCTGCATTTATATTAGAGTTATTGATTCAATTCTGTGATCGTTACTGAGATTACACAAGATGCTTTTTCTCAAGTGTCAACTTTTATGCTAAACCTGAAATGGCATTGATGTCAAACTACCCATCACAGTGCTATTATCTGTTAATTGCATCTACCTGGTGTGTCAGGCATAATATTGTTTCTCAATAAATAAGAAACATAACAATAAGCAGGACTCTGTGGACTGAGAAATACTCAGTTTTCCAGTTTTGCTCCACTATGGCTCCAGACTTACTTTCAACAGTGTTTGCACAAGTGTGCCTAACAATTTCATTTAGGTGCATATAATTAAGGTTGCATCAAAAATTTTTCATTCCTTTTGGTGCCACATTAAGTGTAATCGGTGGGCTTCTACATTGTGTTATCAAGAGGATGCCATGACACACTGTGATCTCTAAAAACCACTGTCCGTTCCAGCTCCTCTCCCACAAGAAAATAGTACAAAAGACTTGAGAATGTGCATGAAAAACGGGTGTGACCCTTGCAGCAGGGACTAGTGGTGGAGACTGGTCAAGAGTGCTTCCGTGATTACTAGGGTCAACTGGCCTACCCCTCCCAAATGAAAGATTATGTGAATCCCTCCCCAAACCAAGAGTGACATGACACACCATATGATTTTGCTCATACATGATTTCAGCACCTACAGTGTTCACTACTGGTAGATCAAATGACATGGGATAATCCTGTGTGACAACAAGAAACAGCCAGAGCACTGGAGTTAGCAAATAAAAGCAAACACCATTACCATATTGTAATAACACCAATAAAGTTTAGTTCACTGTTGTCTTTAATAAGGACGCATGGGGGATAAAATAAGACTACACGCTAGAGTTGCAAATTTAAAGAAAAAAATGTTTTTACCCAATAGTCGGCCACACTAACAATCAATCAATTAGTTCCATGGAAAAAAATAGCAAGGCTGCTATTTTCTGTGTTGCAGGTTGCTGCTCAGAGATGGTCTTTATTGTTTCCCATAGAGAAAAAACTGTAACACAAAGATAGAGGAAGAGAAGGACAAAGCCACCTGAAATGTTCCTACATCTCGTGAGTCAGACTACTGTTCTGGTAAATTTGGGCTTAGACCTGACACATGGACACTGGCCAAAAGCCATTAACCTCTGCAGAAGTCTCTGTCATGGTGGCCCATTGCTAGCAAAATCAAACATAACTTTACCTATCCACAACAATCAAAATTGAAACACAAGTGAAATAACAAGCACAAAACAACTAATATAACAATTTGAATTTGAACATTAGCATTGCCATGGTTCTTTGTGCTTGCCACCACGAAACTGCCCATAGTCCAAGCAGCTGCCCACTCGGGTTGCTACAGTATTAAACTCAGCAAACAAGCTGCAGTATTTCACAGTTGATAACCTGTGATATTATTCATCTCTTCACAGCAGTTTAATATCAAAATAATCCTCATACCTCATAAACCAGACAGCCAGCAGACAACTTTTCATAACTTTATGCCCCTACAGTTAGCAGTTAAACAGCAGGAAGGTCGCTTGTTTTATGATCCCTGACAGGGGGTCAGAAAGCACACCTGTAGCTCAATGTCATTTAACAGTAAGAGGCTCCACCTAATGGCTCAACCAGGTACTACAGCAAACCTACAATCCATTTTCTGATGAGCATTTCTCTCTTCCTCTGCCTTTCTAGTTAATACATTTTTAATTGGTTCAAATATTACTGTCAGTGTAGCAATTAGTAATTAATTACTAACATGCGTAAAACACACACAGACACAGAGAGACAAATCTGATAAATTCCAGGCACTCTGGTGCGACCAATGAAAATGGTAAGTCGCACTTGACATATTTTTAACCAAACTAGTCACACTCTGGAGCCCTGTCCTCTAAACACTAAGGTCAAAATGCAGGGCAGAAAACTAAACCTTTAGGGTCTACTTTTATTGACTTAGCCCCAACAAAGACCTTAAAGATGTGATTTTAACCTGGTACACCACCATGATTGTCCAGAGAACTGCCTGTATTAATATATGCAAATTGCTTGAGGGACTTGGAGTCCATAAGGCAGGAAGGAGGTTTAGCAGAACGTTCATATTTTTACAACAGTGTCAGCACAGGATTGAGTGAACAGGATAAACTTGGCATGCTAAATTCCAAAGCATACTGTAAAAATTACCTACACTGAGTGTTGTGATTGGTGTATTTGCACTTTCCTGCACCCTATATATTTATATTGCCAGACTGGATAGGTCTTAAAAAAATTTATTGTGTATGCAATGCCTCTTTGAGGCTCCACTGTCCTTAAATTTATCTAAAAACAATGTAGGAGATAACCAAGTTCATTATCAATTAAAAAAAGGCAAGGCAGCATCGTCACAGTGGTTCGAAACAGCAGCTCTTAGGGCACTTTGAGACAGCAAACAGTTGTCGCCACTCACTGTCTTAAAGCTAATGTACTGATATTTGGGGAGTATTGGGGGTTACACCCTCCTGGTGCAATGAAGCAGTGTTGTGGATATAGAAAGGCCAAAGACTGATCAATTAAAAAAATAGTTCAATAAAAGCATCACAAAAATAAACAGATTACTGACATTTCAAAAAGCACAGTAGTTCTCTTCTGAGATGTCTTGAGTGATTACGTGACTATATAGGGAGCAACAGATTATGTTTATTTTCAAAATAAAGCACACGGCTAAACAAAAATCTATTTAGTGTCAAGAAAGGTCGCAACTGTTGGAGATCTTTAAAAATTCTATAACACAACAAGAATCCTAACATGGATAGAAAATAGCACACTGAACGCGCAAGTTTGTGCAGATGTGTACATTTGCATGTTGATGAGATGTCAATGTGCTGCTGGATAGATGGAAAGGGACTACTGCATCCTTGGCTGTGTTCCAGCTTAGCTAATTACACCGATGCTGGTGTTTAATTGGTGTTCATAAATAAATGCAAGAGAAAGGGATTGCCTGGTTTCATTTCCATCACTATAACAACTGATTAAAAAAAGAATAATTTGAGTCCTCATTTCACAATTTCTAGATTGGTTAAGGTGCTATAGCATGATCTATGATGCTGAATACCATAGTATTAACATAAACATCCCACGGCACCGCTGCAGTTTGTTAGTGAGTGTATAACTCTTTTAATAATGTAGCAAACATTTCCCCACTGGCAAAGGCTAACAATCCAATTACTGCAAAAGGTATGGGCTCACTAATTAATCAAAGTTAGATGCTTTTTTAAGAGATTGATGAATTTCCCATCACATGCACCTTAATTAAACTGTCTCTGGGACATGTTTCTTTTTTTTCTTAAGGTTGCATTGTCTCTCGCACAATCCCTCACCACTCGGCTTAAAAGAGTGGGGTACGTGTTATAATTAGCTTCACAACTGGCTTTTACATAATGGCATTTTTTTTCCCTAAGGATAAAGCCTTATCAATCCATGTATCCATGTATTTGTGTTCTCCTTTGAAATATACACTCAGAAAACAAGTTACCTTATGGTATTACCAATTTTAAGATAAAATATGAGTACAATTATGTTTTATTTTTAACGCAGCTGTACCTATGGCATATTGTAGCTCCCCTTGTAGAGCTGGTAGACCAAGTTCAAAGAACAAGACATTGCAAATTCACTGTCTTGCAATTTTATCAAAAATGGTTTGCATCTGCGCCAAAATGTAATGGGTGCTTCCTGTGCCCATGCACCACCTCTCCACCAAGTTTAATGAAATTTAGCTTGGTAGATTTTGCACTATCTTGCTGACAAATGGACAGTCAAACAGCACTGATTGCCAAGGCAATAACCAAGGCAGAGGAATAAAAGTGCCACAATTACAATTCAGTAATTTCCCTGAAAAAGCATCAGTGATGAAGCAAATTTCTTCAATAGGGTGAAATAATGATATATTCCAAGTAAGACAGCAAGAAAAATATGCCAATGAAGAAACAGCACTGCAGGGCAAGCCTAATTAAGGCTAGAATATTTTAAATTCACTTTCTTTTGAGGTGTAAGGGGCAAACCATCAATGACTTTTTAATTTGTTCCAAGCAGACCAAATTATGCTGATGACCTCTGTGACTGTACAAAGAACGAAGGTAGCTCTGCGTTTTTATTGTCCGGACAACCAATCTTGTCTTTTATGTGACCCAAAGGAGTAAGCCTAGTTCCAGGACTCTGTGTTCAGTGGTCATCAAATGATCAGTTATCCTATAGTGGGAGAAATTAGGACCACAATGAGAGATGGGAGTGTAAGAGGCAAGGTCACCTTTTGTTTCATAAAGCCTACTGACAATAGGAAATTAGACTAGGCCTGATCTGCACTGAAGTCATTTTCTTTTCATTAGGGCTGGTCAAGAACAATCACAAAAAATGGCACTTCATAGAATGAAATGCAAATTTCACTAAATTAAGTGGTTCATTTTATCAATCATTCATTGCAACATTTTTTTCAGTGTTTTGAATCATCCATAACTGTTGTTCAGTGTTTCAACACTGAGATGGGTTTGTTATGCACAAAGAGATTTTTTTTTGTCATTTGCTTCAAGAGGATCTGCTCAGTGAAGTTTATAAAGGCTCAGAAGCACAATATATACTTTGATTTCACCAGTCTACTGACAAAGCGTGTCTTTCTTTCTAAGTCAGTATTTAAGAGAGAGAAAACAAAACAATGCCTGGCTTTAACTATTTAAAATGAGGGCTCAAGCAAAGACACATAAAGAAATAAATGAACGTGGCAGAGAAAAATGCAATAAATACAACATATAATGTGTATTAATGTTGAGGCACATGGTTATGTAATAACCAAGATGATGATTTTCCCCCAACGTGGCATTAAAACATTAATCATGCTTTAGTTTCCACAAGTGACTTCTCTAAGGTAAACGCTGTAAAATGTGTTATCAGTGAATGTTTAGTGGACAAGTTCATGATGAATGTCTGGCATCCTTATGTTTCCTTATCACAACTTGTGTGTACCAATGCTGTGCTTGAGATTTTGGCTTGTTGCATGTCATCTAACACGACTGAGAGCAGAAAATAATATATTGTCAGCAGTAAAGCCTGTGGCAACAAAACAATTCATGACGCTTTAAGAGGTACAATGCTCTGTGGTTCACAGTGGAACAGTGGAGAGTATCGGCCAATTGTACACACTCTTTTAATTACCTGGATCCAATGAATTGTCTTTTTTAATCTCGTTGGGGAAAAAGATCAGCCTCTACTCTTTGTGGATAAGTGAGAAGATATAAACCTCTGCTGATCCTTACAGGGAGCGTTACGATGTCATTGTGAATGAGGCCGTTTTGTTACTGCTTCCATAAACAACCTAGGATGGATGTGACAGATCCCATTAAAGCCATAGATCCCTTAAGTAGTTCTCCACCTCAGCCCTCAGAGAACTGCAACTATGGCCCCTTTGCATTTTAAATGCTGCTAGAAATGCGTAATGCTTTAGAAATATTTCAGTAGTGCTAACCCGTAAATGTGGGCTCTGATTCAATTTTCTGACAATCCACACGAGGGATTTACTCTGTGTAAGACGTCTTGTTGAAAGCTTTTCTCCCGACTTCTCATTTCAGACTCCCATGACACCCCAAAGAACAAACACAATATTGCCAACATATTTTTACAATTCAAGCAAGACACTAAAATTGGAAGATGAGTCAAGGCGAGAGGCTGTTTTCTGTCATTCCTCATGTTTTTGGGGCACATGAAAGACTACTGCAGTGCTTCAGTTTGCAGTATTGTTTCTAGATCTGCATCTGTCGCCGAATGTGCCGTCTGTGTTTGCTTCTATAGGAAATGTAAAGCTGTCATTGTGAATAAGGATGATAATGGCAACAACAGCGTTCCTGTGATGGAGATTTCAGTTTTCAATGCCAGTAATTGACACTGCAGCATACTTAGCAATGACTCTTTGAAGATACACTGGCCCCTGAATTTTTTTGATTTATTTAAGCTCCCATAATGACTGCATTCCTGTCACATTTTATGGTATTTCCCACTACTATGTTGCGGTGCCATATGGTGCTCATTGGTTGTGGCTGATGGTTCATTTTAAGCACCTGGCCTGTGATTACCAACACCTGGTATTTAATACGGAGCACCTGTGTTTCTTTGTTCTTTTTTTAAATATATAGAATGAAGTGTTAACTCCTGAAGAGGAGTTGAGAAACATGTTTAAAGAAATACTAAAAAAAAATAATCACAGAAAGGAAAAAAAAAACAAAACATGCATTGCATTTTCCAAGTTTCGGTTAGCATGTGTTTGTGTTGGCTTATACAAATACCTGATTGTTGATGGCCACTTTTTATGATGATATCCAACATACTTAAATATGATCGGTAGCAGACAAGCAGGCATAAATCACAAGAATTCAATATTCCATTCAGATTTCAGTTCGTTTAGTTCCCATCTTGGGATATTTGTGTTCTTTTCAAAGGTCTGTTCACACTAGACTTGACAGTGCATCTTCCCATGTGTCGTTTATGTGATCAGTTCTCACTTCAACACTATAAGCAAATAAACCCATATATCATTTCCATTTGCAGAGATGCATCCTGCTATTCCTCAAGCACCAAATCACCACCATCCTGCAAACCTGCCCTTCATTCATCCAAATCGCCAACTTTTTTACAGGTATCCCTATATAACTGCACCATATACTTATACTGTTTATTTTTGCTGTAAGCCTTGTTGTTGTCGACCTCGTTTCTGAAAAAAGACCAAGTAAAAATTGTTCTATACCTGCAGTGCACCCTGCTTTTGTATTCACACAACATTTCCCAAATGGGCCTTTACCACAGCTGATACTTTAAATGGTCATAGCAGGAACAGCACAGATGTTACTAAAAGCACTATCAACAGCTCCAATTGCCTAAAGCCCATACAAAGAAAACCCCAAGACAGCTAATTTCCCTTGACAGCACCGCATGGTATAAGATTGATATAGAATATATGGAGCTAACATATATCGTACCAAGAGATTTATTTTTACAAAAATAATGAATAAAATGTAGAAGGAAAATGAAACTTCACTGACTGCCTTAGACTGTAGACACTACCAGAAAAAAGCCCTCATCATACTGTTCAAAAGATTTATCCGTCTTACACTAAGCCATGTCATGCACTCTTCGTCTTTGTCGTTTGCAGCCCTAATTATTTTCCCTATAATCTATTGGGCTGAAAAGTCACATAGGGCTTTATCAGATCTACCCTGGTGCTTTGCCATTTGCCAACACACCAATCTATACAAGGGGTCAATGTCTCGATCACCAGCCAGCATCTACTGTTCGAAATTGATAGGAGGCGGATACTGTAGACACAGCGATGGAAAGCTCCATTAAAGCTAGAAAATCTGGAAGCAGCCGAGCAGATCACTACACCACTTGTTATCTTGTAAACCACAAACACAATTGGTCGTGTGGTATTAGTGATAAGCTTCTTGAAGGGACATGATGACATTACACTGAGCTTGTTTTATTGTCGCTTAGATGCAGCTGTAAATCTTCAGTTTTTTGAGGCTCATTCTATCCAAATGCTTTGTTCATGTATTGCAGGGTTCTGGTTCACTGAGAAATGTTAAGATTCATCGAAAAAAAAAACTATAAAATAAACTAAAGAGAAGGCACTCAGCAGGCACCGTCTGTGCTGTGGTGCCACTGAAGTACTGGTCAGTTTAAATGGCCAGGCATCAAGCAACCAAATGGGCTGCAGGAGGAGCCAAGAGGGGCTGGCTAACTGACCGAGTGAATGACTCATCCTGCACGGCCACATGGCTTAATCAGACAAACATGAGGCTGTGTGCTGCACAGGGACACAGCATTAGCATTCACATCATTTGTCACATCGCCATGCAAGCAGGGCCTATAGAGCAGACACACCTCGACACATTCAGCAAGGCAATCAGCATGCACTGGGTGGCAGTGGACAGTCAGATTTCACAGAAAAGGAAAAATATTCACAAATGTGGCAAAACTCCACAGCAATGACCTTCACTACTCTTTCCATTTAGAGCCACACTGGCAGGACAACCAACAAAAATTAACTGCCACCCAACAGCAGACAACATGTATAATGCAGCTAGCTAATTAAAACCAGACTTACCTTGACACTGGGTTGTGCTGAAACAGGGATGCATTTCCTTGACTTGGTTCGTGTTGTAGTTTAGTCCCAGGAAGATGAGTCTGAGTAAATTTTGGATACGTGCTTACGAAAGGTCCATTTAAAATTGTTGTTAGCTCCGTCCGTTTATTTTTCTCATCTTCTAGCCCTGCCTTGTAACTTTATATTACTGGGAACACCTGTAGTTAGCATGCTAGTCTCCGCTCCGGTGTTTTCTTGTTAATGATCGGCTGTTGCAGCCTCAAGTCTTCATGTCTCTTCTTTGTCACAATAATTTATTTTTGAGTCCGTCTGGTTTGGTTTGCACCTCTCCTATTACAGAAAATCATTTTTTTGTGCTCCGTAGACACGACGCTCGCTAACATAAAATGCTACCACTACCGAGCTATCGCGATACTACGTAAGTGCGTGGTGTTGCCAGATAAGCGACACTTTCCACTGTTTTAGCGATATGACTTAACTTTGATAAAAACCTAAATATTATGTGAAATTGCGAATGCTTGTTGTGTACTGGGCAGTATACATACATATAAATATTACATAATTTTTTGGAATCACCCTAAAATTATCTTACATGAGGTCGCTACTTATTTAAGAATCCAGCATCATTATTGCCATTCTGCCCCACAAGGCCTCCAAAACTGGCAACCACCTTTATTGTAGTTGAAAGCAGTTTGATAGTTTCAGCAAATACTGCCAATTTGTGGGTAAATAGCATAGTTAAATATTTGAATACTGAATATGCTTATGCTATATAAATAAAATAAATAGGCAGCACAGTATAACAATTTATTTGGCAATGCTGGTCAAAGTGACCCAGCATTTAGACAACAGCTTAGTCACAAACTCATCTGTTTCAAAGTTAGTGGGTGGCGGATTTATATCGTCTGTCACAAATTAATTATGTGAATAATTCTGCAACAGGCCAACATGAAAATTTCAGCTGACATCTCTGCAGGCCAATGTTGCAGAAAGCACAATAATGCTGGTGACACACTGACAAAATTATTCATTTTTTAATAAATGTTTTTCCTACATTTTTATCTATAATTCAGGGGCACCGGTGTCACCACAAAAAACAAGCATGAAGCCCTGAGAATGCCTTTGTATAGCCACATGCATACACTACAATGTGTACAATGATTGCAAATACTGACAAAACGGACAAGGCCACTTTTAAACCATGTGGCTCTGTTGTTGTGGAACCCCAAAGCAGACCCGGGCATAAATTTTGCTGCATGCATATTTGTCAGGTGCAGGTCCATTTTTTTCTCACTTGCTCAGAAACACTGTAAATTATCCAGATGCTAAGGTGTACCATAGTGTAATGTACCAAATAACACTGCACAAATAGCAGCATGTTAACATTCTCAAGAAATGGATGTTAAGAGCTGCCAAAATGGGATCTTCCTGGTGATTATGGGTAACTTTTAAGAACCTTTTTGCATTTTTGTTTATCTTTTTTTTAAAGCACTAAATGACAAATCTAGTGCCTTTTTTTAGACATTAACTATTTCCTCTTAAAAGATGGCAACATATCCTTGAATATGCTCAGTGGAATGAGTGGAATCCAAGAAATCAGCTCTGGATGCCACAGCATTTTTAAGATATTTTTATGTCAGACATAAATTTAGATGCATAATCATGAGATGACAACAACTTTAAAGACAATTAATTGTAAGGTTATTTAACTTACATCTTAGCATTTTATTTTTTAAAAAAAAACCTTGTAGGTTTACAAATTAATTTTTTTGAATATGCAAATTGGCATGTGGCCTAATCTAATGACATCAAGTAACATTTACACTAGTGAGCTATTATGCAAGAATATGCTCCTCCATCTGAATGGGTATAAAAACCTTGGAAATACAAAGCTCTAAGATGCATTTGAGTAACCAACAATGAAGTGTTGTGTTCATATTTTCCACTGACACAGCTAAAATAGTCTCAATATCTTATTATTGTCTGTGACTCGATATAGAACACTGGCAACCCCCGGTTAAACACACTTTAATGTCAAATGTCAGCAGCAAAATGATTTATCAGAGAATAACAACACATGGTGCAGGAAAGGTCACTGATTTTTAATGATTAACAAACAAGTGAGGATGTTTATATGTAATACGGGTGACTAAAGGGGAATTTGTTACTCATCACTATCCGTTCCTGTGAAAGAGCTGGTATTCCTCCAAATTATGTAACAGCTACAGTGATTCGTGTTTTGGTGCTTGTTTTCATTAATAGCTGCCTCCAAAGTGTATGCACCTCTACGTCTGATGAGGTGTCAGCATTTCAGCATGTTTGATTACCTTATTTGTTAACCCACTGTTTTTCCTCTTGGAGATGGAGGTGCTGGGAAATGTGGCTGTGTTCGTTTGATGAAACGCTGCCATATTACATCTGTTATCTGTCATGTTTGTTGGAATAATCAGAACCTTGGAGCGGGAGATGGAAAACACAGGCCCTCCAATATCATCATGGACGTCAAAATACAACCAGAGGTTGAGCATTAACAGAAAACAAAATCAATTTCATTGTACTCATTCTCACCTTTACTTTCATATCCACTCCTTTCTTAGTATTCCCGTATTGTCAGAACCAATAAAGTATTGTAGATGCGACAGTACTTGAATGCGCCTGGGAAGTAATGATGAAAAATAATAATGCAGAAGCTGGGACTTATCAGCATTTATAACATGCATGCTGGCAGACTGTCAGGAGCTGCCACACTGCTGCCACATCAGCTGTTCTCATGCACATAATGTGT
The DNA here is from genome assembly GCA_024666655.1 of Dascyllus trimaculatus. Lineage (NCBI taxonomy): Eukaryota > Metazoa > Chordata > Actinopteri > Pomacentridae > Dascyllus > Dascyllus trimaculatus. Next base: position 24,116,952 of record CM045459.1, on the reverse strand, counting down.
CCAATATACTGAATAGTCTCAGATCAAAGCTTTAACTTGTGTTTTATTTCAGACAAGTTCTGCTCACTTTATGATGCAAAACTCCATGTGGTACGATAAATGAAATGAAAGCAGTATCAGAATGCATTGATGTGCACATCAATGAATTTCGAGTGACTAATCATGTCACGACTATGCTGCAGTTTTTATATAACTCACAGCAGCACCTGTGATGTCTATGCCTATTTTTCTGTCACTGGGGTATTTACTTTATACATCCATTTAATTCCAAATCAACAGGATATAGTTTTGTTCACATCAGCACTGTGTCTGCTGTAGAACCTCAAAGTTTGTGGAATATACACCTCCAAGACCAACACTCACTCATCATAAAAAAGACCCAACAGAGGATTTTGTTCTGGTTCACCTTGCTGCTGAATCTGCTGATCCAGTTCAACACATCAGTTGGTTCAGTGGTTTGGATCAACTTTCAAATACAACATTATCAGGCTTCAACAGGCAATGGGGCCTGCGGAGGAGGTAACTGTTGTGAACCTGGCCACCTTCTAGGATTTGTACACATCCTGAGTTGGATAAAGGGCAGAGAAGAACACTACAGATCCCTCCAACGCTGGACATATTACACTTTTGGTGGGCACAACAAGAATTCTGCGAATTCACTTGTGTGGTGGCCCCTTACTCTTTTCTATGGTTAAGGTAATATGACACCACTGACAGGGTTTTTCTCTGGATTTTAACAATGTTGGAAACATTGAAGATAATGTAAGCAAGTCAAATATATAAATAACATTTTTAGATATGTTTTAATGCAAAAATGTCACATATAGACATTTTCCTGTAATACTGCAAGTATTTACAGTATTTTTTTTTACACCATTTTAATTGTAATTTACCCAAACTATTATTTCCCTTATACTCAATTACAGCACATTGTAGAATTTGAGGTCTACTGTTGATTAGACTTTCCAATATTATACTGTCTTTATGTGGTGTTGCCACTGCAGTCAACATTAGCTGCAGCTGTTGTAAAATTTACAACATTTTCGTATTTTAAAATGGACAAATTGTGCATTTCAGACATTTACCATAAATAACGTGTGTGTGTCTTTAATATTTATGATCCACAATTGAACTTTGCCAACTAAAACACCTAAAACAGCAAAGGATAAATGAAAAGCTAGTTACCTTTTTATGTACTAGAAAAATGTATTTAAGGATGCCAAAGTACGACAAATTGTAGTCTATAAAATATAGTTTAGAAACTAAATTAACTTAGGATTAAAAAAGTGAAAATTGCCTATCTTAGGGCATCAGTGTAAAGATAGTTACTTAGTTCGCTGCCTAAATCAAGTCCCTACAGTGCAGTATAAACTGTTCATACTGTCTATTTTTACAGTAGCCTGCTATTAAGGGGCGCTCTTGTTCCTGACTCCACAAGAAAAAAATCAGCTTTTACAGTATTTCATTTTATTTTGGCAAAACAGCACACTTGGCTGTAGTTACAGTAATGTATCACAGTGTACTGTTAACCTCCAGTCATGTTCACATGATTCTGATTTTGTGCCATGGCAGGAACTTAGATCAGAAAGATTGTTCAACTGGCTAATGTTTCAGTGGCAACCGTGGCTAAAGTGATATCTGCATTTAGATCTATGGGAAAAACATCAGTAAGGAGGGTTGGAAATTGCAGTCGAATTAATTAGTCATTTGTAGTCCAGTGCCAATTAATTTCAGCTGTCAATCTGTTCTCGGTCCTCACCTGAGTTCCTCATGCCATATACCTTCAAACATTACAGTTTTGTTTTTTAGAATTGTTCCTGAATTTCTGCCCCATCCTATTCCACATGTTTTTGCCTGCCCGCTGGATCTTTGTAATTTTCCAGGAGCTTAAGTAAAGCTTCCTTTGAATTCTTCAAACCTGCCTCCTGTATTTGGGTCCTCTTTGAATTGAACAATTGCAACACACTGGGAGGATCATCGAGCATTTTAGGAAGACATGGGAGGCCAGCCATTTTTTATTCTTTTTGTCATCACACACATAAAAACTGTCATTCCATATTCCGTACTTGTGCTAATGCATTGAAATAATCTGTTTTGTCTCGTGAAACTGATTATCATGTTGAAAATAATTTGCAAATGTCCGCAATATGTTTTGTGAATATTGTCTTCTAAAATCCCTGCTCTTGCAGAGACGTTGTGGGTTTGTTCTCCCACACAACCACTTCTGTTTTGTACAGTTTTTTGTTGTTGTTCTCCAGAATCCCCCCCGAAATGAAATCAATCAGAGAAACACAATGCCTTATTGAAATGTATTCCTGGCAGAGTTAAAGGATTTTATAAATACATTCGCTGATCTTTTCAATATTTGCCATCAAGTGCTTTAGAAGATTAGGGACAAGCAACAATGCATGCATGTGTGATGTCTATATTTGTCGATGATCCTATTCAAGGAATTTGCCCACTAAACTTAAACAGTGGAAATGAAAATAATTTCTTTCTAGGGTGCTCCATTCTGAAGATTTATTTATAACAGCAGCAGCCTAACAGATCCCTAAGATATTCAACTGTTGTTGTGCAAAAGTGGTGAAATTAGCGTGTTCCCCTGTCTTTTCAGTAACTAATGTTCTTCTTTATGCTGTTAATGTTGTGTAAATGAGGACAACTGTGCTGTTAAGTGGAAGTGGAGCTATTTCGGATATCTTGAGCTGTGTAATTTAGTGCTAATGTGGCTAATGTGCCGTCTTCTTGGCTTTGACAGACAGACAGTCCAGCATGTGAGGTGCAGCTTCCACTTCTTTCCACTCATCCTTCCTATCCACACTGGCAAATTAACACATAATTATACAACATTTGTGCACAGCTAGGGCACCCTGTGGGATCCACCTGGCAGAAGTGGCCACTGGTATGGGCTTCACAGCGTCTCTCTTCCTCTGCACATGCTACTCACAGGAAGTGGGGGTCATGTTAAATGATGACCTCATCCTCCTCTGTGGGCTTTCATACTGTATACTGTACGCAGGTGATGATAACATCAGTGATGTCTATTTTAGAAAGCAGCACCAGAGGGGGCCGTTTTGGAAGGTAATATGCAATTTTCCATCTGCTGGTCACTTTTAGATAGTTGCCCAGGAACATTTCCTGAATGCCATCAGTGTCTGTGTTACAATATGTTTTATGTGGGCAGATGGGCATAGTTCATGATTATATGAGCATGTGGTCACTCTTTTGTTGTCCTAAAATTGCCCTGTAAATGTCTGGGCATGAAAAAGCAGAATACAGATAAAATGACGATCATTATCAAACAGCCCAGAGTGTTTACTGTATCTGTCTGGTAGCTATCCATTACACATTATTTGCCACATGAGGGCTGGATAAACACAATAAATGTGCAGTGAAATCAATTTGATGCTTACTAACATCTCTAACAAGCTTGAAATTCCATTATGATTACTCTCAAATAATAAAAATGTCATTCCTTCACATGACAAACAGGTTAACTTCAGTTTTTGTGATGCCATTTTGGAGTTACTAATGCAATCATTTTCAGCAAGGGAGAGTGTTGTAAACAGCACCACCAGTTTGATGCCTTATGTACTACCTCATTGCTTAGTATTGCATTAAATCGCACATACTTAAATATTCAAAATACAGTGTTCACAATGCGATGAGCTAAATGTGATCAGAATAAATGTTTTAATCTATTTCTTCTTTCCAATATTGAATCTACAGTCTAGAAAACAACACAATTTAAAGGCACATGTTGTTTCTGAGGTGTAATTGCTAAAATACAGACAGAGCATCACCTATATACACTAACCCAGATAAATCTGAAAGCGCTCAAACAAAAAAGTTACATAAATTGAGGCAAATAGCTTTTCTGCACATATAAATATCTAATCACACATTTACCACTAGATTTGTAAGAGCCTTTGATGGACACTGATGCAATTTTAATCAAGCAAACTCTAGTGAAATGTTACACTTGACTAAATAAAACATTCGGCTGTTGGAAAAATAGCAAATGATTAGTAGTTTAAACTCATTAAAACCCATTCAGGTAGTTCTAAATGAAAGCTACCACCACTGTCTTAACCATTTATATGAAATGGTTTTTGTGTAAACACTCAAAACTACTGCAAATGTAAACCTAATTGTAACAACAAGCTTATACTGTAAGCATCATATTACCATACTGTGCAGAAATAGCGATATAAGAGAACCTGTGGAAACATGCCTCCTTCATGCTTTGAACTGTTTCGTTAATATTTTCATCTCTTGGTGTTTAAAGTTCAAGACAGTTGCTAAAAACTGTGAAGGCAGTTTCCTTTGTTTTCCTCTAATTAGCCCAACTTGATTCCTCGACCCTGAAAAGTAGGTGTAACTTCAAGAATAATTTGTACATGAAGCAGGTAATGTTTAGACATGCATGAATACAACATAACAATGTATACAAAAAACTGTAAACTACAAATGGTTTGGCAGGTCCTCAAATATGAGCAAGAGCTACAATCTGGACACAGTCAATCTGACTAATGTGAGCGTCTGTACTGCACATGCTCACAACCCTCTGCAGGATAAAGTGGAAATAGCTAATGGATGAATGGATGGCTGGATGGATGTACTGCACATTACATTTCAGCCATCAGGGGATGTTTTTCTTTTTTCTCTCTCTCTCTCTCTACATATAAACCTCTCTTGGTCTCTTTGCTTCGTCAGGAATGACCTATTTACATAAACTGTGAGCAACAATCGTCCATGCATGGATGGCAGCACATATATAAAATTAAGCGTGTTGTTACATTTATGCTTGTACTATAAATGTTTAACATCAAAAGGCATGCGATTAATATGCATGACCGAGACAGCATAGAGGTCCACTGTTCCATGGAAACAGGAGAAAGCGGAACTGGAAAGACTGTAATGTGACTTTGCGCTGCTTGTGGATGAATATGTCCATATGTGTTTGTGTTCTTTGTCCTCTAGTCCTTCGGGCTCTTTGATGATAAATAGGCATTTGCTCAGTGATAGCCATTAATAAAAGAAAAAAACAAAATGGATGCATCTATCATGTAGAAAATGGCCTTTTGCTTGGCTTAAGCTGAAGTTTGAATCCTTAGAATAGACCAGATTACCCTCACTGTAAGCCATTTTGGTATTAAGGTCCACAAAATGCAGTTTTTTCATCGTCCATTAGACATTCTTCTGCCATTCTCAAGTGAGAAGGGATGTTTTTGATGAGCGTGAGGAGGACATGAGTGGCATGGCTATGACCAGAGTGTCTCAAATGGCTCTGACAGGCACCTGGTGACTGACAGCATGACTTCAGCTCTTATTTCCTGAGTGGGATGAAACAACAGGACCCCATTACTGGATATCGTAAAGAACTGGATGTATGTGCACCAGTGTGATGTGAGCATGTGATGTTGGGATGGAGTGTATAATGATGAGAGAATGGACAGTGGGAGGGTTCCAGCTCCTTCTCCTGAAAGTGTTTCATGGACAGACTCAGTATGTAAGGTGCTTTTCTGTTTGTGAAGGCTGGGCTTTGTGTTATCAAAGTGACCTTTCTACCATTTTTCTCTCCCTGCAGACCATTTGTGTTTTAGCCACTTACTGTGAGGTGCAATAGGGATTGTGTCAGTAACCATGAAGTATTGCAGAGCAGTTTTAGTGGCAAGGATTACTGGGATTTGCTCTTGATCTGCCTTTGTACTTAGGTCAAAAACGCACCGTGTCAAACAACAACAACAAAAAAGTAACAGAAAGTGTATATGGAGTGAAAAAGTCAAAATGTGCTCAGACTTTTAACATTTCTTGAACTCTTGCTGTTGGGCAAGAGTTCAACACCACTGTTCTGAAAAACGATATATTCTCCCATTTACCATCTTAATATTTGATGGCAGAATTATGATGTCAGTTTAAGTTGTGATGTGACTGTAAAGGCCATATAGCATACAAACACATTCACATTATTCTCATACTAAAACCATTTTGCAAGCCCTAGTGTACAGTCTATTATTTTTTTCCCTTTAATGTGTTGCCTGTGTTTACATGAAGCACAATAAGTGAGTGTACAGGAGCAGACAAAGGCAGTGATTCAGTTTCAACCTTTTAGCAGCAGGTAGATGTGTCAGGAAACAAATGGATTTGCTTGAAAGCTGAAAAGGTCATAAATCGTCACTTTTCAAAGGAAAAGTTTGTTGAAAAGAAAAAAAAAATGCATTGCAGTGCGCAAACTGTCAGGACACTGTTTTTTATGGTGTGGAATGGTGTTAAATAGAGTGATGTTAAAAAAGGGTGTTTTCTTAAATAATAAATGATAAATATTTTCTTCCTTTGATTTCACAGCCACTGTTTTAAGAGTGTATTTTCTTTTAATGGAAGTCTAAGGTTCCTTTAATTTCATGCCTATAGAAAAGCAACAATGGTGTTTTAATCAAACTCACTAAAGAACTTCAAAAAACTTAATGTCTTCAGCTTTTATAGACATAAAAAGTGGAAATTCTCTTAAGATTGTATACAAACAGAGGTGGTTTAGGGCCTTTTGGCTCATATGCAGGTTGATTACTCTGTAGCACACTGTTAGATAACATCAGCATGTGCTCAACATTATGTAAAAAGCAACATTACACTGTTGAAGGCTTTTCAAAAAAGCTTATATCTGGTAATGACGCATAAGGAGGATATTACAATATGCAGTGAATCCAACCTATAGAACCTCCTGTTGAATAGACCAGACAACAGACTTGTCATTCATTTATTCATCTAAATGTCCTAAAATTTTAAATAAGAAGAAGAATACAATAAATGTCATTCTATGATTAATTACCTGCCGTGCTGTTTTATAAATCACTTTGATTATGGCAAGGAAGACAGCGATACCTTCCCAGGAAGTAATATTTTTAAATTTATGGGAAAACTTTGTGTGCTTCCATTGTTTGGCTTTTGGCCTAGAATTTCTAAACAGTTCCTTACAATAGGCTGTGCTCATTTTAGGACCAGGGCAATGCATTAAGCAAATGTGTTTTTCTCCTCCCAGGCTAAACAAATTTAAGGTGTTTTATCTTCCCTCATTGTAATTCAGTGCCCCCCCTTACAAGGACATCAATGGTTAAGGCAGATCTGCAGTAAATTGTTGTCTTTCATTCGCCAAACTGTCAGGGCACCTCTTTTTTTTAAAGATTAGGAAAAGTTGGCCTCTCATGAGTAATGGCACCCACACCTCATCCTCTGATAATGTATTTGTTATAGCTCAACCTGTTTTTCAAAGATTACTGCATGCCTGTGCATGTGATGTATTAACATATGACAAAGACTGGTCTCTTTAGTGTCACTCATTTTTTAAAAATCACTTGTAATTCAGACATACTGTACTTGTTTGACCAAGTATTTTCATAGCAATTTGGTAAAAGCTTGTAATAAAGGTTTAAGAGGCTAAATTACAGTGATTGTTGAACAATTATGCACACAAATTAGCAATCCATACCCTTAATTTGGTCATTTATATAAGTATATTAAGTATCAAAAATACTATGAGGAAATGATTTTTTAAAATTTTTATTTGTAAGATACTAAATATATTTTTATTGATGTTACTTTGCATGTATTTGTATAATATGTTTGCCACATTGCACTTTTGCAATTTCTGTTAAATACCCAACTACATTTCTTTGACTAACTCCTTGTTGTGTGCATACTGACAGTAAAGTAGCATGTGGTCTAAGCCAGTGGTTCTCAACAGGTGGGTCGGGACCCAAAAGTGGGTCGCGACGCCATTTTGAGAGGGTCGCAGAAGCATGGCCCCCCGCCAAAAGTACTCGTATAGAGTCTTTTATTTTAAAGGACGTGTTTCTTATGACACAGTTTGTTTTCAACAGCAGGATATTTAGTGGTGGTGACATCAGTAGTTGCCCACTATTAACCTCTAGATTTGGCTCTGTCAGCTTATTGGAGAAATTTATGCTGAAATGTGCCAAAAATGAACCAAAATGTGCTCAGAATCTGTCAAAATGAGCCAAAATATGCCCAAAACTTGGCAAAAGTGTCCAAATATTCCAAAATGAGCAAAAAATAAACCAAAATTTTTCCAAGCTGTATCAAAATGTGTTGAGACTACACCCAAATAAACCTTAATTTGTTAACAGGAACAGCAAACTTCAACAATTTGGGTCGTGACCGTTACTAATAGAGACATAGTGGGTCCTGAGGCTGGACCAGTTGAGAACCACTGGTCTAAGCTGTGGTTTGTATGTAGCAAAAACAAACCTGATCAGTTTCCACTCACAAACCGAACCTGACCATTGTGAAAACTCTTTTGTAACAGACAATTTTAGCATTTCTCTTCTGCTATCTTTTTTTGTGCGGTCCTTTAAATTCAAGATCAAAGCCACACTGACACAAAAACACACCGAAAACACTCCAAATCCGTTTTGCTCGCTTATTTGCATGCAAGAAACATTACTATGAGACTGAAAAAGACTAATCTAAGCTCCAAATTAGAAAACATTTCCCTCTTGCCTTCTTCTCAGCGTCATATCGCAATCATCATCACAAGACTTCACAAATCTTGTTTTAATTCAGGAATTAAGGCTGCAGTAGCTGCGCGCTCTTTTGCATACTGCATAATCGCAACACCCACAGCCGTATGTGTGTTGTATGTCGTCCCTCGGTCTTCTCATTGCAACATCTGCCATTTGATCAGTTGGGAGAATTTCACTCTTTTAATCTCACATCAGCCAATGATTTCTGTCCACACAACAGGAGTTTAATGTCACTCTGCTACCTCCTGTACTCATGTCTCTTATTTCTTCAGCGGTTAGTGAGGCTCAGTGCAAGCAACGCGGCTTCAAGTGAAATCATAAATTAATCTCATCTTTGAGGTTCGTTCTTCGACGCACACATCAATGATCACATCAGCCATGGTGCATACAGTATGAGTGAGTCATTAGTGAAGGCAGATTGTTCCTTCTTTCTTTAGAAGGGCTCCCCGCATCAGAGGAGTGCCACCGTTTCTTACAACCAACAGAAGCTGGATCCTCGTTGTTTCCTAATAAAGCACGTGCTGCAGCATGTGGGCAATACCGGAGGAAATCCACTAGAAAGTAGAAAAAAAAGGGGAAGGATGTTTAAGACTATGCCAAAGACTACTCCTGTTTCGCACAAGCATGTTGGCATCATCACTGCATGTTCACATGTTGACACTGGCATTATTAACCTCTGTTTTAACAGCTGGACCAACTCATTAGGTTGCTTAGCGATGAACTCCACACAATGCAGTATTGAAATCTAAGTGGGCGACTTAGAGTCACTAATAATACAGTTCTGTCTATGTGGTTGCTTCAATATATATGCGTGTTTCAGCAGAAACATAACTCCAGCATTCAAGCAAGAAACTGAAATATCCATATGTGTATAATGCAGTGCAACACCTATCTTGACCTACTGTTAGCAGCTTCAACATGGGGCTAGGAAGAGAAAGAGAAAATTCCTTTATTAAGTTAACACAAGAATTGTCGAACTACCACAGCTTGTATAGAATGAAAGCTTTACTAAATTGTTAATATGCCTTCTTTGGTTTCCTCCAAATACACTGTCGATGTCAGATGTGCAACATAAAAGGGAAAAAGTCTGGTTGTGTTCCAGCAGGAGGAAACACAGCCTGCCTGCACAGCGTAGCGTGCGCCGTTCAAAGTGATACACAACAAAAGTGGCAAAAACACACAGGCATTCGAAGATTCACGAACAATAGGGAGAGACGGAAGCACATAGTGCACACACCCACGCACACAAACACACAAACACACAAACAAACCCATTATTAAATGGATCACTGTGTTCCCGACTTAAATTCAGCCCGTGGTCTTCTGCGAGAGATCAGGAGGTTACACCCCGAGTACTACACCTCCCAGTCCACACATCCAACTCCACGCTGGCTGGGGAAGATAATCGAACCTGATGTTTTCATAACTTGATAATTCGCCATCATAGCTGAGAATCAGTTTCATTTTCGAACCCGAGAACAAAAAGATACAGCACACTGTGTAATCTGTTCATCCAGTGCATGTTAAAGCCGGGGTGATTTCCTCGACAAGCGAGCCAGCGGCAAGACACACACACACACACAGAGCGCACACAATCACAAGGGCGCACACACTGGGACTGGCTGACAGTATCTTCATTCTAATCAGAATCTTAATTAGTCTGCTAGCAGCGTCCCATTAACATATATTCCTCCTAATTAACTAGGGACACACACATACAGAAGGGGAGAGGCAGAGACAGAGAAATTAAAGATGTTTCTTGAAGTTTCATAAGATGATAAAATAAATTAACAAAGCAGAATAACAAAAGTAAAGCTTTAATCTGCCAACCATCCTTGCTGCCTTGCTGACAGAAACAGCTCAGTTCGACTCCGGAACTCCACAGTGGGAGTAAGACTTTGCCAGGCAAAGTCAACAGAAATTAAGTTTGACCATTACAGCGCTGTGTACTCTGAGTAATGTTTCTGGCCTTGTGAAGTCAGCCTTGTTATGTGGCTGGATGTTTTCACCGGATCGGAGATGAAACGGAAAGGAAGGGGACCATCTTTGTACAAACACAGGATTTATGATCTGCTACCATATGATGTCTTATCGCCAACTATCATCACATGGCAGATGTTTCATACTCAGATCATGAGCTAAACCAACTACGCTGAAGAGAGCAAACTCCACGCACCAATTAAGGCCTTAATTCTGCAAGAAATCTAATCTAGCTGAGTTTAGTTCACAATTTTTCCAACTACTCATCTTTTTTCAAAGGTCAACTTCTATTTTCCCTACATTTTAGTATCATGGCACACAAAAAAAATGTCACTCACCAAACCACAGTGAGCCCTCAAAGTCTTATATTTGGCCAAATACCAATAAGGATCCTTGTTTTTGGCAACTCAGCTGTTAAATAATAATAATAAACCTTTCTTAATGCCACAAAGTGTATTATGATAAATAGAGTTTTCTGTCAGTCTTGTTGATGGCAAGTGGGCTCATTTATGTATGGTGATGTGGTCATTATACAGTGGTAATGTGACAATTATTTATTAAAGGCCCCTTCTTGATCCAGTGTAAACAAAAGCATCGGCATGTAAATGTAAAATGTTGCCGACTGCAAACTGATTGACGGATCTTTTTAATCAAGGGACCCGGTGCGAACTGAATCGATGCTATTGATGTTTTCTGAAGCTGTTGAAGGTTTGTTTACATAAGTAGCAAAACGGTTAGATGAGAAATAAGCAATGAGTCAATCAGATGGGACACAGTGATTTTCCATGTTTGTCATAAAACCAGTAATTGTTTGAACTGTTTGGGCTTTCAAATGTGAAATCCGCCACTGTTAGATTGTTGTTTTAACCATGTAATTGGTGACATTGGAAGCACCCTCCATTTCTCTGAGTGATGCTGATCAAGTTTAATGGCGGTGTCTTTCTCTGTATTTGCTTTGGAAAAAAAAAACAAGCTGAGATTATCTGTCATTGCTGAATAGGCTTGAAGTCAATAGCTGACAGGTGAGTAATTTATCCCACCACCGTTCAGGTGATTTGTATCTATCAATGAAAAAAAACTATGTTGGAACAGAGATTGTGGCTTCGTGGCTATAGGGAGCGCTTTGTCTCTGGATGTTTATCTGACATTAAAGGTACTGCCTCTGGACTAAACCACCGGTTATGTTACTGATTTATCTGTGTTGGAGTCCTTGGAAGCTAGTCGTAGCTAAGGCAGCTGCATCGGTAGGGACATCACGAATTAATCAGTCATGCTACGACAGAAGGTTGCTGGAGCAAGTCTCACAGAGCCCAACATAATTCACTTAAGTTCTTTCCAAAAGTGAAAGCCAAGCTTGCATATGAGTGAACGTACACACACTTCTGGTGTCTTTGCTTCACATGCATTTCCTCACAAACTCATGTCTTCATCTCACAAATACATCAGCCGTGAGTCACCATTTACAACAATGCTGGTGTGCTATCTTGACTGAACAAACACTGCTTCCCCATTGTCAGTTTAATCTGAAACCAAAGACTGTGGGTGATGACCAAAAAGGGTGTTTGTGGGTGAAAGATGAGAGGGAGCATTATGCATTCGGCTCTAATGTCTTTGTTGCAATGCCAGGCCGGCCCACAGTTCTGTGTCATGACTCATGTCCTCCTATCCGGAGCCACTAGAGCTCTATTTCTACGCCGACATGGCTCCGTTTCACATCTCAGCATCACACTGTGCTCACATGAAAAAAGGAATGCAAATTTGAAAAGATCTGCGTTGCCATGGGATGCAGTGTTTTAATTTCCGTGGTTCACACTGTGCTACAAACAGTCATGTAAGGAAAGTACATCCTGGCTTCTTTTTCGACATATCTGGACCAGAAAACATTCGATCTTCTTTGATATGGTGCCAACAAGTAAAGGTGACCTGCTTTAACACAAAGAAAATTAGCTTTTTTTATCATTTATTTAAGAAAACATTATTATTCTGTTTAATATGTAAGTACCTCTCAGAAGCCTTCGGAAGCTAGAATTGCCTGCTTTAGCAGAAATAACGCCTCGTAGGCATTTTGCAGAACTTTTGACCACTTTTCAACGCAAGATTCCCTCAGCAGCAAGACTTTTGAAGGTGCTCTTGCATTTATTGCCCATTTTGGAGCCAATCTCAGCTATCGATTCAAGTTAAATCAATGACTGCAGGCTGCACAGTGAGGCAGTGAGGCCCCAAACCATAACATTTCCACCATCAAGGTTATTTCCCTTAGAAGCTGTCTTTGGTCTGCATGAAGCGTGTCCACTTCAACTGCGACCAACAAGTCCATCTGAGTAACTCCCTGATTCGTCTGTCCTGTAAAGCATTTTATTCCAAAATACATTCAACTGTAGATTTGCTCCAATGTGCTTTTTGGACAACTTTTTCCTGGAACATCTCACTTGCAGGTTAAATTTGTGCAAACTCTTTCCAATCCTGCACTTTCTCACAAACAGTTATCTGCAGATCTTTTGGTGAAATTTGGGGTTTATTAGATATTTCTTTTTGCATCAAATGGTCTGCTCTCGGGCTGAATTTGCTGGTGTGGCTAACCCTTGACAAATGAACAGTTATTTGACATCTATGCCACTTGGAAATGATTTCCTTTACAGAGGAATGATTTTAAATCCCTTGTTGGACTCAGAAGCATCCACAACCCCCTCTTTTTTCTCCGAAGGCCTTTGAGAACTCTTTAGGTCGTGGCATGATGACGCCACACACTTCAATAGCAAACACAACACCAGATCCTGGATGTTAAAGGTTAATTAAGACAGATTGCCCCTGTTTTTCCCAAAGGAGCTTCTAATCATTGGGACCAAATCTGGGACTCTGATTCTAATTTTATGCATTTAAAGGATGTGTTAAATGCATTTGTTTTTTCCATGTGACTGATCTGTTACAGTATGAAAATAACTGCAAGGTGCCAATTTTATGTGTCACTGGTTTGATTGTATCACCTTTCATCTGTAAGTAGAGCATCAAATGTCTGCTTGTTCACATATGTTGGAAAAGTCAACAATTATCATGGGATGTACCTTTTATTTCACATGACTGCATGCATAGAATACACATATTATAAGCTGGAGAACAAGCAGCTGACAATGGAGCTGGACTGATTTAATACCTGGCTCAAGGGCACAGAATTTTTTTTATTCGTTTTATCCTATCCTAGCAATATATCTTTAGTTCAGTCAGATATCCTAAAGTGTGCAGCCATGTGGTAAATTGTAAATAACTGCAATTTCTTTTTAAGACATTGACAATGAAACTTCAGTTTGTTTTTCTGCAGCTAAAATCTGGTCAGCAGTCTTGATGATGCTTTGAACTCACACAGAAATCGTGATAAAAATTCCTAAATGTACTTTTACATGTTTTTTTCCACACGGGAAACTGCTTTCGATAAGCAGTCATGCATGCAAAGCACACATTTTATCAGATCTAGAAATAAAGTATCTATAGGTGAAGAGTGATTCATAATAGTTGGAGACAGATGAGTTCGAGCAACATGGGTCATTTTAAATTCTGCGAACTATTTCCATGCAGAGCGTTTGTGCTCCCAGGAATTAATTTTTTTTCCCATGAATAAAAATGAACACACAACTTGTTTTGTCTTGTTCCGACCACCAGGAACACACTGATAAGGAAATGACTTTAACAGTAGTAGCATCTCTCAATTCCAGATATTGTAATGTGTTGTGACACTTTAATTTGTACCACAGATCTATGTGACGTGAAGCCTTGAAATTGAAATGCAAATGCATGAGCAGTGGTTTGGAACAAATTTCCCCCTGACTGCCAGCATGTATAAAAGTAAAGTTGTTGTCGTAAACTTTGGAATAAATTAGTCTGAAGCTCACAGATCGTGGTATAGAAGCCGCGAGTATGCCGTGGCATGAGGTGCATTGTATTACAAATTTCATTTTTGCAGTGCACAAAGACTTCTACACAACATGTCAGCAGCTCAAATACACTTACCTTGGTAACTCTTTCTCCTATCATGACTACCTAATGGGGTTTGTAAAAAATGTAGAAATTAATGTCAGCTAAGGCTTTAAATTGACCACAATTAATGCTGTTAGGTGAGGTTTTTACAACATGATGAGACATTAGCACGAGTAGCCAGAACTATCTTCAGCTACAAGAAGAACTATATGGCCCTGAACTCAACATCATGAGGCCTCTGTGGGAGAACATGAAGAGAGAGAAACAATTAAATCCGCTGTGGTAACTTCTCCAAAATGCTTGGAACAACCTTCCAGCAACACATCTTGCAGTCTGTGACAGGTATGCCTAGAAGAATATGTGGAGAATTGTGATCACATCAAATACCAAAAATATTTTCTTCTGTTTACGGTACTATTTAGGAAGATGATTAACTAAAAAAGAGACAAAAACATGGCATCCATGCTTGATCTATACACCGCTTAATCCTTTGTAGGGTTGCAGGGGGACTGGAATCTGTCTTGGCCAAGTCGGGCGAAGGCAGGGGACACCCTGGACATGTCTCCAGTCTATCACAGACATACATATAGAGACAAAACACCCAAGCACACTGTCATTCACACCTACGGGCAATTTACAATCATGAGTGATCCTCAACATGTTTTTGGACTGTGGGAGGAAGCCGGAGTACCCGGTGAAAACCCACACTGCACAGAGAGAACATGCAAACTCCACACAGAAAAATCCCTGGCGGCCTAACTGGGACGCAAACCAGGGATCTTCTAGCTGTGAGGCGACGCTGCTAACAACCGAGCCACCATGCAGCCCCAAAAACATGTCATTATTTTGGAAAACATTCACACCTTCAGTGCTAGAAATGTGGTTGCATGGGTAACCGTGTTGATTGTTCCTTAAATCAAGCGCACAAATGAACACACAGATTTAGAACTGTATACAATATTTATTGACAATGTATTAATTTCCATTGGTTTTTCATAGTAAAGACAGACACTGACTTGTACAGGGCTTATCTTTGAGAAGAGTACAGCTCTGGGTTTCTGGGAATGTTCTCGTGAGTGGCACATACAAGGATTTGTTCAAGGTGGAGGGTGTTGAGAGGGTAAGAAGGATTGACGCTGCTCGGAGTGAAAGTCCAGGGCAGCAGGAGGCTAAGGCTTCTTCTGTGAGTGTGTGCAAACATACACTGTCACCAAGATGTGTCATTTAGGCTTTTAGGATGTCGGTCTGTCCCTACTCTCCAGAGAAGACTCTGCTGTCTGATGCTTTTCCAAAAAAATCTCAACTTTCCAGAAATAAATAAATAAATAAATAAGCCATTTTCAAATCATCTACAACCATGTATTATTGTTTTTTTTTTAAATTTTACACAAGGTATTATGAAAGGATTTCATTAGCATACAAGATCTCAGTATCCCTCGAGGATAATGTCATCATTCTGTATCGTATAAATATGTAAATAGCCAAAATTGGGTGTACAAGGTTTTGCCAAACAACAGTGTTTGCAGTATTTTTTTTTGTTTGTTTTTACACTGGAATATAGAAGTATAAAAATATTTGAAACCAAAAAGCGCTGTGAAGTACAAACACATATCCAAAGTGTAGAACTTATGAAGCAGAACTTTCTTGCCAGTTTGCCGGTGTGCTTTGGGAAAAACACATTACTGCCTGGCCAACATACACACTCTCACACTCAAATACACCATGTCATACCACATACAGTATTACTCAGAAGATTAAGAAAGATATTTATATCGGGTAGCTTGAGACACGTCTATGGCTGAGGTGGATTTTTAGAGACTTTACAAAGAGTTTAATATTCTGTCTATGCTGAAAAACTGTACCATACTGTTAGTACTGTAAGTGTGTACTGTATACAGCATTGTGGGGTGTGTGTTAAACAGAGAAACCAAACAAATTGTCGAGAAAAAATCTGAGACAAGCTCACTAAGCTACTTTTCCTTAAGTACAATTATTGAAATCATGGTGTTGTTAGTCGTGTAAATTGTGCTGACCTGAGATGGTTGAATTTCGGCCCGATATTAAGGCATCACTTGCCTTTTTATCACATGACCTTTTGTGTTGAGTGTGTGTGTGTGTGTGTGTGTGTGTGTGTGTGTGTGTGTGTTCTTGAAAAGGTGGCGTACATTAAGCTGTATCTAGCTGATCATTGGTACAAGAAAATCGTTACACTTTTGCTGACACATTACAGCAAATACATGCTGCAAAAGAATATCAACTACATTCATGATTTACATGTTTACATTTTGGCAAAAAAAAACAAAAACAAAAAAAAAACAGAGACGTGTGCTTTCGATGAATGAGTGAAGAGAAACAAAAAGTGATCAAGTGACACTGTAAAATATACTATTTACACAGTTTAGCGTCAGCTGTCGCATTCTCATATCGTTGCAGTACAAATTATACTGAAATATCATTTTGTTCATTATGTAGAAAGCTCATAGGTATTTATGTACAGGAATAATATGCTCCAAATTGTTGTTAATATTAATATACGATCTGATATTTACATATTTAAATAGGTTTTTTCAGTACATGATCTCAAAATTTACAATGCCGATAATCAGTATTTTTTAATAGAACTCTGGACACACCAACTGGATCCCTTTGTGGATGTATTTTTAAACATACTAACAAAATAAAATTTGAGAGAAAAGGCTATCAGAAAGAAGAAAGATAGGAGGAACTGTTGACATAATCACCAAAACTATTTAAAAAAAAATACAACAATCCACTTACTATGGGGTGCTGTTGATAACTAGCAACACAATGTGAAAGTGACCAGTGAGGTGAAAGTCCACAGTTTAAACTGAACTGGGCTTTATTGTGCTCAGTGTTGTCAGCTGAGTTTTCGGGCAGTGCTAGTGAAAACGCATCTTCATGTCATCTTTTAAACAGTCAGAACTGTAAATGCTTTTTCAGAGAATATTTTCAATATCATCACGATCAATATCTGTTACATCAGACACACTTTTTAAGATATATATATTTAAACCTGTACTTACACACATATATATGCTTTTTTGTGAGATGAGTTGAATGCAGAGAAATCAAATCAAAGGAAAGGATGGCGTGATTTAAAAACAGAATATCAAGGCGTTACTACTGTACACAGCATGCAGTGAGTCAGAACTGTATGTGGCTACATTTTAATTAAACATTACAATATCAGTGTTTGAGGATTCACTCGCACCGATCAGACTGGATGACGCACCAGGAGAGATGAACCCTTTGAGTTGAGATCTTTGTTGTTTTGAGAGAACTCAATAAACGCATGTGAGGCGAAGGAGATGAAGACTCCCATTAGATTCTCTTCTTTTCTTTAATAAATGCTCATGTAGGTACAATTTCACGTTTGCTACTCTACTTTTTCTTATAAAACTGGCCCTCTGATGCGTGACAGTTTCACCCTCTGATGACTGATTTGAGTATCCGGAGGCCGTAATGCCACTGTTCATTCATTCATTCGGACAGTGTGTTAGATCTACGAGGAGGGGGATATATGACACTCTGGTGTATTTCAGCCCTATGTTTGGTTTTGACAGTTTAACCTTGTAAAAACTGGAACGTAAAGTGTGATCATTTTAATAAAGTTCGTCTGAAGACAACCCCTCATAAGCACCAGGTATTAGAGGAACTACGGTACAGCCTCTATGGCTTCTAAGGAGTCATGTGCAAAACCACTTATAAAATCCAACTTGTGACCGTACAGTCAAAAGCACAGTAAATAATCTGTAATTATCCGTAATAGGTTCCTTTTGGATCGACGTCTTATCAACCTATTTTTTTTTTCAACGTGGAAATAATACATTACTAAGAATCTATAATAATTATAAAAAATCTGGCTTGGGAGGCAGAAACAGTATATAAACCTATAAGAGAACTCATCCTCACACAGAATTAATATTAAAATAAAGGTGTCAGTAGGTGATATTAGATGATCTTTGTGCTTTTATGCATTCTGGCCTTTCTGAGTCCTTTTAAGCTTCACTATCTGTGTTTTTTCTTAAACCACAAAAGAATAATCATAGTTAATAAAGTGCCTTTTTTTTAGCAGTTGTGACCAATTTTTAATCAGCAGTGTAAGTATTTATCCAAGAAAGTGAGATTAAAGAGCTGGAAAGGGACTTCTGTGGGCCATATTATCCCTATAATAAATGCTATACAGTTGATATTTACATATACAGTTTCATAAATACTAAACTACTCTCTTCACATATAGTCTTCCCCAAAGACATTCACACCGTGCTCTGGGGTAAAATCACATATTATTAGCGATAACATATATATAAATAAAGCCAGTGTGGCTAAAGATAAATATTAGATTGTTTTTCTTTCTCACAGATTTCACTTGCCTTTCTTTTTCGGAATTGTTCTTTCGCTTTCATTAGGTTGACACAGTGGACATTCAGGACAATCCAAGTTGGCTCTACTTGCTTTATGCTTCTTTACATGGTGACATTTTTTACTATCCAACAGGTTTGTTGAGTGCAATCTGAATTATCACCTGGAAGTTTTGGAATGATACCATTTCAAATGACCCATTATCACTGTATTAAAAAAGAACAATAAACTGAGATAATACTTAGAAATTAATGATGTAGTGCCCCCAGTAGAAAAAAGCTATTGTAAATTGTGATTTCCAGGCTTTTGTATCGCACCTTAATATTATTACCATGAAATGAATTCAACAGATTTAGTTTCTCTGATGTAATTATTCTTAGAAAACACTGTTGACCTGAATCTTGCTTCAGCACTTTTAAGTGGTGTGAAAGTAAACGGCAATTGAAACATAATGTCAACGTCTTATTGATATGATGTTTTTGGCAATGAATTCTTTTTTTCCTGTAAATCTAACGCAATAAAAACATAAAAAATGCAAACAAACATTTTTTAAAAATGGCAAGACACACAATTCACAAAATATGTAACTTTTTAAACAATTACTCAGGAACAGGCACCTTATATGCTTTGTAATCTCTCTTCTATAAGGTTTTCACGTGTTAGCCAGCAAAATGTAGTATTCCACGATATGATGGATCCAGTCCTGAATGCAGTAATTCAGCTATAAGATCACATAAATATGAAACAAACCAGATACAAAGAAGAAATGAGCAACATATTTTGCTGTTTGTTCTTGCCCTCACTGATGTCCCTTTTTTGTCTCTTTTAATTGACATAATAAAGCCAGTAAACAATGTTGAAGAAGGAAAAAACAGTTGGGAAGATCATCCTCGACCATTTGTCAATAGAGTTTACATCAGTCAAGTCTGGGATGGTGATTTTGAGCTGGGAAGCGCGCCTCCGTAGTCGGCTCTTCTTTTGAGTCATGTGGCGCTCTAGCGCATTTCGGCCAAAGTTGTGCCTGGCCAGCCCTGCTTTGCGGTACTGTAGGGTGGAACTGTCGTAAGTCAGCATGGTATTTCGTGGGTCATTGAGACCCAGAGCCAGCTCTGAAACGCCCATGTCATTCTTGATATCCAGGGTGCCCAACAGGATGTTTTCATGTGGGTCCATCTGCCCAGGGAAAGGAGTCAAGTTTGTCTGGTGTGTTAATATCATTCATTCTCTAATAAATCTCACTTTAATAAAAACAAATGTTCAAATGATGTTTCAAAAATGCCATAAGAAAATATTCTTCACAATATATCAATTACCTGTAAATAAAATCAGTACACATAATGTGAAGGGGATTACTAGTAATGACAAAGTTACCTATGGATGCTTGTCTTTTGGCTCATTTTTTGTAAGTTTTACCTCACCAACACTAAACAAACTAATCCACAATCACCTTTATAAGGTGCTAATATGTTGCATTTACATAGAATAATAGCTTAACTTCCTGAACCCAAAGCAGCTTCTGGGTTTTCTTTTTTTTTTGCTTCTGTCACATTTTTACTCACTGTAGGCTCATTCTTCACAGCAAGTAATTCTGTAAGTCTTTGGAAACAGTACAACTGTGGCTCAAAGTAGAGAGAACTCACAAATTGCTTAACTGTAACTAAATTTATAACTATAAATCATGAAAAAAACAACACTTGAATTTCTTCAAGTTTTGTTTTTTCTGATTATTTGTTTTAAAAAAAAGGTTTACTGGAAAAAAAATGTTGGCTCTGCATATGATAGGTACTTTTTAGGTATTATTTGTACAAATGAGTCACTAATGGCTTCATTTTTATGTGGAGAAATGCAGAATTACTTTTTTCCCCCAAACATTCTGGATAGATATTTTTGGTGAGGTTGAAACATGTAGATTAAATTTGTATTAATAAAATATCCCAGTTGTAAGCTTAAGACACACATGATTAGTTTAAGAACCACTGGGAAGTTGAAAATCTGATGGTTTTTCCTGTTTGGTGTACAGCGAGTTAAAAATATAGTTTAAGCAACAAATATCAAGTAGGTGTTTCACATTTTTGACACAGGCTTTTGCAGTACCTTATTCTTTTGATCGCCAAGTCCAATTGCTGCATCATCCACAAAGATCGGTTCCCACATGGAGTCGTGGCCATCGAGATCCCTTTGTTTCATTCGTGCATACAACGTATCATCTCTGCCAACTACATTCCCCACGAGCCACTGCAAGCGGAATCAAACAGAACAAAATTGCTGTGGTTTGGTTTTACCATTTACTACTACTAATGACTATTTATTATTCAAAGACAAAGCTTATTTTTTTATATATTTATTAGGTCCTACTAATCCCAAATAACTAGGGTAAATCAAAAATGCAAGGCCCAGAAAAGGTCGGGTCCCAAGAGGCTATTGAAGTTATTAGATTCATGTGTTTATACGTGCAAATGCTTATGGATATTAACTACACAGTTAGCTCCGAAATAAAGAGCAAAACATAAATATTGCGAAGATGCTCTTCAGAGAATTTAAATGACTTTAGTTTCATTTTCTTCCTTTGCCTTCACTTGATGCCACAGGATATTTACACAGCCATTTCTCTGATCAGCTCTCCTCTGCATTGTGCACTGAACACATATCAGCAGTCCGTGTGCAGCCATCTTAAGATGTCTTGCATCTCTGCTTGTAAGCATTTAGTTAATTTCTGCTGAGAAAAGAAAAATGGGAAAGTGAAAGCAACTCTTTCTTTATCATGACAAAGAGCCAAGTGGCTCGGAGACCCTCTTTCTCTGTTTCAGCTGGCAACGTGTCACATTTGGCTTTCAAACGGGGATAGTACAAGCTTATTAGGTTGGCTTTACTTAGCACAGTGAAGGCAAGAAACATTAGGTCAACCCTCCATTTGAAGTGGTGACATTTCTTTTCTTTGCTTGTAATTATTCTAAGCTCCTTAGACAGCTTTGTGAATAATTAAATTAAGACTGCACAGCAAAGTAAAGAAAACATGTGAATCCATCAATTCCAGAACAAAGGAAACTTCTTTAGCCTTGAAATATGAGCGCATGGGAGCTGGAGCAGAGAATGTGCTTGCTTCTGTGTACATTCTTCTACATACATGGAAGCATTTCTTGTCTGAAAATGATGCTCATTCTGCGAATAACATAATTTCTAGGTCTAAGTTGGTCTGTACCAACTGTTACCTTGTTGGGATCCATCCTCATCTTTTCGTTGTTGGCTGTGGCTATCTTCTCAGCTGCCTTTTTCTGACGCTGAGGCCCCCGGCCAAAGAAGATGTAGTTTACCAGTGCGTACTCCAACAGAGCCATGAACACAAAGACGAAGCAGCCCATGAGGTACATATCGATGGCCTTCACATATGGGATTTTGGGGAGAGTTTCCCTCAGGTGGGTGTTGATGGTGGTCATCGTGAGCACCGTGGTAATACCTGGTAGGAAAAAAAAACTTATTAAAATGTGCCAGAAATGGAATGAATCAAGAAAAGTGTAATTGTAAAAACTATAATCCTGCCATTTTTATGGTATGACTACAAATGAAAGGGGAAGCACAAAGTTCTTTTCTTCTTTTCTTTTCTAATAAACGAATAGCTTCAACCATCCGAAACCCAGACTTACTGTACTGCCACTGACTGAATGTGTGACAATTTTAATCCTCCTGACAGCAAGACATCTTTGTGATCAACTTGATGCCATTCCTGTGCTTGATTAAGCCTGCCAGGATCAATGAAAATGAAGGGCTTTACCCCCATGACTTTAAAACATGCTTTGGGAGACAAGGTAAAAAGACGTGCACTTCAAGTGGCGCAGCAATTTGAAATTCAAATGTCAACCTTGATCTTATTCATTAGTGGAGAACTCCTACTGAGAAAAGTTGTAGACAGTTTTCAAAAGCCTCACCCGGCAAGCTGTGGCAACAGTTACTGTCAGATTGACTGTGCATATCAATGCGTTGCGATTGTGCTTATTATGAGTGGCACGCTACCTCTTCCTCACAGTGATTTCATTTCATATTTCTTGTCATTTTTAGCAAGGCACTGAACACAGCGTGCCTCCAACAGTGTGTCTGTGGTGTTATCCATATACAGGAATTATAAATGGCATGAGAAGCCAGATTGTAAAGCTTAAATATAATTTCCCGTGCATGATTAAATAATCACATTCGGAGCTCCTATAGCGCTCACAAATCCTCCCACATGCACCTGTGCATTCGACTTTGAAAGCACACGTCATTATTTAAGGCAATTGCTATGGAGAGTCAGTAAACAATTACTAAATTATTATACATCTGTCACAAAGCTGTCAGGTGACCAACGCTCAAAATAGGATTCAGGCAATTTTCCCAAGCTGTTGCTGCAAAAGCTTAACAATAACAACAAAGGATTGAAGCACACAGTGGCCATGTGATTCAGCCATTACGAGTCCATGTTAATGCCTGAAACCAGGTCAGAATAAAGTGGTTCCTGAATCTGGTGTAGAAAGGGGGGTGACCAAACATTTCCCAACTCTGTTGACCTGCCTCCATTATAGAACATTACCTTTTTTTTCATTAAATCCCATGCATGCCTTCCCCCTGGATCACTAAATGCAGCTCAGTCGTCAATCAGCGAAATTGCCTTGTCGACTAAAGCGAGGGATGGGTAGAAGGATGGATGAAGCCAGGTGGATGGAGTTGGGTTAAAAAAAGAGGAGACAGCGAGCTTCTGATAAACACGGAGAAGCTCAATACAAACCTCACGGGCTACATGGGGGTTTACATAATCGAGGATGACTGGGAGGGAGATTGTGACTTCCAGAGAAGCACAGAGGAGTCAAAGTGGAAACAAGTCAACCTGGTCATCCATCATAATACCTCTGTGGAGTAAAGCAGCACTTGATGGATATCTGACCCTGTTAACACCCACAGTGATTGTAAAAGGTGTGAAACGTTGCATAGCATGGTGATATGAGGACAAATCACACAGCTATTAATACACTAATTAATAGAGGTAAAAATGGAAAGATAACATAATGAAAACTGAAGATAATTAGAAGTAATGAATAGTGCATCGGTTATGGTGAATATTGTAGGAAAAATTTTACCTCTTCACCTCTGTGTTGGATCCAAACTAATGTTTATTCCCTATATTTGTCACTATATTCATTGTATTTGCCTCACCGAGAGCCACTCTGGCAGCAGACGCGTCATAGTTGATCCAGAAAGAGACCCAGGAGAGGATGGTGATGAGGATAGAAGGCATGTACGTCTGCAGGATGAAGTAGCCGATGTTTCTCTTCAGCTTGAAACTCAGGGACAGACGAGGGTAAGCACCTTTGAGAGAGGAGGCAGGATAAGGAAGTAACTGTTAGGTGTGAAATTTGCACAATATTCGCCACAGATATCAGGCGTTCGGGACATTGTGTGTTCTGATACTGCTGCTTTAGAGGTAGCTTTTCCTCCCACTGCATATTTTGAGATGTTTGCAGACATCAGCATAAGTTTATGGTTTTTGATGTTCCACCTGGTTAAATTTAGGCAGCAAGAAGTTTTTTTTGAATGATTAAATGCTAACTGCTTCCTGGTCATGCAGGGCAAGAACACAAGTCTGTGAAATTGAACTTGGACACTTTCTACACCTAGTTATTAATCACAGGTTTAACAAGAATGTATGAAACTATGGCATCTAATTACGTCACACTGTCAAGTAGAAGCTAAGTAATATTTATTCAGTTAACAGGGACATCATTTTTTGTGTCTTGACAACAAGTTCAAACATTTATCATGGGTGGACACTGATGATTTTGATCGAATGATTAAAAACGAACATACACTAATGTGTCTGAATTTTATGAATCTGTTTGCTAATCAGTTTGACCAAGGGCTTTCGTGTTCTAACATAGCTGAACGGACTCAATTTTTTTTTTTTTAAATGTGTCTTTGTTCTTATAACTGATGTTATTCTGTTTGTGTGTTCTGATTGGCTTGTCAGGGTAAAAATGAGCTGTCCCAAACCTTCCAGTGATGAAAGAGACAGTTCCAAAGACACACACCACAAAATTAGCTTCAAAAGACTGAAGGCTGAAACAAGCTTCCTCTCTAAGGAAAACCTGTTAGGAGAGTTATTCAGAGGTTAGCTGGTTCTTTTATACGTCTATGCTGTGTAATATACAACTTGCATACAAGTTATGTTGGTAGTTTGGCTCCATGGATGGCCATGTTGTTCAGCCAATCCGCAACTGTGGACCAGTTGAAAAGTCTCTGCAGTGATTCCAATGCTCATGGTACCCAGAGGATAGATCCTAGCTTTAGTGATGCTGTGACCTTTGTTTTGGTGTCACCTTGAGGCTATTTCTGACATTTCTGGCTTTTTGGCAACTGTTGAATATACAGTAAATGGAAAATAATGGGTAAACTGACAAAAAAATTAAAACATGAGGAAGAAGAGGAGGGATCTTAATAATTATGGTAATCTCCGGACATATTTTAGGTCTCAACATCTACCATCTACACCGATCAGGCATAACATTATGACCATCTGCCTTATATTGTGTTGGTCCCCCTTTTGTCGTCTAAAATGCTCTGAACCATTGGACATGGACAAGAGGACCTCTCAGGGTGTCCTATGGGGTCTGGAACCAGGACGTTGGCACTGGATCCTTTAGGTACTCCGGCTTGTGCAGTGGAGCCTCTGTCAATCAAACTTGTTCCACTTCATCCTGTTGATGCTTGATCAGTATGAGATGTAGGAAGTTTGGAGGTCAAATCAACATGTTGGGCCATTGTCATGTTCCTCAACATGTTCCTGATTGTTTGATGTTTTTACCATGTGGTGGGATGCATTTTTTTCTGCAGGGGTAGGCCAGTGACATTTAGGATTTCCATTTCCATGAGGGAGTGTGCTTGTTGTGGGACAATGTTTATTTGGGTGTCTAAGTCTCATCAACATGGATGTTAAAATCCAAGGTTTTCCATCAGAACAGCACATAGTACCAATATGATCAATGTTATTCACTTCACCTGTCAGTGGTCATAATGTTGTGGCTGATCGCTGTATCTAAAACACTGCAAAAAAGAGTAGCCTAAATATAAGATAAAAACACTGAATTTGAGAAGAAATTACTTAAAAGCAGTGAAATTATCTGTCCATGCAGCAAGTAAATTTTACTTGGTAAGAAATCTTGAAATAAGTTTTTTTTTTCTCAAATCTAAGATTGTACTGTAAAATCAAGGACTAAAAATGAGTAATTAACTTTTAAAACGAGCAAAATTATCTACTGTGTCTGAAAATAAGATTTTAAATCTTGGCAAGTGCCAAGTAATTTGCAGGAACAGCACACATGTTCATGGTTTCCAGATAATGAATTCGAGTGATTTTACTCAATTTTCCTTTAGTGTTGCTATGAGATTCAAGTTTGTGGTTTTGAGAGGACTATTAAATTACTTAACAGGAAGTAGATAGTGAGGAATTAGCACAGTGAGACTGAAAGGCTTAATATTTAAATATGTTAACTGGTTCAATACCGACAATATTTCTCCACAATCACAGACTTCAACTTTTAATTCCTCAATAACATTGTTGTTTGTTGCTTTTCTCAGCATCACAGTGTTTAGAAAAAAACACAACAGTAAGTTGTGAAGCTGTCGACTGCACTTCTTCAGCAGCTCTTTTTCCATTCTATTGTATTAACAGCAGATGTTCGCATTGATGACCAAAGCGACCATGCTGTGGGCTTCTCAGGCTCATCTAGAGTATAGTAACTAGACCTTGGGTTGTCCGTTGCAGACACACTCAGACAAAAAGCCATGTGAGCTGTCTCTGCTGAACCGAGCACTCTTCAGATTTACCTGTTCTCTACTGCTTGTGTTTCTACACAGCATTGCTGGAGGTTTGATGGTTTGTCTGAGGATTTTTTTGCTTCCCTTTTTGAAATAAGCCCATGAGACAAAAATCAGCTTTTGTCAGCAAACACGTTTCTGTCTTTAGGGAACTGGCCGTGTTTTGGTTTGAGTTGCATAACCAAATTACTGCCGGATGGAGGGGATGGCACCATAAGAACAGTTGCAACGTACAGTTTATTGAAAAATCAGGCCGAAGCAGAGGAGTGAGGAAGATCAAGCCATTTTAATGAAGACGCTGACAATCCACCAGGCTCATCACTTAGATCGGCTATTTCAATTAGCTAATGTTAACACGAGACACCGAGATGATCAGTGAAGTATTTATGAAACGAGGAAGCAGCTTGGGTAGAAAATAACAAGAGGGAGGTCCAATGGTGCATATTTATTATTCATAAAGGCAACAATGACATTGCTCATCCTTGGAGAGAAGCATGACACTTGCATTGGAGAAATGCCCAGAAACTTATGCTGATGCTTGCATTTTTGAGTGACCCCCAGGTTGGTCTCTGCATTCTGCAACAGACAGCACTTTAAAAGGGAATCCCCCATCTATTATATCAGTGTATGAGGTAGTAAAACCATGCGCACTGCAGGGAGATAAACTTACTTGCATATTAGTGGTATACAAACACACACACATATGCACGAACATTGTCCCATTCTATGCATTATGCTATTAACAGGCTTCCTTGGTGTGTGTGTGACCCCTGCAGACAACAACAAGCTCTCACTGGTGGAGTCTCTAAATTCCATCAGCATTTACTTTATGTTCTCATTCCGTACAGTTGCTACCCCAGAAACAATATTCGGAAGAACCACTGCCCCGCTTACAAATGCTCGCATTGCCTGACAAATTCATGAATATGAAAATGCTGAAGAGATGAATATTTGATTGTATCAGCCAGCGTTCTTTTTTTTCTTTTCTTTCCTTTTCTTTTTTTTTCTCTGCTGTTAAATAAGTCATGGTGTCTTCTGTCTCCCGGGACGGAGCTTCATTCAAAGGTTTGTATCCGTGCTTGTACATTTGCGTGACGTTTTGCGTTTCTCGAAATTAGCGCGCGTCACTTTTTATATCGGTAAGATCAAACAGTAAAGTCAGTCAGTGCTTATGAATCGCCATAGCACCTTATTTTCTGCAGCACAATAATAATGCCATGTGATATCACTAGATTAGTGTGTCTATAAATGAAAACAGCACACAGGGACAACAGGAAAGCGCGTATCTATGTAAAGAACTCGACTCTTTTATGACTTCCATGATGTTTGAGCTTCTTTAAATAACATTACCTGTGGAGAAGACAACATTCTTGGAGATGAGTTTGTGATCCACAATGGAGAACTGGGGCAGTTCAATCTTGTCCACCCCTGTCACAGCTTTATCTCCTCCTCGCCAGTAGAATTCAATGTCATCTGTCGTGTAGCCATCTAAGAGAGAGAAGGGACAGAAAACAGGAATTATTGAGGAGTGTTCAAGATCTATAAATGTGTTCACAAATAAGTAAGGATCTCACTTAGAATGAACAGGCATGGATTTGATTAGTATTTGGTCATCGCAAAAAAATGTATCTCATTGAGTGTTTGTCTGTTTGGATGCACAGTGTGTGTGCATTTGTGTGTTTGCAACCTCAGTAAACTGATTTAGGCAGTGCAGGATTCATTTACCGCACCTTTACTTGCATTGAACTGTAGGCATTGGAGAACGTATGACACTATGGCCTCTAATTCCATCACACTGTCAAACAGAAGATATGTAATAATTATTCAGTTAACAGGGACATCATTTTAAGACTATTTTTGTGCCTTGACACTTTTTTCAAGCGCCAGCAAGCATTTATTTTTATTTATCAACACTATTTTCTAATCAAAATGATCTGTATATGTGTTCTTGACACTGCTTGAGCCTCATCTAACAGTTTGTTGTGATATAATCTTGGGAGAATTTATGAAAAATGATTGCTAGTAAATTATCCTAACTGTGTGTTATTTTACTTGGCACATGTAGTTTGCAGTGGCCGCTATGTAACCCCACAAACGTTGCATGTCTTCTCAAAAGCCATCTCGACTGAGCAACGCACATAGCTTGTTCTTGCTACCGCATCCTTGGCAATAACTGCATTGTGAAAAAAACATGTGAAAACGATGAATTATGGAATAAAGTTAAACATATAAGATGAGGGCAGCCCCCGTGCAGCTCAATATATATATATGAGTCAACTTTATTATGTTTTGTCCCTCGAGCAACTAAATGATTAATACCAAGAGCGAGGATGATTAAATAACGAGGCCCGGCATCCATTTTCATCGCTAAAAACCCAATAAAATCTGCAAAGGGACAAGACGCACGTCCATTAATATTAATCTGAACCAAAGCTGCTCCCTCCTTGGCTCTCATTTTGGCCAAATCAGTAGAGACATGGACAGCAAAGCGGCCAGTGGGCAGGAGCAATAAATGATTGAGTAACCCGGTACTCTGCAGTTGTAACCGAAGACAAGTCCTGTTAAGAAAACGTCAAGAACAAAAGTAGAAAATCTTCATTAGACCGTGAAAGTTGGCTCTTGCATAAACCACTGCCTACTGTCTGCTCCGGTGCAGTTGTCATGTCTGCTGACTTCAGGGCATAAGAGCACTGGTCTCAAAGAGAGAAGAAGAAGGAGATGAGGAGAGGGGAGACAGGAGACAGCTGGGGTTAGGGCACTTTTTTAGAGGAGTGGCGCACCATTAAAGCTAAAACTGCAAGAAACTTGACGACAACCGTGATTTTCAATGTAAAATATACATAGAACACCCCATAAATTATCACTACATAACCTTGTGTTGAAATGGTTTTGACGCTTCTCAAGAAGTAAGAGTGCCATGTGCAGAAGACAGCGTTAGCTTTCGAAATTGATGCCATTATTGTTTTTCCACCTTAACATGCTTTCTGACTACAAAAGGCTTCAGAAAGGACACGTGTCACAAAACTACCTCTTATAGTGCAGCATGGAAAACATACCTCATTACTGAAGCTAATCACAATGAGTGCATCAGAGTGCGGAGCTGCAACATGCTTCTCCGCACGAAGACAATCCACTGAAAACTGCAGTCTTATATCATAAAACTAATAAAATAGTTGAGTCTCTCCGTTTGTATTTGTGCAAATGCTTCTTAGGTAACAGGAGAGGGATTAAAAAAAATCACGTATTTTTTTAAGCATCTCAACATGCAACATAAGAATCATATGTAATGTTTGCAACAGTTGAGGGTTTGCTTGCATGCTAGTTGAATTATTGCATTGTAGTGTACATTTCATGGCATGCATGGACATTGGCCCACTTTTTTTTTTACTGTGTGTGTGTGAGACAAATACTTGCTGATGATGGAGAGATTTAGAAGCTGAAAGTGAATTAACATGTTTGATTTGCATGCACAGGATGTATGTGTGTGTGTGTGTGTGTGTGGGATGAAGATGAAGACGGGGCCGGGCCGGATGACATATGAAAGCATGTTTGACAGAACAATTTCAGGGAACTCCCACGCTGGTTCATTGATTAGTGCATAAAATATAGAATGTCATACCACACCTCCTCTGGTCTCCCTGCACACACCCCCTGGTTGTTCTGCGTTCGTCCCGGTTCCTCCCACCACTTTCTCTGCATTTGATTACACTCCTTCTCCCTTCTTGCCATAACTACCATTATGTGTCCAACTATCTTTACCTTAGCTCTTCTTCTCCCTCCCCATCCCCTGCTCTCCTTAATTAATAGTTGTGTGACCTATTTAGTCGCTGTGCATTAATGAGGCAGACTCTTCAGTGGCTGTCTTCAGCACTCTCTGACATCTCCTGTTCCTCTTGAAGAAAGTGGATTCGGCTGCACACTGCGGCTCTCAAAAATTATACACTTCTGAACTATCTATGTGCAGAATAGTTTAGCATCATCATCATCATCATCATCATCATCATCATCATCATCATCATCATCATCATCATCATCACCAACTTGCATAAGATACAATCAATAAAATCTCCAAATGTTTTCCGAAGGGAATACATTTGGAGGAGGGATGGTAAAATGAGATTACTTCTTCTATCAATTCCGGTAAAAAAGAAAAAAAAGAAAAAAAAGAAAATTGCCACATCCATTTTCAACCAACTGCAAACGATTAAATGTTTCTCTACTAAGTGCAGAGTATCAGGAAATTCTATTAGTCGGGATGGGATGGAATAAAAGCAGGTCAGGTCAGGTCAGGGGGAGACAGAGGTAACTTAATTTTGGATACATTTCTTAAGTGATAAGACTGCAGTGGAATAACCGCTCTACTTCTGATTTAAAATTTAAATTTGAGTCAATGAGTTCAGTTCCCGTAGATCATCAGCAGAGAATGAAAAGCCCTTTTATTAGTAATCTTTGCCATAATGCAGCCACTGCAGCCAAATGTACATCTGTACACAAAATACATCAAACCAAGACTGCTGTTACATGTACATCAATCATTTTCTCTAGAGGATTGTAGCAACCAATAACGTCATAATTTTGGCCATTTTAAATGTAATAAAGCCAATAACATAATAACTTGCCAATAATGTAATAAAGTTTTTGAGCCAATACAGTACATAATACAGTATTATATATATATTTTTTTACATTTGTAGATGAGTGTTCATGTTCTATGTTGTATATTGGAGTTAAGTGCCATTATAGTGCCAGTCAAGTTATTTAAATCCAGTTTTAAGTGAGGACTGAGTCGTTTTTCCTTGAGAAAAGTTTCAATGAAATGTTTTCCAAGAAAAAGATGTGGTAAATTCATTTGACAACATAACATCCAACAGAGACACTGACATGAAATGATGAATTCTGTTTTTTTTAACTATGTGAAGCGTTATATGATGACATATGTTGTAAATATGCGCTATGTAAATAACACTGAATTGAATTTACATATCTAAGCAAATAAACAATATTCTAATTAAAGATTTTGTACAACAAATAATTCTCAAATTGGCTCCTACAATCATAACTAGGGAGAGTGAGAGCTAAATGGGACGTATCCTTGATGAATGAATATGAAGACTATGTCATCCACTAAACCTATTTTTGATGAGCAATCTGCACAAAAACTGCTAAAAAACAACTTTTATTTCCAAGAAATGCCGTCCTGTTTATGTATTATTACATTATTAGCTGCAGTTATGACATTTTCAAAAGGTTTTTTTTATGCCAGGCCATTAACGTAATAACCAGCCAATAACGTAATAACTTATTACATTATTGGCAAAATGTCATGATGCTATAGGCAGGTATTACGTTATTGGTTGCTAAAAGGATGAACCCTCTCTGTTTTCTTTTTTGTACAACCTCACACCAAGATGTCTACTTTTCTAACAACATATATCAGGATCCACTAAATGATTCCCTATGCGCTGTTGTGATCCCAACAGGATAAAAACCCTTTGATTCTAATGAGTTCATGGTCTTTCCTCTGGCATCTCAGGACAAGCTTTACGTTCTAAGTGCAGCATCTGCAATATTGTTCCAACCACTGCAGTAAAAAGATGAACACTTATAACAACTACACTCAGACTTGTGCGTAGTACATATCTATAGTACAAAGGAGTAACTGTATAGCAAACTAACAATAAACGTATCAGGGGAAATGAAATCTCTCTCTGTTTTTAATGTTTCTGAGCGTCCTCTTACCCATTCCACCTAAGTGTACTGTTTCTACGTCACCGAGGCTCACTTGGCAATTTTCCCTCGCTTTGCTCTCACACGAAACTTACTGTGTCACTGTGTTTGGCAAAGTTAGATCGCCCTGATTTCCATCATTCATGAAATTAACTGCAAGGAACAAACACAGTGAGCGGGAGAAAAAAAAAGTAGAAAAAGAAAAGACATGATCTTTAGTATGTTTTATAACTGTGAAACAATAAAGTGAGAGAATTAGCTTCTTGACTATTCAGTGGCATTAGATGCAAACTCAAGGCCTCAGTATGACAAAGGAAAAAGACATATGAGGACAATATGTATATTATGCTGGCACAAAGGCTCCTCTTATGGATTCCAACGTCTGAGGGAGCTGGCAGACCAAAAATAAATGAAATTGTCCACGATAATATCAGAGGAGATAGCAATACAATACTAAAGCTATTTAAGTGGGACTCTGGCATATCTCCCTGAACAAATCTGACTCCAGGCCTTTTTATCAAGCTTATGAAATAATGTCTCAGTTGATTTGTTTTAATGGGCAAAGAAGGATTTTGGAAGAAGATAAAACACTGGCTTTGATATTGCTCTGGGCAAAACATAATCAGTGATAACAAAGGTTTTTTTTTTTTTTTCGCTGCTATGAAACATCACATACCTGTAGTGAAACTTAAAGAATAATAGGCACAGCTGTTGCAGTGACACATGTAATAAACGTCACGCGAAAAGCACTAAAAACAATGTTTTTATTTGATATTCCTCACATCTATAATGATTTTTTTTACTCTGTGCAATTGCAAATCCTGTAAAAGAAAAGTACTTTACATTTCAGAGATATCATGACACTCTGATTCATTCAGCATGAATCACATTCTTGAAAATGATGATTCAGTGCACCTTTTCCCACCACCTAATTACATTATAAAATCAAACTGATTTACACTTTCAGGCTGCAAACATTGTTTTGGTGGGCTGTGATGACATAATAATGTCACATCAACCTAACACTGTGTGTAATTTAAACTCACATTTCTGTGTTAGTTGACCTAACCCTCAGGCATCAGTTTAAAAGAAAAAAAGTTACACTGAGGTCCTTAAGGACAAAAACGTCCACATCAAAACAATGTTTTAAAAAAAAACATTAAATATTTATATTATTTTTTCACTTTCAATGACTAATCTCTTTAGATCTACATCAGTCCTGGTCATACTCACCAAATATTCAATCATTTTCAGGATTTTAACCCTTCAAATGACAGTTTGTTTACATGATGTTGTTGTTTTTAATGAAAAAAAATATTTTCCAGCTAATAATAGCTAAGTGGAAAATTGTTTAAGGATGTGTCAGTGATTAACACCAACATTGGCTCTTGAGCATTATTATTTTTTATGCAGTGAAACATTTTCTTAAGGGCAAAAAAGTCCTCGTGGTCACATGAAGGCTAAAACTAAATCCGAGTTGAGGTAACTTAATTAACAGGGCTTGATAACTTAGTTTGTCTTCACTTTGAGTTCAGGATTTTGGGTCCCTTTCATTATGACATGGTTATGACTCCTAATTAAAAATACCTTTGATTGTAGAGGAAAAGCTCATTGCCATATCTCAGTGTAGTTTGCTGGTTAAACATAATTTAATTAGAAGCCGTTATAAGTCTAAAGGACTAATGTCTTTTTTTTGCTGTTGAACCCTAACATTATTTTTTAAAGTGCACCAAACAATCCTTCAGATTAGTCCTGAAAGCATAGAACTTGTGTAAATGATTAAACTTACATATGTTGTGTCCACTGAAACTTAACTACATAGGCTTAACGGGATGTGCAGCGTTTACAATGGATGGTTTGGGGGACTTGAAACTCTTTCGACAGTTTACAGGATTAAATCCATGTCCGCTTAATGCATTTTAAAAGACAATTTGTGGTGCATGAGTAAACACAGACACATAAAGACACTTGTACGTACAATACATGCACAAACATCCTCTTTCTCACACGCACGCACACACACACACACACACACACACACACACACAAATGGGCACTTCAAATCAACCCCCATGACAACTACTCGCCTGCCTCTCGCCCTCCCCCATGAGCCGAGGAGGCTACTTCACTCTTAAATATGTCTCAGATGAATTTTTGATTTCGCCAAGTTCAAAGCGACTTTTATGTTATTCCTGGTGTCGTAATTAAAAATGTCTTCAAACTTTTGCAGTACACACAGCGTGCTGCAGCTGACTGCATGCCTGGACGGGGACGGAACATCTAAAGATAAGATAAATAAATAAGCCATGCAAGCCCAAGTGTAGGAACCATTCACACCCCAGAGGATGTCTGCTAGTTTCTAAAAATGGGCTGTGATAAGCAGAGATAGAAACAGAGAGATAGAGAGGGGAAGTGGCTCTGTCCATATGATGTGGCTCGCTGGTGCAGAAAATATAACTATTACTTGGCAGAGATGCTGTAATGAAATGATAGTTTCATTTTGAGTGCGATATCAATTTTAATGAGCCTTGCACTCCCCGCTCTGAAATAAACAAGATATGTGTTTGGCTGTTTTTGGCATGCATGTTTGAGGATGTACTGGTGACTGGTGCTCGCCATTCTCTCTCAGTGCTTTTCAAGGGAACTTCACTCAAAGTCTCTATTCCGCTGTCAGCAATTTACAGTCACAAGTATGCTAAGTAAGTTAAAGCAGCTAATCCGAAGCTGAAAAAAAAAACCCCCACCTCTGTGCAGCGTTTAACGGCCGAGTGACCGTAATCTTGTCATGATTTATTGAAAAGGTGCACAGCTGCTGCTCTTGTGAAGTCAGTGTTTTACTGTAATCAGCATCCGGCGACAGCAGGGCTACTCCACAGCAGCATATACACTCCACAATGTAAACTCCATTACTGTAACAGTGACCCACAACATGAGGGGGGTTTAACCCTTTTAAATAATGTAGGAGATGGTATTTCCTCGCGCCAAGGTAAAGTCTAGTGTGACCTACTGTGCTGTTTGAGATGCTGGATTACGCAGGCATCACAAAGATGGAACTGATGCAGGGTGGCGCGGCCTGGCTTGCGAGGTGACAAACCCAACCCCTATCTGCTGCTGCTGAACATGACATTAAGGGTGTAATGTGTTTTTGTTATTGTTGCCATTTTATATTTTCTTATTCTCCTCTTCTTTTTGTTTATTTTTTGTCAATAAAAACAATATTTTCAATGTTTTAAGTGCAACATTAGACTTTAAATGCTGGTAAATTATCTACTGTTCTTTAAATGATGGTCACAGTCATTCCAGAAACAATTCATATCATCTATCTCTGTAGTAACTGCTTGTTAACTTGAATTACCTGGCTAACGTTATACCAATAAATTAATCCAAAGTTGACAGCTATGAAGCGGAATACAACTGCAGTCTCCAGACCTTAGGTTGTGCTGTTTATATAGCTATTAACTGGCCATTCTTTATTTATCTAGTCTTGCAAAACTCTCCATTCAAAATATCGGTCAGAAATATGTAAATCCACCAAACCATTACTTACGTCATCATGTCTATTGTGATTCATTAGAGAAAATGCTAAAAAAGAAAAAGGAAATTGAGAACAAAATGATACACCTATGAGAGAAAAATGGTTAACGCAGTGTTTCTTGAATTACCTTTTATTCAACAGATGACAGAACTGTGCAAGTTGCATGACGAAGGAATTTTAACGTGATTAATATTGTATTTTTATGCATTGTAACTTGAGAACAATAACAGATTTTACTTTCTTATGGAGATGGAAACAGCATGGTGGTTCCTTCCCCTCTTAGTGCTGACAAAGCAGCCACTGTGCCAAAACAGCTTGCTATTGCATGATTAAAAGTTGGTAATTAAACCAAGGATCAGCAATTTAACTTTTGCCTGACATAATTAGAAAAGGTCAACGGGATAAAAGATTGATCTACATAAGAAAATTTCTGGATTCAGAGCTCATTAAATCACAGGCGTCACTCGGTGGCTCAATACTAAGGATTATTAGGAAGAAGGTGGAGGAATCCAACTCGACTCAACAAACGGCAGAAGAGCAGAATATGGAATTATGATCCTGTAGAAGAGGAGAAAGGAAGGGACTGAGTGTGGAAAAGGGACAAAAAGCATAAGTGGCAACCAGTATAGTGAGAGAAAAAATGCTTAAGAATTTATAAGAGCTGCAGAAAAATCAACCTTTCAACCCGATGAGTGGACTCATTGAAGGTAACACTGCATCTCAAACAGCTCAGACCAGCAGAGCTCCCTTTCATACTGCTGCTCTATGAGGCCTTCAGCTCCCTGGGCTCAGATGAAACAAAAGAGGGCATATGTGTCTTTTTTGTTGTTGTTGTTGCTGAAAACATTTATTTGCCACCATTGTGCACACATATATACTCACATCAATGCATGCATACATGCACAGTCACAGTTGCTGCTTCCCAGCCAGTGTCTTTTAACCAGGGGAAAAAAACGCCTGTCACCAAATTAAAAGAGAAGGATGTGTGCTCAGGGTGCTGATGATCAGCCGCTGTTGTGAGGCGCCTCATTTGTAAACAGCCGATGTCCCTCCCTGTCTCCCCCTCACTCTCTAAACTATGTTCAGACAAGTAGTTTAAGTGGACACTTCACAGCATGAGGTAACATTTGCAGTAACAAACTCTGCACCATCTGACCACCGGCATATTCAGGTTCGCCAATTTGGTTTGATTGAGGCGTTTTCACTAGTTGGTCCCCTCGGCAAGAGAAACCACAGATAATCCGCAAACAGTTGTGCCGACGTGTCAGCATGAAGGTCATCCTCTTAACAATAACAGCAGAGGCACACTGCTGCTTCAATGTTTTACCAATTCCTCACAGGTCTGAGATAATATGTGCAGCGTTGGTATTTCTAAATGTGAAAATCTGAAAATGGGGCACAAGGGTTTGCTTGTTGTTTTCATTATTTTTTCCTTTTACTGGTGGAGTAGTTCTTTGTTCTGACTAATATACAGAATAAGGGATGAGTAAATCATTTCTAACATTTACAAATACATTTAAGTTTATGGCTGTAAGTTGGTCACAAAAAATAACAGTTATAGCTACTTGCATATGCACATTCCCCACTATGTTGCATAGTGGACATGACCACTCTAACAATTAGTTTACCAGCATAATGTCTAATGTCTCACTCAAGCCTTACAAATAACTTTTAGACACTAGTGTGTGTTATGTGCATTGAGACATGAGATTTCTGAGTTGATTGGTGTGTTCACTGTGCAGAGAAGTTGGTTTTATTTGCAGACCTATTTTGAATTTAGCTATTTTAACAGCAGTTTCCCACAGTGCACAAAATGTCACTCTTCATTCTGTCATGTCATGAGACGTACAGTGATATATTGTTTAAGTCTTGGTTAAGGACTAAAGTTAACAGTTTTACAGTTAAATATTATACTCATGTTGGACGCATTTCTAATTTACATGTATGCAGTTTTATTTTCAGACTTTCTATGTTACAAAACTGGGGAACAGCTCTCTTTAATTCTCACTATTTCTGCTCACTTTTCAGTTATGTGAAACAATAAGCAATAATTCACTATAAGCAGAATTCTAATTGTGAGTATCTGGAATGTGTGCCATTTGGTGACTGTGTTTGCTGAACTATAACCAATAGTAAATGTCTCCATATGCAGCTCTGCAAGCACCACCTCCTTAAAATGTGAATAAATCCTTGCAAGAGACGTCCTCAAAGCTCCGTGAGAAACTGTAGAACTCAGTAAAAGTTCTTTCACTCACTTTTCTGGAAGTGATTGTGACCACACTCACTCATCACCACGAGTCAAGAGTCAAAGATAAAGTCAGAGGTGTAGAGTTCTGGAGAGTAAGGAAGATTACTGCCTGTACCGTCTCCACTGCTCTGTTATTGTTGCTGTTCACAGAGGTCACTGGTTCGGGTTGTGCTTTTTTGGAGGCAGATGGTTTGAAAGCAGAGAGGAGTATTTGCACAAAACAGATGGGGGCTAAGGCACTCTTTTACATGTTGCTATTATTGTTATTAACGCACTATAAGTCAGCTGTAGACTTCAAAACTTCTCCCAGTGATAAAATAACTTCCACTCTGTAGAAATTTCATTCTTTACTTTAATGAATCCAGTCGAAAGTAAGAAAAAAAATCACCTGCAACAATCTATCGCCTTCTTGCTCTTCTAAATATATGACAGTATCGTAAGGAAAATGCTATTTCCCAGGTAACTAAAAACAAACAAAAAATGTATAGCTTGCCATTTAGGACAATAGCAGTTTTAATGAAATGCGGCCATGGTTTCCTCATACTCCTTAGAATAGAAAAGATAATAAGCAATTGAAATATAGCATACTATTTGTGCCCTACTATATCAGCCATATTCTTTCAAGAAACTCTTTACCATGTGTCCATGATTTCATGAATAATCTAGGAATTTCTGACACTGTCGACCTTACAGACATCCATACTGAGCCAGAAAGTATTAAAGGGTGGTGAAATCATTAAAAAGGAGCCTTTGTATAGGAAAAAATCCTGGTGGCAGCAGGTCATCATGTACAGTGGTCTCTAATTTCAGGTTCACTAAGAGGTTACAGACAAGCGGGAGAACCTTTGCCTAAGGCCAGCCATTTACTTTCACCACTCACTTTTGCATAAAGCATGCAAAGTCCATGCTAAGAAGTGGCAGTGATGGATGGCCTAGGCAGGGGAAAGGGCAGTGTTGTTGTATCTTTGATGGATAGTTTAGAGTTGCTAAGGAGCTATGATGCTAACTGTACTGTTAGAATGAAAGGACAGAGGGAGGCCTGTGTAGCTGACCTGAGGTCATCTTATCAAACTCATTGAAAAACAGATTTAATTGGTTTGCTCCCTCCTGGTTCCCTTCAACTATTTGGCCCGGCAATTTATAGACTTGAATATTTCTTGTAGTTTTCTTCAGTCTTTCATAGCCAGTACCACCTTGTTGTTCGTACCCTCCTAAATTTACCTTTTCACATATGTAGTTATCAATGTAAATGCCTGTTATAATAGGAACTTACTATCAGTGTATTCCAAAACACATTCTCTGTATTTTTATTTTCACTGTGTATTGCAGTTGCCCTTATGAAGTTTGTACTGCTGCATGCAGAATGCATACAATTGGAATATATAACTATGGCATTGCATTGCATCTTGAAATTTCACCTTCTTGCTCATACATCCATAGCAATCTGCAGGACACAATTTGAAGTTAAAAAGAAAAAAAACATGTAATTTGGAATGCAGCATAACACTTGACTGCACTGTCATCTGTCATTGCGACTTCTGTCATCTGTCAAATGAACTGTCATCTGTCTGTGCTCTCTCAGCGGCTCAAGCTTGTTCATACTGGCGTGAGACACTGTGACGTATGATACGTAGCTTCAGCTGTGCAGAGGATTGTGGGTCAGAATGGTCAGGAAAGCATGTGGGCATGCATACTGCAACCTACAACCGAATCCAATAAGAGATTCTGCTATTTTTGGCATACAGCATTTGACAGACTACACATTAGGGTATACTAAATCGTTTTCCTGACATGATAAATAGTACTGTAGCATGGGTATTGGAATGCACCCTGTATGTTGATACATAATTTGATTTGCAATCTGTAATGCAGTTGGGGCAAGGCTTATGTGACCCTCATGCACCAAGCAAAACACATTCTAGTCCATTAGCTGGCTACCATATAGAGCCCTCATGCATTACTGTAACCACACACACAGATCTGTTTGTTGCAGGCTTCTGCTGGACAAATGGCTTGTGTCTGAGTACAGAACTGTTTGTAAAGTGGCTATGGAGCTGTGTGTATAGCCTTGGCCTTGCATACAGAAAGTTAGTCTCATATTTGAAAGGAAAGATAAAAGTGTTGTAAAAGGGACTGAGGTATCAGCTAGTTGCAATCACAATGACATTGCAATGTCTCTGCCAGCACATTGCTTTGAATATCAACCCTCGACTCAACTTCACAGTTTAACTTCTCATACTTGGTGATCTTGACTTAACAAAAGTCTTGGACAACCTCCTTTGCTTCTTTATGCTCTAATTCTCTTTGTACATCAGCACCAGCTGTAGCCTTCTGGCTGAGTTGCACAATTAAGCGTGGTGCCCTTTAGCCATATCTACATGTTACAGGCATTCACATGTATTTACTATTATCCGGTTGAGCTCTGACAAAAACATGTTCAAGTCCAACCATTTTTCTTTGCAGGCAAATGCAATTTTCCCCATGATGGTAGATGAATGGCAAGGTGAGGTCACCATCATTTTCATCTCTGCCTCGTGTGCCAGCAAATAAATCAGGAAGGTTTTTGGCAATAGAGCAGCAGTTTGCAGCTGGGTTTCCAGCTTTTTGGTAACATTAAGGGATTTTTTTTGCATCTTTTTTTAGCCATTATTGATTGAACAGATGAAACGCTACGAAAGGAAAGCTAAAAGAAACTGATGGAAACACAAGAAATGCTTAGGGACATATACAAACTTTAGGACCTAGCACGTCATGGTTCCCAGCTGCCGAAGAGACGCTACAGCACCCGAAGGATGCCACTTATGATGTACTTGTTGTAAATTGTTGTCATTTAATACTAGGCTGCACCTGTGAGCATTAGCAGTAGCTCTTGTTTATCTTTTACATACACAGAGTACAGCTCTAGAGAAGGTAGAGGTACTTGAGGGATGAGAAGTAGCTCGTTTGATGAAGGCTATCTGGTGTTCATCACGGAAACATCTATACCAAAATACTAATTATACTGAGTAAAACCATTTTCTTGAATTCCCTCTATTTTGTCAAAGTCTGTGTGACTCATCAGTGCATTTGGGGAAAAAAAGCAAATCTTCCTGGAACCAATTTTTGTGGAGTAAAAATGATTTCTGCAGCATTTACATGAATAAATACAATGAAACTAAGCAGAGGGTATATTTAGGGAGAAACGAAGGCTTCTGCTTTTACCAGGGGAAATACTGTAAATTGGATGGAAAGGATTATGTTGAAAATATTAAAATTCTGAGAAAATCCTTGCACTGAAGTAAAATAAATCATAAATTGTTGGGACCCAGTGCAAGCCCAGTTACACATGGTTCCTGACAGCTGAGTGAGCAAAGCTGAGGCTCTGTCAGATACAAAGATACAGGCTGAGCAGCATATATTTGAAAAGCCAGACATATATTTAGAATTTTATGCAG
Source organism: Dascyllus trimaculatus (assembly GCA_024666655.1). Taxonomy (NCBI): domain Eukaryota; kingdom Metazoa; phylum Chordata; class Actinopteri; family Pomacentridae; genus Dascyllus; species Dascyllus trimaculatus. The sequence continues at coordinate 24,075,297 of CM045459.1, read as the reverse complement.
TCAGACTAACTCAGTTGAGTGCAGACAAGAAAGAAAATATCAGCAGAATAACAACAGCAGAGCATAATTCATGAAGAAAGGAATGAAACACTTACAACTTTCTATCTCGAGTGTGCAGTTTTGCTCGTCCAGCGGATACCTTCTGAGGTCCATCATGCAAGCAGCAGTGGTCGTAATCCTGGAAAGACAAAACACAATCACATGTTCAAATCACTGCGCTGTGGATGAAATTTGAGAAAAACAAATGGCCTTTGTCAATAGGACACAGACAACAAAATCCAGCACGATATAGACAAAGATGACTGAGAATGCAAAAGGTAAAGGTAAACCACCACTAGACTGCAGATCAGTCATTTGTGGACAGTTCATTTGTTTTGATTTGTTTCTGGAAAAAATAAATGAAGTAACCTTCATGCAGCTGAGCATTTAATGCTTTTCAAAAATTCTGCTGACCAGTTTTGTCCCAAAGTGACGATGACTAACTAAACAAGACTCCAAATCTTCAAAAACCTCCACAGGTAAATGCTTTGGAAGGGGCTGTGGTGCTGGTGGTGGGAATTCCACTGGGGATTACAGGGCCATAGCTAATCCTTGTGTCCCAGTTTTAGCATTGTTTGGATAATCCTGTGGGTCCACCTGAGATGTGAGTCGCTGCAGGGATCAAACTCTGTGGGACAGCGGTGACAGCAATAGGCCAGAGATAACAGTCAGGGCATTTGTACTCTTGACAACTGCATGTCATATTGTCATGGAATATGTGGGATGAAAGGGAATGTATTACAAGCTGACCGAATCTTGACTTTTCAAGTTGAGATTATTGCTACTACTGATATGAAAAGAAGCAGCATAAGGATTTGGAAAAGTTTACCATTACATTTCAGTTATTAGCCTTATAATTAGCTGCAACAACAAAACTGTCCTATAAACTACATGTAATCACTTAATAATCTTCTCCTATGTTTCAGCTCTCTAGTGTTGCACAGGTTTGAATGTATATCAACACATTCAAACTTATGCTGATATACATGTAAAGTTTGTAAAGCTTTTTCGTGATTTTAGGCACCGTTGTCCATCCCTCCCTCTCTTGATTCGACAGACAGCACTATCCTTTGTTGCCGAGTGTGAAAAGTTGCACGGATAAACAAGAATGAAAGAGCTTGTGGGAGGTTCTTTTATGTTTGCCTACACTTTCCAATTGAAGCTCTTTTCATGTTTTAAGTTCTTAACCCCTGAAGTGTCACTTGAGAGGGAAAACATATACTGTATGAGGCACCGGAACGACTCCACAAGAACACAGAAAAACTAAACGAAACAAAAAAAAGATCAGAGTTATTGTAAGGTGTTGATCTTTTAGCGGATTAAATTATCTCACTTCTGCGTCTCAAGACACCAATGAAGTTTAATGGCTGAGGATGTATTATGTATCGTACACATAAATAGACTTGTCAATGTTCCTCTGAACATTGTGTAAATCAAGGGGGCTGTTTTTATTGGGAAAAGGCCTCTAACACGCTGCCATATGCGCAATATCTCATCCCAACACTGTGCCATATAAAAATGTGTCAAAGTTATCATTCCGTTAACAAGTTTCATCCAAGTAAGTACTTTAAATGACAAATGTAAATCATACTACCCCATGGCTGGCTGAAATGGGACCGAGCTTTCATCTCGAGCACCTGACGTGCCACAAGTCAACACTACCTGCTTCTACGGAGCATGCTGGGAAAAAAAAAGATCAATAAAGGCAGTAGATCTTCATTTCAACTGGGATGGCCTCAAGGGAGATCGTGCAGACAGATAGTAGAGCTCTGAGGTAAAAGACACTGTGGAGCATAAAGGTGACCGCCGATTAAAACATGTCAAGATTTCAGTACAAACAAGCAGGTTACACACTTGGTGTTGGTTTATTTTCATGTTCTTTCCTTATTCATTTCAATCTGTAGGAAAACACTTTGTGATTTTCAGTCTGCGTGAGCTATATTAGACAAATAAGCCAAAACCCAACTTCAAAATACTCTTATTGAACCAAAATGTCAAACTCATTGATGCAAATTACCTCGGCATCAGATGAATTGCTTGAAACCGACCTGCCTTCTTTCTTTTGTATTATTAAGACCTGCTTCAAACGCACAACTCTGATTCTTTTGAAGTGAACCAACATCAGTAGTGCATTTTTTTTTTATAACTCCACTTGAAACCCTGTGATACCTGTTTGGAAAAAGTGAGCCGTATTGTAAAAAATTAACTGCAAATGAAATGTTCTAGTCATAAATGCTTCTATAATAACGGCAGTGGCCAAGCAGCTACGGCCATCTGCTCTATTGCTCCCATCCTATCATTTTTGGTTTATATATGTCAGCATAAAAGCATTTGGCCATCCAGTCACTATCAAAACAAATAGACAGGGATGGATAATAAGGGATAATAACAGCAGCCAGCCATGAGTCAATAGATAAGGTTATGCTGTCCATCAGACTTTGAAGTGAACATAAGGACGAGGCTGTGAGTAATAGGCTGCCATTCTTTCCCTGGCTCAGGTCTTGTGTGAGAACTTGACTCCCACTGAGGGAGTTGCCACAGAGCAGCACAGCATGGTGGGTAATCGTCTAGGCACACCTGACAACATAGATAAATTTGTGCCAGAGGAGAGGCTCATCTTGAGTCCAATCCTGTGTGTTACACAGCAGAGATAATCACCCTCATGTGTCTCTGGACCGCTCTATCTCTCTCTTCTGCTCTCTCCTGTCTTTGCTGTCTCATTCACAAATCTATTACTTGAAACAGACGATACATTTACACTCGCAAAGTACACATTTCCAAAGATTCACGAGACTGCATACTGGATGACAACGCAGAACGCTTTATGTGATGTTATTTGTCAGCAAAGACTTTGAGATGACGATGCCTCAATACCTTCACAAAGCTCCTCTGATCAGTCGGTGGCATCCCATCATCTGTGTCTAAGCACCAAGCTCACCACAGGCAACATATGGTGGACAGGTGGAACCACACCTACCCAATTCTAACCAGTCCTTGGGGTAATTTTGAGGTCAGACATAAATCAAGCAAAAAAAAATCAAGAGAAACAAAACAAAGGGGAACTTGTTTAAACCTGTAATTCACTGTGTGTGTCAGTGTATTCTCAGCTTCAAGGACAGTTGAGTCTACAGTTTTATCTGTGCAGCAAATTGCTAGTTAGCGGCCCTGGTCCTTGTTAGGCTCCTCTTCAAAAGCAGAACTGACCTGAGTTCAGTGATCCACATAGAGAAAATACAGAAAATTCCAAAGATCTATTGGAACTTGTGCCTCATAACCAAGTGTGCTAACACTGAACAACTGCAATCTGAATCTTAGACACATAATTACAGCAGTATCTAGAGCAAGTCTCCAGTAACAAAACTATGTGCTACATTCTTGGCATACAGTCAAATGAGCAGTAAAGTATATGCTTTTTAGGTAAAACTGTGTATCTTCCATTTACACCAATAGACTGTTTGCTTTGTAATAGTTAATGGGGACAGATGACTGAATAATTAAACTGAGGAGATGATAAATTGAAGAATATGGTCCAAGATGGTAAGAAAAACCCCATGCAGAGGGTTCATGTCATTCACTTTTATTCTATTCGTCTCTCACTTCTATTCTATTTCTCTGATTATCTTGAGTTCTGTTACTATTCTGGGTAGGCAGAGCGGCTGGATGAATGCCTTTTTTCTCCATTCCATCTGTATTTAATCAAGCAGTCTCAATGAGATTAGAATCTCTCTTCAGAAAGACCTGAGAGCAAGAAACATTCACAAGAACACAATCAGCAGACAGAAACAACACGAAGCAATAACCAAGGAATTAATAAGAAAGGCTATGAGAGTCATAAAACAACATCACCTAATAAAAAATTAAGATCACCAAGGGGAATCTAAGTATCAAGTTTTTCAACAGGGTAGCCCAATAGATGTATAAAAGCCCCTGAACATTGGACATAAATGCCAGAATTCTGTGGCTACATGTTCTCTGTTCTGTTCTTTTCAGGTAGCAAGAAGTTTGCCTTGTAACATGTCATTAATGTGGTGAAAGTATGTATTTTAGACCCTATCACAAACGTTTCCCTAAACTCAACCATGTAGTTTTGGTGCAGAAACCTAACCAAACAGCAGCTGACAACAAAACTTCAGTCAAACTAACACAAAAGCAAGTGTCTAAATACTAGGTGGAAGTCCTGCCACTTATGCCACCTCTAGCACGCCAACCTCCTTAAGAAGCCCTTTAAAACTAGAAAACTGTAATAAATCAGTTGCACAAGTGGCCCAGACTGCAAACGGATAGTAGTTTTGCACCTGGAATACAAAACAAGTCCTTAAAGTCGATAAAACAAGTCTAGTTTTGGGCCACATATGGCTTTTGTTACATTAAAACAGGGCAAAATCTGTTCTGATTAAAATGTTGAAAATATACAATTTATGACATGTGGTCATTTAAGCTCCTTGAGAGGAAAAATAATTATATAGGCCTACGATAAGGGCTGTAAATCCTGTTTATGTTTTCCTGGCAACCTGCCTTTTGCAGTCAAGCAGTATCTATGCAGTGCAGAAATTCAGTAGTACAAGGCATAACTTCAACAACTTCATGTCCCTACTGACAGCCACAGAGGTTTCAAATTTTGAACATGATCATCAATATATATTTTTTTATTGACAAACACGTAATGTAGGTAAATTCTTTCTCCAAAAATCCTATTATGGGAGGGCAGCAAGGCCAAAGAGAGCACAGGAGGGAAATGATGAAAAGAGAGGAGATGAGAGAATATTTGAGTTCAGAGGGTGTCAGGTGAGGCGGTGAGGGGGGTTATCACAACAAGGCCTTTTAATACCAGTAAATGAGTTCAAAGGGAAGAGTTCTAGCATTAACATGCTGTTTCATATTACACACCTCAGGGATTTCGGCCCCCCAGAGTGTGACGGGAAGGTTGTTTGAGCCTAAGAGGTTTAGATGGATTCTCCTTTTCTTTCTCTCTTGTCCCCTGTCTTTGTCAGCATTTATTTCTCTCTGATGGATTTGCTGCTGGTGATGGGGCTCTGTGGCTTCCAAGTGTTTAACCAAGGAGTAAATTGCCGGTTACTTTCTGGCAACTTTCTGATCTCTGTGTCAAGATGGAGTCAGTGGTGTAGAACTCTGAGCAAGAGCCTCTGGCGGAGTTCTTTTTTTTTGGAAAAGACTCGATAGGAAAGGTAAAGGTTATGCATGTTTGTGTGAGGTAATGCGTGTGCATCCGTGTCTGCCGTGTTGCTGTCACCCTGTGGATGTCTAAGTGCCTGATTGTGTTTGCAGCTGTCTGGCTCTCCATTTAGCCTCACATACTTTCTCACTCGTCCCGTCCGTTAAATGATGCACAACCACATTTCTCACTCAGTCTTAGTGTAGTCCTCGGTTGCTTAGCTACTGCCTGAAAACACTGCCAACCGCACCAACTGAGGCCCATATGTTGCATCACCTGCGGTGACCCTCCATATTTACCAGGCTGTGCTCAAAGATTCTGTTCCTGGATGGATCAAACTTGCGAGGTCAAATCAGGGCCAAGTAGCCTTAAGGAGTTCCAGCAGTCATTGGGATTCAGACCAAGCAAATGTGTTTGGTCACATACTCAGAACAGACATGCTAAATGGTAAGTATCTAAATGCAGCACTCTGCGGAAAGAATATCTTAACACTAAATCCACTTCTGTTTTCTTTTTTCTGTGATCCTAGTCTACAGTGTTGATTGCAACTGCAGTTATTTGACTTGAGAGAGAAAATCAAATGAAGCTAAACTGTAAACCAACAAATAATTCAATGTAAAAAACTACGTAAAGAAGAAGTACATGGTATTCTTCCATGCACAACCCCACCTCCTAGGAATGACCCTAATATACCTTTAATTGTTTTCCCAAACAGATTTAAGTGGCAAAGTCATTGCTTGATGAACATAACCATAAAAAGTCTAATAACTGGATTCACCAAAAGTAAATATTGTACTTTATGATGAGATATTTTGGTGAAAAAATGTTATCAGTGAACATTTATGACTGATAGATGGGAACAGATAGTACAAATTAAAGTAAAAACCAACATAAGGTGTCTTTGTGAGATGCTTCAGTGCTCCTTTGGATTAATTCTCCAAACTTCTGGAACTCTACTGGAGAGATAAATACCATTCTTCCAAAAGATTTTCCCTCATTTGGTGTTTTGATGGTGGTGGTGGAGAGCGCTGTCTAACATGTAAGCTTATGTTGAATAAAGGTGATCACTCTTTGGACTGATTTGCAGAGACCCTTCTCTGCATGCGAACAAATGGAACCAAACCATGTCCACAAATGCCTCCCAGAGGAACCTACAGCCAAGAATTTGTCACCCATGTGTATTTGCAATGTGCAAATTGTGTAAGTTAACAATGTCTCCTGCTAATATTGATCGAAAATGTAATCCGATCACAGCTGCAGTCCCTTCAAAGTGTATTTACTGTTGAATACCTGTTGCACATAAATTACATTAGCTCGGCAAGCAAGGTGAGCTCTGAACCGCTGTCAGTGGATCTGGAAGATTCTGGAGGTCTGAAGTAAATGTTGATGGTTTCCGTGTCAGTTGGTAAAAGTAATATGTCCATAAAAGTAAAATGCATAAAATTTGAGAGAATGAGAGTGGGTGACGTTGGCAGTAGAGTAAGGGTGCTATGACTGTGTGATGGGGTGCCTCTAACTAAAAAGAGGTGGTAAGGGGAATTTTTATCATTTATAATAGTGGTACAGCCATTTTTGTTCTCATAAAGGATCTGAATACTTCCCACCCATCGCATTGCTCGATGAGTTTCATCCAGAGACACACAATGTTCCGTGTGCCAGAGCTGCATTATTTGATATTTAAGATAATGACAGCATTCAGAGCAAACTCATCCCCCATAGCCAGCTGCTTCCCACCCACAGTCTACCATGAAAACATAGAGAGTGGGATACACCAGAAAAACCACTGCTATTGAACATTAGAAAACTGATTTTTTAAATAAGTCAGATATTTGTTTTTATGCTAATTTATCACTTTAATCTGTGTTTCTGCAGTGCAACTGCTGTGTTCCTGTGTGCACCAAGCTTCAATGATAAACACATTAGTGAGTTCAACTATTAATATTCAGGCCTTTCTGGTGGCAAATAAGGCCCATAAAGAACAAAGACAAGACCCCAAGCCCTAATGTGCTTTCTCAGACTTACCTAACCTGCTTCACAAACACAAAGAAGTACTTTTGTTGTTTATCATTTGCTTTTGCACCGTTATTGTATTTCCTCAAGTCAATTTCTGCGTTTTGCTGTTGTTTCCTTGAAAAAGAATGCCCTAAAAAAGGTGAGTTTACTTCAGAAGATCAATATGAGGCTGTTTCAAGTTATGTGTTTGCATGGGAACAGACACAGCATGTGCTAATTAATGTATATTAATCAGCAAAAAAGCTTGCTTGCCTCTAAGCCACCTTAATGAATCTCTGGGAATGAATTGGCAAATTCAGTGCATACGGTAACTCTATGCATGTGTGTGCGTGTACGCGCATGTGTGTGTGCGTGTGTATGTGTGTGTGTGCGTGTGTGAACAACCATCTATTGTTTGCACATTCCCTGTGTGTGACTTTCTCTGTTATCAGCATCTATGAGTGTTGCATCCAATTACATTCCTAATAAACGGCCTCAATAAGAAGACTCTCCTGTTCAACAATGAAGCTCCCTGACAAATACAAGATGCATTTGTAAGGACACATGTTTTTTTTTCTCTTATAATGATCACCTCATAGCTTCAGAGTTTGTCACAATAGGCAATAATCTTGGTTCCCACAATTCTGACAAACTTTTACATTATGTGGGAAGACGATGTTTCACAAATGCAGCTTTGCTTTTGTCTTGCAGGTAATTCACATCATCACAATGCTCACTGACACTTGAGCCGCATTGGTTTTAGAGCGAGTTACTAATTTATTTATTCTTTTTTTTTATATCTGATGTAAACTGGTCTGCTTAGCACCTCCGAATTTCTTCTGGTTGTCTGGCTCTCTCTCAGGGACGTCAGGATTCCTTGAAATCCTTGTGCCTGGCTGATGGTTACCTCGGCATGGTTCCAATACAAACCACCCTATAAAACCTCCAATATGTTGCTTTTACATTCATTGTTCTGCATTTCATTAACAATGCAAATACAGTTCATTAATAAGCCAAAGCCATGCTAGGTGTTTCCCCTTCGAGTTTATATATTCAAAGCTAATTATATCTTGGCTCGAGCTTCATGATTAATTTGCAATTCCCAAAATGTCAAACAATTAAACTTTGTCCCTGAGCTAGGATGCTAAACATACTGTATGTATTAATGCTGCATATTTTTGTTCCTATATGTATCTTTAATATATAGGATTATGGGAATTATCATTGGGATAACCCCTATTATAATTCATATTTAATTTTCTTCCATGCATGGTTTATAATTTGCTTTATACAATGGTCCAACTGTCATCACAGGGATCATTAAAGTTTCATGCAGTCTGGTCTAATTTATTGGCTTAATAAATTAAATAAGTGCATAATTTTTTATTAGGCTTTCAGGAGACCATAATATGCTGTATCCGCATGTGCTGAGTGCACTCATGAGCGCTCACTGGCATGCGCAAGATCCTGTGACCCAATTCAGGATTTGTAAAAATCTGGTCATCCTACTTACATGATATTGAGTGTCGAGGGTGACGGATTTCTTCTCCCAGTTTCAGTCTAATCCCACTTCATCCAGAGCAATATTTGGACTGACTATGTGTCATAAGTTCTGGGAAATATTCGAACCCACATTCCAAGTGATTACGGATATTTTTTTATTTCCATATTGGATTCACTGGATGAGTTGACACTTTGGGTTATCCGGTTGAACTCAGATGAGCTGACACAGGAAAGATTTGTGGTGTTTGAGTTCTATTTCAATGTAATCACACTCAGCTGCTGCCTCTAGCTTTCCTCTGTTTGCTTTTGATGCTCCAGACAAAGAGCACTTTTGCTCTGAATCGAAGGAGAGCAAAGATTGAGCACAATTCATGATAAATAACTGATGGAAGATCTGGTACGAGATGCTGCAGTGATGTCCATTTGACTGACAGTATTCAGTCTGCTGTACATTGTACTCTGTGTAATTTCCAAATGTCCAACCTGGGAGGCCAGAACATCTGAAAAAAAAACTCCCTTGGAAGATGTTGGCAGATTCAGATGTTGGCATTGAAGACTTCCAAAAGCTGCTCTAAAGGTCAAGATTATATGTATAATCTCATTCCCTTTGCACTTGTGAACACTGGAATGATAGGACACTATGTTCAAGTGAAGGCCCTTGCCCCTTGCAAGTATACTGTTCTACTTACACCAATCAGGCACAACATTATGACCACCTGCCTAATATTGTGTTGCCCCCCCTTATGTTGTCAAAAATGCTCTGAACTATTGGGAATTGACAAAAGGACCTCTTGGGGTGTCCTATGGGATCTGGAATCAGGATGTTGGCAGTGGATACCTTGAGTACTCTGGCTTGTGCAGTGGGGCCTCTATCCATCAAACATATTCCACTGCATCTTGTTGATGCTTTAACAGAATGGGGTCTTGGAAGTTTGGAGGTCAAATCAACATCTTGGGCCATTGTCAAGTTCCTCAACATGTTCCTAATTGTTCTATGTTGTTGCCATATGGTGTGGTGCATTTTCCTGTGGGGGTAGTCCAGTGACATTTGGGATTTCCATTTGCATGAGGGAGTGTGCTTGTTGTGGGACAATGTTTATTTGGGTGTCTAAGTCTCATCAACACAGATGGCAAAATCCAAGGTTTTCCAGCAGAACACCACATAGTACCAATATGATCAATGCTATTCACTTCATCTGTCAGTGGTCATAATGTTGTGGCTGATCGGTGTATTTTGTGCTTGTTTGGCAGACAACTTTTGAAATGGTTATAAAGAGGTTATGCAATGCAGCTGAAAAGGTCATTAACTTCAAATTGAAATTTACATTTGAGACGATGCAAGTAGTTTAATTAAACATATTCTGACTGTATTCCATGTGGTAACGCGCACTGATATTTTCCACAAGTTGTTCAGCGCTATTATCTATACTAATTTCATAAAATTTCATACAGTATCTTTTTGTCTTTCTTTTCTATTCTCTTTTTTTGAAAACTCAAGGCCTTTGCACTTGTTCAATAAAAAAGTAAAACCTAACTGACTGTTGATCACCAATCATCACCTTTTGTTGGCATTCAACTGCAACACAATGTATTCGTCTTGTACAATAAGCCTGAGCAAATTATTTAGCAGGGCAGTGGGTGAAAAATGAATATAGACAACACCACTGAAGAAGACGAGAGAACAATAATGGCAGGATTTCTTTCTAATCCTCTTCTTAACACCTCCCTCTCTCATTCATCGCCTTCCTGTCTCTCATCTCTCTATTTAATTTCACTCTCCCACAACAGTGCCAATTCACTGCCATGATGGCCATTAAGATGTTATGAATTTCAATAACTTTTTATAGAGTTTGGGCATCGGAGGCCTATTTGCAAAATGAACTGATGAGACATCAGCGAGGTACGAGAAGTGCGGCATCATCATTTTAACTTTGGGAGGCTGAAACTCAGTGGAACGTGTCAATCAGTTTATATAGTGCAGCGAGAGGTTTTGTTTCCAGCATCTGGAAAACAGCTGGGGTGTGTCACATTAATACATCAAAAATGCAAAATAAAATTCTCTGCTTTGGGGAAATAGTCAGAATATCAAATAAAGTGGCTCCCCCCAAAGGATAGTTACAGAGATCCGACCTGATGTTTTGTAAAAGTTGCACGAAAGAATGAACAAACTTGCTGAATCTTAAAACTGTCACTGTTGGAGAAACGCAACCATCACACTGTAAAAAATTACCACCATATGCTCTTTAACTGGTCTATCAACCATCTGACCATGTCATATTCAAAAAACCAATTAAAATGAGTGATCCCACTTTGAAGTCAATGATAATGTCAATATTTAAAGCATTTTTAACTGCACTGAACTAATGAGAGCAGAAGAAAAATGGTATTTAAGGGAACATATTCACTTTTCTCTTCAGCAAGCAATTGATTTACATAGAGCCTGCAAGCGGAGCAAAGTCAGGGGAATTGAGACTAAACAGTAAACAAACTTGTGCTGGAAACTCTACAGCTTACACGCCAAGGACAGGGAGTGTTTTGTCAGCAGTGGTATCAAAGAGCAAGACTCTCATCAGCAGCTAAACCAACTAAAATGACATTTACAGGGAAGTTTTAATGCAGTTTAATGTGCTGCAAATGACTAGCACACTAGCCGGCAAACTGGAGCGAAGCGCGTCCCTGGTGGATGTCGAGCAAACAGAGGAGTGATTTAATTCAAGTTGAACTTAGACTGGCACCTATTCTGTATGCTTTTATACTTTTGGTAATGAGATAAGTTATGCAGAGACTTTGCAAAAGAGTTGAATTTACTGAAGCTCTTCTTGATGATGTGCACATGTCCTGTAAATGAGGACACAAGTAGGTCACTTCATCAACATTTTAATTTTTGCTCAGGGGCAATATTGCACCTCACATCAGTAGTTTTCCTCATCTGGCTCTAATGAGCTAATTACCGACTTGGTCCAATGCAGCAATCATTGACTCATTGTTACATTAAAGCTGCGAGAAATGTGTTGTTTTTCCTTCTTTCTCTTGGGTTATTTGTGTCTTTTTTAAGAACGGAAAGTATGCTGACAATGGATTAAATGTGAAGTGTTTGACAACATGAAGAGGAAATTAACACAATTTGTGCACCACAGTCTGTCATTATCTGGTATCGCTGTCATGCAGTGTGTTCACGTTAAAAAAGTGTTGCTGTCTTTGGTGTTGTTGTCTAGTCAAAAGAGTTATTTTAAGAGATTAAAATCTCACCTTAGACCATACAACACAGTGCCGTCCGGATGCAGCCGGATCATTCTATTTTTCACTGTGACACCGTGGACAAACGATTTCTTGTCGTTGAGGAAGTAGGTGTCGGGGACCCAGAGCTGGTCAGCCACCCGGTTATCTAAGGTCAGGTTGAGCGGGATCTCAGAATAGGACAGCCGCTTGTCTCGCCAGGCCTGCTGGAAGTACATTGTCAGTGTGTAGTCCTGTAGGTGCACAGAAAGGGGCAAAGGAGGACAGGGAGAGGGGGAGAGAGCACAGGAAACAGAGGATAAGGAGGAAGATGGAGAGGGAGGAAAAGCAGCCGGGAGAGGGGAAAAGAAGAGACAAGCGACGGTTACGCCAAAAAAGCAAGCATTTTTTTACACAGCTGTAATATTTTACCACTGCAAGCTCTCAGATTAGACCAGACTCGGCTTCAATATTGGATGAAGTTCACTTTAAAGCAAATGGAACAGTAGCAGTACAACCTGAAAAACTCTCGGTACTAAGCAGTGGGGAATTCCTTCTGTTCATAGAAACATGAGGTTAAGACAGGCAGTGTAAAAGAGTGTGCATGTGTCAGAAGAGAGGTGGATACAGAGAGACAGATGGCTAGGGTTTAGAGTGTGTGTGTGTGTTTGTCAGTTCGGGTCTGTTAATATACGATAAAGGGGTCTAACATATGTGCAGGGCTTGTTTGGTTGGTTTATCATGCGTGCTTGTGTGTTTTTTGTGAGCATGTGACGCAAGTACATAGACACAGCGAAGAGAGGAAGAGAGGCGGAAGGAGGGGGACCACATGTTCCAGACAAATGAAAATAACCTCCGAGCAATCTCAGAAATCTGTTTTACAAAATATCTTCTATATGCTCTATTTGCTTTGACAGTAGTTGCCATTCTGGGATTAGGAATTGTTTGCGGAGTGGGCTCACTGCGTTGCACTTGCGTAACGTATTCCCTCATTTTCTTGTGTTTGTTCTTCCCAGAACTGGAATAGTAGACCCTCCCCTCACATTACATCAAGTAGGACACACAGCACAGAGCCTTTAAGGGCCTTTATGTAGCATTTAACTCACTCTTTTTTAGCCACATTTTTTCTTTATTTGTTTTAGGCATGAATAGGATGAAGAAATTTGCTTATCAAGTCTTATTGAGGCAAATGTGTGTATATATTTGTCTAAATTTGATCATTAAACGTGCAAAGGTTTCTTCGTTCTATGGAGCAATGCCCTTTGAGTGGTTTTCCGCTTCATTCTTATCGCCTTCATTTAGAGACGCATGTGCAAAGTTGCAAACTCATGAGAATGCAGGCAATGCAATGCAAAGATTTACCGACAATTTCACGCAGATTTTCAACAGTTCATGGGGGCAACCTGCCAAAAAAATGTACCGCTGCAGGCAAAAAGTGTAGAAAAGGAGGACAGTTAACTAACAAACATTAACACAAAGATTAGTAATAAAAGAAAAACCCCATGAAATCTCAGATATAAGTCAGTAGATTGACTGTACACTTAACATTTTAATTCGAAGCATCCAGAGCACTGCCTGTCATTAACTTCACAGTGGGAATAGACACATGAAGATGATTTCTATGATGTCACATGCACACACACAAAACCCCGAAACACATACAGCAGGTTAATAATTCATAAACAAATAGCAGAGGTTTGATAAATTGCAAGAAAATTCCCTGCTGGTAAATCTAGGACACGTTCAAAACAGTCAAGCCAGCAGTCGGGATGTAGTTCACTGAGGTAAGAAGCCTACCAATCATCCATGAAAAACTAAGTTAAATAAACTTGCTGTCTCAGGGAACTTTTTTGTCATGACTGGCACATCCACTTCCTGGCAAAGAGGCTGAACATGCATTTTTGAATATGCCCGTTGGCTACAGATCTGACATCCCACAGCACCTTGGGAACTTGAGGCTTGGATATTGACTGGATGGAGTCAGGGAAATGGGAGCAGCTTTTCTCAGTGAAGTCCTTGTTTGACTTAAATGGGTTTTGTCATGTTGTTGTTGTTTGTACTGTATTTGGCTTGGGGTGCTGACAACCAGGAGTTCGAGAACCGAGTTTTTTTTTCTCCTCCCAAACACATAAATAGTATAGTGGCAAATTCTAGCATTCAACACTGTAATTGGACTTGGAATAGGAAAAAAAATGATTTGAGTAAATCCAGCATCAGACACTGTACGGGAATGTGGAAACTTCCATTTTGACACTCTTTTTTCAGAAGTGAAACAAACACTGGAATGCCATATTAAGGACATGGGAAGGCTTAATATTCTGTTGGAAAACTGCTGAAAAAAAACACAGGACAGAAAAAGCACTCCTATAATGTAGTGTTTTTTTCATAGCAAATAATTGCGGAAGTCTGATCTTTGTTCAGCCTCAGATTTCCACCAGCGGATAGCTGACTGCACGTGCTGCCTTCCCAACTCTTCCATCCCTCGCTGGCGGTTATGTAACGGCTCCACACTCTGCTCTTTCTGGCATGCTGTGCACCGCAGCACGTGTGGCTGAAGAGATGCTTGTTGCCATGCCGTCCTCCTAAACTATCTCCACTGCTGCACTCATCAATACACACCATCAAACAGGAGGGTTTGCTGTGATGTATGAAACATCAGGGGCGCTTCTTGTTAGCATGCACACACACAGACACGCACGATATTTCTTCCTGTCAGGGTGGAAATATGGACAGTGAATGTGTCTCAGACCATGTCTTTTCTAGATACTGCATCAAGAAGCAATACATGCCCTATATTACATTTTAAAAGTGTGTCTGTCTGCTGCATCCGCATCCATGTTCTCTGTGTGTGTTTGTGTTTTTGTTGTGCTTCAGGGATGACAGCTAAACAGGGACATAGGAAGACAATGCAGCAGTGATTTTCACCTGCCGCTGTCAATTGTATAGGTTTTCTCATTGTTCTGAATCCTTGGTATTAGATAACAAAAGTCGTGATCTTGCAGTATTACATCACTTGCAGCCCCGGGCACTCATAACAAGCATCATTTGTGAAAAGCCATCAGCCATTCTGGCATATGCACAATTCTCCTCCTTGATTCAGAAGCACTCTTAAGTAGCTGTGAAAAGTTAGGAGAATAAAAGATTGGCATAGTGGGGAAAGAAGGCTGTTAAGTGACATGGGGCGTAGTTATTAAACTGAGTGAATGTTTCTATTGTCATCCCTGAGAGCCTATTATTGCGGGCCTATCTACTTGAGGAAGTTGCGGTTTGCTTTGTGGGACGGGCCCTGTGGAGGTGCCACTGTGGCTAGTTTGCTGTGAACATAAAGTTCTCCTTAAAGGCAGCTATAGTGTGTGTCTCTCTCTCTCTCTGCCCCTCGGTGGAAGAAGGAAGGTTGTAAATCACCACAGTAACTGCAGCGGGTGTGTGCATGTAAGTGCAAGGGGAGGCTGTCATAACAACGGTCATAATGAGCATCAGTACATAAACTTTGCTGGAGAGAAAAAGGAGAGTGGGAGAGAAATGGAAAAGAGACAGAGAGTGATGCAGGAAGCATTATGTTGAATTTATGAGTGCAGAAAGTGATGTGCTCCCAAGCTGCCAGAGAAAGGACAATACAAAGTGATCATTAAATTCTCACACTCAGAGCTACAACAGGATCCATTATAACTAATATCCAGCTCCACAGCATGCTTCCCACTGTGTTAATATGTTTCCTAATTTTGAAGACTTGTTAAATGTATTTCTTACAGATCTGGTTAAACACAGAGAACATTCAACAGACAATGATTTATGTTCTGTTCTAAAGTCGTTCAGTCCATAATTTACAGAAATGATAATTGCATACATTGGCAAGGATAATGTATGGAACAGTCCTTAAGAAGCAGTTCAAATTTCTCATGTGTCAACACCTCTGAATACTTAACTCTTTTTAGAGTCGTTTTTTGACTATTCCTTTCCAACCTTCCATTTTTTTCTTGATCATTTGTATGCATTTGACCTGCATCTTGTAGAATTTTATTAAAACATAATTAAGGCTTCAAAAAACGGCTTCACATCAGTATAAAGTCCAATTAATATGTCTGCTCAGCACCCTGACACATGGACGGTTGCAGCTATATCATCATCAAAAGCCTGCACGGGTTTTGCACTCCACTGCCAGAGGAGAATCTGGTGCTGTAAGATCATTTTCTATATGGCGTGCTGACTCTGCTCACCTGGCCTGCCGTCGGCAAACACTGCCATACTGAGAGAAGTACTGTCATCACCACTCTGTAGGAGCTTGTAGCTATCTCAGCAAGTGAGATGCAAATGGGGAAGGCTGCAAATTATTTGCCAGTCCATATTGAAATCAATCCTTTGACCTGCTCATCATCTGGAGTCATCTTACCCCAAGCTACGCTCGGGTGACATGTGTCAAGTAGTGGTAATGACCTGGGTTCCTGCCTTCTCAGAAATAAAAGCAGTTTGTGTTGAAAGCAAGCATGCAACTGATCTGAAAGTAGTATTTATAGTAGTAGTATGCAGCCTGTGAAACATAAATAAACAACTTAAGTCCAATGCTTAGTGGAGGCTCCTTTAGGCATCATAACACTATTATGGAGAATTAAACATTGAATTTTTTCAACACAACACAGTGCTGCAAAACAGATATAGGGTATCTCTACTGCACTGTTCAGTAGTACTGGCAAATGTAATCTATGCTCCATTTAGAACAAAATATCCCTACAGTTGTTCTGCTCAAGTTAATCCCAGATCCTTTTCGGCTGTTGACGGATTCTGGCTCAAATAGCTTAATACAGGTTGATAACACCTTAATTTACTTTAGTCAACTTTAAGTTCAGAAAAGTATAGGTTTTTTCTCTTAAAAATATACACTGTATAAGGAAACTGCTGTAAAAGTGACATTTATTCATGAAATATTGCTTTGCTTAAGGTAATAAATCAAACCTAGTAAAATGGGTTCAATGAACAACAGACAAAAGCAGGGTTAGTCAGTGATGAATCCCAGCTTGCCATCCAGTTACTTATAGTGGTGATGATGCATAGAGTTGAGTTATGTTAAGTTTAAATTGAGTGAGTGATCATGTAAAGCATGCAGACTGGCACTCGGTGAATCATCTGATAATGACCAGATCCGTGTGGCACAAATTACTTCAAGATAGCGCACAGCATATCTGTTATTTAACCAAAAATACACTCATCAGGCAAAACATTACAGCCACATGCCTAACATTGTGCAGGTCCTCTCATGCCACCTAACAGCTCTGAATTGTCTGGGCATTGAGATGGGACCTTTCATGGAGTCATGTGGTGTCTGTCACCGGAACAATGGCAGTGGATCCTTTAGGTCCAGTGGGTTGTGGGGTAGAAATTGGGATCTGGTGAGTTTGGAGACTGGGTCAGCACCTTTGGTTCTTTGTCTTGGTCCTTGAACTGTTCCTTAGCAGTTTTTGAAGTGTGACTGGGCGTATTGTTCTGCAGAGGCAGCAACCATGTGGAACTGTGCTTGGTCTGCAACAATGTTTAGGTGGGTGATACATGTCGAGGTAACATATAAACAACCTATGAAGGCTAGGATTCTCCAAGGTTTCTCAGCAGAACCTTGCATTGTGGCGAGGTATTCATTGCTATACACTTCACCTGTCAGTGGTAATGTTGTGGCTAAACTGGGTATAATCTGTGCCAAAGTCCAGCCCACATGCTCTATAGACCAATTCAAGTAAACCTGTAAACATCTGTTGTTGACTAAAAGTTCCCACATATTATATATGTGGGCAGATATTGCAAACAGAAGCACAGAATTATTGAATGTGCTTGGTCAGTCAGTCCTTCAGGCAGGCAAAATGTGCAGAATTTCATATTGGGATTGCATACTGTGGGTGTCACGGTTTGAGCCTAATATGATTTGAACGTTATTGACAAATTAATGCCGAAAGTGTCAGTAAGTAACTAGTCCCGCTTAGCCTGCCTGTTCTGTAGTACATAATGGTCTGGCTGCCCCTCACTATCACTCTGCTATAGGGAAAAACAATGCTCTGGCTTGTTTGTATTTTTTAAACAATCACAATGAGGCAGAGATAAGCATAAAATGTGGCTTTCCCTCAAAATAGTGACAAATGGACTTGTTTTGGTGGAACATTTGTACACAGGAAGTAAAGCATTGTCCTTCAAATGGAAAATTCACTGAGTAAGGTAGCAGGGCTGCCTTACTGCATGATCCAAACTCTCACAGTCTACATTCAGTGAGTCCGACTAGTAAGTAACCATCTCTTATTGTCAAATAAATATCAATTTGCATGTTATGTGCTTTCCAAGACTTGTCCATGCCATAAATTGTGTCTAAATATGTACAATCTATAGCTCCCTCAGCTTGTTTGTCCCTTTTCTTCAGTATTGTAGAAAGATCAAAATCAACTTCATTCTGTGCTTCTTTTCTAAGTAAATTAGCAAAGATCAGTACTCATGAGTTTGTGGACAACAAAAAAAACCTATTGGAAATCGAGAGAAAAAAAGATTCTCCAGCTGCCCACTCTGACCTCGTCAACCCCACTCATCCTCCAAGCCGCCCTGTCCACTAACCCCTCACATCTCAACCCACATCCCTACAACACATGGCTTCACTCGGCACAAACAACTAATATTAGACTTGTTTTGCTGGATTTGTGTTATCAGCCCTCACATAAACCCTTCTTTGTGTACATGTTTATTGTTACATCTTTCTATTTGTCTATGGTAATTGTATTTTTTTTTCCCTTTTTCTAGGAAAATCCTAACAAATTGAACAAGATATGTTCTTCTTCAGTATCTTCCAAAATGACACGGCAGATGTCACAATTAACGTTTGATGAGCTTTTAGACACTAAAATGACGAGGTTAATGTGGCTAAATCTCACATAAAAACATATATTATTTTATAATAACGATGAATCAAACCACTATATCCAATGTGTCAATCCAGCTCTGAACAATTTGAGCTATTTTCACTCTCACAGCATTGTTTTTTGACCATAGCAGGAAGCCTTTTTTCAGAATAAAAGCTCTAAAACTAAAAGACTAAAGAGCCCCTGTCTTTAACACAAAGGTTAGTGAATTTTCACATTCAAATTCAACAAATAAATATTGAAATATCATAACATTGTGAAATAAATAACCACCTAACTTTTGTCCTTACTGGGTTTTGTGATTTTATAATGTCATAAGTCATAATAATGAGTGTGAAGTAGAGGGTAAGTTAAGGAAGAAGAAGAAATTAAACAAACAATGAGAAAAGCTGGAAAAGGGGTTGAGAAAAGTTGAGGAGTGATGAGTTTTGATTGCAGGGGTACAAGGTTAGACAAATGGGAATGAAGGCTGAAGTCTTTGGGGAGAGAGAAAAGAGAATCAGAATGAAGATGACTAAACGGTGAGCAATGGTTATATATCTCTCTCTTCCCACTACCCTTGAAGCCTGTTTTCCATCTGAGAGATGTGGAATGGTGTGGTGAGTTTGCTGGAAGGGATGGGTGGGTGTGGGGGTGTGTGAGAGGATTTTTTTTTATAGGGGGGTAAATGAAAGGCATTGGAAAGCTCAGTGGAGCAGGGATGCAAATTGCTTTTATTCTCACAGCTCTTCACTTCCAGCCTCTGATTCCAGCACCAGCAATGACCTCCCTCTGCAACATTTTCTCCCCTCCTCTTTTATCCCTCTCCTCCGTTCATTTTTCCCGCTTTCATGTTATTATTTTTTTCCCCCATTTCATTTCCCGTTTTCCCTCCACTCCTCACATGAATCTCCATCTGTCTCCCTCTAGCATTCCCTCCTCTCCTCTATTCCCTCTCCATCTTAATCTCACAGGAGCTCCTGTTGCATTTATTTGCATACTTTAAAAAAAAAAGAAAACAGGGCGGTGGGGATACTAGAGGTGAGTGTGTGAACGGCGTAGATCATTACTACTAAGCAGACATACCTGAGGGAAACGTCTAGAGAACATGGCAGGTGGTGGATCAGCTGCTGAGGTGTTGGATGAGTTTTGAATGGCCCCATTGAGGATTGAATTTTGAGCATCTCCTCTTTAGTCTGTTCCCAAAAATGTCATATTTTGCATTCAGGTAAAAAGCCACTTGATCAACCAAGTGCCTGATTAGCAAAAATGATGGACTTATTATTCAAAAAAACCACATGAATCTGAAGAAATTATGATCCTGAAAAAGAGTTTGGTTGTTCTTGTTGATGGAGAACGAGGTATATATTGCTTTAAATTATTTCTATAGAGGACTGACCTTGAGGTGTGGTGTTGAATCCTAAAGCAGCCTGACTATAAAGCCACCGTTGCCTCACTCTCTCCTCTCCTCCTCTCTCTGAAATACGTTTAGAGGGGAGGAAAATGTGATCCCTCCACCACTCGGCCATATGTCCGTACCGCAGTCTATCATCCACCTACTTCAGTTTCTCCGAAAAGCCCTCCAACAACAAGTGGCTTTCAATTTCCTGTCTCACACGGTCCTCGCGCCATCAGCGACAGGGTATGAAGAACCTGGCATAGGGCGCAGCATTTCCAAAGATGCCTAATAATAAACACGTCGATCCCTGCAGAGCTGAGTGACATATATTCCCCAGTCTGTGGAGATTTGTGTATGGGGTCCTTAAGATTCAGCTGTGTATCTGGAACAGCTTGTGCACCGCGTGTAGTAAATCGGCAACAGGAAAGCATACAGGGGCTGCTGCAGGGGTTTCATTTGGCCCGTTTGCTCCAGAATAAATAACGTTGGCATATTTTGAACAGTCGGACTGACAGCTTACACAAAGAATATGATAGCATATCAAAAAAAATGTCTACAACTAAAAGAGAGTGCTTAGCTAAGTTTATTTTTGATCTGTAAAATATTCCATTCGCCACACATTGACATTAACATGTGAGTGATGCTGCTGCTGATGATACATGTGTTTGAGACAACAGCAAAAAGGAGCTGGTCACCCAGAAAGTGACTCAGTGCCTTTCTGTGTGTTGTTAGGGTCTCGAAATTGAATTCCCATGAGGACATTAGTCTGACCGAAGCTCTTAGACTCGGTACACTTTCTATATTTCGCTCCCCTCAAAGCCATTTCCTTAGTTTATGGCATGTCAGAAAGTAGATGACAGATTTCAATAAAGCCCAGACTGTTGTTTGTTTACTTGTACTTTGTCTAACCTCCCTCTCCATCACACGGCTCCTGTCTCTCCGTCTCAGTGTCTCCAGCCTCCATCTTTCTGTATATATCCCCTTTTCCCTCCATACTCTTTCATCATTTACTTTGGCCTGGACATTGCTTTCAAGAGAGCCTGCTGAAGGTGAATCAAATTTAGAGGAACCTTTCTTTTTTTCTCTCTCTTTGTCCCAGAGTTCTCCCAGAGCAGAGCTTCGCAGCTTTGCCAGTTGGCAGTCGTGCAGCTTAACTGACTTCATACAA
Source organism: Dascyllus trimaculatus (assembly GCA_024666655.1). NCBI lineage: Eukaryota > Metazoa > Chordata > Actinopteri > Pomacentridae > Dascyllus > Dascyllus trimaculatus. The sequence continues at coordinate 24,053,944 of CM045459.1, read as the reverse complement.
TTTATTAGAGTCGATTGGAGCATCTGCAGCCCCCTTTTTTGCGTCCCTGGAGGAGAGTGGAGTGGAGTGGAGTGGCAATTCAGAGTAGGGGGGGGGCAGTAACTGGGGTGGGTGGGATGATGGGAAAGGGAAGACAGGGGAGAGCAGGACGCAGATTATTAGGATGCTTTTGAATCCCACTGGAAGACAGGGAGGAAGTTGATGGAGTTTTCAATCTCAGCTGTCATTCATACGAGACGGGAGGTTAGCTCGCCAAAGACACAGAGGAAAATAAAAAAAAGGAATCTGTCTCAGTGCACACCATTTGTCCCACTTACTGCTTCTTCTGCTCGAAGAGATTGTTTGGATGCACACATATTGTATGCGTCTGCGTGTTTGTGTGTGCTCCGCTTTGCCAAATTTCGGCCTTTCTGGTGTCACTGAAGGTCCAGACAACTGTCATTCTCACGTACACAACGCACACACAAACACACTGATCCACTGGAGGAGTCCCATATCTCATACATTATGGAGGTCTGGGGGAACTGAGGAAGGAGCTGATTGTTATTCAAGCAGAGTGCCGAGAAGCACACACCACATGTACACATTGTCAACTGTGAGATAATGCAATATATAGACATCTGTGGATCGATGACACATATAGAGCCCGAGCGAACACGGGAAAAACCCAAACTTATTATCAGCATGCGTCTGAAACACAAATCCGATTTTTGGATGGGTTTGTCTCAGAGGGCATGTCTTTTTCTTTGCTCATGTACAGAGATGTGTGAGTCCAGATTTGATGGCCTGCATACAGCATCTCCTTGAGCAAGGACACCCTTGAAGAAGCAATATCTCCTCACAGTTGGACTGACCTACAAGAAACGCAGGGGTGCTTTAGGGGTGTCAGCTACAGTGTGTGTGTGTGTGTGTGTGTGTGTGTAGCAAAGCCATACAAGGAGAAGACTAGAAACCTGTTATTGTGGAAAGTAATAGAATCCATCTTCACAGCACCACCTACCAAAAACACAAAAACTGATACTGACGTGACGGACATAAAATGATTGGCTACTCGTGGAGTCTTTCTTTAATAGAAGTACACAATGTTTATTCTTTGCTTTTTTAAGTGAACAGAACGGATGGCTTACAAGTATTAAGTTGAATGGCTGTCATTGAAACTGGCTTGAATAAAAACCTCGTCTAGCTATTTTTCAGCTGCCAATGTCTTTAAAGAACTAAGGCAAAGATGCTCTACAGTGAGTGGAAAAAAAGACTATTTTACATAGACCAAAAGTAACTAGAATTAACACGTCATGATTGCATGCTTCTGCTCGCCAGTCAAGCTTCAATTGACAACAATGTCTGTCCAGACTCAAAGACTCTGAAGTGTGTAAGTTCATTGAGAGCAACAACAACATCAACAAAAGTTAAATTCCTTGTATGTTTTCACAAGTTTGGCAAATAAAGCGGACTCCGTTAGAACACAAAGTTGCAGCCATGGCAACACTTCCAATATGGGCGTAGCTTAAAGGAAGCTACAAATTCTAAAACCTGGATGCTTCATGCACGCTGTCAGCACGGAAGAACTAATCACCACAGTTACAAAGCAATCAACCAATTCGGTATCTGACTGAATGTGAATTATGGTCACAATCTCCCTTTCTGTTCCTGAGTTATGGCACTGAGTAATGGCAAGAAAAGTGTGGACGTTTTGATGTCACAGTGAAGCTGACCTTTTGGATTCAGAGCACCATCACTTCATCATCTTGTGAAATTTTATCATTATGGACATATAAATTCTAAAGTTGTGGCCAAAAACATATTTTGTGAGCCAAATTCCACATTCCAATCAGTTCATCCTTGAATCCAAGTGAATGTTTGTGCCAAGTCTGAATCATGAGAATGGAAGAGAACATAACGCATTTGGCCACAGCTATAGTGGAGGCATAAATACTTGATGTAGAGGCCTAAAGAGATCCTGAGTAACTCAAAAAAGTTTCTAATGTCAAATTTAAGCTTCATAAACAGCAAAAAAATACATTTACCCTCCACTCATTTGGTCTCATGTACAGATCGCATTGTAACCCATACCAATCAGCACTTTTTCTTCTAATTCGTTGATATTGACATTTTCAGATGTTGTCTACTATTTCCAAAAATGAAAGCATTTTACATGTTGACCCACTTTGTAAAGTATTTTGAGAGAGACACAGTAATTTAATGTTATATATCAGAGCCAGTCCTGACCTCTCTTGGGCCTGAAGCAAAATTCTGCTAAGGTCCTTTCATACCTGACCTGTGATCCATGTAAACTATAAACCACTGCCACACAGTCACACCTGACACCCCAGCAGTCCCACTATAACTCTCCCTCCTTCAAAACAGTTTGTGCCATCTGTCGGTTTAGGGATAAGTAAATAACAACACTATTTTTAATTTTATCAGCTGACTCCCACAGATTTCCTTGTGTACAGTTTCACATATAAAATACTTTTAGTACTGTGGTTTGGCTTAATATTTGAAGGCTATTATGGACTGAGAGATGTGCATCCATCAAGTGATTATTATTTCCTGATCAACATTTTAAATGTAACATTTAATTCATCAACAATATAAATCCATTTTTTTCTGTCTTGCATGCGTCCTTGACTGTGAGTCTAGAAAACTAGATATTGTCTTGTTTGAAAAACCATCACGTGAGTATATTGTCTGGACTAAACAGACATTGCTGCTGGAAAGCGTGGGTTTCATTGAACGCAGCCCTCAAAAACTATCAATAAAACCCAGCAATTGCTTAAAATGCAACACTGATGAAAGGCAAAGCAGACTGGCTACCAACAGTGGCACAAAGTATGTAAGGCCTTTTGGAATTTTCTGTTTTAATTGGCCATAAAATCTGCTCTGATCTTTACTTAAGTCATACGTATACACAAAGATAGTGTGCTTAAAACTGATAACACACTATTTTTGGTGTTTTTATTAAACATAACCATTAAACATTTACATTCCGGTAGAAAAAGTAAGTAAACCCTTGGATTTTATATTGGGTTGATTCTCCTTTGGTAGCAATAACCTGCAGTAAAACAAGTAGCTGTAGTCCTGCACAATGTTTAGAAAGAATTTTGGACTATTTTTCTGTGCAGAACTACTTCAGCTCAATCACATTCTTAGGATGTCTGGTGTGAACATCTCCCATGAGGTCACTGCACAGCATCCCTATATGGTTATGATCCGGGTCTGACTGGGCTACTCTTAAAGGCAGATTTGTGATGATGATGCGACCAGTATGGACTAAAAAGGTTAGGTTTTTTTTGTGTGTGTGTGTTATCACTTTAAGAACCTAAAATATTTCAAGGAAGATTTATAAACAATTCCAAAGGGTTAACCTACTTTTTCAAGTCACTGTATTGTACAGTAAACAGAACTTATTGCATATATACTTGTAAAATCTACCACCCTCCTGAAGTATAAAAGGTGATAAAAAAGGCCCTTTATTTCTAGTGAGCTCTACCACCATTTACCAGTCAATAAAACACTCAGTACTGCAATACTGTCGACTTGGAGAACACATTTAGAAAACCCTAAGTGCAACAGTGTACTTATGAGAAGGTTCACACAGGGATGGAGACCACATACAATCTCCAGAAGAGGGACAAATGCCAGTATCTGGAAGGAAAGCACTTCAAAACACTTACATGTTCAGCTAACCTCAGATCTCGGTTTTCTTTCCTCTTTCCCTTTAATACTTTCTCACAGCTGACAATATAATGCTGCATAATTTAAAAGGATGGAAATGTCAGGGTTTATCTTTAGCATAAGTGCACATGTATTAGCAGAGCAGATAACAGCAGCACTTGTTCTCTGCATTTTCCCAACTGCACCGATTCCTGGAATCAAAAGAAAGAGGAGAGAACAAAGGAATGTCTTAGCAAGGACCTTGATCAACAAGTTTAGGGTGGAAATGATTTGTCATTTTTCTCATTTTGCTCTGTAAACTAGAAGGGTGCTTGAGAGTGCAGTGCTCCACCAGGGCCGACGCTATATCTCACACTTTTAGAGAAAGTGATCCGGACCCGCATCAAAATTTAATGGCTCCTTTCACTGTACGTGCTCCACCTCACCAACAAGTTTCATGAAATCTGTCTGGGAGGGTTTTTTGTGTGTCCTACCTGACAGACAGGCGAACAAACAAACAGAACTGAAAACATACCTTCGCCTCAACTCCCACCTTGGCGAAGGAAGTTAAACTCCAACTGTAACTTGCAAAAAAATCACCACTGTGAAAATGCTGTTCAATGAAATATGAAACAAGCGATGGCAAAAGCATCACTGCAGCATTATCCCTCTCAACACTATCCCATTATCAGCTTGCAGTGTCATGTTCAGCTGCTGCGAAAACCAATCCACACCCGCCATCTCTCCTGTTTGGCCATTATCAACTTCTTGTATTTTGACAAGCTGTGATAAAGCCGAATCCAGTCCTGTGGTCCATTGACAGCTGGCAGTATGATTTTCCGCACGCTGTGAAATCTCTGTGTTAGCGCCAGGCATGAGCCAAATCACAGTGACCCACAAGACCAATTATTAGGCTGTGATGACGAGACAGAGCGCCACAACCAAGGGAATAAATGTATTCAGCTCGAAACAAACACCCATCATCGATGCATGAAGTACAAAAAGGCATTTATCTTACATAAATCAAACCTGAAGCCCTTTCAAAATGCACCATTTTAGTCTTGTTTGGGCCTTTTACTGCCATTATCAGGCCCTAAAAGTGGAGCCTTTTGAAAAGGTTCCTTTAAAACTGCTGGCCTCATGTAAGTGGTAGTAAAAAGATTACATATGATTTTCAACCTTCATGCTATACGGTTCTATACAGTTGTAGCGTTTAACACTCATCGCTCATTTGTTTTTTCAGACGATACAAGTGTTGTCACTGACAAATGTTTATACTCTGGGTGACTGCCTGCATCTGAAGTAGCAATTTGATTTAGACTGTTAATACAGCATGCCAGAGATTAATATTGGACTATGTAAACAAGTCTCATTGATCAAATCACTATTAAATCACCGCTGTCTTGACAATGGAAACAAAAATGAGCTGAGAATAAATGACAATCGAATAGAGTGCTTCCAGCTGATGAAGAGCAGAGAAACTGTCGACAACTCATCAGTCCTTACTAGACCCTGAATGCAGGCAAAATACAGATTTGAATGTATATGCTATGGACAAATTCAAACGCCATCTAAATTTGTCTCAGTCAAAACTCCAAATCCAAACATACAAACACCACATACACACTTTTGGAATCTGTATCACTTTTTTAGTGTCAGGGTATCTGATGTCCACAGAGGATAAATGTCTGTAAGCCACTTAGGAATTAGCACGAAAAGGTGCTCCTCATTTCACTTTAGGGTCATTCCATCTCAAAACATCACATTTGTGTTTGACTGGGAGTAAAATTGGTCTTCAAGACCAATTTTAAAAGCTGAACTCTGTGCAGAAAGTTGAAGTGGGAGTACATGTATATTTATTGTATCTGCTTAAGAGTTTACTTTCAAGCATCTCTCCCAGTATGTATAATAGGTAACAGTTCACCCTGGTACTCCAGCCTACAAAGTAGGGTCAAAAAATGTAAAAAAAATAAGCCTGTTAAAAAACCTGTTTTCTCAGTTATAGTTGGAGAAACATTTTTGAACCACTAGAACTCAGTTCTACTTGGATTTGGATATTTTTGCGTTTGTGGTACAGCTTATCACACCTGCTTAATCAGTTATGAAAGTTCAGCCCACAAATCTGTTTTTTTAATTTTTGTGATGATGTATTTCAAAATAAAAGTATTCCATTTGCAGTTGCACGTGTGTCAGAAAATATCACTAGCTGACGACTGCATTGTCATTTTTTGATAATGTGTGCTAAAAGATGGGACTTTTCATGGCTTCATTTTTTTCATATTTCAACTCACCAACAATCAGAGTCTATTTGATCTATTTCTTCAATATTGCAGATTATAAATCAATGACAAAATGAGAAATAACATTGAACTTTTCAGGTATTTATTAGTAATAGTTCTTGAGATTTTGTCGTTCAAATGGCCTTAAATTTCAGAAGAAATCTGCCAAAAATGTTTTTTTTTAAAAGTATCTAGAGAAAGTGTTTGACGTCAACCTAAAATTTCACCAAAAATATATTATAAATATAAATAAAATGAAGTTTCAAGCAAATCAGAGATGGTTTATTACTGTGGTTTTCTATTTGAAGTAATCCAGGTGATTTTTGTCTGCAAACAGAGATGGCTCACACCCATTGTTGAATGTGGGCCCTGTAAGTCATTCTGGTACATTTCCCTGTCAATATTGTTCCCTTTTACTATAATGTGAACTTTATAACAATTACAGTTTCATCTGGGCCTCCCTCTATATCCATCTGCAGATTTTAAACAAAAATCACACAGCATGCTCCAGTATTAGTAGCTCTGTCTGGCAGCTCCTATTATATGGATCTTGAGGCTCTACATCTTGTTGTTTGACAACAGACACTAAACTAAAGAGCTGAATGTGCTCTCACACACCCATCATATTGACCTCTGTTAGGTCACCGTGGGTGGATGAGCCAAAATGAAGCAATCTCCCTCTGCTCACACTTTATGGGTTAACATACTGAGTGTGTCAGTCTGAACATGTTACCTTGATTAACAATCTAAAAATAGGCTCCACACGGTGATGAGTGTTATCCCCTGTACACAACGCTGAGCAGGGATGCTTACATACTCATACTCCGGTTGAAAAGCAACAAAGTCGACCCAGTTTCACAACTCATGTTCTTTCTATTAAACAACATTCATGAGTGGCCTTGTTTTGGTAAACCAGAATGAGTTAACTACAGCTGTCATGTGTGTCTTTTTTGTTTTGCTTCTTCAATGACACACGCCCACCTACAATGACATAACAACATAATGCACAGCTCTCATCCTTGGAGATGTGTGTGCGCAGCAAACTTTATAAATAACGTGGCACTTTTAAGACTTTAATAAGCACCGGGCCTGCGACCATGTCAGCAAATGAATAAAAAAATACTCCAGTCAACACTTGTCAGAGGCAAGTAACTGTCAGTGAACTTTTCACACTGGTAAACATTGGAAATCATGTTGTTTCCTGAATCTTTAATTTAAGGCATTCAGTAAATTTGAGCACTCTAGGCTCAGACATTTACTTGTTTGCTGTCATTCCTCACATCAGGGTCAAAGTTATATGCAGTCACAATACTCCTGACAAATCTACATGAGTGTCTAAGTCTTCTAAAGAATGAAATTGCAGAGGAGATGGAGTCCACACCAATGTGAACTCCATCTCTTTTGCAGAACACAAAGAATTATGGTGCAATTGCACTTTCAAATTATTTAAATTGTCTGAAACCACAAGGCTTTCTTTCATTTGTACGCTGCCCATGTAGGTTTATTTACAATTAGAGGTGAAAATAATGAGTCACTTTACTGATTCACACTGTTTTGTTATCCGTTTAAAGTTTTGCATTTTCTCGTTGTTTTGTTCACACTCTTTTTCCACTTGAGGCAAGGCTGTTTGAATGCCATTCTTTATGTATTTCAGTAGGAGAAAGCATCACGGATGTTCTTCGGCTCCGTAGTATGTTCTGTTGCTGGTGCAAAATTGTTTCTCTCAGGCCAGCAGAAGAACTGACCTTTACCAAAGCAGTATTTATTTGACAATATGGACAGCGACTACATATCTGCAACAGAGTTATCGAACTATGATTGGGTCTGTCTTTCACTGTAAGCTTTTAAGTCATTTTTCAATCACCAGTGAGGGGAGCTCCGGTGCCATAAGCTACCGATTCAATCAGCGACACTGATTCAGTCGAGTCCGCTCAGCTTGAGGATTCAGTGTTCCTTACATGTACCGAACACCACCTATCCCCGGTCGTATTTAGGGGCTCAAACAAACGTCACATGCAGTCACAGGAACGTATGTTGATGGGACAGAAATAACCTGTCATCCTGTCAACTGTGAACACTGGACCATTTATTTACCCCCAACAGCCAATGTGCTTTACCATCTGTGCAGGAATTAGCTGTGAGCAAGTGAGCGATGGGCATATCAACTGAGTCACTGGGAGTGTGCATGTGTGTGTGTGTGTGTGTGTGTGTGTTTTTCAGCTAAACCTTTGAGTGAACTTAGAACTAACTCAAAACTTGAATTCTCTGTACACCTATGAAGCAGATTCATAGAGAGATGAATGCAAAAATTCTCATTTACAGTTGCAGAAACATCTTCGAGCCACACAGATGCAAGCAGCACCCTGGGCACCCATCCAAAATCTGAGTCTAATTGTGTCTTGCCATTGACTTTGTGTGCAATCACACCGCATCTGAAATTCAATGATAATTGTGTCTCCTTAGCTTGAAACACATTTTGGAATTGTTTCCTTAAAGAAGACAGGAGATTTTACTGTCACTTCTAAGGTAAGTCTATGAAAAGTTAAAAGAAATAAATGTTGTTTTCACCACAACACCCAGAAACAAAGCTTGAACAGGTGAGTGCAAGCAGCAACACACAAACAAACAGAGCAGTGGGGCCAGTGAGCTGAGAGATGCCTCCTGAAATGGTGGGCTCGCCGATTAACCCACTTCGATTTGTAACTCTGTCTAATCCCCCCTGCAGCAGGGCTCCAGCCTTGTGTCATTATCAAACAGGCAGAGAACACAAGAAAAATGAGAGAGAGACCCTGAACAGAGAGAGAGAGAGAGAGAGAGAACCAGAGGGACAAGCGAACGGAACAGATAGAGAGACAGACGACAGGTGTGGGAATCATTACCCTGCAATAAGCGAATAGCTCAATGGCAATATGCTGTTAATTCCCCATGCTCTGCCCACCAACAAGACAGCAAGATGCTGTTAGACCTACTGCTGCAGGGAACGGGGCTGTTGTCTGAACATGCAGTCCATCATTCACTGTCACAAGCAGCAGTGAATCAGATGCCTAACTAGTGAGCTTGTTTAACCTGGGGGAATTGATTACACGCTTTCCTTCCCCTGACATTTAGAGCCGTGGTACTAATTGTACAATAAGCAGTGTCTGTAACATTAATAACGATCTAAGCAGTACATCTTTACGATGACGGGTGTATGTTAGTCAAGTCGACAGCACCACATGCTGCACGCTGTGCTTAAAGTACAAACCCAACAGAACTGTATGCAACACATAAAAAAGCGGTAATGGCGGTCAAACACTTGAAGAATTTCTCCACGCACAACAAAGCGTAGCTGCGGGGTTCTTAGCAGGGCTTAATGGAATCAAGTTTAAAAGTTTTAGAGAGCTTGTTTTGCAAAAGAGATCTGAGAAAGAGCTTTTTCCTACAGAACCAAGGGGCGAGCACACGCCCACATCATAGCAGAATTTTCATTTATATAATTGTTTTTCCCCACATTAGCCTTTCTGCGTTGTGCCTATGCAATTCGTTTAACAGGAAAAGAACCCACATGAGTGCTAAATTAAGCCACAATAGCAGCTCTGTGAGGCTATACTTAGGCAAAGCAGTGCTTTAAAGCTAGAGTGCGGGGTTTTTACATATAAATGAACATCCGCTACATTGAAGCCCTTATAAAACGCAATACTGATTAAGCTTATCAACACCACGTATTTCACAGTAAACCATTTTAGACCTGCTTTCTGTGGCGACATTCCCACAGGTAGTGATTCAATTTATGTGAACCAGCAGTGATTGGTTTTTCCAGAGCTGAAGAGAGGAGCAAGTGTAGTGACGGAGATGGAGCAGACTACAATAACTAGGAGTGGGGTGGATCCAATGGTGGGAAGGAAGATGTCTAAGAAAGGTTTCTGAAGCTCCAGATAAAAAAGAAACTCGCCATTCAGAGGAAGGAATAAAGTCTAATAAAGAATCAGAAGCATGTGTCAACAGTGTTTGTGTAATTACTCACACTGCCTGAAGGGGGAGACAAAAGTTCCGCACTTTGGGTTTAAGTGAAATAATGAATAACAATAACATTCTAGCAGGTGTTGTTTACCATGTTTGCCATCCTAGCTTAGCATGTTAGCACACTAATATCTGCTAATTAACAGTAAATACCAATAATAGCAGAGGCTGACCACCACAAACCACATTGCACAGAGTGAAATTTTAAACTATTGATGGCGAAAAATAAGAGGATCACAGTTTGTTATTGGAATTCATCCTGTTGGGATTATGTGTAGCTGTGACATATTTAATGACAATCCATGCCACAACTGTTCAGATTTTTGCTCAGAGCCGAAAATTTCGACTTGCAGGTGGCACTTGAGGAGAGAAACAAAGTCATAGGAAAACCAAAGTCAGTGGGATTTGCCATCTGGAAACCCTGAATGTCTGTATCACAGTCCATCTGGCACATGTAAATACACTGTACTCCACTATAGTACTATTTCTGACCTGCTCATGGTGCTTCTATATGGAAAATGTCAAAGGGTCACCAAAAAGACAAAAAAAAAAAAGTCAGTGAGAGAAAACACAGGAAGCAAAGCAAATAGCTAATACTTTCCTGAGAAATAAAAAAATAAAACAAAGGTTGCGTTCCGAGACTGTGAACTTTGCTGAAACATGGAGGAAAAGCACATTTAATTTCACAGAGTAAAAAGCCAAGGGTGGGAAGAAACCATCTGTAAAGACTGCTGATGAGATTTAAAGAGATACCTGCAGTCGAGGGCTGAAATAATGGCGGCCTAACGCTGTACTCACCATTCACCCAGACATCTTTGTACACACAGCTTATGAGATTTTGACTGCACAAAAACCTGTGGTAATCTTGTCATAGCGACAGCTGCTCCGTCTACCTCTCCTCCCTCCTCTGCCTCTACTTCGTCTCACTGTTCCCTCTATATGAATGCTACGTCTCTTCCAGTGGTGCTATTCCTCACCTGCCCACCAGCCATTGCTCTTGAGTTTTCCTTTTCCTGCGAGACACCTGCTCACCCAGTTCCACTTCACCGACAAGTAACTCCATTAAACACAAAGACAGAGCGAGCATCGTAAGCCTCTGTCAGGTTGCCCATGTTGTCTTGTTGCCTTATTACCACAGCCTTCATTCTGCTCTCGCGGTCTGTACCTGTTTATATGACCATCTGCCTGCCTTTTTATTTACTGCCTGTCGCTCACAGCCTTTTGGATTTGTTTGCCATATCTGATTGACTTTGTTTCCAACTGTCAGTCTGCCTGTTTACCGAGTAAATACTTACTCTGCAGGGTTTGGAGCTCCAATTTTTGCAATCCAGTGCTGGAATTCTTCATAATTGTTGCTTTATATCTGTGCCACAGTGATTATTTTGCATTAAAAACTGTATGAATGCAAATACAGCATTATTATTTCAGAGGTATATGCCAATGTTTGCCCTTTGTCGGGAACTGAAACAGAAGTGTAATTATTTGTTTTTTCTTATTGTCAACAAAGTACAGGACAAAACTGAAACCGGCGCTGCCTTGTTAGTATTTTCTAACTTTCCCATCCTGCTTTTCCCACCTTGTCTGACCTCCCTGTCTGTAAGCTCCAGCCTATTTACTCCAAAATCCTTCTCATAAAAAGAGGTGCAGCTACAGTATATAGATTAGTCAACAAAAGAGCTCATTGTTTCCCAGTCAACATTTTCAATAATGTCCAAAAACATCTGAACACTGTAGATGTTTTTTTTAGTAAATTTAACCCAAACAAGAGTAAACACTACATTTGTCTGGGATTAATTTCAATCACGGATTAATTAGAATATGGGGCCCTGCTGTAGTTGGTATTTACAGAATCAGCACAGTGTATAGAGGATCAACTCAAACCTGTAGTTACTGTTATGAAGGAACATATCACCTGAAGTATCTCATTCATCCATCAACAACAATGGAGAAGATTTGATTGACTAAAGCTTCCTATGTTACGTCTCAAGGCTATGAACTCTATGACAACACTGCAGACAGGCAGCATTCAGCGTGAGACCTGTCTGGTGCTGCTTTGACAGTCACACTGAATAAAATCAGTCTGACTCACAGGCTGAAACATCATTCTTTGCAAAGCTCTCTGCATTATTCTGGGACGTCATTCTTGCACATTAACATTTTTAAAATACAGAACTCCCATTGATGAAGTTGCTAAAAGGCTCTGAAGTACACACAGCAAAATGTCAAGTGACTGTTGTTACCTGAGCTCATCAGCGTTTCAGTTGTGCATATGAAGTGTAATGCACAGTTCCCATCAGAGAAGAACATGCTAAATTTGGTGTTGATTTTGCATGTATATATACCCAGGTTTTATACTACTCAAAGGGGATAGAAACAGCTGTTTTGTGAACCCTTTTTTCTGTCATCCAGGTCCCCACAGCAACACAGTCACCACATTCATCATCATTTACATTAACTTAATTGGCCCTGCCAATAAACAAGCACCTACCCATATGCCATGTGTTGTCACTGGTGACATATAAATCCTCTTTTCAGTATACAAACAACCCACTTAATGCCTGTCCCTTTACTACATTCAAGTGGCTGATGAGTGCAATGTAAATGGGATACAAAAACTCTATAGGGATGCATAAGTATCTAAATCCACCAGCATCAATAATGCAAGTTGGAGAATGGTTTGTTTCACATAATTCACCCCTTCCAACATCCCCTGTGACTTTCCTGTGCACATGGTTTCTCTATTTTCTGTATTTATATGTAATATATGGGCTCTTCATGTTCTTCTCTTTTCATGTCGCAGGCTGTTGCCAAACTCTCCAAAGGAATCCAGGTGGAAAAGAAATTCTTACAAAACAAAAAATGATAGAGTTAAGCACGCTGAGAGATTTGGTCACCCAAGAGTCGCCATGTATAAAAGCCTATAGCAATAAAGGACTAAAATAGGCCGTAAAAATAAGTATTCTCCATAAATACCAATGTATGAGTGAACAGAAGCCAACATGACCGAGATATTTGGCGTCAGGCAGATTTTTATCTAACTGACCTCCAGATCAGCCAGCTAGAAATGCTGCTGTAGTAAAGATATAAAGGGAGAGAACTGAAAGCATTTACACATCACAAAAATGGAAAACTGCTATATAAAAGTGCAAAAAGTATGCTTCCATTCTTATACAGAGGCCAATCCATGCTGTTTTGTGATCCTAACTTGATTATTTTCAAGACATTCAGAGAGGGTTGAAGAATTTTAAGAATACTGAGACTTTTCTAAAATACCAGAAAGGACTTACTATGAAAAACAAATCATTGTGGCTGGCTACAAGGCATAAAACTCCCTTTCACACCAGATCATGTGCAAATTAAGAGTGAGGTGAAGCAGCACTGCACAAAAAGAAAAAAAACTACATAGTGTGTCTTTAGTTAGGCTGCAAATATCTACAGTAATAAATATGTTTCTGATAAGAATTGATCAAATGGCTAATCTGAAAGGGATCACTGATAATGATGAACTCTCTCTGAGCTCTTTCAGGCTTTTTAGTATCTTTAATTTCATTATTTTAGTTTGACGTCTTTACTGTTTCATTTTTAATTCAGTGTCACTGCTCCCAGCCACCCAGTTTCATCTATAGCAAACCGCTGCTTTTACAAAAAAAAATAAAAAATATGCTCTGAAAAACCCACTACCTCGGTTAAATTTGTCTCTGCTCAGTCTGTTACATAATTCAAACAACAACTTTCCTGGAGGCTCCGTTAACATACCAGTTTGTGAAGAAACACGACTGGAGACTCGTGGGGGATTAGGATTTGTGAATGTGTGCAGACTCATGAGAGACACACAGATGGAGTGTACATCCTTCTCTAGAGATACCCTAAGTGTACAAGTATGTCCATGTCTGCCCTATATGCTGGCTGGCTTAATATAGACGGAGGATAAGGAGGGGACACTTTCGCTACAAGAGGCACTCCGAAGGACTTTGAGCGACTAAAACTTTTCACGCAGTCATTTCGCGTAAACCCCTTACCTCCAAGTTAAGAATCTGATTAGTATGATTCTCACTGTTGCACAACAAGAAAACAGCATTCTTGTTTCAGTTTGGAGCTTTTTCCTAACAAATACATCACATTAATAATTCACACTGTACTTGTCTAATAAATCCTTTATCACCCAAGAATACATCTTGGGACTGAGGTCAATCCCCATTTGCTCATTAGCTTGTTTTAAACATAGAGCAGATATCACTGAAATGGTCTGACAGTTCATTTTACAGTGGGCCAAGTTGGAGTACCTTTTATAAATTCACACGTTTTAATTGAGATTAGCACATTTCTTTTTATTTATTTCCCCCCACAATTGGAAGGTGCTCCAGTCTGTGAATCTTCACACGTTGCCTCCACCGCTCTCATTAGTTACTATGCAACCATCATGGAGCAGGAGCATGGAGATAATTTGAGTTCTGACAAAGACTGCTGTGATCAAACCCTGTGTAATTTTGGTGAAACCTGCCCAGACAAAAAAAAAGACACTGGAGGGACTCTTTTCATTCAAGAAAGCAGATTAAGTAGCATTCATTATCTTCAAAGATTATTTATGGCATCAACTTATGAGGATCATTAACACAATTGTGATCTGATTAACATGATGTTTTCCTCCTCACTGACATTATATACTGGGTGTTAAATGTTTGAACCCAAAGCCATGGAAGCATATTTAAAATAATATTGACTTGAGTCAGCTTATTGGCTGAGGTCAACTACTCATCAATTTACCATTCTGCCCACGTCAGCAATATTGAAGGTGCCTGAGAAATAGATGTAGACACAACAGATGCAGACTTAATATCATTTTAAAGCTCTTAGGTCCGGATGAGCTATTATGCAATACCACATAAGTGCTTCCACAATCTTTCTTCCCTTTTATTATCATATGGCAAGCAATAATCTCTTGCCTTTCAGCCAACATCCATTATGATGTATCACATCTGTATAATATATAGCATAGGCCTAGTTTTCATTGCGATCTTTATGCTTTTACAGCAGACATGCTGAGAGGTGGAAATAGCAGGGTACTAAAATGGGGGGCTCTGAAATTCACAGTCCTTCTCAACAATCAATAAGCTCTTCTTGACCTTTATGTGCATCAATAATGGTATTTCTGCCTTTTGGAGGAGGATAAGAACTTTAGTTCATCCTCAGACAGGAGTATTTCTCCCCCGTGAAAACTGCTGGCTTAGGATTCAAGTGCTCAGGAGCTCAACCAAAAGCAAATATTGAGACTTAAATGGCAGTGAGGAAAGTGAACGGAAGAGAATTGCTGGGAGAAATGAAAAAGAAAGAAATCTACCAGTGTCTCTACATGCTTACATAATTCCATTCTTCCTTCGACCGGTGCCTGAATTAAGGCTTGCAAAGCCACTTGCCTTGGGTTGAATGTCTAGCATGACATTGGTATTCAGTGTGTGCAGCCCTCTCTGTATGTCCACCTCTGAGTCATGCAGAATGAACCCTTGGCAGCACTAGGTACATGACCTTCCCTCCAACACCAGCACCGCTGCTGGCTCTCCACATGGTAACTTGTTAATGTCAGAGCTCTCGCTCTCCTATCTATATCCGTCTCTCCCTCTCTGTCTCTTCATGTCACATACTCAGAGGTGAAAATTTTGACCCACAGGTCTTACACAATCATATCCTATCCCATTTGACCCTTGCAGGCTTGAGACGGTGGCTCCAACACCCAGGAACAAGTGACCTTTGATGGGTACGTAATAAACACCAGCCACATCCTCCTTATTCCATGTCAAGCTTCAGGCCTAAATGTAAATGTAGTTTTCTGCGTGGCATCTGACTCTGTAGAGCTATAGGTGCGCAGATTTAACATCAAAACACTCCATCAGTCATCACTTGCTACCATTCTCTGGAGATGTGTCTCGCAGAGGCTAGTCTCTAACTCTGAATTTAAGAAAACCTGAGGTATGCTTTCAAAAGGTTAGGTAGGGTTTCGACGTGGGTGAATCCAGGCTGTGCATTTGGACATCAAAACTGCTTATGTGACAAATACCAGAGAGGACTTCACGTCCTCTGGGCCACTCACGCTTGAAGGCTTGCATACTTAGTTTAGTGACTCATCTAAAGTGAGCTAGAGGCCTATGTTTTTTTCTAAATGGCTTTCTGCTCTGTGACATTGGTAACAAAGTGCTAAAACAGATGGTTTACGACAAACCTCTTTGCAGTTCTCTACTTTAATGGCCCCTCTGGAAAAATCAAACATATACGCGACGTCATCACCTGCCTGTCTCTGTTTCTAATGCGAGGCCTCCGACGGAAAGCAATGATGAGGAATATAAGATTATATTGTTAATACATACCAAAGCACGGATCTCCTGCTCTGCCATAATGACAAATATGGCACTGTTTGAGACATCCCTCTGTGACATCTCTCCATTATCCTCAACCCTGTGCCTTATCTATTCACTAAAAGAAAGTACACAGGGTGGTTCTATCCCCATACGAAAAAAATAAGTGGCAGGCAGAGAGCCAGATGGGGTAGAGGAAATGGAAGAGAGGAAAGTGCTTCTACACCAGCTGCTATCCTGAAAAGTGGTTACATTTATAGGAAGGAGAGGAGATCAAAGATGTTGAGACCATTACACACACATGTGGCCTCTTCTTTTCATGAGACTCCAGCGGGTCAGGTGGTAATGACTCCCCTTTCACATTAGAGGGTGTTTAGTAGGCCAAACCTAACAAAGGACTGGGATGATCAAAGAGGCTGTGTGGCACTGGCTTTTTTGTGTTTGAATGGAGAGTGGGATTTTATTTTGTTTGACCATGTGTGTGGGTGTGTGTGAATATAAACCCCAGCCCTGATGTACTTTCTAGATGAGAGTAATGATGCTAGGAGATACTCTCCTTTTTTGGCAAAGAAAGGAGGAAAGTAGCGGCAAAAACAAGCTTTGAAGAATCCTTTATACTGCTGTGTATCATGTATTTCCAACAACATGTAATCTAAATGATGCTCTCTCATGGGTTCCTCTTTCACTTTGCTCCATACTACTTATATACCCTAAAAATCAACAATAACACAGTTAAATGCTCACCGCCTTCCTGCTCTTGCTGAGAAAAACTGTGGATAAAATAGATCTTATTCTTGAGATGACCTGAATGAAGATAGATGTAAAACCTTTCATAATGCTTGTATTTAATTCCTAGGAATACATCCCAAGGCCACATATACAATACACAAACTGCACACAACCTCTTGCACTGCTTGCTCAGGGCCAATACTTGGGTAATTAAGAATCCAAGGCCACTGTGAAGGGATCTGTAGGCTCACATTGTGTCTACATGTGCTCGTGTGTGCGCATTGTGTACGTCTATTGTGTAAACCCATGCAAACAGACTCAAAATCATCTGTTTTCACATCTTCATCTTAACACATCAATGGAGTCTCCAGGAGCACACAGATAACAACATGAGCAACAGCCTTTAGGTGCCTCTGCCAAAAATATTCCAGTGTGTAATCATTCCCTGACATCAAAACATGACTCATATCACAGCTAGTAAAAGCAACAAAAACAAAAAAAAATACTAACTGCAGGAGCAGGACACATCTGTGCAAATTATGTTAAAGTTGTGAATGGAAATCTGCCAACTCCCACATTGGAGGTCAACAACAGAAAGGGATGACGTCCAGCAAAGAATAAATAAAAATATGACAATGGCCCTATCAAAAGCTCGTGCATATTACCATAAATATCAATTTTTGCTCACCTTGTCAACTGCATCGCACGTGTCAAGAGTGACCTTCCTGGATGATAAAATGCAGCCTTGTGTTTTCTCTGTAAACCGACGTGCAGTTCTGGCATCTCATCACTAGGAGGTGCACTTGTATGAAACTTAATCTCCCCTCCTCACATCCGCACAGCTCTCATGGCTCCTCCACTGTCACTGTCTCCAGCTACAAACCAGCTTTGACACAACAGTCTAAAACACTCCTCATGAAGCAACACGAGGAAACTTGAAATCCTGACAGGATTGGTGATTATACTACAAGTTTGACTATATGAGGCATTTGACTGATGAGCATGTTGAACTTTTTCTTTAAATTTCATCTCCCCCCCCTCCCAAAACCATTGATTTTGTGAAGTCAGTGATGCTTGTCTGCTCAGCAAATGGAGCAGCTTATAAAGCCAAAAAACAAATCATCCATCTGTGTCAGTCAGTTTCAAAGCCCCCCCCCCACCTCCCCCTCCCCCCACAAGAGAGGTGGAATTCATGCACATCAACGCTGACACACAACGACCACTGCTTTTGAAGTCTCAAACCCCCCCCACAAGTCGATGGAAGTGATCGGGAGGAAGACTCCACAGCCGTGCGTAAAGAGAGGGGGGTTTCCCCGGTGGTTTTGGAAGGGTATTCCCCCTTTTAGGTCCGTGCGTAACAGCAGTGATCAGTACAGAATGGTCTGAGTAGAAGAGGTGATAATGGCCCACTTACCATATTGACTTCTGAGACCATGTCTATGCTGGCTATGTCTATATTCATCCCCACTCCAACCGGTGCACCTGGGACAGATCAAAACAACGGTAAGCAAGAGAAAAAGAAGTGGACGTTACAGTGCAAGTCATCCACATCATTGTACAGCAGGCACTTCATCAAAAAAGAGAAAAGATTGCGTGATGGCCACACAGATTAACACTTGTGAATGTAGCTGTTGTCAGCCGGATGATAGTTTACAGTGTTCATTTCGGCTGGGATTAGATGCGCTGACCTGCCGTGACAGTGTTGGTATTCCCCCCTCTCCTAAAAGTTGTTGACATGGAATCACACAGCCCGGACGCACTCAGACACCCCAACTGGAACATGCACACAAGGAATAACATCTATTTGTGTATAAAATTCCAGCAGACGTGCACTTGGAGATGCCAAACCCCTTCCTTAATGATTTCCCATTCAAATAAGCGAGCTGGTGTGATTTCGTGCGCATTCATCCACATCACTCATGTTTTTGTGTGTGTATTTTTCCTCACACGTTTACTCCCACCGTGTGTTAGAGAAAATGCCAGTGACTGTGGCACCTGCAGAAAAGCCGACAAGTCTCCTTTACTTTACTGCACTTGAGAGATCGGCGATTGTTCTGTACTAATTCAAACACTGCTCTAACAAACAGGCTGACAAGGCGGAAACTCGAACAGAGTTGGTGAGAAAACGAGTTGATTTACCTCCGAAATCTGGCCTCAATCGTATATCATAACCTTTCAAGAGTCTATCCACCGTTTCTTTCACCAAAGACATATTGCTTGGGTCATTGACACTGGCACTAAGGGAGGAAAAAGAGACAGACAACAGCAGATTTACATTCGAGATATTCTTGTGGAGCATAAGTGTTTCCCCATTCCGCCTGTAACACAGTCACACTAAGTAAAAAATGAGTGGAGCATCCTCCGACCCCTTCCACTTACCTTTGGGCGCACACCACAGCCACTATGATGGGGAGCAACCAGACGCAAAAACACCTCATTCTTCTTATTCGGAACACTGCCATACTTAAATCATGAGTTTTTTTCTTCCTTTTTTTAGTGAAGGCAGACGAGGTCCAACTTATTCTTGCCTGTGCAGTAATTCCAATGCCGGGCGCATGCGTATTCCCGACCACAACATCAAGAAGCAGCGCCGCTGCTGCTGATGGTAGTGGCAGATCCAGACACGGAGGAAATTTAAAGGAGAATCAAGGCTTCAAGTTACACAGGGAGCGCACGGGGGTCTCCCTGTTTTTTTCTATTATTTTTTTTTTCTTTTTGCACCTAGCGGGACTGTTTGGGAACTGTGATGGAGGGAAGTCGGTAGTTTGAAACCACAGGGGAGAAGTGGAAGATGTGGGTGGGGTTGGCTCTTCCCATTCGCTCTTGTGGCGCCTGCTCGATTAGGTGTCTCTGAGCAAGGCACTTAACCTCTGAGCTACAGGGGGGGCTCCCAGCTTAAACATTGACTGGACAGCTAATAATAAAAATGTAAAAATAAATAAATAAATGAAATGAGCTGACTGTGTGTGTGAAGCAGAGCAGCACTGGAAGAAACTTTAGTTAAATAGCTTTTAAAGTTGAACACAAATGCAAACTTTCAACTCAAGAAGTGGAATAAATGTGTGAGCCAGTGATAAGACCAATGAAGCTTGTGTTATTATAACATAGGATATTATTAGTCGTATTATATTTGTATTCTTTGCACGTTTATTATCAGTGATGCGTGTTTCTACATGTGATAATTCGTATAAGACAGATATAGAAGACAGTGCGTAAAACTGCAGTTCTATGGGGCATCTGAAGGAACTTTCTCTGTCCATGGTGCTGAAACCACTTGCTTCCTCTCCCAGACACCATCCATTCAGCTCTCTTCCTCCCTCTCCACACAGCACAGGGAGGGTTTTCATGCTATAAATGCACTAACAGTTGCTCACGCATCGATCTCAACGCATCCGGGGCCTCTGACACAGAAAAAAAAATAAAAATAAAACGAGAAGCGTGTCTTCGTTCAACGAGAGGCGCGGTGCCAATGCAGCGCCGCGGGCTTGGAGTCGGGTTGCATGGAGCAGAGGCAGTATGCGCCGAAGCCTCCACTCAGCAGCACATATCTCACAGCCATGCACCGCTTGTGGTGGCTCCACGCACTGGTAAGCAGGATGTGCGCCGCTGCGTAAACTCGGACACGACTTGTCATGGATATGGTGGGATCAGAGGCGGATGGTGGAGCAGTGAGCCCTTTTGTAGAGATCCTACAGCGACTCTCCTGCCTGAGAGTGGAGGGGAACCACAGCGATGCTACCAAAGAAGCTGCTCCCCCACTGAAGGAACACCACTTGAAACTCACTTCATGCTGAGATTTATACACAAAAAAATTGGAACCCATTGTGCAAATTCAAACATGAACTCACATTTTGCGCACGATTTGGCCTGATGGGGGCGCTGTAATTAGAAATCCGTGTAAAAATCATTTCAAAGTCTAATTAAATGCAAATTGATTTGGATAATTGTCATTTTCAGCCCCATTGTTCAAACTGATAACAATTCTGCAGGGGGTTAATATGAAATTATTGAGAGTTAAAGATCAGTTTGGCATTTGTGCCTTTAAATTCATTTCAGAAGCCCCCCCACACATAACAGAAATCCAATTATGTCAACTACACCCAGTTGGCAGTTTATTAGGCACACATACCCAAAACTAATGGTGTAATCCCAGCAGCCCTACATCACATCCCACCTCCATCATGGTTTTAATGTTCTGCTTTTGTTGAAACCATTTTAGAAAGCTGTCAAGTCAAATACATGATCATTTTGGATGGAATTAGATTACATTATACCGAGAGGCATTTTAGCCAGCTGGCCGTCATTTACATTAAAAGGGTAGACAAAATAATAGGAACTATAGTCCGAATAAGACAATATACTTCATAAACTACATCTTCTCTTCTGATCATACAGCTGAATCAACACCTCTTTACCATGGTGCCAACAAAAAATGAACATTTAAACCTTCATAATAGTGGAATTGACTGCAGGGCTACCTAAAAAGTAGTTTTTTGATGTTGCACTGTAAGAGAGGGAACAACCAAATATTAGGAGGAGTTTTGTTTAGTGATTAAACATGGGTCATGGTAGGTTTCTGGGGGGAAAGGGGCACAATTTGAAGGCAATAAAGCACGTGCAAACTTGTACTTTTTTTGCCAGTGCACTTTATCTTAAGCGCAGAGCATGATATTTTGGGTTTCCAGCCATTTTGCAGTTTCAAACTGAAGCAAAAGTGCAGATGATTTGACCTCTGCAAAACTCTGAGCACTCACATATCAGTGTGGTTAATATCAGATCTACAGTGAGTGGACCGTTAACATTACACCTTATGTGGTCACTTATGATAGTACTGATAACTACCATTGTGAGCGAACTACTTGAGCTACAGTGATAACTTGCATTATTGTACCCTCTGAGGTATATTTTGCTAAAACACTGTAGATTTGTTTGGTCCATTGTGTTGCTGTCCCGCCCATTAACTGTAAAGATTGATAAGGGTAATTTATTTATTTGGCATTTGCTTAAAATTACTTGTGGCACAATCACAGCCCAGCTATAAGCACAGAAGGAGGAAGGAAGGAAGAAGCAAGCACAGCAACTCTGGGATGTCTTGAAGCCTGACTCATCAGGCAGATTAGATAAGATAAGAATACTATAACTATAACACAATAATAGGCTGTGCTTTCAATATGCCGCCATTTGAGTTTACTATGCGGTCTGTACATAGTGGGCACACATGTGAACAGGACGATGCTGATAATGAGTTAGTTTGGTGACTGGTTTGTCAGCCACTCCTGAGTCTGTTCCAGGGTCGTGCAGCAGGATCAGCACCATAGATAGCACTCAGGACATTTGGTACATCTTTTCCTAATGCGCCTGCCACCATGTTTTATATCAATTATGTAATCAACCAAACAAGGCCTGCCATCGGAGTCCGACTCAAATTGTTATTTCTCACGCATGCACAGATTGCGGTCATGAATGGCAACTCAATCTATCTGAGTAATGTACAAGTTTGGTTATGAGGCGCATGATGGACATGGTCACTATTAATCAGGGGTTTACATACCATGACATCTCTTTGACCATGCATTTCATATCTCACTAATATTCATTAGAGAATGAGCAGATGGTGGAACAATAGAGTGCTTTGCCAATCATAATACTGTGAGTATATAAAAAAGAAAAAGATAAAGTTGTAACCCTCAAATTTGAAACTGGCACTGAGGCAAGCAAACAAATATTTTGACCTGCTATGCCGTTCTTAATGCCTGATTAACTCAATTGTTTAACATTCCCAAAAGGGCTCCAGCTCTTCTATTTCCTCTCTCCATCTATGTCTTTCTGCATCTTTGCACTAAGGGGAATATAATGACTGTGTTTCTGAGCCCCCACACTAAAACACCATGCATTTCCTCCAGTGCAATATTCAGGTTGTCCTGTGCTGATAAATAAAAATAGGATGTCCGCAATGCCCGGGTAAAAGAAAAGATATTTGTGTTGTTTCATGTCAGTAAACAAGGGTTTGTTTGCTGGCATCTTGGCAAGATGATGGAGAATCTGCATATGTAGGAAAGCGGCTTGTGATCTCGTGCTGTGAGAGAGAGAGAGAGAGAGAGAGAGAGAGAGAGAGAGAGAGCACTCAGTGCCTGAGTACACAGATAACACATCTCAGTTAATCATCTGCCATGACATTGACTTTTACATTTTTGCAACATGATGAAAAACTCACATAATGGCAAAAGATGTCACACGCAAATGTGTTTTGATGGGCAAAGCATTCAATGCCAAAATGGTTTTGATCTGCACACATTCAGAAAAGTGGTTTCCCCTAAACAACACGAGCTTTTTGCTCCCAAATGGGCAGAGAAGTGCCCGACTGTGACTCTGATTTTGGTCCCCACTATTTAGTTGTCAGGGATAAATAAACACAAACTACATAGCTGTAAAATTAATGCTTCACTGATGATTAGTACGATCAGAAAAGCCTTTTATTCTTTTAGTGCTCAAAGGTTTGGGATCTTCTTTGCTACCTATCTCTGCAAAAAAACAATTTCATTACAAATACAGGTTCATATTCATTATGATGTGGAGCTTATCCACATCAACCTGCGTGCCTAAAGTGCTATCTCTACCCACCATATGTCACATTTATGAATGTTTCCACAATTAAATCTCGCTACAGCTATCGTTAAAACCTCGCTAAAATACTGACAAACTAATAAAGCCGAAGCAATCAGCTTTTATTTGTTTACACATTTCAGACATGTGCGCACAGGAAGGTGGTAAAAAAGAGAGGGTGGATTACTATGCAGTGCTTAATAAACCTCTACAGCTTGTGGTCTTACTGTGGAGTTTGCACCTGGTCTGTTCTCAGCAGGTAACACCTCCCGTGGATTGACTGTCTGATATCAATCCAACCCAACAGAGATGGAGCGGCAACATGCCAAGGCACGTGGCCAAAATGAAGTGCCATTATTTCACCCACTTACTGTCGATCTGTCTATGTCACAAAGACACGCTAGCTGTCAGATCAAAAATTACCAAACAACGCAAGCCTCAACATTTAACATACAACATTTATAGTATAATCAAACACAATTTGTCAGCCATAGATGGAAATTGCACTCTGCCTTCTCCTGTAATTAAAACACCTCTCTGTATTTCTCTTTTATGTGTACTGCAATTACGGCATTGACACTGCTGATTAGAGCTCTTTAGCTTGGCAGGAGAGCTCTATTAGCGGCATTTGGGAAGGCACATTTAAATTACGGCTTTCTAATTTTCGACAAGGTGAGTATTTGGGTCAGCAAAGTGCAAAAAAAAATCAGAAAAAGTAACTTAACAAAGGACGACCAGGGAAATGGCAGGAAATGAGAGACACTGTTAAATTTAATTTTCTCATTCATGCATCTATATCTGAATAGGAAATTTCACACAACCAAATGCTTAGTGCAGTGTAGCGGTGAGAAACTATTCAGAAGTTCCAACCCTAAACAGTAACAATCCTCGATTACGAGGGAACATCTTGTCAGAGACTTTCTTTGTCAACGTGCGAAGCATCATTTTCACATAAATGCAGCAGATTACCAAGCACTACATGTGTCTGTGAAATGACATAAAAGTATGGAGTAGCACAGAGTGGATGCACGGTATCGAACTCGACTTCAAGCACCTCACAAATGTACTTTAAGGTTTCAAAATTGGCTCTATCTTGGTCTAAAAGTTGGACTGGAGTCGCATTGCTAAAAATATATATATGTAACGGCACTGTGCAACAAACAGTGGATCAGGCAAATAAGACAGGTTGTAAACAAACTGACAGTTTCCCTCGATGCTCTAAACCACTTTACTGAAATGTAAAAACAAAAGGTGCACAAGCAAACACTAAAGGCAGTCTGTAAACTATAGGATAATGAATTTTACACCATAGGCTGCATTTGACGTTGCAATTCTAAGGTTCTATGTCAGGTAGGCTCGATTATCCTGGCAACTTGTCTGAGGCAGTTACCGCTGAGAATTGTTGTGATATTTAGTCAGTGAGCACTGAAAATAAAACTCGAGTTGAAATGAACTATAATTTTCCTTTCAAGCCCCTGAAAACTTGGTTTCAAATCTTCAAAGCGACCCTGTATAACATCAAAAATAAGCAACATATAACATAGTTTTTTGGTCTTCTTCTCCATCTTCTTTTTCTTTGTCTTCTTCTTCTTATTATTATTACTAGAATGTTTGTTTTGTATTCCTTTGACGGTGCTGGCAAGGGAACCAAATAACTCCAAAACTGGGAAAGAAAAGGAAAACTGCACTTTTCCTTTAAAGCCCCTGAAGACTTGGTTTCAAACTTCAAAGTGATCCTGTATAATGTTAAAATAAGCAACATATAACCGGCTTTTTTGTGTTCTTCTTCATCTTCTTTTTCTTTGTCTTATTACTATTATTGTGTTTGTTTTGTTTTTTCTTTGACGGTGCTGGCAACCGAACCAAAAAACTTCAAAACTGGCCTTAGATTTTGATGAATGAGTATGAATAATTTATCACGTTTTTGCAAACAGGGTTCCAATCACAGCGAAACATACATAAAACACCACTAACAGAAATCTCTTGTGTGAAATGATGAAAACGTTCAACTCCTAGTGTTTGTGTTCGTGTAGGATGACAGCACTCAGGAAAAGCAACTTTTGTTTTCCAGGTTAAGTAAATGTATTTAGTTACATTCAACCAATAGAGTGTTTTGGTATAATCTCAGCATGTATCATATTTGCTGTAAAAAGACAATTCCTTTCAGTGCTTGGCCGATCTTTAAAAATAGTTTCATATTCATGATTTCCCATCAGTGATGAATCAGAAACACACTCATCAATCATCCACTGAATTATCAAGATACTAATACAAGTCTCCCTCCCTGCACTTTCAGCACCAATTATGTTCATGAATTTTTCACCATATCTAATAGATCTATGTGCTGTCTACAGCGGATGCACTCCATCCATTACTGTTCATCGTTACTGAGCGCAGAAGTGCCCGTCAACGTTGCTCTATAAGTCCCTCGGATGCATCCAGGACTTGCCTCTGAAGCCCTGGCACAACCACAGGTCCACTACCGACCAGGAACCTCCACCTGTCCCAAGCAAAATGTCACGATGGTGGTTTCGACCCCTGAAGTGTAGATAAGCAGGACAAACGAAGTCCATCAGCCAGCCTTTACGCCTCATTACCTTCCCTCTACCAGAGGAGGCGCCACCTGCTACCTCTTCAAGGTTGCGGCGTCCTTTTCCTGCCTATAGCTAGCACCAAAACACTAGATAGCTTGGCCGATTCTGTGCCTACCTCCGCACTCTCTCTTTTTTTTTCCACTCATATCTCTTTCAGTCTTTCGCTCTGCCCCTGACAGACGTTGGTCATCGCTGCCAGAACTGCTGACATGAGTCCAGGGTGAGTGTCAGCTTTAGCCACAGTTGCATGGGTGGAAAGATGGAGGGAGTGATGGAGGGCGGGGAGAGGATAGGAGGATTATTTCAGGGCTTCTGCCAAAAGCCACTCTTTTGGTGTCTTGGCGGCAGAAGTGGTGAGTTAGAGTGTGACACAGGATGATAACACGGTAGTTGGCCTCTAGTGTTGCCTTTCCGCCACGTCACCTGCAGATTAGAAAGATCAAGAGCCATTGTAACACAGTCACGCTTAGACTTGATGCCATTCAAAGAGACACTTAAGTTGGGAAATCAGGTATGAAAAGGGAGATTTCTCTTGCATAATAGACAAAACTGAGCATTTTTCCAGCCCTTTTTTTAAAAAAAAAAAGAAAACCTCTCTATTAAAGTTGCTTTTCTCTTCAAGTATAAACTCAACAAACAGTCCAATGGTGCATTATCAAGAGATTATCAATATGGAATAAAAAATTCATTGAGACATTTGGCTGGTCCCTGTGTGCTTTCAGAGTCCTTGACAGATAACCAGCTTCACCAGGTCAAGTTTAATCAGATCAACTCAGTTTGAAAACACAGTTCTGCAGAGTTAGCCAAGTACCACCTCTGCAGGCTCACTGACTTTAACTTGACATTGATTTTTCTTTTTTTTTTTCGGAAGTGGTAACCATAGAAACTGAATAGTAACTCTCTATTCTTACATCTGCTGAAGGAGGAATTTCATATGCACAGCAGCGTTTCAGAATAGCGGCACAAATTTAGCACCTACTAAATAATTTGCATGTCTGAAACGAGAATAAACGGAAACAAAACGTTGCCGTTTGTGTGTCTGAGAGGACGTTTGTTATTGTCATTAGCTTTGTGGTTGAGTTTCAGACTTCAGGAGTGCTTGTGAAGTGGTCATTGTGGCGATTTCACAGGGCTTTGTTTGGTAAACACCATTAACCATAGCGAGAAATGAAATACAACTTTAGAGTTTTTAATTTTGACACAATTTCATAGATGTACGACTTTAGCGGAGATAAAAGGGAAATGTTGTTTTGGTGGCAGTGAAGCACTTATTAATGAATTTCTTTATTTTGATGTGCTTTGAAAGCTGTGTTTCAGAAAATGAGAACAAAGGAAATAAGCTCTTTCATCCCTTACTGAAACAGAAATAGAACAAAAGATATACTGTTACATGTACATAAAACCCGCACAGTCATATATAGGTACCATATATACAAGCATAATTACATACAAAAACATATGTAACACTACATGCCTTTTCTGTAACAATAGACAGAATCTGTTTATACTGAGTTGATAAAAATGAAGTCCTAATCCTGAAGTACTTCATCATTGTTCATTTCAACTTCTGTTCTGCCTTCTTTGTATTTCACTGGGGGCTGTTGGCAGAGTTCAGTGTTGCTAAAGTTTTTTTGCATTTTAAGAAAAGTCTGCAGTTCACATGGTAGGTGTAAGAAAATAGAGTTTTCTTAACAGTTTGAAACTAGACTTTTCTTGACAATTCTGTTACACACACATATACACTGATCAGGCATAACATTATGACCACCTGCCTAATATTGTGTTGATTATGTCATCAAAAATGCTCTGAACCATTGGGCAAGAGGACCTCTCAGGGTGTCCTATGGGGTCTGGAACCAGGACATTGGCAGTGAATCCTTTGGGTGCTCTGGTTTGTGCAGTGGGGCCTCTGTCAGTCAAACTAATCCCACTGCATCCTGTTGATGCTTGATCAGAATGGGGTGTAGGAAGTTTGGAGGTCAAATCAAAATGTTGGACCATTGTCATTTTTCTCAACATGTTCCTGATGGTTTGATGTTTTTTCCATGTGGTGGGGTGCATTTTCCTGCAGGGGTAGACCAGTGACATTTGGGATTTCCATTTGCATGAGGGAGTGTGGTTGTTGTGGGACAATGTTTGTTAGGGGGTCTAGTTCTCATCAACACAGATGGCAAGATCCAAGGTTTTCCAGCAGAAGAGCACATAGCACCAATATGATCAATGTTATTCACTTCACCTATGATCAATGTTATTCACTTCACCTGTCAGTGCTCATAATGTTGTGGCTGATCGGTGTATAAGCACATAAATAACATTCATAAGCATACAAAGTGTAAAAGTGCACGTGCGCGCACACACACACACACAAATTTAATGATAAATCTGTAGATATATATATATATATATATATATGTGTGTGTGCGTGTGTGTGTGTTAGCATGTACAACAGTTTATTGAACTGTCTTTCTCTCTTGTTTTACTACCTTCATTTCCTCTCTCTACAGCAGGCAGTTGGCAGCTGTCCAGCGCAGTTCATTGTGAAGCTTTTGGCTGTAGTCAGGCGAGAGGTCAACTGAGGCAGTGAGGACAACTGTTTTCTCAAAATCAACATTTTATCTACTATGATATGGTTTGGTTTCCATGGAAACTGCAGTGGAATCTTTTTTCCGAACGTCAAATCCACTGGAGGTGGTGCAGCACATCATGTCTAAGGAGTGGATTTTATAAAGAACGGCTGTTGTTGTGTACGCTGTTGTGAACGCGTGACCACAGGGACTGAGAGTGAGGGAGAGGGAAAAAAAAGATATGACCGGGCCGAGTCGCAAACTTTTTAAACAGCTAAGTTTTCTGTAGGTCTTATGCAATGACATTACTGATGCAGGAGCACTTGCAAATACAAACTGTATGCTCACTTAATCACTGACCATCGCTAAGACAATCCAAATAACCTCTAACCAATGAATTTTCTATGATAATTTTAATTTTTAAGCCCTAATACCAGACCTCTTACCACTACCGAACCCTAACCCCTAGATAGCATCCCTAGATTCAAATCTTAACTCCAGATCTTTTTACCACCTCACACTGACTGAAACTTAGCTCACACCAACTCCATTCTAAGTTATCCATCAATCCATGCTGTGAACTGTGCTTAAGTTACTTTTAGAAGCAACGACCAGAAATTCCTCACCTTTCTACTGCTGTGAACACATTTAGTTCTTAATAGTCTCGGAACACACTCACATTCCACCACACATGCTGAGATTCTTCTACTGTAAGTGGTTACCATAGATACCACATGGTGAGGCTCATGAAGTACAGTGGGTCCATCTCACGTGGGAGAAATCATGTATTTATAGAAGCACTGTGGTGTGGCCAGAAATGAGTTTAGACAATACACTTTTTTGAGCAATAGCAAGCGATGAATTGGGGTAGTGTGCAGAAGAGGGACTGTGAGTTTCGCTGTTTAAGTATGTCAGCAGTGACTTTGAGTTGTCATTGTGTATAGTAGGATGCCTTTGTGTAATAAAAATAAGTTGGATTTCAGATCTGCCCGTGGCGCTGAACAACAGATGCACAGTAGAGCAATAAGAATATTCTAGTCTTGAGCAAGAGTGTTCTGTTCTTCTTCCTTTTTTATCTGTATTCTGTGTCTGTGGCATTTTTGTTCTCTTCCTCCCAACATGCTTTTGTGTATATTGGTGTCAGTGTTTGTTCCAAAGAACATTTTAAATCACTAACACTGAGCATGCAGCTTAACAAAAAATCCCACTCTGCTTCTGCCATCTGAGAGCTCCTCTTCCCTCAAAAGGTCAGCGAGTTTCGCGAAAAGTTTCTTTACAATATTCTGCTTAGCTCGGCAGCGAGCTCCTCGAGGAGGCTGCTATATGTGTTACGGGGAATCAAATGCAGAGCGCATATCATGACATGTTTAATTAAATCCTATTTTGTTGAATAATGAACTAATTAACAAACTCCTACTGAAGGCTTTTTTCCCCCCTTCATCAAAACACGTTGGATTTCGAAGTATGTCCCCTTATCTTCCCAAAGTAATTGTACTTCCTAAATTGACATAATTGAATTGCTACCCACCCTGGCATATGAGGTGTATTGTTCTCATGGAATGAGGCATACCTAATTGCAATCCATCATAATCACTGTGCCTTTTTCATCTCAATTCAGAACTTAAGTCTAATGAACGGTTCAGTGATTGTATTTTGTGGAAATATTGTCCATTAGGTATAATGACCTCCCATTATTAGAAATTGTTCACTTGACATGGGCTTTAAAACCTAATGACCAATTACAAAGTATGGAAGATATGAACTGAGCCGGACAGAGCACAGATTGAATTTTTAGAACATGTCGGCTCTGGCAGGCTAATCAATAGGAGTGGTGAAAGGTTCTCTACCAGGGCTGACTGCTATCTGTGTCGACTATAAGCCCGTAGGATTAATATCTGTTTTATATAACCATCTACATTTATATGGCTCCCAATTTAGCCAGTCAAACCATCTGCTCCTCTGCTCTCTGCACCGCTGATGGTGGATGTTTGGCTGGGTGACTGACAGAGAACGCCTCTAGATGTAGCATCCAGGCAGGCAGCGATCCAGTCAGGAAGACCGGCATTGCATTTTAATAGCTGTACATAAGTCAGTCAGTTAGTCATTCAGCCATTTAGACAACGCCTCTAACTAGTCAGCGGGCCATTCTCTCAATCAGGCATGTTGAACAATGAATCAAGCAGCAAGCCTGTGTTGAAAGTAACTGCTATAATGACAAGTTGTTAGGTAAAGAACACATGAACACACAATATTATGTAGCATCTGTTGTGCTAATTTTCCCTGAAATTCTTGTAATGAGTGACATGACTGAAAGGCAGATTATTAGTATCCGTGTGGGTGTGTCCAGTGTGACTTCACTCTACCAGCAACAGAGGTGGATTAAAGTGTAATGGGGCTTGTGTGTATCATATGAGAGTGTGTATATGTGTGTGTGTGTGTGTGTGTGCATGTACTCTCTACATGTGTGCCTCCGCTTGCCCGCGATGTCAGAAGCCATTACAAAGCATGCAGCGCACATTCACATGAGCGACAAATACGAATAAGTTCACTTTTTGTCCTGGCTCGTCTACAACCTCAGCCGGTGCCAGCGAACTGAATCAGGTCAGAAGCCTTTCGTGGTCAGCGTGCTGTGGTTGGTCGGATGAGTTGACCTCATGGTTGATAAGATCAAGTAGATCAAGGCATTAGGGTCAGATGACATTGTCCACCAGCAAGCCCCGCAGAGAGGCTGAATTTGCCACTACGACTGTGTCTAATGCAGTAATACCTCTGTGAATATCACCACCACTGCTGCTTTCCACTTTCCTTGCCGCTGCTATTGTGTCTACCACTTCTCGAAATCCTGCTGCTATTACCACAATGCTGTTATTATATGAATTAATGTTGGACCTGCCACTTCTACTCCTACAACTGCCACTACTGCTACATTCTACTACAGTTCTTGGATGGCAGGTGGGAGAGAACGTAGAGAAAAATATCAGAGGATGTTCATTCTGATCTTGAGTGTGCCCAACAAAATCATATTTAATGTCCTGATCAGTGCACTGCATCCCCAGCTGCTCTATAATGTTGCACTACAGGAGGGTTTTCTAAGGAACTGCACATGCTCTCTGTGTCCAACAAAATCATATTTAATGTCCTGATCAGTGCACTGCATCCCCAGCTGCTCTATAATGTTGCACTACAGGAGGGTTTTCTAAGGAACTGCACATGCTCTCTGTGTTTGTAGAACATGTGGAAACACTTATTTCGTGTGACCTTAAAAATCCCTCTAAAATGTGTTAGTTTCACTTCGACTGTGGCTGAATCTGCTACTGTTACTTTAGAGGAATTGTCCCATTTATCAGACACACTGCAGCAACATCTACTAACTTTGGACGCACTTGGTCTAGGAGTGACTCCAGTGTTGTTTGCATATGATTTAACTCATATTTTGAGATCATTATATAACTTGTGTTTTGAGTACAAAGAGACTATAGTTGAAGGATTATGTTGCGTAATCAGTCTTCACATTTTAATGCTGTCAGAAGAATATCCTATATTTTTTCTCCCTCGTGTGAATTATTGATAGCATGACTATGATACCACTTATAATGAAAAAGTAATGCAGCGCTGAAAGAAAGTATTCTAGCTCATTGATCACTGAAGACATAACAGCACAGACACTCGCTGACGTCGGTTAGACAGCATGGGATCTTTTTTGTGCTGCAGGAATTCTTGTGGGTTTTTTTTTCTTTTTTATTTTCTCACCCCCCCTTAAGGTTCAGTTTGTTTAGTGCAAGAGTTATAATTAGCGATTTTTCCACTGTAGTGGTAGTACAGTAGCTGTCCCTCCCACACAGTGTTTGCTTTAACTCCTATTTGCTCACCAACCTTTACATTGAATGACCACCGAGCAGATCAGTAAATAAAAACCCCACAAAATGTCAAATATTCCACTTTTGGCCGTGAGGTTTGGCTGTTTTTCCTCTTTTGCCATGAGTCGGTGGCTGTGTGCTCTACTAGGTGATGAACTGAAAGCTCATCTTTACTGAGCACCAGTGTACATGATGCAATTTCTTGAATTGTGTTCTCTTTTTTTTTGCAAACAGAAATAAACTCATGTCAGCTCTGTAGGAATACTCTGACAGTTTGGTATTTCCCCCCTTGTTCTTGGTCTATGGAGTTTGAAGGTGCACTAAATGTACCTACCACCCACTCCACTCAACCACCCAACCACTATATGAATCATGCTTTAACTCTAGTAGCAATTTTCTTCTTTTTTTTTTTTTTTTTGCATGGCCAAGCCCTGGGATTTCAGGCGCGCACAGAAACAGGCACACTGGAAACAAAGGCTTGGATGCGGTAGCAAAATATTATTTAAAATCACACTGCATTGAAAATATCCCTGGCTGTAGTGTCCATTGATATAACAGTGCTGTGTTTGTGCAAGCTCTCTTCTTTACTTCTCCCTCCTCTCTCTTTTTTTCCTCTCTCTCTCCATCGCTCTTTTCTTAATCCAAACGGCACAGAAGCCGTCATTATTCCAATCAAACATTCTCTAAATAGTCCTGTTGCACTTGAGACGACGAGTGTGTGTTTCCTGGAGAAAAAAAAAACAATGCTTTGCTCAGTTAATGTTAAAGTCCCCCTCGTCCCTCCTCTTCACTCTCTTAAAAACTCTTTAGGTTTTTCCAGCTGAGCGATTCAGGCTGAGGCGGGCGCAACCGCACTAGAGGGGGAAGTCAAGTCGTGCTGGACTGGCGCGATATCCTCGCACGGTTTACAACTAAAGGAAGATCTGACCCGCATTTAATCATGCTTTAAAATGACGGAATATGCTGATTTTAAAAGTTGACCTGGGATTTCTAGTTGTCGGGTGTTTGCGAGGCATGGCTTTCCTTTTAACTTGCTTATTCCTGTCTTGGTGAGTATGGCAACTCTTTTCTCTGCATGTTCTCGGACTTTTACGCACGGCAGCCACAGACCGTGGATGGATGGGCATTTTGGAAACTCTGTATTTTCAGCTGCTTTTCTTCTCTGCTGCAACGAGCTTTCATTAGTGTATCTGTACTTTAGTTACAGTGCGAACAGTGTTTGGGGGAATCAGCACAGTGAGACCAGTATCTATTTGGACAACATCACGCGTATATTGGATAGATTACTGGATGGCTATGACAACAGGCTGCGACCTGGATTTGGAGGTATGCTAATGACCGTGTCATTTTGCATTTTTACGCAATATTGTCACACACTTATTAGATCCGTATTCCTGTTTCTGGAGGATAAAGTTTTACTCCACTAGTTGTGTGTGCCTCATTGTCATTTAGTGTCTGTGCTGCAGTGAAGTATTGCAGCTTCTGTTGTTTTGACATTATGACAAAATTACCAGCTAACAACTGAAAACAGAGTTTTAAAAGCAGCTTATATAATATATCATATATATGTACTGTTCTTGCTGCTTAATTAGATTTTCAGTGGCTATTTTATTCTGCGAATGAGCTAAACATTATTTATAGCTTTATTTTTTAAACTTATTTTAATATGGAGGAGTTCAAATAACAATTAATTTGTCTGATCCAAAGTTTGTGTCAGTACCAAAGCGACTGCTTATCCGTCTGCTGTAGGTCCAGTTACAGAGGTCAAAACAGACATCTTCGTCACCAGCTTTGGACCTGTTTCAGATGTCGAGATGGTATGTAATCCACTTTGGCTGCTGAAATACTGATGCAGGATACAAGCAAATTCACTGGCTGTCATTCACGTGCTTGTGCTAAATTACTTGGCAACTAAGTAAATGTATGGAAACGAGAGAAAGTGTACAGTTTTCACAGCAACTCTGTGCATACAGCCTCAACTCATGCTTCTCCCAGCCTTCATTATTCCAGCATTTGGGCAGGATGTCATTAGTGCAGCTTAGGATTTTAATCTGGTTGACAATCCCCCCGCCAGAGAGGGAGAGAGCGATGTGGCTGATGTTGGGATGGGATAGGCTGGCTACTCTGCCATGGGATAGGCTGAATGATGTATGTCTGTTGTACTCTACACTGTTTGGCTTCAGGCTTTAGATACTGTTTCACAGCCTCTAGAGCCTACTTGAACTGCCATGTGATACGCTTGTGGCAGCTCTGTTGAGAGGTATGCAAACAGCTCTTTATGGAAGCAAGGTCATCCATTTGATCTCAAAGCAGGATGAATTTGTATTGTAGACTTTGTGCTGACTCTACACATGAAATAAACTGCATTAAGTTTTTACTGTGTTTATCATAAATCAATATATTCACCTAATTTTCAAACCTGGCAGTCTAAAAATATACTAACAGATAAGGTACACAAAGAGAAAGATATATTTTGCCTTGGGGCTATTTATAGGTAACCCAACTTTTTTATTTTATTGGTACTGGCAGCAGTAGTAGAAAGATCCAGAAAGAGAAAGAAAAAACAGAAAAAAAACCACCTCATCACATTGCCAATACTCTAGCCAGCAGATTCCTTCGAAACCATGGCTCACAAACCCATCTGCCATTCTCTCCGGGGGTAGTAGATAAAAACGGCAGGAGATAGTAGATGCTGGAGCAGAAGCAGCACCAGCAGTAGGACTGGTGACAGTAGTAGTAAATAAATCCTTAACCCACACTCTAACCCCCCCCTCCAGGAATACACCATGGACGTGTTCTTTCGTCAGACGTGGATTGACGAAAGGCTAAAATTCGAGGGCCCCATTGAGATCCTGCGGCTCAACAACCTGATGGTCAGCAAGATCTGGACACCAGACACCTTTTTCCGGAATGGCAAGAGGTCGATCTCTCACAACATGACCACTCCCAACAAGCTGTTCCGCATCATGCAGAACGGAACTATCCTCTACACCATGAGGTAACAGTGCTGGACAGTGAGATTCAAGCCTAGCCAAGACCGGAATAGAGCACAGACCTGGAAGGCAAATCAAATAAACAGGCATCCAAGAATATGCACAGACATGAAAAGAAATGAAGGGTGCCATTCCAAAAAAACAAGATATGTGCCATCTGATACTGAAAACAGGCCTGGAAAGCAATTCAAACAAACATGACTCCAGGTTTGTTCCAAAAAGAGATACGTAGAATGAAAAAAAATGCCCCTGAGTCAGTGATGGCACAAAAACAGATTTTTTAAAGAATTTGATTATCTAAGTGGATCAACTTCATCTTTAAAGATTGAGATTCAGTTGTGTAATTCATTTAGTTAACTATATCATAGTACAAAGTCTTAAGTTATCATGTCTGAGAGGTAGATTCAGGCAGGACTTGGCAGCAGACAAGATGGCGGACATCAACCAGTAAGGTCATGTGACCTCCTGTGGATGTTGTTTGAGTCTGAGGCTTTAGCGACTCCAGTGAGATAATGTGAGGTGGTGAAATATGAGCTGTTTGCAGGAGATCACTGAGATAAAAGGACTAAAGCACTAGAAACCTGAATGAAAAACAAGGAGATTCCCTGAATATTGTCTGATGAAAACTGAAGAAACCCTTTGTTTAGCTTTTTTGCTTAAATTTGGTGGAAGAGTGCAGCTAACTATGGGACATAGCTATGTAGAAACAAGCATTACAACAAATGTAGCCTGCTAAGTAGAACGTTACGCATGAGACTGCATTGACAATACTAGTGTTAAACTAAAATTATTCTCTGCCTGGGAGAGTACCTCCTACCTCAACTTTTGTGAGACACTTTGGCTGACAGTGAAAAAATGTTTTGCATGAGCGTTAAATCATTAAATCATTTGTGATAAATTACCCCCTTCCTTCTTTGTGCCTGAGAAGTTTCCTCAAAGTTCTGACCTACTTAGTAGCAGCGAACGCTTGTATTCACTTTCAGTCTGATAAACAAGACTACTTTGGGTTATCGCATTAACAATAAATCAAAGTAATATATCTACACTCATCAAAAGAAGACTGAGACTGAGATTCTATCTTAGACTTAAGTAACTGCAAATTTATGTGAATCTGAATAGGAAATATCTCAAATGAATCGGCTCTGCAGCTGTAGGTTTATTAAGAGACAAGTAGTCAGATGGGCATTCGAATGAAGGAAAAGTGGAGCTTTTCACAAAAATAATGAGGTTAAGGGGAGAAAAAGCACTGTCAGTTTAAATAAGGGTGATACCTAAAAAAGATGACAATAAGAGCTTGATAAAGTTCATTTCAAAAAGGTTTTGAGGTGAAAAACAAATGAGGTCCTACTTCTGCTATCAAAGCCAGTCTATGATGCCATATCTTGTATATAGGTATTTATATATCCATTTTTTTAAGCTTATTGAATCCAGCTTAAAACTGCAGACATTGCTTTGCTGGTATCAGTATATCAAATACAAATCAAACAACTCCTCTCAACTCTTCTCTATCCTGACAGATTAACTATAAATGCAGAATGCCCCATGCGTCTGATGAACTTCCCGATGGACGGCCACGCCTGCCCACTCAAGTTTGGGAGTTGTGAGTTTGCTTTTTGATAAGCCTCGCTGGTCTGACAGATGGTGTCACTCTCCAATGATCACTCTGTCAGCGAGCAACTGACTGTCTGACAAGATGTCTTCAATCATTTCAATTTGAAATGTCACAAACAATACATTTGGGAACCCAAAATAAATAGATGCTCCTCGTTAATTATGTTCGGTTATTTGTGTGTATGCTCATTAATTTTTCTGGCTTTTTTTTGGGGGGGGGTGCAAACTGTAAAAAGTTTTAAAGTGAGAAACAAGGAAGTAGGAAAAACATTTGTCTCATTGTTTGTTCAATAACAAAGCTCTTCACCCATCCTGTTCAGATGCCTACCCCATCAGTGAGATTGTGTACACGTGGAAGAAAGGTCCTTTATCTTCTGTGGAGGTGCCGCAGGAATCATCCAGTTTGTTGCAGTACGACCTCATTGGTCAGACAGTATCGAGCGAGATGCTAAAGTCCAATACAGGTGAGCGGATTTATTTATTTTTAAATATAATCAGACCTTTAATGAACCCAGTCCGCTGGGTGCTATGTGTTAAGATTAGAAGAATGTCAGTTCAGTGCTTCACAGCGTTGAGGAGCATTTGATGTGTGACATGTTTTAATGAGGTTTTCCCAGTACAACAAATGAGAGCTTTTATTCTACATCAAGGTATCTTTAAAAAGATACAGTCAAGTTATGAAATACCTTGAATATATCCTGTATTTGTCACCAAGATATCTTTGGGAGAAAGTGAGTATAGTTCCATGAAGCAATGCCGATTGTGCCAATGAATTTCCCACCACCAACAAATGTTTTTGTTGTTTTTTCTGTACCTGCCCAGTGAGAACAGATGCAAATTAGCCGTTAGCTAACTCTGGTGCAATTACTTTTACTTTTAATTGCGAGCTGTCCCTCTAAGAAACAAGAGAATAAACTAACTAACTAAACTTTACCCTCCTAGGAGAATACGTCATCATGACTGTCCACTTCCACCTCCAAAGGAAAATGGGCTTCTTCCTAATTCAGACTTACATTCCTTGCATTATGACCGTCATCCTGGCTCAAGTTTCTTTCTGGATTAATAAGGAATCCGTTCCAGCTCGGACTGTGTTTGGTAAGATTTGCTTAATTTCACTTTACTCGTATAATATGCAAGTGCAACCTAAGTTTGTAAGCTGATGAAAATGAGAGAAAGCTTCACATTACTTTCCTACTTTTTGCCGTTCCTTCAACACCATTCTTGTTCCATCTGCTAAAAATTGTGAGAAAGGTCTTGCAGATCATTGGGGCTTTTTCTGTAACTGTGTGATTATGAGGAAAATTAAAATCATGTCAATTCATTGAAACCAAACAGTCAAAAGCTGTGGAAGCATCATCCCTTATGGTGTGAGTGTCTTTCACTTTCTGTAGGAGTTTTTGTAACAAGTTTTCACTCAATTTTCATCTTTCAAAACTCCACTTTAATTTCTTTAAGTAACCGAAACCCAGATGGAAATTGTCTGGATTTATTGACTCGCCACCCACGGCTTGACCCCGGTGTGAGTCTAACTCTACAAAACTTCCAGCAAGCATACTTCTCTCCATTTGCCACACTGATTTTAAACTGACGCAGAGTGGTCTTTAAAATACAACCTCATGCATGAGAACAAAGACAGACACAGTCATCACAGTCTGTTTTAACCTTTCTTCATTATCTCTATTCCTCCTCCACTGTGGTTGAGCTGAATTAATTGGGAATAAATGTCCTTTTTGAAATTGGTCATGCAAGGGCCGAGAGGGGGAGGATGTTTACTTGGCCCTCATCCGAGCACTCACAGGTTCCGCTTGCTCACATTACATTACGCTACAGTTGCCACCAAGCTTTAGCCTCGGGAGCAGAGAGGGTGAGAGACACTGAACAAAGACAGAGATAGACGGAGAGGAATGACAGAGACAAAGAGACTTAGCAGAGAGAGGGGAAGAAAAAAACGGGGGGAAAATGTGTGAAAGTGCGTAAATGTCGCTATCATTTTTAATTTAATTTCCCCCCTCGTTTTAAAATTCAACAAGCTGCAGCTGAGCGAAGTGACACTGCTGGCCCCCTTGTAAATTATGGTTCTGTTGTCTGCGCTTTTCTTTGGAAGTGAGTCAGTGCTCCAACAAGCCTTTCTTCAGAGAATAGATCCCAATCATTAGTGTTAGCGTGGAAGTTGAGGCCCCATGCAGGAGGAACATCTGTGGCAACTTATCAACCTCGTTCGTCCTGCTGTTTTCATTTCACTCAATATTGGGCATGCCATGGGCAAAAAAAGCAAATTCTCTGGGTATTTTGAAAGGAATTACATACAAAAAAATCTAATTCCACATACTGGATTTTTTCAAAAAGTGCAAAAGTACCTTGCATGTGAGCTCCTGCACAGCAATTTGCAGTTTTCTTGCAGACTGCATGATCTTGTTTTCCCAGGATTTCTCTGCACTTTGCTGCATTCATTTTGCCCTCTATTTTTACAAGCCTTCCAAGGCCTGCTGCTAAGAAGCTTCCCCACATCATGATGCTGCCACTGCCATGCTTCACATCATGATGCTGCCACCACCATGCATCACAGTGGGGATGGTATTTTTGGGATGATAAACAGTCTTTGGTGTCTGCTAAACATAGCGTTAGGTCTGACAGACAAAAAGCTCAATTTTGGGTACATCAGGCCAAAAAACCTCTCCAAGTTAACCTCAGAGTTTCCCACCAACTATGGTCAAGATTTAATGATTTTCTTTCAAGCAAGCACAGCTTTCTCAGGCAAAACATTATTGCCTGCGAAAGCTGTGTAGGTTTTGTTAATATTGTGAAGAAGAGAAGAGAAAAGATGAAGAAGAAGAAGATAAATTAGCTTATGGATGTTCTCCACCCTGACAGTACATCAAGCCATAGCATGTTGTGTGCTAGATTGTCAACAACCTCTCTAAGAGCTGAAAGTCCCTTGAGCACAAGTCTTACAGACTTAATTGAGTATGGCCTAATTTGTACCTTGCTTTTTTCCCATAAAAGCACATAAATGCCCCAAGCACTTCAGTTCTATCCTGCCTTTATACTTCATCCCCCTCCCTCCTACACTCGTTTCTTTCTTTCTTTCTTTTTTTTCCTGCCTCTCCTCCTTCCTACCCTGACAGGCTTTCTTCCCATGTTCCTCCTCCCCTTTTGCAATCATTTAGCTTGAGATTGAGACAGTCGGCGTTGGTTGACTGTCGGAGGAGGTTGTATTTGAGAGTTGTTAGCTTTCGCCGCTGCAGTGCTGTGTGGAACACAGTGTCAGAGACATTACTGGGTGCATTAAATCCCCCATAAGTTTCCTACACTGCTAATGAAATGTGCACAACTACAGCGCACATTCAGTAAAAGCATGGACGGCAGTGTTCAATGGCCCTTTTTCCCTGCTTGCTTTAGTTTGATGAAAGTGAATTAGATATGTGCTTTGTTAATGGGCCATTAAAAGAGATGTTCATTGTCAGCATCTTTATCTGACTTAATAAGGATGGAATCTGGGAAGGACAGAGAAAAATCCTTTCCTAACATTTGAGAGACATTTTTCTAGATGCAAAATTACCATTAATATTTATTTACTGGTTCATTTTAAAAGTTGGGCACCAAAAGTGGCTCCAGAATGCACATCCTGTGACACTTTTGTGTGGTCCAAACCTTTTCCAAACTAGATCTAAGAGAATTTATCAATGTCCTGTAATTTATGCAATGGTTTTATAAGTTTGAAGCATTGCTCAGGAATCTTTAGGAATATTTAAAGTTTCAAGGAACCTTTAAACGCTGTGCAGTCAGCTGAGAAACATATCAGAAGCAGTGCTGCTTTCGTTCTCCCACCAATTCCATCCACGCTTCTTTCTTTATCCCTCCACACATCTATTCTCCCCTCTGTTTATCCTCCTATCATCTCGCCCATAGCTCCCATTATGAGACAGCTATTAACAGACAAACAAATATTAGCAAACATTTAATGGATTGTGTCTGGTCATCAGACTGGATGGCTTTCTCCAGAATGTTTACAGATATTTGGTCTCTTTTATTGGTGTGCCAGTGCGGGGGCACGGGTTAGTCTGCTTATGGACAGATTAGCATTCCCTCAAGTGACTTTTTGGCAAACCTTACCGAGCCGAAATGCCACATGGCCTGATATTCTAGTTATATGCCATGAGAAAGGGCTGTTGTCATGCGTTACGGATAATCTGTGGGAAAGTCTATTGCGTCCCTAGTACAAAGCACCGGCATTTTTCACTATTTCCCTTGTTATATTGTTAACCTTGTTATACTATAAATAGTTTGTGCATAACGTTACAAAAACAGCACGTTGTGGTTTTTTTTTTCTATTTGAAATCACTTTTTTGGACAAGAAACAAGAGTATTCATTTGGACTTTCTCTCGTTCCATCATAATTAAGAAGCGATTAAGCTGACTTCAATTTCATTTCCAGTTTTTGTTGTGTGTTCAATCACTGTTCAATATTTTGTGCAAATATTAATGCGCTTGTTTAATTTTGTTGGCAATTACGTTGTGCATGCAACAGTATTTCACTGACAGGCTAGACATACAAACTCCAATTTAACCCGTCCTGGAAGAGACTGTAGTTGGCAGTAAGAGTAAGCAAAATTTTGGACTCATCTTGTGTATTTTAATTCATAAATCAAGTCTTTAGGAAATATAATTGTGTCTACAGTAAATAAACCAATATTTTAAAAAAAACCCAAAACATTTTGATCACTTTATCATGAGTTAATATTTTCAGACATGGATAATCATGGTCATTATGGTAAATGCTAAGATCTGACTAACTTTGTGTCATTTCTGAAGGGTCAAACTATTCTCTTCTATTCAATTCTATTCTATTCTAAAAAAAACTCCAAAGTTCTAGGATGTTTCCTAAGTTATACAGTGGTTACACATTGCATTTGGTTGTGTGTGTGTGTGTGTGTGTGTGTGTTCTTACGTCTGGGGCTTTTGTGTGTCCAAATCACAGCTGATTGCAGTGGTCTCCTATAATC
Source organism: Dascyllus trimaculatus (assembly GCA_024666655.1). Lineage (NCBI taxonomy): Eukaryota > Metazoa > Chordata > Actinopteri > Pomacentridae > Dascyllus > Dascyllus trimaculatus. The sequence continues at coordinate 24,011,711 of CM045459.1, read as the reverse complement.
AAGACTCTGTATTGTTAGTCACTGACTAAAATCCCCAGACACTGAGTCATATGATGTTTTCTCAGAAACAAACAGTAATACAGACATTAAAACCTACATACACACACCTTCTCATCATTCTTCAGCTTACTTCACAGTTACCTTCACACTTTCTGAATTGTAAATAATCACTGCCCGCCCTGGCCCTATATAGATACTTGTTGTACTGCTCATTCTTTGCAGGATTGTGTCGCGTTTTACGACACAGTTGAGAATAATATCCTGACAAGATCGAAAAGACAGCAAGCAAGATTTCATTGTATGTTGATGCTGGATTTCAGTTAACAGATCAGCATGACAGGGGTAATTTAACATTAAGAGGAAAACACTTTCTGTAGGAGAGTAAGATAAAATGATCAACTGCATTTTCATATCTGTGAATTAAGCATTAATCCTGAGCTGGGAGCAGTTTGCTTTACTTAAGCTCTGTCTCCTCCCTTCCTACAGGTATCACCACCGTCTTGACGATGACGACGCTCAGTATCAGTGCCCGCCACTCCCTCCCCAAAGTCTCCTACGCCACAGCCATGGATTGGTTCATCGCTGTTTGCTTTGCCTTCGTCTTCTCCGCCCTGATTGAGTTTGCGGCCGTCAACTACTTCTCCACCCTGCAGGCCAACCGGGAGCTTCGGAAGGCGGCAGCCATGAAGGCGGCGGCTCAGGAGGCCGCGGCTGCAGCGGCAGCTCCGGCTGCAGCTACGGGGAACGACACGGAGGTTTCCTCAGTGAGTCTGACACACGGTTTCACACTTGCTTTTACATCCGTCAAGAGCTGTTCTGTCTTACAGTCTTACTAGTCTTAAAGTTAGCAAGGTGAAGATGACTGTCCTGCTGCTGCTGTTGCATGAATTCAGTTTGACTTTTGAGTTGTCTTCATGCAATGCTATTTGTTGATCAGTCAAAGAACGTCTGAGTGAAGAAGATCACTCTTACATGTGACTGCACATCAGTTTTTAAGTATACAAGGTGTTCCTAAATAGTAGGGACCGACCAATGCTGCCGATTATTGGTAATTAAGAAAGACTGATAACCAATATTTGAAACCGATATACATTGAATGTGATGTTTTAACAGCATGTGATAGCAGATAACCTGTCATTTATAACCAGGCTTCTTCATTAATAAGAGTGACTATAACTGAATATGTAAAATAGAAATAGGAGTGAGTAAATTAGGACGTTCTCCTCTGTTTATGTGGGATCGACTGAGATTTATCAGTTTGTCTCTTGCAGCATCTGCTGTTTGTCTCAAGTTTCTTAATCTTTTACTGTTCTCTCACTTTTATTGCCCACTAAGGTTCAGATCTTAAAGCATTACTGTGGCTACCTTCTAACTTAGCCGCTAGTCATTAGCGACTCCTTAGCCACTGTGAGAGAAGTTAATTTCCTGGTTTGTGGCAACGGCTTGTGTTTCTTGTGCAGTTTTTGCAGTCTCTGCTTGGGAGACATTTCTGAGACCACAGAGTGATGCTAGAGAGAGAGAGGAGGCTGCATCACACCTGAAGTAGTGCATTTAATTGATCAATAGAAATACAGATACTGATAATCGATAAAATGCCAAATATCAGCCATGATATTCAGTCTGTCCCTGCTAAATAATGTACCAACATCCTTTTAAGGCCTGGATGGTAGTTGGATGGGATTGCTGGTGTTGTGTACAGACACAGACCTTGCAAACTGCTGAGTTGATGCGATAAACGATGATCAGAGCTGTTGTTTCTCTCACAGAAAAAGGCCTTGCTCTGCCTCATTATGTGGCTGTACATGTCTTCATCAAACTCCACCGGCGTGTGCTCCTGTCTTTTTTTTCTGCAAAATCAGAACTGAGTTGCTAAACAATGTACCTTGTGGCTGCAGTTGAAGGTTTTGTCATTGCAATGTCAGTACTCATTGTCTGAGCTGTGCTTCTTTCTTGAACTTTGTCAGACATGTTCTAAAATGTTTTTACTTAAAGAGAAAAGGTCTCAACCAGAAGGGAAGAAAGAAAGAAAGGAAATAGCACATTCAGCAAAACACAGTGAAGGTCGTGCCCAAAGTTGTGGGTCAGTAATTACAGTAGATTTAAACATTAGAAATTAGTTAATCCGAGCAAATGAATGAAGCAAAGAAGTTTTAATGTGGAATAGTAACATCTGGCTGATACTAAGCTACAATGTAAGCTGAAGTATATTTATTTATTTTGGTCAAATAACACTGTAAAACATCTTGTTGCACTTGTTGCAAAAAGCTTCTGTTTATAGGACACACATCCCTGCATGTGTGTGTGTATGACTTGTTTTTTTTTTTTGTATTAATCCTGGTTTCACCGAATTATGAGTGCAAAAAGGAAAGTATAGGTGGTGGTACTGACACTGGGCTCTATTCTGGATGTATTGGTTCTATTCCAAACTCATTGTGCTTTTTATATCTGTAGTCTCTGTTAGTATCTTGCTAAGCTTGTGTCTATTTTTCATCCTGTCTGTCTTGTTTCGGTTCGTCTCTCTCCGTCTAAATCCAGCCTCAGCTCATTGCCTTCATATCGGGTGTATCTTTTTTTGTTCATTTGTGGTTACTTTATTGGCATTAGTTGTCCACACATTTAAAAAGTAATCATGATAAAAACAAGTGATCAGACAAAAGAAATGAAAAGGAAGCATTAGAAAGAAAATTGCTACTTATCCTGTGGGTTATGATATGCATATATCTAGTATCACTGCACAAGTATATTAACATCAGAAACTCCATGTGTCAGATTTATACACACACACACACACATGGGGTCTGGCACCAGGACATTGGCAGTGGATCCTTCAGGTACTGGCTTATGCAGTGGGGCCTCTGTCAATCAAACTTGTTCCACTGCATCCTGTTGATGCTTGAACAGAATGGGGCCATTGTCATGTTTCTCAACATGTTCCTGATTGTTTGATGTTGTTGCCATGTGGTGGGGTGCATTTTCCAGCGGGGGTAGGCCAGTGACATTTGGGATTTCCATTTGCATGAGGGAGTGTGCTTGTTGTGGGACAATGTTTATTTGGGTGTCTATGTCTCATCAGCATGGATGCCAAAATCCAAGGTTTTCCATCAGAACACCACATAGTACTAATATGATCAATGTTATTCACTTCACCTGTCAGTGGTCAGAATGTTGTGGCTGATATATGGCAGTGCTTAGAAGGCATTCCTCTGATGGGTTTGGTTCATGTTTACTCCCCGCATCGGTAAGATTCTGCTCTCATTCAGACTTTTTATAAATCTAGATATTCTGCCAGTTGAATTTTTCTTTTAGGGTTATTAGTATTAAGTCAGTTTTCCTTCTGTTTTTTCTCTCCATTATGTACAGACTTCCTTTTTTATTATTATTTTTTTGGGGGGAGATTTTTGAAGTTTTATTGATAGACAGAGTGAAAGGGGGTACAGAGGAGAGAGACATGTAGCAAAGGGTCATGAGCCGGACTCGAACTCACAAGTCCGGTACTGGCGACCTGCGCCCATGTGGTAACGCCTTAGCTCAGTGAGCTATACGGCGGCCCATAGACTTCTTCTTAAGGTGTTTTTCCAGTGTGTTTGATGGATGAGACTGGTCTGTAGCTTTAAGGTCGACTGTTTCTTCCAGTCATTGTGGTGAAGGACGTGATCCTCTTTTCAGTGGGTCTACATCCACATAGCGATGACTACTCAGGAAAGTGTTGTTATGAAATTGTATTTCAAGCCTGCCTCCACAAAATTACGTTTCCATACAAGGAAACAGCAATCTCAGTAAGGTTTTGGGGGAGAAATGTATTTTCTGCCGGATTAGATTTGTTTCTGACATATCACTTTTTAAATCAACATATCTTTTCACTTCATTTTATTGCTTTACTGTCGCTCCTTTTCAGTCAACCAGTCATATACTAGATGGGTAGGACTCATCACGCTGGTAATCCAGACAATGGAGGAAAAGCTTTAAACATATAGCGAAAAGGTCGTATTTCAAACCAAACCATTATATTTTCCTAACCAAGTACTTCCGTTGCCTAAACTTAATCAAGCTTCTAATATGTACTTGGTGTTAAATCGTGAAGCATAGCAGGAGATTTTTGCTAAACCTCACCACGTTGGTACATAAACCTTGCCAAAGAGTGACTGCTGGTCTCCTGGGTGAAGATCCTTTGCAAACTAATGCTGCCATCCTCGCCTCCTACCTCCTTACGTGGACTTTGGGGCTCTTTATAGCCTTTCTTATAACATCAGAGTTGAGCAAAGGCATTTGTTGCAAAGCAAAATCACATTTTTTCAAAATGTAAATGAGAATTCAGTTTAGTTGTAGAGGAATGTCACTTTGTGGAGACAGGGTTGAGTGCTCTGTTGGGTTGCTGGGCTGGTTTACATTCTTTTTATATTGCTGAGACAGCTGAGAAAGCACTTTATTAGAAATGCCTGTACACCTGCTTATTCATACCAGTCACCTAATCATGTGGCAGCAGTACAATGCATAAAATCTTGCAGATACAGGACAGGAGCTACAGTTACTGTTTACATCAAACATCAGAATCGGGGAAAAAATTGATCTTTCTTGACTTTGACCATGGTGCCAGATGGACTGGTTTCAGTATCTGTCATGGCAGATCATCGGGGATTTTCACCCACAGCAGTCTCTAGAGTTTACAGATTAGTGGTACTTCTGAGGACAGAAATGCCCTGTTAATGGTCACCACAGTCAGAGGAGAATGGCTCGGCTGGTTGGAATTGAAAGAATGACTACAGTAACTCCGATAACCACTCCTTACAGGTGAAAAGCATCTCAGAATGTGCAACACATCAACAAGACCACATCATTTTTCCACTCCTGTCAGCCAAGAACAGAAATCTGTGGCTGTCGTGGACACAGGCTCACCAAAAATGGTCAGCTAAAGACTGGAAAAATATAGCCTACTGTGACGAAACTCCATGTCTGCTGAGGAACACTGCAGATGGTGGAGGTCAGGATTTGGCATCAGCAGCATGAGTCCATGGACCCAACCTGCTTTGTGAGAACAGTCCAGGCTGGTGGTGGTGTAACTGTGCAGAGAATGTTTTCTTGGCACACTTTGGGCCTCGTAGTACCAACCAGAGATGGTTTACCCGTTGGTATTTACCCTTCTTGCAATGCTATGTACAGAATGATGATGTGCCATGTCACAATGCAACATTTTGCTCTTGTTTCATGAACATGACAATGAGTTTAGTGTACGATAGTGGGGCCTCCTGTCAGCAGATCTGAGTCACCTCTGGGACTTGGTAGAACGTAACATTGGCAGCTTGAATGTGCAGCTGACCAGTCATGATGCGATGCAGTCATGTCAACAAGAACCAGAATCTAAAAGAAATGTCTCCAACATCTTGTGAGATCCAGGAGAACTGAAGCTCCTTCAAAAGCAAAGGGAGGCTCTAACAAGTATCAGGATGCTGTTAATGATAAAGTGCTCTGTGATTTTTTTTTAATGTGTTTTCAAAAGCCTTTCTGCAAAATGTATTCCCCCTCTTCTACTCAATTGCAGTCATACATGCAGCATGTACAATGCAAATAACTCACAGTGCATACCGTTTCTCTGTCATTCTCTGCCTCAACCCCGGGAAAATCACACTTTCCACAACTCATCTATACTTCCATCCCTTCTTCCTCTCTTACCAGTCAAGCAAACACGCAAAAATGCGCCAACATTATCTGTTCTTCTGCCTTTTCTGTAGCCCCCTGCTCTGCTCCTAATGTGAACCCTCTATTCTCTCTCCACACTTACTCCCTCTCTTGTGCACACACACACACACACTCACATCCATCTCTTGACCATCTCTCTTTTGCCTCTCTCCCACTCTTTTTGCTTGAGTGTGCTGTCCACACTGAAACACTGCAATCTCCACTTTATTCACGGTTGTCCTCACAGAACACACATCCACATATAATCTGCGACACACACTCAAACACACACGCACACACACACAGGCACATACTATACAGGCACGCTCGTAATCTGCAGCAAGCTACGCCCTCCTCATCCATACAATTCACTCATCGCTCTATACAATGTCTTATCCATCCATTTATCTCCAGCATATCATCCATCCATCCATCCATCCATCCCTCTCCCCCAGTCCTCTGTTCGTCCCTCTAACTGTGTGATAACCACCGAGAGTGACGCGAGGAGACAGCCAGTGGCTCTGTGAACGATGTTGCTGCAGATTATGTAAGAGCCATAGATTAAGGGAATATCCAGCAGATCACTGCGGGCTCACAAGGAGGAGGGCAGCCACCACAATGAAGCACAGTGGGGGCTGAGAAAGCTGGCCCAGTCCATTTTTATGGAGTAAGATTGAGAGATGGATGTGAAGGGCCGGTGTGGTTTGTTTTTTGTGTGTGTGCGCTACAGAGAGTTACACCAAGAGAAAGCGGGAGTGGGAGGGATGCATCATGGAAAATGACTGCTTTCACCAAATATGTAGGAGGGAAGACTCTTCATTACACAGAGAAAAAGAGAAAAAAAAAACAATGGTGTATCACTGGGAATAGAAATAGCCATCCACCAGTCACGATTTAAATGACTATGACCTGTTATGACTGTCAAGCAAAGCCTTAACAGGAATGGAAACCTCACAGCAACATAAGGTAAATGGTCCATTTAATGAATCAAATATACAACTGTAAACATAAAGGACAATAGGGGAGTTTATCGGTGTGAATACAGAGTGCTGCATGCATTTTCAGTGGTGTGTATGAGTAGGTGGTGCAGTATGTGGTGCAGAGAATGAACAGAAAATAAAGCATTTGTATTAGGAAAGTAAAAAAAAGGAGAAGAGAGAAATGGAAAGAAGTGAACTTTATTTATAGGCTCAGCCACAGGTGGCTGCAATCACATGATTGGTGATGACTGCTTGGTTGAAGAGACACACTAATAAAATCAGGACAGTTTTCAGTGCAGTTTTTGATTTTCAAATTGTCTTGGTGTCTTGATAATTGAATGGAATGAAGGTTTTGATGCTCTAGAAACAGTCCTGATAGCAAAAGGATTGTCATGTATCACACCGAAAATTACCCTGTGGACTTCCTCAGCATAATTTATTGTGTTTATGCATGTAAACTGACAGATGTGTTGAATGTTTATATTGAATATATTTACATGAGCTGGCAGTCTTGCAAACCCCTGCCAGTGCACTCACATTTTTGGCACGTTATACCTACCCAGAGTAGATCAGTGAAACAACATGAAATGGGATCATAAAGACCCTCTTTCATCAGAGACATTAGTAAATCGCAGCTTCATTTGAAATTACTTTTAGTGTTTTTAGCATATATTATGGCTTTCTGCAGTCTACAGAGAAGCCAGTTTAAATTAGCTTTATTCATGAAGCTAAATATTATGAACCCTTCTGCTACTGCATGCACATTGCACTACTTGTGTAACCTTCTTAGAAATAATGCTCATTTTGTACCTGTTCTCCAGCTGCAGTTTGTATCTCAAAAGCTTTTTAGTCATCTAACAGAAAGCTCTTCTCTGTTTGTAGTGAAAAAGTCTTTGCGTTGGATCAAAACCAACATTTAAATGCCACATTTGGTCTTAAACATCACCTTCATACAGGGCATCCATGTCATCATCCAAAGAAGACGTGTGATCTTTTCTGACTCTGAGGTTCCTGTGAGGATCACTATGTTACTGAATCACTTACTGTTCAAACAGGGCTATGCTGCTCCTAGTGTTTCTGAATGCTTTATCACTTTCCTTTGTGATTCTCTCTGGAGCCAGCAAGCTGGTGGCAAGTAGTTCAAGTTGGAAGGTGAACTCATATAACTACAGCATCATGTGGTGAAAGCCATGAAAGTCTTTTTTGGTATAGTGTTTGTGATAAACCCTGTGATTCTGTAGATACGAAGAATGCAGAATAACATTGTAATGCTCTAAATGTGTAAAACTGCATTATATTTGCAGCTGATGATCAGATCTTTTACTTGTCAGCTTTATCTTTCCAAGCTTCAACTTATTCAGCTTGCACTGAGTTGTTATAAGTGGATATATTCAGTATACTCACTGCCTTGCTTCACATAAATTAATATACAAAGAGCATTTACATATGATACATATATCATCTCCATGTCCTTCTAATAATCATCCACTAGCATACACCCACTCAACGCCCACAGACCTGCACCTCTATGTACTTACTGCCATGACATATAGGCAATGCACACTTAGTGTAACATTAGTCCATATACACACCTACACATGCACTGACAAACATACATAAACACATTTCTGTATAGCTCCCGCCTACCCCCACGCATGGTTACCCACACCCAAACAACATCCGTGCATCCATCCGTCAATGCCCATCCTCCCTGTGCCAAAGTGGGTCTGTTGAAATCTAGAGCAGTGGATAAACGGAAGAGGAGCTGATCCCTCTGGGATTTGACCAGGAAGAAGCCAAGCAAGCCTGTTGTCATCATCCAAAATAAGCTTGTCATTCGGATCCTCTGCACATATATACAGGAACGCCGCACAAAGGCGATGCATGCGATTTGTACTCAGGGCATGATCTTACCTAAAAGGGAACCATTATGATGATAGGTAGCTGACATTTAGAGCTGCAGCCTGGTGTTCTGAAGCACACAGTGCTTCACTCACAGATAGCAGCACACATTGTTATTCAGCAATGAGTGAACTGTGACAAGTGGTTAGATCACCTGGACACACTCTGTCTCACAGTCTTTCCCCAATGCCATCTTGCTGTAGGGTTTTACAAATCTTGATATAATCCTATATCTTAATCCCTTCTTATACCCAAAAACCCTTACACTGACCCCCATTTTTGCAAACCGAGAAATTCTGATGTGGAACACTCATGTGACATAGACATGGAACATCACGTTTACATTTCCAAGCATGATTCTACATCTCAGGACAGCTGTCATGGAAGGGCTGGTCTTGGAGATGATTATTTTTGTCAAGTTTTGTGAAACTTAACATCAAATCTAGTCTTATTTTGACACTGGACACCATGTATTTTTGCAAGTGTTCCCCCGAGCCAGAGGATTGTAACAGTTTAGTAGTTTCTTAACCTGTGGAGGGGCATGCAATCGTGTAGCCTCACAAATCCAGCCTAAATCTTGTAAGTTCAGTTTTTGCTCCAAGACTGTTGAAAAAATGCACACAGCCCTTCACAAACTACACTGTAATGAACATTATTCTTCAAAAGTGTGGTTTAGTTCAAATTATTGAACTTGTTATTGGGGGATAATTTCAGAATATAGATGCAAATGTGGTACTGAATCTGCCTCAAATGATGTTTTATAGGAAATCTATTTTAAAACCGTTTATAAAAATGTGATGTAGTAAAGCAGTGTCCCTTGATTATAATCTTACACCCATAAAGTTTTCACAAAACACATATTTGGTTATTATGTTTCTCCATAATTGTTCATTGGGCTCACTTTTATGTTAATTCAGTGGAGACACTATTCAATACACCAAAATGATCTCGAGCCATTAGGAGTGACTGTTCTATTTCTGTGGTTTATTTGTTGATATGATATTTTCTACACTTTGTGTTTTTTTTAAAGAAAAGGATTGCCTTCTCTTTCAGTCTTCATCTCTCAGAATCTACCTACAGGCAACACAGTGTTCCTTGACCCATTTCCCAGACGTGCGCTCCCTTCCTCTCCGCACACATACTGTATCTGATTTACAACTATTGGAGCAGGGAGCATGTGTTGAGATCACACGAGTTTGCTGAAAGTTGATGAGGCATAGGATAACCATGTGTCAATATACTGAGCCTCTTTTGTTTAATATGTTTTGTTTGCTTCCCACAACTGCATCAATCTTGATGGAATGGGTTGATTGAAATCACATCCAATCAAAAACAAAACATCATTGATTTCCTTTGTTGGGTGTAATTACTGTGGTGCTCATTGGTATTCTAGACATAGTACTGAAGACACACACTTCCCCACATGCACTAATCAACTCACAGCTGTTTACGGCACTAATATTAGGATGCATTTTCTCCATTTTTTCTTTCATTTTGCTGGACTTTCTTTTTTTGTTTTTTAATCAACTGTGTATAAGGTGCCACCATTATAGCATGTTGTCCTTTTACATTCATAATCAGTTTCTACTACAGTATTTAGAGCTTTAGTACATGGGATTTTATGACTCTCTGGGTACAATACAACAGTACCAGTTTCATTATTAAAACCCTCCTATTAGAACATGCAATATTCTCTTTAATGTGAATTTCCTTCTCTTTTTGCCTCCCCAAGGTGGATGCCAGCAGCGTCCTGAAGAAGAGAATGAACTCTGCCCCGCTGTTTGACCGCCCTGCCAAAACATTTCCCAACCCGCCTGTCAATGCCCAAGCGTTCCTGCAGCAAGGCTCAGCTGTACCGGCCAACAACGTTCTGACTGGCACCAGCATCATCGACAAGTACTCGCGCATCCTATTTCCCCTTTCATTTGGCGCCTTCAACCTGGTCTACTGGATCGTCTATCTCACCAAGGACACCATGGAGATGTCCAGGTGAACAGATGGCACGGTTGCTAACGGATAATTCCTGCATTTGCTTTATTGCACTCGGAGTGCTGTGTGGTTTTTGTTGCATAAAACTGAAAGTGATGGACTATTTTGGTGTCATTAGCACCTTAGTTAATATAATTTGTTGGTTAATTTTATTCTGCTTAAACCTTGCACAACCTTACCCACTGGTGCAGATTCTGTACTTATTTCTGTACCATACTTTAAATATCTTTAACTACATATGCAAGGAACACATTATAATACTTGGCCATTATAGGTACTTACTTATTGCTGTTGTTCCAATAATAGAATTTCAGTAAACATTTACATGTAATAATGTGAAATGTGACTATGGACAAGGGATGCCACTCAAAACTTAGTTGCTAGAGGTGATTTTAGCCTCTGCTATTCTCTCGTGGCCTCTGTTTTAACTGTTTGGACATAGATTGGGCTGAGTTACTTACAATTGCAGAAGCTCGAGTGTGACTTCATAACAGAGAAGGATTTATCTTAGGTTAAGTGCAACAAGATTCACGAGTACAGGAGGCAATATGAGCAATTTCCCAAATACCTGTTGAATGAGGTACAGCCACACGGTGCATGACTTTTTATGTATGAATGTGAGTGTACTTGTATTACCTATTTTGTGGGGACATACATTTGTTAATAGTCATACTGTGAGAACTTGCATCCATTTTGAGACCAAGAAGTAAATCCCCATAATGTAAATCAGTACATTGTGCTATGAAGACTTAGTTTAGATGATGCAGTGTTCGGTTTAGTTTAAGGTTGGGGTACAGATTGGCGATAATCAAACAACAGTAATGGTTAGGGTTTGAGTATGTTTAAAGGAAATTAATGCAAGTCAATGTAATATCATCTGAAGTGATGAAAACTCCACTGTGGTCATGTGTGAATGTGCGAGACAGCAGAGATATGTGTTTTTTATTTATTTATTTATATTTTGTATGTTTGCCAGTCTGAGAGACCATGTATTATTCATCAGCTAAACAGAGATCGTACACTCTCAGCTCTAATTATTTCCCATATAGCTTTTCCAAATGCGTTGAAGAGTGGTCACAGGCTTGACACAGCAGTCGCACAATACGAGACCACCTGGCAACAGTGGCAGGCTCTGCTGTTTTTCATTCAGTCTGTTGCAACTGTTCAGTGCTATCTGGCCACAGTACTCATAGTCCTTATGTGTCTGTGTTTTTCATACACAATGAACTGTGGCCCAAATGATGAAATGAAAATGTCCCTCTCTTCTGTGTATTTGAGGCATCGCAGTATAAAGTATCTCCTCTGGGTTTTGCCAGACTTACATCACAGGAGTTAACAGTAATTCAAGCTCCATGGAGGCCAAATCAACAAGTAAAATAAATACCTTTCTTTTAAAAAATCCAATTTCATTTTGTTAATGCAATTGCAAGTAAGCTCCACCTGTTGCTTCAATGTGTCAGACACATATAAGAATAGCATTTTATACTGTGTGCTAATTAGACTCCCACTCAGAACGGTGGTGCTTCTGCGTTCTCAGCCAGCAAAATGTAATCTCAACTGAATCTTCCCTTTTTTCTTAAAAAGTAGGATTTTTAGATACTGGATTTAGATTAAATAAAATGCTATCAAACCCTTACGCTTCTGGCCAGTGTGCTACTGAATCATTTTTGGTACATAACGTGATCTGGCTGATGATTTTAATCAAAACATCATATTACACACAGTATGTGACTTGAAGCAGTAAACCAAACCAGCTACTGTGGTTGCCAAGATGAATTGTGAAGGCTCAGAGGCACATTAATGTCAATTCAAAATTGCTTTTATGTTTTCTCGAGAGTGCTGTCTTTCAACTGCACATGATGAACTGAGGTGTATATATATATATATATAACTCACAGTCGTCACTTTAACACACAGCGGTCTTCATGGCATTATTACTGTCAAAGCAGTATGTCTGTTAACAGATGAAATAGTGCTGCAGCGTTTTGATGACATCAAAAGATGTATGTTGCGCTCTTACATCACCTCTACAGATCCTGTAGGGTTCGGCACTTTGACAGAAAGCTGAGGGTTAGCCTGCTTAAAGGAGAAAGTTCATCCCATGATGCGACTGTGTGCAAGTTTGTGTGTTTGATTTTTCCCGACCATATGATCCAAACAGATGCGTATGCCTGGTTGTGCACTTATGTGCACACTATTGATGTGCATCGCCACTCCTGAGTCTGGGCTTTTCAACTGTGTGGGTTCATCTCCTTTCATTCCCTGCCTTGCTCTTTCGCTAAAAAGGGAAAAGCCCCAAGGCATGAGCCGAGACAAGTCAGATGACATGACAGTGTTGGCAGGCATCGGGATAGCTCTATGTGACTAACCCTCTTAGTGACACTCTCTTAACTGTTTCTATTAATTGATGGGGACTGTAAGCTTGAAAGCAGATCCTGACAAACTGCTTGTGGGAAAGCAGCAGAGGCCTTTTGTGGCCTTTTGGCTCTGGGAATCAACAACAATTATAGAAATATGATGTAATATAGTATGCATGTGTGTTTCTGTAGGATGTACATGTGTATATGTCCAAAACAGTCTCCTCACATAGAGTGCACTTAAGTGTGCCTGAGCAAGTGCACTGAGTGGGGGGAGTGATGAAAGGAAAGATGAGGTGATACAACACACCGTGCCCTGGGGCTGATAACTGAAAATCCCAGTGGTGTAAGAAGCAGCCAGTGCAAAGAACAAGTAAAACCACAGGTTGTCACTCTGATTGATTGTGGTTAAATCTCACTAACTGGAAGAGTCAGGATGTATAACACAGACAAAAACACTCACCGAACATACTTGCTGCAGGTGTTGTTTTGAGTTCATTTTCGCTTACAGAATGGTTCCTCACCAAAAACTATTAAAATAATTTCCAAATATAGAGCATGTCATGTCCTGGGACTGGGATCCTCTGTGTGAAGTTTGCATGCTCTCCCTGTGCAGCGTGAGTTTTCACCGGGTTCTTCCTCCCACAGTTCAAAAACATGCAGAGGTTAACTGATGATTCTAAATTGTCCGTAGGTGTGAATGTGAGTGTGCTTTGTTGTCTCTCTTTGTGTAGTCCTGTGATAGACTGGCAACCCGTCCAGGGTGTCCCCTGCTTCGCCCTGAGGACACCCTGGGATAGCTGCTCCAGCCCCCCACCCCCACCCTCTCCACCCCCCCACCCGCGACCCCCCCAGAGGATTAAGCAGTGTGTGGATGACGGATGTTTAAACTTACATACTTGGGGAGTTTAAACTACTCAGGAGCCTTGCATTTAGCTGATGAGATGACTTTGAATCATAACACTACCTGGGCTGTGACAGATGAAATCTCCACAACAAAAGAAGTCCACAGGAACACAAGTACAGGGAAAAACTCAGATAAGGTCTATTGCCTTGTAGGCATAATGATGATTTCTATAATAAATACAGTATTTGGTGTTAAAACTGATTTTTTTTCTTGTATTTGTTGCCAAACATGCTACTCTGTAATCAACTTGAGGCAGCATAACATTATACAACACAATGTTAATCACTGCAAAGAAAATTACACTCGAACTAGCCAGCAAACCTCCTGTCACATATAAACTGACACAAAGAAAGAGGTTACAGCACTGCCAACATGTAATTTTCCACCATACAAACTGTGCTGTTGTAGAGTTGATCTGATCCTTAATCAATGGAACCAATGAATCACCTGCATGGATGAATGGACAGACGTCTGACCCTCAGGTGTATCATCAGAACCCTGCTGACTGGAGTTGTACTTGACCTAATTTGCATTCAGCAAGAGAAAACCAAGATATATTGGAATCAGATTAGAGATCTACTCCAAAAAGAAGCGCATATGTGATTATTTGTTAAAGAATTTTCCGATTACATCCAGGGAGTCTGAACAGACACTGCACACACCAGCTTTGGTGAAAAATAAAGGCAAATTCTGCTTTGCACTACGTCTCACACTGTACAACACTTCACACTTTCATAGTTAACACTTTACATTTCTTTGCTATTTCAATGCAGCACCACCCACACTAACGACCCCTCCATTCTGGGTTAGCGCCACCTTAATCCAAATACTGCATCCATTAAATGAAAGCGGGCAGTTCTTTTCACTCCAGAGAAATAAATACACAGCTCCAGTTGCCCTAACTGAAAGCAGATAGCGGCACATCCAACGGACCCTTTTTTCTCTCTTTGTATCTTTGCTTTTATTATTGAAGGCCCTCCTGCAAAGATGAGCTGGACCAGAAGAAAAGATTTTCTGTTTGTGTGAGTGTGTGTGCAGGTGGATTTGTGAGTGTGTGTGTGTGTGTGAGGATACAGGCGTACAAGTGTATAAATGTGCTATGGCAGCAACGCCTACCGACTGCAGGCTATTTTAATGAATAGCACCATTCAGGGTGAGACATGAAGGAAACAAATTTGCTGAAAACACTTCCTCTCATGAAGGGCCCCAGCTGGTTGGCTGACTGGTTGCTGCCTGGCTGGCAGGCTGACTGGTGTATGTGTGTCAGAGTGGGTACAGCAGGCGATAAGCCTTGCTCCTCTTTATTGGCCATCAGAGTGCCAGGCTTGAAAAACAACTTCCCCATTGTTGCTCATAAATCAAAACCACTAAATGCTGTTTCCAACTCAATTCCTATTTTCGACTGCGGGGCCGTAGCCATAACTTTGGTGTAATGATCATTCAATTACAGGCCACTCAGACAGCGAGCGAAGAAGACCGATATAAACAGTGATCCCCTATCTATCATATTTCTCTCATGGGTCTTGTGGGAATTGTTACATCTGCACTTGTTACCGAGTTTGCGTGCTACATGGATGCATTTCTCACACGTCTACCTGTGTTTACACTGAAGTCCATGCGCACGCACATTCAGACAAATGTGAACATTTACAAACCCTTCGAAGACGAACTGCTCTCCGTCCCCAGATTATCTCCTCACAAAGACATGCTCTTGCTCTCTCGCCTAATATCCCCTGCACTCAATTGCTGGCTCTATTTCTCACTTTATCTCAGTGTCACTCTTTCAAACACACTCTCTCCCTCTCTCAGCTGCCTCTACACTCCCCCCAACCCTTCACCTCTCTCTCAACCCCAGTGCACTGCCTCTACTCTGCCCCCTCTTTGATAAAACGGGACAGCTCAACAGGCTCTCTCTACTAATCTATTCAGTATTAATCATCCAGCTTTCCCAGAACAAAGACGAATCATGTCTCTGTAGAACTATACCAATGTCTGGTCTTGCCTATCAGTCCTCTTTACCGACTGTTTAGATGCATGTCAGCCATTTGGTTACTTAAGCAAATACAGTTAACGCAGTGCGACAGCCTTGTTTAAAGAGAAATGGCGCCATTACCAAAAGGTCACAAGTTCAATTTCTCTAAAAGCCGACATGAGTTTGTCTGTGGGTGCATGACCTGTTAGTGCAACTAAGACTGATGAGTGTTTTTAAGTCTAAGTGGATAAAATTCTGAATTATCATGTGCAAGTTGGACTTTTTCTTGAATAAATCCATGAATTCAACCAACACAGACAATACAGCAGAAATGTTTTCTTTTGAGTGGCAGGCAATTACAATGTTTGATATTTTTGAAATAATACAGACGCTCTGATAAAATAAACTACATATACTAAAATCATATACATGTCAGAAGACCTTATAGTGTATTACTGCTTATGTATTGCAGCCTCATGATGTCTGATTTAATTTGGTTTGTCCTTATTCAGATCAATTTCATATGAGTGTTTGCTTTTCAGACTACTGGAAAAATAGTTACAAGGTGTACAATATTGATTGTAGATTTTGCATGCAATTCAGAAATGAGACTGAAATTCTTCCCTCACATATTTATTTGTGTGCACTTACTGTTTTTATCTGCATGCATCTATGAAACACTGTGTATTTGTATGTTTCCTCACTCCAGTCACACTGACATAGACATATCTATATACACATTTGCATTAAAGCTGTTTTAAATTGTACCTTTAGGCCTCGCTCCGACAAACGTATTTAACATTCAAGGACTATGCACTGGGTTCCCCAGTAGAATAAACTGCAAAAAGAAACAAAAATCACAGCAAACTATTAACTTGTTTCTTCTAAAAACCTTTTTAGTTTTGTGATCAATGTCAAAAACCTTTTAGGAAAGTTACAGTCAATTTGCATTTGTGTAAAATGAAATGTGTACTTTCCTTTAATATTAATTTAGCTTTTATCCCAAGTACAAGCCTATTTACCATCATTCAATTCTGATGTTATTACACTTTCGTTGATGTCAGGTAAACATGTTTTGTGCTATCTTTTTATCTCTTAAAATTTAAGCAAGACCAAATCTGTCCAATCTTGATCTGCTTGTCAATGTTGCCTAAAAAAACAAAACAGGTGTCATCCAAAAGTTTATTTATTTATTCTAGAGATATAATCTTTCCAGGACAGTAATAGAAAACAAGACGCTACTAGGAACAACATGATAAAATCAAGAAAAATTTAGATGTTAGAATAAAGCACCTGTAAGATATGGCATAAATTAAATTCTGTGGCCTGCTGTTACCCCAGTCAGTTAATAAAAGAGGGGTTAAATCCTAATTTGTACCGATGTAATATATGTAGTGTAACCAAATTACAAGGTTTTGGCAATGTGTGGCCAGGCTGTCTATTATCTTACTGTCATGTCATGTCACCATCCTATAGTCAAAAACATGCACTGAGCATATACATTGTCTGGAGCACAACGTGAACCATGAGTTTCAAGGCTCGCATTTGCATTTTGTAGCTATTTAACAATTAGTTTTTATTTACATGTTTAATGAAAATGAACAGAATTGTAATTGCACAGTTGCTCTTTAATGCACATGGACACAGTATGTATTCTACCCCAAAACCTCCTCGTGTCTCTGCCAACCAAAAACACACACCAACTGTGTTTTGTTTTTTTTTTGCCATCAGCCATGGAAGTTCTCTGGCTGAAAATGGCTCACAGTGCTGTCAAAAGTGTCTCCAGCTTTAACACATCAGGCAGAGGAGGTGGAGGTGTGAACTACCTGGCTCAGGTTCCCAGATGAGTTTCACAAGGTCTTTGTGAACAACGTTGGCAGCGAGGGACAGAATAAATTCAGATTTTAAATTCAGCCCGGAATGGATGCCAGGCTTCACAGCGAGACTGAACCGGAGCAAGCAGTTACATCATACCAATGTGCATTTGTTTTTGTGTGAAGGCAGATGTGGTCGGATGTGAAATGGAGGAGGAGGTGTGCATGTGTAGGTGTCTGTATGCATATATCAATATGTTTGAATATGATAAAACACAAAATCCAACCATCTTGTTAAAACACACGTAGTGCCATTTTCGCACTAATTGGGCCTTTCTTTCTCTTTTTATGTCTTGCAGGGATACCGTCTAAGCCCAGAGTTCGTCTTCCTGGAACTGACACATACACTTGCATACACACACACACACACATCATCCACATATATACACACACACGAAATACATGACAGACACTTGCCAAGCATTCTTTTATGCCGCCTCAGTGCATTGTATTTCTTTTTGAGTAGTCCCATGGAAAGCGTGTGTTTTGAGAGCAGATGTACCAGCGGTTCCTGTTGCCAACTTGACCAGGGAGCTCAAAGCCATGTGGGCCCCAGGCTTTGGAACTATTTCAAACAGGTACTACAACTCTCTGCCGCTCTCGTTTATTTATTTAACTCCCCAAATGTCTAAAAAAAAGTTACACGCCAGGACACTTTTTTTTAGTGTCTACTCTGTATCCCCTGCCTGAGTGGATGGGGCAAGACTTAACGCTAGCTAGGCTGCAGAGCCAGAGGTAGAGCCACTGCACTGAGCTACTTTGCATTTGTTTTCTGTGTGCGTGCAACATGCATGGGTTTCCAGACATTAGAGTGATTTTGCATGTGTGTTAAGAATGACACATTTCCTTCCCCGATAATTAGAACACACTTGAGGGAATGAGTGTACTCATTTGTCCTGACTGGATCCATTGTGACTGACTGAGTTGCAGGAACTCTCTCACTGTCAGCTCGTCTTTTCCACTCTTCTTTTTTTCCTCCCTTCCACAACACTCTATTTTTTGGTTCATTGGCTTAATTTCCCTCTGCTGATGGAGTACAGAGGATGTGAAGCAAAATCTTCAAAGGATTTATATGGTGTGTTCCACAGATACATTGGCCCAGTTGAATATTCACTGTCACATGCACATGCAGACGGAGAAACGTGCACATGCGAATACTGAACAGCACATGCCACTCACTTGCACTTTTTGTTTTCCATTTTCACAATGATCCAATCGTACGTCCTTGATTTGCTATTGACAGAAATAAACTTTGAAACATCAGTGCATGAATTGATGACTAGCATAAACTAATTCAGTACAGCTCAAAGCGGCGATCCATCTGGTAACAGTTTTAAGAAGAAAAAAAATACACAACCACACAGTACCTGCCTACAGGCGCAAGAGAAAAGGACACTGCAAAAACAAATGTTCAAGTTTAGGTTTGCCAGACAAGCAAAGTAAGTGAGCAGAATGAGACAGAGCTGTGAAATTTATTACATGAATTTTAACACAGCGGACGGAACGTGTGGCGTCTCATGTCAGACATTCATTTAAAAAGGAAGAAAATCATATAGTTAACTGCAAATTTACATTGCTTGCTATATTTATAAAGTCTTCACGCAGCATCAGCCTCTCTTTCCCCAGAGAAGATTTAGGCCTTTATGTGCTAACACTGTTAGCATTCCTTTTTTATTGTTTCTGTTTGGTGTCGACATTTTAATTGAAGTTAAAGGATTCCCACCCTGGTTGCCAATTATTTCTTGAGATGACAGCCATTGCTCCCGGTTTTCATTATACACAAAAAAAGCAGCAAAAAATAGAAAATTAAAACTATCATCATCAATTATACAAAATGCCAAAACATAGTCATTAATAATCCCCTTGTGTGGATTTGCATATGATTATGCAATGTTTCCAATTAAGCAGAGAGTGTAACATGTTAAAGCCATGTGGTGTCTAAATATAAGCTGGTGTTTTTATACTTCCTCATGACATCCATCATCTACGAGGATGTTCTCATTAGAGGTGTCTCTTATTAACACAGGCACCACTCGAAATGAAAAACCCCGAGCACTGCACCAAAAGATTATAGTAGTCTTGAGAACTGTGTACTTCCAACGGCTGTTTAATATGCACGTTAAAAACAAATCTGTACAACTGGAGGAAATTGTGTTCTTTTTCAGATATGAACACACTGACGGTCCTATTTATAGAAGTCCTTTAACATGAGGTAACATGATTTTCTTGATCTTTGATATTCCCTTTGAAATGGAAGTCTTTTATTTACTCTAATTATTTGTATTTTATATGCGTACTTTCCTAGATTTGTGAACAGACCAGCATGATCGGCCTCAGTTCAGCAACACTGATAGCCTAAAGTAGATCAACAATGCAAGAGTAATGAAAAAAAAGAAAATATGCAACACAACAAAAAAATGCAATATAGACTCTGGTCGGGCTCCATTTCTTAAAACAGTACCACATTTTGACGTTGCAAAGCTTTCATGAACTAGTTTCAAACCAGCAGCTCGAGGAATATCAATACTGGATGATTCTTCACACCCTCGGATTATGTCCAGTGCCAAGGATTATACATTGTTGCTTTCTATAATATCTCTGCATGGCAGTAGTGGTATGACCAAAGTAAGGTGAGGGTTAGACGACTGAAACGCTTTGTTAAGCTGAGGGAAAGATCGTGATTACACTTAATAAACAGCTTCAGTAGCAGGTCTGTGACAGCATGAAAGGTCTGGTCTCCTACATGAAAATCGGATCTGCTAGGCTTGGACTCCTGAGTGTGCCTCAGATCTTCGTTCATTCTTTGATATGGAAATGTTGTGTAACTATGACCGAATGTTGTAAATTATGGAGCGCAAAAGGGTGCGTTTACTTCAAGGCCTGTTGTTGCATGTTCTTTTTTCTTTCACGTGTACACCAGAGGACTAACCAAACAGTGGTGTCGGCCTGTATGAACTGTCTTTGTACCTTCTTCCTCCCTCTACTTCGTTCATCACCCTCCCTCCCCTCTGTCTTTGAGGCGAAGACTGAAGAGATGGGGCATTTCAACCCTTATTGCTCTGCATGTCAGGGCCGTTTTGTGGGAAAACCTGACTGCCAGTGAACTCAGACCGCTACTGAACTGCAGGCTCAAACCCCAGCGGAGCCTCGGAGCACCGACGACCTTCCTCCTCCAGCGGTGACTGAGCGTTTTCCTGCAGAATAAGTTAAACAGTCGAAACGGAAATAAGGCAGCAATGAGGGTGTGTACGTTTGTGTGTGTGAATGAGTGTTGTGTTTTTTTAAATATGACTGAGCTTGTTTGCTTTTATCGGTGACCTGATTGATCTGTCCTCTGACCCCGGCCTAGCTGCTCAGCTCCACACTCCACTGCGAGAAATCACTCTTGCATGACCTCTGACCCTTCATGTGCTTGTTAGGGTTGTTGAATGTAGAAGGTTGTGAACTCCATAGAATATAGGATTCTATTGCTATGGTGACTGCGGCCACAAAATGCCCTTTAGTCATTTTGTTTCATTCCATAGGCATGAGCTTTGCTAATTCTTTCATTTAGCAAGTGTTAATCTGTTTTATTTTCATTTCAACACTGTCATTTGCCTAGAAATCGTGGCCACAATTTAGAAGACAATGAATGCTCTACATTGTTATTTTACGTGTATATTTTGTGAATATGATTAAGCATTTATGTAGGTTGCTATTTGTATTCCCTGCTTGATGATGGGCTGCACTGCATTACCCATTTGTACTGGTTTGAATGACAGACAACAGCTTTTATATTTTAATAGCTTACTTCCTCCACATTTGTTCCTTATACACGTTACTCATCTTTTTTTTTTTTTTTGGTTTTGAAGAGGGCTTGTTTTTATTGCAATAGAAAATAATATTTGCATATTCAGGTCTTTTGTCCTCTGTTAATAAATGAACCCCTACTCACTTTCCCTACAGGATTGTATATTACAATGTTCAATAAAGCCAAATTATGTATATATTTCTCTCCTGCGCTTTGTACAAAACTACCACTGTGCAGTGAGCCGTACAGTCTTTAAAAGCAGCCTTTGAGGCTCTTCTCATTGTTGGATTGTGAAAATACAATCTCTATTATAAGACTGTCAAGATGCAATCTCTGTAGCCTTTTTCAGCAGGGCATTTTTCCTGTTATCATTGCCACAGTTTTCCTTATATGACATGTTAGGCATTTCTTATGCCGAAAATTACACTTTAGGATAATTATTGCAGCTGGTCCTCATGCAGAAGATCATATTGATGTAATATTACTGGTTTTATGAGTTACTTTAAACCAACACTGTAAGAAACTGATTATTTTCATTTCACACATGAATGCTGCGAAATGTGACGCCTTTGCCTTTTCCGCTGATCGTAGTAATGATGTCATGTGAGATGTCATGAAAGAACGTTAGAGTTATGGTTTGGTCAGTGACTCACGCGTTTATGTAATTCAGTCTCAAGAGTGTTCAACTCTGTGAGTGGGCTACACTACAGTGAACTGCAGTTTATGACACAGTACAAGTACGGTATGTTTCCACAGCTATGTATATAAACACAAAGACATATACAGGAAATGCATGGCTGGATATGGATGAAAGGTTGTTAAGGCAAGTAAATGTGTCAAATCATGACCCCATCAGTCAAGCTTTGTTTCTTCCTACCTATAGCACCATAAAGACATGCTTTCACTCCTGAAGGAAAGTGATCTTTTAAGCATGGCAGGATCCACACAGAACAGTGAAACCTCCACCCTCATTACGCTCTCCCTTCACTCTTTCGTCACTAACAGCAGCTGGCAGGCAGAAATAACCAGAAGATTGGCGAGAAGAATAAAAGGAGAAGTTAATTTTATCATCCAACTTCCTCTTCCGTTTGGATATAATTGCGTGTGCTTCCAGACCTGTCTTAGTCTGGGTCACCGTAGCCAATCACAAAAGGGTAGAGTGCCATCTATTGGTGCATAACCTGAATCCTCCTCTCTGTCTCTCTCTCTCTCGCTCTCTCTCCTCTCCACCACCACCTCTCCTCCCTCCCTCCCCCCACAGACACACACTGCCGCACAACTCCTACACACTGACTCACCATATGTTTTTTACACACGCGCAGAGAAAAATCACAGTTTGAGCGCATGCTGCAAGCACACGCACACTGGCATGAAGAAATATCTTGGTATGTTGACATGTGACAGTGCACACAGATGCACAAATATACATACTGAACCACAGCACACGCAGTCATATGAATGCTAAAACTAACAAATACGACTCAGCTGTGAATTAAATTCATAGTGAATTTGGACAATCAGTGCTTAAAGTTGCACATCTGAACAACAAAACAGGATTTTTTTCCTCAATCATTTTGAAACTTTTGATCTCAGTACCATGATTCATCTAATACAATCAGGATGTTTCACCTTTTAAACATTTTGTTTTGTTCTAGTATTTTCAAGGTCAGTTCAATTCTTCAATTCAACCCTAACTTTGACAAAAGAAAACACCAACTGTAGAGTATCCAAAGCAAGACAGGCCAAAACAAAGGACGAAACAAATTAAACTCCTTACTTCATACATCACTAATTCTGATATACTTTATAGGTGTAGAAAAGTGTAAGTGTTGCTGTAATGAACCAAGTTTGGAAACACAAGTAACGTTATCTTTCTCTTTAGAAAAGATCACAGTAAACCCATTATGTAAAATGTGTTTTGTGAGCACCTACTTTGTTTCCTGCAGGCCTTGCGTCATGACAAACTGTGCATGAGCGTAAGTATGACTTTAATTCCTCCAGTGAATCTGTTTGGCTTCTATGACCATGCTGATGTGAACTCTTGAAGGAAGAGCTGTTCGAGCAAAAGTGTGATATGTGTAGGCAGAGAAGGAGGAAGGCAGCTCATTCCGCTGACCTTTAACCCCCAAGGAAAAATCATTTATATCCACACACACACACACATATACACACACATGCAAGTAAACACATGCTCCCTCCTCCCACGCAGACACACAAGCAGCACAGAGAGTTGGGCCAAAATGTAACTGTGTCTCAGTGCTCCTCCACTGTGAACGATTTCCACAGCACTGTCAGCAGGCACCATATTAACCACATCAGCCTCACTCAAATGCCAGACTGTCACATGCAGTCTGATTCATCAAGTTTCCACACTGTTAACCCAGGGGAGAAGAAGATAGAGAGACAGAAGGAGGGAGGCAGGGGCAGACGAGGAACAGAACGAGGAAGGTGAGGCAAAGGATGCAAAAGATAAAGAGGTGAGAGGAATAAATTGAGGAGTGGATAGTGGAGAGAACCAGTAGGAGTGAGATATAATAAGTAGAAAGAGGGTCGAGGAGGGGGGATAGTGGATTCGGATAAAAGATGAATAAATAAAAGGGGCACACAAGCAGAACTCCAGCTCTCTCGTGCCTGACATGCCAAGCTGGTGCTTGAGAAGAAATACGACGGCCCAAACCAGCCAATAACCCGGGAACGGCGAGTGTCACACAGATGGGAAACAGTCTCAGGCTCCCTCTTTCTGTCTCTCCCTCTGTGAAAGAGCCACGGACACACCAGCAGTGGTGTTTTGTGTGGAGGTGCATGCCGGCTGAATCTCATTTCATTTCGTTCCATCTCCTTTTCCTCTGAAGGATGTAATGTGGTGTCATCCACACAGATCTCCAATTCCATTTTCTGCTCAGTGGCAGTACGGTACATGAAACAATGCTTAGGAGGTTTCACTTGAAGTGGAGTATCTTGAATGGAACTATCACCAGGCGTATCACATTTCAGCTGTTGAATATATGGAATATATGGGCCTCAAGTGTTTTTTAAGAGCACTGATCCAATAAGGCTTTTGTGGGCAGTATTCAGTGTATTTTTTTATTAACTCAAGCAGAAAATCCTCGATGTTTAGTGATATTATGCAATGTGTCACTGTGTAAAATGTAAATGAGGACTGAAGAGGCGCATCACAGCTGGAGTGACTTTCTAACTGTCACCTGTTGCAAAACAATTTGGAACAGGAAGAGATTGCTTTTTCATATAAATCTGAATGGCAATGATAACATTTTGGGCAAAATTTACTACTGCAATCGTTATTAAAGCTGCGACACTTAGCTAGATGAGCATAACTTTTTAGTTTGCAGCTGTTTTGTCAAATTGCCTTGACATGTATGCTAAAACAAGAGAACTGTTTACCTGCTGACAGAATTGTGTTTGAATAAACATTATGTAAGTGAGCAATTCTTCCAATAACACCGATCAGTTAATCAGAATATTCTGGGTGGCCTTATTTTATTATTTATTTGTTTAATTATGTATGTTATTCAGTAATATTGCTATTTATAGAGCAAATTAATACATTTCACAATAAAAGGTTGAATGCATCTTTTAATTTTGATTAAACTAATGGTTTTAATCCATGAAAAAAACATGAAATATGTTACTGACACAATATAAGGGCAAAATTAAAGCTTACATTAAAAAACAACAACAAAAAGCCATCCTTTGCGTAATGTAGATTATTTTTAGTGTTGGTAATACTAGTAGTAGCAGTAATAATGCTAACACTAGTAGAACTATGTTTGTTATCTTGTTTGGTTTCAATAAAAAAAGAACAAAATAGGAACCGAGCATGAACTTTTAATTAATTTCAAAATGGCTTTGTCTTTGCATTATTACCCCATAATGAAGTAACTAATATCCTTAACCTGTTCTGATCCTAAGCCATTAGTAGAGAAATTGCAAATTTCAACTCTCATCTGCATTTAGACCCAGTAACCCCCCTGTGTAATTGACCTTAGTCTGCTACATCATGGTAGGGTATATGTATGGACCCAGTTTCATTTCATGTAAAATATATTTCCTGGTTAATTTGATGAGGAACATCCTGTTCTGATTAGACCTACACACGAGGGACGGTTAAAAATAACCTCAGAATCAGTGACAAACGACCTCCTTCGATTCACTCCAGCGCTCCACTCGCTGTTGGAATGGAAACATCACACCAGGCAGATGGGGTGCTTCAATGAACATTTCAATATTAGATCAAAAACAGAGGTTCGAGTGTTCACATTGTTCTCTTTGAACGTGGTGCAGCATACATGGAAATGCAAATTTATTATTTTTTTTGATCAAATGGTGGGGCAAAATTTGAACTTCAAAAAGATCAAAATTCTTCAAACTCCACTGGATGATGGGAGATCCTGTCCCATGGCAGTTTCTTATTTAATGCAAATACAGAGTGAATCCACAAGGAATACCATGCAACTTAAAGCCCTCTCTGGACCATAGTCCACAATGTGCCACTAAAAACTTGTTTAAAAAAAGAACCAAATTACATA
This sequence comes from Dascyllus trimaculatus, assembly GCA_024666655.1. NCBI lineage: Eukaryota > Metazoa > Chordata > Actinopteri > Pomacentridae > Dascyllus > Dascyllus trimaculatus. The sequence goes on along the minus strand of CM045459.1, from coordinate 23,985,720 downwards.
TTTTTACTCTTCTTATTATTTAAATAGGGAAAACAATTAATCTACTGACAAGTAAGACCTCTTTGTCATTTTTGCATGCACTTTTAAGACCCTAAACCCCAATTTCAGGCAGGCTGTAACTTCCAAAGCTGAAAAATTAAGCCAACAAAGAAATCAAAAAGCTAAACCATTACAATTCAAAAAACTGCAGTTCCTGGAGTGGTCTCCAAAAGTGAGGTAATCCCTATAGGCCCCTATGTTAAAATGCCCAACTTTACAGGAGAATTAAACATATTTACAGGGTAGCACAACAAATAGTTTTGGTTTATATAGCTATTTTCTAGTTCATGAAGACTGTTTTGGGGTGAAATTTGATTTAAATCACCAATTTAAATGACATTATGGCTTAAAGTTATGTATTAAGGGTGGGGCTGCTTTGATTGGCAAGTAGGTGCAGTCACAGGACAGCCAATAGGCAAGAGATATTTGGACTGCCCGCCTCGACTCTACACTCATTGCAATATGCAAAGATGGTGATCCCCACTTCAACTCTCATACAAGATATCAAGTGGTTTAACACCTTAACTATGATTTTTGGATTTATCCTCACTGGACATTAAACATCCTTCCTCTCTTGTAAAGACTGAGTTCTGATAGTTGTAGTAGTGGTGTGTGATGGCAAACATGAATTGGAGAGAAATTGGATGATGTCATTTTTTTCAGAATGCAAACAAATGTGCACCAACCTCAAAGTCAATAAAAAACAGTGTTAAAATATATTTTTTTCCAAAATGCATTAAGCTTGATCAACATAAATTGATTGCTAAATGATATTCTGTACAACACCCAGACAAAATGGGAAGCAACATGCACCACCACCTGTGCCCCACTTAAAACAGAGCATTGTTCTAATCACCTGTGGCAGTTCAAATGACCTGTTGCCATTGTAGGCATGGAGATAGGGCTCCCTCCTTGGCAGCATTTAACTGGTTTCTATCAAGTCTCTACATAGCAACACCACCAAGCCGATCATTAAAATTCATCTTGGTACCATAGCAACAAAGTTTTTTTTTCTCATTGCACGGGGGTCAGTTGGAGCTTGTAGAAGAAGACAGCAGGGTACCAACGGCTGCGTCTCCCACGCTGACAGGTGAAAGGTTTCATCGCAACTTCTGCATACGACTTGTACTCTTCTGAAACAAATTGCTCATAAGTACACACCTGTGTCTGTATTTGTGTTTCTCACATCCTAACAAAAGACAGAGGCTCTCACTGTGTGCAACATTCCGATTTGTTATTTTGGTTCTTGTAGTGTTCATTCAGACCTTTTGCACAGTACTGCTACAGAGAAGATGAAGCTAATCTTTATCTATCTGCTGCCAGTTTCGTGTTACATACATGTTACTCACAGTGTAACTCACATATATCAGATTATTGAGTTCCTAGGTCAGTTAATTCAATCTAAAGTAATACAAACAGCTTGTGTGCACAGAGTGGAAGGGTAGCTGATACATTGTTATAAATGTATCAGAGTTGAAGGCCAAGATTTAAAAATAACAGTTTAATAATAAAGTTCCTGCAGTTTGTATGGCCACTTGTTATGAGGAGAAATAATAGATATGATTCTGTGGCCTGGGCGACCAGCCAATTCTAATCAAAACCATCTTATTTAAATAAAGCATTACCGATTTTGGCTCCAGACACATCTCTCCATGTTTGTTTTAGACTATACAAGACACAATAATATATCTGTGAAACACCTCACCTCTTTTTTTAAAAAAAAATCACAGCTGACATTTGAAAATAAATGCTGGTTCATATAGAAATGATGAAACATTTATGATCATTTAAAAAAAAACGTGATTAGAGTAAAATGTAATGAATTGGCTCTGGAACAGTCATTGTGAGACAACTGACAAGCTGGAGGAGGTGACAGAGGAACCTTCATGATCACAGTCAGGGTGTTGAACATGGGCGACCCACCATATGTGCTTCTATTAATCACATTATGGGCATATAAATCTGTAAACACACTCACACTGTGGGGCTTTGTTTTCAGCATTGAAATTATCACTGGCATCTCTGACTGCCTCGTACTTCCTGTCACAGTTTGTCATCACCGTCTCGTTCTTCTGTCTTGGGTTTTTCCATTCACGAACTTGCCTGTCATTCCTGACCCAGTCACTCCCACCTGCAGTGTTTTCCTGCCAGTTACCACATGATTTCTTTTCCTGCCTGTCTGCTCACCTGCATCCACTTCCAACATAAGCTCTCTTGGCATTAATACCACTGGTCCACCATACGCTCTTTGCCAGATTGCCTTTGCACTCTCTGCCTTAGCTTTTTACCTTTCCATTCTTTGCTTGTATTATAATACCTTGCTGGTTTTTGATCTCACCTGCAAGATGCCTTTCCTTTGGCTTTTCTTTCTTCTTCTTTTTGTGAAACCTGGTAAGAAAATGGCTGACTCATCTTTTTGCTCGCATTGTTTTTGTGTTTCATTTTTGGGTCCTATATTCTGAGCTGTGACACTTCCGGGAAAGTACAGACATATTGTCAGTGGGTGAAGGTGTATCAGAATATAAGTTACATTTTTACTTTTTTAAACTCAAAATAAACAAAAGAGGACAATTTGAAGCACAGGTTCTCTTACAAGACATGATGTAAAGTTGTTGCTACTCAAACACTGAAGCGGAAGTAGTCTTTGGCACTTCTTAATTAAGTAGTCAGGTCACCAATTTATTGGTGGATAAATTAATGGGGAGACCTTACAATGGGATGCAATCCAATACTCCACTGCCACAAACTGCAGCCTACAAACTGACCACAAACTTGACCATAGACACATAGCCTCAAAGGGCAAGTGAATAAATACCAATTAAAATAAATGTACCTTTCAATATTGCAGTGTTACTGTATAGGATTGTACTAAGTCATATCTTTATGGCACATATCCGCCCACACCTCTTAATGACAGAACTCTATTCATTTAATATTGATAAACTTGATAAACATCAACAAAACAACAATGCTGGTTGCTCAGTTGTCCAGTAATGTATAGCTTAACTGACATTTTTTACCTAAATTCCTTCTTCACTCAGTGTCATCCACAGTGTGACTCCTGACACTGCAATTTACACAAAAGACATTCATTGTGAGGATTACAGTAAGGGAGAAAGACAGAGAGACAGTGCGTGTGTGTGTGTGTGTGTGTGTGTGTGTGTGTGTGTGTGTGTGTGTGTGTGTGTGTGTGAGAGAGAGAGAGAGAGAGAGAGAGAGAGAGAGAGAGAGAGGGCGAGCACATACTGGGTGATGGGAAAAGCCGATCTGTACTTACAGAGGAACCAATGCCATTAAGCAGCTTGGTGTGAGCTCAACATCTAGGTTATACTCCAGATATAAAGTACCATGGATGCACTTTGCCATTAATCCATAGAACATGAAATAAGAAACTGCCTGATATTCTGTGTGTAGTAGATCTCAAATGTAAAATATTGAAATGATTTGCATAATTTGCCTTTATTTATTTTTACACTGCCACCAGAATATTAACATGCACAACATGGGAAGGGGGGGAAAAAAAAGGTTGATGTGCGCACATCTCGTAACCTGGCCAGCACACATAGTATATAAACATCTATACAAGCAATTTATAGAATCCAATAGTACATTAGGAGCCATGATTTTTGCATTAAAGCAGCTCTATACATCAAATAGGATTCCTGGCTTCATGCGCTCCAAAACTATTTTACTGGCAGGAAAACCTGTCTTATTAGCAGTTAGGACTCCTCGGTGGAATCAATGCATTTAGTATTTAATGTTTTTGGCATTTTAGTAGAAGCCATAAAGAAGGCAGATTGAATCTAGGAGGAGCAAAGACCAGACTGATGAAGGCAAGAGAGTGTTCAGTAGCCAGGGAGCAGCTAGAATTTAAAGTGGCTGGAGGTTCATGGTACAACAACAGTAATATTAGTGCGGAGGATGTAAATACATTCACTTTATCAACTTAAATCACAAGCTGTAGCCGGGACAGATGAGCTTTTTTATGTGTGTAAAGAAAAGGACTTAACCGGTCCTTTATGACTTTATGAAGCATTAACATGCATTGTGGCCATAAATACTGCGGCTACTGAGACAGAGGTGAGACTGTAAGCAATTTTTAATAACAAGCAGCTTCTTTCTTTTTTCCATGTAGCCTGAAAATCAAGTGGACAGTAAAAAAACCATGATGTAAAAAGTGAACACACTGTAAAACAACTGTACAACTGACTTACAGTCTGTGTTCACATTCTTTTTACTCCAGGTTTACATATTTTAAGTGGAAGATTGATGACAGGCTACGTTCTGTGGATAGAACCTATGCTAATGAGGAACACAGGAGACCTCCCCTGGGTTTAGACAGCAAGCTGAATGAAAGGAGGCAACAGTGACTCCAAGCACAGCGGGTGCTGCCTGATTCTCCTGGAAGGAAGTAGGTGTGCATTTGTGAGTGACGACCAACGGGTACAAACGTGCTTGTCATTTGTCTATGGGTAAGCTGGCGATGCGCGTTTAAGTGGATATCCATTTTAGTACGTGTGTATAAACACAGACATATCTTCCCATCTTATTAAAGGAAAGGATTTGGTGTGGTGGCAGTGGGGGCAGTAAAATATTAGACACAAATAAGGTCAAATCCACATTACCATGGTAACCCACCAGAAGAGACCAGCTGGTCCATCTGTTCCTCAGCTAACTTTGAGTCGGTTTCTCCCACACCTCACACCAGCTGCTGTTGTTATACTCATACAGGATCTGCGTGCTCACTCAAGCAGCAACATCCTGTGCTATGCAGTTTCACTCGGGTATAATTACGAGGAATGTATTCATGAAGTACAAAAAGAGCAAAAGAAAATATTCCTGGCTTGCATGCTTTTGTGGTGAAACGAAAGGTCAGATGAAATAGGGGTATCGTACTTTTCGTTTTTGCTGAGAGGAGGAGAGTGTGACTTTTTGGGAGAGCAGGAGAGGTGTTTTGATACTGTGGATCATAAAGGTCAGCAATCCTGTATGTCAAGAATTAATTTTCCTCAGTTACAAGGACTGATATGTTCATTTTAAAAAAAACACATGGGGATCTAATTAGTAACTGAACATTGTCCAAGCACCTTTTTCATTTTTTTTACTAACCTACTCGGTCAGTATTTTAATGTGCATCCTATAGCAGAATTGTCAACATCTTATCTTTCACAATTAGTCAAAGTCATAAAGAAATTAACTACTTTTAGTGTGGCAAGTTCTCTGAGATGTTAAGAACATACCTTTCAAGCACAGTACTGAAAATCAATTGTCGTAATACTCATGATAGAGAAAGGAAAATATAAACTATAATAATATATCGTAATTTATAAATTCATACAGAAAGTTCAACATGTCTGAGACCACAGGTGACTATACTTCTATTTTGCAGCTTTCAAATTTATTTTAAAATGTTTCATTACGAGTGAAAATATCAGCTGAAGAATTTGAGTGACAAGTTGAAAGTCTAAAAAAAATGGCAATAAATTTTGATTTGGTATGCCCTCATTTTGCTTTCATCAAGCTAGTGTGTGTGTTGGAAAATCCTTAGTCTTAGCGTGTTGTGCGGCTAATGTTAACATAAGCTTGGATCGTATGGCCACAGGGCACAGCTGTGCAAAAATCATAAACCTGAAGGACACTAAGATATGGTGAAAACTTTAAGAAAGATTTGAAACCTATAAACAAGTACAGTGCAGATCTGTTTGCTTCTCTCCTACTCTCTGTGCTCACATAAACTGCATTTTAATGCAGCTGAACTCCCAAAAAAGCCTTTTTATATATATTTTTTTCTGTGTCTGATGTCAGACAATGGAACAAGTCTGAAATAGAGACTAAAAGACAGCCCATTAAGACTACATGCTAACCAGCAGTCACTTCGTAGCTATTTTCCAGGCTGTGGCTCTGCACCACTAAAATACTGATTTTATATAGCACTGTCTGACAAACTCATCATACAGGAGTTAAAAAATATGGCTGTGCTGTGAATTCAGTGATATTTCCATGTCAAATGAGAAAGTTGGAAGTGACAGAAAGTCTCAGCATCAACAGCTGTGTGGTCAGCTATTTTTCTTTACACTGTCAATCACAGACACAGAGAGTTTTCTTCCTGTAGGGGGCGGGACATCAGTGGCTCATTGGTTTTCATAGTAAAACAGCCCATTTAGAAAAGCACTAAACCCAGGTGTTCTACACTCCTGTTCAGTTGAAGTATTTTAAGCTGAAAACACACTGTGGGGGAATGGAAGATTTGCAATAACTTACTTAAAAGAGGCACAATATGAGAACTTTAATAACCAATGTAATCCCAGCATGATCAGTATTTCAAAGAGCTTCTTGTGGGAATGGTTGCCTTTATTCAGTCTTCAAGTGCCCCCATAAATGTACAGTTGGGTTGAGGTCTAGTGACTGTGGAGTAAAGTGCATGTCAGTCAGCACTCCCTGGTCTGCTTTGCTCTTCAAGTAGAAGGGAATATAAAGTCTATTGAACCACAACTGCTCAATTTCATTGCACGTGGCAGACCTCCCAGGAACAAGCCTCTGTTGTGGAATTAAATAATATCATAACACAACTCTGGTTTCAAGAACCTGAGCTAAGGAGGTATATCTTGTGCAAAAAGTGACACTGAAATAAACCCCTTTAAGACGTCCTTTTAATCTATGTGCTGACCTTTTCTACCCCAAAATTCTTCCGCTCCTGCAGCGCAAAGAGATCAGGGTCACAGTTGCATAACACGTCCGGCTGGAGTGTTTTCAGTCTGTATGTCAAATGGATATTTTTCTGGGTAATTTCTCACCGTGGCAGCCACTCTGATTATCATGTGAGTGCGGGGGGTCCAGAACCGAGGAGTTAATGAATTGCTTACATAAAGTCTTCTGCCAAGGTTGTCTCTCTCCGTCAGGATGCCTGGAAAAAAAGCTCACTGCTCACTGGAGCGGGGCGTTAATAACATGGACGGGCTTTTGGAAGGGAGAGAAAGCAAACAAGAGAGGAGGAGAGCGAGAAAGACAGAACAGATGAGAGAAGGTAGAAACAGGGAGAGCAGGGAGCAAGGGAAAAAAAAGTTGAGAAAATAACAGATGGCAAGCTATACTGTCGCTAGCTGGCTGGGTGGGTGGATGGATGGATGAGAGGATGAGCAGGGGAGAGATGAGTGGATGGCTGGTTGGACTTAAACATTCTTAGATGTACGGTTGGATAGTTTTAGCTCAGAGATCTCTGAAATGTGAGAACCTAAACCATTTCTTGTCGTCACAATTGTTTCAGCGTCCCCTTTCAAATACAAAACAACAAGAGACTGAGACTAAGATGGCAGCCGGCCTGGAAATTGTACAGCAAATCTTCAAGTGAATGACCAAACAGTTTTTCTTTGCAAGTCTAATTAGGGTTGTCTCACTATAACCACTTATTACGGCTCTTGAAGGACTGGTCTGGTGATCCGGTGAGCACATAACAATCTGAAAATAAAAACATCCCTCCAAAATATGCACTATTTACTCCTTTTTAAACATTTGCCAAAAATCGCCAAGTGCTTCGAAGTTAGAGTCTTTTTGTATGAAACTGTAGACCAATTTGTAAACTGTAAACTGCATACGAACACCTAGAAATGTACGTCATGCAGTGGTAAAGACAATGTAAAACGCTATGGAAAAAAAAAAAAAAACAGAATCTGCTGACAGTATATGTTAATGTAAATAAACTGCCCTAAGCCGTAATAGCTATGGCTAATTATATATATAGACTTTCATGGGCGCTGCCATCTGTCTAAGCAGATGAACATGCAGGATATGGCCCAAATAAACATTTCTTAAACCCTCAGCTACTTGAACAGTTTTCTTTTTTATGTACATCCACATGGAAATAATAATAAAATCTGGTTTTGCAATTTAAATTATTCCCTTGACTTTTCAAAGAGTCCAAAAACTGCATGCTGTTGCCCTCTTGGCTTGTTCTGAGAAAAAAAAAAAAAACTTTAACTGCAATCTATGCCAAATTTCAACATGCTTATGAAATATGCAAGACCGTCACATTCATCTTTTTGAAAAATAGAAAATCACAACACATTGTAGAATCTCATATAGGAGGGTTATGAGATCCGTATGATGCTGTGCTGGCTATTCTGCCACCTGCAGTTGGCTTCAGTTGGGTATTCTCTGGTGCTAGTGACACAGTCCCACACATTCTTGGAACCATCATCCTGCCTCACCGGGCAAATACTGACAGTCATCATTTGTTTACTCCCCAAATGCTGTTGTTAGAGCTTTATATGTGGGCAGGCTTTTATAACAGGGTTTTTGTTGTTGTTGATTTGTTACTGAATTCATTTATTTAGTTTCTTTATTTTTTTTTCTTTTGTCACGTTCCTGCTAACAAAGCTAGCCACTAAACTGAAGCTAGTGAGCTGCTACTGTTCAAAGTAACTGGTAAATAAACTGTTGTGTGCTTTTACTTTGATTTTTTTTTTTTTAACTTTTACTGACCCTGTACATTTACTGAATTAAATCTATGTTGCACTTTCTATAAAAAATGACGCTAATCTTTTATTGGTAATACTTGGTTTCTTCTTGACATGTAACCCAGTTTAACTATATGTGTATAAACACTGAACAGGCATAACGATATGACCACCTGCCTAATATTGTGCTGGTCCCCTTATGCAGTCCAAAATGCTTTGAACTAGTGAGCATGGACAAGAGGATCTCTCAGGGTGTCCTATGGGGTCTGGCACCAAGACGTTGGCACTGGATTCTTTGGGTACTCTGTCTTGTGCAGTGGGGCCTCTGTCAATCAAACTTGTTCCACTGCATCCTGTTGATGCTTGATCACAATGGGGTGTAGGAAGTTTGGAGGTCAAATCAACATGTTGGACCATTGTCATGTTTCTCAACATGTTCCTGATTGTTTGATGTTTTTCCATGTGGTGGGGTGCATTTTCCTGCAGGGGTAGACCAGTGACATTTGGGATTTTTCTATTTCCATGACAGAGTGTTCTTGTTCTGGGACAATGTTTATTTGGGTGTCTAAGTCTCATCAACACTGATGTCAAAATCCAAGGTTTTCCAGCAGAAGAGCACATAGTACCAATATGATCAATGCTATTCACTTCACTTATCAGTGGTCATGATGTTGTGGCTGATCGGTATGTGTGTATGTGTGTGTGTGTGTGTGTGTGTGTCCATACATACATGTATGATAAAGAATTAAAGTTCATTGTTAATGCACCACTTTTTTACAATTCTGTCGGTCTAATTCTCCTCATTTTCTGCTTTGTAATTCTTGTCATTGAATTTGCTGTCAAACATCTTCTTAGTTTCACAGTTGCTTCTAGTACAACCTCAAAAACCATCCCGTTTCCAATCTTTATCAAGCTCAGCACCTGCAAACACAGCCCTTAGTGGTGATATTGGCCAGACCAACTGGAAGTTTCATGCTCAAATACAAGCAATGAAACGGTTATGCCTAAGTTTGTTTGTTTTTTCTTTTACATCGTTTCCTCCAAATTTGGAATGTCAGTTTTTTAGTGAACTTGCAAATCTGGTACTGGTCCGTTCCCTGATTTTCCACCCACAGATACTGCCTTGTGTGCTGACACTTGTAAACAAGCTTTGGACACCACATCATGGAAGTAGAGGGGGGATACCATGCTCAGTTATAGCCAGAGTTCTGTTTATGCAAAATAAATAGCAGTTTCTCTCGTCTCCTTTATACATCTGACATATTATAGAAGTATCTGAATATTATAAGGGTTTTTAATAATTGCTTTTGCAGAACAGTATGCTAAACTGTTCTTGAGTGTCACCTATGGCGACAAAGTGACAATGAGACTGACTAGCAGTAACTCTAGGGAATTTGTAGACTTCATATGATTAATTGAAATTTCAATAACTATATTTTTTCTGTATATCACTTTTGAAAAAGCAGAATCCAATGAAATGGCAATAAGACAAAAGCATTGTGAACAAAAGGCAAATAAACAAAACAAGAATTGAGTATTAGACATACACTACTGGGAATAAATTAAGTAAAAGCACATTTTAAAATGTGCATTTTATTTTTAAAAAGAAGAAGAAGAGGCTCATCTGATGTGGTCATTTACTGGAGGATCTCAGACTACACTTAGGCTCACATGGGATTTAAAATTCATTGATGTTCTCAGGATTCAGTCCCATCTGGGCTTTAAAAGTGATAATTAAAATCTTACAATTGGCTCTAAAATGCACAAGTAGCCGGTGGAATAACACTACAACTGAAGTAATATGTGCTCTTTTGCTAAAATTGGTGAGGAGTCTGCAATATTTTGAATTAACTGAAGTTTGGAGAGTCTGGAATTAAAGTTTACGCACAAAGATTGTTATTATAGATTATAACAGTGAGTTAAGCTTGATCAATAACATCAGTGATTCCTGATGATTTGTTGCAGGCTACGTAGTCGATCTTATGTAAAAGCTGTGTGTTTCCCACTGGTGGGTGGTTTTCCATGACCAAGCTGAAAGCAAAGCCTAAATAATCCCAGTTGAGCTTCCTGTATGAGTAAGATTGATTTTTTTCACATTAATTAAACTGCTTTTTCCTGGCAAAACAGTGCCTGTGTCATAATCTTTTTTCCTGCTGTGTAACAGGCTATGGCACAATGTGAATTCATATGCAGGCAAAAAAGACTGAACATTTTTAGTTTTTGCAATAATCAACAGCAGTTTCATAACAGGCTTTTTCATGTGTTAATTTATGAATCATTCTCCAACTGGGTTACTGAAAAGGATTGCTTAAGGTCATTTGATAATGCTGTGCATGCAAAGCAGAACCCCGCTAAATATATTTAGCTATAGTCTTAATTTACTCGTAGATGTTATTTGTAGACCTACTAAATTTACAGAGTTATGAAATCTGTAAATAATCTAAATCTAAATGAGGCGATAGAATGCACACTAGGGGGCATGTTGGATTAAAGAAAAAGGAAAACAAGGAGGAGAGGAGATGAGGAAGAGGTCCATTAAAGAAATTACGAGAGAGGCTGCGAGTGGAATGGAAAAGACCAGGGAGAAGGGCAATGAGGGGGTGCTGCAGGAGGATATGAATAATCTTCGGGCAAATGTTAAAGGTGAAATTATTAAAAGAAGAAAAGGGACAAATGAGGACATGAAAGTAAAGATCGAGGAGAACGATGCAAGGAACAGATGTAGGGGGGGTAAGGCTAAATCAAGCCTGCAATGAGGCAAGGGAATGTGGGGACAAAAAGGTATCCAGGCGGGCACAGAGGTTAGCGGGGTTAAGGAGGAATTGACGAGGAGGAAGAGCAGAGGAGGCATCATTAGAAAGTGTGTGAAAGAGTGGCAAGAGACCGAAACCATGAGGGAGAAAGGAAACTGGAACATCTGTCTTTTTGTAGAGGGGGGAAGAAATGGAAGAAAAAAAAATGATGTTCTGTGAAATGAAAAAAAAGAAAGAAAGAAAGCAGAAGGAAGCTGAAAAAAATGGGCAAAGAGGACACAAAGGGAGTGAAGGATAGGAAACAAATAATGGACCCAGAGTAATTTTGTAAGGCAGAGAAGTGAGACTGAGTGAACCGGGAGGAAAGATAAATTAGCACAGGGGTTGAAGGAGGAAGCAGAAGGATGAGACACTTACAAGAGTACAGGTGAACTCAGGATAAGGGATGAGTCTAATGGACACTGTAGTAGGAAGATAAGGGACTGGGTGGATGTAAAGATTACTGTCATGGGAGGAAGAAATGGATGGATGTATGATGTATGAATGGATAAACAGATGAATGGAGGTTGTATACGAGGAGAGGGAGTCGCCAGAGAAAGGATATGGGATGGGAGGCATCTGAACGTGGTGAGCCGCTGAACAGATACGGGACGATGCAAAAGCATTAAACGACTGATTAGGGCAGAGACGCGTGACAAAACTGATCATAAAGATGTAGTGCATTTATTGATATACAACAATAATGATGAGGATGAGGATGATGATGATGATGATGATGCCGCCGCGCATCATAAAGTCCAGCCCTCTCTATCCTCTACCTGCTCGTCAGACATTGCTTCCCACAGAAATACACATCGGGACTTGCGCAGCCGTATTCTACATCAACTAATTTACAGCTCGGTCCAATATGCTGACGGTGCTCAAGTAAATACCTGCTCCAAGGAGAACCTTTAGGCCAGTGTTGAGTTGACATATTTCACATCAGCATATATCATTTTAGGCCTGACATTCAGCCCAAACAAAAGAAAGCATTCCCCTTCCCTCTGAAGCACTACTGTCATCCCACAGACTGACGATAGATTCTCAATTACTTCCAGGCAATTTAACACAAACCTGGGAATACAAAGGTCAGAGGTCAGATATATTCAGCAAGAAGATACGTTTTTTAGAGATGAAGCTTGATAGAGACAGACATGATAACATCATTTGATAAAAAATTAGTTTTACCAGTGATTTGTTGGTTAGTTGTGGATTTTTTTGGTGCTAATTTTTTAGGAACCAAAATCAGATTTATGATGCACACAGGTAAAAAGGGACTTTTCTCCCATTCACAATCATTACAAACAACACAGCTGTACAACAATGATTACATTTTTCTGTCGGGTACCATTCCATTTTGCTGTGTTATTACTATTTTCATTATTAGAGTGACTTTTTATATTTCAAAGTACATCCACGGCTGCTCAGGTTCCTCTGTCTGTGCCGTTTTGTTTTAGCATCACCATGGTAACACTGCAGCAAGACTCTCGCTTGTGCCACAAATCTCTCCTCTTCACTTGAATCAGTGTTTTCCTTGTGTTTACATGCCAGTAAGTGAAGCTGTGTGGTAATGCATCGCTATAAATTGTTCACTCTGTTGCACTAAGACAGACGCTGAACCCATTGTAAAGATCTCCAGGTGAGAGCATCAGCTGTACACCAATATGTAAATAAATATGGGTGACAACCTCTCCAGTGATGTCCTTTCAGTAATAGTTAAATCCCACCTCGTTGCAGCAATGTCAAAGGCATGGGATGCAGAAAAAAAATCTGATCTGTGGCTTATTCTCTGTCTTCAAATCCACTTTTGCTTGAAAAGAAAATGTGGAAAAATGGAGTTGGATACCAAACACTGCAAAGCGCATCGCATTGCAATAACTGCATTCATCCAGGCGCGTCGAGATATTCCAACAACATCACCTCAGAGAAAAGCACTGACCGTCAACTGGTAAGCTAAACTAGACCCCGCGTCCCAGAAATTTACCACCCACTTTGACACAAGTGCCGTGATCATAAAGCGGACAGGTCATCTTAGTCAAGTGAATGGCTCCAGGCGTCCAGCACAAATATATTCCCCTCTTCAGAGACTGACGTCTCAGCCCTGGGGGTCAGCAAAAAGCATTAATATGACAATTCCACATCATGGTTTGAGAAATGCCCCAGGTGCAGGAAGCACACATGACACAGGGGACACAACTGAGGAGGATTACAGTTTTAGCTTCGGGGCCCATACGATATAAGGCAAGACGATCACCATGTGAAGAGGGAGTTGGTTTTTATGTATTTTTTAACAGGTTCATATTTTCCTCAAGTGTACACTATTGTAACTGAAAAAGCAGCCACTATTTCAGCTTCAGACATCAGCAGGCATTCAGTGACTGGCTTTGATGAAGAACAAACAAACAAAAAACCCCCACAAGTTAATTATTTATTTGTTTATTTATACTAAATACTTGATCACACTGTAAAAAAATACACTGTGAACAAGTATGTTTAAATACAACAATCATTAGCAGTCACAGGTTCAAATATATTATTATTAATATTATTATTATTATTATTATTATTATTAATATTATTATTATTATTATTATTATTATTATTATTATATTAAGGTCAGGATTTAATTGTTCATTTTAATTGTTCTTAATAATTATTATTACTGATTGCTATTTATTGTAAAACACACATTGCTGCCCCAAACTATATGCCCATCTACTATGCGCCAAAAAATGGGTATAACGCAGAAGTTACACCACGTAAAAAGTTAGTAAAGTCCATTTAAATGAGATCAAAGTGCGCATGATTCAACGTGAGCGTGATTTATTCCCTAAACCACGCATTGAGCTTAATGTTATATCATTCTACCGAGGCTCAATGAACAAACCAGAACAGAACATGAAGGAAGTTTCATTTCCTTTCATTGCTCATTCCTCTGCCCTTCAGTCTTCATTTTCAAACAAGCAACCAGATACCAGGTATTTCTCTTCCAATATAACCCATTTAATGTCCTGAGGAGCCCTGTGTTAATTGTTTGAAACTATGAGAAAGGGAAAGAAGTGCACAGGGTATTTATCTCCCACTCTGGCTGTTAGTGTTTTATCTTTTTCAATTCATAGTATACACATACTTCAAAGACGGGCGATGTTTGGGACTGTACATGCAGCAACATGGAGAAAGCAATGGAAAAACAAGAAGCAAAACAGCTGTAATTATGTTATATCCTATAGCAACATGTACACACATGAACACACATTTGTTTTTCTTTCACTGTGAGTCATGCTGCTGTACACGTGAACCCCTTAATTAAATTACACGTAGATTTACTTATCCAAAACACAGAATTAATTGGACCTCAATTCCTAACCCTGACCTCGAGGCAAATACCTGGGCTTCCTGTGTTCATACTAATCCTTATACAATGTCCTCACTTCCATGGTTCTCTTTCATTCCTGATTTAATGCAACATTTGATGCTCAAATGACAAAAAAAGCACTGACAGATGCCCGTGCACTACACAACTCGCTACACAACTCCTCCATTAAATATGAGTGTATCTCCATGCAGCAATTTGATCAATTTCCATGGTGTGTCTTTGCTCCAGTAATCAAGCGACCTCATTTTCCTTATACTGTTCATCAGTGAGTCAGACTGTAAGAGGTGATGCTTAAAACAATCGCTTAGGCCGTGTCTTTAACTCCTTAGTCCCTCTTCTGTCATTGATTAAACCTCTTAAACCTCATCTCTGTGTTATCAGAGTTACATATTAAAATCATTCCACCAAAATGCACCACGGAGCATCACAGGAAATCATCCCTGCCTCACTTAGAGTGTCAGACACTCTGAGTCAATAGTCTGACTCTAGTGTGACTAGCAGTCAGCTAATTTTCACTTCACTTCTTGAGGTAACACTCAATAATGTGCAATAAACTACAATACCTACTTCTCTGTACAATAGCACAAGCATAACTCATTACTATTCATTTACACTAAATATGTACATTTTTATTTTTCTTACAACAATGCACATTTTACATTTTATGCTTTTACTTTTTTTTTTACTTGAAAATAATCGTTTTGTGTCTTAAAATGTTGCCCACTGCTTCCTCTAGAATGTACAGATCTAATTGCTTCTGCTCAGACACTGTAAAGCTACTTTACACAATGGCAAGTTGTAATATTGGAGTAATTCAGTCATGCATGTTAAAACCAGAAATCAAATAATGATATAGAAAGCATTGGTTCTTTAGGTTTGTTAATGCAAAACTCCAGTTTAAAGGAGGGATGGCTGGGTATTGCACTGACTGTTTATTTCACTCCTGATTTCTCTTCTAGCATATCAAAAACACAATATAGGAATTTTAAAAATGTAAAGACTTGGATTTGCACAAAAGGAGGTCTTTAATACCTGTCTGTTTTAGTTTGACAACACGGTAAAAATGTAGCTCACAAGAACCTTGAAGTAATAGTCTAAGTAAGAGAACCATGTTGTATATTTTATACATATCTCCTTATTTTGAAGAGTAACAGTGAGGAATTCGATGCATTGAGAGTAACTCCTGCAGAGTAACCCCTTTTTATTCATATCTTCAAACAGTGGCAAGCTCTCTGAATGCACAAAAACCACAAGCCTGCTTTTAAAAATGTTATCATCTGTGCAGCTTTTCAGCCAGAGCACTTAATCTATAATGGGATTGATGCTTAAGAGAATGTGAACCTACATTCTACTGTATGTGGCACTAATACATCCACTGCAGCCACCTCAACCGCCATCACACCTTATTACCTCGGCAAGCTCCAGTGGTCGCCTCTCCCTCACCATTGTGGTCTAGTGGCTTCCATCAATCATGGTCAACTAGCTATGGAGGCTTGGTGGGGGTTGAAAAGCATTTGGGACGAGCTAATGTAGCCTAAACATGCAGTTTGGGATCACTATTTACAAAAATGTGACAGCTGAGCCGAAGTTCATTTCATTTTCTTTCAGTATCTGTGCAATTTAAACACTTGTAAGGTCTGTTTTAGTGACATGTCTTTCCATTTCACTTTCCTACTCATGCATGAGTACACAAAAACAACATATATACCCACAAGATTACACAATGCTGTCCATTCAAGTCCGTATCACAGCCGACATCAATCTTCATTAACTGCTTGACCTTGGATGCTCCCACTGAAGCATGGAAGGCATCACCCAGCACCAAGCTGGAGAGCAAGTGTGCACTTGACTGTGTGCGTTGCTAAGGGTGTATTTGTATTGCAGTCTCCTTCTTCTTTTTACAACAGCAGAACTTATTTCTTTGCATCTCTCAGGGCTGCGGTGTGTGCCTACAATCACAAAATAATTTGTCGCAGATATGAGGCCTTTCTCTATATAAATGCCATGAGGAGGAAGATGTTCTAATGTTATGATTCAGACCAGCAGCCACTGGGCCAGGAACAGGTTGGCCATGTCTTTCTCATTATTCCAAATCAGAGAGCCAGAGGTGTTCTTCATATGAGCACAAAGGGTGTATGTTTATCTTAAAAATCCATAAGAACGCTCACTAAATTTAACACTTGTTACTCTCTCCACAGTTAGAGATGCTGTAGTGCGCCTCCTCGGTACAGAGCGGATCCCTCAAGCTGCTTTTTTCCGAAACGCTACATCACTCCCCCTTCCTCCTGCTCTTCAAAACAGTTGCATGGCTGAAGGTCATAGATGAAGGCAGCGTTTTCTGACAGGAAGCAGCGATGCACATGCCAACTGCTGAGGGTTTTGTCCACTGGGGCTCAGAGAGGAAGCCTAAAGCCAAAAAAGCCTGAGTTTGGTTCTCATTTCCCCTCGAATCACAGCCTGCACTCCTTGCTATTGATTCACGGGGGGCTGGAGGAGCTCTGAGACCTCTTCAATGTAAACCTTTGCTTTTGGTTATTCACTGACTGGAAATGACAACACTTCACCATTTTACTGATGCTGTAATTGGAGTTGGCTGACAACCGTCCAGTCACACATGTCAGCTTCATGAATTGCTTCTTAATTCCAATTGTTACTCCACTTTAGTTCAGCGAGGAAATTCATGTTGGTCGGATGATTATGCGATTGTGGAGTATGCACACCTCAGCTCTGACCTCATCACTCCCCCAAAGGAAATGTCACACCAAGGAGTGGGAAGCAACAATAACAACTTTTACCTTAGGGGAATGTCGACTCAGAGACTACAGGTGGATGCTGGGGAAGCTTTTGAAATGTTATCGGATCAACAACAGCAACACGGATGATTGCAGTATAGCTGAAAGTGTCATCTCTGGAGAGCAGTGCTGCTTAATTTTTTAACATTCGTGAGTTGGAGACTGAAATAAACGAAAAACAATGTGACAGTTGTGCACAGCAGTGATTTAATTCAGTTTTTTGTGGTGTACTATGCAAAAATGTTTTTATTCTATGTGTTAATCTTTCTCTCTCTACTTTACACCGTGTAGCCTCACTTTAACAACACGTAAATAAGACTGCCAAGGGCCAGCAGCCGTATTTGACAGTGACGAGCTTAAAGGCTGCTTTGCCGTTATTCCAAATGTGACTCCTTCTCCCCCTCTGTCTGTCTTGTTCCTCTTGCTTTTCTGCTCATGTGCTTTGAGTGGCAGCAGCTTACGGTGAATGAGAGCTCAAAAAGCAAAAAACAAAAGTAAGCCTCACGTTTTCCCACTTACACTGCCGTTCGACTGATCAAGGGGGGTTAATTGTAGGTCTGCGTCTGCTGGATCTGCCCATGCCAGCAACACGAGATGAAAGCGACGATGCCTGACGCACTTCAAAACAGAGTTAATCAGATATATGGATTTTTATCTAGTGATTATGACGTCAACATTGTTTAACTCCTTCTATCTCTGTGTCCTGCTGCGATTTCTGCAGAAACTGCCTCTGGCTTCTTTGACAGCTTTACCTTCAATGTTCTGGAGCTAATTTGCACATAACAACTAAAGCACATGCTCATGCACAGTGTTTATGTTCTCAACCATATCTGTACACATGCAGATATGGTTGGCACGCTCCCTCCTTTGCTAGTAGTTGGGTGTTTTAATTGGTGCAACTCACGGCGACAGTGAAAACCAGCTCGGTGTTGGAGAAAATCAGAAGCAGATGAGGAAAAGATGGTGCAGGAAAAAAGGAAGCTGTATTGGTCGTGTGGGCCCCCTTTGGCTTCAGTAAACACGATACAGAACAAAACAAAGCTATTTGCAGTACTGCCACTCTGAAGGGAAACAAAGCCGATGCGTTTCAGCTTGTCATAGAGTATGTCACGTGCATGTCTAAGAAAGGTAACAGCAAGAACCACACATCTTACCTGGGAATTCTACCGTTTGCAGATGCTGCTATTGAATCTGCAGCTATTCAAATCTGCTGAGCATCAAATCCATATTTTTTGTTCGTTTGTTTGTTTGTTTACTGCACAGCACAATAAGGAAGACACAGCAGGTCTATTTTCTTGATATCACTTGTGCACAAGTCATAAAATACCATTAAGGAGTAAATATGACAATAAACCATGATACTGATTTTAATGGATTTCACCAAGCTCTATTTTCTGGTTTTAAGTGTAACTCTGGGTCCCTTTCAGATGCCTGAGGCCCTATTTAGTAACCACTGCATTAAATTAAATACAGTAACTTTTAGTGCAGTTTTTCTGTTGGCAGATTCTAAAGTTGTTTTGAGACTTATATATTTTAGAATATGCTTTATGCAGCTGATTTTGCAAAGAGTCTCAATCTAAAAAAGTGCGTCTCACGAGTTAACCCACTTAAGCAGTTCTTTTCCACTTTCTGCAGAGACCGAATGGCAAGGGTAGCTTCAAGGCATACTGCAGCAGCAAAAGCCCAATCACTGATTCCACACATTTTAACAATGGCGGGAAGAAATGTGAGCTCGTTTCAAAGCGTTTTCACAGCACAATGATCTTCAGACACAAGCACATACATTAATTGTGGGAAGTGATGTTTTTGTAGTGAACGCGTTCTTGAATGTGTACAGCAGGCTATTGTTCTGCCTTGTTCACTGTTTGACATTTGGAGATAGGCTAACAATAACTCTTCAGGCATTAATCATATGGATCCAAGTCAAAAAGAAATATTCTCAGCTTGACTACATGGTGAGAACAGAGGAGCAACTTTTGTGTGTGTGTGTGTGTGTGTGTCTGTAACCCAGAATAGCACTCTCCATACAAATTCACAGTTTTGCTGAATGACTGAATGATAGGCTCTAATGAGTTGGGAGATGTGTGAAAAAAACTTTCTTCTTCTCCATTTCGTCTCTCTATCTCTGTTTTTATTTTGTCACTTTCTCTCTTTCACACACGTACACTCGCACACTCCTGACACCATTCTCAATCACACACACACACACACACACACACACGCATGCATACACAAATACTCCTACACCTCCAGAAATAGAGGCAGCAACAGTCTCACTGAATCTCTCAGCCCACATGTTGATAATGTCACCTTTTCAGTGTTTCATTACCTTGTGCTAACAATCAGAGAACATCTCTCTCTCTCTCCGTCTGTCTACTCTATCTCTCTTACTCTGTCTTTATTTTGGGATCAGTGGGATGTTTGAGGGGAACTGTCATTCCATATAATTGTCACAGTTAATGGTGCTACACTGTAATTTCTCCATCACATCTGGAGAGGGAAGCGCGTTTATGATCCATTAATGTCATTGCTCTAACTTCTAAACTGCACTCGGAGGAAATACTGGACAAAAGGACAACACTATGAAAGCAAAGTATATCATTGAGGACGTTCAGTTCCAATTACAGCCACAGGGAGCTCCTCAAATATAACATTCAGTTGACCTTGGTAACATAAATGAGGACTGACGCAACCACATGTTAGTTACTGTGCATTCTCAGAATCAGTGCAGACGGTTTAGCATAGCAACAGTTGGATATCATGAACACTGATGCCAACACATGCCATTAGGAAACATTACAATACACATAAACTGATTGCATATGGATTTATGTGTGGGTATGTCCACGGTCAAGGTTGAGCTTGAGACCTAACGAAGAAAAATGGTCACAAGAGGCAGCTAACAGATGCAGAATAAAGGCCAACTGCACACCAGTGAGCCACTAATAGGTTAATGCTGGAATGGCATTTTTCATGGTCTGCAGTTCTGTTTGGCTGCATCCAACAGCTGGCTGGGATAACGTTCGCTGATGTGAGGTGTGTTGCCAAGAAAGCTTTGTAAGAATATACGGAGCAATAACCTCTCCGAATCTAATAAACAAGTCCTGCTGAATGGAATGAATGTCCAACTGTCACTGTGATAAATTCTCAATAATACCCGTTGTGTGGTGTGGTAATTAACATCACGTAGTGCACGAATACACCAAACTCGAACATCTGCGCTGCATTTATGCAAACACGAAGAGAACAGTAGAGAAGAGAATAGAAGAGAAGAGAAGAGAAGAGAAGAGAAGAGAAGAGAAAGAA
Organism: Dascyllus trimaculatus; assembly: GCA_024666655.1. NCBI lineage: Eukaryota > Metazoa > Chordata > Actinopteri > Pomacentridae > Dascyllus > Dascyllus trimaculatus. The sequence goes on along the minus strand of CM045459.1, from coordinate 23,964,962 downwards.
AGAACAGAAGAGACAACAGAAATACAATATTGAAAACAGCAAGCTCCTTTTGTCACCTCCGCTCACAGAACTCGTGATATATTGAATATCTGTCCTGCAAAAATCAACTTTGACTTGAGAACAATTAATCAGAATGGCAAACATTCCATGGCAGAAAGACAGCTTGTTGCAATCTGGTTTGCAAATGTCTTTTTCAAACACAAATGTTTTATTGAAAATCTGTCATTCATTGTGAAACAGTAACATAACACATAATAGCACAGCAACAGATTTATGCATTTCTTAATGAAATCTTGATATGTTACCAAAAGCAAAAGCACAGGGGAGTTTTTAAATGGTAAATGATAAATGGTTAATGGTCTGTACTTATATAGTGCCTTCTTCTACCTTAGTGGTACTCAAGGCACTTTACAATGTGTTTCGCATTCACCCATTCACACACACATTCACACACCAGTGGCAACAGAGCTGCCATGCAAGGCACTAGCCTGCCACTGGAAGCAACTTTGAGTTCAGGGTCTTGCCCAAGGATACTTAGGCACGCGGAGGGGCCAAAGATCAAACCGCCAACTTTGCAATCAGTGGACAACCCGCTTTACCACCTCAGCCACAGCCGCCCATACTTTTCACTCAAGTGTGTAACTACACAAAAGACAAGACTGCTTCACGTTAGTATTCAAAATTGAAAGTAAAGACTAATATCTTCACACCAATGGCAAAGATAAAGATTTTTTAGAAGGCCAAGCCATAGTTGATTAACTGCCACTTAGAATTTCTAAAATGAACAAAGCTGATGTGGTTTTCCTGTGGTTAACTGGCCTGGTTGCTTTCCAACGAGGAGAAATCTAGAAAAAACTGAAACAAGAAAACACTTAAAGAAACACAGGTGGGGCGCCCTGATAGCCTAATGGTTATGTCGCGTGACCCAAGTGCAGAGGCACAGCAGCAGCCCTGGGCTCAACCCCAACCTCGGGCGCCCACCGCATGTCCCTCCCCACTCTCCCCCGCCTCCGACTCTATCCACTGTCCTATCTAATAAAGGCACAAAAGGCCAAAAATAAATCTTTAAAAAAAAAGAAGAAAGAAACACAGGTACAGTCACATCATTAATATAAACAGAATAACACCAGTAGTAGTAAGAATATACAGAGAGTGCGTGATGAAAGGATAAAACTTTGCCTGAAACTGCTTATTACTGCTGCTGATTCTCAGTAAAACTGCTCTCTGAGACATGAGTGGCAGCAGTGCATAGTTGCACTAGGTAGAATCGGCGCCCAGGAAAAGTATTTGAAGGAAAGCAACTAAGCAGTTGAACAGATGGTCAGTGAGATTTTAATGCCCAGGCCAAACTAAACTGTTGCGCGTTGGTTGGCTAAATCTCAGGGTTATAATCAGTGTTATGTAAACTGACGAGTGAGAGTGCTGCTGCTGCTGTGTGGTCTGCCTCCGCTCCGTGGCCCTACTTGCTTAATTTCCACAGTGCTGCTTGTGTGTGTAAGTTTAGAAGTGTTTTCATGGGCAGACATCTGTGTTTTTTGAGATGGAAGGGGGAGACGAGAGCCGGTACGGAGATGAATCGGGACCAGCTGAGATGGAGGCAACAGGGGAGCGATTGAGACACAGAGAAACTCAAAAGTGCTGTGGAATTTAAATACACTTACCGTGGGAGAGGTATTTGAGTGACATTTTTGTAATCTTAAGAGGAAATCTGTGCTTCAGAGCTGAATACTGCAGAAGATTCTCAGGATGCACTTCCCTTAATGGTCACTAGAGGCTGCCTGCATGAAGCTGTATTGAAGTAAATGGGGGGAAAACCTATCATAATTATATATGTACAGTATGTGATAAATCTTATGTACAGATGACAGTTTAATGGGAACCTGGTTAAAAGCAGGCTCTACATGAAATAGTGTAAGTCAATGTATGTCATCTAAATACTAAAATTCAAGAAAAGAGTCCAACTGTAATGATCCCTATTTGTACGATCAATGGCATCATGTGACACTGTGGTACAACTTACTGTGACTTGTACCACATGAGAAAACTGATCAGCACTTTCAGGAAAACTACTGACTGTGTGCCCGCAAGTAGGATAAGATACTGAAATCTCTCAAGACAGAGCAGTCGAAAACAAAAATGTATTTATTATTTTCTTTCCCATCTATTATTTAAACTTTATTTGCATTAATGTTAGCAACCGCATTGTGTCCACACATGCACATTTGTTCATGCATGACAAATTAGTGTGCTGAGTGACAGAAAATGGAGTATATACCGAGTGGATGCAGCAGAGAGGCCTCGTAAATCCTTATCTTGAGTTTGCATGCATACGTATTCTAAACATGGAGCTGAGCCGTGTATTTCTCGGTATCCATTCACATGATGTTTACAAAGCATACCGTTTCAATGGAAATATGAATATTTGAGTGTGGAAATATCAACTGGTTGCGTAATGTAGTTGCCCACAGTGATTTGCAGACCATCTCTCACTTTAGCTTTTGAATTAATTGCTTTATTTTGTCCCGCATTGTGTTTTGAATGTTTGTGTGTGTGTGTGTGAGAGAGAGAGTATGGATGTGGGGGTGTGTATACTCGTCGGTAATTTAAGAGCCTTTACCTCAGTGTTCATATGTGGGTATATAAGCGGATATACGTGTGCAGCCTTTACGTAAACATATGCATTTGTATGTCTGTTAATGTGTAGTCTTTACAATATGCATACACACATATACACAGATATGCTATTCAGCTGTGCAGTATACTGTTAAATTTTACATTTATTTGAGATATTGCTTTGCGGGGCTATGTTTTGTTCTTATTATTCCAATAGCTATTTTATTATCACTCACTCACTACTGTTTATGCCTCCTTGCATTTGGATATTTTTTGGTTCTTAACTTCCATTGTTTTCAGGGGCAGCTGTGAGTCTAACAATAGCAGGTGTAACAAGTCCTACAGTAGAATTAAAGACTTTGATGTGAAGTCTTTTCTTTCTTACTGACAAATCAACTGGGCAAAAAGAAAAACAGAATTTCCCGAATGCAGTGTGACAAAGAAGTACAGCACAATCTGTTACGGAACACATTCTACAGAAATTATGGATATTCTTCGTCTTGAGAGATACAGAGTCACATAACAGATCAGGTTTTACAAAATTATACAAACTTTATGTAGCAGACTTACATTTAAATACAACCCATAATAGTTCCTGTTAAACTGAGTGGCAGACATTTTAACACACAAGTAAATAACACCCAAATCTAAGTTCTATACATTTTCCACTGTTGTTAAATGCCTGTTTATATCAGTCCTAACAGGTTTCTTCAGCCTGCTGATAGGCTGTAGCACAATGAATGTGGGGAAGGATCAAGGGATTCATAAATGGTGTGTGTTGGCAGCAATGATAGGACAAGAATTTTTCATTTGTCTAAAATATGCAAAGCTGTATTTCAGTGCTCTTTAATCCCTTTAACATGTTTCTTAGAACTATGTTTGCCATCTAAAATGATACAAAGATTTTTTTAGTTAGTAACTAAAGCAATCCTTTAAATGCCCTTTAAATGAATGTCTGGTTGTGTTTGCATTGTGCTCAAACAAAACACATAGCATTTTATTAACTTTTTGCATTTTAGGCACCACAGATCTAACCATAGAGATATGTTCTAAATAGATGTTATAAGCAGATGTAAGCATGTATGTCTGCATTTGTGGGCACATGCACTACATTCAGTTGTATCTGTGTGTGCACCATATGCATTTCTGCATGCATGCAAGTATGCATACAGACACTCGCACAGGAATGTGTATGTAGATCAGCATGAACGTCTTTATGATTAAGTGTGCATGAGTAGGCATAAATGTGTATGTGCGTGTGCACCTGTGCACGCGTATGTCACACTGGACTCGGCCTGAAACAGTGAGTCAGAGAAGACGCCAGCTTATGGCTGATTGCAGAAAGCAGCTCACAGAGGGGAGGCACTCTTTTGTCTTCTACAACAGCCTGATTTATTCCTCAGAACGGCTGATTGAGGCAAGTCATTCTTAATGCTCTGCAGAATGGCAACTACAGACTGCAGTCACAGTGGCTTCATGTGCACTTGTACAACTGCTGGAACGACAGGTACCCAGCAATTTGGGTACATCAACTTCTGACCGTGCACTCTGGTCCGCCCTCATGCTTTCTCCATCCTCGTTTACTGGACGACCTCTACGGACAATGACACTTTGAGTCACACTTTGAGTGTTTTTTTTCTGTTTCTCAGTACCCACATGTGGATACCGAAGCAAAGAAAATATGTGCACTGATTCATCAACACCTGTAGAAACTCTGCTCTGGTCTGGTCTGTTTGGCTGGATGAAGGATAAAAGATGAAACCAGAAGCAGGGCAGAAGTGAAATGAGACACTGTTAAGCAGCAGACACTAAGTCCACGCTCAAGAGCCTCAGCAGCAGCAGCAGAGTTTCAATGCACTGACACTGTGAAATGCACCAACCCAAGAGGTGGAAAAGGCAAGAGCAAATAAAGCTTTACTGCAGTAATTGAACTGAGGTCCTGCACTTGGGTTTATCTCTCACTCTGTCTCCTGCTCTGGCCTCAGCTGGAGGCAGCCAGAGGCCAGTCCTGCCTGCTGCTGCCTACTGGACAGGTGTGGGTTGGAGTGACCCAGCCAAAGCTAAAACACGCCACTGGCTAGAACAGTCCATGAGTGGAAATACTCCCAGAGAGCCTTGGGAATCTCCAGTTGGGTGACATCACATGCCAAATTAAGACATTCCTCCCCTATGAACAGCACACTGTTCCACTCCAAAAAAAAAGCAAAGCCCTCTTCAACCTGTGCTGCCTTTATCCCTTTTTAAAATGCACTTCACTGCCTACAAATAAACCAAAATGAGACTTCAGCTGCTACTGTCTGCGTGTTTATGGAGCAGGCTGGAAAAAGAACGTGGAGGTGTTAAGATCGTGTCAAAAGGCAGGCGCTGACTAAACTAAGAAGAGTTCAGCAAAACCTTTCGGGGTCATGGCTGTATTTCAGGACGCCTCCTTTGTTTTTTTTTTTTGGAGGAGAAACAACAATCCTGGTGGTTTAAAGTGCTGGACAAAAGCTCAGTCGAACAAATAGATGTGAACTTGCATGTGTGGCTACTCACACGAAAACAGCGATGCGTGAATGGTATAACTCTTAAAGGTCAAACGGACAAACACATGAGACACGAATACCAAAACACGGTGACATGTTTAAGATGGACTGTGCAGCCTCAGAAGCACGGGAGGGGGGGGGCAACGCGCAATGCAAAAATGACGTGTGCGCAAACTTACCTGAGCAAACTCACAAAGTTGGCATCAGGTTGGGGTGACATGCAACACATGGCACTTTAAGTTGGTGTGAAATCAGACAAATGATCACCACATACAGCCCCATGATAGATGCACAAACAGAAGGGAGAAGGGGGGGCGTAGTTAGTCAATATCCCTTCTTTTGAAATTCAAAAGCACTGTTCACAGCGAGTGATTATTTCCCCATAACCTGCACATCTCTCACCTAAATTACCGTCATCCATCTCTCTCCGTTTAGCCCTGCACACACACACACACACACACACACACACACACACACTTCACTATCCGTTCCCATCACCTGCCCAGAGATGGAGCTGTGAGGATTCAAGTCTCCTCTCTGCCTCTCTCTCTCTCTCTCTCTTAACTGATCACTTGCACTGTTTTGGGAAGAGAAGCTTTCTGTTGTTGCCTTTTGAAAAAAAAAAAAAGAAAGAAAAAAAAAGAATCCTCCTCTTGGTTGGGAGAAAAACGCAGCGACAGTCGCCGCACTTTCCTCCTCTCTCCTCTCTCCTCTCTCTCTCCACTATCCGTCAGGCGTGCGCGTCGTCAAAAATAAAAATAAATAAATAAGCCGCCACGCGCACGCGGGCACGTGTTGGTTATGCATGCCCGCACGTGCACGCGCGAGCCCAATAAATAAAGAAATAAAGAAATCGAGTCACATGCAGTGGTGGCGTCTGGCTTTGAGAGAGAGAGAGAGAGAGAGAGGGAGAGAGAAGGGAGGCAGCTTGAAACGATACTCCGCTTGCATTACAATGGCATTAATTCTACGGAAGGGGAGAAGAGCCGGGGTGGGGTTTGTTGGTTGGAGGGGATTTTTCATTTTTCCTTCCTTATCATTATTATTGTTATTCTTATTATCATTACTAGAATATGTGCATGCACCTGCAGCATCAGGTTAAGAGGGGGGAAATGTGTGCAGAGGGCAGGGGGAGAGAGGTGAGGGGGAGTTATTGGAGCATATTTGGATTGTTTTGATGTTATTTTGGCCATTGTTGCACTATAGACAGATAGATGGTGAGAGACAGGGCTCTTACTATCGAATACGAGCCCATGACGTCCCTCATAAGTAATCACGCACATGCACTACTTTAACCACGCGTGAGGAGGCAACACACAGACATCACACACACACACACAGACGCGCGCGCGCTCACACACACAAGAAACGTTGCACTGCAGACCAGACTGACGTGACTCCACTGCCAGCTCACTCTGCCTGCTCTGAGGAAAATAAACCCCCTCAAGTCTAAAAACTGAAGGCGAAAAAAAAATATGAGTTGTTCCACTCTCATGTCAGGAAGCATTCTGCGTTTCACGGGAGGCTCCCTCGATTATAAATTTGTACTGATAATACCATAAAACTGCCCATAAGAATGCCCTTGCCTCCTCTCTCCCCCCCACATCATGCCTTCGCCTCGGTGATGCAGATGCCCTCTGATTTGTAGTGTAACTTGAAATACGCAGATGACTACAAAAAAATATACGCCGGGTATCATAAGCCCAGTTTTTTCCCTCTCTCTCTCTCTCGCTCTCTCTCTCTTTCCTACTTCCTTCCCTCCTTCCTTCCCTTCCTTCCCTTGCAGATGCACGCAGCTCAGCGCTCCTCGCCTCGTCCTGTGCTTCTCTCTCTCACAGTCTGGAGCGGCGCGGCTGCAAGCAGCAAGAACATTTGGCTGTAAACAGAGACGCGGCGCTCCTTGTCTCGATGCGAAACGTGGGCTTTTAGGAGACGGTGAGTGACTCGAGGAGGATATTTTTTTTTTATTATTGCAGAGCGGGAGAGAGAGAGGGAGAGCAAGAGAGAGAGGCTCGTCTCATCGGTGCAAAGCTGGTGAGAGAACGCGATTTTCCCCTTTTTGTTTTTTATTTTTTTTGGATGCGTCTCGTCTCCCCTCCTCAGCTGGTGCGCTCGTATCCATCCGTGGGTTATATTTTTATTCCATGCTCCATCGTAAGTAGGCCTACTTACTGTGCGCTTTCTTTGTGTGTGTGTGTGTGTGTGTGTAAATGTGTGCTTCTGCTTGTCCGTTGTGATGCCTGTCTTGGTGTGTATACAGCGAGACGAGTCTTGTGATAAATGTCAATTTTATCTCCTTGGAAAATCATCACGTAGGAGTCAAGAGGGGGGGAAGAGAGAGAGAGAGAGAGAGAGAGAGGGAAAACGCGCGATCAGAGGTTGGGGGGGTGGTGGTGGTGGGGAAACAAGGAATCCCAGCTGAAAATGTAAGAGGATTTTTATTTAGCAGCCACTGAAAAGAGATTAGGGCGACAGCAGTGGAAGTTAAATTGCGCTGCATGTAAAATGGGCGGGCTTGTCTTTATATTAGGTTGGCACGGGCGATTCTAAAATTAAATAGTCCGCGCTTGGACACAGTCTGCACTTTATTTTAGGATAAGAGGCGCCGATCGATGGGCTGTATTTTGGACAGGGAACCTCGGCGCGCACGCACGCACGCACGCACACGCACACACACGCCAGGTTTGTTATAGTTGAGAAGAACAATTTTGTTGCTGACGGACTCCGAGTTGAACTCACCACAGCACCGCCAATGAACAGTGAGAGAGACCTGCGCATATCGTCAGCAGCCGCTTCTCCAGCCTCAAGCTAGAATTCGTCAGATCTGAGATCACAGAGGGGATTTTTTTTTACCCCCCCTCCTCATTCAGTCCCGGCTAGGAAAGAAAGATATTCTCCCAAAAAAAAAAAGTTTGAGGATATAGACAGCGGACTGCTCATTGCACCCCGACGCATCAGCTGTAAGTGATTTTTTCTGCGTTTTTTCTCGCCTTTTTTTTTCCTGAAAGGGAAGGAGAGAGAGACGGAGAGAGAGAGAGAAAGAGAGAGGGGAAGGATTTAGAGGAAAGGGATGGTTTACGATGCTGGACACCGCTAGAATCGAGTTTTATTGAGGGAAGAAGGAGGAGGAGGGGAGTTTGCCGTCGAAATTAGGACCGTTTAAGGCGTATTTTACGGCAAACAAGACGCGTTTGATGTTTTTTTTTTCCCCAGTCCCCTTCCACGCAGCCTGGTTTCAGCACCGCGGACAGCGCTCCGAATAAAACAGCATCATTTGCTTAATTACTCCGCCACGCACGGATTGGATCGTCAGGCATGTATTCAGACCAGCCTTGCAGGGATGCCAGTTGCATGCTTAAAAAAAAAAAAATCCTCCAGATACAGATATTGTTGAGGAGGTGAGGAGGGGGGGAGAAAAGGGAGAAGGGTGACATTCTCTCCCTCCTCTCTGAATAACTTAGAAAGTGTGCTTGTGCGGGATTTTCTCCTCCGTTCGTTAATCTGCATCATCCTCGCTTTATCAAATCCTTGTCAACCGGAGGATTTATTTATTTATTTTATTTATTATTTTCATTCTTCTTCTGTTTTTCAAACTGTGCACCGCATGTTCCATCCATCGTCTGTACATCCTCGCTCGCGGGTGCACCTTTTGGAGCGAGCAAGTACCAGGGGGGGTATTGTCTTCTACGTGGGCTGCGTTTTCAGTGGGCAGGATTTTTGGGGGGCACATTTTGCCAGAATTGTCGTGCGCTTTTTTTTTTTTTAATATTTGCAAATAAGTAAGTAATTGGCCCTCTCGTGGACACATTGATTATGCTTTGCCATGAGAACGCACTGTGGATTTGAGCATTGCGCAGGCTATTGCTTCCATACTTTGTGACCCTGCTGACATCATTGCTAAATGATTGAGGATGAGGGGGGGGAGGCAAAATGGTCTTATTTTAGTGAAGGGGGAGGATTTTTTTGGGGGGGGGGGTTGATATTGCGGTAGCGCCGTTTCACATTGCAGGGTATTAGACGAGGCTGTGTACAGGTGCTACAAGCTCTCTCACGCACAGTGAGTGTTATGTGGTCGGTGATGTGCTTCCTTGTTGTTCCTTCTTAATTATTATGCGCTACCAGATGCAGCCATATGCGTTGAGCGTCAGTTATGAAAGAAGTGCATTCAGCCCACTGGCTCGGGTTTTTGTGTGTGTGTGTGTGTGTGTGTGTGTGTGTGATCATCGAAAAAGCAGCTATTTAAATCCGGCCTCCCCTCGTGGTTAGATGGTGTATGAATGTATGCCTCTGTCAATGTGACATCTAATTCAAAACGATGATGTAGAATCTTTGAGGGTTGTGTGTCAAGTGGGACGTGATGGCCCAGTGCATGTGGCAGGGGCCGTTTGCTTTGATTCATGTGCTGTCAGGGGGAGATGTGAAAGAATTAGGAGCAGGAACCTCACATCAAGCATCTGTCTAGGAACATGGTCTCCCCCCTCGCAGCCTCCACAGTCCATGTTTGCTGTTGATAAAACATTGGAGATCATGGTGAACCACTGGCTCATATGACTTGGTAATGATGCTCATTCTCTCTCTTTCTCTTCCTTTGACCTCCAGCAGTGAAAGGTCCTCATACTGCAACTATGTGTGGACGGAGCAGGGCGGCCTTTCTGTGTCTGTGGGCTGGCTTGCTTGTCACCAACAGCGTACTGGGTGGGAAAAGGTAAGAACAAACTTTAACTCATCAATGTGCCTGCGTTGTTACACTGGATCGCTGGACAGTTCAAAATACACAAATAACCTGCGCCACAGATGCGTGTCTTGGTTTTGTTTCACAGTGGAACAAAGGTCAGGAGGGGGATTATTGTCTGAATGTTGCCATTCTAATTGCACACATGTAGACTAGACTGCACTGGGCAAAATATTGTATGTAATTTGCTAAAAAGGACGATTACCTTTTAATGCTGGTCTGGGAGCTTGCCAAATGGTCAACTGGCTAGTAAATGTGTCAGTAAATCTGTCAGCCAGCCAAGGAGGTGACCAGTCGTACACTTGCCAGGCTCATATTCTGTCTCCCTGCCAATTGCTTGGTTTATTGGGTGACACTCTTGCAGAGCATATTCACTGAGGCTGTAACTGGGGCATCCCCACAGGACACCTGCACGCTTATGATTGCATGGAGGTAATAAGAAGTGCAACCAAGAGAGAGGAGTTGGGGGAGTCCAAATATCCACTGTCCGCTGCATCTTAGTGTGAAAGTGTTTCGGTTGGGACAACGTCTATGTTCTCAGTTTTCAGACGTGGGCTGTGTACAGTAGATGACGTGCTGCGCTGAGATATCTGGCACAGATTACCGCACATGTGTTTTTGACAGTGGCTGCAGGGACAGCAGGGTCGATGTACAGACGCTTCTTCTCAGTGTCAAAACTGAAGCGTTGGATGTCAGCTCACCAGAAGCAGAGAAAGAGAGGGAATTGGATAAGATGTGACAGTAATAAGATCCACTGTCATGTGACTGCTACTGCATTAATTCCCGCATGATTCAAATATTGGGCAGCCACTCACGAGCAGCACATTTCAAAACAGCATAACCTTGCTGCACTGCTTGGATTAGTATGGATGATTTTAACGTTTGGCCACTGAGAGTGAAACCCGGTTAAACACTCACAAACAAGCCAATTCAAAAAGCACCATTCATCAGCTCAACCGCACGAGATCATGCAAACCCTCATCCCGTTGTGGTTCTTGTGGAGAACCCCAGAGAGACTGAAGGGATCAGGATTTTCTTCAGACTTGAATAATTCAGTAGAACTGTCACAGGCGGTTCACTTATATGGCAACGTCTCGAGATGGTCCGGCGTGCTTTTCTGAACAGCTACACCACAAAAAACACATCCATACAGTACGCAGTGTTTGGCCTTCAGCTTACACACCCTGAGCACATGACGAAGAGAGTCGAAATGTGTTCTGTGTTAAATATATGATGCGCTCCAATACGTCATTACTGCACACTGATTCGATGCAAGTGATCAATCTCGGCTGCAGCGTCGGTTTGAGATGCACTGGATGGCAAATGGAGGCTCTGATTTACTGGGCTTGATGAGCTGTGCATTAGAGAAAATGTAAAAAGTACTGATTACCTTACTGAGTAACTGTCACTGCAAGGCAATTATCACCCAAAGATTTACTTTATAATCTAGTGCCGTTTTTGAAGTCAAGTACAGACTCACACACACACACGTACCACACACACATACACACCTTGGGGGATTTCAACAAGACACGGTAATCAGGAAGACCTAGCACTCTGCTACAGTATGTTGCCAACGAAAGAAATTGCCTTATAATTAGATATCCGGCTGACGAGAGGGAACGAGAGCGAAAAGAGAGAGGGGGGGAGAGATACAGTAAAATGGAGAGAGAGAGAGAGAGAGAGAGAGAGAGACACTAGCAGAGTGAGTGTGAACGGCACTGTTGCTGTTCAGATGACCTGTAGATGGGGATGGTGTACAATGTTTTAGGAGGAAGTAGCCCCTGGCTGATAAACATGTGTATTCTTCCACAGCACCTTTTCCTCTCCATTTTCTTTTCTTATCCTTGACATACAACCCTTACCTCCACCACCCACATATGCCATATGCACTGTAAAAAATGCCCGTCTTACAAAAAGAAGCATGTGCATCCTGTTATTCTCTTTATTCTCGAGATGGAAAAAATGGCTAATCAGAGTCTTCAGTTAAGGTAAAATAAGGCAGATTGTCATTCAAAACATGCACATTGTGAAACCCTTTGATGGTTTCTGTCATTTATTTTAATGAAAAAGCATAATTTGATCACTGCATCCACCGATTACCAAAGGCTTATCAATTTTCATTGTTTTTGCTGCTATCAGATACATTTTATCTATTGGAAGCCCGAAGGAGTACCCTAGCTTGTATTCTGTATTAGTAGAGACTATAACAAAAAGGGCTGCAACCCTTCGGGACCACAAAATATTATCTTGGTGTCTTGCTTTGGTTCAGCAAATCAGAATTGCCCACAATGTAAAAAGTGGGAATATCACAAAAGGTGCAAAGAGGACATTGTGCTTTATTTCAGTCTCAGCTGACGTCCCACGGATGCAATTTATGTAGTCTGTATTTATAAATAATTGGCTTCCCAGACCTGGACAAAAAAGATTAATTATTGTTGTGAATTTGAGTTTTTCAAAGCAGTTACCTCTGGGGCTGACGCAAAACAAAATTGCTCATCACAATTTCTACTGTTTTAACGCTGGCTTCAGAGAGTTTTTTTTTTCCTTTTTCTTTTTTGGCAGATAGGGGGGACGCTTGTGAATTAACGGGGGAAATTGGAGGCAGAGAGTTAGCATTAACCCTTTTAGACAAATCCATGTGTGACGTGGATTGTGCATCCTTATTTAGAGAGGAAAAAAAAATGTTTAGCTGCTCACATTCGAAGCTGCAGGATCAGCCTCAATCCTGCAGATTTTAATGTGAGCTGTCTCTCTAAACGGTGACAGTCTAAACATTATCCTCACCTTTCCCAACCGTGCTTTTCCACTTCGGGTGCTCCTCCTCCGTCTCTTTTATCTCCATTTTTTTCTCTTTTTTTGTCTTTTCCTTAGAGCTTTAACTCCCATGTTTCTCCAGACACCACTCTCCTTCCCGCTGTTCCTCCTACTTTTCTTTCCCTCCCATTGCAGGTCCCTGCTAACTAATCTTGATGACCTCTCCCTCTCCTTGGAGCCGCTCAGCAACCAGAGCTCATTTCCAAACACTTGCTGTTTATTTTGCATGCAATCAAACCAAATGCTACTGGCATGACAAAGAGGGGGAGGATGATCGCAGCATACAGTACACTGTTGGAGATTATTATCAGGGCTAACATACATGCAAACACATGCGAGCGTATGGTAGATGCAAGCATCGATCCAGGCTTGCAAACACACACATGCTCTTTCATTGCTGCCATATCCGGCCTTTATGATACAAAACGTAATTAGGGGATGTATCCCTGATTAGGAGTGTGTTGAAATATTTATGTGTGAAGATGCAAAACCTGCTCTCACAATTCCTGATTGTGAGTGTTTTCAGCATTGCTCTAAGCATTTTGTTTCATGTTGCTCAAAGAGCAGATTCAGCAAGGCTTTTGTGCTCTAAAAGACCATATTATGGTATAAATAATGTATCATGATTTTTCTATTCCTACTCTCTATTTTACTCTTTACTTTTCCTATCGTGCTTTTATGAGGATGCATACATAAGGTGCATGTGTGCTCTTTAAGGCTCGTCTTGCATTCCGATGATAAAAAAAAACTAACAAACCTGTCTTCTTCAAAGAGAAAATGCAGCAAAACTTGGCCTCATGGGATATTTTCCTTTCCAGTACAAATCTGAACAATCTCATATCAATATGATCTAAAACCACACGGTCACACATTCTGAATTGCAAATTAGCAGTGAAATTAGTCAGAGTCACACAAAATTTTTCTTGTTCATGTTTTCACAATGGGATTTGCAATGCATTCTGTACTGGCTGTGTGCCTCGCTAACTATGGAGTCGCAAAGAGAAACTACAATCTCTGTTTTGTCTTTGATATATGATTCATATTCAGAGTTTGTTCTTACTCTGTTGGCAGTTTTGACTGTGGTTTTGGACTCTAGCTGTGACTTTAAATCTTATTCTTTGCTTTGCCAGCTCTGGGCAGAACGGCATGACAGATGAACAGAAAGATAACACTACAGTGTTCACCAAGATCTTAGACAGCCTTCTGGATGGCTATGACAATCGCCTCAGGCCAGGACTGGGAGGTCAGTAAACCTAAGCTATTGAATACATTCTGTTTGTCATGATAGCTGTTTGCACCATTTTGTCTTTTTTTCATCTGTTTTTGCAAATATGCAAGCATCATCTTACAAGTAGATATACTATCCACATGACTATAGAGAATAATATCCACATGACTGACTCTTATGGAGGTGGGCTTGCTTTTCAGACTTCTGTGTGATAATTTAAAACAAGAATTGGGGACTCATTCTTCACCTGCTGCTTTGTGAAATGTTGAATTGTCATTACACCAGCACTTGTAATATCACAGAGTGACTGTCTTTTTCGTGTGTGTATATGGGCTTTTATTCGCCCTATTGTCAACTATCCATTGTTAGAGAGTGAAGCAAAATTGCAGAGAGACTGAGAGACAAATCTGGGTAACGGAAAATGAGAGAAATAGATAAAGAAAAAGAAACGGCGAGTAAAAGAGAATGGAGGGGAGAGATAATGTGAGAATTGGTGTGTGAAGGACACTGAGGATCGTGCAGTGTGATGCAGCAGGCATCAAACAGACAGGCGAATAAAAGCAGGCCTGCTAGAAGTTCACCAGCCAAGGGGAAGAAATTATGGATTATGATGGGTATCATTCATAAATCATGCTGTCACATTTCAGTTTCAGAATCACCAAGAGTGAACCCTCACACACACACACACAGACAGACACTCACACTCCCCTGTCACCACCCCATCCGAATGAATCCCCAGTGGACCCATTTTGGCTATCAGTATTATAGGACGGGAGTGGCACATTTTCAGTAATACGGCAATGCAGAAATTTATTAAGAGATTGAACCTCTGTCCAGGTAATGGAGCTGACACTGAGACCAATGACAGCAGAAATGGTTATCGACATCCAAAATGGGCATTTTTATGATGCTGTTTTTTTTCTTTTCTAGTGTGTGTGCATGTGTGTGTTTGTCTAATTGTTAAAAAATATTGCTAAATAGATTGAATGGATCAGGAGCTATAGCCAGGTGGTCTTGTATTAACAGGTAGTTAGGGGCTAATGAATGCCACTGATAGTCACTCACTCTGGCAATTTCCTGCTTCAACAGAGCGTGTAACTGAAGTCAAGACTGACATTTTCGTGACTAGTATTGGGCCAGTTTCGGACCACGACATGGTAAGACTCTTTTTGCCTTTATAAATGTCACTAGTTTCTGTTGCGTTTGCCCGCCCCGCCCTGTCTTCAACCTCTCTGGACACAGTGGTCTGAAAATAGTAAAATATTTATTGATCTGATGATTCATTCCATTAACTCGTGATGTGTTAATAAAACTGTCAGTGGTGAAATGTATTTTCTGGAGCACGGCCTGTCATCGCACTCTACATAAAAGCCAGTCCTGCTTGTAAACAGGGATGCATGTGACTTGTGCAAATAGGCCGTGAATTCTGTTCTTAGAGTCAATTGATTTGCTTTGGAATTTTATGACTAACCTAAAATACTGTTCTTCTACCACCTTGTTGAATTACAATTAAAATGCCTAATATTAAAATTTAAAAATCTGAAAATTAAGGTTGAAGGACTGAAGTGTACGATAAATAAATAAGTATAAAAATAGGTTTTGTAACAAATGCAGTGCAGCTTTAGAAAAGCACCAGATTAAGCAGCTGACCTCTCGTTCACTTCTGACATGGATATAAACATAGCTACGCCTTCTGCACTGCTGTGATTCGAAAGGTCAAGTTGTTGTCAAATCCCATCTTGGAAACCGCCACGCTGTGATTAGATGATTTGACAGTAGGTGGCAATAAACAGCAAAATTTCAACATCCAAAATATGAATAATCACTTAAGCAATCTGTTCAAACATGAGTGTCGGACTTTTGACCTGTGCACTGGAAACCAATTAATTTCATTCAAATGATTTACTACCCCTCCTGAAAAAAAAGACTACTGTTTTATGGACGTGAAGTGTGTCTACTCTATTTGACATAATCTCAGTTAATTGCACTCGTCGACATGCGGGTCAGGACTATTTTGCCGTTCTGTTAAGGCCAGAAGGAAGAGCTGAGGAACATTTTCTCCATCTCTGGCGTTTCCCTATCCTCCTCTATTACCTTGAAGCTCTGTTTCAGTTCATACTAATTATCTTAGGAGAACCGAGTGGAAACGAAGGGGAGAGGGAACGAAAAAAAAAAACAGGCTGCACTGTAATTTTTACAGGCTCTTTTTACTCTGCCAGGCAGTCATGTGGAACCATTAAAATCTGCTCTCAGCTATAGTCATTAGCTGGCTTGAAAATGAAATGTCCTCCTAATTTTGTGTCCACTGCTTCCCTTTTTGTGTCCAGTGTAATTTAGATTACTGAGCAAAAGAAGCTTCCCCAAAGATAAATGCTAACAATAATCATTTTTTGGCACTTACCTAACAATGCAATACCAAATGACCAGATACCAAATGAGCTTCTATTTGCATATAGCACATTAGGCTGACCAGACCATCATTATGTACAAAATAGAAGGGAAGAAAACGGAAAGGCAGCCACACACATTGCTGTGTAAAATAGAGAGCAATTACTTCACAACAATGGAGGCATTCTTTTAGAAAAATGACACCAGCCAGAAAACCATGCACCTCCATCCACTAGATCCACTCTATGTTTGCCAAAGCCTTTAACATGAAGAGACAGTTACCAGCAGGGAAACTAGGCCAAGACTAGCATAAGAAAGTCAAAGTGACACAAGGAAGAAAAAAAAAGAACATGAAAAAGGAAAAAAATAAGGTTGGAAGACTCAGCATCTTCTTCAGACCAGCTGTAAGTGAAGGTAGAGCTGCAACAAGATGGGGAGCCTGGCTTTTCTGTTGACTTCTCCTTTGTCTGCTTCTCACCGTCCACCTGTAGGAGTACACCATAGACGTCTTCTTCAGACAGAGCTGGATAGATGAAAGATTAAAGTTCAAAGGGCCCATGGCCGTGCTGCGTCTCAACAACCTGATGGCCAGCAAGATCTGGACCCCCGATACTTTCTTCCACAATGGCAAGAAGTCAGTGGCCCACAACATGACCATGCCAAACAAGCTGCTGCGGATCACAGAGGAAGGCACGCTGCTGTATACCATGAGGTAGGCTGCTGGTGTTCCTCTACTTCGGTGCGAGAATAAAATGCTTTGAGATGGACAGAGAAGCAAAGATGTGGTTAGGGCTTGATAAAAACACATATTCAATTTCCTGAAAAGGGTGATTGGTGTAATTTAGTCACTAAGCTATAAAGAAATCACGGAAAAAAGGCTAGTAACAGCTTGCGTGAGTTTAATTCAGAAAATGAAGCTAGATTTAGCCTGTATTTTAATACTTTTCAACAAATCCAATGAAATATTTCCAGGAAACAGTGTCGCTCAATACTTTCCTATTCTATCTATGGCAGATAGAATAGGAAAGTAGTCCGTGTAAAACCATTTACTCCTAAATGTGTGGAAACGGGTCTGAAACAGTTTGCTGCAATTTACTGGGAACTTATTTTTCTAGCAAACTGAATAGTCCACTTGAGGGGGACTATTTCTGGTTGATGAGTAACACACGTTTGGCGAACTAGAAAGTACTGTGGGAATGACTCAAAATAAATTGTAACTCCCATGCACGTGACCATGAAGAAACATGTCACCCAGTGGTGTGGTTTGTCAATGTGTTTTTTTAAAATAGTTTTTAGTGGTCTGTGGTGCAGAGGAATAAAATATATGAGGCTGCAGCTACAGGGAAAATACTTGTTAGTGGTTTGGTTTTGATTTTTCCATTTGTTGTTAATGGTATAATCAGCTTTATCTCTATCTCTAAGCTACTTTATTAGATGACAGAGCTAATTTTCTGACATGCGTTATTTCTACATGGTTTAACTGTGAATGCAAGCAGTGCTTCAGCCTGCATGTATGGTTCTTTTTACACAATAATTATTCACCACACTGCTATTTTTTCCCTTTTTATTTCCATTATTTATTTATTTTTCTCTTTAGAGATTATCTGAAGCCACATAGATTTTCACTATAAATTGTCATCTTTCCATTGTGGTGTTCACCAGGACTGTTTTACCCAGCCATGATTTATCACTTTGGGAATGCTACTTGACAGTTGCAAGCGAGGAGATAAGGTGTACGACCAGCTGAGTTGAGTTCAGACCCACTCGTGGCACCTCGGTAGCCTTCAGTAGAGGAAATAAGCCCCTCCCGACAGTTCAAACCTTGATGCACACCACAGACTGACGCTAATGTGAGGTGTCTGCGGCGAGAATCGTAAAACATTTGTTTCAACATGTTTACTGGCAGGGAGATGGGAGGGGGTGGAGAGAGGGGAGGCGGAGCCCGTGTTGCTGTCACAGATGAGTGAGATGAGGGATAGATGGGAGATTAGTGTGTCACTGCTAGCCTGACATGCTGTTTTTCACCAAGCTGTCAGGAAATAGAAACCCACAGGTCAGGGGAACTGGAGCATTTGTGCTGGTTTGAGGAACAAACTAGCGCAGCTACGTTCAACATAGTGACTGGTGTTGAGAGACTGGGGAAGAACAAAAATGGTACACCACATGTTTCTGGTGCCCTCTTCCAGCACTGTTACCATGTTTTGTTGTTTTTTTCCCTGACTTTGCCACATGCTCTGTTTTCTGTGCTACATTTTTGTCTCTAATCCATTGTCTGTGTCTATATGAATCTTTCTAGGCTTACAGTAAGAGCAGAATGTCCCATGCACCTGGAGGACTTTCCTATGGATGCCCATGCTTGTCCTCTGAAGTTTGGCAGCTGTAAGTGGCCTCTGTTTTCAATAAAATGCAACATAAATGCTCATAAACACATCACAAAGACACACACAAATGCCTCTCTGACACTACCTCATCCAACTGGAAGCATGACCCCAGCACCAGTCCCCCGATAAGGAAAGACATGGTGGTAGCAGCCTCCCCCATTCAACCCAACAGACCTTCCAAGAAGCTCTAAGACCCTGGCAGGCATGCAGCGTGCAGACCTGTGTTTATCCAAGGCACTACGCGCCATAATATTGCCAAAGCATCACACCAGCTGCTCACTGCTGACAGCTAGCCCTACCCCGCATAATCCTTGACAAGACACAACAAGAGATAGAATGATGGAGGTTGGAGACAAGAATAGAAAATGAGAGAAAAACCGGAGGGGAGTAAAAAAATGGGATGGGTGGTTGGACGAGGGGGGGTGGGGTGGGGGGACAAGAAACCAGGAGCAAAAAACACACAGCAAGGCTAAACCAGGAGAGAAGTTAACGTCACACTGTCTCCGTGCCAGTCAGCTGCACAGCATGAGTGAGAGGACCAAGCCTTAACCGCCTTCAAACTGAACTCACTCTTTAAATATTTTAGTGATGAGCTCTCTTCCTTATGCTGCAGTCTGCAGTTGAGCCATCCTTTCCTCTGCAGTGGTCGAGCCACACTGCAGCTTTGACAGGTTGGGTGGCTGGAGGGGAGAATAGACTGACTTGACTGTTTTAAGGTCATGTTGTCCTGTTGGGATGTTGTTCGCTTGTTTTCTTATAAGTCGAGGGATGACATGATGTGCCGTGGCATGATGTGACACAACATCATATCACGGGACGGAACGTTTGAGAAGGCATTATAAAATACAGACAGGGTGAGCTTAGATAATGATAATAACAAAAAAAACAAAACACATTAGATAAAACAGTGGAGGTGAGGTGTGAAGGCACTAACAGGGCGAAAGAAAGGGATGCTATGCTTGAATAGCAAATCAGCTGAGATGAGACAAAAGTAGCCAAGATGAGAACAAAACAAGATGAGGTAAGATTAAACTAGAGGATTTGAGCAGGTGACCTCATTTCGCATTTGTCGTATTTTTTTTCTTTTTTCCACCTGGCATCCCTAGCAGCTCCAAAAATACAACGCGCTAGTGATGACAGACTCTCAGCAGCAAAATAATTTATAACCCTGTTCTTCCTTGGCAGATGCGTACACTAAAGCAGAGGTGGTGTATGTGTGGACCAGAGGGGCTGCCCAGTCTGTGGTGGTGGCAGAGGACGGGTCTAGATTAAACCAGTACGATCTGATGGGGCAGAGTGTGGATTCTGGGGTGGTGCAGTCGAGCACAGGTAGGTCTCAGTTTGGTTACAGTGTGAATTACTGTGAAATAAATGAATGTTTTCAGGGTGACTTTTCATTCTGAATTAAGTACCTGACATTTTTAATATTCACGTGGCATTAATCAAAGATGATGACAAAGTTCAATACATAAACAGTAATGCAGGCCTTTCTACCGCTCATTCATCACTGCACTGGTATGATGGTATGAATGGTCTGAACATCCAAATTTTGAAAACTGCATCAGCTCATCTGCATCTGCATCTCGCTTTATAAATGACAGACCATGTCCCAGATTCATTATTTCCCTACTGGCCATTACATCTTTTTTTTCTTCCACCTCATTTTGGTCAATTGATACCAGCAAAAATTAGTCACAGCATAAAATGGGTGACCTGTTTGCAGTGATGCAAGCTGGAGGCAGAAAGTAACGCTTACGACAACTGGCAACGGGCCGCCGAGTGACTAAAATGCATTCTATTATTATTTCTTTATTTGCACCAGTTATTTATGCTTCTTGGAAATCTCAAAACCAACATATGGTCGTAACCACTTTAAACCCCACTACTGTTCTGTTCCTGTGACTGTTATATTTTCTCTGTGACTGGCTCTGAATGCACTGATGAAATGGATCATGCCTGGATATTGAGTTTGTTGACAAATGGCACCTATAACTGTGCCAATAAATTGCAACTGCAATAAAACTGAAGGGCAAAACACCACAAACTATTTGGAAAATAAACACTTTAGACTGTATAGACAGGTACAATAGACTGTGAGTTAGATGTGTTTGTTGTTGTTGTTCAAGTTCTGTGCTTCAGCACATTAAATTTGTAATTAATGAACTGATACTACATTAAAGTGCCAAGTCTCAGCTTTAATTTGAGTAGATTTATCAGTAGGTTTAAACAGGTTTATCAATAAAGAATGAATAGTGGAGGAGATGTAGCCGTCTTAACACATAGAGCTCAAAGTCTAGGAAACTAAAGAAAGGGAAAACCCTGTGCAGTCAGTGACTGTCTGAAGTAAAGAGACATCACTAGGCATTTTGGACCTTCCTTGGCGATGCTCTTCCAGCTTGGCCATCACTACAACCACCTTTAGCTATGGATTACTGTGAGGTTTCTCCCTTTTGGCCAGTCTTCAGCAAGTAGAATGAACACTCAACCAGATGACTGACTCTGCCATTCAAAGATGCTCCATCTCTTCTCCCTGAAAAGCTCTTTGTTTGCTTTGACTCTATGTTTAGGGTCATTGTTCCGCTGAATGACAAAGTGTCTGCATACATCCCATTGCCTCTGTCAGCAGTGAAATGATCAGTTAATGACAATGTGGCAGTTTCATTTGACAGCCATACATGGCCAAGACACAACAGAAGCGCCACCGTGATTGACTGATATATTGATATGCTTTCGGTCATGAGCTGTTCATTTGTTTCTCCACATTTACTCTTTCCATCATTCATCAGTCCACAGAACTTTGTTCCGCAACTCTACATGCTTCTTTTTGAGGTTGCAAACTGAAAACTGGCCTTTGTTTTGGAGTTTTGCATCTTCTGGTGAATCTATGGTGTCATAAAACCTTGGATGTATGTGTGGTTAATGCACTTTGTGTTGAAATAACTGTATCTATCACACAGTTTTATCTATATTAATTTAAACATACTCAAATTAAAGCTGATAGGTGGCATTTCAATGCATCAAAGTTGTGCATTTCTTGTAACTTTCCACTGTCTTTTATCTGCGGACAACAGGAGAGTACGTTGTGATGACAACCCACTTCCACCTGAAGAGGAAAATTGGTTACTTTGTGATCCAGACATATCTACCCTGCATCATGACAGTCATCCTCTCCCAAGTGTCTTTCTGGCTTAACAGAGAGTCCGTTCCTGCCAGGACTGTCTTTGGTGAGTTGTCTGCTCCCTTCTCTTCTAAACATCTGTGGTTAGAGAAATTAGCCCATCACCAGAAGGTTTTAAATCTGTTCTTGGAGAATCTATGTGGAAGATACACGGATGACACATTAGGCACTTACTCAAAACTGTAGTAGCTTAGAGCAAGGCACTAAACTGACTGGGTTGCTTTAAAAATATATTAAAAAGACAGAAGCCCATATTAAAGGATTAAATGCTTAATGTGGCCATTTCGTGTCACAATTTGATATTAGTCAGTGATATCAAATCCAATTTTGTCACTAATTTTCTCCAATGATTCAGTGTTAACTTAACAGGTGGTAAAACATTCTAAAAACATCTCAGTTTTCATTGGTTAACTCATTAATGGTATTACACTTTGTGGCAATTTATCATAACAGGCAATGAATTATTAAATGTTAATTAGAGTGGTTATTTGAGGCAATTTCAGTCAAAATATTTAAATCATGCATTAAAATATGCTTTTCTTTTCTTGTAAAAAGCAAAACATGGAAGGGAATAGGTTCACTGCAGCATATTTGGATCAACAGAACTCATCAAATGTAATCAACATACTGCAGAATCATGACGGGGAAATACCTCGTTTTTTGGATTCAGTGCAGACAGCTGTAAGACATGCGGCTTCTGCACATACATCTATCAATCACTGTAAGTGCAGCAGCTTTATTTAGTTTGGCCTAAAGATTGCCGGGGTTTGCTACAGTGTGAACAACACAGTTTAATTTTACATGACCTCAGAGTGAGGGAGACTGCTTCCAAGAAAAAGCTAGCTGTTGCAACACAGTACTGAGCTGGATTATTTTATGATTCTGTGATTTGGACAAAAAAAAAAAAAAGACAAGCAAACAAAAATAATTTCACTCAGATAGTTTACTATTTGGGAAATATACGTATAGGCTATGCTTTCCTGACAAGAGGTAAATGGGAGCTGGGAGTCCATTAGCCTAGCCTAGCAAAGAAAGTGGAAGCAACTGAGAACAGTCATCATGATTCTGTGCAAAGTTAGCCCTCTGAACCCCAAGTACTTACTGGGTTTTTTTTGTTAGTGTCAAATTTTTAGTGACTATAGGTTTATTTTCCACTACAACATATAGTTCTGCACCCCTATTGAAACAGCACAACTATGGCTTGATGTAGAGACAACTAAAAAAATGTCTTTGGGCAGCATGACACAGTTGTAATGCCAGAAATTGATTATTTATTTTACAAAAGAAAAAAAGATAAAACAATTATTCAACATGTAAAGCATTTTTTCAAGTGCCAACAGGCATTAACAATACTGGGTGGTCAAATGGTGGCTCTACATACCATATATATTTTACAATTTGCTCTTCAATGTCTTTCCATACTTGTCTCCTATCTGCTCTTTGCAAACACAGCCTGCAGTTCAGCCCAGTTCTCTGAATTTTTGTCCAATGGGTGTTGGTCCCAGCTGAGGCAGTCATAGCTTCCTGGTTGCGCTGAAGAGTGCAGAATTTTTTAAATATTTTTTGCAGAATCTATTTAGCACAGACACTTTATTTTTGGTGAGTTTTTACATAAAGAATAATGAAAAAAATTCAGATGTTATGTCCTGGTTTTAGGCTCAGATTTGGTTAACTTTTCTAGTGGGAGACGAGTAGTTGAACAATCCTAGAAAGGTAAAAATCTGAGGATCCTTTCTATTTTTGGAGTTTCATTCTCTGATTAATGGTGTCATTTTGGCGGGGGTTTTTTTTGTTTTTTTTTTAAAAGATAACATGCTTTTAAATCCTGCCGGCGGCTTTTGGGGTTCAGAGGATTAATGGCTAAAGCTCACAAATTAAGATGTGGTATCTCATTTGTTGATTTCGTGCACAAACAGAAATGGAAAAGGGACACGCCGTGGTTTTTACATGCTTTTGCAAATTCTTGACCACTGGCCGGACACGGAGACTTCCTGGAGTCTGCCTGGAAACTTCACAGTTATGACGAATAGTGGCATCAATCTAATCTAATACACCGCAAGAAACAGGCATGCTTCCTTAAATGCCAGATTATTCCTTTAAAGGACATTAAATGTTAAAAATGACAGACTGAACATTTGCTCTTTGTCATTTCCTTACTGTCATGTTCTGCCTTTGCACCAGTGACGTGAACAAGAGCTTTAATCAGCTGTGGCTAGCTGCAGTGGAATTCTAAGCCCAAACCTCAGTGTGAATTTAGATTTACGTGCTTTGAATGTTTGACTACAACTGTGTGTGTGTGTGTGTGTGTTTGCGCCTTCCTGTGTGTGATGTAAGTGTTCATTAATGCGTGTATGTGTCTGTGTGCACATTGGCCTGTGTGCGTTATGCGCATATGTGTGTTGCTGTGCATGTGTGTGTATCTGGTGTGTATCTGTCTGTCTGTCACACTAAGGTCTTACATAATACCGCCCAAAAGGAAAGCTCTTGCTAGTCTGCAGCATGCTCTGTAGCAGCACAGCACAGCAGCAGGCAGAATGTCCTTGAGTTACCTCACCCTACACAGTTTCTTCTTCTTTTTTCTTCCCTCTTCCTCACTCTCTCTTTTTCTCTTGATCTTCTTCTCATGGATGTCAGTGTCTCCCCTGGCCCACTACTTAAAGAGCTTTCCCAGAATCATTATACGGGCACCAGATTTTTCAGCTCTGCAGTCTTCAGCAGGTTTTTTTTTCCCTACTCTTCCTGCAATGTTTTGGTGTCCGTGTGTGTGTGTGTGTGTGTGTGCGCGAGTTGTAAGTGTCTTTGAGTGTGTGTTTGTGTTGTGTACGTGCCACAGCTTGCTACCTGCGGTGCTCGTCACGTGTGGAGGGGAAATGAGGATGGCCTAGATTAGATTCAAACAACTATCTAGGGCGTGCGTGCGTGCGTGTGTGTGTGTTTGTGTGTGTGTGTGTGTGTCCCTTGTGCTATCATTTCTGGATCTGCTCCATGAGATTACATGTATGTAGCGTGGGCGCACATGCACGTCTGCAGGTGAATAAATTCGTGCATATTTTCTTGAAGACACAGAGCGGCCGCAGTGTCTCGGTATACCAGAATGCCCATTCGTGTGATTAATCATCTGAGACAGCAGATGAATAAGCCTGTTCGTCGAAGAGGTTGCAATGTCAATATCGCCATAAATGAATCATTAAAAAGACATAGCAGACAATAAAGAGCTTTCCTTGACATCTTAATCCTCTGACCATCGTGTAAGTCAAAAATTAAATGGTATATGACACCGGTACACGTGTTTTGTGCTGCAAAGATGAAAAGTGTCACGACACAGAAGCTCTCAGTGATTCAAAAGGGAAAATCCAAGCAAAATAGGAAGGTACCTGGTAGAGTGAACTCAGGAATAATATGATGCATGTTCACAGGGTTTTCTATGGTCTCAGTGCTCATAATGATTCCTATGTATCAGGGAAAATGTATTTCAGCCTCCCTGTCATCATTTGTCTTTACAATGCTGATTACTGATTATCTTTATTGTATTATAGTAACGTGCTTCTTACATTGAGTTAATATGAGATTGATGTATATAGATGGCAGAGTTTTGACACAAGCACCTCAGTGTTTGTTAGGAACAGTTTCAGAACACTAAAAAAAAAACAACTCCTCTACAACCAAACTAAACTGCACTCTCGACTACGCTGTATTTTGTGTCTGATTAAGTTTATTCGTGATGTATAACATTTCCAATCAACATATCTTTGCCATTCATTTTATTTTACTGCTGCTCATTTTCAGCCAACCAATTACATATTAGATGGAGCAGGACTTGTTACCATGGTAACCAAGGAAACAGATAAGAAGCTTTAAATATGTTGTGATCGGGTCTATTTTTAACCCAATCCATGATATTTTCCTCAGCCTAACAGTCATTTTGGAGCCAGTAGGTGACCAAATATTGAGTGAAAATGAAAGTAAACAGCAAACCCCAGTCTCCTTGGTGAAAGCTCTGTATTGGATGTACAACTCTATGACATACTCCTGAGATGGACTTGATCCTATCATACTCTTTCGCAGGGAAAATACATTTGTATCAAAATGCAAATGAGAGCACAGTTTGGTAGGACAGAAGTGTATATTTTCTGAGACAGGGTTGGTAGTTTTAGTTCCCTTTTCAGAAAAAATACCTCATTTTGTATATTGCAGTATGTCTGAATAAGTATCCAAGTCACTTTTTACTGAGAAGTCACAATGGTGATTTTGCAACATCGAATGTCATGACATGTCTAATACGGGACAAGTCTAAATTAAATGTAGTCGCATTGACACGTACAAGTGCTATTAAATTAAATACAAATATTATTGTGTTGTATTAAGAGTACAAATAAATGCATCACTGAACCTCTTATGCTTGAATAAAATGAAATTAGTTTAACAAACCACACAGCCAAAATGACTTTCATACAAGCTCTGCCTCCCTATTTTTTTGACTTTCAATAAAGCCATTTGCATGGATGAGTGCATAATGGTATTCAGCAAAATTCCTTTCATGCAACATGTAGGAAAATATCAATTAGTTGTGTGTCAGTCAGACATTACAAAGTAAATTCGATTCTCTAATTAGGAAATTAATGAGAATTTTGATTTAGTGTATTTATTGCAATAAACAGAAATAATCATGAGTCATGCCCATGATGGTCATTAACTGAATTTTCATCATGAACAAATCTTCAAAGAGAAAATATATTTTAGTAACGATACACAGAAAGCTTTCCTCTTCCTTTAGTTTAACACATTTTAATTCCCACTCCAGCTGTACCACTATTCCCTCCCATGCACCAGGTGCCAAATATTATGTGAGCACAGTGGCTCAGTCTGCAGTCTAGTTATATGGGAATAAAGCTATAAGGTGAATTTACATAAAAGGAAGTATGAAGTCAGTAGTGTTACATATTCCATGTCTGATAAGGGCACCCAGAGTACAACATTTGTTTTTAGTATTGTATTTACTGCAGGAGAAATGACTAAACTGTGCAAATGCACTTTAGTCATTCCTCCTGCAGACGCCTATTCACAGCTTGGTTTCATTTCAGAACAGCAACACAATCCATCAAATGCCACACCGAAGCAGGAAGCAGCCACTGTAATACTATGTGTTTTCTTATTACTACAGATGTGATCAGGTTTATGTTTCCAACACAGATGTCCAAAGCTGACACAGAAACAGCATTAATATGAGAAAATGCAGCATTGAAAACCCTGTTTAAATTACATTATGTGTCTATGAAGCACAGCCCCTGCACTAAATCTTTCTCCTAAAGCCTGCCCTGTAGATGAATAGGCAATTTAAAAACACAGCAGTGGGTAGAGTTATCTTATTTATCACTGTGCCGATTAAGAGCCTGATTAGTTTATAGCTAGTTCGGTGTAGTGGAAAACTGTTGGCAATTTATTTATTTGCAGACCAAATGAAAACCAAAAAGGAAAGAGCCACTGATGGCGTTGATATGGTGTTTCTCTCCCTCACTTCCTCCCTCCCTCCCTCCACTCCGTTCTCTCTCTGTTTCTAAGCTGTCAGGGACAGCAGTGCTCAGAAGATTAGCTCGCTTCCTTCGCTCCTCTTTAAGAGCGATTGGCTGGGTATTTATTGGTTTTCCCATGATGCTGTTTAATGTATCTGCTCATTAAGGAATAACACCTTGTGTGTGAGTGGGTGTGTGCACTGGAGTTTCAGTGTGTACGTACACAGGCTCGCACAGTGCATGCGGTTTGTTTGCTATACGTGCACATGCTGGTTTCTGTGCCAGTGGGTGCTCATAAATTCATGATTACTAGCTGACAACATTGTAGGCAGTGGCGCTACGGACTGTATGCATGCGAGTCTGAGTGTGTGTGCGGCACAAATCTCACAGCTGTGGGGCTGGCACAGTCATTTAACTCAGCCGCCAATCAACATGTCAATTTATTTCTTCATTTATGCAAATGAGAGGTGACGTAGTGACGCTGAAGGTAATGTGTGTCTGAGTCAGGCTTCCCTGAGGCTTCAGTTATTGATAAGGCATGAATAAATGAAGAACTGCAGCACAGCGGGGATGCTGATAGACATCACACACAGACAGCTTCACTCATGGGACTGGTTGAAGGAATATGGGAAAAAGTTGTTTGACAACTCCCCACACTACAGACGATCCAATTCATCAGATTCGCACAATTCAATACTGGTACATTCTTCAATATATTAATAAGAGTTACAACTGACCCTCTTAATGATTCAGAATGAATATTTAATTTATATACAACTTAGATTTACCATTCCAGTCACTCTCACTGCATGAGCACAAACATGCACTGAAATACACTGGAATAGTGCTGTGTGGATTGGTCACTCAGTTTATTTTCGATTTGCATAGCAATCACAAACACAGGATTTATTTCCCCGGCGCACACTCAGGACAGACAGCTATCGAACTGTGAGGAAATACTTACTCTATTTCACAAAATGTGTATTTATTTAGTATAGTCGACTCTACCTCTAAGTAATTCAAAACACTTGTATAACATTGGTAAATGAGAAAGACGGTCATGTTGAAATACTGAACAAAATGAACTGAAAAAGTCAACATAGATTTAAAGCTTAAGCTGGGACACACTGGCATTCAATATGTCAATACTACTTTAATATCCTTCCCCTGACCTCAAACAAGTATTTGTCTCTAATGTCAGATACCTGTGGTCGTACTCCAGCCCTTCCACCTTCTCATCTTCCAATGACGTCTGTGCAGTAAAAGTATGGCAAACTGCCGTGTCATTGCCAGTCCACAAACCCCGTCTCTTTCAAATTTCTAAATGTTACACTGGAGGGGTTTTAGAAGTCTTTTAATGCTTTAATTTTCGAACTTTGCAAATGTGTGGCAAGCATTGTCTGTACCGTCCTTGCTGAGGTGTAGCTGTGCATGCAAATGAATGGTCCATAAAACAGTTTGTTAAATTTTGCAAGGTCTCCTCAGGACCCGGCCTAGAAATAGGGTGTAAGTTGCACACAAAGGGCTGTGTGTTCTTTGAGTGAGCAGGCGTCCCACTTCACAATGGATTTTTGACCTTGTCCCACATTTTGATTGTCATGTTTGATTGGTTGCCTACTCAGTCAAAACATTGTTAGAGGCAAATTTCTGCCTTGAACCAGGGAGCATGACAGCAGCGCGAGCGAGCAAGATTTTCCTGAAGGTTCACTCTCCCCTACAGAGATCTGTCTGTGGCTTGGCTCCGATACAACGGCTGAGCAGTACATCTTATTCAGTCGCTTGAGATCGGCCCGATTAGCTGGAACCTGTCATTCAAGGGTTGTCAATCGAGCGCTGAAGCTGGAAAAGAGCAAATAATAAATTGACAGAAAGATCGATGATAATAATAAACAATGACTTTGCATCATTTGACCTTTGGCACAAAGAAAAAGTTGAGCTCGAAGCGCCAATTAATTTATTTTTAGCCATGCCTGGAGCAATTTAGTTTCTGATCTGCAGCCTCTTACAGGCAGCTGAACACTTAAAGTCTATCAGGCTGATTACTCTGATAGACATTAAATCACATTTCTATAAGCTTTACCTTGTTCTGGCAGAAACCTATTAACCAAGTACGACATTATCTGCCCCACGTTTCCCCCAAAAAATGTGCTTTTGAACTGTTTGCCTTTGTGTGTAGTCATATCAAATTTTTCCATGCCTGTGGGAGCAGTGATAGCACCTCCCACCTCCAAACTGCCTGTCTCACTTTGTGATTCATCACCTTAAATCCCTAATTGACTTTCCCCAAATTTTCTTTCACATCTCCCTCTATCTTGTCATTTTTTCCTAGTACCCTGTACGTGTGTGTGAGTATTTGGAGTCTCCAAACAAAGGCGAAAAGCTTGTTAGAAGATGTGTATCATATAAATCAAGTGTCAGCGCTTGTGCACACTGAGCTAAATTGAGTGGAAGGAACTCTCAACAATTGAGTTACACCACTATTAATCCAGTTAGAACTTTCCAGATCAGTGACTTTGTTCATTAACAGCCTTCAAAGCCTCAAGTCTATTAGTTACAACATGTCAAATAGAGTCATTTAAAACCAGCTCTGGAGTCATGTTCTAATGAATCAACTTGCTAGTGTTCTAAATGGCTCCTAAGTAGGCCCATCACTAAACAGACTCAAAGGGGAGTGGTTTTTTTTCCTCGAGGTAGGCAACACCTAGTCGGCCTTGTTAGCATAATCACACACACGCCTTTGCACACACATGCAGATGATTGTAAACAATGCATGAGTGTGAGCAAGCAAACCATGGGTAAATGACGGTCAAATCCATGCATCTTCCATCATTTTAAAAACGAATGGTTTGCTTTTCTTTCTCCTGCTTCTCCCGCTGTATTAAGACATTGGAGGGAGACTTGTTTCCATGACAACAGAGCTTGTCAAACACAGTAAAGTATATGATACCGAGCATCAGGGCGCTTTTGTGAGGACTTGTGTAATACCCAGTGGCGCTGCCTTCGTCCTCCCCCACAAAATTAACTGATTTACTGACAAACAAAGTAGCGGACAGATTGACACCATACTGTTGCCACCCATTTCATCTACCTCCCGTCACCTTCCTCAGCTCCCTTCTGCTACGCTACTCTGCATATCTCCAGACATGTATATAGACCTCCATGCTTCATATGTATTTGTGTCATGTAGTTATTCCCTGTGCCGGCTGTCCCTTTAAACACTCATTTATATTCCTTCCCTCCATCTTACTTCTGCGCCTCTCAGTTCAGACGCAGTGGATGTGAGGTGCTGCTCTTTTGTGCTTAAGCACCTGCTGTGGCCATAAGTACACATGATTGCTGGCAAAATCACTTTGCACTGGCTGTCCTCCAATGGAGAATGTTCTGGCACCCACCACATAAGCAATGACACCTTGATGTAAGAGTTACACTCTGCTGCAAATTTGAAGACGCTGTTCTCAAACCTGAACACTTTCAACTGTGACACCGAGCTGCTGCTCCGAGTCAAATGAAACATTTATGTGATGCACCACATGTGTTGATTCTTCGAGTTTGTATTTGCATGCGCCTAATCCAAACCAGCAATTTAGATATACTGGTAGTGTTTAAATCCAATGTTATAAGGTTTTAATAGCTGAGTGAAATGTTGCAGGGAGGACGTCTTATAGAGTTTCTTTAACCTTAAAGGGATAATTTAGTTCCTTTAAAGTAAGCTTGCATGTGGTACATATCCATAGCCAATGTATTAAGTGCATTACATGGCAGTCAGTACCCCTCAGTTTGGATAAACAGACAGCAGGAGAAGTACGGAGGGTAAACTGCAGTGGACAGGCTGAGCAGCAAAATGTTTTTAGCCATCTAAAATAAATGGCCTATCTAAAAAAAATCTATATGACGCCATATCAAAAATATTTTCACTGCTTTACCTTGCTGTCAAACAGCGCTTTCCGACGAGGCATTGATCGATCTGTGCTCTACTTCAAAGTCACCAGAATCCGTTGACAAAAACAGTAACTTCATCTCACAGAATACTAAGAGTTTCTGGTCGACTGCTGCCTCCATTGGTTAGTGCACTTGGGCCATTGTGTGACTCTGGTGTTTTAACACGTTATTTTGGATCTGACTTCAGTGTGTGGCAGACCAACAAAAGACAACTTTAGTGTTCTGCAAGTGGTCTGTGAAGTAAAATTACTGTTGTGTCTGTCAACAATCTGGTGGCTTTAAAAAAAGCAATATACCACCTGCAGTTCCTCATTAGAAAAGGTTGTTGAAACGCAAGGTTAAGAGGTAAAACATATTCTGAATATTGCACATACTTAACCTGATATTTGTTTCTTTAAGATACACCTTTCTGATACAGCTACAATTCATTCTGTTGTATTTCACTGATTAGCTTCCATGGTAGTCCTCCTGTCTGCGTCTTTATGTTGGGTGCCAACCACCATGTATTGCATTTAAGACACTAACACATTTCTCATACAACCTCCCTTTTAAGAAACATAACAAGCTCTTTAACTATTTATCACTTTAACTGTTGCTAGTTGCTTTAACATAATCATTATCACATTAATCCACATTAGTCATACAGAACAACGGTTTTCTACACTCGACCATAATCATCCCTTACCTAATCTCATTTGTTGTAAGGTGTTTTCTTTTCCATGCAGACCCATAATCAACAAACCATTTGATGGCCTACTTAACAGCGCAGAACACAGCATAGTGTATAGATTCTGTAATGTCACATATTAATGTAATTACTGTAACATGAATGTTGCTGTTGTACGGTGCAGCTCAGTGCCTGTATTCAACTGCAGCTACCTTTAGTCTTCATGTTTTTTTCTCTCCATCTGTATCCATCACATACGTGGGTGGATGAGTTGTGTTCCTACACAAAATTGGAATAGAATATTGCCACTTTCACATGAAGCCATTATTTGTTTTGTTTTTGTGTGTGTGTGTGTGTGTGTGTGTGTGTATGTGTTTGGACCGCATGACTGCAGTTATATCACATATGATGAGGAGGCTACTCTTGATCATTCATGTCCACTCTAATCTAATTAAACAAATTATTGATCTATCTAGAGCAAAGAAACAAATCTGAACAATAAGTTACCTCTGAATAAATAACTATGACCTACTTATTTGTTATTCCCTTTAGAGCCATAATGAACCCTAGAAATGTATGACCGTGCGCCCCGTGTTCTTTCTATGCAGATCCAGTAGATCCATCAGAGGTGTCTTGTTCAGTTATGGCTAATGACCAATCATTTATTTGGCTATGAGTAATGAGAACATAATAATCATCCTTTATGGTTCATGTCACAGCACCCAGTCAGCAATGGCAAAAGCATGTGAAAAGTGAGTAGGAGGATGAGCAGTCCGTGATTCATTACCTAACACTTCATCAGGACTGAGGAGGAAGTAAAAAAAGAATTTATAATTATGAAGGGAAACAGTAACATTTCAGGACACATGCAATAACTCAGCACCAGCTGCTTTCGCATCGTGGGGCTGGTGGATACAACAACAGGAACACTATGCAAGATAATACAATTAAATATATATTTAAATATTTAAATAAACGCTGCGTTAATGGAACTTTTTGGAGACTGCATTAGAGAGGCGTTGCTTACCTCAATACCTATTTTTGAAACTGTAGTTTGTGATTCTGTTTTACTTTTAGATCATGTTGTAGTAAGTGCGATCCCATTCATTTGACATACAGTTGGACATCTTAAAACTTGAAAACTTTAAATCACGCATCAGTTATTTTTGTGTTTTTGTCTTTGTAGATTCCTAAATAATGACTTGAAAGGCAATGACATGTAAATTACAAAGACAGTGATAAAAATGAGTCAGAAGTTCAGCATAAATGAATAGTATTTAGCATCTTTGTTGGAAAAGTCAACATGAACTACTGAGGTGCAGAGTCACTGTGTGAAATGATGTAACATTATTCACAAACACTTAAAACAACTGAGGAAGTATGAAAAGAAGAAAATCTTAAACATTTTATCAATATATACATTACAAAGAGGAACAGTGGTGACTATAAGTGGCTTTCACCTGCTCCACTGCAGGAAACTGGGCTAGGTGGTGTGAATGTTTACAGGAGCAGCCCCCCTTACCGGTCCTTTTAGCCTTTCTGTTCCCATTGTGTAGAATGATCTGACAGCTTCGACTGCGACACCAACTCTAAGTGTGACAAAACAAGGACAAATAATAGCTACTGGGCATAACTCCTATTCTATGAGAAAGCAGAAAATGTAACAATAAGGGGGTTTGTTATCTTGGCCTATGTGGTGAATTTTACTCTGTCGATTGCCATGTCTGAGGTGAGGAGACCACTACTCTACGAGCACATCAAGAGGACAGAACAAAGGCACTTGTCCTTTTTCTACTGGGAACCAATCAGCGTTGTCTTTTTCAAGTTTAACCAATCAGCCACCACAGTATCTTTGAGGGGTCGCCTAAGCAGGCACATTTTCTCCTCTAAAACAGCCCTGACAGAGTCTCAACAGGGACAGTTCTTGTGTTCAGAACACACCTAAAGGTCCAGGCTGGCTTAAATAGATCCGTACTGGTGCTGACTTAAACCCTTAATGCAGGTTGTCGCAAATTTGCA
Organism: Dascyllus trimaculatus; assembly: GCA_024666655.1. Classification (NCBI taxonomy): domain Eukaryota; kingdom Metazoa; phylum Chordata; class Actinopteri; family Pomacentridae; genus Dascyllus; species Dascyllus trimaculatus. Next base: position 23,930,965 of record CM045459.1, on the reverse strand, counting down.
ACGTACCGCTGCAGCCGAGATAACGCATGCATTCCCCCAGTGCTGGTTCGTGCATATTCAATGCATACCTAGGAACCTTTTGCAAGCACTGGTTTCTCTTAGGACCAGTTTGAATGGTATTTGCGGCATCAATAAAAAATTTTTTACCATTAATGCCTATTGTATTACACCTTTATATGTACTATATGTGCTATAGACAAATTAACAATCTCCACTTAATTTAACATCAACTTGAAATCAAAAACACATAAAATTGTTGTTTTTATATAATTGTAAATTAATTCAGGCGTCAAGGGGCTATAGACATGTAACTACACATCTGCATAGGAAGGCAGGGCATGACTCCATAACCGACGAGTGGAATCATTTTGTCATTTGTCATTTTAAAAACAAGATTTAGTTTCACTTTCCTTGATATAACTTTGATTTGTCTGGGCCAACAAAGGCTGTATTTATTCATTAACTTATTCTATAGTGATGAAAATTCAACATAACAGATCACAGAGACAAGTTCTCAATATTGAGGACTAATGAACAACAAAAAAGAAGATTCTCTGCAATGTAAAATGAAGCTTACAGAATATCTTAAAAAAAAAAGTCAATGACAACACATTTCTACAGATGCCTTATGCATCAAAGTGTGTATGTATGGTATATGTTTGTACATAAACATGCCTCCACACAGAGCATGTGTGTGGGAGGGTCTTCTCTGCATATTTTATGGTTCCTCTACAAGCCAGCTGTTCATCATGATAAACTGAATCGGTGGATTCTTTCTGCTGCTTGGGTTGATGTTATTCGGAGTGTAAACATCTGCAGTAGCCTGTTCTGTGATGAGCACCGCACTGTTAGATATGCTCTGACCCAGTTCCTCTCTTTCTCCACAGTGTCTAATCACAGCCTTCAGTAGTAGTACACTCCTTAGTATGAGGCGTTTTAGATTAAAAACATGCAACAGCTGTCTTAATTTACACTTTCTGCATGGCTCATTTTATCGTAACTGCTCGTGCATCGGCGTGCAGGTCGAATTTAGAGCGAAAGTATATTTTTTCTAGCTCTTAGTTGTCAGCAGTATCTCTGAGGGCTGAGTCTACCAGCTGCATCTGTGGAAACCTCCACCTTCCTGAGACTAATAAAAGCACAACCTGCAAGACTGCATCAGCTGCTCGCATAGATTAATGTGAATGAAATGCTTGCTCATTTGATCTAAGAAAAAAGTAACTTGCCATGCAGTATTCCTATTTGTGTACTTTATATCTCAGATTATCTCAACAGTAAACTCATGCTCATACCAGAACACTTCTACTACTCAGTATTTTACTTAAGCTTTCATTTTTCTTCCTTGATATCATTAATAAGGCCGGGATACTTCATATATTGTCTATTCATGCATAGCACACACATGACAAATGACTTTTGCCAGGCCACCATCATAAATCAGAATTTGTTCTTAATGACTTGCTTGTTAAAATAAAGATGGAAAAAACCAAGAATAATAATTAATCCTGACAGCACCTGAATCATATGAGAATTGATCCGGCTTCACATAATCCATCTTGTCTGTGTATCTCCCTGCAGGAGTGACCACTGTCCTGACCATGACCACACTCAGTATCAGTGCCAGGAACTCTCTCCCTAAAGTGGCCTACGCCACAGCTATGGACTGGTTCATCGCCGTCTGCTACGCCTTTGTCTTCTCGGCTCTCATTGAGTTTGCCACGGTCAACTACTTCACCAAGAGGGGTTACGCCTGGGATGGAAAAAGTGTGGTGCCAGAGAAGGTATTTGAAGACCCCTTGTTGTTGTTGTTTTTTTTTTTTACTTTCTCATCCCTAAGGAGGCCCTCAGTTTGACATAATATGCTTTGTTAGGTGATGATATGGAACATGACTGCAATGATTGCTGTGAGTATGAAGGCAAATCTGTGTTTCTAGGAGTGGAAAAATCCTTCATCACACCAGTCACTGAAGATGACATGAAATTACATATATGGATTTTTCTTTCAAACAGCCTCTTTTTGGCATCGGGACAGCACTTAGCTGCTGATGGCACAGGATCAGGCAGAGAGCAGTTAGTTGTTGTCGCCAGCTCATCTAATAGAAAATGCAATTTGAGTAACATGACATGAACATTAATAGTTTAGTGTTCATCTTGTGCTTTCTGCTCTACTTGTCTCTGTGCTGCAGTTAGCAACACCAAGACTCTGTAATCCCCAGATGTTTTTGAGAAAAAAAGAACATAATATTAATGTTTAGAATGTTGAGATTTGTACTATTAGGAAATATGAAGATGTTAGAAATTAATACTGAATATTTTCCAGACACACCAATAGCAGTATTTGTGCAAAAAAGGTATAATATGCATCCTTAAACAAGCACTGTATACAGAAATGTGAGTCACAGTTCAAGCTTTGACATTTTTGCTTTTCCCAATTCTTTCTCTGACAAACCCAATCAGCAAAAGAAGAAGAAGGAGTCCCTCCTCAAGAAGAACAACACCACAGCCTACCCAGCTGCCACTGCTACGGCCTTCGCCCCCAATATTGCCAGGGACCCTGGATTGGCCACAATTGCCAAAAGCGCCCCGCCACCCCCAACCGAGCCCAAGGAGGAGCCAAAGCCCAAGCCTCCAGAGGCCAAGAAGACCTTTAACAGTGTGAGCAAGATAGACAGGATTGCCAGAATAGCCTTCCCTCTGCTCTTTGGAACCTTTAACTTGGTCTACTGGGCGACCTACTTGAATAAGAAGCCCAAATTGCAGGGGGTCAATCCACACTAATCCATGTTTCATTCCTTTTAAAAAAAATATATTATACCTGTAATTATTTCATTTTCTTTCTTATTCCTCTTAAAAAAAAACTGTGTTTATTTTCAGACAAACATGGTGTCCATGCTGGTTTGAATTCCCAGTTGTTGCATTGCTTCTATGTTTACCTAAATTTTGAAGATTTTGAAAAAACAAAATACAGAAAAAAAGAATGATAACAATACAAACTTTTGAAAGGGTGTTGTTCAGGTCTGGGATGATGCTACTAAGAAAATGCTACTATAAATATATAGCCAAGAGAATGCTATTCTACAACTGCACATAGCCCAAACTTGTTAAGGGGCTTTTGTTTCTATGTTTCTTTCATTTTGTTTGATTTGATTTGATTTAATTTTTAACATAGAATCACAGTAAAAGGCACTTGTGTATATGCATGGGCAGGGCATCTTATTATTTATGTTTATTTATTCAAAACACAGATCAACATTGACTGGTGGCTTAGTTTATTTGAAATCAGCAGCAAAATGCTACGCTCAGTCTCCTTCAGAAATATCTTCCATTCTCTGTAGATGTTTTATGCGATTAATTATGTCATTCTTCAAAAATATGTTAGGGTTTCTGCAATAGCAATAAAACATGTCTCAGTGGACACACCATTTATTTAGGGATCAAAAAAAATACAAAAATCCAATCATCTCTGTGCTCAGCATCGAAAATATATTAAGTTCCTTTCACAGCATTGTAAATATTATCAGGTGTTAGAGATGTCAATATTATGTTTAAGCTTTGCAAAGTGTAACTAAAGGGTATGTTAATTGAATACATGGAAAGGTAAACTTTTTTTATTTAAATTATTTTTGTTCTCTTTATGATACTTTCTACAAAAAAAGAGTATATAATGGTCTAATTCATGCTTAAGTGACTGTTTCTCGCCAAGTTAACGTTCCATTCAAAGCTGCTTTCACACTGAAGTTAAATATTATTCAATCGTGTGTTTGTGTACACACCGACGGCAACAACAGCAACAACAATATCAATGGTATAAACTGAGATTGGCTAGCTACGAGTAAGAATGTACAAATCATCTCAAATCCTGGAGTGCATTTTACATTTAGAATTAAAACACTCATTATTTACTTACTTTTGTTTGGTCTTTTGGCTTTTTTATTTGGACTATTTATGGTGGGGCCCTCAGTTGCCAAAAAAAAAACACACCATTTATAGGAAAGTTCAGTTAGCGTCAGTACAAATTAAAGGGGTTGGGGCACATTGAGACGGAGGAGAAGTGCCTTTTCATTTTCAGAGTTGAAGCTGTGACGGCTCTTACTTTGTTGATCGACGGCGCATCTGTATTTTCCATCCCACTGTGTCCCCTGACCGTGTTTACCATAGTACCCCATCACCATTCAGTTCAAAATTGAGACATAACACTCAGAAAGTACCAGCTACACTGCCTTCAGTATCACATGCCCGTTTGGACTCATTTGTTGCTGCTTGTTGGTGAGCAACAGCGAAAGACAGGGACAGAGACAGAAAGAGACAAAGAGAAAGGAGACGTTGAGTTGAAGTGGCACTGTAATCTTACTTTAGCCGGCGCTGTGTTTCGCACAGAGGACTTGTCTTGTAGTTCTACGATAGTGATGAAGATGAATATATTTTTGTAGCATGATGTCAATCCCTCTTCCGAGAACAACCAACAGAAACTAACGCAAATGTGAAAAGAATGCTTTTGTTTCTTTTGTCTTGAACACTGCTTGCTTCTTTCTTTTCCGTTTTCTTTTAACTTAGAGTAAACACACACACCTTAGGGAAAATCGCTTCTTCTCTGATGTGGCATGTTAAGGTTTCTAAACAGTCCATTTTAAATTATGTTAATGTAGCAATATTAATTAGCAAGGGCTTTTCTTAGGACCTGAACCTGGCACTCAGTCTGGGGGTGACATCCATTGTAGCTTTACACTGACCCCTCTCTACTTGTAGTTTCATCTGTATGCTGTACATGGAAATTTAACCTCTTCTGTTTAGATTTGGTTAAAGATAACAGGCACTGCATTGTGTGTCCATCTTGGGTTCTGAAGCCTCTGGCTCTCACTCTCTAACCTTGTTTGGCAAAGATTCAAGAGTGGGGGTGCACTGCATCGCATTATTGATTCTCAGTGTGCTTTGTTGAATATGTTTTACAGGGCACTGAACAGGCCAAAAGGCATATTAGAACCATACAGAACCCTCTGTATGTTTGTGCGCTGGGGTGAATGGATTACGCTATTACCAGAGGGAGCTGAAAAAAGAGACTGGTGGTTGTTGCTATTGTTATTATTTGCATTATCATTATGACCAATACTGAATCTATCCCCTAATGGCAGACATCTTTTCAAGCATATGCAAGCAGTCAACTGTTCACAGCCACTTAACCTACAAGCAGAGGGTCAAGGAACTGCAAAGTTCAGGGTGAAGAGTTGTATAAAGATATTTGAACTCTAAACTATTGTATGTATGTTTATTATCATGAAGAAAAAATATATATACATATGTAAAATACATAATGCATACAGTATTTGATTCTATTAATGAAGATATTAGCTAAGATGATGATGAATATTGTTTGTATTATCAACCTATTGTTATGCATTTTGCACATTTAGAAGAACAATAACATTACATTTATGTAGTCAGCTTCGTGCTATGCAAGGACAGCTTTGAACCACATCATTGACCTTCTCTCCCTGACCATTGTGCTTCAGATTTACAAGTTATTATAAAAAAAAAGAATGAAAAAAGCTTAGCTTTTATATCAGCTGTGCACCCATTAGCTCCCCCCACCCCCCAACCATGGCTATACAGGGTGACATCAAAGAAAACAGTGGATTATCTCTTTTGTTTGCGCTTTGGATTTGTCGGTGGTTGAAGGGAAAATGGCTTTCATTGTTGATTGCACTTTTTCTCCAGAGACATGCAATAAAGTGATTGAACTGAAAATACCAGGAGCAAAACTGTAACAAGATCACCTTGTTAATAATATTTCCGTTCGGTTCTTGAGCTTGCTTGTCATTACAAAGATGAAAAGAGGTGAAAATGTTATTTTATTAAATGGATCATTTTGTTTATCTTTCACTCTCCAAAGCTCAGTGATATTACAGGGAGCACCAGGCGCAGTTTTGACTTTGACAGAGTAAACGGGAATTTTCTACTTTTCTGTTGGAAGTATCTTTGCTAAAGCCCCTATCTTGTACTCCGAGCCGGATAAAACAAACGCTGTTGAGCATTTACAAATATTTTGGAGCCAGGTCTGATTTTGCTACATTTGATGCTCCAGAGAGAGAATGTGAAAAAAATGAGGCACAGTGCAATCATGAGCTTCCAACTTTTACCTTCACACTCATAAGCAGAGCATACATGTAAATATCACATTTGTAGGCACATCAGTCATTTGTTTCATTATGTTTAATGCAAGGTCCATTGCAGTTCTCAGCAGCACTTGCTTTTCAACATTGAGTCTTTGGTTATTCCTAGATACCTACTGGAGTTTTTTCTTGTATTTTTATCAAGCAAAATATGTTCTGATTTTCACTGAAATGTAAAAAAAAAACTAATTTTCTAAAGCACAAAAGTTGATTAGGGTAAGAGAAAATAGAATGAGACTGTATACATATGGACATGAAAAGAAAAACAACAACACAAACTTACAAAATGCACACAAGCCCACATACCCACATACAGTACATATGTTGGTAGTTCAAGGATACTGACAAAGGGTTCTGATGGATGTAGAAGAAATGGTGAACCTTCTGTAAATGTTTTCTTTTGTTTCTTTTGGTTTATGATATGGCCCTGTAAAATCTGATTCTCTGCATTAGTCTTTAAATAAAAAGAAAACAAATGAATGTTGTGGCTATACCTCTGTCCTTGTGCTACAGATGACCAGACAAAGGCGAACACACACAGCACACATCAGATGCTCCGTTAGAACACAAAGTATGCTAGAAGTACAGTATACGCCACAAGCAGTAGAAGTTGAACTCACAGGTCATGTTTTTTAAAAAAAAAACTATTTTCAGGTCCAGAGAGAGAGTCACTTAGATGGCATATAGTAGTTAATATGTAATGTATACACATTTCAGTCAGACTTTCACTGGAAAAATGAGGGAGTATGATGAAATAAATGTAAATAAATGAACAGGTTATGTTAATAGGCATATTATGCAAATGTACCCTAGCAGAAACAGTGGTGCCACCTGAGATAGGCAGATCACTGAATGATTCAAAGGCCTAAAAATATGAAAAATCTGGGATTTCTACAAGTTCATTGGGATCTTGATTAGCGGCAGTGCGCCTGACAGGAAGCCTAACATTACACGAGTCTCTGATGATTATCTGAGTAACTGCTTCATGTAAATTGGACACTTCCAATTTTTCACTCTGTTCGGGGATGTTGGAAATATTTGATCAAACTTAAATTATGCTGAGTTTTTTTTTTCTTTTTTTTTGCTCCAGGGATGCCAATTTTGGTCTATTGGTCGGCTGGTCAATTAGTCAGTCCACTGCTTTGGTTCTGACTGAAACACCTCAACAACTATTAGATGGATTGCCCTGGGATTTTGAACAGGCCGATGGTGCCCAAAGGAGGAGCATGTCTAATTTTGCCCATCCCCTTAAGCTTCTTTTAGCACCACCAGGCGGTCCGTTAAAATATTTTACCTTTCTAACAATTCATGGTTCCCAACTGAGGAGTCGTACTGAACAGACCATTAATGCTGTGAAATATTTTTACATCCTTTTGAAGGTCTGCACAAAAGTTATCCTGAAAGATGACCCTCTCAGGATAACTGTACTCACTTTGGTGATCCTTTAACATCTAATACTGCACCACTTTCAAGTTTATCCACCAGGTTTACCACCAAATACTTCTACAAGTTACAAAAAATTGTCATCAGTCGTTGCTACTAATTAGCACGTTATTATGTTTGCAAACATGATAAACTACAGGGAACATAGTATCATACTACTGACATCAATAAGTTAGTATTGTAGCAGTGTTGTTCCAAAAAATACAGACTCACAGAGCTACTAATGTGGATGCAGGCTGGTTAGAATCCTGCCTAATGAGTGATGGCCTTAGTATGCAGACTTTACAGTCATCCTCACTGCTAATCTTCAAGCTAAGCAGCATGTTCTACTACAATCTTAACTTTACTAGCCATTCAGTCAGCCCTGCAGTTGGTTTTCAGTGTTTTGCTTTTGTATTTTTACTGTAAATTACTCATACTGACACCATTCACTGTATTTTAAACCATTGTATCATCAAACAAAGCACATATTGAGGTAGTTCCCTTTGTTCTTAGGGATTGTCACCTGTTCAAAGTTCCAGATGTTACTTTCCATCCCAACAGAGCTGCAACGTCTTTGCAAGGCCTTTTCCCTCTGATATTTAAATAATACTGAATGTGGACGTTGCTTCATTATTTGTGGTGTTTGTAGGCTAATTTGATTGGCCATTGTGGTTCCATTGCTGCATTATATTTCCTTTGCATCAGTAATTTCTAGCCAAAATCTTTTAGCCAGTATAAAGCACTTATAAAGTTGCTAAAGCTAGAATCTGAAAATCATATTATTAGTCGGTGGTTGTAGTAATTAGTTGATGCCTGTTTTTAGGTAACCAGAAAAGTCAGTCCAACAATCTGCATTTTGTTCCTCTGTGTTTTTCTCCTCACTGTTCCTCTTCTTCTGCTGCTGCCTCTGCTCACAAGCCTCCACCTCATCCCCATCTTCTCCCACCGCGCTGTGAGACTTCAGGTGCAGGGGAACGTGCACTTCTTCCTTAAAAGCATGTGAGCTGCCAAGCTCACATGCCAAGCTCACATGCTAATAAAGCTGCTTCTCTCTGGCAGGAGAGTGGAGAAAAGAGCCTTTTTCTCTTTCGCTCTGCCTGGTTCTCCTCCTCTTAGCGCTCTCTCTCTCTCTCTCTTTCTCTCTCTGTCACTTTCCCCTCATAAGCACAGATTGGAGGGGGGACTTCTAAGCTTTGTGACTGTTGTCACAGGTACAAAGCTAAGAGAGTCTTTTCTTACTCGGCTAGTTTCCCTAGAAACTCCATTTAGACGGGCATTGAACAGTCTGTCCACGAATTGTGTTTGTGTTGTGCATAAAGGAATGAATGCAAACCTAACCAATCCTTGCACATAAGAGCTTGTAATTCTGCCGAAAAATAGAAATAGCTGCACAAAAAAGGCAAATCAGAAAAAATGTTTTCACCATTCTGAACACAAAATAATCCATGTCAGAACCAGTGATACATAGCAGCAACTTCCAATTTTGGCAGTATAAAAGGGACTTTGTAGGTTTCCCATGCAGATACATGACACTGACACTCAGTGGCCACTGGAATCTATTGTGAATAATGGAAATTAAATCTGAATAAAAACGTCTGCAAAGTAGTAAGCTGAAAACTTTTCAGAGGTCTTCAAGTCTCCAAGCACCAGTAATTAATACTGTAAATGAAGGTAGGGTTTTTGGTAACTAGTCAACAATTAACCTAACATCAACAAATGAACTGTGTAACTGAAAACAGAACAAGTGGTACTGCCTATTCTCCTGGAAATTCACATTTTCCACATGACAGTGAAGAAGGCTTCAGATTGGCTAGAAGAAAAAAAGCAGTCACTCCCACACACATCCAAGGTATCCTGTGTGATCTCCTTCAGGCCCTAAATTCTCAAGCAGTACCTCCATCAGGGACTCACATCTCCTGAGATTTCTATTAGTTCTCTCCCTGCTTGCTCATTTTTCTGTCCCTTTCCTTCAGCGTCTCACTCTTCAATTGCCTGCTGTCTCTCTTTCCCCCAATTACCCTTTGGAAGACTCCATAGATTACTTGGCCAGGTATCAGGATCTGTGATTTGTTTTTCTCCTTCAACTGAAATGAATAAATGAATACATAAACAGAGAGGAAAACGCAATTGGGGCAAAAGATAATTACTTTACATTCTGCACCCTCTGAAAGTAAATGCCTCTGTTATAGAGGTTTTCTGCCCAAGAACAGCATTGTTTTTATTTTCCATCTGTACATGCACCGTAAACTGTTAAAACACAATAGAAATTCCCCACACCCTAACATGTTTTTCTTTTTCCTGAGCGGTTGTTTGTTCTAAAAATTCAAATCAGTCATTTATTCTCCTCAACATGGCTCGAGGAGACAGTATTGGACTGGACTTTTCAAGGCTGTCATTTCCATTGTGAATTCCACCCACGGTCAAAAGTTTTTCCTGGACAGAGGATAAGATAAATGTCCAGTCCATAACAGCAAAATGTCAGGCAGTTTTGTGAGGGGGTATTATGACACCAAGTGCCAACCTTTTTATGGTGACTCAGCGGGGCTGGTATGAGGAAGAAGGAGCTGTGCTTTCTATGCCTATCTGTCCATGATCTGTAACTTTACAGCAGAGGAATGCAACATTTTAAGAACATTACCTCAAGTACTGTGCTTAAACTGAATTTTGAGATTCTTACTGCTTACTTCAATACTGTAATCATACTTGTAAGGTATTATTTCTTACATTTTGATACCACTACTTTTACCTGCCACTTGAGAATAGCCATTCACTTCCCTGAAGGAAGTGAATCGCTTAGATTACCTCATAAGAAGAGCACATGTCAAGAATGTGGATAAGATAGACAATAAATGGACAGCTGGTTGCCATAGCTGACATACTGAATATGGGAAAGATGGATATAAGTTCTGGAGCACCTCTGAAATATCAATACTTGTGGGGTACTTCTGATCAGGAATGATGAGTTATGGTCAACAGCAGCATGAGGCGGGACAAACGCAAAGATGGAACACATCCACTGGCTCCAACTCACAAGTTACAAGATGCAAAGGATTTGCCGCTAACGTCTTGGCCTCAGACTAAGAATTTCCTTTGGGAGTGATAAAGTTTGATCTTTTCTTATACCACTAGATAGGATGAAACTTGTCAAAAGACACCTTTTGAATCCACGTCTTTGCCAGTCAGAGCTGTTTGAACAGCATATAGAGGACAAATGGCACATTAGTGTTAAACACCTTTTAAAGTTAACAACGTTGGCATTCATTAGTGTTTTGACCATTAAGTCTTGTGGGAAATATCTTCAGCCTCTAAGGCTCCACTATCAACGTACTGCTTAGTTTTTATTTTAATCAAGCATTTTTTACTGAAAACATCTGAATGTTGAGAATGAAATGTGTGCTGATGGCATGTATAATGAACCACAATTGTAAAGAGCGTGGATAATTAAACCAGATTCCTAAATAAATGCTAAAACACAAGCAGAATTGACACTGTAAATGACTCACTTCACATCACACATAGTCATCAGATCCATATTAAAATATCTTTCAGTGAGCAATAAGGGTTTATAAACTTTATAAATCTGTATTATTGTTACGCATAAGTTTTGCTTCTTAAACTATTAGGACATATTGTACCTGAATAGATGCTAATCTGCATTGATGTAGAGAGAATTAATTGCCATCGCTGACTCTATGTGGAACCTGGAAAGTTTTGGCTGTTGTTACTACTTTACCAAGTGAACACAACAGCTCTACAATGTGATGAGTGGCATTATTGTCTCTATCAAACACTCCTAATTTGACTTCCTGTACTGTGCTTTCTGTCCAAACCCCAAACCCAAATTCTGGAAGTGCGCTTTGTTCATTTCAGCCTCTCCGGATGACAGTGCAGTTTCCCTGAGGGGCTCTGTTGCACTGCATGAGATATTCACAAATTAGCAAGACACAAAGACGTCACATATACAACAGAATCAAACTCAAATGTGCTCAGATGCAAATATTGCACACACACACAAAAAAAAACAGTCTCTCTTGGGAGAAGCTACCATTTGCAGTCATAATGTTGCACAGAAAATGACTAAACTTGGCCAGGCCGACTCGTGGAAAACAGAGCAAGGCAGACTTTAGCCCACAAGCTGTTCTTTTGCAATAAGAATAATGTTAGTCACATAACACGACATTTGCAGAGCCACCACAGTGACAGGTTTATCTAAATGAGCTAGTCGTTAAGTCTTGGTTGAATGCTGCAGAAACACTGGGCATGAGATAATGATGGTGGAAGCAGCCGAAGGCAAGACTCGTCAGTCCAAAAGGAAAGACCGGTTGATGGCTGGGATAAGAATGGGACATATTCTCTAGGCCATCATGATATCATCAGCATGCTGTCTTTTTTTCCTCCTCCAGCTTTCATCAAAACACAAAGATCTCCTTTTGTCTTCTCTCTTCCTATCATTCACATGCAAATTCACTTTGTTAGAACAGAGCAATCCTTATGCCTCCTGTGTCTTTGTATATATGTTTGTTTGTTTCTCTTCTCCCTCTCATTGTCTTTCCCATTGTTTTGAAGTTGACATCCAGGGTGTAAGTGATATTTCCTTGCTCCGCTCTCCAGGAAGGAGTCAACTTCTGCCAAAAATTGAAATGAGGCACAGCAGCCAGAGAGCACAAGTAACTGAACTGAGAGGCAAGAAAATAGGAGCTGAGAGGAAAGGGTGGGTGTGCGTGAGTGGGAGGGGTGGGTGTACAAGGGCAGTTAAGATGATAGATTGAAGAAAAGAAAGCGATGATCAACAGGGATGAGTGAGCGTCCAGAGGCAGAGTAAAGCGCGACAAAGATATAAGAATGAGGAAAAGAAGAAAGCTGGGGGAAGGTGGAATGGAAGACAAATGAAACAAAAAAAACAAGAGAAAAGTGGAAGAAGCTGGGAATTTGTGGAAGGGACTGTAGTGATATGGAAAAAGGCAGCAGAGAAGGGGGAAAAAAATAGCGCAAGGAAGTGAAAAGATGACATTGAGCCAAGAGAAGGGCACAGAAAACCCATAGACTGATCAGGCATTAAAGCACACAGCAGGAATGTAGCAGAGCATGAAACCACTTGCATTCTATCAAATATAAGACACATGAAATAGAGGAAAGAACGCTTTAAGAATGTATTCTAATTACTGCTGATAGCTGATCACACACTGTCTCCAAAGAGCTTTGCCCCCTTTGACTTTCCTTTTCATCTTATTTGCCTTCACAGACTACTCTCGGCGCTTCTCAATCTCCAATATTCTTTTTTAGATGTTTTCTCCAAATCATGAATGACACCCTCCTCCCCATCCACTACTAAATATGTATGCCGGACTTTAATAAGGCAAAAGCCGCTTTGTCATCTACAAAATTGCTTTTTCGTGGGATAGGCATTCAATTTGTTTATAGGGTTGCCTTATATAATGGCAGTTATGTAATATAATTAAAACTTGCTGTTTTACCGTCATTGGATTACACTTGTGTGCTTTCCACTTGCCAGCCAAGCATCCTAAATCAAGAGAGGTCTTAAGCTTGTTGCAATCCGTGGTTATATTTAATACCAGACAACAGAGGGGTAATTTATTTGGCTTACATCACCAAATGCATCCTGTTCTATTAAATTCCAAGTGAGGGCTTTCATGTGGAATTAAATAGTTTCCGGCTTCATGTGGAAAAGACTGCCTCCGCCACCAGTTCATAAGAGTCACAGACATACAGAGACATAGGCGCCTCTCATTATTCCGCTTAAACACAGTTTGTTTGGCTCTCGTGACATAATGAAAGTTTGATAACTGTGTCAGGCACGATATTTCAAGCTGCACCACCGAAACAGGTCCGCTCCCTTAAATTAAGGGTATAACATCTATTTGCACTGCACTTCTTTTTGTGCAGCAGTAAGGTGGTGCCTGTGGATTCAGTGACCATATCTGCAGTGCACAATCCACTCTTTGTAGTAATACAACTGGATTTATGTGGAACAAATTCGGCCCATTTGCGGTTTTGAATTCTTTTATTCCAAACAATGGCCCTGGCTTCAGTTTTTGCTGCAGTAAGCTAGTTGGCTACACAGCCAGTAAACACTGCCTAATTCTTGAAGGTCAAAGCATAAATACTCTTGGATCCAATGTGGACAATATGGGCCACTTGGAACGACTTTTGTTTGGAAATGACTTTCTTTACAGGGTATTATCAGAATGCATGTGCTGTCAGCTGTCGCGTATTAAGCTTCAGCAGGCATGTACAGTATTGACCCAATGCAGCTACAAGATTGCACCTTTCCACACCCATAAGGCCTGTTGAGCAGCAGGTACACACACATCTGCCCACAGGTAGATATAAAGCCGACAAACAATAGCTGCAGATTTATGGCCTTACCTCGGCCAGTTATGGTGGGTTTTCTGTGTGTGAGTGCCTGTGTGCGCATACAACACTCATATACGCCTCACGCGCATATGCGTGAGTAAATGCTGTTGTGTGTGTCCTGCCTAAAGCCGTTTTGCTCTCCTTTTCACTCCTATAAATCACAGTGTGAACCCGCATTTACCATGGTCAGCGCAAGCATCACCTTGTTACAGTTCCTCTTTGTCTCGTGCCCTGTTCAACCTGAGCGCAGTTTCACCCTTGAGGGACTCTGAAGGAATCACTTGTACTCATCTTCGCTTACAATTTTCTTTTACCCTCCCACTCCCTTTTCTCTTTCTCTCCATCTGTTCCCATCCCTCCCAATTCTCTTTCTCTCTCCAAAGCCTTCCGGATGTTCTTTGTCAAAACCAATAGTCGCCATGTTTATCTCTAACAAGCGCTGCAGTTCATAAGGCAATGAAGCTCACTTCTGTTCAACCAAACATCGCCATTCCGTCATATCTTGTTACCATGACATGCCCCTTTGAAACCATCTATTCTGGGGAGAAAAATAGCCACTCAAAGGAACAAGTTGTATCAAATTCAATCACAACAGCTTTTTTGTGCCTCCTATTACAGTTTCTTACTCCACATAATCGCACCATGGACTTTCAGAAAGTGGTTAGCCCTGTTCTCCACTGGGAATAACCCTGCAAAACTGGCTTCATGAAAGTGTGACACAGTGGCAGATTTAACCTTAATAAATGTACTGGTGTGTACAAGTACAAAACATAATTTCCTCTTGAGGCCAGTGCTTTTCCAGTGCAAGAGCATAAATCAATACAGACCTTACAGGATAACACGGCGTGCGACCAAGGAAGCACAGTGTGAAACATTAATTGGACATATACTTAAAATACACCATGATTTTTTAATGCTGCTATGAGGAGAAACATCTCAAGAAAACCGGACTGGAGTAGGACATGTTCCCCTGTTTACATTTCTGTTGCCATATTTTCACAAACTGACACACAATGTCAAAACCCATCTTTGCCAACCTTCGTCCGTTGCGAGCCATTTATCTTCAAACGTGCAGTTTAGCGCTAAATCTGTCGCTCTTTGTGTGGTGGGCAGGACATACTGCAGCGTGTTGAACCATGCATCATGCCTCGATAGACTGCGCACACTGAATCGACACAGATCCCACATCACCTCCCAGGGAATGTGTGAGATGCTGGAGCATCCATCAGCACTTTGCAGGTTAAATGTAAATGGTGGAGAAGGCAAATGGATCCCGATCAGCAGCAAATCAAATCATATGCTGCTCGCTTAGTGCATGTTTCTAAACAGACTGAGAAGCAGGTGCTGCAAAGTGTTGTCAAAATACTGTTGGATTGCCGCGACCGGTTTACAGTCATTATTTGTGGCATGTCATGACTGGTCAGTTACCAGGTTCTTACAAATTGCCACTCTTACACTATGACCATTTTATCAGACAAAAACATAAAGTCCTCCCAGCATTACTTGACAACTCACTGCCCACTTGACATGAGACATATTAATTATTAATTCAAGGTTAATTAATATTCCATCCATCCATCAGCTACACTTGATTTATTCTGAAGAGGGTCACTGGGGGCAGGAGCCGATCCCAGCTGAGACCAGGCAAGAGTGTGGGTGAACCCTGAACAGGTCACCAGTCCACCACAGAGCTAGTTAGGGAGACAGACACCCATGCACGTTCATCCTCACACCTATGACCAGTTTAAAACCACCAAATAACCTACCATGCATGTATTCGGTCTGTGGGAAACCATAAGAAGAGCTATATAGAAAGGTCCCAGCTGACCAGCAGGTTTAACCTACAACCTCTGAGGTGACAGTGTTAACCACTGAATCTATTAACCTATGAAGCTATGAAATAAAAAAAGCCTCTCTATTACCGTGTACTATAAAAGAAATAACACACAATACTCAGTTGATTGAACTGGGCTATACAGCAGGCTTAAGACAGTATGGTGCCATGTCATTAGCTCCATAAGATTTTTTATCTTTTTTATTTTTAATCAGCTCTCCCGGGCAACTGTACTATTTGAAGTTGCTCAGAGATTCAGGGATTTGAAGATATAGCAAGCCACATAGGATAAGTTTGTGGGAACATGTATTCCTTTTATCAGATACAGATGTACTACAACTGTTTTTAGGCAATAATTTTATATTACATGAGCATGTGCCCGGGGAGCTATCTTTCTCTCATCAAAAAAATCTTGCAAGTTTTGCATTTTTATCAAACAGGACAGCACACGCTCCAAACTGTACTCCACATGTGTTTATATTGTATAGACTGTATTGAAGGACATAGAAATCCATCACAATTCAACCTTGCGTGGTTACTTACCATAAACACTGCCACACATTTGAAAATCCTTAAGGAGCGATTTTTGAAATCACTTGTTTATTTGTGAGTGTAACTCCCTCCACACACGCTCACTCTCTCTCTAACACACACACACACACACACACGCTGCTAATGCTGATGTAATTTGTTATTGTTGACATTTGTTCCACCCTCAGGCAATTCATTTCCTTCTTCATCCGTCCCTTATTGTTTTACATTGTGTCATCTGGCACTGGGACCCCGCCTACCGAGTAAACAAGGGGAGATAGATAGATAGATAGATAGATAGATAGATAGATAGATAGATAGATAGATAGATAGATAGATAGATAGATAGATAGATAGATAGATAGATAGATAGATAGATAGATAGATAGATAGATAGATAGATAGATAGATGGATCTTGAGTAAGAAAAAACAAAAAGCTCAACGTAAAAGAGTGTGAGAGAGAAAAAAGAGTGAGACAGAGAGAGCTGGAGAGACAGCGCCTCCATTATTCATCTGCTCATCTCACTGCAGTAGATCCAGCAGGGGGAGGTGTTGCAATATTTGGATGTGCTGCTGCCTGTCTTTTTCAAAAACCCAACCAAGTACATAATTTCATTCTGACTTATATACAAATGCACACAACTTGGTCTCCTCACCTGAGAAGCTGCCTCCCTAAACAGAGGCAAACAAAATTGCACAGCACCCTCAACAGAGTCATTTGATACTGAACAGACAGCTGATGTGTCTTTATCTAGCTGGCTGTGTGCCTTCCCTATTTTTTGTGCGCAAGTCCGACTCACTTGGTTGGAGGAAAGGTATATGTGGAGCGGGAGCGGTGAAAGAGCTGTTCAAAACCATGAAATGTCTCCCCTCACTTGGGAGGTTCTGACATTTCGCCTGTCTCGAAGACAGGGAGAGACGGACGGGGAGAGAGGAGGGGGAGAGAGAGAGAGAGAGAGGGAGAGATATTGGGATGAAACCAGACATGGAGACAGAGTTGTATCTCTCTGTCACACACAATGTGATTGTTGCACTCAGTGGGAGGCCATTATCATAGAACAAAAGCATTATAAAAGGTTTAGGGGTTTTGTTCACTTGTACACTGATTCTATTCATTTGACAGGAGGCCTCAGAAGATTGTGTGTGGCGACAAAGTGGAACAAAGGTTTTAGGCTGTAGTACTGAGAAACCTGATTGGTTTTTTTGTATGTTTTCGGTCACCTCAATCTACGTTCCACTAGTTTTAATTATATTTAAACTGACTTTTGATTTGGCAGCCTGTGATGTAATGGTTCATTTAGAGTACAACTGCCCTTTGAGGCTAATGAGACCTGACAAGGCTACGCCAGGTCAGTGTAGAATTAAACTTAGACATGTATTAGTTAGATTTTTGCTTTTGTTAATCAGTTCTAAAAGTCATTAAACTAGATTTTAACTTAGTGTGTCTCTGCAATATGAACCCATATCATTCTGGTTCATATACACTACAATTTAACTTATTGTGCTTCATTTCTGCATACAGTGTCACCGAACAAATTCAAATTAATCAGATTACGACAAACTAACTGATCCTGTCATGACACATTTATCTTGAAGCTTTATTGCCCTCTTGACATCTGCAGCCCCGAGTCATTTACCTGCTTTTCCTGTTTGGTGGTCCAGCTTTGAATGGGGTGTTTGATCCAGCGGCCTTGATTCATACATAGGAAACGTGACTGGTGACAAAAGTACCCATCTGCTTCTTTAGAATACCTAAACAAAAAACAGCAGATGAAACAAACACACATAGTCATGGGAATTATTTTGTCATTGGGCACGTTTGTCTAAAGCAACATGCAAATGAAATACAATCAAAGCCACAGCAGACAAAATGACAAGTTTTACAGTTATTTCGTCAGGTTTAATAAGCTTGTATGAGACTTGATCATACAAGACAGATGTGGTGACTATTGTTGGGATGTCAAGTTGTCACTACAAACATGCATGTACACACACAGCGTTTAATTATTTAAGGAATGATGGATGTCATTCTTGTTTTTCTCTGTGCCATAAGTCACAACAAACATGGAAGGGGTAAGCAAGTCTGAGGTTATATGGGGTCTTCTTTTTTATCTTTTTTACTCCATTATTCACACACTGCCCCGACACATGCACAGTAAACCCATGGTGTGCCTTGGGTGCCAGCTATTATTCATTTTGTGGCTGGCCACGTGCATGAACTTGATTCTTTTTTCCTTTTTTTTTCACTAAACAAATTATTGTTGCATTCCAAAACTGACCACTGACAAATCTCTCTCTCTCTCTCTCTCTCTCTCTCATTTCTGCACAAGCCTCCGGCCCTCTGCTGCTTTTTTGTGTCTGTTCCAAATTAGGTCTCAAAGCCACCTCATAAAATTTTTGCATCTACATTTTTCATAAGTTGTTGTTTTGTTCTGAAAGGAAACGCTCTCTCTGACTTAAACCCAATTAGGTAAACAAAACAAATTGTGTTTCGTAAATATGGTGGCAATCAAATGTATAAATACATGCGTATGTGTCAGCATAATCCCATTTTATTAATTCAAGCTGCTAATTAACTTCCGTTGAAGGTGACGGATTCAGTTTATGGTGCTTAAAGGTCAGTGAGCCATCTTTTTCTGTTTTCTTTCTTCGAATCTGTCTTTGAATTTCATCCTGCAAGTCAATTAAAAATTTATTTTAATGTTATTCTGCAAGTGTAAAAGATGTAAAACAGGCTCTTTAAGGGAAATTGCGGGAGCAGGAAACACATTACATTTAAAAAACAACTCAACTTTCCTCAATTGTCCTTTATAACTGAAAATACTCCTTAACTCCTGCCATGGCAGTTAATTACGGAATTTTACACAGAATTGTTTGTGTGGCAAAACCAAACCCATATTTATCCTTTTTCATTACGTTTATGCTTTTCATGCCATAACTTGCCACAGTGTCTGCTGTGAAACACTCTATTATCAGCTGTGACATCCCGGCCAAAGCAATCCAGCCTTCTAGTCATCTCGTTTTTGCAAGACTTTGCACTTCTGACTTGGTTTTCTATTATTTCTGCCTGCCTGACTGAAAGCATGTCATTGCACACTCTGTTTTACTGAGCTGAAAATTATTTTCACAAAATAAATTGCAAAATAAAAAATGTCTACTTGAATATAGGCATGGGAAGACAAACTGAAGCCCTCAGAAATCTGTTATATTCTGTCCTGAAAGTACAGTTCTTTGTGTGCTGAATCTCAAGTAGGGGTCTACAGTAGGTTAGCTTGTGACTGACACAGCATCAGATATATCGCTGGCAGGGCACAGTAAGACCACTGTTATCTCACAGAACCTACTGACACTTCCATGCTGTCTAGCAGCCATTCAAGTGGTTTTTATATTCAACCTTACTGGCAGACAGAGGCAGGAAAGGAAGCAGGGGCGGAGCCAGAGACAGCGAGACAGAGGAAGAGCTACAGGGTGAGCTATAATGGAGGGAAGGTTAGAGACAGAGAAAAAGTGGAGGGAGGGAAGGTGAAAAACCCAATAGAGGTTTTGAATGCTCTCCAGAAAAGGCATTAAGAAGTTACTTAGATAAATCTATTATGCCTCACAGGATGCGGCTGCCTTTCTGCTCTAAATCAAATCATGCATCCAGGTAATTGTTCTCACATTGGAAAAACTACATCCTACTTCCACCCCCCCATACAGCCTGCCACATCTGTCTCAGACAGCGAATGATTAAAGTGAAAGGCCCCGGACGAAGTATGAGTCAGAGATGATGCTTATAATGCTGATGATGCAACTCACACTACGACGAGGGTGTCGCCAACATTGTGTTGAGGGGATGTAATGAAGTATACAAAGCATAAACAGCAATAACAACAACATAATTGGCAATGATGACGACGATGACGTGATTACCTCCCAGGATTTACTGATTGTGCCTCTGTGTTTCTGCATTGCGGTTATACACTTTTATGGAGGCTATCCAATACAATGCCATTCTTCTGCTAGAAAGGATAAGTGCCGTTCTCTAAGTCACCACAATGTTCATTTTTGGAGGGCCATTGATATGAGTTTACAAATCCCATTTAAGCGGAAAATGTCAACGACGCGCAGGAAATACTTTGTAGGTCAAACAGTACAACATATTTTCAGTGACCTTCTGTGCTGGCATTAACAAAAACACAGCGAGTAAAATCTCCTCAGGCATAGATGACTCAGGGGAAGATCAGCAAATATGATATCACGAAAGACTCAAAACAGTTCACAATCCACTAATGATAGAAGCTGGTGGTTCGATCTTGTCGTCAGGCAAGACACTGAAGCCCAAGTTCCTCCTGATGGCAGGCAAGCCTGTGGCATGTTGCTCTGCTGCTGCCATTAGTGTGTAAGTGTGTCTCAGTGGGTAAATGAGAAACACACTGACAAGTGCCTTGCAGAACCAAGCTGACATTAAAAGCCTCCATACAAGTGCAGGCCATTTACCCTTTCATTGACCATTTAATATGGGACTTATATCTTCATCGATTTGCCACAGTATTAAAACCACCAGCCTAGTATTGTTTGGATCCCCCCACCATGCTCCCCAAACATCTCTAACCCACTGGGCTATGGACATGGGACATCTGGAGATGTCCTGTAGTTTCTGGCACCAGGATGTTGGCAGTGGATCTTTTGGGGCCCGTGGGTTGCAGGGTAAGGCCTCTGTGGACTGGACCTGGACCAACACATCCCACGGATGCTCGATCGAATTGGGATCTGGGGGGATTGGAGGCTTTGGGCTCTTTGTTGTGTTGCTCGAGCCATTCCTGAGCAGTTTTTGCGTTGTGGAAGAGAAGTAACACCTATAATGACTGCCAGAATCCAAAGTTTCCCTGCAGAACTTTAAATTGTAATGGGATGATCAGTGTTACTAACTTCACCTGGCAGTGGTTTCAATGCTGTGGCTGTTCGGTGTAAATCTTCTATAAAATATCCTTCCAATTCAATTTAACAGAAAAAGTTTGTTAATACGGCCTAATGCATAATTTAGAAATGCCTATAGTTTATAACACAATGCCACACAAATCAGAATTTATGACATACCGCAGGTAGACCACATTAGTCCTCATTCGTTCTGCTGCAAGAAAGAAAAATGGCTATGCCACAGCAAATGAATTACTCGGGCCTTCAGTGGCTGAAGCCCAAATTGACCTTTACATGACGCCTATCAAAGGGGAGCAGTGCATAATTGAAAATCTTTAAAATATAAATGGACACTGAATCTCATCAACTTTCAATGTAGAACATCAACAGCAGTGGACTCGCGTGCCGAGTTCTGAGTTCAGCCCAGTTCTTTAGTTTGATAGGTTGTCTTTAACTTACCCAAGAATGATATTTTCATATCAATTACCCACCCTCGCCCCACCCACACACACACACACACACACACACACACACACACACCCTTAAGTCGCCCAGCCTCTCTGCCAAGACGTCATTATAATCTTAGAATTACCATTTCTGGCTGAATCATTCAGGACTTTTCCTACAAAAATCGTGCACAACACAACTTAAAATAAATCTCACTCTCCTTAGCCACTAGCTCCTCCACAACATCTTACCCCTTTATCATCTTCTAATACAAACACTGTGACATATCTGTCAACCTTTAAAAGCATTCCTGGATAGAATGAAATGTTGTTTAAGTGTGTCTCTATGTCTCTATGACCTTGGTTCATTCAGTCTACCTCTGTAAACAAGAAAAACTCACTGAAAGTCACACAGAAGTGAGCGTCTTTGATGCCATCAAACAACACCACCTGGAGCTGTTCCATTTGCTTTGGATGGGACAACTTTGTGAATAGTGTGACTGTGCTTAAGGCTATTTTTCTGGGGATATAGACACAACTTCTGGTTCAGAGCTCTTATGAAATTTGGTTCTAAAAGACCTAATAGTGTTTCTACACAGTCAAACGGCAGAGTCACTCTCCTATTCTTAAACATCTGAAGAAATGGGACACTGATCACATAGTCAAGGTTGTTTCATTCTAAGCATGCTTGTTCACAAACATTGAAATTTTATCTCATATTTAAATACTATTCCTGTTCACTGTTAGGACTTACATTATATAATTTGACTGTGGATTCAGTATTAAAGTGTTTTTCATGAGTTGCACAATTCTTCAGTATTTCCTGCACAACAGCAAGAGTAATATACATCTACAGGTCTACATAATACAATTCTGTGTATGTGTTTATTCAGACTATTTGATAAACCTGGAAACATATGTAACTCAAGATAAAATATTATTTAAGGAAAGCCTTTTAGTAGAGTTTTGCACAAGAATCTCACAGGTTATTGTGCTGGTGTGTCAGTAGCATTGATCTGAACAGTCATTGTTCTGCTTGTATTTTTTTGTATGTCAAACAAACTTTAGAATTAGGAGTGAAAGTGCAATATTGTCAAATTAGCTGGAACTGTTACATGGCCTCGTCACTACAGCAGCTCATCTGCTAAAGTCTGTAAAACTGATGCATCATCTATGACTGTGAACTCCAAAAGCTGAGTTCTTAAATTTTTCACCAAATGCATCACTTTTAGCCCAAGGCATTTTGCTTTCCTCTCCAGAAAAGTATGTTTCTGCTACTGAATTCTGAGCAACAGGCCTTGTATTAGGCAACAGGTTTGGAGGTCCTCCAGCTGATTCAGAATTCATGTGGCTGCCTTATAAACAAAGCTCTCTTAGTAAACTGTGACATGCCCAAAGAGGAACAATATTAAAGCTGAAGCAATTTAAGATCTGATCTTTTTTTGCCAGGGTCCTTTTCATTTGCACTTTCTGCATTGTTTCACCTCCCCCTATTTTACTTGTTAGCTTGTCTGCATATTGCTCCCACTGTCATTCCATGTTATTTTTTAGGTCTTTTAATTATGGCTGCAGACAGATTTATCATTTTTCATATTTCCAAAACCACAGTCCTGTCCCTGGTGTGTCTCCAAACATAACCACATTAGCAAACCTTACCTCTGTTGGTTGACTTTACCTCTATTGGTGGTATTTTGTAAGGAGCCCAAGGATCTGAACTCACTGAGACACACAACATACGGTTACAGCTTTGCTGTCTGAGTTCATACAGCAAGCAGGGTGGGACTGGGGCTCCCGCCAGGGCCTTTAAAGGCTGCTGAGCAGAGGAGCAGAGAGGAATCTGTTTTCACAGACTCCCCATTGCTCAGTGGAGTTGGGTAAAAGACTCACAGTCAGGTAGACGACATGTACAGCAGGTTTACAGACGAATCTCAAGCCCGGTTACACAAATGCAGGTGGGTATAAACAGCTCTAACAGGTAGTACAAATC
The DNA here is from genome assembly GCA_024666655.1 of Dascyllus trimaculatus. NCBI lineage: Eukaryota > Metazoa > Chordata > Actinopteri > Pomacentridae > Dascyllus > Dascyllus trimaculatus. Next base: position 23,907,300 of record CM045459.1, on the reverse strand, counting down.
TTGGATCTGATTCTGTGTGTAGTGTGAAGACACTAGAGGACAAAGGTATTAAGTAAAACATTAATGATAGTGAAAACTATGTTATAATTAGCAATACTTAGCTTAGAAAAAAATACTGTGAAAGAAAAGAGGATTATGACCCAGTAGTGAAGTTCTCCTCAGCACTAGGGAGCATTTTACTGTCTTTCAGCACATTGTTTGGACTTTACAGGCCAAAAGCCAGCAGGTTAGTTTTTAGCTGTTGAACAAAGAGGAGCATTAAGCAGCTAATGAGCCAAAAATTGACCTGCAGAGTTAGTGGAAGGTAAAAGGAGAGTAAATGTTGGAAACAGATTTATCCGAGGGGTGTAGTACAAAGCAGAATGAATTGGTTAGAGAGGTATGTAGAGCCTAAAGCCAGAGGTTTTAATGTCACAAAGGTGAGTCTCTTTAACACGTTGCACTTTAAAGTTTAGGTCTTTGTGCAGCTCTCATGTTAGAAATTAAGAGTCTGCATTGAGAGTGCACTAAGAGAGAAAACAAATATATTAACTTACACAATTAACAGCTTTCTACCAGCATTCTTCTGTTGCAACAGAGGCCCTTTTTTTCACCACAATAATTAATGAAAGCAGGTTTACATTTAAATGTTTCCACCCTGTAGGGGCAAGACTATAAATGTTCAAAGTTTTTACTGACACCTTTACAAAAGAAATGCCCAGACAAGCCTCTACTTAAGGGAACATGAGTGTTTTGGTTCTGAATACTGCTAATTGCTAGCAATAACTAATAATCTGAAAAAAATCTGAATTTGTGTAAGTGTAAAGTTGGTTTACATTTGAATTTATTTTTTTCTGGTTGTCTGTCCGTCCATCGATACAACTGTCCCATTCTAGTAAACAGGATATCTCTTAAATGCCTGCAGGCTATTTCATCAAAGTTGGCACAAATGTTTACTTGGACTCAAATATGAACTAATTTGATTTTGGTGGTCAAAGGTCAAAGGCCAAGGTTACTGTCACCTCACATCTGTCTAATTCTCCTGAACGCAATATATCAGTAATGCATTGAGGGAATTTCTTCAAATCTAGACAAACCTTCACTGGGCTCAAGAGTGAAATGATTACAGTTTGGTTTTCAAAAGTCACTGTGACCTAAGAAAACACAAATTTGGCCATAACTCAAGAATTCATACTCTTATTATGACAGAATTTTAAACAAATGTCTAATATGATAATAAGCTTGCTGAAGTCGTGGCATTTTCAATCCAAAAACATGGATGTAAAATGCAACTTCAGTGGTTGGCAGAGGCATAGAACTGCCAAGCAGTAATTCTAGTTTTGCTATGAACCTGAGTTCTGTAACTCATTTTTCACAGCCTAGGGAAGAGTCTTGTTCTTTTGTAGCTCTGTTCATAGAGGGTCCAGTTTTTAGTTATCTGTCAGAGAACCCTAAAAACGACATATTCCACAATGTTGAGGTGTTTCCAGGCAGTTAGTGGCACTACACCTCATGGATATGTCAGCCCTGGCTGTTGGGATCCTTTTGGCAGCTACAAAATGGGAGGCCCCCTCCACCATGAGCACAGCACAGCTGAGTAAATTATCAACCGTTGTTGTGAATAAGCGATGTGCCTGCTATGCACAATGGGACAGAGTGCTATGGCCTTGGGTTGAACAAGATGTTATGTAAGCATCCCAATGGAGACACAGAAAAGAGTGATGAGCTTTGGATAAAGCCTTCTCCTACGCAATGAATTTAAATCAAAGGCATTGAAAACCACTGGGGTATGTGAAGATGTACTGTGCTGATTATGTGAGGTAGGCCCCATATTCATAAAAATAAAACTGTTGTGCTGAATTAGAGTAACTCTTTTCTTCTCTGGTCCTTTTGAATGTCATTGTAAAGTGAAAGTGATTGTTCTACCCTGCGGAAATAATGTTTCCAGTGAAAGCCACAGTTACACTTTCATCTTTATTCCTTACAGGTTCTAACATATGATGAATCATCGTAGCAGGAAGTCATATTGTGGGTTCAGAAGTTATATTTCTATTGGTTGGAATCTCATTTTGATATGAAGGTCATATTATGCGCATTATCCACATACAATTTCACCACACTTACAGCTCAATCAAGGAAGGATATTCCTCAGCAGCAATGTATTGCCAAGTAATAAGTAAAGATGTGGTTCTCTGCTCTCCCATCTGCAACAGTTTGAGTCACAGCCTTTGGCCACCATTAGGAAACCCTTTTAATATTATCAAACGGTGAGAAAAAAAATCTTGAGAATCAGCTCTCCTGCTGTTTTCTTAATGACTTAGGTGACATGCTCTGCATCTAAAATGATGCTGAATGTTTAGCAGTGCAGCCAGACTAAGTGAACTACATCTCTTCCTCCAATGTGGTGCTTTGGATGTCATTACAACAAAGGGATAAGAGTTTATAGCTGATGGTTGATATGGTGGTGAAGTGATCCCTGGGGACTGTCCATTTAGTGACAACAACTGTCTGCCCTCTATTCCAGCTCACACATCCAGCTACATTAGGGCTCTTTCTGTTATCTGTGATCAAAGTAAATATGAGTCTTTATAGCTATTTTTATCTTAACAAAAAATGGACTGAAAATATGGATTCTCAGACTAAGCTTAGGGAGGTTATTTGGAAACCCAAACTTGTGATGAATGAGGGATGCAAGGACATTAGTGTTATTGAGATGACGGAGTAAAGCTCTGGCACATCTTCAGCTACAAATTAAACAGATGGAAACAGAGAGGCCAACTTGAAGGTGAAAACACCAGCAAGGCTTGAAGTGATGTGGCGAGCAACTTCATTCAGGAAACGTGGTGTTGTGATGAAGGCCACTGGCAGAGAGGTTTTCGTTTCTCCATGATGAAGTTGTTCTATACAGCAATAAAAGTCCTGCAGAAATTTCCAAGGCATTAACATCCTGCCAGGGGAACAGCTAATCTTGATGGCAACTGTTGTGTAATGATAGGGAGATTTACTTTTGATAGAAAAATGCACCACACTGTAAGTACATCCCAAAGCAGATAAATATTTTGGCATTTGCACACTGGTGTATTTGTATGGAAGCATTTCTGTGTTACAGCTTTCTCACACTTCTGTGTTTTTTTTCCCTCACAAAGAGGCTTTAGAAAAAACAAATAGACAAATTCCTAAGAGCTCAACACAGACATACTCTAAAAACACTCAACATATTCCAATATCCTTCTGTTTTAACTTGCTTGGCAGTGTCTTGCATGCAACTTGCACCAACTCTTTCAGTATGGCATTTTTATCCCTCACATGCAATCTGTAGTATCTGCATCAGTGACTCTGGGCTCAATTGTGCTTTGTGTTCGATAAAGCTGTGACCCTGAAGAGAACATAAAAGCCTCAGAAATAATACCAGAGCTGAAAGCAGAAACTCCCTGTGATCTACCTTTGGGAGTGGAGATTATACCTGCTTAACGTCAAGCAGACCAAATACCATAAAAAGAGTCTATGAAATCAGCCAGCTAAATTTCCCCCTAATCACAGTGGAGAGGTTAGATGCTGGCAGACACCTCGCAAAACCACAGTTTAGGAGGCTGCGCGAGCCTCATAGAAAGCACATGACTGAGCCTGACTGTTATGGATTTGTGGCAAACTGAATTCATAAATAATCCGTCTGGTTTGTTGAGTCCATTCAACGCACAATGGATGGTTTATGGGATCAGGACAGTTTACAAAGAAGTAGATTCGTAGTCTGTTAGAATTTTTTTTCAGTTTTAAAACCTAAATTATAGATATTATTTGCATTTTTCCTACTTCCTCCATTTTAAATTTTATATTCAAGAACATGAAACTTCATCTATATCTTGTGATACTTTTATACTTATCTATGACGCAGCTTCTATGCCCTGAAAATATATATAGTGGTCTATGGTGGTGAGATTATCACACAGGAAACTGCACTTTATTGTCAGACTTCTGTGGAAACTGTCACATATAACAAGCCAATTCTGTTTCCCATACATGAAAAAACATACATAGATAAGAACAATATATCATTTATGTCAACATATATTTTTTTGCAATGCTTTAAATTAAGTACAGTATCCTACTTAACAACGCATTACCTCTGGCCTAAAATGTTAATCATTCATCACATTTGCTTATTCAGACAGTCATTTTTACACTATTAGATACCATTTTAATGTAAGATGCGCCCATAATTCAGGCAAAATCCATAGTTTTCCAGGTTAAATGCAAGCAGCATGAAAGTAAAAGCCCGCTTAGCCGTGCCCTTATGCCTGAGCAGTGATTGATTTGGTGGTTTGTGCCCCCTTCAGGTTGACAGATCTGAGTTCACACAAATCTGAAACAGTTCAAACACTCCGCAGCTGCCCGATCACACTAAAGTGTTTGTTGGCATCTCCTACCAAACCTATTCTTGTGGTATTGTCCTCCGTGGTGATAATGTGGTGCTATTCTGCCGTAAACCTCGCTTGGCATGTCATTTTAGGGCAGTATGAAGTGTGGCATGTATGTGACCACAACTAGGAGAAAAAAATAAAACACGTTCCTCCTATCCAGAAAATACAGTTTACCTGGCTTGTTTGTGGACTGTGCTTTGAACTAACACAAAGCATAAAATATGACAAAACCATAATCAGCATGAAGGTAAAAGCAAACTGCAGCAAATCAAGAGCTGCAGAGATGTCACAATTAATGAGGACCCTCATTAAATCAGCAGAAAGCACCAAATGACACAGCATGACACGCTGATAAAGGAACAATTTGAGACTGAGGTTCAATAAAGACATATTTTAAGGAAAACTGCACTATATAACGGGCAAGGAAACTGAAAGGACAGTGCCAGTTGACCTGAATGTAATTATAGGGACAAGGTGGTCTCCAGTCTGGCCACTTTGGAGATGTGGTTTAAAAGTTTTAGTAATGTCAGACCACAGAGAGTGCTTTCTCATGTTCATGTCCAAAAGCTTTCAGTAAGAATGTGTTTGCACATTTGCAAAGTTTAATAAACAGGACTTCTGGGCTTTTTAGTGGTCCTTTCCTTTTTCACTTTCTGGGGTTTGGGGTTTTTGTCATGGCTGCTGAATAATCCACAGTGGTATCTGCATCTAAACAAGTTTGAAAATTTGTTGTGTACGTTCATCTCCTACTTGGATTTTTTTTTGTTTCTGACGTTACATCACTTTGGTCTGAGTGCCAGACTGTTTCTCATGTCCAATAGTGCTTACAGTGGATCATTCTGCTCCCACAGCTTGATGCTAACCGAGTGGGGCTGTGACAGCATATGTGTGGGTTGTAAAACTGGAATGATAGTGGAACTGGGCATCTGTGTGTTCAGTGTTGCCATTATAGAAGGCTATACCTCCCCCAGCTCTTATCTAAAGATGACACAACACATTATCACAGCCAGACTCACACATGCCACTCTGTCTGGAGAGAGAATGGGCGACATTAAAGATGGAATCACTATTGAAATGGTTTAAGCAGACATGTCACTAAACTAAGCCTTCACATGCCAGTGCTGTCAGTGCCCATAGTGTACCCTATCTGGTTCATTACAAAAAAAAAAGAAAAGCCTGGATGTGTTTTAATAGACTGCTGTTATTCGTATTATGCTATCTTGTAAAACAGTCAATAAATTTCATACTTGCACCACTTAACTACAGTCAGAAGCTCATTTTTGCTTACCATAACCTTGGGATTGGGTTCTTCTAATATAGCTGTGTAACATAAATTTTATTTGTCAGTCAGGGGCCCTATAAGAAGTGTATGTCAGTCACCATAACTACCCCCATGCATATTCATGAGGGGTGTAAACACAGAGAGATAAATGGGTTTCTGGAGGTAGGTCAGTGTATGAGAGCTCAGGTGCCTCCATGATATGGGGGGTGTGCCAATTTGGCGCAAATTTCTGCTGTGACTACTGAACCAAGTGGATCTAACCTGACATCTCTGTCTGTGTGCGAGACAGTATGAAAAAGAGAATGGAGGATATTAACTAGCTGCCTTGTATCCTGATAAATGCTCATCATAACGGATTAAAATGAAACAGTTATAGATTGCGACAGCGAACAGCCAAACAACATACCACCCCTCTTATCTTACAACCTTTTCAATCATCAACCAAGGGTTTATGTGCTCCACTAGTAAAATAAATCTGCCTCCCTGTGAGCTAATTAACTGTTAAACTTTAGAGGCCATTTGGCACAATAGCATTTATCTAAATGACCTCTTCCATCTTAGTTGGATCAATACCTCCGACTGCTAACTAGCATCTTTGATGTTGATTCTTGGGTCAGGACCTGCATGACTAGAGTCTCTGGCCGCTCTCATTGCAGAGAGTGATACGTGTCCCTGGAGACCAAATATTATGGGCTGTGTAAATGTGTGTGTATGTACGTGTGTTTAAACCAGTTCAAGTTATAGTCTATTAAGTGGAAACCTGCATGACTACTTTTATACAGTGATATGAAATTGAAAAAAAAGAACAAACAACCCAAAAAAACAGGCACAAAAAGCATAAAACAACAAATATAGCTAAGGGTTAAAACCCTATTCAAAGTGTTCATGTTTAACTTGTGAAATAGGCGGGACAGCGGGGCCAGGAATGTGCACCACAAACAGGTTTTAGGAGTGTGTATTAAACACGACAAGAGATTTCCTCTCCAAACTTTAATCAGCGGAGGGTGCTGGTTCACTCTGCTTCAAGTGGTGCTGCATGGCTGATGAAGCATCTGTCAATTTTCTTAAGATGATTAACCTACATGGAGCCTCACTTGCCACAAATAAACACATGATGGTGTTTTCAAATCAGATACACCTCATCTTCCATGCATGTCACACTTAGGTGGTACCAGCTGCAATCAGTGTTGATTGCCACAGTCAAATCTTAATAACTGATGTTTAAGAACTGGAACCAGACAATGGATTGTTATCATTCGGAATGGATGAGTTTATATGCCACAAACATGTGAAAAATACAGCACCGCAGCTTAGCATGGCTGTAGCCTCGTGGGACTGTAAAAGTGATAGTGCAGCATGTTCATTGACCGTATGTCTGTGGAATAAATGTTCAGGAGGGAATTTGAACTAATGTGCCATGACAAGACAATGACTCTGCAAGCACCTGCTTGTTTCAACTGCACCTGCCACTCTCCTTGGCGCTTGGTATTTATTTTTACATTCAGCTTCCATGCTGGAAGGTATTCATTTCAAATAAAATTAATTAACTGTTTTTTTCTGAATTGGGACAAACATGTCAAAAAGAAAACATCATGTACATCCAGTGAGGAAGAAGCAGAAATATATTTATGTATTCTACATTATCTTATTTTAGCAACACTGTATCATCGTGCTGCTTAACCAACTTTAACCGCAAACAACAACAATATACAGCTAAGTAAGAGAAATGTAACTCAGATGAAAGACTTCTTCAGCGTATGCGAGCCAGAAAACTGAAACTTGGCAGATGAAAGTGTCTTGTCAGTCAAAGCAGAAGACAAAACAACGCTGATGAGAACACGTGACCTACTTTGATTGCGCCGTTTGCATCACAAACACAGCCGTAGCGAGCACTGCTTTCACCCTCTGTGTGAGTATTTATTTATTTATTTATTTATCTTTCTATATCTCTGCTCCACCTGAAGTAAAAATTTTTACAGATAACTGAGACTTCCCATCCAAGCAACGTGTGCATGTGTCTGCGTCTGAGTAGATGGTGAGAGCAGGACAAGCAGAGAACACAGGGACAGATACAGCAAAGTGTAACAGCAGTATCAAAATAATTTATGAGGCAGTTGGGGACAGGCTACCATTTTGTATTTTAGATCATGAACACATATTTTTCCTCAAACTTCCTTTCAAGGAGTCCTTGAGAAGAAGTTACGCCCCACCAAAGCAGGGGCATTAGCATACTTACATAAGGATGTTGAAATGAGTACTACTGTGCCATACAAAATGGCAATGAAAACTGCAGAATACTTCCTGGAATGGTTTCAAAATATGACAAAACCACATATATCATAGAAGAATTGTGTATGCTGCCTAAATATAATTATATCCTCTGGCATGTGCTGCGTTTCTACTTAACCTCATTCAGTCAATCAATCAATTAATATACAAAAAAAGCAGCACAGTGAAGTAATCAGACTTCTGGGCTCCATTTTCAAAAATACTTTACCTTATTTACTTTCTCTGTTCAATCCACTGGGCCATGGGAGTCAGTATTTCTAGGAGTTCAGCAGCAAACAGCTGACTCTGACTAGAGCTGTCCTTGGTGCTGATTGGTGGTTTGTAATGCAGACGGAACTAATGGAGCTGTCCATGGTGCTGGAAGAGTGATTGGCATGGACAGGCCTGTGGCTCCTTCAGAAGAAGTAGATTTGCAAGGCATCAAGGAACACACACACACACACACCAACACTTCTCCACCAGTAATTATTTGTGTATTTGCTTATAAGAAAAGCTTTTTTTGGTCTGCTCTGTCAGTGAAAAGGGTCAGGGAGGAATGTTGAGAGCTTTCAGTCATACAGGCCCTCACTGTGGTCAGAGACACTGGAGGATAAAATTGTGGATTTGTGCCACATTTGCCATTATTCTGACGGACCCCACCCTCACTGTATTTGTTTATGATACTTTGGGAGATATTCACAATTTTAAAAAATGTATATACTGCATTCTACTTTTAAAATCTATATAATTTGAATACATCTATCTATGTATCTAACAATGTATCCACCTGTCTACATATATACTACACCAAAATACTAACAAAGTATCCAAATTGTCTTTTTCATCTGACTAATTTCTATTGTTTTAGTGACAAAAAGGATGAAATTTTGCCTATAGAGCACATAAAGTTTTTGAACTAATCACCTGGTGATAAATTCCCATCCACTGAGTTATTCCACAGCTTGGTCAGGTGTGGCTTTAAAGAATGATCAAATAGTGTAACCAGCACACAGACACTACTTGGACCAGCGACTCTAAAAGGCCACCATAAAACACAGCTTTATTCCAATGACATGATGCCACAGACGACAAGAGAAAGACGAGCACAGACTACCCAGGCGACCCGGATGTCCGCAGCTCCACCATTTGTCATTTCAGAAACCACTTCAGACAGCAGGGTGCCCTGGGTGGACGTGTCCGACAACGTGATCCTGTCCCCTAAAATGTCCATCAACTTTGCCAAGCCCTTCAGGAAGAGTGGAAAAGAAATCCGCAAAAGGCAGCATGGACGACCTCATGAACTCTAGGCGTCATTGCTGACCTGTGATTTGAGATCTGTGACCCCACTGTTGATGTGACCCTTATCTTCCCCAGTCATGGTTGTTCCACTGATCTTTAATGCTGGAACAATACTTGCTTGTTCTATGTTAAAGAGAATGGATGGAATTCTTTTTTTTTTTTGTATATTTTTTTCTTTTTCTTAATTTAGACATAAATGGCTCTACAGAACAGTGTAGAAAGCCTCGGTGCTTCCGCTTGGTGAAACCACGCATGTGTTGATCCGTGCTGCAGCAACGTGCATCAGCTCCTCTCTGACCCCAGTGTTAATCTGCATTCAGACGGAGGCTCCGCTGCTTTTCTCGGCGGCTCGCTATTGGAGTAGCTTATTACCTGGGGCTTCGCTGTTTTGTGGCGGCTTTGTAGGCCCCTGCTAGGCTGTCGAATCGGCAGCAGACACGCCAAAAAGAGAGAGGGGGGGTTAAAAAAAAAACACAGACGAGCGACACGAAACCAAGCTTTCGCACTCGTTTCCACTCGGCTTTTTTTTTTAAAATTAAAAAAAAAATATTTTGTTGTAGCTCGATTTCGCTCCGGCGCGCGTCCGCCTCGGGTCGAGATTCGCAGAGCCGCTCCTGCTAACGCGCGTAATGTATCGTAGAGAGGAAACACAGTAAATAGACGGACACGTCCATCTGCAAGGAAGAGGAAACGAAGACGGTGATGACGGCTTCGCCAAAATCAGCCTTCAGATGCTCGATAGCGATGGCGAAGCCTTCCCTCCCCATGAAGCTGTTTCTCTGGGTGTTTATTGTCGTGAATCTCTCCACAAGGTAAGGCTTTTTTTTGACGCGTTATTTCTGGAAAACCAAGCCGTGTCTGTGTGTGCGGGGAGCGGATTGGTTTGGTTTTAACAGCACATAATGTTGCGGGGTCTCCCTTCTGAAGCCAGCCTGCTATTAGTGGTAAAAAACCTGGACGTTCACATCCTGTGTAGCATTTAGATCAGAAGTGAGCCCTTTTTTTATTTTTTAGTACAAATCCACAGCGACACATGCATCGCTTGGATTTTCGTGTCATCACTATTTTTTTTTTCTTTTCCCAGCAAAAGCGACGATCAGCTCCAGATTCCGACATATCCGGCAGTGGATCGGGCATGATTTCGCTTTTATTCATGTATTTTTTTCCTAATAAATATCCCCAAGAAGGAGAGGTTTCGCTCAGAATCTGTCTCAATCTGTCCCACGTTAGAAATAGCATAGGGGGCAGGCTAAGTTGAGTGAAGCTAAGGCTACATACAGTCTCTGCTAAGCTGTCTTCAAGGATCAAGTCTATTCTAAGAAGAGTCAAAGCCTCGGTAATGAACGCGTGTGTCGGATGAGGGCCGAGCAGGGGATATGTAGAAATACAGAAAATAAACAGTCGTCTGTGATGACTTAAAGGAGGTATGAGTGAGAAAACCCCACGTATTTGAAATATATATATATATATATTTTAAAAGCATTTCAAAATGGCAGACAAACACACAGAGAATACAAGTGTAAGGCACAATACGGATGAGGACAGCACATATGGACTCTTTTTTCTTCATTTTTAGTCCTCCACACACACACACACACAGAAAAAGGGGGTTTCTGCTTGAAGTGAGGCGCAGATGTGTTCGTCCCCGTGAAGACTTCATCCCGGTGTGTTGAGATAAGTACAGTGGAGGAGAGGAAGCGGATGGTTCGGGCTCCTCGCACCGTTTTGTGCTGCTGGAGGCTGAAAAAAAATGGAGGCAGATAAATCAGCCGACGTTCAATCACCGTCATGCTGATCGCAAACCCTCGGGGCTCCTTTTTGCCCAAACCCCCCTCTGCATTGTTGTCAGGCCTTCCTGATCGTATGCACAAGCAGTGTTTGCAATATGCTCGAGTAAACACTGCTCCCCCCCTTTTTTTTGCCATGCACAAATGAGATGGAAGTTGTGTGTGAGGGGGGAAATAAAGTGAGACAAAACCAAAGCAAAGTGACATTTGGGTTCAATTTAAAGAAACACAGCATGAACAAATGATGTAAACACCTGTGTAAAGGTCACATCAGGGGCCTCAGAGTGGCAGCAAACTGTTTGTGGTGTAATAATAATCAAACATGGAGCCGCTGATCACTGGGAGTCATTTATGATTCATGTATGAAAACTCTTGCGTAAGATTTCTCTCTCAAGGTCTTTGCATGCTTTCAGTAATTTATGCTATTTTGTGACTCATTGGGATTTATTACGTGGAGTGATGTCAAGCTGCATTGCAATACATTAACCCCCAGTGCACAGTCGATTCACTGCCACAGATCAAAGGTACCGCAGCGTCCAGGTTTCGGCACAAACAGGGGGGATCTTGTTGGAAATGTTTTGGCATATTTTTTTCCATCAGCCAGTAATTAGGCTTCACATGTAGGTCCATGATCTCAGAAGAATCTGAGGCAGAGAATCATGGGAACAGGGCCTTGACAGGAGGAAGTGATGTCACAGTGAGCGAGGTGTGGTGTTTTGGTGCCATTTTGCAAACTCAGTTCCAGCAGTTCAGGTGGTGAATGGAATTTATTGCAACTACACTACGGATGTATTCTTTTCATTAGTCAAGAGTATGCTAATATTGGTTTGATAAACATAAACCAGGGATTTCCAGTCACTTAACCATCATGTAAACCTCGAGGAATCATCGAGGGCCATTTACAATGATGTCGAACAGAATAAATGGGCGACAATCACCGAAAAACAACAAGCTTCAGTGTTTGCTGCAAAATGTTCCAGGTGTGTGCTAGCCAAAAAAATAAAAGCAGTTTTCCTCATTTTCAGGGTATGCATGCAGGAATTTGAGCATTAGCCAATCGCTTGGATGAGTGGAATAAGAATTTTGAGATTAGTTTAACTGTTCAGGGCCTTATAAGAAAACAGAAACCAATGTATGTTACAGTAAATCACATTTAAGCATTGCTTTCAAGTTTTCTTCGACTAACCTGTATTATTTTGGTTTAGTCGAATTCACTGCATACTGTAGCAACATATTTCTTGCTATGTTACAGAACAAATGGAAACTTCAAAGCATTTAGGTGCAGCAGGGTAGTGAAAAGTCCTCAGCACAGGGGTGTTTTCTTTAAATCGTTCGGAGTCTTGCGACCTCACATCTTGAAATTGCTGGAGATTTGGAGTTGTAAATATGGGGCTTGAGCAGAAAAAGCTAATGCTACGTATCCAGCAGGGCAAGATTTCTAAGATAACAAAAAGCAATACAGTGCTACCTGTAGCTGCAGCTTAAGAGAAACACAATACAACAGCTTCAGGAGCAAATAAACAAGTCACAAACAAGCAGGATGCCTTGCCAACAGCAAATACTCCTACACAGTTATCTGCAGTTGTCATGTAAATATTTGACATGAAACAGATAGTATTAAAGTTACATATAGAAACAGTTTCCATTGATGTTATCAGTGGATTTTTTCAAACTATATAGCTATACACATTAAATGCCAGTTCTATAAATTAGTTATGGGGTCTAACCTGCCATTTGCTGCATTCCATTTTTTCCCAACCACCATTGTTTGTTATTAATTTGCCAATTTGAATAAGTGCAGTTCCTTGAAATGGGAAATCTACACCGCATTGGACTCGATCAAGCTGTCATACACTATCTGCCTCTTCTCATTTGGAACAAGCTATGACTTCTGACAAAATGTCATGTATCCTATGATGAGGATCATACATATTTGTATCTCAGAATTCCTAAAGATGCAGTGGATAGCATACAGACAGTCCTTCTCCCTATGGTGAAAGACAGTTTGACAGGGACGACGTGACAGACAAAGCTCAGAGCTCCCTCTTGCTTTTAACTGAGAGACTCTGTCATATTCATCACCCAGGGAGTATTAAGGTCAGAGCAATATCCAATAGGAGAGTTTAAATTAACAACAGCACTGATTATTCCCATTTACTCAGCCGAGGAAGTATCACGATGAACCTGTCATGGTGACTGGAACGCAACATGCCTAATTTCTCAGCTAAGAGAGTGGCCTGTTCTTTTCATTTTGGTCATCCCTGCTGTCTCTCCAAGAGTTCTGTCTTTATTCTAAGGGATTCTGCGGGTAAATATAGATCTTTTGGGCTGTCCTAAATCCGAAAGGGTTTGTGAATTTCTATTTTAAGGATATAAATATACCCTAATAAACAGAGGATATTTCTAAGAGTAGTGTGCAAATGTGTTGTTTTCATCTGTGGCAATATTCATGACCTGCATTTAGAGATGCATGGAATAATTTATGACTAAACAGTTAATGTGTTAAATTTGGACTGACAACCACATCCCTGTTGACATACGGCTTCAGAGAGTTAAAAAACATTTTAGACCCTGGTATAACTCCCTTATTGATTGACATGCCTTCTAATCCACCAGCTAACTCCTTAACAACTTCAGTATTCATTAATATTGTATCATGCGTTTAAGGGTTTGTTTACACCATGTATAATGCGGTATTCCAGTTGTATTATATGTCATTTACAAACTCACTTTTTTAGTAGAAGAAAAGGCCTTTCACTTGGTGCCTGCACTACTACAGACTGGCCTAATGTCTCGTTGTGTTTACCTACTGACAGAAACAAGTCAACCTTGCATGCCAATAGGAGCTAATCTATGTGATCTGGTTCACACTGGACTGAGTTAAGCTCGCAAATGGACTAGTTTGTCTGTGCTAGAAGTCAGTTAAGTAGAGCAGGCTGACAAAGTCCTGGTAATTGGCTGTTAACATCCTTGTACGCGAGTACCATAACTTGCACATACTCATTTTTGCAAATTGGCATCCTGACTGATTAAGCAGACACACAATTTAGATCCACTTTGAATAATTACATTTTTGCTCATTATTAAAAAAAAGGGAGAAATCGTATTGTGTTATTTGCTTTTGTGAAAGGTAGAGTTTGAGGAAGGAGGATTAGAGCAACGTGACGGACAAAAGTGGTTTGTTGTGTTGTCGCCAAAAGGTGGAAGACCAATTTAATACTGAGCAATAATGAGCATGAAGGTTCATTAGATTTGGCTCTGTATTAGCTACTGTTTGAAACAAACAAAAAATGATAGCTCAAAGGAACTCCATGTGGTGGGCTCATGGCTGTTTCCATTGCTGATATTGCAATCATTACCCTCCTCAGACCTTCTTATGAATTTGTGAAGCTGCGGAGGCCAAAGAGGGCAGTTCTCTGGTGCCGAAACCTGAGATTTTAATTGAGATCTAACTCCAGTGTTCTCATTATCACCATCGCAGCATGCACAGCCACAGACTTCCACATGCATGCATCCAAACACAAATACACACACATTCAGAACACATGTGCACACACTGGCGCAGGACTCTCTGTGGACCTCCAGGTACCGAATTAGTAGGCAAACCCTCAGATCTGCCTGCAGTGGAGAACACATGGCTGTTCCTTTGATGTGCTTGTGTTTGGAACATTTCCATATACACAGAGATACTCTGCGAGATGAATATAGATGATAAAATTGCAGCAAAATGAAAAACTGCAGACTCTCAGCTTCTCATAGCCTTACCTTTCTATATCTATCTATCTGTCTATCTATCTGTCTATCTATCTGTCTATCTATCTGTCTATCTATCTGTCTATCTATCTGTCTATCTATCTGTCTATCTATCTATCTATCTATCTATCTATCTATCTATCTATCTATCTATCTATCTATCTATCTATCTATCTATCTATCTATCTATCTATCTATCTATCTATCTATCCATCTTTAATAAGGCCTACCTAAAAAGACTCTCCTAAGCAAAATAATTAAGATTTAATGCTTTAGGTTCTAGTGTTAAGGCGGAGATGGATGGCACTTAATGGCAGTCTAAAGAAGACTGCTGGTCAAAACATTATTCGTCACACCCTGCCTAAGAACAAGAGAAAGCTATCAGGGCTTCTATCCTTGAGTTTTTACCATGGAAACAGTGTTTTTTTTTTAACCTTCCTCCATCTCTGAGTCTTTATTATTTCATTCAGAAGTCTCTTTTCTTCTCATTGCTCTAAACCTTTGCTGAAAGCCCACAACTATTTCAAGGTTGCTCTTTTGTGCTATTGGCTCAGTTGTTGGCCGGGTCTGTGATGGCTTGAGGATTAGACACAACAGAAACTCTCCAAACACTTCTTTGTTGGAATCTGTCACCCTATTTGCATCTATCTATTCATCTACTTTCCATATCTATCACTATCTACAAATGTGTCTTTTTTGTTTTTTTAAAAACCAAACAGCCAAAAGTGCAAGCTCTCTGTCATCTCAGGCACAGCTTGCATGTAGTTCTTAGAATATGCCTTGTGTTAAAGGTGAAGTATTCTAATCCAGGACACTTTATTGTCACATTCGGTGAATATCTCCTCATGTTGTGCTAGCTGTCTGTTCTGTGTGTGCAAAATCTGGTGTTTAGACACAGTTCTGGCTCTGTAATTGGGAAGCAAAGTGGCTCGGACTGATTCCAGTATGTCCTGTACACATTTGTGCTCGTGCATGTTTGTGCACAATGTATCAACAGTCTCTCTCTAGAACTACAGACTTCATCTTTAATTCATACACATATAAGAACTATTTAATAGATAAAAGCATATATGAAAAGTATTATTATTTACAAATCTTAATAAGCTGCTCCAAAACAAGAGCAGAATATTTGAAAAACACTGAAATGCAAAAGTATAGGGACATGTTGCTTTGTAATTAACAAGAACAAAATATTAGAAAAACACTAAAATTCAGAAACCAATTTTTCAGCTTGGTTGTGCAATTAACAGCAAACTACCAGGCTGACTGGCAGTACATTGTTCAATAACAAGGACATTTAAAATGCTATTAAAAGATGCATGCTAACACAATAGTGGAATAAACTGAAGGCTTAAATTCAATAAAATGCATTTGCACTGTACTTGTAGGAACAGATGAAAAGGCCCAAATTTATTTGAATAAAATCTGCACAATTATTATCACTCCATAATGTTTTCCAGTTATTTAGGCATTTGGATGGTTCTTTTGCAGTAATGCCATCACCTTTCTTTTACCTTCTTAAAATCCCATCACTAAACTGCACTTTTTAAACTTCTGGAGGGCAGTAGTAGACGCTGGCTTCATAATAAACCACTCCTTCACTATTTACATACAGATTGTATTAGCAGGAACATAATAAAAAGATGCAGTATGTAGGTTAATGTGGTCCACAGTGTCTTTCACCACCATAAATACTTCATGTGCGTACTTTCTTTATGTTCTTCTCCCTCTGTCATGCGCACACCACCCTGCCTGCTAGCAGTATAAGCCTTGTCTTTTAGTGCAGACAGCATTATGCTGTCTTCTGACAAAGTCCTACTCCCTAGCAGCAAGTTGTCAACGGATTCATTGCCCCAAATACATTATTGCTGGGGATCACAAGCTTCCATCTGCTATTCAGGTGTCAAACCCGAAAGAAAATCCAATACAACAATGAATAAGCCTTCATTTTAGATGGATAATTTGCCAATATCTTACTTTTCTGTGAGAGAGCAGAAGAAAAATTTGCAGCTTCGTGGTGGTGGTAGTTGTGGTCGGAGGCTCCCGAGACATCATTATCCTTTCAGTTCGAGACGTTTGAGGTGAGGAAGTAAACTCGTGAAAATTGGCTTGTCTTCTCCCACTCTCACAGAAGCTTGAGGGCCATAAAACCCTCTTTTATGATACAACAAACATGTCTGCCATCGAGTGCCTTAACTTTGCCTTCTTGGATTTTATTCATTATTTTTTGCAGAGTCGCCGAGTTGAAAATTGAAGGAGAGCTTTAGCGTTTTTATTAAATGTGATCACTGGGGCTGTCATTCAAACTGTGGGCCTGGCAGTGAGAATGGATGCGTTTCGTACATCTGCTTGTTTGATTATTTTACGGACAGGGTTGGGTGGTGTGGGAAGGAAGAGACAAGTTTGAAATTTGATTTGTGTGTCCCTCTCATAGTTAAATATTACTTTTTGCAGTGATGAAACCTGCAAAACATTTTATTATTGAGAAAATCAGTCTGGTCAGTCAGCACTTAGTCACAAAGAAAGTGGCACGTGGCTTTTGTGTGAAGTAGGTGCTGGGACAAAACTGTGAAATGAACAAAGAGTTTATCATTGGAATTTTTAAATTAAATGTAATTTTGTGTCTGTGTATTCATTCTTACGATATGCCGACACTCACATTAAACAGGTTTATAAGAGGTTAGCTTGACTGACTTGATGGCATGTTGTCAGATTTCTCTCCCCTGAGAAGCTCCATCGCACGGATTTTTGGGCGAGCTGGCCATCTGGATGGAAGAAAACAAAAGACTAAACATCACCTCACTTTGAATGAGTGGCCATGACTCAACTTATTTTTATATTCATGAAAGGACAAATTCATGTGTTCTTACGATGTCAAGGTTGCAAATTTAATTTCACATTTAATTAACAGCTGCCTAAACTGTGGTGAGTTTACATTACTGACGCTAACAAGCTTGCTGACTTTCTAACCGCATTACTTCAAACACTAGCTTCGTCTCTCAATGGGGGAAACCATATGCACAAGGCTTCCAGGAGAATAAAATGAATGATTAAAGCCATGTGCCATACGGATGACACTGTCTGTCATATACTATAGGCTTTCATGTTGTGCATATGTGTGTGAACCTTGTGTCAGGCTGTGATTGCTTTGTGCTATTGTTGGTTTTGAATCTTGCTCCAGCAAGGCTGAAAACTGCAGGATTATGAATTTAAAAAAAAAAAAAAACCTAGACATCATCTTCATACAGGGAATGCAAAGATCTGAAGCAAATAAGTTCAGCCCTTTCATCTAATTTTCAAACATCAGAAAACATACAGTTTGTTTGTACTCTGTCTTTTCCGATGTGGTCTCGGTGCATGATGGTCTATATATGCTGGTGGGTTCTTCATCAAAACACTGTGCCCTAAAATATCCAAGATATGGACGAAGTTCAAAGTATCTGATGAGAATCAATCTAAATCAAACGAAGAAGATATGTTTGAAGAGATGCTTTATTATGAATTACAATGTGGCACTGCAGGATGCCTTTCTCTGTGAATTTAGACATCTCACAGTGAAAATTACAATCTCTGCACTGAATACGTACCACAGTTGAATTCACTATTTTCTGTCTGTCAGATTAGCATTTTTTTTGGTGATGCAACTGCTTTGTTCCACAAGAAATAACAGAAATGACACAGAAAAGGAAGATTTCAATCCTAACCTTGGAATAAGATCTTAAAAAGCCTTTTCCCCTGCTGTCTCTCATCTCCAAATATCTCTGTATAAAAAACACAGAGCACACTGGGGAAGAAACTGCTTGCTCTCCTTTCAAAAGAAATTATTGATTGCATGCCTTTTTTTCCTCTCTGCTCCCCGCAGCTCCCTCCAGACTGATGACGATGACGAGGCGTCTAACAAGACGTGGGTGCTGACTCCCAAAGTGTACGAGAGCGACGTCACGCACATCTTAAACAGCCTACTAGATGGATATGACAACAAACTCAGGCCTGACATCGGAGGTGGGCACTCAGTTTTTTCACAGATGATCCGTTTAGTCATAGACATACATACACACCAGTGAGCCAAAACATGATGACTACTCGCAGATGAAGAGAAAAACATTGGTTATCTCATAACAATGGCACCTATCAAGGTCTGGGATATGTTAGACAGTAAGGGAACAGTCGGCTGTCTTACTTAACATGTTGGATGTGGGAGAAAAAGGCAGGTGTGAAGACCTGAGCGATTTAGAAAAAAAGACAAAACTGCTGAATAAAGCAATGGTTCTTAAAATTACAACTGAGGAACACATTGGATGAAGTGAATAGTTCTTTTTCACTACAGTTCTGGCTCCTTTTTGGGAGACAGAAACGAGCAGCAATTTGACAGATTGCATTGTAAGGCACTTCTGCAAACAGAGAGGAGACACTTAGAGTGCATACTTATATCATATCATATCTTTATGTGCTCATACTTAGTGGAACGATTTTTTAAAGACATAAAAAACATCAGTTTTTCAAGAGCTGACAACAGAGCCTTGTGTTATTTGATAACAGAGCTCTTTGGCCAATATACTGTTTTTAGGATTTTGACCTTTATCCAACCAACTTATTGAGAATTAAATCTTTGTTATCTCATTTTCAAGAAAGTCTTGACCAAGAAAAGCAGCAAAAATGATAAGCTCATATCAGCAAAAAGTCAGATGTGTCCTTCAACAGTTAGCACAGATGCAAGTCTACAGTTTCTTCAAGGAAAAAGTCAAAATTACCATTATTGGAGTAGATTCTCATACAACGGTGTCATACTGTTGTAATGAGAGGTGGAAATCAAGTCAAGCTTCTTTCTTTCTTTGGATGACTTGCTTGGAATCCTTCAAGACTGTCCCCAAGTACAAACAAAAAGAAAAAAAAATCTATCTAAGTTGTTACTTTCCTGACAACAGACTTCAAATTAATCTGACAACAGTCAGTTACATCCCACAATCAAAAAATCTAGATTGCTAGGCTTCTCATTTCCCGTTAGCAGACAGTGACAGTTTCTTTTTACATGGTAAACAACACATCTTCCACAGCAGAAAATATCGTCTTTTTAGCTCGTTAACATGGATGCTGTTTGCATCTTGCTGGAAGATTTGAATGAAACTTGGCCATTGGGAGGTTAATGTGCTGACATACCAACACAGACATTTTCAGTTAGTTTGCTTCTAAAATATTAACAAAGGTTACTTGAAAGTAACAAATCCCTGTTTTGAAAAGCTTATGTTATTTCCCTGAATCCACCACAACAGTAATTAAATAATTCTAAATTGGCAGGAAACAGTTGAGTGCTTGGACCTGACTTTTGGGGTTTAGCAGCTAAGATAAAAGAGTTACTTGTGATTTTTTTATTTATTTATTTATTTTTTTTTTTTACCACTGGTGGTAGCTCGTATTAATACTTCCTATGTCACCTGGTGGACATTTGAATGTCTCTACTGCATACGTTATGATGATGAAAATAATGACTTTTTAATGGCATGAGATGAGAAAGTAGGCCAGCTGAAACCAGATGACATGGCATGACAACCAAAAGGGGATAGAAAACACACAGCATGCAGGGTATAATAGGCTTAGGATGAAGTATGTGTACCTGTGTTGATGCACATGCATGTATTTTGGTCAGGGGAGCTGTCTGTCACGGTCCTGTAAACCTGCAGACAAGTAGCTTGCTCCCATCACTTTGATAGACAGCTGGGCAGCGCTTGCTTGTCTTCATAAGCCTATCACGTCAGTCTGTAAGAGCAGAATAGGGAGATGCTCAGCACCCTTAAATATTTGATTCATGGGTCAGTATTTCTGGGAAACAGGCTAAAGTCACAATCTGTCACACACTGTCACATAATGATAAAACTGTGTAGGCTTGCAGTGAATTGCTTGCCAACCCACTGTAGTACTCGTGCCTGTCACTTGGTGTAGCAGGGGTGGGCGATCTGGCCAAAGAATCAAATAAGATGATCTTTTGGGGAGGACTCACTATCATCGATCTGAATCACAATTCTTCCCACAGGTTTAGGTGAACTTGTCATGTGATTAGTTGTGCATACGACTGCCTGGATACAAAGACTGTCACTTCAACTCGAGGCCCAACTCACAAATATCTGCATCCTGGTTTTGCTGCGATTTTTTTTTCAGGGTCTGACCAGAAGTGGTGATTTGCATCTTTGCTGCTTTAAAGCATTTTTAGGTTGCTGGTCGGCTCATCACAATTCCTGGTCTGCCACACTGTGTTCTGTTTACAAAATGGGTTATACCTCCAAGATACGTGGTGTGTCCAGAGAGCGTTGTCCTAATTGTGTCACTACTGATCACACTTTTGCTTAGTTCATGTGGAATGGGGCATTTTGACAGCCCTGGTTTTTATTTATTTAATGGTGCTATCTGGGCAATTCCTTTGAAAAAACAGATCATATGTCAAATGTAACTCATCCATGTTTTAAGATCGCCAGAGCATCCAACACTATGGTATAGGAAAGAAGGAGATACCGGTAGCTAGCTAGCTAAAGGCTATGGATTTAAGAAGTATTTTCAAAAAGAAAAAGCGTGAAGGCAACGAGGCGCAGGCGAGGCTAGAGGAGGTGGATGAAGAGTTAGCTCCTGCTGCTGTTGCGACAGATGAGTCAGGACGTGAGAATGCCATTGTCTCATCTACAAGCTCAGGTTGTTGAAGAATAGGATTGTATCAGATAGACAGATACAGCACAGTGTTAACACAGTTTTTCACAGTTCGTATTTGTCACAGTTCAGCTTTGTCAAACAACAGAAGCAAAAACTATGAGATGAGGATTGGTCAGTTTTTAAGGAAAATGGCTGCTTAATCAATGTTGAGGCCTATTTTGATTTCATGCTGTGTAGTTAGTCGACACACCTGACCAGAAGCTTTTGGTAGAGCTCAGGGTCTCACATCTTACTTTCATTTTACTCTGAAATAACTTGAAAATGCTGCAGTTATCGTTTACAAATCTACAGATTCTTGGGCTGGGCAAAGCCCTCAAATATCCTGACACTGCCTCTGGTACTATTTCTCCCTAACTCTGTCCCCTCTCTTGTGGGAGCTCAGACAACCATTCGGTGATGTAAGTGCGACAAAAAGGACACAGTCCTTCTCTCTAGTGAAGTTCAGTCTAACTGAAAAGATGGTCAAATGTGCTAGCTGGGAGGTGCCACCACCATGATTTGATGCACAACCTAAAGCTTTTAAACATGACTAATGAATTGACTGAAATGGTGGCACAAGATAAAAGCAGCTGATGTATATAGCAAATCCATTACACTAGTCAGGATTCATGGCTTTTCCATATACTGTACAATGAGCACTCTGCCGCATATGATGTGACACATTTCATGAAGGGCATCATCTTTATTCTTGAGACGTTAGAAGTGGGTCTGTGCGAGAAAATTGAGGAGCAGCTCAGATCTGCTTTGAGTTGCAGCTTCAGCCAGGGGAGCCGCTCCATAGCTGGGTGGCTGGCTGCCGCCGTCTTAGCCATCATCTTCAAATACGCTATGATCTCGCTCTCTCAGCGTTGGTCTCCCAGCTGCTACCAAGTTACACATCCACACAGGGGTTATAATTAGCTGGATACACTGTCATGTGAGCCACCAACCAACCAACCATGCCAAAGCAAAGTGAAGTTTCTCCTCCACTCCTCAGAGCGCTGCAAAGCTGTGGATTTAGATTAATCGCTGATTGTGCCACAGCTTCCCTTTGAAGTGCATTGTGGCGCTCATTTAATTTTAATGGCCCTGGAGTCTAGTGTACATATGAAAACTGAAGCAAATTGGACAGAGACACGCTGGGAAAAATACATCCACGGCATTGATCAAGCTCATTTTTCATATAAAAAATAAATACATTCACAAATATGAAGAGCAACTGCAGAACATGCGTGCTGATGATCAGAGCCTGTGAGCTGATTTGATCAGCCTTTTACCACAATGCCTGTAGTGGGTGTATTGGCATGTATTATGTTGTTTCAAACAGCAACTTTGAAATTTTAGCGTAGTCACTTTATGTTCACTGGCATCTTGGAATAAGGTTTCTTTGGCACCTGGTTTTGTATCAGTGACAGAGAACCACTCTCCAGCTGGCTGCGTTAAATAAGAAAATTGAATTTGCTGTTTATTGTATTTATGCGAGTCCCACAAGTTGATGGTTTTGCTTATAATCTAGTTCAGGATTATATTTGTCATGCTAATTTTCAACAAATTGCAAACATATCTACCACAGTTATTTGGTGAGAACAGTATGTGAGACCAACTATTAACTGCATTGCATCTGTGTGCACCATTTATGTATGTACAAGAGGTGTCTGGAGGGATGGGAGTGGAATGCACATTCATGTTTGCCTGTCAGTGACATGAAAAATGGATGCAAACCTGCACTCACTCCCTCAGTCTATCTCTCACATTCACTATAGCTCCCGCATCAAGCCTTGGGGCCAGCTGAGTCTTAACCTGACTCTCCTCTCAGACGTAACGTCCAGTCATCCATAAACATTAGATAGCAAAGTGTAGAAGCTGATCCAGGCTAACTCAAGAAGCTCCGACAGAGCATGCATGTCCATCTGACACCAAGCTGTCGAATTTCCTCAGCCACACTTTGTCTGATGCCTCCCTCTCTATCTCACTAAAGCAGCAAAGGCAGTAGGCGCCGAGTGGTGTATCGCACAGTGGTGGACAGATGGTGCACATGCAGGTGCACAAACAACCATAATTTATTTACATACATGAAGCCGTACAGTACATGCAATTAATTGTGTGTGCACTAGTTTCTTTATAAAAAGAATTATCCTCAATTAAAGAGTAGGCATTTAGCAGTTGGTCTAATGCCATGTGGCATATTTGTTTGTTGAAAAATCACCACTTACAGAGGGGAACACAGTCAAAAGGATAGATGGGATTTTGCAGAGGGCATAAAGATATTGTGGCAAAATGGGCAAGAGTTTAGCTGTGGTGTTGGCAGGAAACCTGTTTGGCAAGGAAGTTAGGCCTGTAGGCTTTGATGTAGTCTCCTCAACAACAAAAGTATATTTGACCTAAGGTTTCTATTTTAGCACTACCTAGTATATCTTAGAACTGGTACAATACTGATAATGTAGTATTGTGGTCAAAAATGTAAGGTGGGATCAGATATTAGTACATTCCTGTGTGTGTTTGAATGGAGTAAATTGAATGTCACATTAGTAAACATCCCATTTACTTAATACTTACCTGATAGGGGTGGATTCTGTTTCTCTTCTGAAACACTGCAATTTTAAATTATTTTTTCTTTTCTTGAAGGTTTTCAAAATATCCATCTCTTTATAGAAGACTTGGGTTACTCATTGTCAAGTCTTTTCTCCATGGCTGCTTGTTTCTTTTTGAATTTTTGTTGTCCAAATCAGTTCTTTTTATATTAATTGTTATGGCCTACGACTCTAATATAAAGAGAATGTTGCAAATTTGATACCTGAAAAACATCAATGGCAAAATTTCCATGTCCAGTGAACCTGTTTACCAGGTATGCATTTATCCCCCGCATCAGCTTTATTGTCACACATTCACTTACATTCATTATAGGATGCTTATTTTCCATATTTTCCTTCACTGATAATTACTTGTACTCAAACTAATAAACACCTACCCAAAACTTGTTATGCAAGTCCAAAAAAGATTTTTTTCTTGTCTCTAAAATGCATTTTCCTGTGCTTCTTTGCAGTCAAGCCGACAGTGATCCACACAGACATGTTTGTCAACAGCATCGGTCCAGTAAATGCCATCAATATGGTAAGTGACATTAAAATACAATGCCAACACTGTTATTAATAATCAGATTGAAACTGAATGCTTAACTAAGAGGGAGAATATTTCTTTGCAAATGTGTGTTTGTCTTGATCCGGAGAGTAGCTTTGGTCAGGATTCAGTGCCTTCCTAAAGAAGGCAGAGGCAGATGTTTGATGTCAGGCACGACTGGTTGGTTCAATCACGACACTGTTCCACTGCCCTTGTGCTGTAGCAGCACAATGCCATTGTCAATCAGCTTCCTAGCAACTGCTCTGGCCTTTGGATAAATGGATGAATGTAGTCCACTTAGTTCACTTCATATTTTTGAATAAGAAATACTGACTAACAGGTAACCATGTTGTGTTTCAACACACAGGCCAGATCTCAAAGCAGCATATTTGCAAATGGCTGCGTGCACTGGCAAATCCAAAGATCTCCTCACTTAGTACTTGCCAAGAAATGCATCAGCAACAATCTGAGGTGTCACCTGTTCCAGCTTTTTGTGGTTTGTTCAAATAAATATAACAATTTGTGATCTTCCTTGGGTCTGGTTTGAAGGCAGGATTTCTTTGGGCTTTTCATCATCTGTCTGTCATTATGGTTGGAGGGAAACACTGTGCTGGTGAAACCACAGTACTGGCTGCACTACATTTATTTCCTTTCGCAAACTGCAGTGCGGTTTCTTTTTCTGCAAATGTTTCTTTAATGCAAGTTTCTTTTCCCCCATAATCTCTCCAAGGCCCTTACGTTTGTGTGACAGTGCCACTGGTAGCAACATAGAATAAACAGAACAAAATCATGTTATTTTTTAACCACTTTGTTATTTGCCAAGTCAAGTCGGTCCAACATTACACAACTGCACATTTCTGTTCGCCAAAACGTGTGGGAGAGCTGGTTATTTGTATCATCTTCCAAAAATCCTGTCAGTGTGTTCCCATTAGCGAGTCACAATTTTAGAATCGAAAATGTTGGACGTGCTAAATTTTGGCTGATTCATCTGGGAAGACCCTACTCCATGTTCTGATTACCTCTGGTAATGTGAAGTTATAAAATATACAGCTGTAATGCACAAGTGACAACCAAAATATTGCAGCACGGGTACTCTGATAGTGGAGAGAAAATAGAAGGAAAAGGAGGAGAAAAGATTTAGAAATTGAGAGTCGCTTGCAGATTTTAAATCAGCATTGTTTTGGTGTCATTGTCAGTGTTGCATGTCCTTGCTGAGAGCCCACCTCTATTGTAATTCTCCAGAGCAGTCTGTTCTACATGGCGATGGCGTTCCATTTCACTAAGTCTTAGCTAAAACACCCACTCTCAATAACTGCAGTCACTGTGATGCTGGGAGAGAAGCTTTGATGGAATCAGTTTGAAAATCTGTGTTTGTGCTCACATTAGCGAGTCTGCGTGCATGCATGGCTGCGTGTGTGATGAGGGCATTCTGCTGACATGAAAGGTTGACTGATTGCCTCACATTCATATGTAGTACGTGTGGTCGGGCCAGTGCATTCACACTCTGACATGACAAATGTGGCGAGGTTGGTCGTTTTTTCTGAAGAGCAGAGAATAGACTGATGGTGCGGGGGCGTGCATCTTAGCATGAGCACAATTTTGATTTTTTAATTATGCGTTGGAAATCTTTGAAATATGGCAAAGTTGCAACTCGTGTGAGTGTAAGAGAGAGGGAAGAGATGGAACAGAGAGAAAGAGGTCCCAGTTTGTAGAAGAAAAGGAATCAGAAATGTATGCCTTGTAGCCAAAAGAGCTGAGCAGTTTCTTTGCCGCTCTTAGATATGTGCAACTGTTTGAATTGGAAGAAATGCGATTCTTCCTGGACTATATATAGGTTCACGCAACAAAAGTAGATGCTTATCTTTCTCAGTGGGGCCCAGATGAAGATCCTAAGGCATTCAACCTTTCTCTCATCGTTTGATTTGAACTGTCTATCTGTCCCTTGCAGGGGGAAAAAAAGGATTCTGAGAGGATAGGAATGTTGCCTGGTGAAAATGTTTCTCAAATCTCGTTTAGAACTCTTTGGCATGGATTTAGACTTTATTGTTGAGTTAAGCTTTGTCAGGAAGTTAATGCTTCTATGCCCTCTTGCACACAAATCCCCATTTTTTTATATCCTGCTGTACTTCACTTTGAACCTGAGGGCTAACCCAATCCAAATAACAAAATAAATAACGCTGATAGCTCCCTCTCTTTCACTGCTGCACTTTTCCCTTTCACATCAGACCATACCTCACCTTTGCTCTTAGCTCTTCAGCTCTGCCCATGCCTCTACTGGCTGAGTTTCCCTTCTTCATGTATATGTTCTAACACAGTTTTTACAAGGCCTGAAAGGGAGACGGAAGGTTTTGTCAAAGCTCAGGATAAAGTGCTGCCAAGGCAGCAGGTTATGAGGTTGGGTAATACTTCAGTCTAACAATGGGAGTTATTAATTGCCCCGTTGAACATTTAATTTTCAGGTTGAGGGCGTCAAGATGGTCTTTTTCAACAGTGCTCTTTAGTCAGGACAAAAGGACTTCTTGGCCTGAATTAGACACCATCTTGTCGAAAGAAAAAGTGCTTGCAAATCTAAATTCCAGCATTGAGTTTACGTAGAAAAATTTCCCCTCAAGTGGAGAAACAGCGGAGTGCTTTTTGAGCTGACATTGTCGACAGTGCTGGAGCAATACAGTTTGCACGGTTTCTTTTTCCTGACAGAGATTCTGCATCTGTAAAGCATGTTCAGCTTTTAAAATGAAGTTATATATGACAATACAGGGTAAAACTGTGCTTTGTGTCATCAGGAATACACCATCGACATCTTTTTTGCTCAGACCTGGTACGACAGAAGGTTAAAATTCAACAGCACAATGAAGGTTCTGCGTCTCAACAGCAACATGGTCGGGAAGATCTGGATCCCAGACACTTTCTTTCGCAACTCAAAGAAGGCTGATGCCCACTGGATTACCACACCCAATCGCATGCTGAGGATCTGGAATGATGGACGAATACTCTACACCCTCAGGTACAATGGTGTCGGCGATGAGATATGAGTCATAGATCTTCTGCTTCACGTATTTCATCTGCAACTGACAGTTTGATTCAAAAGACAATTGAAGGTTCAGAATGACTTAATTTATCAGTTATCGCTGCCATTTTTCACAATGAAAGATTACAGTGTAAGTTACTTTTGGGTACATATATTGTGGTTTAACTTTAAAAAATGAGAGGAAGTGCTTCTAATTCCAACTCAGAGTTTAACGTCCTGGACTTGTACATATAAATGAACATCTGTTACATTCAAGCCCTTGAATTCACACTCTTCAGATCAAGCCCATCAGTGCAAGGTAAATCTCTCTGTGTTTTGCAATACAACAGATTTTTAAATTTGGTTTCTGTGGCAGTATATTTTCATTATATTAGGTTATTGTTCTGGCTGATTATTGGATTTAATATTCAGCATTTTTCCAATCATCTATAGCATTATTTATTTTGACCAATTTCTAATTAATAAAAATTTAAAAAATGCTACTTCAGCTCTGATTCAACCGCCTCATGCTATTTGTAGTCTCAGTCTGAAGTCTAAAGTTGAACTTTCTGCTGGAATTCTTTCTTACTCTAAATTCTGACACAAAGATTTAGATTCTTCCTGCAAATGTATACACTGATTCCAAATTCAGACTCCTTCATGGCTCTTAATTAGTGTTGACATTGGCCTTGAAAAACTGGTAGCAATGTGTTTTTTGTTAGCTAGCAGTGACTGTTTTGCCAGAGCTGAAGAGGGAAACATGGATGGTGGAGATTATGGCAGAAAAATCTAAAAAAGTGTCCATGTAAAGTTTCTGATACTCCAGAGAAACAAGAAACTTGGCGGCTAGAGGAGAGATTATAGTAGGAAAGCAGAAAACGATCGAGTGACGTATACATCATAATACGCCTGTGAAATTACCAAGAGGGGGGAGACAAGAGTTTCACACTGCAGGTTTAAACAAAAAACTTTTTTTCTCTTATGACAAAACGATAGCTATGACAATAAGAAGTTCAAATTTTATTTACATAAGCAATTAATTCTGGTATTATCAAAGTGAAACAGATGGAAAATAATAATTAACTGTGAAATTATATGGTAACCCGGTGAGCTTGAATACAAAGATCTTTTTTTTTCTTTTTACATTTTTATAATTTGTTATATTTTAATATTAATTTGTTGCCAGTAAGGAGCTTCCTGCTTTTCCAAAAGTCATTGGAAGCAACAAATAATGTGTAAAAGTATTCTAAAGTACCCATCCATTTAAGGCCATACATGATTCATTAAATGGTAAATGGTCTGCCCTTATGTAGCATTTTTTTCTACCTTAGTTGTATCCAAAGCGCTTTACAATGTGTTTCACATTCACCCATTCACACACACACATTCATGCACCAATGGTGACAGAGCTGCCATGCAAGGCGCTAATCTACCATTGGGAGCAACTTGGGGTTCAGTGTCTTGCCCAAGGACACTTTAACATGTGGAGGGGTCGGGGATCGAACCTCCAACCTTGCGATGAGTGGACAACCCGCTCTACCCCCCGAGGCACAGCCGCCCACTACACTGATTATCCTGAGCAAACCCTGGAAACGTCTACATTTTGGCATTTTAAGTTTGACATTAATTAACATGCAAGAAATATGTCTTACAGACTGAGGCAGAGACTTTTTATGTGACAAGGCAACACAGGAAGTTCGTAGCCCTAAGGTGATGGTTTAGGTGCTGTGGAATGAAATATATGGTTTAAAAAACAGTAATTTTATTGTCCTTCATTATTATTTCAGTAGTAAACTGGAGTACCCTGACTACTAGTTGCCTAGCGATAACTTGGACCACATACCTGACAATAGTTTGCTACTGACTGTAATACTAACAAACAACTATGTGATGCATGTAACACAGGTTGGTAGATTAACGGGAAATATTAATTGTGCTTATTACCATGTTTGCATGCCATCATAAATAAAGCTGACATTTGCATTGACACCGCAATATATCATTTGTGGTAACAGGAGAGAAAGTGAAGTCTTCTGGACTCAATCAAGCTGTGATGGATGTTCTCCTATGCAGAACACTACCCCTCCACTTCATTAATTTGTTAAGGAACTCAGAACTTAACCACTGGTTAATTAGGATGACCGCTGTGATTCAGAGCACAGTGATACATGACAATAGCGAGTGCGTGGATGGGTAAAGTCATTTAAGGTCATTCTCTCATTAAGAGGAAGTTTAATGACTTTGCCTTCAAACTCCCTCAAGTGTGAAAAAAAAGAGACACAAGTGGTGCTGCTGTGAAAAACATCAATTTAGTTTTTTTGAAATTTTAATGAATAATTCCTCGTGTCATTAGTGATAAGGTTTGGCTGGTAATTCTGAGTTGCTCACCACACAGTGTTTTGTGATAAACTGGTGTGTGCGTGTGTGTGTGTGTATTTATATAACTGATGCATTTTTTTGGTCTCTGCAGGTTGACCATCGATGCCGAGTGCCAGCTTAAACTGAACAACTTCCCAATGGATGAGCACTCGTGTCCCCTGGAGTTTTCAAGCTGTAAGTTTGGCCATATGCTGATATCGTACTGTTTACTCCTCCCTGTCTTCCTCCGTCTCATCTCAAATGCACACACTCATGGACCGTGGCCATAAACAAGCGACATATGAGCATCGTTTAACGAATAATTATGCAACAGGCCGAAGGAAATGAATTCAAGCTGCAGCAGTTTTCTGACTTTTTTCAGAGCACTTGAGAAACAGTCAAATGAGTCACATGTGAATTTATGCACTGATGAAAATAGGTTTGCATGTGTAGTATTATTGTAACTGGCTCAACAGAAGGGAGGTCCAACACAACCTTTCTGAAAAAGCAGCCAAATTTAAGCTTAAAATCGTTATATTTCTTCAAAAACACTTTATTTGACATGTCTCATTTAAAAATGGAAAAAAAAAAAGTTAAAAAAAATCTGTGCTCCTCATCACAACCCTGAAGTCATTAATGACTCAGCTGTGACAGTCACAGGGACGTTTTGGCTGAACTGGGCTGAACTAGAGGCTGTGTTTACACGGAGCAGATAGGAGTATTTGTATGGAAACAAATTAAAAATCTAAGTAGTAAAATATCTACAGTATGTAGAGCCAACATTATTTTCTCAGCATTTGTAACACCTATGGGCACTTGAAAAAAAATGTTGTACATGTTCATTCCAGGTTTTTAAAAACTGAATAATCAAAGAAATTCAACTTCTATTTTTTTTATGCTTTATGACATTATAACCGTGTCATACTGCATAAAAGACCAGTATGAGTTCTTCTAGTCATGGTTGTGCTGTTTCCATAGAAGTGCAAGACTCTACATTGCAATGAAAAATGAGCCCACAGTGAGTAACAATGTGTAAAGAGCAAAAAAAGGCCCAGAAACTGCCTAAGGTTCAGAGGGTCATACAATTTGTTCATTCATTCATTCATTCATTCATTCACAGTATGCGCTGGCATTCAGGAAAGGGATTTAATGATGGTTTCCTGATTGCCAGCTCGACCAAAGGCACTTCTGAGCGATTTTCCTGCACTTTGTCAATACTGTTCTGCAAGACATTTCAAAAAGTGACACGAGTCCAAATGAGTCAGTCCCTCTATGTGAGGGGTGGATGGGGGGTAAGTTATGCTAATGAGGCCACTATGGATCTACAGAGAGATGCACCATGGGATATTCTCCAGAGAAAATGCTGCCCAAATAGCTCCAGAGCACAAGAAAGAGAAACCGAGGGGGTAGCAGGCCTAAAAATGGAACAGAGGCATTCATTTAAATTTGATGAAAGCCATGGATGTTTTCAGAACTTTGAAAATTGCTTGATGTACAGTACATGAGCTCAGTCTCAGAAGTGGCGGGCGGATCAGTGTGCAGCAATTTATCACGCGGCATATTTTCCCAACACGTGCCATATAACAACAAAGCATGGTAGATTTTTACAGTGAAGCCACCATCGCAGCGGATTTGAATACAATTAGATCAGATCTGACCACATTATTTGGCTGGAGACTTTACAGAAGCACAGGATACAGGGTTTCAGTAGCATTGGGTTCAAGGTAAATTCACGGCATACAGCTGTCGTGGCATTGTTGTTCTAGTTTCCACAAAACATGCTGAATCAATGATGTCTCCTGAATGCATTACCAGTGAAGGAGCCTTTCATCCCCTGCTCCTTTGAGGTTGGGCATTACTGGATGTCTGAGAGCACTTTAGTCATAAAAATAATTTAAAGTTTGCACCGAGGAAAGTTTTATGTGCATTATTCACGATACTCCTTCATCAGCTGCACAGAGCTCATCACTACGCTGAAGATTGCACTAGACTAGAAATCTAAAGAGGATTGGCTGAAGATGGCTACAGTCAGATTTTGACACCTGTACTGAGAAACATTTAGTCAAGTTGTTGTAATTAGCTTAAAACAAGACTGGCTAGGCCTTTATTTCTCCAAAACTGGATACCAGATAAACATTCAATACTCATAAACATGATTTGATTATTACATTGCATCTGCTCATCTAAGTGAATCAGCTGTAGACAAGTAAGATTACTATTGTGCAGACATAGCATGCACCGGAGGTTATTAAACACTGAATTCCCACTCATTCGTGGCCATAGATCAAGGGTGTAATTTTTGTTTTTTAAGTCAGCTCAGTATTTCAGTGAGAAAGAAGTCTTCTCTTCACAGATGGACTGGCTATTTCGTCAGCATGTTGTGCAGGAGTCTGTTACATAATGGTTCTTTCATGAAAAAGGTTTATTTGCAAGCTAGCTGACTTTGTGGGTATGGATTACTCTAAAATAAAACAGACTGTGCTGTGTTTTTGTTTTATATTGAACAGCGTTGCACCACATTGTTTTTTTTTCTTCTTCTTCTTGTTCTTTTGTGTAACAGCGAGCATATCTAAGCAGTCAAGTCTTAAGATGTTTTCCTGAAAGGGATGCATGTTGAAGTCTTTGAAAAACATTGTGTTGTTTTTGCGCCGAGCTTTACTCTTCTCAGAGTTTCAAACTAAGCTCTGTGTCCTTCTTACGGTTCTGTCTTCTTCAGATGGCTACCCCAGGGAGGAGATTGTGTACAAGTGGAAGAGGAGCTCAGTGGAGGTTGGGGACATTCGCTCCTGGAGGCTCTACCAGTTCTCCTTCGTGGGCCTGAGGAACACTTCTGAGATCGTCAGGACTGTCTCAGGTAAGAAAACAATCCATTCTGTTTTTTTCTGACAGTAGAAAACCAGTCTTCTTTATTCAGTAAGGGCTTGTTCTCGGTCACCCTGTATTTGACACTGGACAGCTGTAATTTCTACAACATGCGAGGACTGCAACAAAATAAGGATCCCTATTCCTGCTGCATTACACAACATCCAAGTTGGGCGTGATGTATTAAATCTGATGCAAAAGCAAGCAGTAGGGGAATTTCATGCATACAAATTCTAGATGCATCACATCAGGCTTATCTATACATGCAAATCTATGCAACACATTCCTAAATAAAGGTAATTTCTCTCTCCGATTACATCAAAACTGCCACACCTCTTCCAAGTCTATGTATAGCTACCCACTGCTGATCTGTATACCGATCTGGTTTGTATCTGTTGCTGTGAGTTACAACACGAACCTTTAGAGAAACTGAGACATGATCCATCATTTTTTTATCCACTTTTAGCTTCCACTGCCGGAGGTAAAATCTATAAGGACTACCTATATCTCACTTCCCCCACAGGACAGGCAGCTAGATTTTCATTAGAACTATTTTCTGGTAGAGTGGGACGGCACATTTGAAAAAGCGATGGATGTACTGAAGGAAATGGATTGGAACAGTGCTCCAAAATGGCATCCCATTCATGCCAATGAATATTGCCCACTCAAGTTATTCAGTCCTCTGCATTTTGACCGATGCAGTATTCACAATGTCACTCTATTGCCATCTTGCTTGAGCATATGAATTATAAGATTATTAGACTCCTGATGGCTTTAATCATATTCGTAATGTCACAAGCATTTTCTGGGTGTTTTTTCTTACTCAACGTGGGCTCATTTTTCACTGCAACATAAAGCCCTGCACCTCTATGGAAACAACACAACCATGGCTAGAAGTAGAGATAAATATATTTTGTGCAGTATAGCAAAGGTATAATGTCATAAATCACACAGAAAAAAGTGAAGGTTGAATTTCTTTGAGTATTTATTTAAAAAAAAACAAAACCATGTACAACATTTTACCATGTGCCCACACCTGAAAGAACGTTACTCTACATGCTATACATATTTTACTACTTACATTTTTTTATTGGTATCCATACCTGGCCCCTGTCTGCTCTGTGTAAACACAGCCTGCAGTTCAGCCCAGTTCAGCCCAGTTCAGCCGTGACTGGTTGTCACAGCCGAGTCACGAATAGCTTCACAGTAGTGCTGAAGAGCACTGAATTTTTAAAGCTTGGATGAAATGTCACGATTTTAAGCTTAGATCTTAGAAGTTTTTCGAAAGAACAGCATGTCTAGTTACAGCAGATTTTGTGAAGGACTGCTATTTGTGCAGTTTTTGACTGTAATAACTGGAATAACTGCTCTTTTTTAAAAATAAGAGCAAATTGGCATTCATTGGTTTTCAAACACACCAATGAAGGAAAATGTGCATCATTGGACTGTTTATATGGTATGCTGGCTAGATTCCATTTAGAAATGATGAAGGAATATAAGCCTTTGCTCGAACAACAATAGCTACTTGCCCTGGACATATTTTTAAGAGAAGGACCAACATTGTTTTTGCATGTGCATGCTTTTTTGTTTATGTTTGTATTCATTAGATGTGGATGAGTAATGTATATAATGCTCTGCATGAAAATGTATGCACTCTTTACACTAGTTAGTATTGCGAATAAAAAAAAAGTCAGCCGGAGATTAACTTTAGCCAGAGGAGAGTTCATTCTCATTAGATCAGCTACATTTTCCAGATGGACTGAAAAATTAAATAAATGTATATTATTCATATGCAAGTCAAATATTCCCTTAAAAGCCCCTTTTGTTGGAAAAAAACATTTGTCATATAACAACATCAAGGAAGCAGTGCTTTCT
This sequence comes from Dascyllus trimaculatus, assembly GCA_024666655.1. Lineage (NCBI taxonomy): Eukaryota > Metazoa > Chordata > Actinopteri > Pomacentridae > Dascyllus > Dascyllus trimaculatus. The sequence goes on along the minus strand of CM045459.1, from coordinate 23,872,620 downwards.
GTTTTCCCTCAGTGCCCATTTTATAAGGGATTCAAAAAATTCAAGTGTGTCTGCACATCTATCAAATTTGTGTCATTATTCTTGCCACCATCTGCAGATTAGGACGTCTAGTCTAGTCATTTGGCACACAACATCCCTTTTAAGATAACAACCCTGCCTGCATTTTGAGATGCAGGTAGCAGGTTCAATAACTAATACAGTAAAATAGCTATTGCATATGGTTTTAATGCCTTCAAAAACAAGTTTGCTGTATTTCAGCTCTCAGTGTATCTATATTGTAGACATGTCCATTTGTTGTTTTTTAGTATTGCAGTTGTAGTTTTGTGGTGATCTATCTATGGACATGCGCATGAATATACAGCGAGCTTTAAAGCAGTTTATCAAGCCAGATGAAGAGGTGAAGCACTCTCCTCTGACGAACAGTTAACTCGGAGGTTATATATTGTTTTGTTTTTTTCAAGTGTTTTCTGGGGGTGTGAAAGCTGTTTTTCCCGTTAGATAATCCATTCTTCATAACAACTGACAAACCACCATGAACCATCCACTTTTACAGCTTTGTTTGTCGGTTACATTTTAACTCTGATTTAGGCATATTCACTAAAACGGATTTACTGACTTCTTACAATTCAGTTTATTATTTTAGATATTCATGTGCCTATTTTAAAAATGACATCAGATACACAGAATCCGATTCCATTTTTCAGTCCAAGTTCTGTACGAAATACACAGAGACATGCTTGCATGCACTCCTACACCAAGTAGTCATAGGAGGAACTGAATTCACCGAGCCGTTCTGTAATTTGTCACAGTTCAACAGAGGGTCACGCAAAGAGCCAGAGAGAGTATTTTGGTGTGTATGCAACATGTCAGCTACAAGACCAAGTGCTTGAAATGCAGTAGTGCAAGTTGATTAAAAAGGTAAAAACTGTTTGCAATTTTTCTTTTTTTTCCCCTGTTTTGATCAAAACCTTTTTCAAGTGACGACGTGAAAAGGCGATCTGTGTAAGGGGATGAGCTGTAGTGGAGAATTTGCAGAGTCCTCTGACTCTCTCTCCCTTTGATCTGGTTTGTTATTTCCACAAACGGCCATCTGCTCTCTTGTCAGAGCAGAGAACCTTGACTGTGGCTGAGAGACCTCTTGTCTCATTTTGCAGTCAGTTTGGGTATCTGACCTGCTTAAAGATTCGTGAACACAACATCTGTCTCAAAAAGCAGCCAGTTTGGGCATTATAATTACCCAGTCATCTCAAATACTCGCCAAGCAGTGAAAATCTAGGACAATTTTTTAATATGCGGCATCATTGTCAGCTCCTTTTATGCATTTCAAGTTTGACAAACACAACAATAATGATAAGACGAAGAACTAGCGACATCTAATTGAGGGGTCTGGATCTTTCTGCTTTACGTTCACGTTCACTGAAGTGATAAATTCCCTTCTTTGACTGGAGATGTCAGCTATTGGTGCTGTTTACTTTTCAGCTATGACTTCAATATAAATCCTGTTTGACCTACAAGACTGTGCAAGGACGACTTTAAAAGTCGTATCTTGAATGGATTTGGTGCAGTAACCCTTTAAACCAGTTCTCTTCGGTACACTTGAACACAGTTTTTCTAAGGTATGGCAGGTAGGACAGAGATGCCATCTGTTACAGGACACATTGTTCTTTTTGTTGCTGAAAATAGTTATTTATGATTCCAACTGCATGTTTGGGATCATTGCAATGCTGCAAAATAAATTTGGGACTCATGGGTCACCTCTGAAATTCTGATGCTTAATGGAAGCATTTGCACAGCATTGTATTTTTTAAGTTTAATTCATGCTTTTGTCCCCTGATGTTGCATTTTTTCTTTCTTCAATTTATTTCATTGCCTACATGACAAGCTTGTTTCCTTCTTTTAATATGATGCTATCAGAGATGATCTTTGTACACAAGGTGCCTTCCCATTCCCTAACTTTTAGCATTTTTTGGGTAAACAGCACAATTTCTTTAATTGCTGCTGCTTTTTGGGTTCTTGACTTCGAGTGAAAGTGTCATTACACTGCCATTTCTAAAGTGGACTGAAGGAGCTCCTGTAGCCATGGATGTGGTGTAAAGAAAAGGGTGGTTGTCCTTCAACTGGATCCCTGCCAGCTAAACGATTATGTGTCTTTCCCCTGTTTGGGAGGTTATAGTTAGTTACAGTTACTCTTTCAGAAAAAAAAACACCTTTTAAAATTTCACTTCAACCACTTTGCCTAATCAGTTAAACTGAGTTAAAATAGGTCAGGTGAAGCAACAGAGGGACACATAACGGTAAGCTAGGCAGACAGGCATTCAGGTGAATTGGCCCCATCCAGACTATGATGTCTGGAGCAAATAGCCAGAGGAAGAGAGGAAGAGATTGCCTCTCATTTTGTGAGACAAGCCAATCTCTTCCAGGCTCAACATTGTCACAGTACTCTTCTCTCACATTCATGTATCTGTGCTTCGTATTCTCAGAGTATGTTATTTAGAAGAAAAAAAAACATGATAGAAAGTGGTGCATGATTAAAGATAGATTGAGTGATATTGTAATGAAAGGGGCTTAGGGGGCATGCCATCTGCTGCTCTGATGCAGTGTTGTGTTGTAGCTTTTTATATAGGCTATGTCTGCTTTTATTTGGCTTCTCTTCCCTCCCTCAGCCAGTGTCCAAAGGCTTGATCTCTCAACATGTCACTTCACATCAGGGCTGCCTGCACTCCCTGGAAGCTTATACCTGCATTTACAAACACAGACACACATTTGCATACACACACACACACGCACACGCACACGCACTTGCAGGCCTAGAAAAAAGAAAAATAAAGTTGCAGCTTATGACAAGCAAGGACCCTTGAAAGGACACCAGTGGCGAGTCTAGAGCAAAGCTACAAGATACAGAGGATTTGAGTGTCGGTCAGCCGAGGCACTAGGTACACTGCTAATGCTGTTAACCTCGAAGTTAACCCCTCGGTGACTGGGTTAATCTAGATGCTAGGAGCTCTGTTGTCACCCATCTGCTGGGCTTGAGGACAAGGAAGATCACTGATATCATAGCACCGACGAAGACAGTGACAACAAATAGAAAGCAGCAGAAAGAGGAGACACAGACGAGTGGTAGGGAGAAGTGAAGGGATAGAACTGGATGCTGGTTGTGGCATTTTATCAGTCCAGCAAAGAGGCAGTGGATGACAGAATCCATGTTACACACACAACAAAGGTCAAGTGTATGAGGAAGTGAGGCTTGGATTTTACTGTAAATTTTGAGACTTTGTGTACGTCTCAGCATCAGCAACAAACAATAACTATATATACAGTCAAGCCCAAAATTATTCATACCCCTGGCAAATTTTGACTTAATGTTACTTTTATTCAAGCAGCAAGTTTTTCCTAATTGAAAATGACACAGGCATCTCCCAGAAGATAATAAGATGATGTACAAGAGGCATCATTGTGGAAAAAATATTTCTCAGCTTTTATTTACATTTGAACAAAAAGTGGCAAGTCAAAATTTGCCTGGGGTATGAATAATTTCAGACTTGACTGTATATATATATATGTGTGTGTGTGTGTAGTAATATTGCATACAAAAAGACATTTTCAAAAAGGGCAGTATTTCCAGCTTTGAGTCAGCATTTTACTGGTTGTAAAAGGTATCTGACACACAGTATTACATGCGCAAAATGACAAAAACCTGACAAAACTAAATGTGTTATTTTCATAGAACATGACACATCAGTGGCGACCAGTTTGCACAAACAACAGTGGTGTGGTCGCATTAAAACATTATGGATGCAAATGTTAACAGATTAAGATGTCTTCGGAGGGAAGAACCAGGATTAACAAATGTTTTTTTTTTTACCATGGAATAGGTGATTATTTTTTTCTCTATCCAGTTCCACTGAATAATGTAGCCAGTGTGGTACATTTACATTCACATTCAAATACCATTGCAGGGCCCTCTCAACAGTCGACAGCCATTTTCCGCATTCCTAGAATGAATAAGCGTAAAAAGGTATCGCTTAGATGGGAAAGAAGCTATTCCTTCCAAGCATAAAAGGAATCGATGCCATTTGCCATCTTTCTTTCTTGCTTTGCAACCAACCTCACTTTGCTCAGTAGTGAATAATGGGATGGTTTGAGTGGGACACGAGGTGGTTAATTTCCTGTCCTTTTAGCGGAACACAAATGCACCCCATGTGCATCAGCCGCTGGTGCACATCTGTGTGTGGTGTTAGCAAATATGAGTGCTTCGGTCTGTGCCCGTCCATGAATTATTGCATGTTTTTTTATGTCCATTTGCTTGCATGCACATTTCCCTGTGTGCTCTCCGCTGCATATGAGGGGTTTTTTTTATATATATTGGAAGCTATTCTTAGAGTGACCTTCCAAAAGCCATGCCGTGCAGCCCCTGTTGTCTGTGTGCGCCCGCCTGTGTGATTCAGTTTGAGTGGAGAAAGCCCAGGGACACATCAGTGGCTTTCTTCAGATTACGGAGCTTCACAGTTTCCAGATGATTCTTTGATGGGGCAAATCTGGAGGCATTATGGTTGAAAGGAAGTGGCTTGGCAAGACGAAACAGTCAGCAAAACAAATACATGAAGAGACATGCGCACAGTCTATATATATAAACACACTCATGTAAGCACAGTCACCCTCTAAGATGCTTAAGGATTCCCCTTATAGGATGGCAGAGTGCACCGCTGTTCTATCTTTAGGCCCTATGCTGTGAATGGGGACCAAAGCAATCATTTTTCAACTATACAAGCATGCTCTCACCCACACAACTGGACAGCTAGAATAGGTTATGATAATACAGTTCCGCTGCAATGAAATAGTGCAGTCCTCAGAATGTAAAATACCTTCTGCTATGATCACCCAGTTCCATTTTTCTTTCTTCATCTTTCTTTTTCTCCATAAAACTTGCAAAGATTTACAAAATCTTGACTACGTCCTTAGAGAACATTTAAGCTCCCCATCAGGAGTACCCAACATTTAATTGGGTTTCCTCAAGGCTATGTTGGGTTTTTGTTGCACTACCAAACTAAAAAGCTGTTCTTTTAAGGAAATCCACTAAAAAAAAAGAGACAAGGTAGAAATGTCGCAATACTGTCTTGGCATCAGGACGTGTGTGTAATCTCCCAGTGGTGGTGTGGCGACGGTTACGGCACATATGGGTTCAACAGCAGAAATCCAAAGAAAATTAAAGGGAAAATGTTATCAGATTCCTTTAAGAAAAAAAGAGATGCCACCGAGACGAGAATGCTTGTCACTTCCTGCCTGGTTTAATCAAGAAATGATAGAGGGAGGCAAAAAGCAATAAAACCTAAATGCCAATAGGTTTTTTATTGTTGCGGAGACATTGAATCCCTGATCAAATAAAACACCCGTCAAAGCACCAGCATACTGTGTGAAATTATTCCACTTTCCACGGCATAAATTGCCTTGATGAGTAACACTTCATCTTCACATAATTCACAAAATGGTAGAAGAAAAAGTTATACAACATGAGATAAAAGAAAATGTCGATATAAGGGTAATAGGACTGTTAAATATTGCTTTCTGGTTGAACCACAGGTTTCTTGTCATATTTATAAGTATGAGGGGTTTTTTACGTCTTACCAGCAACTGAAAAAGAAAATATTACACAATGGGTGCACAATAAGTTCTCCTTGACTTTATACGACGTATGAAAACAGTCATTTAACCACCGTAATAGTATGTTGCAAGTTTTCACCAGATGACTGCCGCTCCAACTTAACGTTTAGCACTTCTTAAAGGTTAAGAAGCTCTGAAACAATCCATTAGCCGTGGTGTGACTCTGTCGCTATACTACCGCTAATCTCTCGCTCCCTTCATCCCCCGACTCTCTCTCTCTCTCTCTCTTCCTGTGAGTTCTCCCTCTTGCTTCTGGGTGATAGTTGTGATGGGCAGGAGTGGGAGGAAAAAATGTTCTGACTCAGCCGGAATCCTCCTTTTGTGAAGTTAAATACCAATTTACACTCCTCCCTATCCTGTCTCCCATGCTCCACGCACACTTCCTAACCCGCCCCATACACGGTATTCACATTTACAAGTGTTTGCTCTATACATCCACGCCACCCTCCACCCTTCTCCCCTGCTCACTCTTAAAAAGAGATGATTTTTTATGTTGTGCACGGTGTATTCCTGCGTCCTACTTTTTTTTTAGGCACCCTCCCTTCCCCCTGCTGGTTTCGCTCTCGCTTCCCCTCTCTCTCTCTCTCTCTTCCTGCCGTTCTCCGTTGACAGTCTAATAAGCCAGTAATTAACACCTGAAAACAGGGAATGGTGATAGGCCATAGGAAAAGAGATTGCTTTGGGAAAATAAGGCTCTTGTTTTCCTCCCCATCGACCACCACCTGCATATAAAAGAGCGCCTGTAGTGCACAGCGAAAGGAGCACAGATTTAGAGGAACATGGCATGTTAGACTGTCAGTGCTCTCGGTGTTCTGTGCAAGTATTTGTTATTTTATGGTGGACAGACCGTGAAGCACAAAGGGATATGGACTGAAGTGAGCGAGTAAAGGCCGAGAAATAGAATAACATTATCAAGGTCAATATCAAAGGCAGCCCCCTGTTTCCACAACTTACTGAAGTCCTAACCTCTTCCTCTTTCCTTTCTTTCCGTTAATGACACCAAACCTTTCTTCACCACAACTGCAGTTGCAACACGAGTCTCCGAGTGATAAACTAGGACACTGGAAAACATAGTCTACAAAATTAAAGTCATCTAATTTGCAAGTGAGAGGGGGGAAAGCAAGTGGATGTAAATAAGTGACGCTGTTAGTTCCTGTTTTTCGGCTCAGATGCTGCAAGGCAAAGATGGAGGTCATGAGGCGGAGAGATGCATAAAGGATAAAAGAGGATATAAAAAAGTGAGAGAGGGAGAAAAAAGAAAAAAAAAGAGAAAAGGATGTGCAGCCAATACCAAAACAGGTCAAAGCTGCCGGAGATGCTGTTTTTTTGAAGGCTTGTGTCCTGCTTGACTTCTACTGGTGCAGATATCATTCAGGCACATAATTCTCACTAAAGTACTGGAAGGTCAGTGCTGACTTGAAGTGGTCGGTCTTAAGAGTTTGACAAGGAGAGATTTCATGAACCTGAAGGTGCAGGAGGGGAGATAGTTGCACATATACTGTAACTTATGATGACAGGTTTTATTAGATGCTTGGAACAATATTATCGTTCTGCTGGTACCACAGTTTACTTTACTGTTACTGCAATTGGTCTTGCCAAAACTTGCACTGCTTCATATTACATTCTTAATAGTTCTGGTAATATATTTTAGTGTACATAATTTCTCCTATTACTGCATCTGTGGTGCAGTACTACTGGGTGAACTTAACAGTCTAGCTCATTGTTATATGCTTATTGCAATGATACCTAAGGCCAGTGCAATGAAGTGATTTTTTTATAACAGAGGTAGGCTTAATCATTTTTGGGCACATTTTTTCTGGGTTATTTTGCTTTTTTGTTTGTTTTTTGTTTGTTTTTATTTTTAAAAAGTCTGCTTTTTTGTTTCGTTGTTTTTTTTTTTACATTTATTTTCATGTCATTTTATTTCAATTATTTTTTGGTCAGAGAGAAGAAGCAATATGCACATGTGACATATTGCTCTGAGAAATTATATCAATTATATTTTAAACATTTTCTAAAATTTTATAAACAAAGTGAAAAAGGGGTTGACAAGCTGATAATGTAAATAACTGCCAGTCACTGCCCTATTGTGTCCTAGAAACTAGAAATACCACAATGTAAAATATATTAAAATACGTACTATGCCTGTCAAACGCATGTAATACAGTAAAAAGTACAATGTCTTCTTGTGAAATACAGTGGAAGTTCAGTATAAAGCAGCATAAACAACTAAAAGCTGCAGTATGGTACAGTATTTGAGTTAATATACTCAGTTATAGCATATTATATGTCCTAAAACAGACATAATACAAGTCTAGTAGCAGTACTAATGACACATTACAGAGTTTATTGGGGAATTTTAGAAGTTTTTACCTGCAGCAGCTATCACTACAGCCTAAACGGACATTCCCATATCTGCATGCACTTAACAAAGTGGACATCCTTCCTTGCTACCTCGTTGACAGGGTAGAACTGGTTCGGAGGCGAAAAGCAGTTCAGAGTTGATGCTCCTCTGAGGGGCAGTTGTTCCAAGGCCAAGTCCTCACTGCTCAATAAACTGTTATAAAGTTCCTTGCCAGGGTGGTAGTTATTCCTCTCAGTCAGCTTATTAGCGCCGGGTAATATGCTGCAACCCAGGGTTTCAAAGTAATTAGCCACATGGATGGAGTTTTTGTGGAATATTCTGTGTCTGCTTGGTTAATACGTGGCACAAGAGGATAAATCTCAGAATTGCCACAAAAACAGAATGAACAGTCTCCCATGAATCTTAATTATAATGACACTGTGCAGAACATCGCCTGAATTCCAGGGAAGCACTTACCCCAGATATGTGCTTTTTTCTGGTATTTGATATCAGAACTCGTTGGCATCGATATTTACATGTCACGTGGTATATAAGGTATTACCATACTAAGCCTTAAATAGAGCACAGTATATATTATCTCTGCATTATGCTAATACGTGACAGTGATACTGTAATGTATCAGAGGCCTTTTACGGGAAAGTTTAGCATAGGCTTCACTGAAATTCAATTTCAAGTCATCTAAGCTTGGACTGTGTTTACTAAGAGGATTAACCTGCCTTGACGCAAATGTGTTACCTTCAGTGAGACTGTCCATAAATCTGCATGAGGGGATGCACTGCTCATATGCACTGTAGGTAACTGGAATAATGTATGAATCCGAGCAAAAGGAGTATCACTGAAAACAGCATTTCCTTGGAGTGTACATGTGTTTTTCAGGGCAAAGCTTTTTTTATAGCAAAGGCACTTAAAAATGTTACTCAGTCTAAGTATACACATACCTAAATCAGTGCCGTAGTTCTGAGAAACACATTCATCCATCCATTATAAATACACCGCTTAATCCTCTGTAGGGTTGCGGGGGGTCTGGAGCCTATCCCAGCCGACTTGGGCAAAGGCACGGGACACACGGGACAGGTCGCCAGTCTATCACAGGGCCACACAGAGAGACAGACAATCAAGCACACTCTCATTCACACGTACGGACAATTTAGAATCATCAGTTAACCTCAGCATGTTTTTGGACTGTGGGAGGAAGCCGGAGTACCTGGTGAGAACCCACGCATGCACAGGGAGAACATGCATGGGAGAAATACAGTCAAATATAATTAATTGTATTTCAAAGCTTTACACCAGCAATCCAAAACTGTAATCTGTAATAGCACAAAGCCACTGGCAATGAAATGGGGACTGATTGTTTTGTCGCTTACAATCTTTGTCCGAGCTTATCCATCCAATTTAGATTTAAATAACATTATTGCGATTGTAAAGACCAGCGTATTGTGCCATTATGGCTGAAAAAAACATCCTGAAGATATCCTGTAATAGTGTGTTTTTTTTTTCAAACAAGCGCTTACAATTCATGAAAGCAGAACGTTACAATGAAGTAAGATTGTAGCAAATGTTGACTGATTTCTCTTAATGTGTTTTGGGCGCAAAACTTAAATTCATCTGATTTTGACAATGCAGGACGGAGGTTTGATCTGCACAGCTGACTGAGTCTAGCCTGGGAACCAGACGATTCTAAGAGCTCATGTTTCATTAGTTCTGGCAGAATGGGTCTGGCCCCCCTCCTGTTCAAACAGATTTCCACCCGGCATTGCTTCACGCCAGGCCAATCTCAGCCGTTTATCCAGTGCGGGGCGGGTTTGATGTGATGACAGGTGCCGCTTTCGTACTTTGGCGCCACGTCACACGTTTCATTGCTCTGATTGGTCCAGAGGAAACAGGAAATTAACTGAGAGGTTCCAAAATAATTCACATTTGCACATCTATCTTACAGTGCCAGACTGCAAGTCAGTAATGTATAAGAACATATAACTTTTAAATCCCAACATGTAATTTTATGACTGAATAAGAAAAGTTTAGATTCTATTACTGTCATTCCTAAAGGTGGGAGGGAGATTTTTTAGCATAAATCTTTGATAATAAACTTTTACTGCCTTCATGTTTTTACACAGAGTCATTTCTGAGCTACAATAAAACACGTTCTGTGCTTTGACGTCCTTGCCCTTAGATTTTCTGTTTGAGGCTCTGAAGGTTTTTCACCCTTCTGAGTGGTTATTACTGCCGCAGCTAACTACTCGGGGCTTCTTTTATTTATTGCAAACAAGTGGCTGTTTCTGCTCTAACAAAGTTTGTTAGCAGAGATTTTTTTTTTCTGAATCCAGGTATATAGAACAAAAAAATGCTAAAAGTTAAAAACATAAAATGGATATAGCGTTATATCACTCATGAAGCTATTTGCATAATTGAATATATTACTGAGAACAACTGCAAATAAAGTTCATCTATCTTATTCTGACGACTTGTCTTGAAATATCAACTCACCTTGACAAAACTAGCCTGAGAAGATTTATTCAGAGGACGTCTCTGGAAAGCTTCAGTAGTTTTCTAACCCTGCCTGCTGCATTAAATTCTCTCCTCTTGTCTCCTTGCTTTTACCCTTCCCAAATTAGTTGTGTTTATTTTGAATTGCGGCTCATCTGTCCCTTATAAAGAAGCACAAATAGGACAAATAAGCCCAGCTATCAGTGTCGTGACTGTTGAGTGAGGATAAGTCCTGTCACCCGGCCAAAATGATTAGAACAGAAAACAAGACCAGGGGAGGAAAAAAAAGAGGTGATATATTAAACATGGGCAGAAAGGAGCGTGAGAGCTGAATTGTAGAACTTATGTAATAAGTGTGAATCGCATTTCTCGTCAGCGTGTGAATAAGAAATAATGAAGCCATTTTTAGACAAGGTAAGCTGGAAAGCAGATAAAATGAAAACAGACTGAGAGAGAAGTGGCTCGTGAGTGTTTTTGCCCTTGTTTTTTAAGCACATGTGATGGAAATAAACTTGCTAATGGAGTTGCGGGTGCCGAAAATCTGTAGAGAAATAAGACTATTTCGGCGAGGACAAGAAATAAAGATGAGGTTTATTTGTGGCCTGGGACGTAACAGTCTGTTAGAGAAAAATTGGTCCTCTTTTTTTAGTTGGCTGGATTGCCAAGTGGGCAGAACAGGCAATTGTTGCATGGTCTGTGTGGTAATTACTTGGGGGTGATTTGATTAATTATAGGGTGTTTGGTAATATTGGCCAATAAAACACAATTAAAATAGGGCCATGATGTAGCAACTGCATTTTTTCAAAGCTTTAGGCCTTTAATATCCAATTGACTATTCTGACTTGGTATAATCTGGAATGTACCACTACAGCACACCTGTACTTTCCAGCGTAGAAATACTTGTATGCTTCTCATCTAGAAGAAAAAAATGTAAAAACCCGTCAAAATTTTCCCCCTTCTACTAAATTCTTCACATAATGGCGAGGAAAACTGTTTTGGCAGCTTCTTACTACCTGTCATAAATCCCATAAACAGCCTTGCTCTCAATAATTTGAGAGCTATTAGTGTGTCTGAGAGAGGGATAATCATCTGTCCCTGTCACAGCAAACACAATGTTAACAACAAGGCAATCAAACTCTGTAGACTCCTGTCTGGTGTTTAATCATGCCGCTGTGTTGCCGCAGTTACTCACCATGACAATCCTGGGCTTTTTTTTTTCTTCTGTTTTTCCCCTCCTCGCTGTGACATCATCCTGCCATCGACTGCTGTAGCCGTAGTAGCCTGTGGAGGCAAAAGCCATTGTAACCAGTTAATCACTCATATAGCCCAGAGTCATGTCACAGAAAGTGGTGAGTTAACATTCTCCGTAAGTATTGTTGACCCATGCAACCAGTTATGGCATAACCCTGGTCATTAGTAAAGCTCCTTTTCCTTCTCATAAACTCACACACACACACATACATGCACAATAGCTTTTGCTGTCACCTTCGATATACATGACCCCTGACAGGAGAGGAGCTCAGTGAGACAGCCTGTCAGCAGCTCTGCAATGTTTCTGGCTTGTCTCCCTTCATTGGATGGCCAGCATGTGCCTCAGGTCTCCCCTGCCCATCTATATCCACACCAATTTACAGCCTGGCTGCCAGCAGAATGATACTCTCATCTGACAGTTTTTTTTTTTTTCCCTCCTGGTCAGCAATCCTGAATTACCATGTTTCATTCTTATGAACTCCCCTGTGGCTATTCTGCCATAATGTACAGCCGCGCCGAAATCAACATCTCCTCTCGCAGGTTCAACGCTCTTATCAAATGCGTTCTGTTATAGCAATTACAGTATCTTAATAATAATAAACATCCATCTTTGTATTTCCACATGCAGCAGAAGGCTCATAATGGAAGAATGATCACCCCCCCTCCCCTTCCCTCTGCTGTGTGTGCGGCTAATTCTGTTGAGCTTTTAACAATAAAGCAACACTGTTTTCTGATGAATGATCATGCCCGCCAAATTTTTATTGCTTTCTGTAGATTACATCAGCTCATAGTAAATCGCTTTTGCCAAGGAAATGTGTGATCCTAATAAAAATACTTCAAACCATATCTTAATACAAACAATAGTTTTGAGCCGTCGTCGGCGTTGTTGATTTTTCACACAGCTGTCATCAGCACTCCCTTATTCATGAGTTGTAAACAGAAAGGACTGGATTGAATTGATAGCGATGTAATTATGGCAATAAGATAGATAGGATTGGCAAAATTTGAACTTTTAGGAATTTCGACAACAGAGAGGCAACGAAAACAGCGAGAGACAAAAGGCTTCCCTCCACTGAGATTGGTGCGGCCTTGTAACTGGGGAGAACAGCACATGAAATTGAGTGGCTCATCATAAAAGGAGCAAAGAACCTGTACGATCAGTGGAAATGTGGGCGTTGTTGGATACACGTGAGGTCTGCGAGATCACAGCATCACATATGACAGCTTCTTTATATTCGTTGTTGATCCAGAGAAGGTAAATTCAACCCTTTGTGTTAACTGCTTTGAAAAAAGAGCCTTTCTGTGAAGCTAGAGTGTGAACAGGCTTGTGAACACACCCGACGAGTTCTAACTAAGGTTAGTTTGAGGGCTCCAATTAGTAGGAACGCCGGCACGAAGGCTCAGATGTTTCATATCGCAGCTGCAGTCTTATAAGAAAATTAACTGACATTTCATCCCACACACACAGGAGTGCATGTGTACGCAGGTGGAAAAAAAAAAACCTAATTTCCCAGAATAATACACTGAAGTGTGAGAGAATGACTCCAAAACTAAACTTGTCCTCCCAACCTGGATGAGTACAAATTGTACAAATGTCAAAAGGGAACAGTTTGAAGTTTAATTTAAAACACTGACGATCATGTTAAATTTTATATTTATGTACGTTTTGTTAATGTGTTGTTAAGAATAACAAGACAAGTTTGATTGTATGTTTGGATGTTTCAACCTGCATAGCAACACTGATACTTATAATAATAATTGTAATAATAATAGTTAAAGCCTAAATGCAAAGGATTCTGTGACATAAACAACTTGTAGTGATAGTAAATATCAGTAATACACACTGCTATACCCACCTCAACCTCACACTTTTTTCACCCCAGTTTTCACATGGGTTCTATACTTTTTTCGAAACAAAACTCAATCTCAGCATCATTTGACAGCTCGTATGAAATCCACATAAGTATCGCCTCTGTGTAAAACAAATCTGTGTTCGCACAGTCTACTGATTGTGTTGGGACTGTTTATCTGAAGCACAAAACTATTTGCTCCGCAAATGGCTATGTTGTGAAATCCCTGCCAAACACTTAAGCCAGTGAGGGAACTGGAAACCATTTTGTTTTGAGTGGAATCAGGAAGTCATTAACAAAGCGATGCATTACTACAGGGCTGTAATGGCAGGCGCTCTGAAACTGATATATCATCTTGCCAGAAAGGAGGGCATTGGTCGATAGCACCTTCTCAGAGTGTCTTCTTGGCAAGTGCTGTGGCCCGTAATGAAACTGGCGAACAGATGAAGAGGAGCGTATGGCAGGAGGGTCATGCACCAACCGACCTCACCCCTGTGGTGGAAAGTCCATTATCGTTAAGAGTCTGAGGAAATGTGAAGACGGCTTTGTGCTGCTGACCAAGCTGGAATAAGTGTATTAACTGGCAGTTTCTCAGCTGTCAAGGGTCCTGGTTTTGGGCCCCTGCTAATGTAATGTTAATAAACACAAAATAGTGGGCAGGGGGACCCCTGAGAGCAGCCTTCATGTGTCTCCCATACTCCTGCAAATCCAGGCAGTGCACTATAATATCCGCTGCACCTGCCTGCATCAGCAGAAAACACACATGGTGATATGAACAGTTGTAGTTGTGCTGTAGGGGGTTTTGCACTTGGTTTATTTAATGATGCTATCAATGGCCGAGTGAATGAAAGAGGTACATGCTGAGATAAATCACCAAGACGTGGTCCCTGTTCAGACACTATGAGGACTCTCTAACACAGAGTGCACATGCTCGCAGACATAATAAACACTGACAGTCTCCTCTCCTTCTCTCTCTGTCTCTCATTAACACACAAACACACAGATGTTGGCTGTTTTTCAGTAAACTGCAGTATGTGTTGTGCGCCCTTTCTCATGAGGAAAATTATTAGCCAGCTGTTTGTTCCCCAGCTGCAGAGACTTTTTCACGTGCCATGGGTGCTTAAACACACACTCACACACACTCTCTCTCTCACACACACACACACACACACACACACAGATACATATCTGAGAGAGCGTATGTTTGTGCCCTGCAGGTTACAAGCCATAGCGCGAGGCCAGGGGAGGTTCCCGACACTGTTAATTGTCTGATGTTAATCAATTAGCAGACATCTGACTGAGCTGGAGGCCAGCAGTGAACTGTCATTAAACTCACAGAGACAGACAGGTACAGTGGTAGACAGCTAAAGAGGACAGTACCTATTGGCAAGCACTGCTGCTCTGTCAAGCTTGCAGGGACGCCACTGGAGTGTGTGTGTGTGTGTGTGTGTGTGTGTGTGTGTGTGTGTGTGTGTGTGTGTGTGCGCGCGCGTGCGTGTGCGTGTGCGTGTGATGAGCCCGCTTCCTTTACACACGTCTGTCTCTTGGTTTAGTCCTGGTTCAATTCACCCTCATTGGAAGGGTGTTAGGAGCACATTTGCAAGGGAGTGCACATGTGTGCGCGCCGGCATGTTTGGCATGCCTGCTTAGCATGCAGTTTAAGCAGGCGGGCCAGATGATCCATATTGTCAGGGTCAGGTCTATCTGGGCTCAGCTAACCTCAACCTCTTAACACCCAACATCTGCTTGGGTCAGCCAGCCAGCCAGGGATGGCTCATCATCAGCTGGATGCTGATGTTCATGTTCCAGCTAACTACTGGCAGGAGACAAGGGTTTGTGTGTGCATCCAAGCAAGTCCAGCTCCGGCTCTCTGAATCACTCCATTTCATTTTAGATCTCAGGCTGCCTTGGGCAAACACACAGCGAACATTTTGAGTACACAACATTATGTATTGAAGACATAACAGTTTGTTTAATCTTTGCTGGGTGTTTCTTTGATCTTCTTGGACCATAGCGGATGATGTGAAATGATTTATTAACTGGATAAACTGTCCTATTGTACATTTTTTTCAGTATGGACTGGGAATCGATACTCAAGACTCATAACTTTTGTACTTTTGACACTAAATATTCAATGTCTCGTATATGCTTTATATCCCTGATGTTTTACTATACATTCTACAAAGCCCTCACTCTCTCTCTCTTTCTCCTCACCTCTTTTTTTATCTCTGTATAGGAGACTACGTGGTGCTGACCGTCTTCTTTGACCTGAGCAGGAGAATGGGCTACTTTACCATCCAGACCTACATCCCATGCACACTAATTGTCGTCCTCTCCTGGGTCTCATTCTGGATCAACAAGGATGCTGTACCTGCTAGGACGTCATTAGGTAACAAAAACAAAATGTGAAGTTGCAGTATTTACTATTGATCATATTTATTGCACCCTAACGTCAAGTAAAACAGTGAAAAAGCCCACCCACAGAAACAATTAGATTTCAATGTGAACTGTTTATACATTAAAATATGGCACCCTTTTCTTCAAGGCTACATATCTCTGTCTCTGTATTCTGTTACAACTCATGAAGTCTTAGTTCATTTTTGTGATCAATTCACTGAGCAAAGCACACACAGTTGCAGTTGTGAGGTTCATTAAGGCCATCCTGACCTTAATTAATCCCTTCAGTGAAACACATCAAGAGGCCTGTGGTGGTCACACACACAGCCTCAAATTGTAAATCAGTCTACTTAAGCTTCCTCTTTCCTGCAGTTCTGTCTTTTCTTTTTGTCTTCTCCTTCAGCAACCCTTTTCTCCTCCTATTTTTCCCCTCTGAGACAGGGCAGCTGCTGAGGAATCTAGTGCATCTTGATTAGAAGAGCCTATCCTGGCACATATGTTTGCATGCATGCCTTAATGAGGCATTAATTATGCAATACAGCAGGGAAGATACAGAGATGCAGCCTCAGCACAAGAATAATGCAGGTGGCCTCTTCACAGAATGCAAAAAAAGGACAAGGAATGAAAAAAGAGGGCAAAAACGGGGATTTCAAGGAAATTTGTCAGCTTTTGAACTTGCCCTTGGCGTCCAGTGGACATCCTCAGAAGTTCACCCGTGATGCGGTTAGGCATATATTCCTTAGTCAGCTTTCCTTTTGGCCCCTTAAGGCTCCGAAGGCCTGACCTCAAGTCCATGCGATGTGATTATTAGCGTGTAAAAAGCGAGCATAACTAAATGTAAAGCAATCCCTGCAGGCACAAACCTTCATTCTACCTTACTATCATCACTAAGTTGTCTGTTATTAATCTCTCTAAAAATAGGTTGTTGCAGCGCCAGACATAATTTGCAGTTGAAGTAATAACACAATTAATTCCCTGCTAAAATTGTACCAGGAGTCAAATGTCTTAATTTCCTCTTTGAAAGATGATGCGGGAGGTACACGCAGCCGAGTGGTTAGGAAGCGGATTAATGCAGATGACATAATTCTTAATCCCTCAATGCCATCCAGAAATATATCAATTCACTCACAATACCACAATGTTAATCTTGACGCAGACGGATGTCAGTCAGTGCACATTAAATTTAGACATAAATCATCCTCTATGCACAAAACAATTCCCCTTACACGTATGATATATTTAAAAGAAGCCGGCGGTTATGTCGGTTGCTTGTTTGTTGGTGTTTTGGGGGATGCGATGCTGCTGTTGGTAATCTGCTGTATCTGTGTACTTAGTGAAAACACATTCCCTCATCATGTGCCATCATTCCGCCTCCATCTACAGCATCATTAGGGACAGACAGA
Source organism: Dascyllus trimaculatus (assembly GCA_024666655.1). NCBI lineage: Eukaryota > Metazoa > Chordata > Actinopteri > Pomacentridae > Dascyllus > Dascyllus trimaculatus. The sequence goes on along the minus strand of CM045459.1, from coordinate 23,855,209 downwards.
GTGAGTAAAAGGGTTACCAGAGAAGGATACCAGATGGTGCGTATAGGAACATAGTATGTCAGTGTTGTGGTCAATTGCAGATGAACTGTAAACGACTAAGTATGTGGATCAACGGGACAGTAAAACAACTGCTCACTATCCCCTCTGGGCTGTTAAGAGCTTGCAGTTAAAGAGCCAGCATTAGTTCTCTTTGTATGAGTCGCACAACTTAATGTTTCAACACTGTTAGCTACAAAATCTGCTCTCAAAATGGTTCCCTTTTTTATTTGTTTTGCTGTTAAGAGATTTTTAGCAATATTACATTTCTCTTGTCACAGTTTTGCAAGAGATTTTTGATTAACAATATAAAACGAATTTCCACATACCAATGATGATCCATATACTCCACACAAACCAAAAAACACAGCCTCTCTTTCCCTTTTAACAGCTCAACAACACCTTAATTGTCTTGATGTAATGTGAATTTTGTATTCTGCTTTAATCTTGATGTCTGCACGTTCTGTCCCGTCCATGATCATTTGTCAGCTCATATATCCTTGTTTGTTGTGTCGCACTGCAGTACATAAGCAAATGTGTAAATTAATGAATTAATGCGACTGAATTCATTATTATGCAGATCCTTAATTCTCCGTGGATTTATTTCATCCCCCAGGCAGCACTTGTGTTCCTATTTTGAATTTTAAAAAAAGTACATCCAATACTGAAACATTTAGGAGCACATGTGTTCCTGAGTTCAAAAATGTTTGAGCACATGGTTCTAGGAATTAACACATTAAGAGTCTGGTGCACAATCTGTGAAAATGATTTAAAAAAAGGTCCACTCCAATTTTTAATCTTACTTGGGCTTCAGCTCATTTCAACCTTCTTCCAACAGAGAAAGTATATTGGAGATGATAGTACTGGCAAACCATGTGATCTTTTTTTCCAACTGCATTACATCATTAAATATCTGTGTAAAGCTGTGAGCACTGTGCTCTGTGTGTTCAGCTTTGTGACTAATTTAACTGCTCTGCAAGATGCTCTTATCAGCGTTTCCTAAACTTTCATCCCAGACTCCCAAAAATAACTGAACCAGAGACTTGCGACCTCTGCTGTGACCCAAGATGGTTGAAGCTTACACACTGAAAGGCCTATCCAAACACAGGAACACTAAAGAACACAACAACCTAACAACCATTTAATATCGCAAACTGCATCAGTCAAAGTAATCTCCTTGTATTAACTGCAGTGCTGAGTAAACATACAGTATGTAGGAGCAGTAGACTCAGGTTTTTATCAGCTCTTGTAAAAAAAAAAAAAAAATGCGGCCACAAAAAAAGATTACAAAGCTATTTCTAATCATTTTTACATTTTATTTGATTCCTGGAAATCTTCTCATGACCCCCTTTAGAAATCACTGGCCTGCATTATTGTTTTCACTACATTACCTGATAGTAGATAAACCAAAAAGAAGACAGTCTGAATGAGACTTTGATGCAGAGAAATGACTCTGTTAGAATATATAAGGAACAAATAGTGAGAGTTATTGATGTTAAAAGGAATTCAGGTTGAGCGAAAGATAGATACCACTGAGCTCCATGCAAAAGAATAATTCAACTTGTGCTTTGTCCACATTTAATCTGATCTAATGTTCCCTGTTTTCCTCTTATTTCATCACTAGGCATCACCACTGTGCTGACCATGACCACCCTGAGTACCATTGCCAGGAAGTCTCTTCCAAAAGTTTCCTATGTGACCGCCATGGACCTGTTTGTGTCTGTCTGCTTCATCTTCGTCTTTGCCGCGCTTATAGAGTACGGCACACTGCACTACTTTGTCAGCAACAGGAAGCCCAGTGCCAAAAAGGACAAGAAGAAGAAAAACCCGGTAAGCGTCGTTCCACAACTAAATAAACAGAGATTTTTCAGGTTTTGCCCAAGCTACAAGTAACATTGTTTTGAAAGAAGCGTACTATATCAGGATGTATAATCAAGTGTTGACAGTATCCTTCATTTAGGTGAAAGGTTAAGTTCTCTATACACACTCTCTGTCCCTCCCCCACTGTGTTACAGTACTGGGTTAAGCTGTAGAAGGCAAAAAAAAAAGCTATACGCTGCTTAGAATCCCTAAGGGAGCATCTTCCCACGGGCCACCACCTCAGATAACTCAATGAGTGAAGCATGCAGCTAGAACCTTTTCATAATCCACCACACATCTGTTACAGTTGTAATTTAGATTCGGGTCACATGACAGTAGAGTTGGCCTCATATGAGCCTTAAATCCCTCAAGGGATCATGGCAGCTCGGTTTAAGGGCCACGAGCTCTCACCGAATATCTTAACACCTAATGCTAAGAGTATATTTACCTCTGACTTACAGTTCTCGCTAATCAGATAAAGTTGGCTTGTGGTTGTAGAAATTAGTTCAGATGTACCACTTGAAGGAAACAGTTTATGTTATTTATGCATTACATTTTGGATAACTAAACCAAGTTGAGGTACTTTTAACAAAAATGGTTTCAGTTAAACGAAATCCATCTTTAAAGCTTTTTTTTCGGACATAAACGTTATTAAATCTTAAACTTCTAAGTATGCGGCGGTCGGGTGAAGAGGAGTACTGAACTGGAACTTGGAGGAAAGTGGGGCGATCTAGTTTTAGCCCCTGTAACGAAGGTTTTGCACATGGTCTGTCTCGTGGACGAATGCATGAATAATGAAGTGGAAGGTGTAATGCCAGTTTGCCATCTCAGAGGGGCTTTTCTAGGTTCTCTGCTTGACTTGCCAAGACGTGGGGAGGAGGAAGCATGTGAGGAAAGGAGGTCTTCGATTGAAATTATTATGATGTTCATTAGTTATTAAAAATGTCGAAACTAATCAGAAATCGAGGAATTATAAATAAAGAAAATCTATTTTTCTACTTGTTAGTTCCTGCCTTTCCATGTGATGTAAATCTCATGGGATTTCAGTTTAGTGTCTTAGTTTATTTTGTTTCCTTTAAAATACTGTCATGAATTACCAGAACATCATCTATGTACTGTGGAGCTGATAAAAAATGCTTGATGAAATGCTGTGTAAGACAAAGATGTACGTGAAAATGTAGTAATGTGTCTAATGAGGAGTATGTGAAGTCTGAATTATGGATGGTGTATACTTAATCTTTGCAGTTTTCTAGTAATATTTTCCTTAAGGCGATGCTGCGTAAGAAGCATGTGAGATACATATATCCCACCATGCATCTCCCCCCTGTGTCTGTTCGTAACATGTATGTTTCTCTACAGCATATTATTACCTCTCTTTCCATTTTCAGTAAGACAGCTCAGTACTTGTAAATTTCACACATTTACTTTCTGTTTATTTTTCTTGTTATTGATTTTTTTGTTCTCTGTTTACATATATTCTTTTTTTTCTTATTTTATTTTATTTTTTTTACTCTCTTTCAATTCCACAATTTCTTTTTCTCCTGTCTGGACAAAAGCTCCTCCGGCTCTTTTCCTCAAAGGTATATTGCCTGTGTCTGACTGCATGTGTCTGCTGCATTTTGGCTCTTTGAGCCCCCAGCACCTCACTGCTTTTCTGTCTGTTCTACAGCAGATACGCCTCTCTCTCTCTCTCTTTTCCCTCTTTATCTACCTGCATTCTTACTGTACTCCTCCTCAGTTACTAAATAGGTATCAGAGATAACATTAAAAAGGGGCGCTCTGCAGTGCACAGTGCGGAGGCAGCCAGCCAGACATACTTATGCAGTTTTTAAAATTCAAATAAGCATCCCACACATCCCGTGTCCAGAAGAATGTAATAGCCCAGGCCCAGTGTGGACTCATTCTGGCTCCCTCTGTCCTGTTTCACTCGTTGTTGTTGTTACCACAGTGAACTAGCAGCTGCTACAATAGCTTCCTCTTCTTTCCCTTCTCCTGCCAGTAAATCTATACCTGTGTGTTTGTTGGGCTTCTCAACCTGACGCTTCCTACAGAGTCAGCAGAGCCTTAACAGACTGAAACAGACAACCCGTGCACTGTGTTAAGTCTAATTAGAATTGGAGGTTCATTCAGAAGATTAACACATGGTAATACATAAACACCCACAAAGCATCCAGGGTGGGTGACAGCTAGTAAAGATCTAAATTTAACCCACCACGCAAGCTGTTTTTGCACATAAAGGTCCCACATCCATATCTTAATAGGACAGATAAGTTGGATTTTCAGAGATATAGTCTTAATGCTCTGTTGAAAAATCAACCTGCAGGATGGAAACACGAACATCAAATATTCAGCTTGAGCCAGATAACACTGAAATTCTCCAGTAATGAACCTGAAGTGTTTCCACATTTTGCCTCCTCTGAGCGGTTGTCTACTTTCAGCCAGTTAAAGCTGCCAATGCCACTGTGTTGGTTCCTTGTTTTTATTTACTCATTTATTTATTTTGTTGCTAACACCGATCCAGCATAGCCCAGCTTGACCAGGCCATGCGGCGGGATGCTATTAACGCTCCTTCTGCTTGAGCTTTCCACCGCGCTTCCTTTCAGTGCAACCGATCCCCTTTGAGAACCGAGCCATAACCTGCTCTGCTAATCCCCTCATAAACTTAACATACGGTCCATTAATAAGGACAAAATATATACATATATATATCCTGAAACTAACCCGTATGTTGTTTTGTTGTGGTTATGTATCGTTTTCAAAGGGACAGCAGGTTTGTGCACTAGTGCTGGGCAAGATGAGAAGTCGTAGGGGAATGAACATTACTTTGAACAGTAGTTTAAGCTTGTTCGAAGATGCATGCTTACAGCAGATACTGACATGTTTAAACCAAAACTGCAATGACCTGATTTTTTTGCAGCAAGCATGCTTTTTGTAGATATACTAAAAGGGGATGAAAACAAAAACGATCTACTTTTTTGTGCTGAAAGATCTGATTATAGTGTCTCATATTCCCACCACACAGAGTATAAATAGATGCTTGGAAATCATATTTGGAGTGCCAGTATAGTTACTTATAGATTTACATCTCTGTATTGTGACTACAAAACAGCTTACCTAAATAACAGCTGGAGTCACTGCCTTGAGGGGAAGCAGAGAAATGAAATTCTCAGAAGCTGAACTTTGGGATACACTTAACTCAGTGTTTCTTTTTTAAATGATGAGTTCGACATCCTAGTTTATCAGCAAGGTCAAGGAATCTTCCACTTCTGCCAAAGAGGGGAGGGGAGCATTTAATCTGCCAAACAGCTTGAATTCCAATTTGTGCAAAGGTGGCGTGGCATTTCCAGATAAAAGCTGATGAAAACGGTCTATTTGAATACTAATTGTCTCCCCTTTAAAAGTGACAGGGCCACAGAATAACGGATATCACTGTCCTATTTTAGGCTTCTTCACAAATGAAAGGCATGTGCCCTCCAGTGGTGAGCACAGATTGGAAGAAGAAAAAAAGAGGTTTATTTTAACCTGTTTAGTGACAGAAAGAGTGGGCTGGAGAAATATTGAGCTGTGAGCTGCACATCTGCCAACACATGCTCCTCCCTAAGCTTAGCTTTATGATGTATCACAAGCTAGTTACAACATAGCTCATAAATGTATTGCAGAAAAACCACTTCCATTCTGGTTCAAATCAGGACATTTTGTTGAGTCACTGGGCATTAAAACATTGTGAAACCGACCACACAACAAATTGCTTAGTCATCCATTTTCAGTAGTTTTTTGACAGCATTTTTGAATGCTCTGCAGCAGCAGCAGCATAATCATAATATGAAATGGAGGGGCATTGCCCAGCACTAGCTTTATACAGCTGCTAAATAAAGCAATATGGACTACTGCACTAAAAATATTATGACTGCTTCAGCTGCCAGTTATACCCCAGCCCAAAGGTGTAATTTGCATCATGGGTTCCACAGGGATTGACCCTTTGTTACTATAAGCCTCACTAATTACAACCACAGGTGGTAGTTGTGGGTTTACTCGTATTTCTTGACAATAAAAGGGTCTATTGGCAGTTGAAGGTGCAAATTACATTTTGCTGACTAATGACCTAAAATGAAGTGGGAGAGAGAAAGTGGTAGCTCAAATTAGTTCCCCTGGTGTGTCAGTGAAATCAAAATGATGTCGCTCTGAGGCTCCGGTGGCTAACTGTGTCATTCTGTCCTGTCTAAAGCAGACACCCACAGTGGACATCCGTCCACGCTCGGCCACAGCCATTCAGATGAACAACGCCACGCACATGCAGGAGCGAGACGAAGAGTACGGTTATGAGTGTCTGGACGGAAAGGACTGCACCAGCTTCTTCTGCTGTTTCGAAGACTGCCGCTCCGGAGCCTGGCGGCATGGCAGGTTGCACATCCGCATCGCCAAGATAGACTCATATGCACGCATCTTCTTTCCCACTGCATTCGGTCTCTTCAACCTGGTCTACTGGGTCTCCTATCTCTATCTCTAGGCGCGGGTGTGTATCCAGCCTTATCATACAGTCAGTTACATTCTACATATGCTCTGCGCCAGCAAGTGACATTTTAAAGAAGGGGACCCACTGAAATACCCAGAGATTTGATTTAGAGTGTTTCTTCTATTTCCATTGTTTTAATCCCTTTAAATTTGAGTTGTTTTATCAGATAACTTTACAGACATTGCAAATGTTGTAGCATTACATTTAACTGGTGTGAAGAGGTTTATAGATGTGCTGTGAAAATGTCGATTGTGTGAGAGATCAACTAAAGTTTTGCTTTGTTTTCATTATTTTATTTTGGAAGTTTGAATTGAAAATGCAAAGCTCTTCTACATAGACCATCACTTTATTTCAAATTAAACCACGTCACAATAAAAAACTAAAATAAATAGTAGTTCGGACAATTGAAGGAAACCTCAGAGAAATCTTGTCAGTTAGTTATAAAGATCATTTAAAGACACTGACTCTAGTACTTCAAAGAAAGCTGAAATTAAGACATTTTCTGATTGATGATTACAGTTCAGTAAAAAAAGACACAATTAAAAAGATATACATGAATTAATAAAAACATAGAACTCTATAGCAGAGAGAACAAATAAATACGTTAAAAACAGAAAGTGACCAGTCATGTCTTCTTAATTAAGTCTAAATTAACCATTTAAATTGCTTTAACTTTTTTTGCCTTTTTATTTAAATTCACTTTCTTTTTCACTTAATAAAACACTAAATCTGAAGCACTTTAACAGAGCTATGTTAGACAGTGACACAAATTCATTTTGATGACACAAAATTATTGTACTATTATATATATATTTTTTGCTAACATGTTAGCAAAATTACACATTGCATCTTTCATGTGTGGTCAGAGTGCGATGATGCTATTTATGGACAATGCTCAACTGTACAGACACTGTATATATTTTACTATTACATAGTGGTTTACATTTATTGCATGCACTTTCAGGCCAAAAATCAGCATATTTTATGGTCTTCTACTGTTGGCTATGGAAACTAAAAGAAGAAAAAACAAGCAACCGTTGATTATCATTCAGGATTTAATTATACTTTCTTTTTCTAGGAAAATTGGAAAATCAACTGATGAAAAAAAAGGGTCCAGTTTATCATTTTAAGTTGAGGAATCATCTTTGCATACAGGTGGGAGGATCAGCCCAGTATTTCCGGCCAGACAACTGGTTCATTGGTTTTCCTCACAAGTATTAGCTTGCAGCATAGACAACACTGACCCTTCATCCCCTCCTCCATTTGCTGGTAAACGCTCACATTTGCATAATGATACACCGCTATTGTACATTGGTTACGCAAGCTGGTACAAGAAAACTACATTAAAACAAGTTAGGTGTTGTTATAAAAACGAATTATTACTCACCCTTTTACGTCATCAGAGTGATACCTGCAGCTGTAATACTACAAGTTGGGTTTCACCTTCAAGTAGCGGCATTGAGACTAATCTACACCTCGGTGCAAATAACAGGAAAAACAGCTGGAGTTCATTTTACACGTTATTCTCCTAAGATGACAAAAATATATATCTAATGAATAAACCGGAGCATTTCAAAGAAGTAAAGGAAGCATCTGCTTGTGTCAAGAACAGATGTGGAAGCCTTATTATCAAGCATCTCGCTTCCAGAATCACATTTAGATTGTAAATCATCACACAGTGAGGAAACTCATTCGCAGGGCTGTGCAGAAGTTCATTATTGTTTTAACCGTTTCTTTTTTTTTTTCCTCATTAAAAATTTGCTTGAATGTGTGACGCGAGCAGAGAACACAGCAAACGCATCTGAATTGTAAATGTCGTGTATGATAACATACAATGCACATGAATTAGAACCCCCCTCGCAGATCCGTTTTGATAGACACCAGTATGCAATCAGTGGAGACAGTGCTGCAGTATGATTTGTAAACTCACACAGAAATGGGTGTAAATCACATCATCTATGTACATAAATTATAAATGGAAGAAAACACTTGTCAAGCCCTTGGGATTTTGAAAAGGGTATATATTTTGTAATTTCAGCATTGTTACAGTATATCATCATACAGTATATTATACTTATTGTATTATGCTGGACTGACCATCTAGAATACCGGGGGGGTGGGAGGGGGTTGACGGGGTATTTATTTATTTATTTATTCATTGATGGTAGGTATTTATTTATTTTATCGAGAGAAAAATGCATTTTATGCTCATATAGCCCCTGAAAAAAGAAACACAGAATGCTGTCATTTATATCAAAGATACATTTTTGTTCAATGTGTCGATGGAGCTTGAGCTTATTTATCTTGTGTTTTTTCTATGTTGTGATCAATGTACACTACTCTCACAAAGGACTGTCAAACTGTTCTATTTGTTGAATTCGTGACTTGCAACATTACCTGTTGTGCAGCTTCTGAGTAGGTGATTTTATTTAATAATAATATGATGAATAATAATAATGATAATGATGATGATGTAAAAAAAAAACACACACAAAACAGTTCCCAAGCCACCAGAAGAAGAACATCTGCTTGTCTAGCTTACTATGAATAATTTTCACTTTTCCCACCACCATGAGGGTTTTGCTTCGGTCTTGACAGTTGCCATAAATAAAGCATCAGTGACGATCCAAACAACATATGCATTTACCAGATTATCTCATATTTCCTAGAGTTCTTCCCTTTCGTATTTAATGGTGGTCCTGTTGTGTTCCGAAGCTGCAGCTTTAGTAGTCTGAACCTGTCTTCAGTGTACACATAACGCTATTTCTCACATCTTTAGGGCCGTTAGTGTGTCAGTAGCAATGTAGACCGGTCATCGTCAGTGTTCAGTAGTTGAGAGAAGTATAACAGAGTGATTACATCCTATAAAGTGCCAAACTGACACCCATGCAATAGAGAATATCAAAACCTGTAGTATGATTTGTGAATTCACTTATGCAGAAAGAGAGGACGTTTTTCAAATTAAATGTGCTAAGTAAATGTGACCTCACGATCCTCTGGATTTGCAGGTGCTCTGGAGTTGTATATTTTAGTTTCTGTTGGGTTTTTCTTTTGTTGTCTGGTTGTTTGTTTGTTTAATTTTAGTTCAAATTTAATATGGTACGGCACCGAAAGCATCAGGATCATAAGGGTAATTGCTAAAATGAACAACAAACGGATAAAAACAAATTCCTGTATCAGGGTGAACTGAAATTTCTGACTTTATTTTAAAAATCCATCATACTAATGATGACTGAAGCATGTCTTGTGTTTTAACAGTGGTGCAGAAAACTAATGTTATGATTTTTTTTTTTTGTTTGTTTGTTTTCCATGAAGGGAGAAGCTTGTTATATATCTATTATATTTGTGCACTCTACTTAAAATGCAGACATGAAGGTGTGGTACAGGAGGTACTGAAGCACTTTTTTGTGTCTATACTCAGTAGCGTGCATGTTCAGTATGTTTCCGGTCAAACAGGGATGATTTGAAGAATTGGGACTCGCACATCTGGTCTTAATCCCTTTTTCCTGCATTGACATGGACGTTTACTATATTGTACTTATTTTTTTGACAACGTGATTTCATTTTATTTCTTGGGACCCACAAAGGAGACATATATGTGAACAGCACATGTAGATATTTTTTATTGTTTATGTATTTTGTCAAACTGCAGAAAAAAACCCTAAAGAGCAAGCACTGGAACTACAGAGCTCAGCAAAAGGCATCCGACAACAAAATAAATTTCATATAATTCTCATACATACAGTATGTTAGTTGTTTGCCATCTATGTATATTTGATTATTGCATAAAAAAAGGGGCACTGATCAATTCTGTTAGGGTCTGCATAATATGTTATACATGTCATGGAAAAAGTCCTTTTCATAAGGGAATTGCACATAGCTGTGGAATTTTACAATAAAATGGTCGCATTTGTCAGTGTGTATAGGTTCATTATTGTTATTTATGATTTTCAGAACTAATAGTAATATTTCTGGGGCATTGCTGGCGACATTTCGTACATTTGCCAATTATTATTATGTGCCATTATGGAATTAAACTTCCGGAAACCCACTAACAAAGGAAACTGGATGATGTGGAAGGGATTTGTGTGATATTTCAATGGTACGTGGATCGAGTGTGTCCATAATAGCATCTTCTCGGGTGCTCAGATTGCCCAGCAGCAGCAGTTACCTAGAGCTTAATTACAATTAAAATTCCAGAGCATGTGAGGACAGTCCTGCTTATATGACTATAAATAAAGCTCCGCATTATACAGCTCTTCTTTTAGCTAATGAAAACAATGCAGCAGATTGTAATAGAAGACTCTGGCAGAAATTCAAATACTGAGATTACTGAAACTGTGTTTTTAGGGCTATGATACTGTATATGCACCATAATTTAGTAATAAATAGTATAGAGGAGTATAAAAAAAGTAATCACTGACTATCTAAATTCATGTCATGCAGATTTATGATGGATTAAACGGAGATCAATTCTGTGGGTAATTAGAAAGGTGGCAAATAATAGCTGAGTTTACCCTCCACTGCAGGCAGAGCTGCATATAAAGAGCTCGCATGAAAATGTGAGTTAATTTGATCCATTCAAGTAAAACTGCACCCACACCAAATGCGAGTTCACCTAAAAACTAAATATACATATATATATATATATATATATATATATATATATATATTTTTTTTTTTAACTCATTCTGCAAAAGAGTGGTTCTAATTAAGGGAGACAATAGCAATCATATTTTTTTCAGTTTGCTTGTCTTTCAAGCAGCTTATCAAATGTAAAAGAATCACTTTAATTTCATCTTACAAACGTCGCAAACTCGCAGATTTTAAGAAGATGAGCCAGATCCACAGTAAAATTTGATAAAGTTTTCTTCTGACCACGCTCCGCCACTCTGCCAGGTTTCATGAAATTTGGCCTGGTAGTTCTATATGTAATATTGCGGACAGACAAACAAACACTGTGCCCTCAGGATTCCTGACTGAAACCTTCGCATTATTTTTCAAAATGGTCTGGTATTTAAAATAATGAAAAATTCCAGTCACATTGTCAAGCTTCCCAGATCCTTCAGCAAACACGCCTTGTACAAGACGTCCTGCATACCAACATAAACCGATCGGCCACAACATTATGACCACTGACAGGTGAAGTGAATATCATTGATCATATTGGTACTATGTGGTGTTCTGATGGAAAACCTTGGATTCTGCAGTCCTTGTTGATGACACCTAGGCACCCAAATAAACATTGTCCCAGAACAAGCACACTCCCTCATTCAAATAGCAATCTCAAATGTCATTGGCCTACCCCGGCAGGAAAATGCACCCCACCACATAGAAAAAACAACAAACCATAAGGAACATGTTGAGGAACATGACAATGGCTCAACACGTTGATTTGACCTCCAAACTTCCGACACCCCATTCTGATCAAGCATCAACAGGATGCAGTGAACAAATTCGATTGACAGAGGCCCCACTGCACAAGCCAGAGTACCCAAAGGATCCACTGCCATCGTCCTGGTTCCAGACCCCATAGGACACCCTGAGAGGTCCTCTTGTCCGTGCCCAATGGTTCAGAGCATTTTTGATGACATAAGGGGGACCAACACAATATTAAGCAGGTGCTCATAATGTTATGCCTGATCGGTGTATTTCTTCAAGTCAACTTTTATGTACTTTTTGCTCAAGAATGGAGCCTGGTGGATTTCTGAGCATTTACTCTTTGCTTGTTTAGTGTTCTTCTTATAGTCTGTGAAGGCAGCAAGTCTCTGGCATTAAGGGTTTTTTCTTAGCTGTTTTCAAAAAGGCCTTCCCTTTAGAGAAACTTTGCTCTTTCTTCTGCACCCAGGATGCTTTGCTTTTGTACCTCGAAATGTAAACTTGCACATGCTGCTGCCTGAGTCTCCTGGAACTTGAAGTGTCTTGGAAATCTTTTTTTAATCCATTGCCTTTTAGGTTCTATAAAATAATTTATTCTCTTAGCTTAGCTTCTCATAGGGATTTACATCTTTATGACAGCAGAGGAAAAGTCTGTTATTTTAAAGTTCCCAGTAGCTTTCATTGTGTTTTGCAACAATGCTGTTCAATGTTAAACAGGTGTATAACAGCGCAATTCTACAAGTTAGAAAACCTATAATGCCATCCCATTATCAGTCTGAATGTTACTCAACTTATAAAAATGTAAGATCAGAAAACACATGTAAAACCTCAAACTCAGCAAGATCTGAGTGACACATTTTGATTGCAACTGTAAGTCCAGAAAAAAAGGCTTATAAATCTTTAGAAGACCAAAATCTACTCTTCAGCACTTATGCTAATGAGCTGTTAACCAGCATCCAGGTAACCAGGATCCTGAAAGCCACCACCAGAGGCATATTGCTATATTGATAGATGTTATTTGCTGGAATGTTAATGAGAAAAAAATGCCATTTTTTAAACTATTTGAAGATATACAGTTTAACAAAGTGTGGCACAAACATGCTTTTACATGAATATTAGTTCATACATTACATAAACCCTATTAGGAGCATATTTTCATTTAATGGGGCAATTTTTATATAGAAGAGTAACAGTGTGGTTTGGTCCAATGACTCCCTTCACTTGAAAAAAAAAAAAAAAGTGCACTTGAAACAGTGTCGCAGTTGGCTGATGGACCCCTGCGCTGGCACCTCTCCCTCCACTGGGCAGGGTAGCAGCTGCAGAGGACAGCAAGTGAGTCCCTCTGATTATTACACAACCGTCTGCAGTGTACCACAGCACCGTGCCGTCATAGCTGGCCCTTTCATCAGCTGAGGTACAAGCTCTTCAGCGAGTGCAGAGCTGGGAGAGCAGGGAGTCCTGCATGAATAATGCAGTCTGCACATGGCTCCGTTTTTAGGACTTCAACCCCACACTTTCATTACTGTGATATATCCATAACACAAAAATACTTATGTTTTTTTTTTTTAAAAGATTATTGACAACTATCAGTAAACTCACAATGCCCATTAGTAAATGCTAAACTACACCAGTTTTCTAAAAATACACCACCATGAGCATGATGACTCATTTTTTAAGTCGTTTTTTTTTACCCAAAATGTGTCTGACAATATTGTTTACTTTGATTATCTCCAACACCTACAACAAATCGATTCATCTAACAAGTATTATCTGTGTATCCAGTGTCGCCTCTGTGACATATATCACCATGCTTAACCAAAAACTATTGTCAGTTAGCCACACGGCAGTAGAGGGTAACATGTTCTCTCATTACAGTGAACATGACCACTGTGGTTTCTTTGACTCAGTCTCACATCCTGCTCCAATAAATCCTCACTAGCACATAAAATGTGCTTAAATTCAATTGGATTCTTGTTAGGATTCCCATCGGGTTGTGCTACAGTATACTGTGTAATCAACCAGCAGACTGTGGTCACATAAATTAATAACTGACAAACTATATTTTAATAATTTACAACTTTAATTTCCAACTTGCAGCTGCACACAGTTTCAACCCAGCAGCACAGTGATCTTTCTAATTACTGTTTGTACTTAATCGCTGCTTTTTAGTGTAAATGATTATAGGGAATCTTTTCTCGCATGCTATTTCAAACAGATGAAGGGAGTAAAATGTGATAAAAGCGCATGTATGACAAGTAAGGATGACATGTTAATAACTTGTACAGTAGGCTCTAAATGGAGATTATAGAAATGTGACATATGACAAAATATGGTTGACTGGAACACTGGCTCAAGAGACATATAGAAGATTTAAAAGGAAGTGAAAGTAAAGTGACAAACAGTTCAGTCGATTAATACCATTTCAGTGAAGCTACATGACTTCTGCCACTAATCACCTTTAAACTACACATTCTAAAAAATCTCATCATCTTTATTACTGATCCCTTCACACATATCACATTAAAAGTAGCCACAAAGAAATTTGATGTCTGTAATATCTATGATAGTGACCACTTTCCAAACCAGCGTTTAAAAAGTAACGAAACTAAAGATGCCACCCTGTTCTATCAGTATACCACAGGATTCATTAGAGATGACATTTAATGACTTCTGAACTGTTCAATCAATGATGCACATTGGGATGTAAAATGTCAGCCAGAAAACAATTTGACCTTTCACATTAATTTAGACTATGCCTCCTGTGTTAGCACCAAGAGTTGATGAGAATGACCACCTGTGTCTATTTATGCATGTTTTCCTGATGCTTCTGCCTGTGTTTATGACATGTGTTTTTAACTGTACGTATTAGCTGTGCGCGCATGTTTCTGCCCGGTTCTCTGCGCCCCTCATTAACAGCTCAAATGTAATCTGCTTGGGCTCAGTAACAGTGTGTGCAGAGTAACAGAGGGTTGTTGCATAACTTCTTCCTTTAGCCAAAACACTCGGTATAAACTGGGATTAATTACCAAGCCTGACTATCAAGATACTCCAATCCATAATCATCGCAGTCGGATGATGAATAGGATCCTAAATACACTGAAACTATTGCACATGCGCACACACACACACGTACATAAACAACAACCCTCATCACTTCTGACATGAATGAAAGATGTAAAACGCTGATTTCCTTTGTTTACTTCTGAAGTCCCACATGGGAAAGTTTCCCAGCATTAAATTTAACAAACTATTGTTAAATCACTGCTCCACTGAAAAGTCCCTCACCTCATAATGCTGTTTAATATCTCCAACTTTAAAAGGCCAAAGAGGACGAACTGTGAGAGGGTAAGTAAAAGACAAATAAGAGGAGATCTGACTCTTTTCACTTCAGTAATTAGCAGAGACTTTAATGCCTTCAGAGACCTCTGACATTCTTGCTTTTTAAATTACCACCCAGCTTTACTCTTTGCAGCCCCAACTGTCTGCAGTCTCCTCCACAACAGCACACATTTAGTTGGGATTTTTTATTTTTTTTTTACATTGATTACTTTGGCATGTCATAACCCAAACTACATCTCCGAAAAGTAATGATGCATATGTAACTTTAGGTTTGCCAGCTACTTGGTTTGCTGTGTGATGATTTTACTTTAGAGCAGTATGTCCACACAGCACATAACATATCACCACAGTCATCTACAATCTATATTCCCCTTATCATTGATGGTATGGGGTAAAAATGCTTCAGTAGTTTACTGCTATGTAGCTGAGGTTACCTGGGGTCAAGGTTAAATTATATTATTATAAAGTTATTACAAAAAATGTAGATTAACTGGTACTAGATTCATAGGAAAAGATATTTAGCATGATTCTAAACCACAGCAGATTGTCATTAGAGAAAGTATAGACAAAACCCTCTAAATAACCTTAAAAAAAGGTATCTGAGCAAGTTCTGATTGTCAAACTTTCAGCAGTGCATCCTTTGATATGTGAAGAACTACAGCTGTGGTTACTGTCTTAGAAGTATTTAGTTTTAAATGCATATGCAAAACTATATATTGCCAATGAAGTCCAAAACTGAGTTAACTGAGGACAGACAGTGCACAGAAAACCCTGAAAAACCAGCGGCACATCAGACTGCATAATTTTGACTACAATCTAACAGGCAATAAAGCACAGCAAGGACTGCTTTCAGAGATCAACGAGAATCACTGGATACAACTTGATTCACAACATATTCAAAATCTAAGCAGCGATTGTCAGCATAGACGAGAGTGAAACAGTAGAAACTAGATTAATTTTGCAAAATGGCATGCACAGAAAGAACTTTCAGAGGTGCGCTAAAGGATGGCAAGCTAATCTTCTGAACCTCTGACTGGAATTCATGGCTCACCAGGTGATTTTACCAAGAAATTAACTGAAATCAGAATCCCGTAAAGCGGGAGGAGCAAGGAGCATGTGTGGTGAATTGCAAATGAGGGGCAACTAATACTGAGTTTGATATGCTGAAAAAGCTGTCAGTCACGCAACAATGCTCTAAAACATACTCATTTAGGTGTTCTAAGTTCAAACATAATCCCTGTTGTGTTTTCAGGTTTGCAAAGCCCTTTATTTTTAGCTGCTAATTGAGCCTCTAGTGACTCAGAGTGAAGGAAAAACAAGCCATATTGGAGGCACTTGCCACTGATATTATCTGAAGTGTACAGCAGTTGATGTATCAAAAGAGCATCACAAATGTAATGCAATTGAGAACTGAGAGTTATAGTGCTTGATTTACAGCCACAATAGTGAAGCTGGTATTTATTCACCTTGTGAGTTTGTGTGTGTTTGTGTGTCATCATGGCAAAACGCCATGATGGAAAAACCTATTGTAGAAGGAACATGGTGTCTAGTTTTCTTTTTCTCCATTTGCTGAGCACAAATCTGACCCAAATAAAAAAAGTGTTATATCCTTCTCTTTTCAGTGTAAGAGCTGAGATCCAACACAGTATGACAACCTTGCACAATGTCTTTTTGTAGACAAGGTACATTTACCATGAATTGAAAGCACCATAAAGCACAAGCTTTATGGGCAACTAAAGTTCAACGATCCTTGATGCTTGGAGCCGCACACTCCAGGCTTCCAGTAGCCCTTCAGTAAACTCATCTCTTGCTTTCAGTCTGACCTTCTGAAAGCTCTGAGAATGTGTTGAAGTTCTAGTTTGATTTAAAGGCCCATGGTAATTCAGCTAAAGCAAAACAGTAACACTGAAAGTGCATCTGTACATGTTGAAAGTGCATCTGTACATGAAATAGTGAAATCTGAAGAAAAACTAAATACACACAACAGCTTGAAATGTATCTGGTGCTACTACACTAAAATACACTAAATATTGTAAAAAAGCTTTCTAAAACAGGAACGATGATGTGTAGAAAGACAGAAATATGTTCTCTCTGGTCAGAAACAACAGCAGCAAGTATATAACCTTCACACCTGACAATACATGGTCAGATATTGAACAAAGATCTTGCTATACTGTACCAGATGGCACGCTGGTGTTTTGTGAAGCCCAAAGTGTGAAACCTATCTGCTACACAGCCAGCTTTTATTAAGACAGATTTGTTTGAATTTATTTTTAGTTTTATTATTAGATTATGATGAATTTCATGAAATCTATCTCTGCTGCCAACAGGAGGCAAGAGGCCATGTGTCCTGCCAATTTGTAGTCCGGATCTGTTGTTGGGATGACCTTGGCATCCTGTAAGCACCAGTGGAGTTGAGAACAAGGGCAGTACTCCATCCTGAGCAGAAATCTATACAGCTCCCACAACCCTCTAACGTTATCACCTTCACCATTTTCTCATCAATCCAAGGTGCAACTTGCAGCTCACACTTTTTCCAGCAGTAAACTGTGTCGCTTTGAAATCAAATCGACTTTGCATTGTATTTTTCTCTGGCACACAGTATGGCACATTGTTTTGTACATGAAGTGTTAGTGTAGTTCCCCTAAAGTAAGATCAAATATTCTTCTCTATAGCATCTTTTTGTCTCTTCATGTAGCATCCCCCCCATTTCCATTCTGTTTTTCTTTTCTGTATCCTGTTGCTATTTTTTGAAGCAGATAAGCGAGCTTCCCCCTCAGGACTCATTAAAGATTCATCATATCTGAAGTATGAGGTGGACTTGAAGTTGTGAAGTTGTTACTTGGGCTGAAGTCTTAACCCTTTTACAGTATAAGATGAGGCTGTTAAAGCTCTGTCAAGCCTCAGGTGTTTCTCTCAACACACAGAAACACTGGGGAGCAGTAGGCAGGGAAATGTGCACATTTAGTTTCATATTACACGGTATAGATTACAGATGCATGGTTTGCTGGCTTTGGCCAACTTCAAACAAGAGTATGTGTTCATGTGTATTTATACCACTACAATAGCATCAGCTCAGTGGCAGGTGCAGGTTTGCTTGGATTTCTTTCGTCAATTCATGTTCTCAGAGAACATAAACAGAAAGCAGATTTATATTTGATGTCAAATGGGTAATTATAGCTAACTGGGATTTTATGACTCATTTGCAATTTATGAAGCCACTAAGTTAAGATTTGTGTTGTGTCAGGCACTGATCCTATTTATGTATGAAAAATAATCAGATAAGATGATGCAGGTAGTTGTTATCTCTCACTGATATTTTTTAATATTTTTTTTTATCCTAAGATTAGGATTGAGGTCGTTCAAGGTAATCTGTACCGGCATGAACCTAAACCCAATGCTTTGTTTACATCCGCTGTCACACAGGTTTTGTAAATTTAGAAAATAAAAAAAAAAAAATCTTAATAAATGCAGCACTGTCAACCAACATTTGGTTGATTTGTATCATAAATTGAGTACTTGGACATTTTACATGTGCTGATATTTTGATGTAAAATCACAGACACACTGAACAGGCAAGATAGCTGTCACGTGTGTCACTGAGATATATGAGTATTATCTATGCTGAACATGCGTGTGCTGGCTGGAGGTCATTAAGCAATGCACAAGACTTGATCATGGTGCCCCTTTACTGGCTAACCCCATGCAATGCTCTCTGCTTGCCAGCACTGAATTGCCTGCCTCTGCTTGCTACAGTATTTAACAGTAAGAGGCTCCACCTGGTGGTGCAACCAGGTACTACACTGAATCTACAATACTTGAAGTGTGTATTATTTGGGAGTGCAGTGTTAGATTGGTACTCGGTATCAGCAAATACTAATTATTAAATAACTTGGATCAAGGGCACAAAACATATCTATTTAAAACAATGCAATGTGTTTAGAATTTTAACTGTTTAAGATCTGGACTCTTGTTCACAGCCTGCTAGTTGTCAGTAATTTGTTATATTCAGTAACTGCTAAACAAGCTACAAGCGGCCAGTTTGACAATGATGTGATTTGTCGAGCCAGGTCATATCAAGAGAAAGACACAATCACTGATCTTTTTCAATGGTCTGTCATTGTTTCAAACATTCAGACACATAGGGGTTTTAATTTTGTCAAATCCATCTTCGCCTGAGTCTAAATAGAAGAGGCATAAGCCAGATTTGCTCTATGTGCCTGGTTTATCTGACTAGCGAGTGTTGTGATCACAGCCAGTGACACAGACAAGTGCCTAATAATTATTTTACCTTGAAATGAGAGCTAAATTTGCAATTAGAAAGTAATGTGTTGAAGAGCCGAACCTGTTGAGCTCTTTGACAGTATAGGACTTTGAAATAATTACTGAAAATGAATGTGATATCAGCAAGTTGACTTGTATTCATATAGAAGCATAAAATCAAACTTGCATCAAAACTTCAGAGCCACTTGCATTAGGGAGAGGCAGAAGTCATTAAAAAGACATCAGAAACTGCATTGAGCATTAAAAAAGTTTTAAAGTGGCATTGTGACCTACAGCAGTCCTGCTAGAAGTCATTTATGCCTCCACTCCGCCATCACTTTTAAAAGATTAGTAGCCATGTACTTGGAAACCAAAAGTCATTCATCTCCCTTTGTAGTGAATAATCCGACTTTCCTACTAAACCTCAGAACCCCATGGACCATGTGCATTTACTCTGTTCCTTATTAGCATGCTGCCCCTGCAGGGCGAGAAAGCTGCAGGTGTAGACATGTTAAATCTCTAATCTCTCACACTGACTGACTTATTCACTGTGACTAAATCTGTGAAATTAGAACACTCTGTTGCTTTGGGTTACTCTGCAGATAAGAGTACAGTCTGACTGATGTTGATTAAAAAAACAGCCTCGAAAAGTTTACAGACATTCCTTATTTAGAAACTACTTTGCATTCCATATAAAATGTGATTTTTAAGCTTTGATAAAAGATTTAGGAGTTCTCTGGGTTTCAAATTATCTACACCTTACTTGCAGCGCAGACACAGTAGCTCTGGGTCTCCCTGTGAGAAAGCCACCTGTTCTGCCATTTCATTTCATCTGCCTGCACTTTTTGGTCTTGCAGGTACCGCCACATTTTACTCTCCTGTGATGCAGCATCATGTTTTTGCGTCCTTACAGTCCTTACGGTTCATGTCTCATTGATATGAGTAATGAAATAAGACTGAGGGGAGTCATGAAGCCCAAAAGCCTCACATTGCTCTTTCTATCAGACATAATCAAAGCCTGATAGGTCAAGCCAATACCACTGCAAGCCCTCTTTCACAGTTTGGTTTCAAGATGAACTGTGGCAATGAGCATTGACAGGATTGACAGAGCATGCACACAGGAGTGACATGATGCTATACACGACCCTCTCCCCAGTGCACAACTGCATCACCTTGTACTAGCATATAAATTGTGAGAGAAAGTCAAACAGGATGTGACAGTGAGACATTTGAGAGCTGTCTGTATATCCTACTACTACTGCTACAAACACACACACACGTATAAAAACACACACAGGCGTGAGATAAAAGTGTTTTTCAGAGATACAACAAGGAATACAGAGCACTGACCCTATCCACAAATCCTCTCAGATCTGTGGCTTTGAAGCCAGTTTAGAGAAAATCGGATGCTTGGATGCCTTGTCCATGAATCTTTCAAATTCTTTAAAAAGAAAATCTCCACTTATACCCTTTTTAACAATCAAATTCATTAACTAGAGTTGAAAAACAGAGAGTGGTAAATGACAGCAGACACATGTTGTGTGGAGGGAATAAAAATGACAATTATACAATATTGTGTCTCTGATGGTTTCATTTTCAGACAAGTATCCTTAGAAATTACATCAGTGCTGTACATTCCCATTCTTCACAACATGCATCCAATGCCAATAATGCCATTGTTGAAATCTGAACCTTTCCCTAATCATAATTACATGTTTTAGTTGCCCAATCCTGTCCATACTACAATTATAGCTTATTTACATCAACCACCAATAATCAGTGCAATATCCATTTTTGTCTTGCCGTAAGCTATAAATTGAAAACAGCATTGCAATAACATTCCTTTTCCTCTGAGTGATAACAAACTGGCTAAGCTGGGGAAAAAAAAACATGCACCTGCTCAAGATGAGGATAAGATATATTCTACTCTTACTGATAAAATTTATGACTCATCCGAAGGTCTGCAGAGAGCAGTAGAGTGTAAGAGCAATGGAGACACATATTGACATGGCACACAATCTAGCCCTTAAGGTTCACATTTCATCAGATGAGTTTTTCAGCCGTCTTGACAACAGGTTCATTTTTCTTTTCTAGTCACCCGTGGCAAATGCATAGGTCCTGATTTAGAGAGTCAGATTAATATTGCACATACCATCTGCAGACACAGTGACAGAATCATATGGAGACCCTCAAAAACAGACAAATGCCAGATAAACCTCGGAGCACATGCGAATCCAAACAATCGCATGTTGTGAGGATGAAACATGCTGTGACAGAAGGGGCATGAAAGGAGCATGTTTATACCCAACATAAACACGGCAAACACAGACACACAAACAGTCCACTGCTTGTCCTTCAGTGCCTCCAGCAACTCCATTTTCTGATCTATCAACTGAGCAGATGAGCTAATCTGTCAGGTCTAGCCTTGCAGGGGATGGTCACACAAAAGGCTTTCAGGTATTTTTGAACCTGTTTTGAAGCAAGAATACGTTTTAAATTTTGGAGTGTTTACTCAGTAATATAATCATGCATTTGCTAAGTGCTAGAGAAAAAAAATGTTTTTGGTATGAAAGTTATATTAGAAGCAGTGTGTAAATTTTTAATCAACCAATGAAGGCTAGTCTATGTTTCAACAAGTAGGCAATCAGACTTCAGAGAAGAATATTTGTCAAGCATAGCCTCAAAACTCTGTCACTGCAGAGCAACATAAGATGGATAAATCAGTTGTCTGCATTGGAAGAAATACAGTGCGACATGGATGTTGAATTTAATTTGATGTGGTGTTTCTGCATGTGCATGTCTGTCCTTAAATGTGTGTGCCTGCTCTACACAGCTGGTGGAGCCCACTTCTCGACCGCACTGTCCTTGAAACTACCTTTCCCTACGCGACCGCCCCGCCTGGGCTCCCTAAGGTCACGTCGCTCCAGTGTCAGACCTGTCTAGTCGAGAAAACTGGATCTCTCTCCCCCTGCAGGGCTGAAGGCCTATGGTTGCATGCCTCAGATATCTCCTCCACTGGCAGTCTACTCCCCCCCAGGTCACGGTGACTCACCCAAGCACACAGCTGAGTCACACCCATAGGGGGAACACAGTCAAGACACAAGCACATATGTACACAATGAATGTATTACATATATATATTTGAGATATATTAAGAAGCAGGTTTGACCATATAAAATGGCTAAGACAGAAATTTGTGAGTATAGATCAGCTCATATTGAGATTCACTCCAGTGGGTACAGGTCATAGTGGCAACAGGGTAAGTCAAGATGGCCTCCCCAGACACATCCTGAGGCATCCTTAGGGCAGACAGATAATCCGTTCAGCATGTTGTGCTCCCTTCGATACCTCCACAGGAATTCAACCAGGATGTATCCTAATCTGATCAGAACCTTCCCACCTGACACCTTTCAATTTAATAGATCAGCAGTTCAATTGCAAGCTCCTTAAAGACCGCCTGAGCTTCTTATACTGTCAGGAAAACTTGTTTCAGCCCATTCTATTAGTGATCCAATGGCACAAGACTACTTAATTGTACTTGCACGGATAAAAAACTTGATTCACTGTTTTCCATGGCAGGATGCAATCCTCTTCTGGTCTCAACAGTTTGAAAATGGGATGAGACTCCTTTCTCTTGAGCTTCCTGGTATTACCTTCTTTGAGGAGGCTGAACACACACACACGCACACACACAAAAAATATACATAGCCTTCTGCTGCCACATTGTGTGACTTATCTAGTAAGGGTGTATCAATCCGATTCAGGAATTCCTCAAGTGTTTCTTCCACTTCCCCATAATGTCTCCTGTAAAGGTAAGTCGATTGAGGCTAAACATGTTCACCAGCAGGTTACTGAGTTGCCAGCACAATGAACCTCTGGGCACACCATCAAGCAGCTGCCATCTGCTCAAAAACAATATTTCAGAAGCCACTAATCAGTCTTGGCCTTAAATTTTCTTCGCTAGCACAAAGATCCAACAACAAAACACAATCTCTGTTTGGATCAAGCAAGCCCTTTGTCCCTAATCATCCCCTCCGGGTGTTCCTGTCTCTACCCACATGAGTGCCCCAGCAGAGTGGCACTTCAGAACTCCATCTCGAGGCTTCTAAACAGGAAATTGCTGTTCAGCACACCAGCACACAGACCTGTCCAGAGAAAACACCAAGCAAGCAGTGTTCACCTGGGGGCTCATAACCGTCCTTGCAAATTCACACCTTGGGAAACACAGCGAAGGACAGAGTGCAGCTGAGGATACGGCAGTTTTGGACTAATCTGACTCACTTGGCAGTCACATGGATATATAAGTAATTCATTCCGAATGTGGCACATGACAATTCATTGATTTCCTCTTGACCATAACATATGTTCAGTCTTTCATCTTTTCTTGGCTGTCATCTACACACTATAGAAACAACACATATATAGCAATTACAGTAACAAAATCTATATTTAATGATACTGTGCACAAATCCTTCCTTGTACACACATACACAAACAGCAGAAAAAAAAACAAACAAACAATAATGCATGCCAAGACGCATTATCCAAGTGATGTTTAAATGATGACTCTGCATCTTCCAGGAATTTCTTGTCCTGCAATTTGGCCTGGCAGGGAGAGAGATTGAGATTGGGGCAGGGGGGGTTTTATGGGATGTGGGCTGCTTATATAACAGCTGGATGGTCCATCCCCCGATCAAGTGAGTATTTATGTACATATGTATGAATTTGCTTGTGCATGTGTTTTATTCTGGACAATGTGGAAACTTTTTTTCCCCTGAAGTGACCTACAGTAACTTATGTGGATGGTGCTTATATGGATGTGTTTTACCTCCTTTTGTGTGTTTCATCCATATGACTTTTGGGTCTGTCCAGACAAAGTAAAATCTAAATCATGAGACACCACCAAGGTCACATCGAGTCACTTGCGATTTCCCCTCTCATTCTAACAACATTATCTTGAAGCTGGCGTCACAGCCACGAGTGAAAAATGCTATTTGCTATCTGATACCATCATTTATAAATATAAATGTCAAAGCAGATGTTGGGATGAGCGCCGTGATTGAATTCAAATGACTGTGTCAAGTCAAAGGATAAACCATGGGCATTGACAAAAGGTCAGGGGTTTAAGGAGCCGTTTATTTAATTATTTACTCGCAACCTAAAAATAAATCCACAGAGTCCTTGGGCATTGAATGGCCTTTAGGAGTAGGCTCAGGGAGGCGGCATTGATTGATGAGATTCCTCTAGATGCTAATGTGAGTTTAATCAGATTTGCTTCGATTCGCGTCTTGTTTTGTTTAGTCCCCCCGCCCCCCCACCCCCCCTTTTTAACTGTATGCTCGGCACTCACAGTGTCAGAAAGCGTGACCTTGTCTTGAATGTTTAAAGGACCAACTGAGGCGAGAAAAAAAAATACAGAATGGAACAATGACCAAAAAAAATACAAACTGTGAGTTCATTTATAGGCAGACCTTAGCTGCTTTGCACCTGATGAATCTTTTAAAGTAAGTCTGTAGAGTGGCTGAAAAAGGGAAAAGCCAAATGTTACATCAAAGCTATTGAAACGGTGAAACACAAGTGTTACACTGCTCTAAAATAAAATCAGCTGTGGCTCAAGCATTACTTAGTTTAATGGAGTAATAAGAGTGTTCCACAGACTGAAAAAACTCACAGAAGCATGCAAAAAAGGTTTGGGTGATTTTTTTTTTTTTTTGGCAACAGCTGTCACCCATCACCCTGGGCTACTGTTATTGTTGTTTTTCTGTGCATTTAAGTAAGAATAACACATACATTTTAACCAATTATTACCCAGCATTTTCTCCACCTGCAATCAACCAAGACGGCATTTCTGAGCGACGACAAAACACAGCTTGAAAGCAGCAAAGCGGCAAAATTAAAGCGTAAAACAGAAGACAACTAAACCAGAAAAAAAAAAGTTTGATGAAAATGGAATGAGCCAGCTGCTAAAGCATGTTTTGTCATGCACGACCAACAAGCATTAAACTTCAGCTCATATTTGCAGTGCTTGAAACAACTGAAATGAATATTACAACCCACATTATATAAGAGAGGACAACGTGGTCCTGCTGAAAGTCATGGGAAGTTGACTGAGCATGCCTGCTCTTCCGCCACTCTGTTTACATTAATCTAAGTCCACATTCACACCTGGAAGCTGCCAGTACCGTCGGAGTTTTCTGCTGCTGATAAGTGAGCACCTCCACCTCAGCTGGAACATTCATGGATTTAGTGCCTGACTCACTGGCTAATTTAGAACTCACATTTTTCTGACACACTGAATAAGAATGAAAGTTTATCAGTAGTGGTAGATTTGCTGAACGTTAAAACATGTGAGGTATTTTACAGCAATAAAACTTTACATTCTTATTACAATTTTACTTTTACTTCTCCCGTGAGTGACCGCGACTCTTAACTGCGGCTGCTGTGCAGTTTCTCGTTAGATCCTGTGCTCAGGGGGCCCTTTTTGTAACTAAACGAGTGAAGAACACCTTTCATTTAACCTGTCAAGATTTCCCCTGCAGAATGCCAGCCCAGATATTTAAAGTCCCTCTGTGGTCATCGAACCCCTAAAAACTCATCTTCAAGTATCAAAATTAAATATTTAGAAGCTTTTTTTTCCCCTCCAGGAAAATAATCCCTTCATACCTTAAAACGGCTTTGATGTAACTCTACACAGCTGCTTCCTCTAGAATGTGCAGATCTATGTAGTTCCGCCTCTATTCTCACCCACTACTGCACTGCAAAGCTTTCAAACTATTTTTCAAAGCTTTCTCACTTCACAATTCTCTTTGCCTGATAATATCACATGATGGTTCAGAGTCTATACATCTAAAGTGCCTATGATTTTTGCCCAGTACTCTATATGATTATCTGATTATTAAAGACAATGAGAAATAACTTGGTAATCTTACTGTAAGCATAAACAAGTGAACATCACAGTTACAATGTACAATATGCAAATTATACCTGACGACAAAATGCACACATTAAGACTTGAGTGTTCTTGTAAAATCAAGAATTTGCGTTGTTGCACTGGTTCTTTATTGAAACTAATCTAAGCTTCCTGCCTTCACCAGAGCAAAGGAAATGATGTAAGTCTCACTGAAAAGTTACGCTACTCTCCCTTTTATCTCTTTGTCTTTCCCTTTCTCCTTAATAAGACTTTCAGGTGATGAGGGCTGCAGCCCCTCAAGTGCAGACTGACAGACACCATGTTTAATCTTTTGTCCATTGCATTCTTCTCATGTCACATCTACTAAACTTCTCTTGGGTCTTGAGACAGATGGATTTTCCTTTCTACTCTTTCAGTATGCCCATATTTCATTGAAGCTGGCTCAATGCCCTTTGCAAGGTGACCTTTAGGGCTACGACTAAAACAGCTTCTGTTGAGAAAATGCTGCAAACTGCCTCTGTTTTACCTATCGCTTGTGTGACATTTCAACCTTTTAAACCCTTTTCAACTTAATAGCTGTTAAAACCATGGCGAATAAACCTGAGTCACAGCAAACATTCTTCAGAGATAACTAGCTGGTTCTTAGAAAGCTCAAATATTAAACATGGAATGCAATGTAACTGTCTTCATCTGTTTGCAGACTTTAATTAACAATCTTGACTGCCTGGACTTCACTTCTTGACTTCACTGGAAATAAATTGTATGATTAATTGTTAGTCAAGGTGTTTAAAGTCTAATGCTTTTGAAAATTAAACCAACAACCTGTAGGGGTTGAAAACATAAGAAAAAAATAGATCATGTAGGCTTCCAGTGTTACTGTGTATTACTATATATGGAAATGAATACCTGAGTAAAGAAGTAACACTGCAGCTGGCAAAAGCAGAGACGACCATTTAGACTTGACATGCTGCCACTGATTACATTAGACACCATTCCACCCTAATGTGTATTACAATGCTGTTTGTTGTCCAGATGGCTGTCAAGCTCCACTTTACTCCTCCATCTCAATCTACCTGATTCATCTCCAACGCCATAGAGGACGACAGTCAAATGGGAAGATGAAGGTGATGGACATTTATAACTCTCCAGATGGAGGGAGTGTGATTGATGCTTTTTTTTAATCCAGTGATGAACTACTATCCCATCCATTTGTCCTCACATCACTACTGTGTGTTTCTCTTTCTGTAACATTAAAAACTCCCTCCATAGTAAAAATGCATTTACTAACACTGTAAAGAAAGGAGACGGCTAAAAATGTTTTTTTTCTCCTATGTGGAAAAAATAATTATTATTGGTCACTCCATTAATCTGTTTATACCTGAAATGTGTCTCTCCCTACACGAAATATTAATGTGGCTGGCTGTAATTGATTGTACAGTACTTTGTTGCTGCTGTGAACCACAGAAATAGGTGTTTATCCTCTATCCAGCAGTCCCTGAGCCTGGACTCGAATATAAACAAGTGCTGGCTGTCATCAATATTTCAAGAGAAAAATACACTTTTACATACACAGCTTCTGCATCTTTACTCAAATGAACACCACTAACAAGTTGTTTCATCCAAGGTCTACTATCCTGATTCTGTGTATAATTTAAAAACCTTACACACTCACATCATGGCTACAGCTGAAACATGGCTATTAGCCTCTTAGACCTCCTCCATTTTCTTGTCAGATGCTGTTTTTCTGCTTGGGTTTAATTTCAGCCAACTCTCTGTGGATTTCTTTGAAATGCAAGTAATCACAAACAGCAATATTGTTGTCGCTAGCTCCTCGATATATATAGCTTTTCTCAGAATCCCCTAGAAAGCGGCAAACCCTGTGTTATCATGGTTTCATGCCTTTGGCAGCAGCTAAGGTTGAAAATGTGAAGGTGCATTTGCCTCCAGCATTCACAGCTGCCCATCTGGGAACATCATTCAGCACATCCAAAAGGCAGGCAATGGCTTCCATCTGAATACCAATAGATATCTCAGACCCCTGTTGCTACCCTGGCTCTTCAGCCACCTATTCTATAGCTGCTGGTTCGTATCTAAGTGAATCATATTACTGCCTGTGTTATTGCCAGAGGCAAAGGCATTTAGACGAAAGATAATTAGCTCAAATCAACAGTTGTCTTGAAGCTGTCCTCACACTGCGATGGCATGTGGGATAACTGAATAATCAACTGATCGCCTATTAACAACACTTCCAAATGAGTGGGTCATTACAAGGCCAAAAATTGTTTAGGAGAATGTGTATTCAGTATATACGTGATACTACTTTTGTATATGTCTAAGACTGGAAATGATGAATTATTGTAGTTATGCAAAATATGCTACTGAAGAGAGACTCTACCACTGAAGCCTGAAGTTCTGTTCTTCACGTCTGAGTACTGATGCGCTTAAAGATGTGTTCAAGAATGACAGCAATTAAAAATTTTTGCTTCATAGTAAATGTGTTCTGAAAGTGGAAAGACGAGACATCAGAGATAAGAGAGTCCCTGAACCTTGTTAGTACACACACACTCACATTCAAACACCAGCTGTCTTGGCCTAAAGCGAGAGCCAATAGTGCAAGAATACTGCTTGTTCAGTGAAGCTGTCAGAAGCTCCGCTCCACCCTACAGATGTGAAGGTGTGCATGCGTGTGCAAGTGTGAGTATGTGTTTGGGTGAAGAAGCTGCAGGGGGCCAGTGTGCAGGAACAGGGGTGCTGTAAGTTCAATCCTTTCACAGAGATCAAAGTCAGCCTTCTGGCCCTAACAGTCTGATATGAGCAGCTGGCTGAGTGCCATTCGCTGCCACTGACCTGCTAAAAGTTTTCATTTGGACTAAGATAGATGGCCTTATTTGGCCATTCTCTCTTAGGAGGCAGGCATGTTAGCAAACAGGACATCAGTGAACAGGATAACAGCTCAGTAAGCTGTAACCTTTCTGTATAACAAGGAAATGAGACCCACTGCCAGTAGGGAACATACAGTGCAATAGACATGACAGCCATTATACTCCCTATAAAAATTTACTGAGGTAAATAAATGCTGAAACCACTTGTGAAGCCGTAAAATCAGGATCCTGTAATCATGTAATCATGTCCCCAGATGACTTTGTATTTTTAAGTAGCAGGGCAAGCATGCGTACTTGGTCTACTTTATTAAACACAATGGTACATTAGTAACTGTTATCACTGGCATTTAATAGCACATAATTAAATGTAACTGTCTCATTTATGCCTCTCATGCACTGTATTTCAGGGTATTTTTGAAGATAGGTGTATATTCTATATCAAGAGTGGGCAATTTTAAAAGAGTTTGTTTTATGTGCCAAAGTGTTTGGTATGGACCATATTGAGGAGCATGCATTACCAGACCTTTAATTAAACACTTTTTGCTGAAGGAATCATCAATATAATTAAACCAAAACAGGCTACAAAGGTCTGTGTATATTGTTTTTCAATTTTCATGTAATACAACAGATTTGTTTTGTAAGCACAAATCACTTTCTCAATGGCAACATCTTTTTTTCCCTAGAGATAACCACTATATAAGCACAAAGTGATACCTGCAAGCACCAGCAAGATAAATGGATCTCCTTTTCTCCCCCTAACTATCTATACTTACTGTTGCTGCCAGACTCCACGTAAAAGAACAGCTTTTCCTCTCTTCCTCCTTTTCCTTTGTGCTGACACACAAACACAGCGAGCTATCCTGTCCCAGTCATAAGTGCTTGATATCACCCAATTTCGTATTTTCTGTGGCAGCGGGATATCCGCCGGATATATGCTCTCTTATTGTGGGACAAGCTTTTGTAAGTATGACAAAGAGACCTGTGCCTACCAGAGAGCCTGATCTGTCTTAATGGGACTTGTCTGGATTTACAGAGGCTTTCGATTTCTGAGAATACACTGTTCAATTCCACAGATATTCCAGCTGGCCTTGCAGAGGGGACTCCCACTTCCACTGAGGCAACATGCAGACACAGGTCAAGCAGTAATAATAATTCTTTGTGTTTTGTGGTGTGATACAAGTGTCACAGGTATTCTGCAAATCTTCCATGTTTACACAAATCCCTTGAGAGAGAAACTGTTTTTTCTACTTCCCCAGAAGACCACAGAGTGATCTAAATTACCCTCACAGATGACTCAAATTTAATTGAATACCGCAATGACTCAGTGTTCAGTGAGCAACAGCTTCCCCTGCTCTGGGGTGAACTAAAGCGCAGTGAACCCCATGTCAGGGCTATATACCTGGCACAACATGAGTGTGCCAGGAATGGAAAAAATAAGTGTAGCTCGGCAAATGGTGGACATGTAACTTTTCGAAACCCCTGATGACATCCCGCTCTTCAGGAGAAAATCCATAACTGTGTGAAGCAACTCTCTCACAATCGAAAAAGCTGGACGAGTGATGGGAAGCTGGCACAAATATTGTCTCTGGGTGTATGCGCTCCTGATCACCCCATTCAGAGCAACAATCAATAAGAGTTAGCCACATATTTGCAACCTGACCTGACCCCCTCTTGGGACATCAAGTTTAAAAATTAGCACTATATTTAATGTGATCCTTCTTTAATTACAGTGCAGAAAGTGTAATGTAATTGTGAAATGTTTCTGTTGTAGTTTTCAAAACCAGTTGATAGAACTAGCAAGTGCTCTTTCATGTAACAACAGTATTTACTGATTTTCTTTCTTCAGATGCCTGAACTGAAGCAGAATTATTAACAGGAAACACATGGTGGCAGGTACTGGACCACAAAGGCACATGAAGCGTGTGGTGGCTACCTGATTACTCCTTTTCAACTGTGGAAAATTTCTACCATACACTGTACTGTAGATGTGCTAAGAAAGGGCTACAGTTACTAACTACAGTAACCCAAAAATATCCCAAAATGTGGCATTAATTAACCTTTAAACTCACATTAAAGGGTACTTTATTTCTTCTATATATTCTTTTACTACCAGTTCTTCCACCAGTGTATTCTGTTTTTATGTTCTGCACTATCCAATATCCTAAAATAATTAGATTAACAATTTTATTGGTACTGTTACTTACTACACATGCATTTTTGAATCAAGACAACACCTGAAATTTCACTCCTGTTCTCCAAAATGTTCCATTTTCACTCATACTTTTCATCATAGTTAAAAGTTTTAAAGTGACAAATTCAGTTGCTTCAGCTTTTTTCAGGCAACAATCAGGCAAGATATGTACCAGTGGCAACTTGTTTAACATGCTTGGGTATTATATCACTGCAAAACACAGACGATGTGGCACAAGCAGCACGTTAGCAGAACAGCAGCAGCAGCCCCAGTGCTCCATCTGTGTACACACAGGATGCATCCATGCACAGTACTGAGCTGTAGTAATACAGACTCACTGTAGTTTAGTGTAAAACACTGGAAAAATAAACCTTAAGCATAAAAATACACTTTGGTTTGGATTGACAAGCATACAAACTGAGTAAAATGTGAGCTGTCACACCACCAGTGTAGACAGCTGGATTGACAAAGGTACTGTATCTGTCCCATCAGACAAATAAGAAATGGATGAGTGAATAATGGAGCCGGAGCACATTCTGTGTCGACACAGCTTTCGGCTCGTAAACAACTGTGTCCTAATTTGAGGTTCATGTCCTTTTTCAGGTCATCAGTCGCAGAGATCATGCAGAGATTTATTCATAACTGTGATAAACTGGGTGAAGTTGACTGAAAGTATTAATGGCAAGAGGTGGGATATAAACTGCAACTTGATAACACGACTGTCAGCTACGTTTCCCACTGAGATGCACCACGCTTTCTTGCTGGAAGTGCAGCATCTTCAGCCACTTATTGCCCTGGGGTCCCAAGGATGACATCTTTTTAAGATGAAAATTGAGTGTCCTAAAATGGATGAGGCCCATATGGCACTGTGCTGTCTGCCAGGGAGGTCAACAAGTTTTCAGCTCTAAAATAAGAAGCTTTCCATGATCCAAATTAACAGCTCTTCAAACTTGATAATGACATGCAGTTGTGAAAATTCAAACTGTTGGTCCGTAAAAGGAAAAATTCAAATATTTAAACATGGAAATTAAAATAAATTAGTGGTTCATCATCAGTAACTTTTACAATTGAGTTCACAACATTTAAATTTAACCCACTTACATATTTTACTATTATATAGACATAAGAAGCTAGAGAGAAAGGCAAATTTAGTTGTGCTGAAGGAAAATATACAGTAACTCAGCACATGAGATTTCTTACAACTGAGAAGCCCTTAAGTTGTTTTTATAAAATACGGATCAGTAAAGTGGTGAAATGTTTTTAGTAACCATGAATAAATCTATTGGCTACAACATCCATATAAATATCTATATGTTATCAAATGGTAAGTGGTCCACACGTACACTATATTGCCAAAAGTATTGGGACATCTGCCTTTACACGCACATGGACTTTAATGACACCCAATTCTTAATCCATAGGGTTAAATATGAAGTTGGCCTCTTTGCAGCTATAACAGCCTCAACTCTTCTGGGAAGACTTTCCACAAGGTTTAGGAGTGTGTTTATGGGAATTTTTGACCATTCTTCCAGAAGCGCATTTGTGAAGTCAGGCATTGATGCTGAATGAGAAGGCCTGGCTCTCAGTCTCCACTCTAATTCATCCCAAAGGTGTTCTGTCGGGTTGAGGTCAGGACTCTTTCCAGGCCAGTCAGTTTTCTCCACACCAAACTAGCTCATTCATGTCTTTATGACCTTGCTTTGTACACTGGTGCGCAGTCATGTTGGACCAGGAAGGGGCCATCCTCAAATTGTTCCCACAAAGTTGGGAGCATGAAATTGTCCAAAATGTCTTGGTAAGCTGAAGAATTAAGAGTTCCTTTCACTGGAACTAAGGGGCCAGGTCCAATCCCTGAAAAACAACCCTGCATCATAACCCCCCTGCACCAAACTTTACACTTGGCACAATACAATCAGGCAAATACTGTTCCCCTGGCAACCGCCAAACCCACATTTGTCCATTGGATTGCCAGACAGAGAAGCATGATTGGTCACACCAGAGAACACATCTCCACCACTCTAGAGTCCAGTGGCATCGTGTTTTACAGCACTACATCCAACGCTTAACATTGCATTTGGTGATGTAAGGCTTGGATGCAGCTGCTCAGCCATGAAAACCCATTCCATGAAGCTCTCTATGCACTGTTCTTGAACTAATCTGAAGGCCACACCAAGTTTGGAGGTCTGTCGCTACTGACTCTGCAGAACGTTGGTGATTTCTGCACACTGTGTGCCTCAGCATCCTCAGACCCCACTCTGTGATTTTACGTGGCCTACCACTTCATGGCTGAGTTGCTGTTGTTCCTGGTTGCTTCCACTTTGTTATAATACCAGTAACAGTTGACTGAGGAATATTTAGTATCGAAGAAATTTCATGAATGGACTTACTGCACGAGTGGCAACCTATCACGGTACCAGGCTTGAATTCACTAAGTTCCTGAGAGCGACCCATTCTTTCACAAATGTTTGTAGAAGCAGTCTGCATGCCTAGATGCTTGATGTTATACACATGTGGCCATGGAAGTGATTGGAAAACCAGAATTCAATTATTTGGAGGGGTGTCCCAATACTTTTGGCAATATAGCGTATATAGTGACTTTTAAACCTAAGCTAGGGTCTACAAAATACATGCAAATGTGTGTTTCCCATTCACTCACACCAGTGGGGGCAGAGCTGCCATGCAAGGTGCTGACCTACAATTGGGATTGAATAACTTGGGGTTTGGTGTCTTGCCTTGGGACACTCTGGCACATGGAGGTGCCGGGGATTGACCTGCCAACCTTATGATTATAGTAGACTACCTACTCTACCATCTGATTCACTGTGTGTACGTGCTATCATTTCCAAAATCTCATTTTCCTGTTGGATTTTCAAAGGATCATGGTGCAAATTTTAAGAACTTGCTAGAGTATAAAACTAAATTAAGATCTATACAAAAATGTCTTTATGCATGCACACACAAAAACACACAGGCAGGCAATCGCAGTACATATATGGTCATATTGTACAGCATTAGTATAGAAATACAATATACTTTAACATATCATTGTATGTTTTAATATTTTAGGTCTGGATAAATACGACTTTCAAGTCACAACAACACATATGCGGGTGTAAATTGATCTAGTTCTGTTAATTGTCAGCTGCAATGACACTGACAGTAGCTGAACAGAACAGAAAAGACCAGGAACCTCTGCTAATCTGTGTGAAAACAGAACCACCCGTTTTCTGACATGAAAGGCTGTAATGTTTATTTCATAGGATCTTGATGTTGCACCTCCACTGCCTACTGTTTTTCTCTCTTCCACCACTCGCTGCTTCATTTCCAATGAATGATAACTGTTTGATCAGTGTTCTGGACTGATCAGCATTTAGAACCCCACTGTGAACCTGCTCCAGTTTAAAAGCTTGTGATTTCATTTGACATACATGATCCTACTTTTAACTGTTTTAGATCACTGACGTAAGTTTTTTTGTTAATGTGATACAACATCCTGGCTAGTAAGTGATATGATATCATGCTTCAATAAGTTAAAAAGCTATTTTACTAAAGGGAAAGAGTCTTTGTTTGAGTATTTTGATTGACTTCATTTGTTCTCGGAGAAAACAATCAGTGAGGGACCAGTAAGATTTTGCAGCTAACTCTATTAGCCTCTGGATGACATTTTTTGGTAACATTTTTGACAGCAGAAACCACATCTAGACAGTCCAACACTGTCAGAGACACACATTTTAAATGGATACAACCATGTAAATTTAGAATATTTGAGGGTTTCATGCAGCATTTTGTAATGAAGCCTGCCTCGTCTTAACTTAAGAGTACCTCTGTGGATCTCAGAAGAAACTGTATGTCATGTACAAAAGGCAATAAAAACATACTTAGAAATGATCAACTTCCATTCTAAAATGTAAAATAATATTGCTTGCCATGGTATGTTGATTAATTGCCATTTTTATTCATTTCAGATTGTTAATAAAGTTTCCCTGTTGCTAATGTGAAAATTCATCCTATTCTAAAAATGTTGACAAATCCAAGACGTGTGACACCGTTTGTCTCTCTGTACTTGCATTTTTACAAATATACATTAACAAAAAAACACCAGAATCCATCACAAGTGTGTATTTCTCGCTTCAAGAAAGAATCAATGCCATTAAGGTACCAAAAAGCCCCCCAAAAGCCCTATTCCCCACAGCAATTGTTGACTCAACTCACTTTCTTGCCTCTTTAGTGACAATCATGTCCATTGTACCACTTTTAAAGGAAAGATGTCGGTGGAAATCAGTATTTAACAAATCAAGCTGTACTGACTACGGCACAGACAGAGCTGTCAAATTAACATCTTGTTTCATTACATTATTTCTTCAAAGAGGTTTTAGGTGTTAATTTGATCATTCTCAACTTATATTAAGGCCACATCCAATATATTTCACAAACCAGTGAAAGAGAAACATCTTGACTAGAGATTTATGTAAATGAGTGATTTATATAAGTTACATTTTTATTAGTCTTTCTTACTTTAATTTGCTGTCAACACCATCACACCGAAGCATCTTTATGTTCAGCTAGGTAATAAAACTATTTGTGACAACAGTTTCTGCCATCAACAAGCAAACACGTAAATACATATAAGTGAGTTTGAATATGAGTGACTGCTCCACAATATACAGGGAACACGGTGTGTGGGGAAAGCGCTGCTGCTATTTTCAACACCTGCAAAGTTTTCAGAAGTTCTTCTCTGGCAGGGTGTCAGAAAGAGACTTGGTGTACCTTCTTCTTTTTTTTCACATCGATGTCTGGAGAATGACAGAATGAAATACTGAAAGACAGATCAGGAGGCCTTCATTTTGACTGGCTGCTGGAAATGGCACTGAGAGACAGAGAGGAGGGAGGAGAGGAGGGAGCAGTATCAAACTTTTAAATGCTACCTAGAAAAGAGACAAGTAAGGAAGCAGCTCTCCTGTGTAAGCTTGATAGGGCCTGGGAAAACATGGCATCTGAGACATCTAGTTTTCCAAGAGTGGTGTCGGGGGAGGTGAGTCTCTCAAGCTCTACACGCCAATTATGGGAACCCTTGCCTAAGCAGGCAACGAATGGAGCCATGCTCCCTGATGCTAATGAAAGTCCTAATTATTTCAGACAAAGCATCCGGGATTGACACCGCAGGTTTCTGAGGGGATTGACTCCCCGTGCCTTCATGCCAAACGTCGACAGTAGCTTGAGGAGAAATCGTTGAACTGACAGGTTCCCACAGGGTGGCTAAGGATGGGGTGGTTATGGACAGATGGATAGGTAGATGGAGAGAGAGAGAGAGAGAGAGAGAGAGAGAGAGAGAGAGGGAGAGAGAGAGAGAGAATGCGAATGAGACAAGGTGTGGGCTGGAGAAAGGCCAAGAAGGACCTCCTGTCACCAGTAAAGAAATGCAATAGGAGGTAATCTGTAGTCACAAAGAGCTCTCTGCTGAGTTGCACTGAAGGTCCCCAGGGAGCTGTCATGCCTTAACCGCTGCTGTTGCTTTCTAAAAGCTTAATGCTGAGGAGGAATTAAACCACAGTGTGTGTCAATGTGTGTGTGAGAGACAGTTGGGTGTATAAGTTAGTCTGTGTATGATCTCTGTGTTTGGCAGGCTTGGACATGCAGAACCAATAATCAAACCAGTTAACAATAACTTCCTCAGTCACTCACATTGCACCACATACCCCACTCACAAATCCAATACTTCACAGATGAGCAGAGCTCAGCACTGAGACCATTAGCAACAACGTGTCAAGCAATTTTCTATATTACATTGATTACTAATTACAGAGAGCTCATTGATCGCTATATGATAAGAACAGGGTTGTGCACTCAGTAACATTTAACAATAATATGCTCTTCCCTAGTCATCCCTAGCAATAAATATTTCAAATTACATAACCTTACATTCATTTTGTCTTCACTGTTGTCAAAGGTGACATTCATATTTTCAAGTAGAGACACAGTTTAGGGTCACAAGGACCAATGGATCAAACCACCAAGGCAAAGTCAAAGTCAAAACAAAAGTTACAGCTCAGAGAAATGCTCCAAAATTTTAAAAAAAATGGGAAGTGATCTTGTTTGCCATTAGCTAAGCCATTCTCTGTGGATTCTGCTTAGTGACTAGGAGGTGCAAACTTAGTGCAGGGGCAAGAGGCAGGTAGTCTCAAGCAATAGAAAGAGTAAATCCAAAATTGTCTCATTTGCATTTATTGTTTCACACAGGTGGTGTGCTGAAGCTTTGAAGTTGTGGCCTGTTGTACCTGTGACCGAGCTGGATTAAGAAATGGAAAGTGTACAATCCAAATAATTACCTCAGCAGTGGAATAACTGGTTAAGAAATGCTATTATTTTTTGAATAAGTAATGAGTCGCATGGAAAATGAATGGTACAACACGTACAGCAGCTGTCCATCAACATGTATCTATGATCAGGTCTTTCCTGCTGGTGACATAAACAAGTAAACAACCCAACTGCGGTCAGCATGTTTCTAAAAAAAGTATTTATGAGCTCCCGGTTATCATTAGGAGTGAGGACATCAAAGTGATCTACTGTCTTGTTTAGAGAGGCTGTTGCCAAGAACTAGACACTGAATCTTGTTGCTGAACCTGAACAGTTTCTTGCAGGAGTACAGGAGGGAAAAACTAAATTCTCCTTCAACAATCAATGAAATGTCATATATCATAAACGGCTGTACAAGAAGTTTACAAATAGAGTGCAATTTTTCAAAATGTACACACACACACACACACACTAGCAGTGTCACTGATAGCACCTGCGCATCTCATCATAGTTTATTTCCCACATTAGTGATCAGTGATTGCTCACTTTCCCTTGTGTAAAGTCGAGCTCAGTGGTTCCCAGATTTCTCCAGATATTTCCCTTCGGAGCACTTAGCGGCTGACCTGGCCGGTACTTAGCACTTGTTATGTGTGCATTGAGTATGTTGGTGATTAATTAAAGCAATCTATCTGGAGCTCCAGAGGGGAATCAAGATGCTGTAGCAAAGATTAGTGGCTGAAGAAGCTGTAGGAAGCCGATAGCACTGTTGCCCCTCAGGGTAAATACTGTTCTGCCCAGAGAGAATAGTACATTATAATACAATATTCCCTCACAGTCATTTCTTTTTGGCTTCCATTCAAATCTTTATGTTAGGTTCACATTGTATTGTAAATATGTAATACAATAAATGAACATATAGCCACCTACAGAAAAGATTTGCAGAAATGACCTTGCCAGTTTGGCAACAAAGCTCATATATTTTAAAAACTCAATTTCCAGAAGCACCTTTTTAATTTCCATTTTCATTAAAGTGGTGAGTGCACTGTGTGTTTTTGTAAGTGGGTGACAAAGTATTAGTCGCTATCACAGTATCACTTCAAAACTTAATGGCTCACTGAGGTGAATTCCAAGTGCAATGACAAGCAAGAGTGCAACATTTATATGCAATGCTAGTTATGCTATGTGTTAGATTTTCCAGAATAAGGTAATCAACCAACAAATATAGAAATACCCCATGAAGGTTTTAAAAATAATATAAAGAGAGCTTCTAAGGTTATGTGACAGCCAATTTATCCTCATAGATTATTTATCCTGGCTTCAGTGCACACAAAGCAACCTTGCATGTGAAATTTTGGGTATTTCTGTAAAAGGCTGGCGTGATTGAGAAATGTCTCACCTGAGTCAATTCATAATAGATATGAACAAAATAGCACAAGGGAGCACTTTCATATCGTAGAAATATTGTTCCACGACCCAAATATGAATAGTGTGTACAAAATCTGCCCTCCGCTCGCGCTTTTCCCTCTCTGTCTAGCAACGCTGCAATCCCATTTCAGAGTTAATTCTGTTCTTGTGTCCTTTCATCCATAATTAAAGTAACAAGCAACTAATTACTTTTGAATAATGTCAGGCCAGTCAGGCGGGTTGCACAATCCCTCTCCATAATTAAAGTGCACCCAACATTTTTGGCAGACATTCCCCTCGTAGCCACATCACTTTGCATTGTTTCACTGAAGCAGAGTAGAGGCCAAGCCTTTGGAAAACCTTCGAGATACTCCAGGGTCTGAATGTCAGCTAGTTTTCACATGCTCAGGGCTTGAGTTATTTGAGGTTTGGAAATACAACACAGCCTCTTGTGAGGCACCCTGAGGCCAAAGAACATTGTAGAGGGAAGTTGGGGATTAAACAATCTGGGTATTCTCTTTAACTGCATGCCAGCAAAAGCAACAGTGACTCTGAAAAAGTGAAAGCCTGATTGATAGTTGCATGCTGCGTCCAATGTTCTGAAGCAATACTATCTGGGTGGTCACATGAGATGGTGTCTTGCAAGAAATACCACAGTTAAAAATAAATAAAGCACATTTTTCTTTCTCCGTTTCTATCAAGTTACATTTTCTACTTCCACTCAGTCCACATTTACTTTCTGTTCAGTTTTGCTGTGTCCGTCTGAAAGAGCATTAAGAACCCTCTTGGGTTTTCAACAGTTTCAATGTCAAATGAGAAAAAATACAAACAAGTTCACTGAAAATAGACATATTTGGTCGCATAATAAACTATAGAGTGTGTTATATTTAGTCATAATGCCTACATTTGATTTAACGCCTTATGCCACATGATTTAAGCCTATCATTGCTTGTCTATTCTTATAACAAATTGCCCCACTTTTACTACCTTCCAACAATGCTGTAGCTCTAAAGCATCGCTCCCAAAGACTGTGGGGAACACCCCAGTGCATAATCGTGCCAGGACAGGCAATTTATCAGACAATATTGCCTCTGTGTAGAGCGGGGGTCCCTGAGCTGCTCCCTAGCAAGGACTGCTGGGTTTGAAACCAGCGGCAGAAAGTGGGGGAGGTCTCCTAACTGATCTGTGGTCTGCCACAATCAATCTTACAGAGATCCTAGTGCTTTAGTGGACACAGCTACACAGAGCCTAATGAAGGCCTCATGTGGCGCACTGTCTGCTGCAACACAACATGTTTATCTCTGTCAGAGTGTGCTGGGTTAAAGATTAGAGGGTGGATAGATAACTTGGCTTATGGTAGGCATGTTTTCATCTGCTGTTTGTGTCATTTGTTTACAACATACCACATGATTTTTTATACATATTTTTGCTTATCTTTGCCACGATTTACTCTGTGATGCCCTGCTTTAGAGTGCAAAGTATTTTAAATGGATTAGGGAATTTGTGCCATTCGATGTAGAGGAACCCACTTTGTTTGACTATGCAATTTTTTCATACAAATTAATGACTAATTACACTCCAGCCAGCATCCACTTGTCATTCAAAGCATGTGTTACATAATTGATGCAGCATCTGTCCAGGATGTCCTCCTCCACCATTGTCATTGTGTCCCTTTCTCTGCTGTTATTCACAACCTATATTTAGAAATAGGTTTAATATGCATGTTGCTTATGTGCATCACTTAACAATAGATACTAATACTATACATTCAGAGGTTTTAGCATATCTGCATTTTTTAACAACTTTTTATATAAACACATTTCAAAACAAACTGCCAGCTTCCAGTGGACTTTTATTATGTGATACCCACTGCAAATTGGTTTTTCATTCTCTGACTAGCACAATTACATGGAAAGCAGTTAGTTATTGTGTATTTACATTATTCAATTTGCACCCTGGAACTCATACAGTATAATGATCTATCTATATTCACTTCACTGTGATATTGAGGAACATAATATAAAAACAGATAATAAAGTTATTTATCTTTCTCCGCTCTGGGTACCCAATCATTCTTATTCTGAATTGTGACTCAATGAAAATGAAGCTATAATGGTATTTACTCAAACTTTGATAGGCAGAACTGATTACACCTGATGTTGATTAATAATAGTTCTCCTGATTTGTACAACAGCTGTAGTGGCATACGTTATCTTCACATGCAGCTAAATAGAATAAGCTGACAATCCACCATTTTATTTGTCAGGAAGTTAGTGGCTAACTGAGCCAGTGTTTCTGCAGGGCCCTCAAAGATCCTTAAAAAGTTCCAGGAGTTCTTCAACAAGAATGACAGTTTTGGTATGTTTAATGTTTCATTTTACCCCCCCTTCCTACCCTAGGGGGGTATTTCTTTCCTTTCTACCATCGCTAACTGCTTGCTGCTCATGGGGAACCTAAAGGCAACTTTGGGTTTTTTGTTCTCTGTTTTAATTTGTAAGGTATGCCCCTAACAATGTCAAGTGCTGTGAGATGACATTTGTCGTGAATTTACGCTATAAAAATAAAATTGAATTGAATTACACTGTAAAACTTAAAACAATGATACGTCAACACAACTACAACTCAGCTTCAGTATTCCAGTTCTCCCACTGTTATATTTGCTCTTAATGACTAGTCACACTTTAAATTCCATATTAACTCTCAAATGTATGATTGGGTTCCTCACACTACTACATACAATACCCTTGGGTTGCGAGCAGTAATCTAAGATAGATTCTTTTTAGTCTTTAATCATTTAAAGACCACCTATACAGAACATTTTTTCATTGACATTCTAATTGGCTTTGTCATCCTCATGTTCTGCATGGACAAAAACTAATTTCCTCATCATCCATCATCCGTTTCCTCTGCTGTCATCAAAATCCTTCCGTAAGAAAGAAAATACTGCTCTTTGCTAAATCTGTAATTCAGCTGCAGCGGGTCATCATGACAATTTGCCAAATATACAGTTCTTTATCATTGTGTCTGTGTTTCAGCACTGCTA
Organism: Dascyllus trimaculatus; assembly: GCA_024666655.1. NCBI lineage: Eukaryota > Metazoa > Chordata > Actinopteri > Pomacentridae > Dascyllus > Dascyllus trimaculatus. The sequence goes on along the minus strand of CM045459.1, from coordinate 23,813,095 downwards.
AAGTGAGACCACAGTGCCACTATGAGATCAAACTTGAAGTTACAATACTGCCCTCCATCATGATAAATACTGCCATTAAAAGCATCAATTAAAACATTACCACAGACATGGGATTACTAACCTATAAATCTTTAAAGAGGAAAAGAACAATGCTGTTGATCGTTTCTGACAGTTTGACAGCAGTGCATTGAGTAATTATTTTAATAAAAATGCATAGATTATGCCCTCTGTGTAAAACACAACCTAAGGTATTTATGTCGTGGTTAAATCCAACAGTAAAAAGTTTCACAGATGGGGTGACTTCCATAAGATGCTATCGGAAGACACTGGGAGAGATCAATTTGTGGGTCCTTGATGTGAAAAAGTTTAGGAAGACTGCATTGTGTAACAATGTCAGTTTTGAGAAAGAATCCCATGGGATTGGCTCTTAACTGAAAACCTTCAACGGATGACATCCCCTCTGTGTGAGTATAAACAGCTGTGGGAGAAGTGTCTAAGTGGTTTGCTGTAAGATGTCAGCTTTGTTCAAGGAAAGTAGGTTGACTTGTAAATGGTGATGGCACTGTGATGGGCAAACAGCTGTGGAGTTTCAGGAGACAGATAAGGAAAATATTTCATTTTAATCTAGATGATGCAGAACCAGACTGTAAATGCAGCTTTTCAATACGTTTGTACACAATTGGTAAGTACAATATGACGGTGTTAAAGGTAAATATAAGACATCCTAGATATGAACAGAATTTGCTAAAGGATGAATAAATCCACTTGTTAGGTCTTTCAAAATCACATGCTTAAATACATTTATGATTCAATTTACAGTAATTTATTCTAAAAAAAAATCCCCTCATCACAGAAAACAGAAACAGAAGTAATTACTTAAAAGTAAGTGACACCTCCTTTGTGGCCTTGTGAAAAGCTGAGGAAGACTGCTCAATTGCTTTGTGTTAATGTCTGCCTGGTTCCTGTCACCTTCTAATTGGTTTGTAGTGCTGATGGTTGCTAGTTACATTCAGTTCCTCGCAAATGTTCTGCCTTTAGTGGTTGTTTGCACGGACTCAAAAATCCCAGCAGTGCAATGTCAGGATTTATTTAGTCTAACTTACTGCACAAAGCTCTCTAAGGTATACTCTTTCTTTTCTTTTGCATTTTGTCAAATTAGTTTAATTATTTAAAGGTCTTTTGCATAATTAAATTAGAGTGTGTTTTTCTCATTTGGAATGAAATACCCCAGTCATTAAAGTAATTACATCGACCAAATAAGTATTTTCCAATGTACAAATGACCTACAAATAAACACCAGACCCAACTGCCATGTTCAGTTTTTCAAGACTCCCAGCTTAACTCTGTGATTTGATAACCCCATTGGTTTTACAGCTCAAAGAGGTGGGGTTTTACTTTAAATTCCTTCTACCCCGTCTGCAGTCAGGGGCTCATCGCCCCAACCTAAAATGGCCAAACAGACATAGAACTCAAGTACGAACATTTTTAAACCCTTCAGATCCTCGCTAAAATGTCCAAGCCTGTTAGATCACTGTGACACAAGGAAATGAGGTCATATATTCTCTGTGGGGCAATCCTTATCTATATTTCTGGGATTTCTCCTTAGAGAGAGTGGGAGACAGAGAAAGAGTGAGGGAGAGAGGGAAATGGGGAATAAGTCCCAGAGAGGATCATTAAAATGTGAAAAACCCTGACCAACCGGTCCTTTCAGCCCTTTGCATCATGACAAATGTTCTGAATATACAGTTCTCAGAGAAGCTCCTTGTTCCTTTCAAAAAGATGATGAATCTGAAACTTTGTTCGCTACTCACTACTCCATTGTGGCACAAAGAGCCTTTAAATGTGGTGCATTACATTATAATTTGTATGAATAAAACAATAATTAACTTAAGCAAAACCATGAAACTGGCTGAACTGCTTTAACCTCTGACTTTGATGCTTCAGGCTATTTTTGTCAAGCTACTGCTACTTGTACTGTAGGAGGAGCACTGCACAAAAATACAGCTCTAAGCCTTGAGCATGGCCGGAATATGGTGCCCAGAGTACTATAACATTTATGAACTGCAAAAAGCATTATACCGACAGACTTTTCTACTGGCATACAGCAGAAAACAGCTCAACTTTATTTTTGGATCAGGAATATATGTAGCCTAGATGCTGGGATGGGGCACACTGGAGTATATGTGATACCATCTCTTCAGAGTGCCAACAACCTCGTCCTTTTCCTCTCGAGCTATTCAGTGAAATTAAATAAGGTTTTCATTTTAACCTGTAGAGGAGATAGTATGGACATATTTGGATTTGGGATATGTGCAGAGAAAAATAAGATGGTTATCCTAGCAGGATGGATTGGCAGAAAAGATCTATTAACTATAAAGTACAAACAATAAATGGATAAAAAAAAGGAAAGGATGATTTCAAGTGGACACATAATGCTATCACTACATTATAGCTTCAACTATCAAATTCTTCTGTAACTGTGATGTGTTTTAGAAGAGTATAGCAGAAACTATCACATTCCAGACATTCCATGCTTGAATGTTATTAACCCTAGCAATAACATGTATACATAAGCTGTTTCAGACATGGGACAGCGAACATTCATTGAACTGCAAAGTGGCAGCATTCCGTCATTCAGACACAGGCCACTTTTATGTCAAAGTTTTTCACGGCTTCATAACCAACAAATGGTTTTATTCCACATCAAATTGTTGCATCATGACGTCAGTTGTTTTTTTTTTTTATTCCAGTCACTGGTCAGCAGCAGTAAGCACAGCAGTTTAAGACAATGGTCACAACAGCAGAGTCCAAATTGGTTCAGTATAAAAGTTCCCAAAGACTCAGAGCTTCAATAACAAACCACAGCAGCACCAGTACAATGCACGAGAAGAAAAAACCCACAGGAACTATTCAATACAGAGGCACTTCACATCTGTTTGCTTCTCTCCTACTCACTGTGCTCACCTATATACTATGTTTAATACAGACAAATTCTCCTTAAAGTTGTTGTCATTTATCAGTTTCTGTTGTCAGACAATGGAACAGAGACTGAAACAGTCACTGAAACATGGTCTGTCAAGACTAGATGTTAACGAGCAGTCACTTTCAATATGCTAGTCTGTACTGCTAAAATCCTGATTTTATAACCACTATTTACACAAGTTAAAGACAAAAGATGTGCTGTAACTTTCAATATTCAAAGCTACAACCAAAGTTAGAGAACAATTGCAAAATAGAAAGAAAAAGAAGTTGCTTTAGCTGGTCTGTGCTTTTAAAATATCAACCTGACCTGACCTTTTCACTTTCAGTGGTTTATTAGACACTTGGATTTCTTCTGGAATTGCAGTAAACACTGAAAATTCTGTCCATGTTTGGTGATAATCTAACTACTACTTAACTAACAATAAAATAAAAATATCACGATAGCTGCGATGGTGCTCCGGACTCAACCTGAGAGTGACTTGCCATTAGATCCTGACCAATCCATGTCAAGGACAGTATACACCGATCAGGCCTAACATTACGACAGCCTGCCTAATATTGTGTTGGTGCCCCTTATGTTGTCAAAAATGCTCTGAACCATTGGGCATGGACAAGAGGACCTCTCAGGGTGTCCTATGGGGTCTGGAACCAGGACGTTGGCACTGGATCCTTTGGGTACTCTGGCTTGTGCAGTGGGGCCTCTGTCAATCAAACTTGTTCCACTGCATCCTGTTGATGCTTGATCAGAATGGGGTGTAGGAAGTTTGGAGGTCAAATCAACATGTTGGGCCACTGCCATGTTCCTCAACATGTTCCTGATTGTTTGATGTTTTTCCATGTGGTGGGGTGCATTTGCCTGTGGGGGTAGGCCAGTGACATTTGGGATTGCTATTTGAATGAGGGAGTGTGCTTGTTCTGGGACAATGTTTGTTTGGGTGCCTAGGTGTCATCAACAAGGAGTGCAAAATCCAAGGTTTTCCAGCAGAACACCACATAGTACCAATATGATCAATGTTATTCACTTTACTTGTCAGTGGTCATAATGTTGTTGCTGATCAGTGTATAATTAAAGTAATTAATCGAGTTCTGCTGCTGTGCCATGTGTAAATACACACAACTCTCTTTTGCTATTTAACCCTTGTCTTGTGTTAGGGTCGGCACCGACCCGTTTTAAATTTTAAATGCATAAAAGAACCACATAAATTTGTTTATTGCATCAAGGCTTTTTGACTTTGTCAGGACCCTCTATTTCAACAAAATAAAACAAAAATAATGTTTTTCCCTAAATTATTAAATGCTCTAATTAAAATTATACCATTTGTGGTGTTAGGGTCGGTTTCGACCCAGTTATAAAAATAAGATTATAAAGCAATAATTAGAGCCAAAACTGAAATCATAAGTGCACTGTCAGCCAACACACTGTCAGCCAGCTCCTTCCCCAATCATGTAAGCTTTAAGGGAGTCTCATTTTGCCTTGTTTTCCTGCAATGAGGCCACGGATCCACTCATTGACAGGCAGAAATATTTTGGGGCAACAATGTCACTTTAGACCTGTCAAATGATATCAAGAGCCCTCAGATTTGACAACAGAGATGCCAGAGCAAGAACTGAGAAGCTTGGCCCCATAAGGGTTGTATGGGAAGGATGGGTGCAACTCCTTCCACTGATGTTCAACCCAGGGTCAGAGGTGACAATGGATGAACATCTTGTCCCCTTCCAAGGAAAATGCCCCTTCCGGCAATACATGCCCAGTAAGAAAAGGATATACAACATATAAATCTGGATAGCCTGTGATGTAAAAACCAGCTATCCCTGGAATCTACACATTTACACAGGCAAAGCTGCGAGTGGCATCCCTAAGATAAACCAAGGAAAACATGTGGTCCTCAATATGACTACTGGACTGCAGGGTCACAATATCACTTGTGACAATTACTTTTTAACCAGCTATGACCTTGGACAAGAGCTTCTTAGGAGGAAACTTACCATGGTGGGCACAGTGAAGAAAAATAAACCTGAGCTGTCTGCTGAAATCTTGCAGGTGAAGGACAGGGCTCCACTTTCCTCAAAGTTTGCTTTTACAGTCACCACCTCTGTTGTCTCATATTGTCCAAAAATCCCCCAAAAAACACCAAAAACAAGTGTGATACTTCTGTACTGTGTACTCTTCATAAAGATGCAGCTGTGTCATCAGGAAGTGCCAAAAAGCCCACAATTATCCTCAACTATAACAAAAACAAAGGAGGAGTAGACAACCTGGACAAGCTGACTACAACCTACTGTACATGCCAGTGAATGACCAGGAGATGGCCAAAGGTTGTGTTTTACAAAGTCCTTGATGTGTCTGCATATAATGTATTTGTGTTGTGGACCCACATCCACCAAGGGTGGAACTCAACCAAAAAAAAAACAAAACAAGCCTTTTTCTTGAAGTGAATATATGTATGGGTCGAAACCGACCCGTAACACCATAGATGTTATTCTAGTTAATAATATTAAAATGAAAAAATAAATGAAACTAATTTATTTCAGAAATGTGTTTTAATACCTTTCAGTAACAGTCAGGTAACACAACAACCTCTTCTTTATTTATATGATTCTCTTGAGGTTCATTTTACCATTTTTTTCATTGAAATCGAGGGGTATACTGACAACAAAAAAGGCCCAGACACCCACATCAAAAACATTAAAACCGATATTTTCATAGACAAGGAAGCCTAACAAGGTAACCAAGAGATGAGAAACAAATTGGATGATAAAAAATTGTTTTCAGTGTATTTTACAGCAGATTTAAGACACGGGTCAAAACCGACCCGTTAACACAAGAGATGGTAACAGAAAGCTAACACAAGAGGAGGGTTAATGCTGCAGATATTTAATAAACTCAGGGGAAATACCTCAACAAACAGCTCGAAGCAACAAGCTAAACTTCAGCTCTTGTTAACGTCATATGAAAATCCATATTACAATCATTATTGATGAGTCTCATTACAGTGACCTGTTCTGTTTTCATGTTAACTGGTCTGACCTTATAAGACTGTCATTGTGAATCTTCCAAAAAATGATCATGGTGCTCATTTAGACATAAAGCTAACACACTTAGATCCATCAGATTAACAGAAAGAAGTGAATGTTTAAAGGGGCTGTAGTATATTCAGACAACTGTAAAGGAAGCACAAAAGACTCCACTCTGCCAATCAGAATTAGGATTTAAGAGTGATATAAGCATTTCTGTCCTGATCACTCCATCTTTTATTAAATCATAATTTCATACAAGTGTTGACAACTCCTAAACCGCTCCATCTCAAATGAACATGACTTTGCATGGCTTCAGTATTATGCTCTCTCGGCTTGTCCCAGCTGAAACGTAATGAGTGATGAGTCATTCTGTCGTGGATATGTGGCATGTTTGATCATAAAACACATTCATAATAGATCTGTAACAGCGTCTCCCCCTCCATGACACGCTCAGGAGCTATGCTATATGCTTCTTGATGTTCTGCATATGATCATTTATTCATGATATGAAGGCACAGATGAGTTTTGCTTGAGATGAGTCAAAGATGAAGTTCTAGTCGAGGAGTAATTGTATATCAGGGCTCTGTGTTTTATCACTACCTGAATGCCTTGAAAACTTTTCCATCCAGTCAATCAGAAAAACAACACGACAAGTGTGTGGTTGGTCTTGCTCCGCCTCAATGTAAAATGAGTCACGACATTCTAAAATATTGTGCTGTTTTCTCACTAACTCCATTATTATTGAATAGCCCGATTCATTTCATAAAATTAAAATTAAAAAAAAAAAACAAGTGTCCAACTTTACATATATTAAGCTAACTATGTTACAGTTTTTGCATTAAAGTACTGGACACCATGACCATGTCGTGTGATTAAGCATCTGCAAGAAAATAAACGCCTTGAGCCCTTGACCCTGCATTTACTCAATACCAACAACTTCCTATCGCTTTTTTATGCCTCTATGAGCGACCTGCTTTACAAGTGATTGAAATGGCTATAAATGTTACGAGGGCAGCGAGAGCAAAGAGATCTCCTTTCTAAGAAGAACCTAGCCCGTGCCTGTACTATGTCAAGAAAATCTATGCCCTGTTAATTCACCAAAATCCGGGGCCATTTATTCTTTAATTAAAAGGCGAACCCAAAGAGGCTTCCCCTTCCACTTGCATTGAAAGCTTTTTATTATGCGGTCAGTCATGTTTAATTCACAGCATATTTCAGTGTCAAAAGATACATTGCACAGTCATGAAATATTGAGAAGGGCCCTAGAGGGAAAGATCTCAAGCTTGCTCTCTCAAAAAGATCAAAAAAATGAGATAACACACCAGCGCACATCCAGGGCAGCGGTGTATCTTCTTGATCCTCTTATCTCATGCTGCAACAACATATTCCATCGACAGAGCATGACCAGCATGGATGTGAAAGGAAGTAATGCTCACAACATAATGGCCATATAGGCACCTGCACTCACAAACACATATACACTCCTGGGAGTGCATTCAGACGGAGAACCAGCACCGACTTTCTGCTAGTTTCTGCTAGTCTTTTGGATCAAATTACAAATTATATGTAATGAAAGCTTCCTGTGCCGAAGGAAAGTATCTCAGAAGGAATCTACAAAAACATGAAATCCTTGCAATGGAGAAATAGTAAATGAGGAAAAAGGGCAGATGAGAAGGTGTCAACTGACATCACATCGGTCACACTTCAGTCATCACAATATTAAAAGAAGCAGAGCTGTTCAGAATACTGTCAAAAAAGCTAGAATACACTGATTTGACTATTTCTGTCAACAACGATGAATCCAGTTTAAGTTGGGGTATTATGCTGATACCAAATACCAATTCAAAACCACTGATAGGTCTTTGAAAACCCTGTGAGGAACTAACACAAGGATATACCTACAGTATATTATTACAGCATCAGCACTAAGATGTGTGCATGTGCCATAGTGAACACAATCATAAACTCAAACACATCATGCTACAAGTTGATTTGCTGCTCATTTCAAAAAGAAAAGCAGCATGAGTCTCATTTTCCATGACCTATTAGCAAGACAGTCTATCTGCTCCGATTTAAAGATTCTTGGATTCACTCGGTTTTACTCTTTTTTAAACTTGGTGCCCAAGACACAGAGTTTGTTGACATGCAGGCTCAACATATGCACAGCATCATGAGCGAGGAACAGCTGGAAAAAAAATTGGAAAGCAACATCTGGCTGCAAAAAGAAAAGCAACATCAGCTGACTCGGATTATTCCAGCACCAAAAAGGAAGATACTGACCAAAACAGGTTTTCTGTCTGCAGTGTCTTGCAAGTGTTGCCACTACACGAGGCATCAATGACTAATTTGTTTGACCTTTTAAATGAGCAATGAAAGGCTCTGTATGATGAGTCAGATCTAAATGCCATTCAAGCAAAAAACTATTTAGCAATGTCTTTGGGGGCGTTTCACCATATGAGAAATGTTTCAAACTGCTTTCCAGCCCTTTTAAATGACGTTTTACAGTATTTGTGACACAGATGCATGCCCTTAGAAAATCTCATCAATCTTCCGGATTTTTTTTTAGTTTTATTTAGTTTAGTGCATTATTCAGGTCATCTGGTGTAAATTCCTGGATTTTTCATCATCCAGTATTGTATAACTCCAAACTACACATCGATTCTTAACTATCACTTGAGCCAGGTATCCTCACTGTCGTATTAACAGTTGAGGAAATACAATATATTAGCTCTCAATTTTTATAACCATTCCTTGTTTTTTGAGCTCCACTGAACAAAAGCTGTTTTTCCTCATAAAATGTGGGGAAAAAGACAAACCTATATGATACAGAGTATATCTCAGGTAGCTAACCCAGAAAGAGACTGTCAACACCCCTGGTTTCAAAGTAAAGGCTTACAGGTTAATTGTACCAGTGGTATCTTTTGCATGAAAAGTCATCACAGAAAATCAAAAGTAGCAGAACAGCAAAGTGTTTCACTGTGTTTGGCTGAGATTCAGTTTGTATAATAAAGGCAGCATCAGTGATTCAATTTACTCATTCAAAATATACCAAGTGCATGGGCAAGAAAAGGCAAGGCCAGACTGTGCACACTTCTTCCTCCAAATGTAAAACCATTCAACAACTAAAGTAATGAAAAGAATAAATGTGTAATATAATTACTTATTCTAGTCATCAGAGTGTGAAAAAGAGCATTTTACTATGCTTGCTAATGCTCTACTTCTACAAACAAATGCATAAAAAAGTTCTTAAAATCATACTGGGCATTTTTTAAATGATTCATGTAAAATTAATAATAATGGAACAGAACAATTGGAATTTACAATTAAAATAAAGCAAAGGTTTAAAATAAAATTGAATTTGTCCTTGCAGAAATAAATGTGAGTGCTGGTTTAGAAGGAGTCTTGATCCGTATTTTAATGCACGTCTCCTATCGTGCTTCTAGGGAAAGACATGAACATATCGTTCAATGTGGAATAGAACGTGGCACATCTCATTTTTGTGAGAGCTTAAAATAATCTCCTGATTAAACCCACCTCAAGAATCACATGGAGGCTGATCTGTCTGATATGTTTTGGTGGCACGGACCAAATGATTTAAACTGGCTGCGTGGCATCACACAAGCAAATCCCAATCTACATAGGCTAACCTGTTTAAATTCATAAGGTGGTTAAAGAAATTACTTTCTTGTCGCTGGTAAGTAAATTCACCAGTGCTGCTTTATCCATTCTGCCTCATGTAATCCCCAGAGTTGATTAATTCAAAAGATAGCTCTCTGGCAGGAGCCAATCTCCTCATGCTCTGCTCTTTTCACAAAATCAAACTGATGTAAAAGCTTATTCCCCAAAAATCTCCTCTGAAACCATGTGTGAAATTGATTTCAATCTCGACTGTGTAAATTGACAGTAAGATTTCTGGAAAGCTTCCAGGACAGATTATATCAGCCTCAACCTCTAAAACCACTGAGATGTTTATGGAATAAGAGGTGGGCAAAATCACGCCAAACAGGATAGTTAAGTAATTTAAGATGAAGGTGACGTCTGATTAGCTTTACCACATTCCCTGCTCTGGTCTGACACTATTCAAAACTAAATGCAGCTTTTAGAAAAGGGCATATGTTCACTGCTTTTGAAAGATTGCTGTGAAGGTCAAGAGAGCTTTTCATACAACCCCTTGTATTTTAGTCATTCCCTTTGAGCTGAATGAAGTGGGAATATTTATCCACTGAGCCTTCCTAAACATAATAGAATATTTATGAAAGCCATTTCCACCTGCGTGAACAGAAATGATACTGACCTCCCGGTAATCTATCTATAGGGGTAGCAGGACCCCAGTGGGAGTTACCATATATATATGCTGTATAAGTGTGGAAGTGAGATGGAGGTGGGTGCAGCTCAGACACATTCCCAGGCATGACTGTAATTTGCTAAGCTACTAAGTTGAAAGTGTTCAGTTATGATGTGATTTTCTTTTTCAGAAACATCTCAGTCCTAATAGACCATCATAAAACTTTCATATCAATAGTGTTTTGGTCCTCAAATTCTACTCTTAAGTTTCCAAATCAACAGCACTGCTTTTTTTTTATTTTAACCCTTTTACATCCACTGTTTATCACCAGCAGTGTTGCTCACTGAACGCGTTCATATTTTTAGTGAACGCTGAACTGAACGGATCAGTTTTCAAATAATGAGCATGAAAGCGAACGCGCTCACTCTCGAAGAGAATGAGCAGCATGCACCATTCACGTTCATTTGAAAACTCTCGCGAGAGAAAGCGGTTTTCAGGTTTTACGACAGTTTATGGCAAACACTGGTGACAGTTCAGCATGGCAAGCGTCAGACTGACGTTCGCACTTGGTTCTATTGAGTAACATAGTGCCTTATCTATTTTAAAAATGTAACAAACGAACGTGAATTAGTTCATTTTAGGACTGTGAACTTAGTTCAGATCTTTTAAAAGTGAACTATGAATGTGAACTAGTTCATTTTCATATGGGTGAACTGAACTTTGAGCGAGTTCTTTTCAAGCATTAACTGGCACAACACTGATCGCCAGTGTACTATGTAAAACCAGGACTGCTGCTAAAATAACAATCTTATCTGTTCTTTCATTGCAGAAATTTTAAAAAGAAGCCTCAGTGTAAAATAATCTCGGTACAATTCTTAGCTGACAGTATAAATGAAGCATTCAATTATTTGTATATGGCAGCCCCCAAAATGTCACAAAACCCCAAAAACCTTGATATCCAAATTCAGCATACGACTGTGACAATAAAAAAACTTAAAAAAAACAGATCTCCCCCTTTTAATTTCATTCTGGTTTAGCAGCCTCCTGTGGTTATTCCCTGTGCCTCAGCAATTCCCTCCCTCCCATTCAAAATTTACCACGCTTGTGACCTCACAGCTCATGCAAGTCAATTCAGAACTACCTTTATCCAAAATTCATTCTCCTAGATTCCAAAGAAGTTTGCACACTGATTTATCTAAATTTCTATTCAAATCCAGATTCTGTTTCCAAGCCAGCTCAAGGAATAACAGACGTTTCACAGCATCTGTGTAATGCTAGACTAACTGCAACACATGCGGGGATATTTGGTTCACAAACAATCCAAAACCTTGGGGTCTGGAGTGGAATCCAAAGCCCTCTGTCTCCATGTTTGTGTTGTGAAATCTTCAAGGAGACATGTCTTGCCAGCCTGCTAACCTTCGGCCAGAGATGTTCTGAATGGGAACAAGTGAAGATATTATGGAAATAAAAGTCAAACAGTCTCACTGGGGCATTTCCCCTTAATCCCAAAATTCATCACTGAACTCCCTTCGAATAATTTACATAAGCAAAGTCCAAGTGCTGGACTAAGCTCTTTCAGCTCATGCAGTACACTTATCCTCTAAAGTCATCCACTTTGGACAGAAGTCATCCGCCATGAATACAGAGACAAAACAGCTCTTGATCTTGGGAGTCAGAGGGGCTGGGGCTATTCTGTCTGACCCGGCCTTGTAGAGTCTGCTGATTGTTCCAGCGGCTTTAAGTCAGCATGGCACTGGCCCCCGGGAGGTGACACACACAGTCTTCCTCAAACACCGCAAACAGGTGAGGAGACTTTATTTGGCTCTGGCCAGAGGGTGTCTGTCTTCTAATACGTAAGCAGCCGCATAAGGACCCCAACGTGCACGTGCACTCTGGTATTAGCATGCACACACACACACTCCGTCCTCCCTCTTCTGTCTGTGTTTCCAGCATGCACGTACAAACACATGCACACCTGGAATGAGTCAGTGCTGAAGAGGAGCAAGAGCGAGTTGCGAAGGACAAACATTCCCTCAGGTGTCTCGCTGTTGTGGCAGAAAATGGACAGCTCAAAACAACAGATTTGCACGCCTCGCATTAGATCTCATCAGAATGTTGCATCTTCAAGCAATGCAACAAATATGGCTGTTTGTTCTCAACAATAATATCTACAGGGACAACAGCCACTTGGTAGAAAACAACTAAATCCTGCCTTTTTTGTCCGTGTAAGATTGTTTACTTTCATTTTTTTGTGCTTTAGTTCCCCTTTGATACTGCTGGGTAAAGATCCAACTGACTTCCACTTAACTGGTATCCTTGATATTTTCATCAGAACAGTGGATCCTTATGATTTTTTCCCCACACATAAAAATATAAAATAAAGTCAGGAGGACAATGTGTTTAAATTCAGGTCATATAGCTTCTAAAAAATGAACTGGTGGCATACAAATTCCTTGTTTGTTTGTTTGTTTCCCTCTGTTGAGATGTCCTTGGGCAGCCACGTATACAGAGCTCTAGTAAATGTACACCATGGCCTCCTGAGGGAACAGCTCTAATTTGTGAATGAGTGAAAATATGTAAAATAGGTGACTGGCAAAACAAGAATTCTGATTGTTTTATCCACACACAGTGCTGAAAAAATACATCTGAGTAAACAAAGCATAAGCAATAACATTCATTTGTCATATAGTGGTCATACTGATTATGACATAATGATTTTAGCTGCAGTTTGTCATTTGAGTCTTAGTGCTATGCCTGTTGTTATTATTTAAAGTGTTAATAAAGCCTTTCTAATGGCCTCGTTGACGGCTGCTCTTCAGCTGTGTGTAATCCATCAAAGAATGATGGATTAGGGAAACACATACAGAGGCATGCGTCTATGCCAAAGCACAGTCATTCGCTGTTATGCATAAAGTGTAAAAGGCAACAGTGAGATTAATAATTCAGTCTTTCAGTAACAGCAAACAAAATTGTTTTAAATGACAATACTTTTATAGTCGCCGCACCACATTCCCTCACCCTCTATCACAGTGCAGCCACGTACACATTTATCATATGCACACACCGGCTTCCCAGTGTAATCTAAGCTTAAATTGGCTATCAGCTCTGGGAGGGGCTCTTTTCCAAATTGTCATCATTCTGCAGCATAGCAGAGGGAAGCACATTGGTAGGCCTGTACTGATTATGAGAAATGTAGACATTTACATATGAAATATAATCACACACAGAGGATTTTACCCATCTGAGCATATATTGAGAGGATTTCATCATTCCATCTATATTCCATCGTACCCCCACAGCACCTCAGGATACTTAAATTGCTGCTTTTGGGTTTAGCCATCGGTGCACAACTTTGCTCTCAGCCATTCAGCCACAATATTAAAACCACCTGCCTAAATTGTGTAGGCCGCCCTCATGATGCCAAAAACAGGTTTGACCCATTAGGACATGGACACAAGACCTCTGCAGGGGTCCGGCGGTGTCTGGCATTCGGGTTTGACAGCAGATCCATCATTTGGGGCACTGATAAGATTGGAATCTGGGGGAGTTTGGAGGCCAGGGTAACACCTTGAGCTTTTTGTTGTGTTCCTCGAATCGTTCCTGAGCAGTTTTTCGTGGTGTGGCATGGTGCATTGCCCTCTTGGGAGTACTGTACGTGGTGTGTTTCAAGTACCCTAAGGTTTGCCTGCAGAACATTGCAATCTAGCCAAATGATCAGTCGACCTTTAGCCTTTAACGGTGTAGCTGATCACAATTCATGGTCCCCAGACCATAATTACTAAATACTTTGACAAAATTCTGAACTCTCGTTTACAGTCACCATCAGCTCAACCTTCCCTTGACATGGATATTGAACTCTAAGAGTTACTGCTCACTGTAATTGTTCCTCCTGTCCATACAAAAACAGACTTCCTGAATTGATTTCAGTGTAAGCAATCAGGGGGATCAACAGTCTTTGCTCTCTTAAAGCTTGTTCTTAAACCCAGCTATTATGAGGCCTGAGCAGTCTGAGTTAGACAAATCAAATGGGTTTTAATAAACTGCAATCAACCAACCAAATGTGCTCTCCTAAGCTGCAGTGGCTAAACTGAAACAGTCCTACACACACACGCATACATTACAAACACACACACACGCACACACACGCACACACACACACACACGCACACACGCACACACACACACATACACACACACACACTTTGCTGACGCAGCAGAAATGATGGTTGGACACACTTGCCAGAATCTGATCAATGCAACCTATAACTAATGGAAATAGGCTCCTGATAGGAATCTAATGGAGGCTCACTTAAGCAATTTATACTTAAACATGCTGTTACATGCTGTTCCTGTAAAAGCAGCACTTTTACAGGAAACACCACTTACTATAGATTCCTTTACCAATACTCCCACAGCTCAACAGACCTACTTATGTTGGTCGAAGAGGAAGTGAACTGCATACATTTCTATAGGGATCATTCAGAAATCACAGCCTGCAATTATCTACAATGTTATGAACTGCATTACAACACAGTATGCATTGAATATTGTATTATATTTAGTGTCTGCTGAATATTTCTTCCAACAAATAATTCATATTCAAGTGTGATCCACTCACCTTTGATTAGAATAGGTAAACAGCCTTTAATATCATTTAGAAATTTGAACAGAAGTTGTCAACATCCAAATATTAACGAAGTCTGTATGCTACTTCTGTTGTTTCCTGACCTAAATTTTCTCTTGGAAATAAAAGATTGTTTCAGTGACCTAAAAGCCAGCAGATCCCTGTCTCAACAATGAGTGTCAACAAGCTGCATGGTGCCATGACATAGTGTCTCTCAGAACACATGAACAGCTTTTAATGTGGGCACATCAGATCGACGCATTCAACTCTAAATGAAGCACGATGGTGTAATTGCATCTCCTATTTCTCATTTTAAATTTATGTAGAAAACTCCACTGACTCTGAAATAAAGCATATAAAGTTAAGAGAGCACTCAATTTCTTAAAATTATTGTAGTATGGAGGCTTATAATATACGAGGTGACTGAAGTATTTATAATCGACTTCACTATGAAATTCTATGAGGCGTAATACCGACGCTACAAACAAGAATATACATATCTCCTCTCCCTGCAAACTGTGTCTTGTTATCCACAAAGTCTTGGGGAGGATGAAACCTCATTAAAGGGACAAGAGTTGCATGAGACAGCACAGAGAAGCTTTCTTAAAGCCAGACTTTGAAGTTGAAGTGCAGAGTAACACACACACACACAGCTTTTTTTTTTAAAAAATGTTTGCATTTGGAAACAGAATACGCTCACACACTCACAGTAGAAGCCACAAAAGCACACACAGAGCAGATTGCCACACAACAGCAGCAAAACAACAGCTAAATAAATGCTGCTGCCCGAGTGTCTTGGGAGCAGTGAAACAGGCTCAGCTCCTAAGACAAAAGTGGACTGGGAAAGAGAGAAGGGAGGGACGCAAAGAGACAGAAGAGGAGGCAAAGGAAGTTGACAGCCGAGAATAAATGACTCAACTTCAAAACCCCTCACATCTTCCATATCCCTGCAGACATTTCACCAACCCACCCACCCAACCAAACAACCAGCCAATTGGAGCAAAAGCATTGTGTTTCTCGCAGAGGCTGTTCATTAACAGCTTGGTTGTGTGTTTGTGGCACCCTCCACTTCAAAGCCTCATCTGATTCCTCCCACCGTCAATGAGGAAGAAAATAAGGCTTTGTGAAAGGAGAGGGACAGCCGAGCGTCATCCACATGTTTACGGCTTGGAGTAACAAGCCGGCTGACCTTGCGAATCTATAAACCCAGAATTTATAATGAAATGTTGACTTGAGAAAGAGGATGGAGGAAGTCAGTTGATGAAAAAGACTCTGACTTATAATGGACACTGTCAAATAGAGGTTTATAAAATAGATAAAAGTTACAAGGGTGAATAAAGAAAACGGACATCCAGCCAGATAGATGCTGTATTTAGATGGGCAGACATCAAGACAGTCAGGAGGATTAATGAGGAACACAATTCCCACAATTGCCTATCATGCAGGGTGTTTCACTTGACATTGAGAGGATAAACAGCACCCCCTGCTGCTGAGTGTTACGGCCAGGTGTTGCGAGAACCATTACAGCCCATTGGAGACAGCTTGGAGCACAGGTGGCAAAACAAATACGGATGCTGTGCAGCCCAAAATGGCCAGTCACACTTGAAGAGAATGACAACTTCATTTGTCATGTGAAGGAAAAGAGTAATGACCTCACCTTTGATTCTGTCTTCGTTAGCCTGAGGTGACCTGCATATGGGGAAAAGGAGGGGGAAAAAAAGAAGAAAAAATAGCTTTAAAACGTGACATTCGCAACAAGTATATGTGACATACTTAAAAGTGAAGGCCATGTAGCAGCTGGCTGAGAAAAACTACTCCTTTGGGAGCTACATACAGGCTCACAAAACCCTGAGGGGCTCCATCCTATCAAACAGAATGTAGCAATCACAGATTTGGTGGCTGTTGTGTGCAAGGTTAATCCGCTGTGAATGTCAAATAATTACACAGTTAAAGTCAAATGTTAGACATTCATAGACATTCAAGGGCAGATCTGTGTTATCATGCAAGACAATTTTGCTGGTGTGTACAGATTGCGAAGATTAAATCCTGTGTTTGAACTAAACACGGATTAAAAAGTAGTTACACAGATGAGCACATAATCCAATCTAAACTAGTGCAGGAAGTCTTCCAAGAACCACTTTTTAAAAGAAAGCATCTGTATTTATTAGGTCATGGCATTTCTCTGTCTACACACCCACTCTCTTTTCCAAAAAGCTGATATCTGCCTGCGACACAAAAGACTTTCCAGATGATAATCTACTTAAAGACGTCCATTTAAACAAGCATATCTGGAGCGTAAGATATAATCTGATTTTGTAACATTTCTGACTTGTCAATAATTACAACCTCTTATTGCAGACTGTCAGACACAGAAGGAAGAATGTTCATGTGTGTGCATGCAGATGCTTGTGTTAGTGTGTTAATCCTCCCACAATGTGCATCTGTAAGGTGTGTAAATCATTTTTTAGGTGTGTTACAGCACATTTTGGGTATCAGTGACAGACATGCTTTGGGAATATGGTTTTAGCTAATTGGGTGTTTTGAAAAGATGAAGATGAAAGAGGAAGGGAAGGGATTTCTGATGACAGGGGGATTCACTGAAGAGAGAGGGAATGTGCATTGTCTCAAAAATAGAGCCTTAAGCTGCGTGCTTGCTGTGTAGACAAAATAGATTTCCTGTCAGGAATCATTCTTTTTCAGATCTATACTGCTTACCTCCATTAGTGTTTACTTATACAGTAAACACTGAGGGGATTACATTCTCCTCCGTTAGCAGTTCTCAAAGTTCAAAAAGACAAATGTGGGTCTAAATTTTTTAAAATCTGCCTCGATAGAAAAGGAAGCACTTCTACAATTTAAACTAATTTACAAAAAATATTAGCTGAGAGAAAATGCTTGCTTTGAGATATGGACAGAGAAACCTTTGCTTCGTAGCAGTGTCTGGTTGGATGGATGGCCTGCAAGTCATGTTCTCCAGCTTTTAACGTGGTAAAAAGATTTAAGGAAGGGTCAATCAAATTTAAAGCTGAAATTCAGCAATTTATCTTTCTTAGAAAGCAGTTACAGTGAGCTATATACTGTATAGCCCAAACAATAGTTGCAAGTGCACATTTTTTGTTATTGTTTTGCCCAGGCCCCTAAACATTGCGGAATTTAAAGAGACCCTGTGGAGCTTTTCTTGTAATTAAAAAAAAACAACCTTAAGGTTACTTTCACTACTCAATAAACTATGTCGCATGTATCCTTGCAGCCTAAGACTATGTTCAATGTATTATGCTCCACATAAAACACAATTTTTAGACATGTATTGTGTATTGTTTACATCCATGTTTGGAGGTTGTGTATTGCGATGCAGGCAGTGTCAGTGTATACAAAATGTGCATATGGCTGCAGTGGTAAAGCTCTAAGAAAACCATTAACAAGCAGCTGTAGTAAGACGAAAGACATTCAACATACCTTCAGTCAAATTTCCTCATTTTGAATTCAATCAAAACAATAACTATTATTGGAGCAGTCTGCTTGGGCTTAGCCTACTGTGCAGATCTTTCTGCAGATTACACTGCATCAGCTGCACTTCATCCAATATTGTTTGATGTTTTATGAAAGGATTTAAATCTTTGCATTACTGTGAGAGCATGGACTACAAAGAGGCAAAATCTCATAGGTGACATCTGCAAGCATCGCTTCTAGTGCATTCATTAAATGAAAAAAATGACACAGTTGCAGTATTCACATGATACACAGTTTCAGCCATGTAAATCTTTGACTTCATTTTCCACAACAGTTTCTAAAGTACTGTCTAAACTGAAGTATTTTAAGTATTTTTAATTGCTGTCTTTAATTTACCAAATGTCAAAGCTAATAAAGAATAAAGGCTTCTAATGACTTTTCCACCCATATGTTTTCTCCCTTTGTCAGTGGCTGGTCCCACTGAGTAGCTGAAGGGATAAGCTGGGCAGAATCATTTGTTTGAGCCGTTTTGATACAAAGACACTTATCTTCTCAAGGATATCACTGTCAACTCAGCATAATCCAGCACTGAACTTTTCCATGCATTATGAACCTCGTAAGCCCATTGAAAGATAATCTGTCAGCTTGTCAGGTAAAGGAATAGTAAATACTTTGATGAAATGTGTGATGTTGATTCTGCACATTTGTGAAAGAACCAAAGGGAAGCATGCTGGCAGTGTTTATATCTGAAAGTGTTTTTCAGCAACATCAACCAAGTTGTGCTCATACACAGCATGCATTCACATCGAGGGAGGAAGCCATGTTTTCAGTCAGTCTTCGCCAGTGGTGGCTATTGGTCTCTGTGCTCTTTTGCTGCAGACTGAAATATTCCAGCAAGTATTTGGTGGATTGTCATGACGTTTAGATATTCATGGTTGCTAAACAAAGAATCTTACTGGTAATCTCTTGACTTTTCTTGTAGCACCACCATGAGGTTTACATATTCCTTTTGCAGTGGCATGTCTTGATAACAAATGGATCACTTTTGATTAACACATGTAACTACGGACATTTTTTCCTGCAGCCCAGCTGGCATATCGCAGTTTTCACTTATGTTGTGAAATATCTCTACAACTACTGAATGGATTGCCAGTATTTTCCATTCATAGACATTCATAATTCCCAAAGGATCACACTTATTGACCTTAGTGATCACCTAAGTTTTTCCACTAGCACCATCCATCTTGAGATGTTGCATGTAAGCACATCACAGTGTAAAAATAAATATTTTCACCGACAAAATGATATAGGAGTGATAATAGTGTTGCCTGTTAGGTGTCAAGATGCACTTTAACAATATGAAATGTTGCCTTCAAGAGTAATTGGCTATGTGACAGTGCCACTACTACGACTGAAAACTGTTAATCACACCTTTGGTAGTAGGCAGTGTATAAGGCAATTGTGAAATATGCTACCTGCCAAATGAAAACATCAGATATGAGATGAAGTAAACAGGTGGCTGGTGAGTAACACTGCAATTAGAAAACAAATCAAAAAAGACCTGTTGTTTTGCAGGAGTGGATCAACTAAAGAAAGGCTTCAACGCAAATTAATATTGAACTTGAATTCAACAGGTGTCAAGTGTCAATAAAGTGATCTTTACACATGTTGCTCTCTTCCTGCTGTAGCAGATGGTCTGGTAACTGCTGGGTTGGTGGTTTAATTGGCAGTTCTTCCTGACTGGAGCAAACTGTTAAAGGGCAAAACCAAATTACTCCATACAGGCAGGTCATCATCTTGCATGCCTGCTTCCTGACAGTGTGAAAAAAGCAGGGGGAGGTACTGGAAAGTTGGGCTCGTTCCACATTTACTCTTCAAAAAAAGCTGTTTATTAAAAATGTGGGCCACAGCAGGGAGCTTTTGAGAAGCCAAAGATCTGAAAAGATCAGTCTGTAAAAAGAGAGTATCCTCACATCTATTCAGAGGGTTTCTCCACTGTGCTCCAGGATCATGTCTGTCAGTCACCTGAAATATGCACATGAACCCCTCTTATGAATTGGGAGATGCTTGTTGTTCAATTGTAGACTTCAAAATGTTATTTCTGATATGAAGTTTAGTGAGTCGGCTAAAAAAAAGAAAAAGAAAAGAGGGAGCTCTTTTTTGCCCTCCGGGTGTTAAGAATTGCTCTGGGGAAGAGTTTGTTTATAGTTGAGAAATGACTGAGAATACGAGCACTTAATGAGCAAGAAAATAGATGTTTCTCTGGGAGAAAATCTCAAGTTAAGGGATGTGCATTTGTGCTGTATGAGTGCCCCTATGTCTTGACATTGAGATTCAGAATATATGCTTTCACTATATTTAAAGTAAATGAGTCTAGCATGTATTGGTGTAATTAAATGTGCATGATTCCAGTCAGCCAATGCTGCTGGCTTGTTGTGGATGCTGTTCTCTTGTCAACCTTAGCTTTAAAATTCTAACCAGAGGTGCAAATGCAAATACCTCTGTTACAACCTTTTCCATGTTGAGGCCCTAATATTAAACAGCAGTAAATAGCGGTGTTGTCCTCCATGCATGTTCATCTAAAAGATAGACTATGAATGGAACATACACCGATCAGTCACAACATTATGACCAATGACAGGTGAAGGGAATAACATTGATCATATTGGTACTATGTGGTGTTCTGATTGAAAACCTTGGATTCTGGCATCCGTGTTGATGAGACTTAGACACCCAAATAAACATTGTCCCACAACAAACACACTCCCTCATGCAAATGGAAATCCCAAATGTCACTGGCCTACACCCGCAGGAAAATGCACCCCACCACATGGAAACAACATCAACCAATCAGGAACATGTTGAGGAACATGACAATGGCCCAACATGTTGATTTGACCTCCAAACTTCCTACACCCCATTCTGATCAAACATCAACAGGATGCAGTGGAAAAAGTTTGATGGACAGAGGCCCCACTGCACAAACCAGAGTACCCCAAGGATCCACTGCCAACGTCCTGGTTCCAGACCCCATAGGACACCCTGAGAGGTCCTCTTGTCCATGCCCAATGGTTCAGAGCCTTTTTGACCACATAAAAAGGACCATCACAATATTAGGCGGGAGGTCATGTTTTGCCTGATCGGTGTATGAGTGCTCACCATCATGACATGTCTAAGGGTAGGACAAATGGCTAAATATATTCCATACAGTAATAATTGTTAGCCTGTTATATTTTCTTCTAGGTCAATCATCTGTGTGAGTACACAGTCGCTAAACCATATAAAATTGAAGTGAACCTTCTGTGAAACCCTCTCAAAGTGCGCGAAACCAAACATGTCTACAATGTTAATTGCATTGCAACTTTTCCCATTTCCTATATGCTATAAAAAGCAGCATTAAACAGTCTGGTAAACCTCACTCACCAATCCAGATATTTTAATACTTTGCTTTCCCACCAAATCTATGAACTCTAACCAAATGTGATGAAGTCAGTAAAATAAAATTTAAAAAAAATCTCAGAGGAAATTGAAACCATCTTCTCTTTCTTTCTCATTCAGACATCTGAGACATAGAATAATAAATATTACATTGACTATTTTCACAGCTAAATAAGGTGTAAAAAGAGCAGTGGCTGGGCTGCTTTATATTAAGATGCCCTAAATCAGTTTTCACATTAAGCACAGATAGAGAAAATATGCAGACATTTTTTTTTTTTTTTACAGACAATAATTAATGATAAAGACAACAAACTTGTTAGTTTTCTGATTTGACTGGCATTTTGATAGTCAGGTTTATTTTTCACACATCACATTTGGAAATTGTTTTTCAAACACCCAATGAAAATGATATCAAACGCGATTTTATTTTGTGAAAACTTGGATTATTTCAGGTTGTTTTAAGTCCTTCCTTCTGTGTGGAATACATTCACAGCTCAGTGTGCTACTTGTACAAGAGAAAGAATATTACACGATGAAATCTTCAGAAGCCATTTCCTTCCTGACTGCAGTTGAAAATGCCCTGAAAAATGTCCTGAGCCAAACTGTTTGTCTGTCCCTTCTGTAAATTTAAAGTTTCGAGAACTTGTATAGGCCACTTTTTATTGTTTTTGTCACAAGCCGGTCATAGTAATCCCAGTCTGTCATTAAATTGTGCGCAATTTATGTCACAGAACAGCAGACCAAAGTCAGCAATATACAGTGATGAAGAGGATGATTCATTTCACCTTTTTGTGGCCCTTTTTCAGTGATGCATTTTAATTGAAGGTTGTTTTTTTTTAAGCATGCACGGAGGGGTTGACATTTGTTCAGCTGACAGCTCACAAAGAAATACGCTGCAAAGACAAAAGCACTTCAGATGAATGCTGGCTCCGATTTCAGATGCTGAATGAAAGATGTTTTGTAGATCAAGGTCTTGCATATGAATTTGGTTTATTCTATTGATGATCTGCAAACTGAAGCTGGAGATCTAAAATTAATTCTATTCTTCCGATCTTTCCAGGGTGTCTTTCAAACAAGTAAGGGGATGCCAGTCTGTTCATGCCTTTATTTAATCCAAGTGTTAGAAAAAAGTTATTCATCATGGTAAGGTATATTTTAAAAAATGTAATGGTGGCCATCTCTATCTATAGACCCTTACAATTATTATCACCACCATTGTTGTACTTGATCATGGCATTCCTCCTTCACACTTGAGAGTTTGTGGGCTGTTTAATCTTCCATATATGTTTCTCACATTCTTGCTGTGAAGCAAGTTTCTGCAGAAGCAAAGTGACACAGATGTGGCCCATGTGACCGCATGCATGACTGCTGTTGCTCCCATGTAGCAAAGACCCTTATGTGGCTCCCCAATCAGATGATAATGAATAGAGTAATTAGCAGCGATTATTAAGTGCTTTGTGAGGCTTCACTTTGCCAATTTATCATGTGAGCATGTTCAATTTATCAGAGCCCATATGATGGTGACAGGCAGCCTCATAGAGTACAGGCTCATATTGTCCATGTGCTCCCAGTTGGACTTAATACAGAGAAAAGGGTTACAGCAAGGGTGCAAAGTCCTCATCGATCTGTTATGTGGTCAGGATTTAGGACTTCCTGTTTTTCTTCCAAATTTTACTCACTGAAGCTCACACAATCATAGCATGGGTAAACAATATGCCCGACAAAAGAAGAACCATGTAGACCATTTTGTTTGCCAAATGAGCCTTGTTGATAGTGAAGCATACTGACACAAGCATCCAACGAAATCTCCTATTGATTCAGTCATACCTTGCTTGTCCACTGGATACACGGTTCATTACGTTACTCAAACACTCTATGAAGGCTCTGTTAGGTCCTTCTAGGCCTTGTATAATTCATGTTGAGTGTTTGCTCCTGATAAACCCACTGAGTGTCAAGGTCGCTTTCACCCGAGCTGTGACCCAGGAGGGCTGGCTGTCCCGCAGGAGAGATGGATGTTTGTTTTGGAGGGCCTGTTGTGTTTGATCAGGATGGGCGGCGGAGAACAGATAACAGGTCGCAGCATTTCACGCAGAATTAGACTCTATTTGTGGCAGTGGCTGACGGGTGGATGGGGGGGCTGCACCCATGTTTTCTTCAATTAATTATTAAATAATATCGCACATGAGGTGCACCACTGCAAACATGTTAAGAGCCAGTCCTTTTCAACAAGTGCACAAAAGTGAACAATATATATTCCATTGCTCCACTTTGTGTCAAACAAATAACCTCTCTGTGTTTGCTGTCACTCTCACCTGTTGCTTCTGTCCTGGCTGGCTGTCCCTCAGCAGCATGTTGGCCGCTGTCCTCCTCCTCCTCCTCCACATCTCTCTCATCATTAGCTACAGCTGTCTCTTTCTGACCCTGTCTTGCTGCTTCAGCTGCCACAGCAGCGATGACTGAAAACTGGAAATATTCAAAACTCTTCTCTCAACTTCCCTACAGCTTTCAAGGCTTGAGCAGTAAAACCACTCCCGAAGAACTCATCTAGATGACTCAGTACTAAACACTTTAAGACCCACAGCTAATCTAAATTACCTTTTTTCCCCTACATAGATTGGAAATATATGAAAACTTTACGTGGAAAAAATTCTATTCTTTTAGCAGGACCAAAAGCAGCCAGAGGAAAACTCGAGGTTTCTGCACACACATTAAAACTCAAATCACAAACCTGGGAGTTATTTTAACTAAAAATTTTATTCCTTATTCCAACAAGATCACTAAAACATCCTTTTTCAATCTCAGAAATACTGCCAAGCCACATCTGTTTAAAACTAGATTAAATGTTGAAATAGTTACTCGTACTTTTATCACAAGCCTCTTCGACTACTGTATATCCATTTTTGCTGGACTACCTAAAAACTATAGCCTTTTCAAATTTGAAATATGGTTTCATGTATTCTTCTTACTCATGGTGTTCTTTTTATTTAATAATTTAATTCTGTTTTTCTACTGCATTGTCTTAATGTTGTTATTCGATGCTGTGTTATTCTTGCCAGGTGAAGCCCTTCAAACTGCATGTTGCAAAGCTGAGTTAAGTTTCATGAAGTCAAAGAATTAGACTGCTAATCAGCACTGTAACTAATAAACACTGGTTGGAATGTTCAGCGTTCCCATGTGGCTTTTCTTAAATTTTTTAGGTGCTCTGTTTTGCTAATACCTCGTCTAGACTTTCTTTGCACCTCTTTAGGATGAGACTATTTGAGTCTTTGAAACTATGCTTCGGTATTCATCTGGAGTGAGGGAGCAAACCTCTACAACCCCGCTGTATTATGGTATCACTCTTATCGATATCCTTTCTAGTTAGGCGTCTTACAGAATTTATTTGAAGAGTTAACTCTCCAAGCTTCATAGCATTGTCTTAAGCATATAGATAACTTATGAACTTAAATGCATCACTTGTGGACTAATTTGCGCAAAGATGTTCATGATAGGGATTCACAGATATGTCTTTTTTAGGGCTGATGCCAATTATTGGTAATTAAGACAGTCCAATAACCAATGTTTGGAACCGATATACGTTAAATGTAATGTTTTAACAGCATGTGTTAGCATAGAACAACTGGACTTCATTAATAAGGTGACTGTAAGTGATATATAAAACAGAAATAGGAGTTATTAAACTATGACACTCTCCTCTGTTTATGTGGGATTGACTGAGATTGATCAGTTTGTCTCCTGCAGCTGTGTCTGCTGTTCTTCTCCATTTTCTTAATATTTCACTGTTCCAACACTTTTCTTGCCCACTAAGGTCCAGATCTTAAAGCGTGTTTAATTTTTGTTTTGCAAAGTCTGTCTTGTTCACTTTTTGCAGTCTCTGCCTGAGAGACATTTCTGAGATCACAGAGTGACTACAGACAGAGAGAGGAGGCTGCATCAGACCTGAAGTAGAACACTAAATTTCGACCAATAATTTACCATCAGGACTCATTCTATTTAGGAATTCAGCTCTCTATGGGAAAAAGCCAAAAACTGTCGTTCCTCTCACACATATTTTGATTGAGAGTGCACAGAGAGAAGGAACTATTCACAGATGGACTCTGGTGTCAATGTGTTTGTTACAGAAAGAGAAAGCAGGGCGCGAAAGGGGCTGAACGAATCAATGCAGTGTGTGCAGTTCTACAATAAAATAAGATTTTACCCATTTTGAATAGTAAAAAAAACAACAACAGAAAATCAATATGTGGTGGTCAACGTTGATCTTGTGACAGGCGCCCCAAATAAATCAATGTATGGGTTGACTGGATGCACCAACAGAGACTGATCGCTGTTGTTCTCACTGCCACACCTCCTTGTTCCAAATCCAGCTCTGTTGTTTTTTCTCATTTGATATCAGTCTCAGTGACCAGTGGGGAGGCAAAGGGCTCAGTTTGATGTAAATGGTGTGAATCAAAATTAAAAGTGATTTGTGGGGGCAATGATGGACTTGGC
The DNA here is from genome assembly GCA_024666655.1 of Dascyllus trimaculatus. Classification (NCBI taxonomy): domain Eukaryota; kingdom Metazoa; phylum Chordata; class Actinopteri; family Pomacentridae; genus Dascyllus; species Dascyllus trimaculatus. Next base: position 23,786,810 of record CM045459.1, on the reverse strand, counting down.
AAACTATCAAGCATGGTTGTCTGGCAGAGGCCCATCACACTAATCACTCTTCAAACTGTCCCTCAGCAGACAAATTGATTGCATTAATGCCCCTTCAAGAACTTTCAGACTGACACTTTCTTATTTTAAATGTCAAAGCATGGCCTGCGTTAGCAAATAAAGAAAACCTATTCTGGTTGTCAGTAAGCTCTGATCTTTTCCACTACAGAAGGAGTTGAGCAGTGGAGGACCACATGCCTAGATTTGCAGAGTCTTTCTTGGGTAAAGCTGGCTAAAACATGAGTGTAGTGAAGAAAATGAGCACATTAGGGCATGTTATGATTTGACTTCTTTATTAGCTCAGTGGTTTTCTGTGAGCCAGGTCTGCAAGGGAGAGAATTCAGGCTGTGATCGAATGCATTTAGCTGAAAATATTCAGTGAAGCTGCAGATTGACTTAGCAGGCAGTAATTCAGTCCTCTTGCTCAAGGACAGGTCGACGTGACCAAACTTAAGCTTTGTCGAGATGCTTGCAGAGGTAGAAATGTTGCTGTAACCTCAGCTCATTATAACCGTAGCTCGCACTTTCATGTCAGGAAAATTCATCCTCAATAGCTAGAGTTGAATGTTAGCCGAACGAGAAAAATATGGAGGTGAGAATCAAACCCAGTGGGACCGGCTGAAAATCCCTTAATTTAAATCCTGGACTATAGAGGTGATCCTTAGAATTTTCAAACTTCACATACAAGTTTGGCACCTTTGAAAGGTTAAGAATAAGTGTTACCATTTGTCCTCTAGGAAGACTGTCCAACATTTGAACCTGCTCATTAATGTCTCCAATGAAGTCCTTGGTCTTAATTCTTATCAAATTTGATTGACAGAGGGATTTTAATTAAACTTACAAGGATGCTCCTTTTGGTATAGTTCTTATTTAAATGTGTATTACGTCTTGTTCGCCCTAAGTCAGCTGGGATAGGCTCCAGCCCTCCGGCGACCCTACAGAGGATAAAGTGGTGTATAAAAAAATGGATGGATGGACGGATTATGTCTTGTATGCATTTAGTTATTAATGATGTCAGGTTCAGGATGGGAGGTTCGTGTGCTGGTAAAGATAATCAATTTTCCTCAGAAAGGCATGAAACAGACATCAGACTGTTTCCAAATGTCCACAGTGACAAGAGCAAAGAAAGAAAGAAAGAAAGAAAGAAAGAAAGAAAGAAAGAAAGAAAGAAAGAAAGAAAGAAAGAAAGAAAGAAAGAAAGAAAGAAAGAAAGAAAGAAAGAGAAAGAAATCTGTGTCAGCTTTCCCTGCAAGACATGCTGGTGCAGTCCATACTAAACATGCTTGACCCCAATCATTTCCCTTGACTTCAGCTAACAAGCAGTGGTGCAAAGTTTAAGTGAAGTTCGAAGAAAGCCTCTCTGTATTGTTTTTACTTCTCTCGGGGTGAAGCTCAAATCTCTGTGCAATGAAAATTACATCAAGGCAGTCACCAGTGTCTGCTGCAGAAACAGGGTAGGATCTGTTAAGTCTATTTGAATATGACTCCATTACAAAGTCCTCTGAAAGAAAGGAGTGTGCATGCTAATCAGTTTTAATTAAATGTTGTGTTAAGGAAATTTAAATTGTTCATCACCTCAGAAAAAAAACGGCATTAGTGCATATGTACTGGTGTAATGTCTGCAAGTAAATGAACATGTAAACAATTGTTTAGCAATTCTTAAATGAGCTTTTAAAAAATCCACACTTTCACTTAAAAGCAGCAGCAATAGATTGTCTGGCATGATTAATCTCTTTATGAAGGTATAAGAACTTTTCTTTGTACTTGAGTGCAAGTCCAAATCCCATTTACATTTTCCTTGATCCACTTCAAAGGAGGCTTTTACTTTGATGAGTCTTAAGGAGTTAAAGTTCTTAAAGTTTACTGTGATCATTTGAATTTGACTTTTCCCTTGGTCTGTGTGGAAACATTAATAATGCATCTCAAACCATCATTTTATTGCGTCTGAAGAATTTGCATATATATTGGATTATCATTAGATTATCATCACAGCATCCATCAGAGCATTTATAATTCATGAGAAAGAAAGTTACAAAGTTTGCTGTGAATCACATGACACCAATTAAGGAATATTGGAGAAATTAGGTGGTTCTGTTATTGACAATATCAAATAGAAATTATTTTGTCTGCCTTATTCACCTTAGTATTAACTATAAAGGCAACATGCTCCAAACTTGCACAGGGGTTGTCAATAGAAATTGGAGTTTCTGTGACAGCTCAGACAGTGTGAAGGACATTGCATAAAGTGAAACTCAATAGACGGCACTAAACTGAAAGTTTGAAATAGCCAAAATGCATTTAAAGAAGCCTGATCAATATCAGGAGCACATTCTTTGGTCAGATGAGACAAGATACATTAGTTTGGCTCTGATACGCTAGCATGTTTGGGGTGTACCTGGTCAAAACTACCATAGTGGATGCATAGTTCCCATAGTGGAGCACAGGGATGGGAGCATGATGGTACAGGACTGCATGAGTGGAAAAGGTGCTGGGGAGGGGATGGAACCATGAATACCTGTGGATACACCAAAACACCGGCTGACAAAATGACTCCCAGTCTCCAGAAGCTCGGCAGAATAATGATCCGAAACACACTGCCAAAATCACGCAAGAGTTTCTAAAAAAGAAAAAAGTGAAAACCAAGACCTGGCTGAGCAAGCTGCAAGACCTTGGGGGTGTTTTAAAGAGAAGGGTAGTAAAACGCAACACCGTCAGCAGAACAGCTGACAGAAACTGCCTCTGAAGAACGGCAGAACATCTCTCCAGAAATGTGGTATCCTCCTTGCCAAGAAAGATTGAATCCATCATAAAAAATAAAGGTGGGCATATAAAGTATTAAATAAATAAAAGCTTTGAATTTCAGTAAAGGGAGGTGTACTGGCTTTGCTTTGAGTTCCTACTGTAGCAGTATTTTTTATTGCAGTAAATCTAAAGCTTTAAACTTTTGGCAAGAGCAAATACCGAACTGTTGAACTTAGAAGTAATGCAATTACTTACTAAGGTGATACAATTTTAAATCATTTAACATTTCAGTGATATTGCATAAGGATGTACTAATTTCTGTTTTATACTGTACAGGTTTCTGTCAGGACACAGCAAAGAAACATACTTTGGTGAAAGACAAAGAGGGATATTTCTACTTAAAATACTAGACAAAACTAACTCAGACTGCAGAATATTCTTCTGAGCTGTCAAACAAGGGCTGTTGGGTTTGTTTGCCACCTTTTACAGACTATAAATGCATTTTTTCAAGGCCAGTTTGGAGAACTGCAATAAGAATGACCACACAGGTCGATCATGGAAGTAGCTTATCATGACTAGTATTTTGTTTGGGAGCCAAGACTGAAGACAGGTGACACTAGAACTGCAGTATCTGCATAGGGAAGAGGAGGTCAGGGTGGACAAATGGGTCTACGAAACACTGGACTGCTATTTATGTCCTACCACTGCTATTTAATAACTCTGACTTGGTCCAAACTGTCCTCTTGCTCATCCCTGCTCATGATACGTGAAATCAAGCGATTTCACTTTACTGAAAACTTCACTTAAAACACCCAGTTTATCAGAATCACTACAAAATTCATACCAATACAAGCACAGCAAGAATCAGTGTTATACTGCATCTGGCAAAACATTTGTTTTGCAGGTTTTGGAAATGCACATCAGAAAGAAGTGGCACTGTGTTGCTGCTTTCATTGAAGTTCAATATGTCTGGGAATCTCCTCTTGCAGTGTTGACTAAGGCTCAGAAGTTTCAGGTACTTTTTTACAGGACTGATTTTATAAAGCCTCAAGTCAGATGGGCTGTGTTTTAGATTTCTTTTGTAAAGTCAGCTTTGATCTGCATATGCTTGGTACTCAAATGACACTTCAAAGACCCTGGAGACAGTGGTGCACATAATGCAACCAAATGCAAGACCCTATTTCAACTCTTTCAAGACCATTCTCTTTTCTCTCTCTCTCTCACTAACCAAGGTTCATTGTAACAGCAACGTGACAAACTGTCAGCAAACATCAAATCCACTGTGTGCTGCTGTGCGGTGTCAACAGCACAGAAAGATCCGCTCGACCACAATCTGTCAAGCATGACGGAGGGACATCAAATAGCACAACGGCTGCCACATTCATCTCAAAAAACCTGCACACACAGGCAACTGCTTGAACCCACCTCTCTTCCACCCACTGCTGTCCTCTCACCTTTATTCAGCCCGAGTGGCCGTTTCCCTTCTCTGCACGTCTGCCGCTGCAGTCGTGATCACGTGCATATACGCACATGTAAGGACACATATGCACACACAAGCACACATATGCACACACAAGCACACTGACAACGACGACGCTAGGTTTCAACATGTCCCTGCCAGTTACAGTATCATGCACGGTGACAGAATACTCATATCATCCCATGTGTGCTGTGTCTGTTCCTACACATGACAGCAGCCATTGTGTGCTACTGTATGAGCATTCTCTCAAATGTCAAAAGGACTGTGGCTCTGCGACAGTGAGTTAAGTACCCATGGGTGAAAGAAAAGGACATTTTATCTCCAGTGCTTTACAGACACACTCTTCCGTAAATGTTGCACTGGCAATTGTTGCACGATTGTGGAATGAAAGATACTGGGAATTTTTTTTCCATTTATCTCACTGTGAAGAATTATTTCAAGTTGACGTATATGCATCGTCTAGTAAATGTGTTTAAAAATAACTACTTTATTTTTAGTATTCCCAGCGTTGCACAGAGGCTTGATTAAAGCATTTAGATGTGCACTTCAAGGGCAAAGGTTTATGACTCTCTTAGAAGCAGCTGTTAAATGAGGAACAAAGGGACAAAGGGTTAACGTTACTAATGTACACTTTCGAATCAGTAAAAGTGAACATGATGGAGTTGGTCTGCTCCGCCTGTGACTTTTCTATTGAAAAATAATTAGACTTGTGTATCTACTGTCCATTAGGTGGTGAAGGGCAGCAATGGAAATACCCCCAACAAACATTAATTTAATCTTGATGTGCAGTAATGAATCATTCATAATACTGCTCGTTACTGGTCATTGCTCTATTTTGGGGGAATGATGTGGAACTTCTAAACATTTAATGCTCTTGATATGAGCAAACTGATTTGGTATTGTAACAGAAAAAGTCCCATTCTTCACAATGTTGCCATCCTTTCTGAGGTGAAGCGATTCCATCTTGCTACAGCTGACCTGTTCTGACATGGGGAGGTGTCTATCGAGGCATAAGGAGCTTGTTATTTTCCCAGTAGGCACCTCATTAGAGTCCCCATGACCTTTTACAATTGAGCAGACCATTGGTTGTGCAACGTTTTGAATACAGAAATCCATTCCACTGACTTTTTTTTAACGGAAGAAAGGACATTCTACTGGGTTGTGAAAAAGTGCTGCCAACTTGAATATTGGTTCAGGCTCGAACAGATCAATTATGTTGCATCTGTGGCCAGTTTCTGTTGGCAATATATATATAAGGGTTTCTAGTTACAGTGAGGGTTTTTTGAAAAGAAAAAGTTAAGAAACTCAACCATATTCTGCACAAATTATATTCCAAAACAGTTTTCTGATGTGTCAGGTTTTATAGAGATGTATAGAGCATATATTATGGATACAGGCATCCCAACTGCCAGTTGCTACAAGAACATGAAGCACCAGAAGAATGGCTAAAAAGAAAAATCCTTCTTTTCAGATTGAATTAATTTAACTAAATTATAGGAATATAATCTGTTTTATTAATATTGTTTTTGTTATTACAGTTTATCCTTTTAAATTCTATACTTTCTGTCCAGTCTATCATATATGAATTATATATTTTATGATTGCTTGATTTTTTAGGGTACTTGTACTTTCTCCTCCTATGTATATTCATATATTGTCTGTTATGATGTGCAATACTGGGGTACATTCCTTGCATGCAAAAACCCACTTTATTGTTATTGTAAACCCTTCTTGAAAGCCACTATACATCAGCAATCAGATATTGAGTTCATAAAGGCTACCCTTGGACACATTATTCCATTGCTTTATCCTCCTTAAATGTTAAGTAGGAAACATCACATACATAATTGCTTCAAGAAATAAATTGCACTATTCCTCTCAAAACCACTCTAATGAAAAGTGTCATTCATGGCACACGTCTTTTTCTTTTTTTTCTGATGAACAAGAATGGCTGAAATCCATTCCAATTATCTCCACCTCTGCTATTGTGTCCTATCCCTGTCCTTGGTCGGCCTGCTGTTTTGCATCTTGCATCTCATTAGCAAAAGAAGCCACTGAGGCTAAAAGTACTCTGCAGGAGAGCCTCTACAGGAGAGGTCTGTAACCTACTATAGATGACCTTCGTCTAAACCAAGTGCACATTTTGTTTTTCTCTACGTTTTATTCTACTAACAACTCAGTTTTCTATTACTCATCACATCCTTTTAATTACAGTATACACTGTCATGCTAATGGCTATATTTGTAGCCTTAGCAGGGCTGTGTAATAACAAAGGGTGAATCATGGACCACAGGGACCGGTGTTAAAGTAATAACTGTCAGAAATGAATTATCCCATCACGTCTGACTTTTTGCCCTAATGTGGTACAGATTTAATATCTTGGTCAAGGGTTCTCCAGGAGATTCAGGGACGGTTGCCTTCATCACATTGAGAGATAGTTTCTCTGTCCATGAGTCAACCCGCACCGGCTTTCTGAACTTTAACTTCCTTACAACTAAACTGCTGTTTATCTGTCATGACCTCATGGTGCATCTCTCAGTTCACCCCTGCTAAAAACGAATGGGCTCACCCAGCACAATGATACAGAAGGCTAGAAAAGCAATAAAAAAGCTCTTCTAATTTGCCCCCAGTTTAAGATCTCTGTGATATGGTGGGATGCACATATAATTGCAGGGATCAGGGACAGTCATCTAGATGGAATAAAGATGCCCTTGGCTTAGTTGGTTGGTTGACAATAGTATTGCTATCTCTCTCTTCTTATTTAAAGATTCCCTCCCTCTGGCATAAGCAATAATTTGACTCAGCTAGAAATTAAAGTTTTTTTTAAGTTTTTTGATCACACACTTAACTCACTGGTTTCATTCTGATGAGATTTTGGACACATTCCATTAAAAACCTGTGTTATTAAATGTGCCTGTGAGGTTACACTTGTCCTAATGCTTTACAATAGACCAGTTATTAGCTACTGGAACAATCAATTGAAGTTATGGAGCCAACAACTCACAATTTGGGCTAATATTTCTGGAAAGCAACACTTGAAGGCTTTAGTCTTAACTCGTGTTGATGCTAAGCCCATCACCATATCACCGTTTGCATTCGTATGTAAATCGTCTGGATGCTGTTAAAGCAAAAACCGCCCTGTTCTAACAGAAACAGACCCAATATATACCACCACAGGATGGATACAGATCAATATACCCAATGGTTTATTTTCAATTTCATGCTTTTCTGGTTCCATCAAAATGTGTCAGTGGGTGATAAAATCCCAACTCTAACTACTGCAGTGTCAACAGGATTTGTTGACTGAATCCCGCTGTCATTCACACATCATAAATATATGCAGGATCCCTATTTATCCTGCATGTGCTAATCAGGGTCATGACTTATGTGTAAAGTGTGACAGACAGGGAAAGTCTTGAAGGTTTATATTCATTCACGGAGGCGTGTTGACGACCAAAACGAGTGTGATGTGTAGATTTCAGCTCATGTGCTTCCTGTGTCGCTGCATGCAAGTACCTGCTGTTACTACTAAACATATGTATTCCAATAATCAGTGTAACATGCATACATATGGTACAGTTTTACACCCTCGTGGAAATGCTTTATAGGCTAGCAAGATTATTTTTGAACGCATGCTGGTGTAAGAGACTAATTTAAATGCAAACAAGCTGATTCATTGCTTTCTCTTCCCTCAAATATGCATGTTTTAGGCAAAAGAGCACAACTAAGTTATTCAAACCCTTGGGACATAAACAGACTTCAAAAGAGAAGTGTGATTTTCTTGGCAATTTCCAAAATGAAACAGAAAAGACAACATTTGTGTTCAACTGCAAAGAAACAATGCATTTTCCCTCAACATATTTCCATATGGAGATGTTTGATTTTGCATAAAACTTGGGAAAACTTCTTTCAGCACTCTGACTGACCCTTGAAGTATTTCTCCCGAGACCCAAAATGATATTGTTTGGACAATATGGCAAGCCAGCAGATGAAGGGTAATTTAAAGTTAATCAACATAACCATTCGCCTTTCTCTCTGTGTGGCCTGATTTCTGACTGCAGAGGAGTCCTCAGCTGACTGGAGTGACCCTTCTTTTCTGATGGCGTGGATGAAAATGGGCCCTGACCCAAGGCCAAACATTATGATGATTAGCCTGACAAGTTAAATTCCTCCCCAGAGGTCCCTAATACAACCTCAATTAAACTGTCCCAGTCCCCGGACAACCCAAGGCGAGCCGGACTCTTCAGTCTTCAGTTAATTACAGCTCATCATCATGTGTGTGCAATCACGCCTATTTTCATCTCTGGACATTTTAATTTCACACACTTTCGGTTTTTGCTGTTCAAGTCCTGACTTTGATTCATGAGATATCCAACGCATCAGTGGAGAGTCTTCATTAGAAATGCATCTTATTGCTACATTTCATTTTGAATAGTGGTTCATTCCATAAAACGGTTAAAGACGATTCTGAAACAGAAATACCAGTCTTATATTTGAGGGGAAAGTGTGAGTTCAAATTTCAGCATATCAGGAGCCAAGCCTTTATGAAATGCTCTTCATATGGAGAATCAAACTTTTATTTATTTATTTATTGCAAGGAAATTAAACAGGAGCTCATCTTTTTCTATCTGCAGGAATTTATTGTTTTATTCACTACCTCAGCTCATATTACATTACAACACTGAGTTTTAATAAACTCAGTCTGAGGTAAGCACCGATGCAGTTTGCAGACTTGAGTATTAACACCGGCAAACCGCTCGCTCCCCTCAGACATCTTTTGAAGACTAAAGCAGAGCAGGAGCAAGAGCGAGGGGAGCACAAAAGAGGGAGTTCAGGCATTATACAAAAAGGAAAACACCAAAAAAGCATCGGAACAAAAATAACTACAGGACAGGAGAGGGAGGGAATCGTAAAATCAGCAGTATGGCATAATTAAAATCGTGTTTTTCTCATGGGGGCTCGCTAAGGCAACAGAGTGGTAATTTGGTGAATGAACAAGTATCTCAACAGCTAAAAGAGAAACTGTGGCGTGTTTGAGTGTTTTTCACCTGCTCTAGCCTAAAGCTGGTTTCTGTTTTTGCACACCAGAGCTACTTTTTAAATACAGTCACACATGTAGGCGACAAACAAAAACAAAAACACAGGGTCTAAGTAAGCTGTCAATACGCAGAGCGACCATAAAATCTCCAGGGCTCCTTGGTATTGATTCTTCAAGTCTATGCAGTTCTGAAGGAAGACCATTGTTCCAAAAGATAATCCATCATTTGGATCAGATGTATAAATGATATATAGACACACAAAAACTACACATACATGTTTTTCTCTATAATAGAATAAGGCAGATCTAAAAAGAAAATATTCCTTGTTCAATGCAATCACTTTTATCTCTTGCATTTATGTTATTTTCATTGCATCTGTTTTGACACAACCGCTTTTAAATCACTGATTGCTTCTCTGATGTTTAATTAGCATTGTGATGATTATCTATGACTAGAATGTGATGAGTTAATGGAACAAGAGTCATAAATAGCCGCAGCCATGCATAATGGTTATGAGGTAAAATGGTTGCTCCGGCCTTGTACCAGAGTTTCAGTGCAACACCGTCAGCAGTGCTGCTTTGCCTTTCTTTTCATTGGTGGTGGAGAAGCACGCATATGCATGGGGTTGCTTAAGGATATGTCTGCATTAATTTAAGACTAACCGTTGGAGAATAAGCCAGGGCTATGCAGCATTGTATTAAATGTATTAAACTTTATAAAGCTGTATAAATCTCAGTCGAAGAATGTGTCTGTATATTTCTGTCTTGAGTTTCCGTTTTTTGTCTGGCTTTGGTGTTTTGATCAAGGTGGTGTCAAGTCCTGTCCAGCATTATCAGTCCCAAATCCCCAATACATGTTCAATTAGGACTGGATCTGGAGACTGCTAGGGCCACAACATATGAAACCACTCTTGGCATCTGCATTTGTCCCATTTCTCCAGTCACTCATTCAGTATTTTTATACTGTAATTTGTCATCTGTCTCATATTGTTTTGAAATTGTCACAATGTCATTATGGCAATATAACACTAGGTGATTATTTTAAAGCCAGACAAGCTCAGTGGTTGTATTTTAAGGGTTGGAGTAGTTAGAGAAAATAAAGAAAATTTGTGTTCCACTGAGTGCTATCCCACTTTAACCCTTAAATACACAAGCTCCACAGAAAACCATTAAGACCTCATTTGTATGCTCTGCACCACTGCACAGCAAACAATATAGTAAAGCAAGACGCAAAAGTACTTGTTTAAATTTAACAACTCCTAACATCCACTTTTAGCTTTCACTTTTACTATTTACCCCATAATCCAATTTCTGTTCAGTGTATTACACTCTCTCCGTGGCTGATATAACCAAGCCAGCATCATGTAATTATTAATATCTAAAGACCAACAGGGAGGGTATGATTTTACCTATCACTCCACAGTGACTTATCTCATTTCCTCATTGTGTGCTGAACCGCTCTGAGGAGGAACTCAGGATACGGTGCTTTGCATTGTAATGTCTTTTCCAAGCCAATTGGTATTCTGCCTGTGCTAGGGAATAAATGCGGCTCTTGCGTTCTCATGCATTTACATTGTGACCTGCCTATAATGTGCTACGGAACAACAAAATACTGTATGTACGGCATATGGAGACAGATCACTTCCCCTAAATTACAGTTCTAACACACTATAATATCTTAATAACTTACAGTGATATTATTACTCTCACCATTGCCTCCTCCCTTCATCCCCATCATCATCTAAACACCTGGTGACCCCACAGTGATGAAGCCACTTTAAATGGGATTCAGTCACCTTGACCCTGGAGGACTGTGTCTGTAATTAATCACTGTGTTTTGAAACACAAACAACCCATTAGCAGTTTAAATGTGGGTGCTTATGTACATGTTTAGGGGTGGTATTGTTTATTAATGGTGCAGCTATAATACTAACAGCTATATATTGAAAATGAGGGCATGCCCTCAATATATAACCTAAAGGTTGAATAAATATATCATTGTGAAACTGTGTTAATGTTTTTTTAAGCTTCATTGAAAACTACTACTTACAAATGTAGCGTAACTACACTTCTTAATGAAAATTTTGCACTCGTTAATAAAGGGGCACCATCTCAGATTACTGAGAAAATTATCATTCGAGATTAAGTCTCAAAGAAACTTTAATTGAATGAAGTAGAACAGTCTCTTAGCTGAAAGTCGTGAATTCTGATTAAATTGACCTCAGTTCCCACACAAAGAAAAACACAGAATCAGGAATTGGTCTAAATGAATATATTTATTAACTAATCTACTAATATACATACATGAGCTATAGCAGTTGAGTCAGAGTGTGTTTATGGTGAATGTGTGATGTCAGATTATCAAACAGAATGACGAGGATGATGGTGAAAGAAGGGTGATTAGCCAACGATCTAAAGTTCTGATTTAGATTAACGAATGATACGCTAAAATTAAACCTATTATCAAGTTATTGCAGCATCAACCCCAGTCAAGAGCAGATAGAGAATGTGGGCTTTTCCTACTTCAAACAGAGCGGTCTGGTCGGAGCCTCCGTGAGCTGGAACGTGATGAAACCGTTGAGTGACGAGCCTCTGTGGATGCTTTCCGGAGCGTCGTCTCGGTTGCTAGGCAACGTTCTGCCGTTGGAGCCCTCACAGCCGTGTAGTACCAGGGATTTTGCCAGCAGAATCCCGACGTTGGCACACAGATGGTGGTCGGTGGTGGTAGGCAGCCGGGCGCGGAGTGCGCTGTCGTCCGGGTTGATGGAGAATAACTTGATTATTAACTGTGGCTCTGTTAGACTTGACGGCGTTTGGTGTTAGCCGCAAAATCTCTAAAAAAAATTAAAAACTGTTCTGTTAGAACAGTTTTCGGCTTGAGGAAGAAGCGGTAGTGAAGCAGCTCGGACTTAGATGAGCGTGAGCACAATCTAAATAAAAAGGTCTAAAAGATTAACAAAGAGCCACAACAATAAGACGCGCAAAAATTTGACTTAGCAACTAGACGAAGACAAAAAGGTAAAAAGCGCGGAATATCTGAAAAATGGTCAGAGAAGATAGCAAGGAAGTTTTGTAAAGAAAAAAGAGCCTAAGAAAAGAAAATGTCAAGAGTGGCGAGAGAGAGCCAGGAACGGAAGACGGCAAAAGCCTAAAAAAAAATAATGGCGAGAGAGCACAGGACAAAGCGGTTTCCACTTTTTATCCTCTGGCTTCTGGTGGGTGTTTATTTTGGGCGTGGATAGCCGTTTCCCGCTAAGACTGGTAATCTGACTCCGTTTCTTTGTCTAAAAGAAGAGCAAATTGCCATCTCAGATTGAGATACAAAAAGTATGTTATGTGCGCAAAAACGATCTATCCATCTCTCACCATGACCCATCGATATGAAACAAAAGATTGGTAACATAGATATACGTCCTAAGACGATCGATTATACCAGAAAGGGAATGAACATAAAAACCATTATATGTTAATATGCAATTATATATATATCACGTCCATCTTATCACTGGTGAATATAACACATTGGATGAAATGTAGTAGCAAAATATGTCAGATTTCCCCCACTATCACTTTTAATTCATGACAACATATCACTACAATTGGTTGTTTAATGTCGGCACTCCCGTGCATCTGACGTCGCTAGATGGCACTGTGGGTCCATGTTAGAGATGTGAATATTCTTATAAATCTTTATCTTCGTTCTCATATTACTTAGAAATGCGATTTTTGGACAGTTGATATAGGACATCATGTTGAGGCTGATGCAGGTACAAACACATGAGAAAAATAAACATAACAATAGTTATTTAGTCCGTTCCTGTATGAGTGGATGAAGGTAAGACACAATTCCAACTGTTCCTCTGGTATGTGGTCGCGATTTATGGCCTCTCCTTATCAGTTAGGAGTGGAAGAGTTTTAAATGAGTCCATGAGGGGGATGCAGGAAAACATTCACCAAATCAGTGTGATTTGCAGCCAGTCCCTTTGAAGTTGAGTGTCAAATGGTGATCCTTCTTGAAGAGGGTTAGCTTCACAGGCCTGTATAGTGTTCAAGGTGGCAGTTTAATGGTCAGAGTAGACGCAAAGTCTACTCAAATGTTGTTTTTACCTCTCACGTAGCATTCCAGAGAGAGAGGGAAGTCTGTGTCCGCTACATATCCCCCACTCGGCTCGATGATTGCCTTCCGGGAACTTCGGGCCGTCAGGTTGAGGACATCAGAGGTGATCAGGAACAAAGAGACACAACCGTTGCTGCTCTGATCTGGGTTGATGTATGCTAGTACTAAATACGATATCTTAACACTTTTGCTAGGTTGTCCTAGTGGCATTTTAAAGGATAGTCCTACGTTAATACTTAAAGACTGACGTGGTTCTAGTCTGATAAAGAAAAAAATAAAATAAACAGAGATATATAAACATAGAGGAAGAAAAATGATTAACATTATATACAGACTCTTGAACAGGGAGTCTTTACAAGAGTCGTTTGGTTATGGTTGATTGGTCATTTAGCCGTATGCGAGTTCAAGAATTGCAGGGGCATGGAATACATTGCTCCCTTCCAATTCAGTTTTTCTCAATTACCTCAAGGGTTCTAGAGGTACGGTCCTGACCTTGTTTGTTGCGCCTGAAGATTTTGTTTATTTTCTCGTTTTTGTTTGTTTCACCCCCACTTTGTTTTGTATTCCCTGTTGGTTGGACAAAGATGTAGTACCACACCTTATCCCCCACTTGGAGTTTGTCTTGTTGATTGGTTTTTATTTCTTTATCTACTCTACGTCTTTTTATCTGCACTGCTGTGTTTGTGGGGTCTTTTTTTTATGTTTCATTGGGTCTGGGGTACGGTTGTCCCCGACGAGTCCCCTAGGGGTTTTGTGTGGTTTGATCTGCTTTCTTCTGTTTTTGTTTTTCTTTCTTCATTTCTTGAAGTAGCTGCTTAATGGCTTCTAAGTCTTCTTCACTTATAGAAGGTGTTTTGGACTTATTTGCATCGCTGTCATTGTTCTGTCGAGGTCTGTTTCTTCCTTCTCTACTTCGCGAATCGTTGTTATGGGAATTATGACGACTCTTGTCCCTGTCTACACGGTTTGAGTGTCCTCCCCAAGAGTGACGTGAGGGCCCTGTCTGGTGAGAGTTTGAGGGGTATCGGCTAGACTCAAATTTTCTGTGGTTCTGGTTCTTACCAGTCCAAGATAAGGAGCCATGAACCCGATCAGTTCTTTGGGCTGAGGGGTGACTTGGTGTTGTTCTTGGCTGAGCAGCCTGAGATGAGTGGGTGGTTGAGCCACGAGGCTGGCCACCTGAAGCTCCCTCAAGCTCCAAGGGTAATGATTTGGTGTCGAGACTCAAAATTGTTTTTGGCTCTGATGATCGGTTTTGCCTCTGCTTTTGTCTAGCAAATCCTCTCAGGGCTAGTTCCTGCAGCTGCCGACTGGTTAAGGTGCGGGGACATGCAGAAACCCCCAAGTGATGACTGGTGTTGGGATGGAGATTGTGAATGAAAAGAGTTTTGAAGTTCAAGTCCTCCTCCATCCCAGGTTCATTCTGGGAACCAAAGTAAGTTTGACGAAGTCGGTGGTAATATTGTTGGGGAGACTCCTGTCGTCCCTGCTTGATCACCAGCGCAGCGATCAACCCAGTCTGCGATATGTAATCAGTAAATTCCTCTTTGATTTCATGTGATTGTTGTAAACTTGTGAGTTTATCTTTATTATCTTCTAGTTGTTTTCCTAGGTCTTCTATCTGCTTTGGGTCAATTTCTTTGGGTTTAGCATAGACTTTGATTTGAGCTTTTAGGTCTTTGATTTCATCCACTGCTCTGTTAAGTAGGTCTTTGGCTTCGGTAAAGCCCTTATTGGATTCTTTTAATTTTGCTTCTGTAGTTACCAATTCTTTTCGTTGTTCAGAGAGAATTTGTTCTAACCTGTCAATTTTTCTTTTTAGCTGACGTGATTTTTCATCGTCAGGCTCTGTGTCCCTGCCCTTGAGCTGATCATTCAGTTGGGCTTCAGGGTCATCCAGACGTGTCTGGGATTTGATTAACAGTTGTTGATCTTGATCATGTTGTTGTTGACCTGCTCGAACTTCTTTTCTTAAAAGGTCAGCTTCTTGTGAACGAGATTTTAGTGCATTTGTTGTCTGTTCTAAAAGCTTGTATGCATGTTTAAGCTGTGCAGACATTACTGCAGCCATGCTTCCTAACATTTTAGCTAGGGGTTTGTCTTTAAGTGGTTTTGCGAGGGCATCATCGATGAGCCCTGACATGATTGTTTCAAGGTCAGAAGGATCTGCTTGGTGAACACGGTTTGCAAAGCCAGGTATCAGGTCTTCAGTCATGTCCACTAGCGCAACTTCTAGGTTTTCAAGGGTGTCACTGTGGCTGGATATTTCAAGAGCCATCTTTGATGACGATGGTTAAGAAAAATTGACACCAACAAACAAGTTTTAAGCACAAGGTAGGCCTGTTTGAGCAACGAGCTTGATTACTTATTACTTTGAAAAGAGTAACAAAAGAAAACAGCAACGACAGGAAGTGCAGTAGATTTGCATGCAATTCAGTGGTTTTGAACTATTTTCAAGTGATTCTGTACACTGCTGTGGTTTGTGCATGTTTAGTGTTTGATTATTTGTTTAAGTGTTGCGAGCAAACACTCTTGGTGTAATTATTTGATTTGGTTATTCTTTGTTGATGAAGAGAAAGTTAAACCTTGAAATTTGTTAAAAAGGAGATAGGCTGGTAGATGTAGTGTAAATTCAAATGAAAATCAAATTAAATCTTGCAGTGTACGTTAAATATTTCCTTTAAAGATGTTCAACTGATTAGTTGATACAGTTAAAGTAAGACAACTCAAACTGACTTGTGTTACAGTGATGAGTTATTATCATATTAGGTTCTGCATTCAGAAGCTGAGTCTGAAATTTCAAAGAGTGAGTGATTTTATTATTCAAACATGGATTAATGTGAGTGGAATTGATTGTGTAAATGATTACTGACAGTGGTTTATCACAACAGGTCATTTACATTTTACAAAATCACCATGCTTTACTTTATCATGCGTGTGTTAGTCATTTTCTGCGACATGCATCAGTTGCTGTAAGATTTTCAAAGTATTTCACATCAAGCTCAATAGCTCAAAGCAGCCACCAGATGGAGCCAAACTTGTTTCTGCTCTAAGCGTAGTAGGAGGGGTTGGGTGTATGACGTCGGCACGTCAAGCGTAAGCACCGCCCCCTGATAGACCCGCAGGTCTGAAGTTGGATCGATTCACACTCTCTGGGGACACAGAGGTGATTACTGAAGCGCTGCTAACTTAGTTAGCTTGGAATTTTCTCAGACAACGGCAAGGCGCGGCGGCCTTAGCCAAAGGAGCACACAGGACATCTGTGTGAATTTAACAAGTATAAAGCACTATGGCTTACAAATGGTTAACAAGCATTTAATTTTTTTCACTCTTCACCGGACAGCAGGGACTTCCCGCTTACAATAAGAACGTGTGTTGAACTAAGTACACACAAGCACAAGCGCTGCTAATCTAGTTAGCTCGGGATTTTCTCAGATAACGGCAATGCGCGGCGGCCTTAGCCAAAGGAGCACACAGGACGTCTGTGTGAATTTAACAATTATAAAGCACTGCAGGCTTACAAATGGTTAACAAGCATTTAAGTCGCTCCACTCTTCACCGGACAGCAGGGACTTCCCACTTCCAATAAAAACGTGTGTTGAACTAAGTACACACAAGCACAAGCGCTGCTAATCTAGTTAGCTCGGCGCGGCGGCCTTAGCCAAAGGAGTACACAGGACGTCTGTGTGAATTTAACAAGGGTAAAGCACTGCAGGCTTACAACTGGTTAACAAGCATTTAAATCGCTCCAATCTTCACCGGACAGCAGGGACTTCCCACTTCCAATAGAAACGTGTGTTGAACTAAGTACACACAAGCACAAGATACCTCGACTGACGTAGCAGTTGTCAACTTATTAGGTAGCTAATCTAACAGTTAACACCGAGGGTCTGAATATGCTAAAGCCTTCTGGAACTTCGCAGCAAAACCCAACAATATTCAGGACGAGATCTCTGCTCTGGCCCTGCGCAGCAGCAGGGACTCGTCAGACAGGCCTTTTACAGAAAGCGCACGGCGGCGCGATGTAAACAAATAACTGGTACCAAGAAAAAGATATGAACCTCCGGGGATACCCGCTGTACGGTTCACACAATTAAAAGCTCAGTTACAGTTCTGGGGGCTCGCAGCAACTGTAATCAATTGCATAGTGTATATCGGCATTCCTGGCTCAGCGCAGCGAAGTTTTACACTGTTTTAGGTTGTGTTAGGCTTACGGCGACGCCTTGAAGTTTACGTAGCAGGGAGGTAACTGCACCGCAGCTTCAATAGTGTTATTCTGCCGTCACACGGCTGGAAGATTTATTTACAGTAACGTTGCAGTTAATCGCAGACGTATTGTAACAACGTGCGTCCACGAAGTTATAAGGTCTGGGTCATAACTAAGTCTTAAGGCTCAGATTGAAATTTATGCGCAAAGTTTACGTTTAGAAAAAGAAATGTCAGTGCTCACACACATCAAAACAAGCTGAATCGATGGACAGAAAGCTCCTGCTTGCTTTAGCTCACTGGATTTATTTAGCAGAAATTGTATTTCTTTGTGGGGAACATTGGTTTAAAATCGCCTCGCACGGCTGAACCAAAATATGTAGCGTAACTACACTTCTTAATGAAAATTTTGCACTCGTTAATAAAGGGGCACCATCTCAGATTACTGAGAAAATTATCATTCGAGATTAAGTCTCAAAGAAACTTTAATTGAATGAAGTAGAACAGTCTCTTAGCTGAAAGTCGTGAATTCTGATTAAATTGACCTCAGTTCCCACACAAAGAAAAACACAGAATCAGGAATTGGTCTAAATGAATATATTTATTAACTAATCTACTAATATACATACATGAGCTATAGCAGTTGAGTCAGAGTGTGTTTATGGTGAATGTGTGATGTCAGATTTCCAAACAGAATGACGAGGATGATGGTGAAAGAAGGGTGATTAGCCAACGATCTAAAGTTCTGATTTAGATTAACGAATGATACGCTAAAATTAAACCTATTATCAAGTTATTGCAGCATCAACCCCAGTCAAGAGCAGATAGAGAATGTGGGCTTTTCCTACTTCAAACAGAGCGGTCTGGTCGGAGCCTCCGTGAGCTGGAACGTGATGAAACCGTTGAGTGACGAGCCTCTGTGGATGCTTTCCGGAGCGTCGTCTCGGTTGCTAGGCAACGTTCTGCCGTTGGAGCCCTCACAGCCGTGTAGTACCAGGGATTTTGCCAGCAGAATCCCGACGTTGGCACACAGATGGTGGTCGGTGGTGGTAGGCAGCCGGGCGCGGAGTGCGCTGTCGTCCGGGTTGATGGAGAATAACTTGATTATTAACTGTGGCTCTGTTAGACTTGACGGCGTTTGGTGTTAGCCGCAAAATCTCTAAAAAAAATTAAAAACTGTTCTGTTAGAACAGTTTTCGGCTTGAGGAAGAAGCGGTAGTGAAGCAGCTCGGACTTAGATGAGCGTGAGCACAATCTAAATAAAAAGGTCTAAAAGATTAACAAAGAGCCACAACAATAAGACGCGCAAAAATTTGACTTAGCAACTAGACGAAGACAAAAAGGTAAAAAGCGCGGAATATCTGAAAAATGGTCAGAGAAGATAGCAAGGAAGTTTTGTAAAGAAAAAAGAGCCTAAGAAAAGAAAATGTCAAGAGTGGCGAGAGAGAGCCAGGAACGGAAGACGGCAAAAGCCTAAAAAAAAATAATGGCGAGAGAGCACAGGACAAAGCGGTTTCCACTTTTTATCCTCTGGCTTCTGGTGGGTGTTTATTTTGGGCGTGGATAGCCGTTTCCCGCTAAGACTGGTAATCTGACTCCGTTTCTTTGTCTAAAAGAAGAGCAAATTGCCATCTCAGATTGAGATACAAAAAGTATGTTATGTGCGCAAAAACGATCTATCCATCTCTCACCATGACCCATCGATATGAAACAAAAGATTGGTAACATAGATATACGTCCTAAGACGATCGATTATACCAGAAAGGGAATGAACATAAAAACCATTATATGTTAATATGCAATTATATATATATATATCACGTCCATCTTATCACTGGTGAATATAACACATTGGATGAAATGTAGTAGCAAAATATGTCAGATTTCCCCCACTATCACTTTTAATTCATGACAACATATCACTACAATTGGTTGTTTAATGTCGGCACTCCCGTGCATCTGACGTCGCTAGATGGCACTGTGGGTCCATGTTAGAGATGTGAATATTCTTATAAATCTTTATCTTCGTTCTCATATTACTTAGAAATGCGATTTTTGGACAGTTGATATAGGACATCATGTTGAGGCTGATGCAGGTACAAACACATGAGAAAAATAAACATAACAATAGTTATTTAGTCCGTTCCTGTATGAGTGGATGAAGGTAAGACACAATTCCAACTGTTCCTCTGGTATGTGGTCGCGATTTATGGCCTCTCCTTATCAGTTAGGAGTGGAAGAGTTTTAAATGAGTCCATGAGGGGGATGCAGGAAAACATTCACCAAATCAGTGTGATTTGCAGCCAGTCCCTTTGAAGTTGAGTGTCAAATGGTGATCCTTCTTGAAGAGGGTTAGCTTCACAGGCCTGTATAGTGTTCAAGGTGGCAGTTTAATGGTCAGAGTAGACGCAAAGTCTACTCAAATGTTGTTTTTACCTCTCACGTAGCATTCCAGAGAGAGAGGGAAGTCTGTGTCCGCTACACAAATTACAATTACAATAATCATTTTGCAAATTGTGGTAAAATAAATTAATTAAATGACACTGAAGTAATCTGTTAAATGGTACTGTATAAATGAAATAACACATCAGGAAATGAATAGATTATAGTGGTGATATTTTTTCTTTTAAAGCAACTTTTATATACTGTATAATATCCCTTATTTCATTATGTTTATGTAAATTCTTGACCTCAGGCTTTCTCTTTATTTTTCAGCTCACTGCTCTGTCAGACATTTAATGTGCAGTGTTTTCTGTATACCCTAAGTATGTAAGACTTTACATTTCTTTATTTACTCAATGAACAAAAAGCATATTTGGATTTTTTTCTCACTACAAGCTCATTTTTCACTGCAATGTTAAATCCTGCACCTCTAAGGAAACAGCACACCCATTGCTAAAAGATGAGAGAAGTTTAACATGTCATTTGTGCAGTATAACAAGGTTATAATTCCATAGATCATCATCGTTTCCAGCCTTATCTGCTTTGTGTAAACACAGCCTGCAGTTCAGCCCAGTTCAGTCAATAAGTCCCTGAATGTCTGTCACAGTTTCACAGTTGTGCTCATAATGTAATAATGTTTTTTATAGAATCTCTTTCACGTGAACAGTTTCTTTTTGGTGAATTTTAAAACGAGACATGTAGAATGAAGTGATAACACGATTTTAAGCTCAGTATTGATCAAGTTTTCCGCATATTACAGATAAGTGACCATTATTTCTGTTTGGACAGTATCTGGTTCTAATAAATGGTGTAATTGGGCAATTTTTTTGAAAATAACATGCCTTGATAATCCAGCGGCAGCTTTTGGGGTTCAGAGGGTTAAAAAAAAGCTCTTCAAGCTGTCTTATTTTTCAATGAAAAAGATAAACATGACGACTGGCAAGTGAACACCAAATGAAGTTGTTTTCATTTCAACATCAAATAAGGACAGCAAGAGCCAAGTGAAATGGAATCAAGCTGTCAATGTGTTTATGCTGCACAATGAACCAAAAGTAATAAAGCTGTGCCCATGGGGCTGTATCCATACATTTATTCATCTCTGAAACCACAGAAGCGCAAGCAAGTCTGAAAAAATGGACACAGGATCACAGATCAAAAGAGCATCTGTATGCCACAGACAAGGGCAGTGGCAATTCACATGCACAGTTCAACCTCCCCATGTGTCCGCCCTCTTATTTGGAAGCACATGTACACATAGTACATGCACACATGAACACACATGTTGTGTAATGCCTTGGGCACAAGCCACAGTTCACATTTTACACTTCAGAGGTTGTGCTCAGAGAGACAAACAGGTCATCCTCACCAACATTAAAGGCCAGTTTCTGTGAATCCACATAATCTCCTGCATTTGAAGAATTACCCCCATGTGTAAGCAAAACTAGGGCAGGGACAGAGATGGGTGTAAAGACTGGCAAGCTTAGGTTCCTGTCTCTTGTGACCACCTCGACTGTAGTCAAGCTTCTAGATGTCAACCACTTGATAAATTCTCTCTGGTGTTTTTCCAGATAAAACCAATGTCACAGAGGTTGATTGTGAGCAGGTAAACTCAAAGGTATGAAGCACAAAATCAAATAAATGTTGATTTTATACACAGGAATCTTGACATAGAAACTATACATATATACTGTATATACACATATGTGGAAACTTTGGAATTTACTTTTTAAAATTTCTTATGGCAAACAACACTGTTACAACATTATTTCCAAGGCCCATAGTCCAGGGACTTACAGAGAAGGACAGTGCATTGTAAACAGACCACTTCAATTGGTTGCTTGCAGGTAAGCCACAACTCCTTATAAATGCATTCTGCCAAACCAGTCGTCTGTTTTGGTGCAGTTAAAACAAAGTAGAGGTCTCTCACAGTCTCTAGGCACACAATAGTGCATCTAATGAGAGAGAATCTAATGATATACAATCCAGCCAAGATGTTTACTTGAACTGGCAGCGTGTGCAGTGCAATTAGCTAATAATACATTTATATCTTGAGGTGCCTTGGAATCCTTAACCACTAATATATGGAGATATAAAAATACCACAAATAATTTAACCATGCACACATGCCAACATTCTCCAGGGTGAGCAATAGTATGAGTTGAACTGTGTGGCATGCATCTCAATGACAGAGCGATGCCAGACTGTTAATTAGGAAATACTCTATAAATGGAGAGCGCAACATTCAGATGATTCAGCCAACTATGAGGACAGAGGAAGGAGGTGACGAGATGTAAAGAAGACGGAGATTAATTTGGAGATGCAGTGACAAACAGGTGGAAGCGCTGCAAGAGAAGACAGGAAAGACTTGGATGTGTGTGTGTGTGTGTGTGTGCGATTGGCTGCTGGAGTGAAAGCAGGGCACCGATGAGCAGAGCAGAGGTTGAACGCAGTGGCAAGGTTTGATTAGATTCTAGGGTCTAGCTTGTGTGGCTAAATTAGCAAGTGTGTGCGTGTGTGTGTTTGTGTTTGTGTGTGTGTGTGTTTGATGACATGTGGTGAAGATGGAGTGAGGCTATAAACCAGGTGGCTGTGACTGTTGGAAGGTTTTAATATATGTGGGGGAGCTTGGAAGACAACAGGGAGCAAAGAAAGGTGGTATTAAAAGGGCGTGGCTTGGATGGCAGGACGAAATTAGAGAGAAAACATGAGAGTTGGGTGCGTCTCAGTGACAGTGAGTGAGAGCTGAGAAAGATCCTTGTGTAACGGCAGTAAGAGAAGAAAGGATTCAAAAGTATGTGCAGCAAAGCCACTCATGGTGGATCTACTAGTCCATTATGAATATGCATAATCCAGAGATGAAAACCTATGTGGAATGTAAATAGCACAGTGAATTAATATAAACAATTTGAGTATCAAAATTTGTGTTTTTCATAAGAGCTCATATCCCAAAATTTGCTTAATGCATCCAGGTCACTGAATGAGCTGGCATTTGTTTAAAACCCGTATTGCATATGTATAGGTCTTTATAAAAAACAAACTAAATCTTAATAAGGTTCATGCCGCAAGAGAAAATAAACAAGTAGTTGTGTTGTCCTTGTTGTAATTATGACTTTTTCTTAGAAGTTAATAGGACATTGTACAGGTAGAGCATTCCTAAAAGAAATGAGGTCAGATTGTTTTGGGTTCTTTTTTAAGAAAACCAACCGGTGGAGGAAAAGCATAAAAAGACTGTTCCTCCTGGGATTAATAAAGAACCACAGTCTTATTGGTGATACATAATGTAGCGATAATATACTGGCTTATTGGTGGGAAAAGAGCTTACAGAGGATTCTTAAAAATTTGGTGAGGAATGCAAATGAGGGATATTAAGGTATGGGATGGGCTCTTGGGAGTTTGGGGGATGAGGTATGAGGTTGAATGGAAATAGGAAGTGAGTGGAAGGAAGTGAAAAGAATAAGAGATAGACTGGAGGAAAGGGAAAAGTGAAAAAAGAGCGAGGCATCAGGAGAGACGGAGGGAGAGGAAGAGGTGGGGGTGTTGAAAGGCAGACATCGCTGGCACTCTGTGGCTACGTGTCTTGGCGAGGCTGCGGGATGGAGCAATACACCTGCTCTCACTCCATTCCCTGTGGATCTACAGGCAAACTGTCATCTCTCAGCCCCATCCCACATTCCCGGTTATTATGTAGTACGCACACACACACACACACACACACACACACACACACACACACACACACACACAGATCGGGTAGCATGTACTTTGATTTGGCCAAAGAGGCCCTCGAAACTCAAGATTGACCAATAGTGTTTTTTAAGGGCAGATACTGATGCCAAATATTAATAATGAAGATCAGTGAGAGATATTAGCAACCAATGTACATTACATGTTTCAGAGTAATCTGCAGCTGCCTCCTAACTTAACCACTAACTGCAAGCATAGCCTTAGCCACTTGGAAACTAGTTAATTTCCTGAGTTGTGGCGACGGCTGGGGTTTCTTGTTCAGTTTTTGCAGATTGTGTCTGTCAGTTAAAAACAGACTGCTAAAGTTAGTCTCACTTTCAAAAGACGTCACAGGACTCCAGATAGCATTAGCCACAGGCCTGACAGATAGCTTCTCAATGATGCCATGCAAGTGTGTGGTGTTTATAGCAAGTGCAGTAACATCTGGTACTTCACCTGCGAAACAAAGCTTCGCTCTGCAAATATGTTTGTCTGTCCTGGTCTGTAAACAGTAGCTTTTGTGCTGATTGGCTGTTACTTGTCATGTGTTAGCAATTAGATAGAGCTGTGGGTGGGACATTGCTGAGACCACAGAGTAACTACAGAGAAAGAGCCTGATAATCAGTTGATCCCTACTAGAAAATGGGGCTGTTTCTTTTACCCAGTGTTCAGATTACAGGTGAGTCAGAAGCATATTAACTCTTCCAAAAATCACCTAGCTCCCCTAAAAGCAACAAAACCGTTGAGTTTAGGAGGTCTCCAGGAAGTAACAAAAATTGCGTTACCGTAATTTTAAAAAAAAAAGCCAAATATCAGCCCCGATAGTCAGTCGACCCCTACCAGAAACAGGGAGCTGTTGCTTTGAACCAGTGTTCAAATTACAGAAGCTCCAAAAACTGATTATTATCGGTATAAAATAAATCTAAAATCTTTGTCCTGTTGGTTGTAATTTTAGATCAGCCCTGCTCTGGTCCATGTGACTGACTTTGGGTTCTGTCAATACTGTATTTGTCATGATTGATCTGGACATGTGCAGGGTGGTTTTTTGGCTCATGGTCTGCCTTCTTTTGTTGATTTATACCCCTATTACTATATGTGCATTTGCTGAGTTAAGCTGGGCTTCACCTCTGCTCATGAGCATACAGTGAAGACTTCACTGCCCTTCCAAGATCCCATTCCTATGTGAAGCACATTTCTGCCTTATGTTAGCCACACAAACAAGACTTCAGAACAGAATCAGTGAAAGAAACACACCTCAAGAGTGGATTTTCCACCTAGTGACAAATTAGCTACAAATACCCCCAAATTTCTCTAAGTGCTAATAATAAGGTCTCTTTTTCTGTCTCTCTCTTCCTCCTGGAGCTCAGTATAATTCAAATGTTGCTTTTACACTGGCTTTTCAGGAGCTCTTTTCTTCTTTTTGGTGAAAACATCTAATGCTGCACCTTTTAGTGACAATAGTAGCCTTATTATATTGGAAATATAAGACCACACATACATCTCCAGACAGCACA
The DNA here is from genome assembly GCA_024666655.1 of Dascyllus trimaculatus. Lineage (NCBI taxonomy): Eukaryota > Metazoa > Chordata > Actinopteri > Pomacentridae > Dascyllus > Dascyllus trimaculatus. The sequence continues at coordinate 23,761,509 of CM045459.1, read as the reverse complement.
TCACACTGCTACCATACATAAGGCAGATATACATGAGTCATCTGTTCCCAGAACTCAGTGAGTGTGTGTATTAGCACAAACAATAAAGGAGATTCACTGAAGCCTCAAATGACGATATTAGTGGGTATGATTAGGCCTGTTATATAAAAGAATATTTTGGGTTTTTCATCGGAAAGAGCAGAACAAACAGATTTCAGAGGATTTGGGATGATTTATCTTGACGAACACTGCCTTAAGACTCGTAAGATTTGCACCTAATCGTGGCTTAATTAACAAATTACTTTAGATTTCTGAACTGAGCCATTCATCAAACACATATAAAAGAAGTTGCTGCTTTTTGCTCTGAACAGAATAAGAAGCTCATGTATAACATTCTCAAGTTGTTAAACTTGTGCATGGAGCATTGAAGCGTCACAGATTCAAATGATTAGTCCTTTATTCAAGCGTAGTCTGATCCTAGGGACCAACATGTTCCCTTTTGTTTCTGCTCCTCACAACTTGGTTCAAAGCATTCTTTGATTTCCTTACTATGTTTTCACAAAAAAACTAATGAATATTTAACCACAGTGAATAGCCAGTTGTCTGATGGCATTCACTTTAACGATAACACACAGACAAAAGTCGACTCCTTTCAACCCAGTTGTGAATTTAACCGAAATTCCAACGCTGAATAAGTCTGTACCGCCAGCACTCAGCAAGTCACTTGCTCTCCCTCGACGGGAGGAAACCTTTCAAATAGCATTTTGAAACCTATCGAATAAAGATTTTAAAATCTTTAAATCACATGAAATAATTGATATGTGGTGAAATAAATTGTGCTATTGACAAAAAGTGCCAAATAATTAAAAATAAACAGTTATAAGAATCAAGACTCACTCATTACTTAATCTATCTGAGCCACTTGAAACAGCATGTGGCATTTATTTACACGAATGTGTCTTATTAAAAAGTTACAGAGGCTTTAACGTAGATGTTTCCTCATTAACATGCATCATATGCACAATGCTCTAAAATCTAATTAAATCATCTATTCCTCAGAGCACCTATGCTTCAATGTGAATTTTCTGTCATGTATTGTTCTCTAGTTGTTTCTTTATCAAGGAGGAGTTCACAAAGTTACACACGGATTATGTTGTCATTGCAGGGGATATGAAAACCAAAGGCAAAACAAAGTTTATCAGAAAAACAATCAGTTTGGTGGGTTCCCCTGACCCTAATGTGTCTCTCCTTTCAATAAGTAAAAAAACTGAGACAGCGCTGTGCTGCTTTGATGGCCTCTCCCCTTGGGCCAAAGCAGGGAAAATGACCATTGTAGACACAGGTTGTTGACCAAAGGCAATCTCCCCATTGTGGCCAAATAGCCCACAGAGATGTAAACATTACATGGAAGAATGGCCTACTGATCGACCTCAGAGATTGCAAAGTGAAGGTCAATGGTTTGTCCAACAGCCTATCAGAGAAGTGTGCGTGTGATCGTGTGAGTGTGTGTGTGTGTGTGCGATTGGAGTGGGGCGGAGGGGGACGACGGTGGTAAATTGAACCACCCAGTTTCGAAAAGGACTTAAAAGTGACTGTCACAAAGGATAAGCTTGATCTCCTCACGGCCGCACGTGGGTAAAACACACAGATGTGCATACACATTCACACACACACAGTGACCACAACGGGCCGCAGGTGCTGCTGGTGTTGTCTGCGTCCCTAATCTCACTTCACACACACGCATGTGTCTGTAACTCTGATTATGCTCCATAAAGTCCATGCAGTATTTAGTCTTCGTGTGCCATTTTGAACTAAATCATTTTACATCCGCCTGAAAAACAACAACAGCTTTAGTCTTTCAAAAAACAGTTACAAATACCTAAACCCAGAAGTAGTTTTTTGTTTGTTTTCACTTCATTTCCCCGTCTGCTTTTGCCTTCAGGGACATTCATTTCTTCCACCTAAGCACTGGAAACTTTAATCTAACATAGCAATTACAGTAGCGCTACCTTATGTTTAAGTTATTAAGGCATTGTATGAATATGGGTACAGGCAAAGTCACATCAAATTTGTGGGGAAATGAGCACCATTTGCATAACTCACTTGGCCGTGCTTTGCAATTATGCCCCCTGTTCCGACACATGCTGCATCGTTCTGCATGTAAATTCAATTCGGGTGATAAGAGTACCTTATGAATATACAGTTAATTGGCAGCAAATTCCCCTGTTCAATTTTCAATCGTTCCACAATTACTGGCAGATTTATAATGGCTTATTTCCTCTCACTCCCTCTGCCTCTTTCTCTTTACCAATGACAGAGCAATACAAATACTAAAACAAGTGTTCCTTGGGCAGTATCTCTTAAATAGAAAAAGAAGAGGAAAAAAGGAAAGGGGGAGAAAAAAGATAAAAGGGAGAAGTGATCAAGGAGAAATTTGTGTCTTTTGCCTCCCGGTGCTGTGTGCACATGACTGAATCTGAGGGAGATTGCAGGCGACACGGTGTCTATGAGAGATCAAAGAGGTTCCTTGCTTTGCTTTGCATACCTCAAACACTATCAATAATGCATTTTCCTGCCCTACCTGCAGAGCACCAAGGCCAGAGTGCACGCGCTCACACATGCACACCCACAACGGCCTACAGCGATGCCTGGCATTTAACTACACTGTCGGCGGAACTGTTCACGGGCAGAGATGGGTGCAGGTTGACAGCTACCTCGGGGCCTGCGAGGGTTGCATAAGGTTGGTGAGAGCTCTGGTTTGAAATTTGTTTTAACAAAACATGGTTCCGTAACCGGTGCGTTATTTCCCTGTGATCAATCAATTGCCTTTTGACATCTCTATACAAATAAAAAATAAAGCGCACACAGCCAACTTCTTCAGATGTGCACAGGAGGTCTCAGAAATAAAGTAACATTTTTATATTCGTCACTGCAGGTTTTGGTCTGATTTTACTGTGCAGAAATAATACAGGTGGTACCCATTATCGCTGAGATTACCTTTTACAAAGCACTTTACACCACTGACTTCCTGTACAGCTGCTCAATGGCCAGTGGGACTGCAGCTGCACAGGGCTGCTCACTGGTTAAATAAAAGGAGCGAAACAATCCTTACCAGAACAGAAAGTTTCTCACTAGTTCAACATTTACTTAACTTATGAGTCATTTTACAATCTCCCTAAGACAACATTGGCTGAGGATCATTTACTAGAGGATACTTTGTCAGCAGGCTTGTTGATTGTCCCACTGTTTAGCCTAATTATTGAGTCTATGACCTTTCCAGTATAGAATTGTGTGTCTTACTACTTTGCCTCCTTTGTCACCTATGGCAGGGGTATTTATTACCTGTTCTTCTGCACAGTGAACAGTAATCGGAAGGTTAAGTATGATCAATTAAGTCTCTGCCTGAGTGTCTATACTCAGTTTCAAAAGTATATAAGCCAAGTCTGTTTTTTGGCATTTCTGAGTTGATTAGAAAGGAGCAGTAGGTGCAAATAGGAAATATGGGGAAAGAGAGCAGAGCAATCACATGCAGTCAAGGTCCAACCTGCCTGAATCAAAGCAGAACCCAACCTTCACCACTCAGCTGTCATGTCTTCCCCAAGTTATGTCTAATATGTATCAGAAATTACCTCGTATTTTTCTTTCTTGACAAAAAAAAAGACCTTTGATGGCCAAACTGAGCCGTACCTCAGCCAAAAGCAGATGAAAGCTGAAGCCTGATAATGCATGTAACAGTATTCTTTCACCACAGCTAAATGGCAAATCAGGAAAGATTGAAGCATCCATTAAATGAGTTGACAGATAATTTGTCACATTGAATTTTGAGGCCTGGGTATTTGTATCCATTTATTCCCGCATAAACGTGTCAGTAAATTTGCCACGATTGCAGATGAGGCTCGTGTCTCTACTTTTCAGTCCCACCTGTGCGGCTGCAGGTGCAGAAAAACGTTTCACACTTATGTACCGTAAATACTGGCAATTTGATTGAAGTGTGAAAAGAGAGTTAAAACATGAAGAAGATGCACACTTTCATTTTAGGATGAAAAAATATGACACTTATCTCCTGAACATTACTTTGTATTTCATTTTTGTAAAAAAAAAAAAAAAAAAAGGATAAAAAATAAAATACAATAAAACATGTGAGGCTCCTTTATGTCTCAATCTGAAATTTGCAGGGCAGAAAATTATGCATATTGCTTCAGCGAGACGGCTCTGACCGCAGGATGACCGAATCCCTCATGCTAAGCTCCTCCTTTAGGCACCATGAGAGGCACGGAAGTGGCACAGAGTCACTCTGTGAAAACCATGTTGCAGCTCAAGTAGGGAGGTGGCAGGTCATTTAGAGTTAAGCATACGGGCACCTAAATACACATATGCTCTGCACCAGTATGTGCTCGTACCAAATACACTTCCACAAGCACACACTTCCATAAATCCTACTGCATGTCAACGTGCTGCAAGCTGGACTCCAGTTTTCTGAAAGATCTTGTATTTTCCCTTTTTTCTCACTGTCATCCCCACAGATACATACAACCATCGATGTGAGTATTTGCAAAAGCAAGAAGAGAAACTGCATCATAAGCACTGAAGGTTCACATACAGCTCTGTGTCAGCACTTGCACATACAGTATGTATTCAACTCACTTAAGAAATTCAAGAGAATTTCCTAACAGCCATTAAACCGCAATAGATGAGAAACACCTTGATCCCGTCACAATTAGAGGTTGTTCTAATATAATGAGGTCATAAAAAGTGATGAACCTGATAACAATTAGCCTAATTTGTTTCTTAGATTAATGGAGTGAAGACATGCAGCCTAAGCAACAATAAAGGCGGACATGGAAATCAAAGTGTAATCACAAAAGCCTGAAAGTGCTGTGATAAGGTAAGTATCTTGATTGAGAAAAAGGAAAAGAAGGAGAGCGCCTTGGAGATGTTATTATTTTTGGTGTCGTAGCTGGAAGGCACATATTTTAGTTTCATTTTATCTCATATCTAGTTTCATGTCAGGGAAAGTAGAGGGGAAGCAGGTCTTTATCTTTAATGCCAAGATACAATATCCCACGATGACATTTTGGATTTTTTTCATCTATTTTTTTTTTCATCGTCAGGAACTTTTCACCTCACAGCAAATGTTTGTCACGTCAGAGTGTTGACCAGCTGCAGGGGGTTCAGCAAACCAATCAATACTCCACTTATTTTTTTGGTCAGTGATGGGAAACACTTATTTATTTAAGGCGTCTGTTGTCCGCAGGTATATTCCAGTGTTTCTATCCATTAGTTACTAAGGGTTGTGGGAGGCTGGAGCTCATCCCAGCTGACACTGGGCAGGAGGTTGGATACACCCTGAACGCAGGGCTAATACGAGCAGACAGCCATGTATGCTCACACTTACAGCCAATTTAGAATCAGCTGTTAGTCTACCATGTATGTCTTTGGACTTTGAGAGGAAGCGCCCAGAGAAAACCCATGCCGGCAGAGGGGGAACATGCAAACTTCCTATAGAAAAGCCCCATGTGACCAGCAGGTTTGAAACCAGAACCCTCCTGTGATGACGTGCCAGTAGCCACTTTACAACCATGCCGCCCAGTAGGTTATTATCATATGGATTTTATATCGTATCATTAACAGATTATTCCAAACATTCCCCTAATCAAGATAAAGCAAGACCATAGTAATAATAAAGAAATAAAAATAACACCATGAGATAATTGTAGTCAGTCAGTCAATCCAATCGAAGAAACTAGCTTCCCACTTCAGTAAGCAATGTGGAAACCTGTCACTCATTTCTGCACAAAATGCCAAATATAAAGGTACTAATTCAGTTGAACTAAAGTGGAAGATTAGGTAGTTAGATCTGTTCAAGTTGGCTGATAAAATAATTAGAAAGAGTTAAATCAGATTGCTGTATAATCGTGTTTTCAAAATGCCAGAATCATTTTTCCTTTTTTTTCTACAGGTGTCATCAACACCGCTAATTAAGCTTCTACAGAAGGTAACACAAAAACAAATGATCATGTAGCCTGTTTCTTTCCTGGATGTGAAGATAAATCTTGAATTGTTCATGCAGTTACTGAACACTGCCATCCCCCAGTGTGTAATATGGCCTTTAAGTGAAGATTCCCCCCATTCAATTTACACACACTTGACTTCACCACGGTCTCCAACATGACCTTAGATGTCATCAAGGAGCCCGACGCATGTGATTAGGAACGCACAGAACACATACACATACACATACACACCCACACCCACACACACACACACATTAAGATACACACACACACAGCAGGCCATCCATATTAATGAGATCAACAGCATCTTCTCCTTTCCCCCACTAAGCTTTTGCCCTTTTCTCATGTACAGCAAAGGACACAGACTTGCCATGCATGAGAACACACTCATGCATGCACACTCATATAAAACACACTAAACAACAGTGACAAAACTGCAGCATTGTTGTTGTTCTCCTTCTGCCCACTTCATTCACACACAAGCTGGCAGTGACAGCAACAAATGGCAGCAAAGGCTGAAGAGTGCCCCCTGCTGTTACGCTGAGACTGAGGTCAGTTCACCTGGTCCTGGTCATTGCGCCGCTCTGTCTCTCTATTAGCAGAGGCTTACTTGGAGGTGGAGGGAGGTCGATATCATACTGCTGCTGTCTTGGTAATAAAACCACAGGCAACCCAGACAGAGCAAGAGAGGGAGTGGAAGCGCAAGACGAGGCAGGCAAAGAAGGTATGAGGATTTAGGCAATGGCCAGAAGCAGAAGAGGGGGTAGAAAAACTCTGAAAGAGAAGCAAGATAAAGTAAAGAAAGGAGAAGAGTACAGGTAATTCCATGAAAGAGGGGAAGTCCTGAGAGACTTGCTGGGAAACTTGGCAAGAGAGACGGGGATCTGCAGGTGGATGTAGAGGTGGAGGGTCTGGACGGGAGGAAGAAAAGTGTTTGAGTGCTCAGCCACCTGCCTCCCAGCGCAGTCCCTGCAACCTATGAAGCTATACAGGCAAATTAAATTATTAAAATACTTATAGAATTAATTAGATCACAAATATTAAATGTAGGCAGTTTTTTTTGCAAAGCACGCACAAGTGATATCTACCAGTGATTCTGATACTTTTGAAATCCAAACCCTCGACACCAGCTTGCATGGATAAAGAGTTTATCTAATATTCTTCACATGTTCTAAGTATGAGTCTCATTTAGATGCATCTCATCACCTCGGGTGACTTTTGCTGAGCTCAGACAACAAACTTTTGCTCCTAATTAGATCTGAAACAGCTCAACACTTCATTAATAAAGGGCAGAGAGCGGTTAATGTGTTGTTGTTGTGCAGCAGCTTGACAAGAGTTGCGTTCACACAGCCTTATTCAGGCTTTAACGAATACTAAAATAAATACAAACCGGTAAAATGCTTTAGTAATCAATTCCTGACACTGGCAAGACACTGGTCACTATCTGTCTTACATATATTTTTCCAAATCATTGTGTTACTTGGTAGACACATTCAAAATATAGCAAAAAAAAGGACAAAAAAATAGGTGTAATTAAGGCTACATTCATTACTTTACATCAACAATGGATCAAATGACGTTTTCTTTGAAAGAAGCCACTGTAGTGACAAATTGCCCAACTCAGCAGTTCCCCTCAAGTACTATGTGCCTTTTAAATTCTTCTAGCGTACCATTTTGGTCTTATCAACACTGTTTTCCTAGGCAACACACAGCTGTTGTCAGTGAAAAAGGCTCCAATAAACCCACTGAACACTACTTTCAAAGCACCAAGTGACAGACAGACAAAGTTAGTGACTAGCTGGTAAATATATTTTCCTTCTGAAGAGCCGGATATGTCCCTCAGGAGTTGGTGGAAAACATAACTAAAAGAACTGTACATATTGGACTTAAATTTGGCAGGTGGACAGAAATTTGAATCCGAATGACTGCCAATGTGGCTCAGCGTCTGCTGGATGTGTAAATATGGAACCGTTTGCTAATGTATTCACCATATCATCCCTATAGCTGTCCCAAAGTGGGCAAATAATAATCAACACAGCTATACTAACATCATTAGTAGCTGGAAGTGTGCTGTCCCACTACGAGCGTGACTTCATAGAACACTTAATATAGCAAAATCATTATGAATCTTACTGGTAACATCTATTCTTTCATTGCTAGAATCACTGACCTTTGACATTACTGAAATAAGTTCTCTTTCCAAAATGTTGTCCACATTGGTCCATGTTCCATAATTATCAGCCTTGACTAATGCTCTGAACCCCAGGCAGTTTTTGTTTGTTTTTTGTTTTTTTTTGCCACATTTTTACTCACTTTTGACTCATTTTTACTGCAATATAAAGCCCTGCACCTTTATGGAAACAGCGCTATCAAGACTAGAAGCAGAGAGCACTCAGACTTGTCTTATATACAGAAAGACACAGCTACAATGCCATGAATCTGTTTTCTTTAAAAAAGGAAAGTTGAATTTCTGAAACTGGAATCAACATGTGCAACAAGTGTCAAAGCTGTCACCAATGATGGAAAAAAAAAAATTGTTTCCATGCTTGTCCTCTCTCTGTTCCGTGTAAACACAGCCTGCAGTTCAGCAGAGTTCAGCCGAAACCTCCCTGTATTTTAGTCACATAACTGTTGGTCGCAGCTGAGCCACTGAGGCTTCATGGTTGACTGGAGGGGCACAGAATGTTTTTGTTTATTTTACAGAATCTGGTGAAAGGAAATTGTTTGTTCTTGACCAATTTCAAATGAGACATGAAGAACAAAGGGATTTTGATGAAATCAAATGTATTATGCTTTTATGATTTGGTTAATTTCCCCTATGACTTCCTCGTCACACAATGCACTCAAGTACAGTTTGAAAGCTGAAAATCCTACTATTACAGTTCCTGGCTCTGATAAATGGCATATTTTGGGGATTTTTAAAAAACATATTATGCCTTTCGGGTTCTAAGGGTTAAACCGATAATGGAGGAGCTAAAAAAAAACAACAACAATAAATCAAGCAACTCACAATTAGCTCTGATGAAGATAGGGAAGGGGGTGGATCTGACAGGAAGTGCAGATGAAAACAACAGGATGGGAATACAAAACAGAGGGACTGATGGGCGGTAGCACCTCGGGAAAATATGAGCAATATCTGTGCGATGGAAAGTCACAGACCTGGAAAGAGACGCTCATACACTCGTAACTATCAAAGATCAATGAGAAGGCTTGAAGGGCAGCCTGAAACCCACAATAATTGCAGAGGATCAGAGAGGTTATCATCTCAGGTCTCCCCCTCTCCGATTCCCTTCCCTTCCACTGATGGATGACAGACTTCTCAGCTAGCCAATGGACAACAGGGCCATTGAGATTAATCCCGCAATAAAAGGACCATTACTCCTCATTGGCATGACGAGAGGTCCATTCGTTATGGCAAATGGTTTTTTTGTATGACTGTGTGAGACTGAGCTCCACAATTAGGAGACCTCCCTTCATATGTCATCATCTGGCCTCAAACGGTGGAAATTGAGAGAGAGAGAGCTGCTGATGACGGGTGGAAGAGGAGAGGGAGAGCGGAGACTGACAGAGCGGGAGGGCAGAAGAGTGGAAAGACAGCAAATCAGCTTTGTTGAAGGATTTTTTTTTTTAAATGGGGGGAAACTGGTGTGAAAATGAGGGAGGAGAGGTTTTAAGGAAAGAAAGAGATAAATAGATAGTTGGCTAGTTGGCTGCTTGACAGGGAGCCCATAGTGTGGAGACCTCAGTAGACTGCTTCTAAATGGCTGTCTGTCAGAACAGCAATGGCTGCCCTCTGTTCCACTCCTTAAATGAGCTCATTATGGTTCAGGCCATTACAGAGTAGACTCTCTGTTTGGAGGAAGCTGAGATGTCATTAGACATAGTGAGGTGGGAAAGAGAGAGGCGGAACGATGGGGAAGACGGCAAAAAGGAGGAACCAAGAGAATGAAGGGAAGAGTGATACAAACAGAGCTAGAATGGCAGAGGAAGCAGGAAAAAATAACCTAAATGAAACCAAGGGGAAAAGAGATAAGAATTGTAATGGCTCACAGAAGTGAAGGATGGAAGACTAAGGAAGGGAATTTAGTTAAAGAGAACAGAGGATTCGATTTATACAAAGCAGCTACAAACTTATACGGCTTCTGCACTCTGTGTGAAGATACTTGAATATTGTGTAACAGGTGATGGAGTGTTCAGTTTTCTTATCTGGTAAGGCTTAACATATTCTGGAAAGACATTTCTTTTTAATCTAGGCCAACAGATACATACAATATGCAGGTCCTAACCCAAGTAGCAAAACAGCACATGAAAATAATGCAACAACCCAGCAAGAACTCTGTCTGGATGAGGTTCGCCTGGATGGGGAGGCTGACATAACATTGGACTTTAACTTGGGAAACCACTGTTTGTTTCACAATTCCAGAAGTAAAGTCAAAAATGTATTACATGTGTCTCTCTCCCCATGTATCCTGTCTGCCTCACTGCTTCACGGTGTAATAAAAGCAGAAAAAAAATGTGTTTCATCTGTCCAAAGCAGAAAGTTTCCCCTGAGGTCACCCGCAATCTGAGTTTAAGGTGTATACCGGCAAACAGGATTTGTGAAATTGCAGCTAGCTTAAAAGCCAGTCCTGGTCCAATAGGCAACTTACACCAGTGTGAAACTTGAAGCTTGTACTGCACAAACACTGAGAATGGGATTTCAGAGACGGAGAAGACATCTTGTATCTCATGGGGAAATTTTTGAAATTTGATTAGTCACAGATTCTAGATTTTTTTTTTTATCGAGGGAGAGGTGCCATTTGATGAATTTAAACCAAGTAATTTACTTATTTAATGGATAACCCTTATCATAAACACATTAATATTTTGGGCATTTTATGTATCTTCAAACAAGCCTGGAAGTGTGTTTGTTAACATTATTATGGTGATAATAGACTGCTGGGACAGCTCATAGTTCCTTAAGATAGTATGTGAAATACCTTCACGTCGAGTGGTTTTAAGCTTAGATTTAGCAAAACAAAACAGCAAACTTACACAACAGAGACTGCATCCGGTGTAAAATTCAACTTCCACTATTTTCTTTTACAGAGTTACACAATGAAGGTTTGGTCAGGGGAATCCATGCTTCGACTGTGCAACGACCTTCCATGTGTTACTGTAGTATGTAGTAATTGATGATGTTGATTATAGCAATGAGTACCGCCCTAACATAGTAAGTAATGTAGAATAATGCTTCTTTTTTCTGTTTCTCATGAACTGCTCATCCAAACCACTTTGCAAATCCACTTTGAAACATCCTCAAACTGACTTATTTCAACCTAAACTGTGCTTAAACCCTACCAAACATTGACCATAGCATCATCACATTACAATCAGGTTAGTTATTTATTTTTCAACAGTGATTTTTAACAGTATAACTGCTGCCACGTAGGTCAGATCAGAATGTAGGGACTAACAACAGGATATGGTAGCTACAATGTTGTGCATCTCCATTATTTCTTAAAATCATTCATATTTGAGACGTGAAAGATGGCGGCGGCATGTACTGTACCTTTTGCTACTTAGTGCACTACTTATCAGCACAACCGGCACTAAGCTGTTTGCAGCTTCCAAATTTATACTAGCCACAGTGCTGGGAACAACTGCCTATAGTCGAGTCTCTTTCATGTAAGTATCTTGTGGCTGAAGGAAATGTCTCTCAATTTTCATCTACAGAGCATATATTTGCATTCTAATACATCACTTCATTTCACAAAATTTTGGTAGACCAAGATTCGCAAGCTTAGGTCTCACTACCCCCGAGGTTTATATGCACACACAGAGAGACACAGTTCTGTACAAACAAACCAATGCAGAAAAAAAGCATGCAAACAAATAGACCTTTACGGGTGGGTAGACCGTGAGCCAACTAAGTGACAGATTGGCAGATGCTCCATATCAGCGTCTGGCTCCTTTGATTTTCATCTGTTTACCCTATCTCACAAACACAGAACATGCCCAAATCAATTATGATTCAGCCAAATGTCACATACAGGTGGAATGACACTTGGCTTTGTGTTAGTTTGGTTTGTATTAGATTAATTATGAGTCTGTGCATGTTTAACAATCATTTCCTTTTTGTTTAACAAATCAAATCAGTGTTTAGAGGAGGCAAGGGTTAGAGTCATTTATTTTGAAAAGTGTAATTATTTGGAACAGTTTGAGACACATTTTTATGATTCAGCTTAAATGATTATCTATTGACTTTTTAACATCTTTGCAAAGAAACTCCTTACTAAAACTATTTAACCACACTTTGGAAAATGTCCAACATGATAAAGGTCAACCATAAAAGATAAAACGGATGTAAATATAACCCAGGTTCATCCATAGAGCTAGTTCACATAAACTGCAATTAGTTACCCACGCCAACGGAGTCGGCCGTGGACTGGGCAGTCACTGCTGTCTGTCTGTCTGTCTGTGTATGTATGTATGTAGGTGTGTGGGTGGCTATGTCTGCACCATAACTTGAGAACAAATAGAGATAGGACGATCAAACTCATCACAAATGCTGATCTTGACCTACCCTGGTCACCCATTAATTTTGGGGTCAAAAGGTCAAAGGTCAAGGTCGCAGGGCTAACTAGTGCAAAATCCCCTTATAATCTCCTATGTAAGTTTGCAATGATGAACTTTGGTATATCTACCACATTGCACCTCTTGGCCTTGAACTTGACCTTTGTTCTTGAACTTACTGTCGTCTGTCTGTCTGTTTGTCTCTATGTATGTATGTGGGTGTGTGGGTGGCTATGTCTGCACCATAACTAGAGAACAAATAGAGATATCACAATCAAACTCAGCACAGATGTTGATCTTGACTTACCCTGGTCACCCGTTAATTTTAGGGTCAAAAGGTCAAAGGTCAAGGTCGCAGGGCTACGTGCCATGTTTATGAAGGCATCCAGCGTTGGTCTGCATCTCGCTTGAGTGCGTTCGAGTTTGAAATCTCTGGTGAATCACAGTGATAAACTCAATCTGCATTCATCTGAAATAACATGTTTAGTTCAACTGAATGAGCGTGGTATCACTAACGTATATGGCTGATGCACAGACAACCCACACAACTTTTAATTAGCTTCACCTCCTCAGTCTGTTCTCCCCTAGCTTCATAGATAACACTGCCTGTCTGTCAACAACTGTTTGTGTTTGCTGATAATATTCTGAGCTACTGCTGTCAAACTACAGGCTCGAGTCTGATACGGAGAGGTGGATATCTAGTAATAAAATCTCATCTCTAGGGGACTCATAATTACCAAATGTTCGGTGAAGTAGGAAGGTTTCTGTCTTCTCTGCTGGGGCACCACACGATAGCAAAACTTCAAATACGTGGTAAAAAACGGCATGTGGTCTTTGCGGTCTCTATTCCCCACACTTTACGCTGTATTTAAGGATACTTACTCACAGTGGGAGCCACAGGCAACACAAAAAGAGGAGGATTTTGAATATGAAAACACAGTATTGAACGCTAATTATTTGGCATTCCCTTTTAAGACTGCAACAGTGCCAAAGATGTCATGCCCACAAAACATAAAAAACAACACAGCAAAAACCACCTCATCTCTATAGACAAATGATACACTTTAACAACAATTTTGCCTGCAGTCCCTGAGGTCATAACTCCAGCCGGCTCCCCAAACATCTGCTGTACCCCCACTGCTCGGTAGATCAAGATCTATGGGTTCTCACAGACAGCACTACTAGGACAATGTGACTTTATGGGCCACAGGGGTGGTAGTGGCTCTGCTGCAAGTGCATACTTTGTCACTCCACCAACAGATGTGAGAGGTCATACATGCACACAGAAGTTTTTCATCGGAGGCCTGGTGCAGGAGTGTTATTTTTCCTCAATATATATACTACAGTCTGGACTTCTGGATGCACTGAATATTTTGAGTATGTTTTCATGTTTTCGAGTGTACGGTGCTGCATGCCTGTCAGGCCACACATGAGTGAAAGACGCCCTAACATGTTGTGTCAGAAGCTGTTTCTTCAGTATATGTGCAGTTTGCAGTCAGTGCATACAGGAAGTGTTGGAAGCAGCAAGCCTCCATGAGAACTGGCGCCTGCATCAGCCAAGTCGGGTCAAGTATAAAGGTTTATTCAGGTTTACAGTTAAGCTGCAGCTACATATATGAGAATTTGCTCATCCCCCATTATGTTTTTAGTTGCTAGTGGTCCTTCCAGGCTCTGGTTGCCTAGGTAACCATGTTGTGTATCTCCCCAAATGTTTCAGAATGAAACTAGCTAACCTACGCTTCAACAATGATGTTTCACCCACATCTAACTAACTTTATTTAGGCCACACATGTGTACTTGTCATTTACAAACTGTAAAAAAAAATATCCTGATAGCTGTGATAAAGCTCAGGACTCCACCCAAAGAGGGCTGCTGTGTAAATGATTTACTTTTAAAACTGTGACTGTCTAAAGTGAACAAAAGTACACAGTATTATCCACTGTTGGATCCTATCTGGTCTCCATAGCTAGCTAACCCTCACAACAAACTTTCTATACATCGGTGATTTCAGAAATGCGGATTCAGGCATCATATTTTTGATTTTCGTCCTTGTATGAGTTGTGAGTACAGTTGTACATTTCAAGTTTGTTAGAGACCACAATGATGAGATTCTCATGTCTCAGGCATCATATAACGACAAACGGCATCCTTCACTCTCATGGGTAGTTGCCTCAATCACATCACCTCAAAGTTAAGATTAGTTGAACTTAATACCACTGACCCCCGTACGGAAACTGCCGTGAAGTCCGTTAGCACTATAAGCAGGTTGCTGAGAGAGTTTGCTTGGGTCCAGGCGAGACAGAGTTGTAGGTGTTTTTAGATTGCAAAGTCCATCTCGCAAGAGCAATCACTGACATCGCAGCCTCCAGCAGGTGGAGGTTTTTGGATGCAGACGGAGTGGAAAGAGGCCAAGGTGGCCGTGGACTGTACAAAAGAAGAGCCAAGGGGCCCTGCTATCAAGGGATATTATAGGCTGTTTATGAGGCAGGAAAGAAATACAATGGGGGTTTGTTCATGCAACTAAATGCTTTATTACCCACCTTTCCCCTTGCCTGACTCTCAGCATGAGTGTTTTACAAGTCTGTATGCCAAGTCCCTTCCTCTACGCTCTCTTTACTTTAGACTTGTACAACTCACAAAGCAGTGTTGTAGCTGATTTAAAATAGGAAAGTGAAAACTTACAGAGACAAAATCAGCAAACTGGCAGTGTGTTGATCACAAAACAACCTGGCACTGAAAGTCAAGTACAGCAAACAACTTATTTTAGACTTCAGGAGACACAGCGAGGACCTCAGAGAGTCATAAACAATTCCAAGGACATTGTTGCCCAGAAAGCACGTTCATATCACGCTGCCTCTACAGAGCCAGCAGCATTCTGACAGACACAACTCAGCCTCTCTTCTCACTGGTGCCTTCTGGGCAATGCTACAAGGCCATGAAATTCTGGACCTTAAGAATCAAAATCAGCTTTTACCCAGGAGCCATCACAAAACTTAAATCTGCCCCCAAACATCCTAACCCAGGGAATGAGAACACTAACTCAAGGATGCTGCTTTAAAAAATAAACAGAAATTTGAACTTATGTACGTGTCAGCTGCTATGGGATTACTATGGACCATGCTTGGGATGTCAAATTTGCTTCTACTTGTTATAGAGATAGTAGTGGAAGTGTGTTGCTGTTTTAGTTGTTGTAATAGTGCCAGTAGCAATTGTATTAGCAGAAGGAGAAAAGATGGATTTGTGTTTGCCTAGCTAAATTTAAAGGGGGATTCAACCAATTTCACACACCATAGTCTCTTTACATGAGTACAACTGCATATGTGGCAGCTGGATGAAACCTTTTGTGGTTTACATAACATTTAATAATTATTAGTCACTTCAGGGGGCATAGGTGTGCTATTCGGATCTCAAAATTATTATTCGGACACCACCACAACGACCGAATAATCGGATATTCAGATATTCGGGTCCAGTCCAAGTGGCTAATAAACACAATCACTTCAATGGCCACAGGTGTATAGAATCAAGCACCTAGCCATGCGGACTGCTTCTACAAACATTTGTGAGAGAATGGGTCACTCTCATGAGCTCAGTGAATTCAAGCGTGGTACTGTGAAAGTACCACTAGTGAAAGGAGATCTTAATGCTTCAGCATACCAAGACATTTTGGATAATTTCATGCTCCCAACTTTGTGGGAACAGTTTGGGGATGGCCCCTTCCTGCTCCAACATGACTGCACACAAAGTAAGGTCAATAAAGACATGGAAGAGCGAGTTTGGTGTGGAGGAACTTGACAGGCCTGCACAGAGTCCTGATCTCAACCCAGATAGAACGCCTTCGGCATGAATTAGAGTGGAGACTGAGGGCCAGGCCTTCTTGTCCAACATCAGTGCCTGACCTCATAAAATGCTCTTCTGGAAGAATGGTCAAAAATTCCCATAAACCACTCCTAAACCTTGTGAAAAGCCTTCCCAGAGGAGTTGAGGCTGTTATAGCTGCAAAGAGTGGGCCAACTCCATATTAAAACCTATGGATCAAGAATGGGATGTCATTAAAGTTCATGTGCGTGTAAAGGCAGACGTCCCAATACTTTTGGCAATACAGAGTAGGTGCCAGGTTTTAAGCAGGAATAACAATATGCGGACTAAAGCTGTAAAACTGTTTACATGAGTGAAAATGTTATAAGAGGCCAATACTAAATTATTTTACCAGCATACAGCAACATACATCTCAGTGGTTTCACTATATTGTTGCTATTGATTGATACAGTGTTCTACGTATTTAGCAAGAAGTTGGTTGCTAGGGTGTTTACTGCGTTGCTAGGATGCTGGGACTTAGTCAATATCTGTGTACGAAAAACGACAAATGAGAAATCTGTTAAGAAGACCTTGAAATGTTTTTTTATGTAGTCAGCTTGTTTCTTAAGTTATCATTGAAAAAATGAAAATACATTATTATTCACATGAAACCCAAAACTCCAGTGTTAGCTCCACTGTGACACCATGTACAGTATGATTCACAGCTATTGTTGCCGACTGTGTGACATACACAGTATACAGGAGAAAGGTTTCCCCATGGTTTGCTTGTGATATGTGATCTGGGCCAAAGCAGCAGGTTGCTTCCTTTCATCTACACCTTCTCACCATTTTGCTCTCTCCCATTGTCATTCTCTCTTTTTCACACATGCACACAAAAAATGGTCTGTAAAACCTTTCAGTCTGCTTGGCTCACTTTATCCCTGTCTCTCTTAGCTTTTCTCAGTTTCCACTGATTCCCTCTCTTGCTCTGTTCATTCTAACATTACTTTTCTGAGTCTCTTTTACTGCCCTCTCGCTCATTCTCTTCCTGTTGCTTTCTTTCATCGCTGCCTTCATCCATGTACTCCTGTGCTGTGTTCTTTAATTTCCTGTGCATGAAAGATTCATCGGACTGCTTTAATAATAAATAAGGAGGCACAGTTGAAAAGTGCAGAAGGTACCCTTGACTGTAGCAGCAAGGATCCAAAAGACAAGGGAGAGTAATATTCCTGCTCTATCTGTCTTCTCCTTCTCTTTTAATCTTGTTTCTTTCGTCACTCTGTCTCTTTCTTCTTTGCTGTCCCAGAGCCTCCTGGACGAGACCTTCAACTAACCGAATCATTGCAGAGAGCATAAGCTTTTAGTTTTCCACAGAGAACCGATTCAGTGAGTCACTCAGTCAAACGCTCATGATGCCGTCACCCTGACAGCTCACTGTCTTTAGTTGGACACTGATGAAAAATACAAACTCCATGACACAGATTTTCCTTTTTAGTTAATATTCCGTGCAGTTACATGGTTTAATGTAACTGGAACAAACATATTATTTTGCTTCTCCTTGTCCAAGTAAGCTGTTATCAAAAACTGATTTCACTCACATCCCTTCGTCCACAATTATAAATAGGTTTGGGCATCGAAAACAGTTTCCAACTTAGAATCAGTTGCAAAATCCCAAAGGAAATTTGAACTTTGATTCTACTTATCGGTTCCTAAACTATTTTTACTCACCTAAGTTTCAAATGAATTGAAAACACCTATTGTATATCTACCCGTACCTCGCTATCCGTCTGCACCATTAATCTTGCAAGTTGAATGCATGCGTGTCTTCCCATCTCCTAATGCATATGTCTTAATAAATCATGAGTCTCACATTATTCTCCGTTAACTACTCCGCTGTTGCAGAGCTGCTTGTTTAGCAGATGAATGGCTTAAATTGTGTAATTGTCTTGTAGCAATCACCTTAATGTCGCAAATGCTATGCTACAAATGCTTTACAAGAACAGAGTTGGAGTCTGCTATCATTACAGTAAATTAGCCAAAAAATAAAGAAGGAAATAAATCCCAAAATATAGTTTTTCTTAAAAAACAGAAAAGAGACAATTCCTACTGGTGTGATTACTTTATCTAGCTGCATTTCTGATGGTAGCATGTATCTGTGTGATCAGCAGCATTTCACATAGCTCTTCTTTGAAGAAAGCCGGAGAACACTGTAGTATCATTATATGAACAGAGACTCTATTTTTCTACTTTGACAAGGAACACAATATTCAACTCTCTACCCACTGCAAATCCATTAGTCTGCATCACCACCTCCCTTTAAGAGGATCCGTACTTAAGTAAAAGTAGTAATACCATACTGTAAAAGTCCTGCACTGAACATGCCATTTAGAGTACAATTATGTAACTTTAAACAGGAAATGTATGGCATTAAAGGCACTCAATGCAGAAAAATACCCTCTGTAATTGTTAGATTATAATAATATGTAATACCTCATGCATTATTGTAAAAGCAGGTTTTTCCTGCTGTAGTCACCATAACTGCCTGTCGTTAAAAGAATGACAATCAAGATTGTTCCAAACAATACCCAACCCTACTCATAAATACATCTCACCTCCTCCCTTCATTCTCCTTCCATCCCTTAGTCTCCCTGGACAGCTCAGAGAACACCCGGCGAGAACTACAAAAACAAGGCCACCGCATTACAACAGCTTCAAGCAGTTCTTCAGCCTAACATACTCTTTCTAACTTGGGTTGTGTTCCAACACCCCAGGAGCCTGACAACATGTCTCTGTCACCAAAAGCAACCTCATCCCTCTCGCTGTCCTTTAGCTTCTCCTTCCCGTGGTTATTGCTCTGCCTGGGGGATACATCGAGAGGAAAAATAGAATTAAAAAAACAAAACTCTCCTTGCCTCCCTTGTGACTGGTACATGAAATAAGTAGCTCAGCAGCATAGATATACAGATAGATAAGATTTCAGCTTTGCCTGTCGTTTTACTGCAAAATGTGCTGATTTTCAGTCAATCATTCACAGCAAACAGATGAAAACACTGCAATACACTGCATTATATATTTATCAAAGTGCATTTACTGAAAGTAATCGACCCTTTAAATGTTGTTTGTTAAAGCATTCACTCACCGCCACACTTCGCTGATCAATAGAGAGGTGGCAATACCTTGGTGAGTGGATGAAAACACTTGCTGTTCTTTCATGGGATGAGTAGCTGAGATGGAAACTTGAGATCAACAACCATCTCCAGATATTTTTAGCCACATTTAAACCAGTTGCCCATTTTATCTTATTTATTTATTTTTGCCTAAGTTGTGATTCACCTATGTCATGCTTTCCAACCCTTCCTCCTTCCTCTTCACTGCACAGTTTATCATCATTAAAGAGAAATGCTTGAACAGATCATGATGTTTGGCTGTATGTAAACTGGGCTTTGTATAAGCGCTGCATATTATACAATAATAACCTATATTCGTAGGACTGTCAGTGAGACCATGCCCTAGAAATGCAAAGGGTAAAGCAGCTCAGAAATGCATTTGATGCGCTACATGCCCCATGATCATCCCATCAACTTTGCTCAACGTTGCGAGAGAGGGAAGAGAGAGAAATATAAAGTGATTTCATTGACATGCAATATGGGATTTATGGAAAAAGCGAAGGTTCACTCATCTTCATTAGATCTGGTGGGAGATGGTGAAGTAACACAGACCTCTATTTATAACTATCACAGAGAGGGGACAGGAACAAAATCCTTCTGTGACAATTGGGCCTCAAGATTTGTCACGCCTCTTAGCTGTTTGTTGCCCACTATAAGTGACACGGGGAGTAAAAACATATTTTCAAGGTTTCATAACAGCCTATGTTATGGAAGTGAGCAGGAAAATGACACAACCATCCGAGCCACTGCCAGCCATTTTCTGTTGATGAGATGTTTCATGCTTCTTTAAGCACAGATTGCAAAATAACAGTCACGTTGTGTCCTCCAGTGCTGAGGGAAATGATTGTGGCCTTGCGGGCAAAGCTGTCTCAGAGTATGGAATGAATGTTCCAGTGAAGCATACCACATTAAGATGCTATGGACCAGGGCGTGCACTTATTCTACTGTTGATAATGCCCTTTGGTGTAGCAGACTCACAAAGAACTTACCACAGTGACAGCACCATGACAAGCTGTTAAAACGCTCGGGGTTTGATACATTTTTCCTCCAACAATACAGATGCACTTAACCCTTTTTTGATGGCCTTTAACTCTGTTTAATTCAGTTATGCGCATACGAGTTGCTGGTATGATCCTTGCCCCTATTCTTGATGATCCTTGCCCCCTGTCAGAGTCCACTATAAAGTGATAAAGATACTGCAATTGAGGTTCTGGTATCGTTTTTCAGGAGGCTGGCCCAGGAGATTTGTTTTCCGATCATTTCAAAATGATAGATACGAGCACATCAGGGGTTTAAATGAGACCTTTTCCAGAAGCACTGAAAACCAGCTGCAAATCCAAGGGTGGGAAAGCTTGTCATGTATTATTAATAGGTAACTATCTGAACTTGGCAAAATCACACAACAGAATTCAACAGCACAAGAAAAAAGCCTTTTGCAGCTCCTTAAAAACACCATGTGTCAAAGAAATTAAATTTATTCGACTAATTTGCAACAGAGAATGTATTTTCAAGTCAGCATAATAACAACAACTTGCCAACGGCATGTTTCATTTGAAACCACAGTCTTTCCCTAACCTTAACCACACTTAATTTAACAACAGATTGAGTCACATTAAAGAACAACTGACTCATGCATTTTATGCTGCCAATTTCATCTCAACTCTTTTTATTGTTTGTTTCCTTTTTTGCTGTAAAACTGCATGGACACTTGACTTTTCTTACAAAAATGTAGCCTTTTCAATTAACAGTAGTAAAAACCCACCTTGCCCCAGGAGAAAAACACTAGTATCATGTTCCCTTTTTGATTAACTGAGCAGATGTTCAACCAAAGTTAATTTTGATAGTCAGTTCCCACAAAGTGAGCACAAAGTGTCAATTGTAACATCTCACATTTTCCATACTGTATGCGCGTGTTTGTGAAAGATAAAAATAACATAACATGCAGTTCCTTTGTTGTGACTTTATTGGGGAACAAACATAATTTTGTGATGACTAAGAAGTAGCTGATGCTGGTACATTGTTCACAGCCCCCTCAGTGCTGCAAAGTTTTTTAATCTTTTGTTTTTTCTCCCTTTCTCCCAAATAATTCATGCTTTGGGAGACGTTTGGTGCTATTTAAAGTAGTTTTGCTTATAAATCATGTTTTGCAAGAGCAAGCAACAAATAACACAAGTACATGAGATTAAAAGCTTAGATTTTTTTTTACGTGGATTATTATTAAAAGGCACACTGGATGTTCGTATGGTGCAGCATCCTCACTGTTGCTTTGGTTAGTTTGCTTGCTGACCTCTACACGCTCCAGTATGTCAGGCACATGGAGGAGTATATTTGTGTGTCTGACAACAGCAGGGAGAAAGTTGATTCACTATTGTTCATGTCGATACCCTCCCCTGGGTATTAGATATAAGATTCGGACAATGAGAGGGTGGGATGAATGAGGAGGGGGTTGGACGAAGGAGTGGAAAGGGGACAGGATGGAGGGAGGTGAGGGAGGACAAGAAGAAATAGACAGAGGGAAAGAGAGGCAGAGAATGGGGGGATGGACAAAGCCGTCTGTGTTGGAGCACTCAGGTCTCAATGCTATTTGATGAAGATGAAGTGAAGTGTTAAAAATCAATAATCTGTTCAATATGTCCTCAGAAAGGTTTGACCACTAGGTCCCCAACCGAGGGATTCATTTGAGATGCGGGTTGAATATATTGGGAGACTTTCCAAAGCTTCACTCAATTTCAGTGGCGCTCTGGCAGTAACCAAGTGAACTGAGTTATAAACTTGAACAAGATGCAATCAAATGGTCTGAAAGTGCAGAATAACATAAAACTTTTATGGCATAAATGGAACCAAAAATTTAAAAAAAAAAAACTGTAGTTCTATAGTTGATCAAAAACTGCAGCTTCATGCCCGAATATACTGGAGACATGTTAGTGCAACTATTTACCCATTGGACCAAATGGAAAAGAGTTTGAACCCTAAATTACCAGTTTTAATCAGGTCCAAACTGCAAAGTCGGGCACACATTTTCTTAAATCATGATGTATTCGTTTGATCAGCATCATCAGTCTTCTAGATCGCAATAAAGATAAAGGAAAGGCCATGAAACCCGTCACTGTTTATTACACTCTAAATAAATGGCTTTTGTTATTACGAGAGCAGTAGATTGAATTTTTTTGTTTGTTACACAAAAGGACAGAGCCATTTCTCACAAGCATCGCCTTTGATATTGCACTGACATTGCAGTTGTCCCTTTGACAAGCAGAATATACCACCGGGAAATGCATCGTCCACAGGGGCTCTGTATCTCAATGGATTGTTGGTAGGGCCTAATAAGAGAGTCACTGGACTGTGGCCATGCAAACTGAGTACTGATCTGAGTCGAAGCAGCTGAATATGAGATCATAATTGTTCAGTCTAACGGCTGTAAAACACGGGATCATCAAGCTGGGATGTTGTGGGAGATAAAACAGAAGAGATGGTGTGTACGCATGCGTGTGCAGATATAGTGTGTTGCACAACATCATTTCAGTGAATGAAAAGAGAGAAAATGCTGCAGAAAAATACAGAAGTCCCCAGACACTTGATGAGGCCTCCTGGGAACCACTTGCATGGCAAATTAGATCATATACTGTACTGGTGTATGTGAAGTATGAAAATTTTAATTGGTTACAGTTAGTTTTCATCATTTTTTCCACTACACACTGCAGGCATCTCATCTAATTAACACAGTTATGTCGCGATTTCAGAAAGCTGGTTCATTCTCTTGTAGTCAGTAGCCATCAGTATGCATAACGGAACTCATAAACTCCTTCATTTCAGTTGTTCAAAACTGCAAAAGATACAAAGCCTTTACACATCTTACACTGGAATCAGATTCGCACAATATTTTTAGCATGATATGTCTTGTTAGATTTTTTGTGCTATGGCTTAGCCCAAACACATGACAAACAATATAACGTATCTAATGAAAGTAAAATCAAATTCCTTTGAATTTGTTGGGGGGGTGTTTGGTCAGCGTTTGGGTCCTAAGGACTTTCAGTTGTCTTGGTGGTGTCGGTGCCGTTGCAGCACCAGACTATGTAAACCTCTGTGCCCTTTTTAAAATGAAATACATGTTGATAAAATACAATAATGCCTACTGTAAACATACCGTCTACTGAAAAGGGTTTATCTATGAAATAACATTTCTCTGGACAGATAGTGAACCGACACTCTGTGATTTCACCACATGGCTGAACAACAAAAGACGCGCAAGTTGAAGATGAAGTGTGACTCTCAAAAGGGAAATATCCTGGAGGTGTGTATGATTAAATGCTCATCACAGATTCAAACACCCACAAATTGTAGTAATCTTCTCAGAACAGATAGCTGTCATCCATAGCATATAAGTGATATGATCCCTATAGACTAGAGAGGATCTGAATAACACCAGCCTTCAGTATAACAGGTGGATATTATGGAGGCTCTACACATGCACTCACCACCTGCACTTCCAACACAATCGCACTCACACAGACTTACACTTCCATGTTATCTTTATTTAATAAATACTGGTAAACTGTTGCTTTTGGTGTGGTCTCCCTCTTTGCTGCTACTTGTTGAGCCAGAGTAGGAACAAAACACAGCACTGAAAAAATATCAGGGTATTCAAGACTGGAACTTGGTTTACATTTGATAAATTTATACAAGTATACATTTCAAGTAAGAGAACCCAATGAGGCATTTATTTACTACAGATATAGGCTATAGCTCATAATATACTTAAATATTCACCACTAACCATGATATTTTTTCAAAAGGATTAGAGACATTGTATGCTTAGAAGGAATCTTAAATAAAAGTAAACTGCTGTATGTGATCACTGACACATAACCCAGCCGAGGACCTTCATGTAATTGTGATTGGAATTACTGGCTATCTTTAAGTACAATGTCACCTTATGATCTTGAGAAAGTTCCTCATGAGCTTTTTTTTTTAAATAAATCAACCCAAAGGTGATAACAGTGAGCTAGAATTGACTTTTTTCAAAGTTGGATGTCTGGGTTGGGGAGGTTGATTACCTGCACCACAAACAAACTGCATGTGTTTGTTTCCTTCTACTCAGCAGACAACATATTGGACCGCAAAACCTGATAGATGATTGTTGCATGTAGGTGGTCAATAGAGCACCGGCAGACAATTTTCTCATATTTGAGTCTGTTTACTCAAAAATACAATCTGTGTTTCATAAAACAAAATATTTTAAGTACTGTAAGCATCCAGTGGTTTCAATAATTCCCATACAGCATGGATATATAGTTGTAGACTAGAGTTCACAAACCATATCAGTGTCACACAGTGCAATGCAATGCTATACAAATTACCTCTTCAACTAAAGTATGGGAATAGTGCAAAATATCACTTTATTGTCACTGAATATAAAGAACAAAGCAGTAATTTCCCAGAGTCTGTGAATCAAGAACACAATTTGTAGACACACAGCTGAAATTTGCAAACACACTCGGGATCCTTTAAAAAAACACTGAAGGAAAATTATTATTATTATTTATAAATATATCATGTTTAGTGAAAGGTTAGCTTAACCCTGTAAAAATGCTTTACAATGAGACGAGGTCAAACTCTATCAAGTGCTCCTTTATACCTATGAGATTAAAAAAAGGTGACTTCCACTCTAGAGTAACATATTCAAACAATGATGCATGAGTCTGGGAGAGCCTTCAATTAATTTTCCATGCCAGGTAACATGAAGGTTCCATAGCCCTGGTACATTAAGTGGAACTAAATGAAATAATGCAGACATTATGGTTCATTGCAACAACTAGGTTCCATATCACCTGCAATCTATTTTGGCTAATCAATCTGCCAGCACTTCCACAAGATTAATTATCCTGGTCTGGATCTCTCACTATCAAGTCTCAACTTCTTTCCTGCCTTATTCTGCTCCACCATACACTCAGCCTGCTGATACATGTTCTCCAATAATGAGTACCTCAGATAAAATCATGGACTCTGGAATCGCAGTTCATTTTTCAGTGGGTATTTTTGGACTGCAAGTCACTCTGACATATAAGACAGACTGAGGAACTTTGCAGCACTTCCTACAAACAATTACCAAGAAATCTTTCTGGGCAGGCGGCTGCAGGCCAAAAGTAACTGGACGTTTGACAACAAGTTATTGTCACTGCCATGTATCATTATTAAATAAGTTATAGTAACCTAAAAGAAAGGGTTGGATATTTGCCGCCTCGAGAAAGTTGACACTGTGGAAGCCAGATTTGGCCTCAAAAATCAGCTTCTGTAAAACCTTATAAACAATTTCCAGTGAGGTGCTTGCCATCTTAAAGTTAGTAATGGCATAAGTCTAACAGATGCTACATAAAGTTTATATGGAAAATGCAAAATTAGATTTTATCCTCTGATAAATGAGTCAGTGTATTCAGGCTGTCTTTAATTCAAAGCTTTTATCAGTCCTTCATGGACACATTGGTAGTGTTTAAGTCAATTATCTGTGAGGGTTTTTTTGCTGCAAAACAGCATCAACTGTCATCCTGCCACTATGGACAGTAGAAATGGGCTAAGAAAGAAAATCACATCACAAAAATAATGTCAATCTTGCATAAGGACCGTGATGGAGCCCCTGCTGTAGCCCATCACAAATTCCCATGAAATTTTCTGACAAAGTGAATGAATTAAAATGGACATATTATTTTTAATGAATCAGAAGATCATCCAGCTATTTTTCTCTGGTGACGGGACGGTGAATATCTCTTCATGTGAATAATTCACGAGAGCGATCATGTTCACCTTCACAGGGAACCTTTACTTGATCACAGTGCGCCTCTCCAACCTAGATTTCTTTCTCTTACTGCCAAGAGGAGAAGAGAAAGCAAGCAAAGGAGCTGAGCAATTGCCAAGCTTCAACTGAACCGATTGCTTTCTTGCTGCTCTATTCACTTATTGTTTAGCCCTTCACTTGTACAGCTCAACTATGTGTAAACTCTCTGGGTGAACTAAATCAACTTCAGAATGCAGTAAAGGCAATCGAAAAGAGTCTTAAATGTGACAGAAAAAATAGGATTATAGTGTCATCTTCTTACTATATGACTGATAAAAACTGAACATCTTTCTTGGTGAGGCTATAAACCTCTCAAGTTATCAAGTTAGTGTTACAGATTTCCTTAAAAATGTAGCACAACTTCAATTTAACTTCCAAAAAATGGACAAAAGACCGAATCGGTGCACATTTCTGTCAGCATTCTAAAGATTATATTGTCAAAGCTGTGCCAGTAATTCTTCCACAACTCCAGGTGGAGCATGGCATTTCCTTGCTGTTTCCTATCAGATATGGCATTTACGTAAGATTGATGAGTTGTTGCCTCTTTGGTACGCACAGTCGCCCAGGTTTTCCGCTGAAACTGTGGCTGTAAGTGGCAGCAAAACACAGATACATCAGCACTGCCTGAAGTAAAAGAAATGTTTGCTTATTATGCTTAAACTTTTCCTTCTCGGCAAAGGCTGAGAACAAACAGCGCACCTATGACAGCGCACATCATTCTGTTTCTAATAGCTTTCGTGTCTAATAGGCCTCATTAGCAACTCAAATACATTCAATATTAAAATTCCAATTACCATGTGACAGTGTGTGTGCAGGATTATTCCTCCACTGTTGGATAATACTATTGTTCCTGTAAAACTGGCCCTGTGGCATTAGAAAGAAGAAGCTCAAACTTTAAATCAAGTAGGAAAATGAAACTGGTCTCCATGCTTCCTGCTGGTGTTATTACTGACTGGCATCAAACTGTCGGGTTATTGGTCTCATGTTAAAATGCCACTCTTGCTGCTCCACCCTCATGATACAAATTACGGTGTTCATCTACATGCTTTCAATGCAGTGCACGTATGTGTACGTCCCACCCATAAATATTCCTCATGAACCACAAAGTCAACACTGATGGAAGGCAAAATGAGAAAGTGTCTCCGTTAGAACACAACCCGCTTTATTTATGTCCAATAAAGCCTGAATAAATCTTTCTCATTCCTTTCATCTATGTCGGCAGCAAATCACCCCACTGAGGTTGTTTGAGCTCCACAGTTATGACCCATTACATCTGATTGAAAGTAGGCAGTATTTCATTTTCCCCCTAAGCCTCACGCCATCACCTGACATCAACAATCACAGGATTTGGCTGTGTGGCTGTTGTCATTAAATTAATGAGACTGTGGTGAGGAATGCCATTAATGACCAACCAATCACCCTCAAGTTAATTTTGTCAAGTCCTCGCCTCACTGTGTGGGAAAATAGCAATAATATTCGGTTAGAGTAAAGCTGGGAAGTTGCTGAGTACATTTTTCTGTCTAATAAGGTGGCGGAGGTGTCAGTAGTATTAATGCATATGCACAACACAGTCTGACACCGTCAAACATATTGGCCCGTTTTATAGGAGTTTACGGTAGCAAACAGGCAGAAATACAGATGGATCTAAAGCTTTCAAAAGCTACTATTGCAACAGACGGTGGGACTACAGAAAAGCCCATTAAAATCACTTCCAAGTTGTTATTCCTCTTCAGTTAACAGAGAAAATCATTGACAAAGCATCAAAGCGCCCCTCTGCAGCAGAAGACAACTACATGTACAGGACGGTAAACACCAGTGAGAACAATGCCACAGGCTAGAAGTCATTGGCAACAGTTTAAGTGCAGAAGTTCCCACAGTGAGAGAGTTAAGTCACTGACAACGACATTTTTATTCAAGAGTATTGTACATAAAGTGGAATCTTTAATCCACGGCCGTCTTTCACAGCAGCAGAAAAGGCTGCAGAGGGTTTCCTTTTAAGTTTGTTCTCATCTTCAGTGTTTCCCGTTCTTCTCTGTTGCTCTCATTGAGCATCTATAGAACTCCGCTACCTAAAAGTGACTTGATGAGAGAACAAGATCTAGTGTGAGAAATTACTAACGGCTTTTTCACCTCAGGCTCCAGCGGTTTTCTCCTCTGCTACTCCTGTATCACTCTTTCATGTTTTTATTTTTCCGTCTTCAGAACAGAAAGTAGATCAGACATGTTCATACATGTAAGACATACATGTAACATCATCAAGAAGCGCAGAAAGGAATGTTTAAAAAATGTATTGTACATTGAAAAACTGTGTTAAGAGGCTGTCACCTGTGTAAAACCTGTGTCAAAGGTTTGTTCTATCATGCTCGGCTGAATCACCATTTTACAAGCCACTAACTCCCTTCCTAGCTTCCCCTCTCATCTCTGTTCGTGAGCTGGAGAGCACTTAAGCAGATGTTCACTGCCATTTTACTTTGCTTTCTGTGTCACACCTGCCCCGGTGCTTCTGCAGCTGTTTCCCTGGCCTTTCAAACTGTACAATTTTGTCTGTGTTGTGACTTTTGCTTTTAAGCAGGACACACCTCAGTGTTCCTCAGAATTCCTGTGTGCTTTAAAAAGAAACGTGTGCTGGTGGATCGGTGGTCTGATGTTCTAGAGAGGATTTGTGTTGTTTCCTCATGTTGCTGTATGGTTTTAGGAAGATAAAATTATTTTTTCCCCATTGAATTGTCAAAAAATGTCCCTTCTACTGATCAAGATTCCCTGCACCAGTAGAAATGTTGTTAAATGGAAGAGTTGAATGAAACCATTTACCACTCTACACACATTTGTGGGGGGCAAAGGCACAGCATCTAACCAAAGCTTTCAAGTCAATATTGTTGGGGAAAATCTCTGGGGAGATGTGCATTTCTTTGTTTTCTTTTGGACCAATTACAGTGACTGATGACAATCGAACCTGGGGCTAGGATTTCGACAGAGCTTAAGAAGCAATTAAGGGGGTGCCAAAGTGAGGGAGAAACACACCGACTACCATCCCAACAGACAGTGTCAGGATTCAAAGGAGCCACCTGCTTAGTTCAACATGAAATTGACTTTCAGGGAGTCTAGGGGTTGAGTGGTGTTATTTAACTTTTCGTCAATACACATTTTAAAGGTGTAAACCTTTACTTCGACTTTTAAACAACTTGTGGCAGAGATGCTCTCCGGTTCAAAAAAAGCGGTCGTTTAGAAAAATTCAAGTGAGTGCACCTGTCATGTATCATGTAATTCAAAAGCATTCACTCTTGTCACTTCCCTTTCACTGCACTACTGTATACAATTGCAAAGCCATGAGTGGATGTACTCTTCTCCCGCCCATCTTCACTGATATTTATTGTAATGTCAGCCAGACAAAGAGCTGAGTAAAGGGTGGGCTGGTGGGTCAGTCTGCCCTGATCCTGAAAGATTTCAATGCTGATAGTGCTAAAGCCAATTCATGCAATGCAAAACCTGGCATATAACAGGGCAAGCGTATAAAAACATTTCTAAAGGTTTTAGTGTTACTAGTAGCACGGGGGCTTCAAATGTCAACGAAAAAAAGTTAAGAACCACCAGGATTCATCAAAGACTGGCCCTCTGGACAAACTGAGTAAACAAGCAAGAAGACTTGTCAAGGAGACAACAAATGACCCAAACAGCCTCGACATTAGTGAGTGGAAACATTGCCACTGTAATTATCTTATCAAGCTACCCACTCACAACAACTGATTGGACTCAACACGGGTGCATATCATCATTTAGACTCACTTTAAGGTAATTTATCAATGCTTCACTATAATATTTTCTGTATTTTAAAGATATATCCTTGGTTTTAACTCAAGCCACTTTGTTTGCTTAGTTCTTTTAATGCTCACTGATGTACATTTTTCCCACATTTGCTGTCTAACAGGTGGTTTCTTTTTGTGTGGAGTTTGTATGTTCTCCCTACATGAATTTTATGGTTCTTTGTGTGAGCCCTGCAATAGACTGGTAACCTGTCCAGAGGGTACCATGCCTCTTGAAAAAGGTCAAAAGATGGTGGATGGGTGGATGGGTGGATGGGTGGGTGGGTGGGTGGGTGGATGGATGGATGGATGGATGGATGGATGGATGGATGGATGGATGGATGGATGGATGGGTGGGAGGATGGATGGATGGGTGGGAGGATGGATGGATGGGTGGGTGAGTTGGGTGGATGGATGGAAGTCTAGACTGAATACTCATTGAGTGGTACTCAAATTCGATGTAGTCCATCTATTGTATGCCCATATTATGTGTCACAGTTCTACTACAGGCTACTTCTTTCACTGCCCCAATCTTCCCGCCTGCTGTAAATGCCATGTCATTTATAGGCCTGTGCCCTTTCTTCTTCCCTGAAATCCAAGACAACAAGTGTTGATATGCATTGCCCCTATGTGCCTCACGGACAAAACACCATGTACAATAGACCAGCACTGTGATTTTATAGCGTGATAGGGGAAACAAATGTTCCAAGCCCTGTGGGCCTCTATGGCATTCTCTGTCTTACAAATGGATCCATACACAGTTTATTTTATCATGTCCCAAAGTGAACCCAGGATTTCATATTCAGGCTTAGCAATTTCTCTTTATCTTTAAATAATTCTGACCCTCTCATTCATTTATGTCACTGTCTGTTTCTCACTTTCTCCCTTTGGCCTTCATTGTCTTCACCCTCATTGCATATTTTATCTCTTGTGCTAACTAATCCCCTTTTCTCTCTCATTTGCCTCTTGTTCTTTCACTGGTTTGTTACCTTGTTTGCAGGCTGAACCCTCTGGCTTCTGGTGTCAGCAGGTTTATATGACATGTCCATGTGTTGTGCTCTCCCAAAGGGACTTTTTTCTACCAGCCATTGAATTAATAAGTCCCCACTGTGCAAACATTGTGTATGAGCTTGCAGGAAGGGCGACTGATTGGTCTACGTGGGTGTTCCAACATGCATAAGGGAAGTGTTTATGTGTATGTGTCTGTGTCTGTGTCTGTGTGTGTGGAATAAGGTGGTGTGTGTGTAAAAAAATGCACATGTTCAAAGCTTGTGTTGTTGTTCTAGCAGAGGTAACCACTATAAGGGCCAGTTCATACTTTCTGCGTTCTTGTGCACAGACTGATGTGGACTCTGAAAGCAGACAGCACATGCATGTGCGGTTATATTCATACTACAATAGGTTTGCTGCAAATGGTTGCACTGCCCCTCTATTTAACACAGAAATACACATGAGGCTCCTGTGGATGTTTCTGAAAGGCTGTGACTTTGCACTTTATACAGGATACAGCAGCTGGCTTCAGAGTGGGCTGCAGCACCGTGCTAATGTGATTTTTCCTGAGCTGTGTAGAGCACAGTGGGTGGACACAGTACAGGATTCCGGAAGAATTTAGAACTTCCAACAGTGTTTGGGCTCTATCAAAATGGAAATCATTGACAAATCAAAGCACACCGAGCAATTACTTCAATAAGAACTATTTTAATGATTAACTATTTGCATTTGTTTTAGGTTTTGTTTTCCTGGGGTATGTGATGTCAGCTAGTAGGGTTCCCATAGACCCTCATGGACGACGACATTATGAACCCTAGCAGACATGTGGATGCAGACAGCACAAATTCGACCTTTCTGACACCACATATAACACATTTGAAGAAAAACAGCATTATTCAGAAGGCTATACAAATCTAATGGATTAACAATGGCACTGACATCAGTTTAACTCGGTAACTGTCTTGATGGAGAGTATAGTACCTATTACACAAGTGTCTGAGGTGTGTTTTTGATCCGAGAGCTGGAAATGATGTTAGTTTTTGTCAAACCAGCTTGTTCTTGCTGCTGAAATAAAAGATATGCTGCACATTGTGAACCTTTAACCAGAAAAAACAGGCAATTTAGCATGTTATTTTATGCTCTGACAAATAAGTGATCTGCATTTTTCACAGTTTACTGACCTTCCCTGGTTAGTCACTCATTAAAAATGTATTGACAGATGATCAATAATAGAAGTTAATTGTTGTAACACAAACATGTCCTGAATTGCCAGTGCGGCTAAAGAAGTGCAGAGCTCCATTAGCAGCCCTCTCCATATCATTCTGCACTTTTGTGAATCTACACCCCATAATGACAAGGTCCACAGATTCATCCATGATGCTTCACTGTGACAGCGGTACTGAGGTAAACCATCCCATCAATTTAAATACAGCTCGGAAGCTAAAGGACAACAGGTGCAAGCAACAAATACAGAGATTTGCTGAAGCGTCTTGAAACCACCCACAAAATCCATCAAAACAAACAAGTGTGAGTTCAAAGACAACATGCTTTTAATCTTTCTGCAGAAGACTGAAAGCTACTACAGTTTAGACAATCCTGGTGGGAAATCGCTTCCTGGAAACAATTCTTTCTCAATTTGGCATTTGTCCTTTTCCAAATGTGAGTGAAGAGAGTGTGTCAGAAAGTCTAATGAAATCAAAGACCAAGCAACAAAGAAAATCTCAAATTAAGTGCAGTAGATGAGAGGCTATTTCATCACTGAAGTGAAGATGCTAGATTAGGTGAACTCTAATTATATCTTTAATTGAAGCCTTGTCCATTTGATTATTTCACCTACTTATTTTACCACAAATGTGCTCATGAGGTTATGTTTTTTCTATCAATTTGTATAGGTGTTTGACATTTGTCTTTACACCTAATGCTAAAATTTGGATATCAAGAAGTACAAGATACACTTCAGAGGCAACCACTTTCACTAAATCAAAGCAATCTGATAAAAGAATGATCAAGCTCAGGTTCTTAATAGTCCTACAAAGTCCAGTTCTCTCTTTTTGTGTCATCAGCCTCAAACCAGGCATCCTTGCTAAAAAAGAGTGACATTCTGAAACTAATTAAGGGCCCATTACTTATTTAAAGGTAACTTGTTTATGTGAGAGCAGAGGTATAAATTATCCAATAGACGATGTCTTTGGGGTATTTTGTTGAACAGAGCTTTATTACCAGCAACTGGTGAGGGCAATTTAATGGCATTCCAATTATTTCTGGAGTCCCAAGAAATAATTGGGATGAGTCCCTTCTGTTGCCAGCGCTGGTCACAAGCAGCTAGCACCCATTTAGAGAGGCGAGGGAACTGTAGGACTTAATGACACTGTTAAAGCGATTCTCTGTGGACAGATGTGCCTTTTATTTGAACCAGGGGACAGTTTTATAGTAAAATGAGAACAACTCAGCCAATGGAAAAATACAAGTCCTTTGTAGTTTGCATTGCAACTGAACATTGACCAGACAAACCCTTTAGTCTACAATTAATGCCACAATTCTTTGATGCTCCAAGACATTTGCAGCTTTTAGTTTAATCAAGGACGAATATTAAGCGGTTAAATAATGTCCATTATGAACCAAGATAGCACTGGGACTTTGAAATTTCACAGCACCGCAGAGGTTTTTGTGTCATTGGAGCGTCAAACTACAAAGCATTACATCAAGTAACCCAATGAATATTATCATTCTGAATCTTTCTTTGCCAATTATTTATATGAGCTGACCTTGTGGAAAACAGATCTAAGTGCTCTTCAAATGAGCACCACACTCAGACCAGAAAAATACTTTAAAATGCTTGTTATAGTAACAGGCTTGATTAAGCCAGAGTAAGTGCTGCAAAAGAGATGAATTTTGGGAATTAATACCAAGCCAGTCTGATGCTTAAAAAAATATAATAACAAGGAAGAGATCATCTCCAATTTTGTTCACCAAGATGAATAACATGTGTAATATTACTGAATGACTCTCCAACAGCTGAAAAAGCTGCAGTGACAGCCTCAACAACAGATGCACTAAAACATGCTTTTGACATTGTTTTTTTTTGTTGTTGTTTTTTTTTTGCTTGTTGTGTGATTGATGGCTGACAACCAGCTATTTTGCATCTTCTTTTAGATATGAAATATTTCTGTACTTGTACATAAACGAGGAAGTCAGGTCTTTTCATCTCCATCTCCTCTCCCCCGCGGTCACCTGGCTTTGTGTTCTCTCTTACCACCACCTGTTCTGTCAAAACTCTCGCCTTCTATCCAATGTTTTCCATTTCATCTGAAGACTTCAGAGGTCCTCCAAACAGCTGGTGCTGCATCTGCCTCGGAGCAAAATAAACTGCACATATGCACAGTGATGTAAACGCTTCACTGCTGCAACAGTATTATTCAGTGTGGTAAATAAAGATCTTAGCAACTGCAATATCATGCATTTCCCCTTTGAAGTTGGCATGCTTGATAAATGCAATGTAATGGAAACCAGTGTTTTCAGAAGACGGATCATTTGTTTCCAGTACCTCCCATTCGCTATTCTGTATTGTACGTTCGGTTTCCGAGCTGTATTTCTCAGTCTCCATCTTCAGGACAGCCCATCAATTTTAAATTCAATGAGTTACTGTAGGTACGATAACCAAAACACATTAACCACCATGACAGCAGGAACACAAGGCACAAGAGGCAGATTAATCAACCATGTGTGTTGCAGTGCCAAGGTGGCAAAAATCCAAAGCTGTGTGAGAAGCACAGAATGAAGGCCATTACCTTAATATACAAACTCATCACAAAGCAAATCTGGTGGCTATCCCCAGTAACACCACTGACAAATAGGAAGACCAGCAAGAACTTTCAAATGCTTGTTGAACAGACTATGCTGTGCTCGGCATTGCACCAAAACCATATTTCTGCAGAGGAAACGGCCATGAGTGAAGATTTATAAGAACTTCAACAGTCAGAATCAGGTATTTCACTTTCTGTGTAACCCGATGAACCCATCGCAGTTTCTGTGCGTTTTTCGCTCCTGTCGCATTTTTACTCAATTTGGGATCATTTTTCACTTCAATATGAAGTCCTGCATTTCTGTAGAAACACAGCAATAACTAGAAGTAACGGGAACTCAAACCCTGAAAAAACATGCCAATGGGTGTTATCAAATACTGGAAGAAAAAAATGGAGGCTCTATATACTATAGATATTTTACTATTTAGATTTTTAATTGTTTAAATACATGTCTCCTACCTGCTCTGTAGAGACACAGCCTGCAGTTCAGCCAAGTTCAGCTGTTGGTCGTTGCTGCCCCACTAATGGCCTCACAGTTTGCACCGAGGAGCGCATTGCTGTTTTATATCTGGCCAGTGCAGATGCTGTATTTTTACATAAGACATGTAGAGAAAAACAATTTTAAATGAAATATTACAATTTTATGCTTAGATGTGTTTAAGTGTTCCAGAAAGGCATGTCACAGATGAGTAGTTAGAAAACTGTCATGAAGTTGAAAATCTGAGAATTGTTTCTTTTTTACAGTTTCCGGCTTTGATAAATGTCAGTATAATTTTAGTGCCTTTCTTTTTTTCAAACCCAGCAGTGGGGCAGAGGGTTAACTGGGTAACTTTTATTCAAGAATCGTGAACAGAGTGTGTATGCATATCTTTCATTCCCAGTTTTTTTGTTTGTTTGTTTTTTTGTTGTTGTTTTGAAAGTGGAAACATTAGCAATTGGACCGATGCAAAGGGGATTTTGTCTTCACTAGTTGTTGTCCTTGACACTGTATTCTGATATATTTCAGCATGATATCTCACAAGAGTGCATAATGTCCATCATTTCTTGCCATAGAAATATCAGGAACAGAAACCTTATATTTTACTTTACTATTTTACTATATTATATTATTATATTACTTGGGCACAATTGTTTTCTCTTCCATTAAGCCATTGCTGTATATATTTCACACACACCCACTCAAGTACCTCAAGATGCACACACACCCAGACAGAACACTTCACAGCAGGCTCCATACACGTTGCATCCTCCCCTTTGAGATGATGCACTGTGCTAATGGAGTTAAGTTAGTAGAGTGCATTTCTCTCTCAACTAAAAGATTAAGCACAGCAATTAGCACTGGCTGACTCCTGTGTAAATTAAGCTCATTCACTGTTAGGTCTGTTTAACTGCTACTGTTTGAAGTGATATCGAATCAGAGGAGAGGAGAGAAAGAAGACTCGCCTCCACTTACACCTATAACATGTTCACTGCAAGACCTGCAACACCTCCTGTTGAAATGCTGAGAGAAGAGAAGAGAAGAGAAGAGAAGAGAAGAGAAGAGAAGAGAAGAGAAGAGAAGAGAAGAGAAGAGAAGAGAAGAGAAGAGAAGAGAAGAGAAGAGAAGAGAAGAGAAGAGAAGAGAAGAGAAGAGAAGAGAAGAGAAGAGAAGAGAAGAGAAGAGAAGAGAAGAGAAGAGAAGAGAAGAACCCTGCTGCTTCAGTGGCTGCTGCATCCATTGTAACCTTTTAATACTGAGCTGTCAGACTAAACATAATGGCTGTCATATTAAGGACAGATCAATCAATCACAGTCTACCACCCTCTGTTGCATCCAAAACATAAATATCGTTGACTTGTCCTACACAGACCTGACAACGGCATCTGAGCCTTAGATGTTGTTCTCTTAATCACTACAAGAATTTCTTACAATGAAACAGACATAGGCAGGCACGCACACACACACACACACACACACACACTTTTGTGGAAGTGATGACAGACGGAGCAACTGACATAACTTTGAAGGATTTGGGGTGGGTGAAGGCGGGTGAGCTTCCGTTCCTGTTCCTTGTCAGGCGGTAGGAGGGAGCTGAGGAAACAGGCTAAGACAGTGTGATTGAGCTACTGTGACACCCACAAGGTCAATTCTGACTCTTTTCCTGCAGTGGCAGCATTCTCTGTTTGAAGAGAATTCTTCACATCTAAAATGATGTCTAACTATCTGGTGCATGCAGGAGGCTCAGGGAAGCCTGTTGCATGGAGAAAAGGCTGAGGACACTGAGGAGTGCCAACAAGGACAGCTTTATTAATTGGTAAATGTCAGTTACTTGTAAGCCAGGATTAAGAATAAAGTCAAGGGAAGATACACAGAAATTTACAGTATATATTGAAAAAGGTAACTACATCCCTTGGCAAATTATGCACATGCTGAAGTGTGAAACACGACGCACCATGGAAATGTTGTCAAGCAGCAGTTGCCTTTAAAAATTTTACGTCTTTAATAAAAAACATACAATGCATCTTACCGGCATAACAGTGAAACCTCAAAACAAATACAAGACTTTACTCACATATTATTATTTTTGAGAGTGTTCAGCCCATGTCAAACCTCTTCAGGGAATCTTTGAAATCCTCCATTCCCCTGCCTCTTATAATATCTTAAAACGGTTTTAAGAACTTCAAAGGGCTGTCCTTGAGCCAAAAAAACATAAGGCTTCCATACGGATGAGTCCCATTATGCTCTGCATCCACTTTGAAAGGTATGGGGCTTATCAGGAAATCACAGAAAGTCAAATAAATCTCCTTGCACCTAAAAGTCGAACTGAGGAGTTTCGACATGGGGATTTGAAAAGTGCAATGCTGAGTGAATCCCAATATGAAAGTATTAAAGAAAGTAGTCTTCACTTGAAGACCAGTAAAAGATACAACGCCAGTATGACCTCTTCGAAAGAATGATTAGTTTATCTATAGTTCAAAATACCATCTTTCTCAGTTTGGTGGTGGATAAGTGACCAAATGTCCTTCCAAACTCAGCAATACAGAGAAACTTTATGTGACCAGTTTCTTGTATTGCAGGATCTGCAAGAACATCTTAAGGTCACTGAATAGACTTAACAGCCATGAGCTGGTAAATAAGCTGCAGAAACACAAACTACCCTTTTCAACTGATATGGCATGAGGACTGCAGGCACGAGAAGATGAAGGAAGCATGTTTGGTCCTCTGATGACCCTGTAGGCTTCTAGGCCTTTAAGGTTTTGAATTTCAAATAACCTTTCCAAGACACAAACACGTTTCTTAGAAACAACTCACAGAGGAACCTGGCCCAAAGCAGTGACCTTCAGGCCTACACAAATGGATTCAAGGTCATATCAACACCTTAGAGATGCGACCAATCCACACAAACAGTCAGAACAGCCAACATCTATTGTTATAAACACTTGCAGTTTGTCCAGCATCAATCTAGCATGCTTGCTTTACAACAGAAAGACAGATATAGAATCCAAAGATTCCTAAAAAAATCT
This sequence comes from Dascyllus trimaculatus, assembly GCA_024666655.1. Lineage (NCBI taxonomy): Eukaryota > Metazoa > Chordata > Actinopteri > Pomacentridae > Dascyllus > Dascyllus trimaculatus. The sequence goes on along the minus strand of CM045459.1, from coordinate 23,723,071 downwards.
CTTATCATTGCTTGTCTGTGTAGATTCTTAGTCATCCAGGTCATGCATAGGAGCTTGAGTAAAAAGTGCATTTGTTTTTCTCATCATCAGTTACAGACGACACATGACCTGGCATTTGACGAACCCGATGTTTCCTGCATGACACTGTATTTTAGTGACACTGAACCAAGGCGGCTGGTAAAGGTGTGCATGTGTAAAATAGAGAAGTTATAGCCTATGTCCATGTCAAGAGCAAGTACTGTCACCACATTAGACCTAATCACCCCAGCATGCAGTAGTGAGTGAAGACCCACAACTTACTCATGCTCGGCTCAGTTATGATGGCCATCGAATGAAGTGACCATATGTGTGGGTCAGCTCTTTATGAATTCCTCATGGTGACAGAGCCTGGCAGGGGAGGATTTATCTGTGAAAACAGATGGGCAGGAAAAGAAGGAGGGAGCCATCAAGCTGAGAAAGCCCTGCTGGGCGTCTCCTTATGGTAGAATGAATTACAGACGTCTGGCAATGCTTAACGTCAGAATGCAGCACATTATCCCTGATTGATCATTTTTATATTGGCTAGATTGAATTAAATAAAAGTGCACAGACAAAGAAAGGATAACATAAAGAATTAAATGGTAGATAGATCCAATTCTCTTTAGCAGTGAGTCTACTGGAAACTTGAAAAGAGGATTATTCTTAAGTTTGTATTGCTATGAAGTTCAGGCATTGAAATTCCCTTCAACTAGAATTAGGGGACAATAGACTGTAGACACTATAAAACAATTATCCTTTTGTTTCCTGTCATTGATTGCTTTCCATGCATCGGTAACCTTCACCAAAGGCTTATGAGCTGACAACAACAAAATCCACAATACACACAAACAAACACATTGTCTAATTAGTGCATCTTCTTTGTTTTCTGTAGTACTATGGATGTCTACTCATAATAATTAAATGAACACCCACAAAGCTAAGTGGAAATGTAGCAGCCAATCACAAGTTAACAAGCACAGCAGACTGAGATAATTTCACTAGCAATTAAGAGTGTTGTCTTATTGAATGTTTCCATTGTTTTGTCACTTAAATCTTTGTTACAGTGCAACTTATTTAATCAAAACTTATTTCTCACAAGGGATTGATGCCTCATATTAACATTTAATCTAAAGATAGCAATAAATTTTGTCCTGATGGAAAAAAATATCAATACTGAAAACTTTTTTTTGTAACTGATGACTTACAGTGATTTCAACATTTAATTACAATTGTGTTGTGCTATGTTTTAGTGTTCTTAAGGACAGAAGATAAAGCTCAATGATTTTACCATCTCAGGTGATTCATAAGGTATGATTTGCACAGCTAGGTGTGCACAGCAAGGTACTATCACAACAGTGAACATTTTTATAAAGCAAAGAAAAAAAAAATTAATCATCACTAGGCAGCAAAGCCCTCCTCCTGTGACTTCATTAAAAATTTCAGGCATTTTCTAAATGTGCTGTGTCACTGTCTCAATCCGACACAGGATGAGAGGAAAAATATCAGGTATGTATGACTGAAATTAGAGAAATGTGAAAAATGCTTTTCTTTGTAAATAATTGGCCATTAATACTTGATAATACGGCTTGTCTAAAATATCAGCTACGTGATGTAGTGAATGTTACAGTGATTATAAAGTAGTGTCTGGTAAAGTTAATATTTCACTGAAGAACTTTGATTTCTGACTCAGTTCTGAAGCAGGTGGGCACTGCTCTGGGGCTGCAAATAATAATTATTCCCGTGATCAATGACTTATTTGGTCAACAAAACATGACAAAATAATGAATAATCTCCACCAGTCATTTTCCCCAGGTGACATTTTCAAGCCCACAGCAACGTCTTCAAATTGGATATTTGGTCTATCTGATGTAAGAGAGGGAAAGGCAGTGAATTCTCACATGTGAGAAAAATGTGTCTTTTCTGAGCCAAGATCTAGAGTGTGAACTGTGAAGCACCAGGAAACTGGGAGTATAGCTGCTCTTTTTGACCTCAACTACTTGGTAACTGGTGCCTAATAATGCTGCTGCCACTTTCGTCATTGTCTTTCGATAAGGGACTCTTTGGGCCAATTGCATTCTGATTTAGGTCTAATTATCCTTAAAGCTATTTAGTTTGGACCACACTGGCCCCAGGTCTCCTATAGACTGACTTTACTGAAATTAAATAACATCAGGTTCAGGTAGTCTTTATGGACTCAATGCAAAATTATGGCTCTGTGATAAACTACGTTTACTGTCAGTGTCTCACAAGGGAACTAAATGCCAGCTCTGTATTCTAACTGACACCCTCATTTTATAGGGATGCCTAAATTGTGATTGGTTGAAGAAGCACAAATGTGCTCTTTTTATTAGCAGACACTTGGCTGTAGACATTTAACTGTGCTGGTTTCATCTGTTAAGACAAGTTAAAATGTTTGCTATGAAAAAGACCTATTCCCTAAAGTCACTGACTTCAGCTGCATGCTCCTGCTGCAACAGCAGAGCTCTGAAACAATGTAAGGATAATGGCCTGGCTAAACAAGCCTGTGTTACCATTCAGTCAGGGCTGGCTGCATGGTTAAATGATAAATAGTAGCCAGTGTGCAAGCATACTAGGACAGAAGACTTATCTGTTCAAAGTGAAAAGGCTGTCCACTCCTCCGGGGATAAACAAGAGGGAAATGCTGTTCTGGCATTTTCAGTACAGTGCTGGATAATTTAGCACCCTGTTTGTGAATTACGTGCAGATACAACGCAGTTTTACATCATACCTACTGTATCTTTCTGTTCTATGAGGTTCAGAGTGTGATTGTGTACAAACATGTGGAGTCTTGTTTATTTGAATATGTCAACACACAGATTGCTTTGCATCTGTATATCTTGTAATAAACGCCAAAAATCAAAGAATATGTGCTATCATAAAATGTGTTATTATATTGTCAGTGCACTGTATTATGTCTCATCTATCATACTTTGTACTGTAGACAGAGAAAGTGAGCATGTATAAAGCCCGCACACTGTAGCTGTCTGGTTGCCTTCAATTTATGTCACTAAATAAAAATTCATTTATTCAATAATGACCCATTTTAGCAAGCTGTTCCCCCACTGCCAGCACAACCTGCTTCCCTCAGCTCTAATGGCAGCCCAATTATGAATGGTAGATGGGTACCTAATAAGAGAAACTACCCCTCGCAGGGCCCTGGAGATGATGACAAAGAGCAGAGAAGAAAGGTAAGAATAACAAACAGTGGAAGAAGATCACATCTCCTGTCTGCTTTATGCCAATCCACTGACAAATACAAGATAGCATTGAAAAATGTTTTCCTCTCCAAGATCAGAGCTGCAATTATTTTCAGAATCTAATGTCAACTTCTCTCTCTGATGGCCACAGGCAAAATAACATAAGTCATTTCTGATGTGCAATGGCACGAACTATACGGTGAACAAAAACAGTATAGAATACATAAAATACATACAATCTTCCTGAGCACATGTTTTGATTTACTAATGCGCTCTCAAGTTCCAAATTATACATTTAAATTTGTAAAATTCTTTAAACAATTTGATTAGTTGATAGATTTAACAGTACAAAGATAAATGCAAGACTACAAACAACAAACACTCCTAACATGCAACTGAAACCATTAACATGGATAATAAAAACACAAAAAAGTCAACTTTTCATTTCCACTGGGTGTCCTGTACAGCAGACGATGAACAGAAACTAATAACACTACAAAATATTGAAATAAGAAATGAGAGTCCAGTTTTTAAACACACTGGATTTACAATTTCTGAATCTCTCAATATAAATCAATGTCACTGATGATGATGTTGTTGTCTTCAGGCAGAAATCCTACCCAAACTGGTGCTATTAGCTAACATTATGTGGTGAAATTAGTCAAGGCGCAGCCCAGCACTGCTGTTAATGGGCAAAGCAGTCATATTAAATATATGTGGTCCATTAGCAGTAAGCAATACATAAAACCGAGTGAAAAGCTTCTAGCTAGCTAGGTTGCCCACATCTTTTTTCTTCTTCCCTCACTTCTTGACACATTGTCCGTAGGATGTGGCACTACATCAGTCGACAATAATGAAACGCACTGTTACACTGAATAAAATGTATTGCTCAGGGTTTTAAACATTGTTGGAAACATTTGGGTTAATGTAATTACACAAGTCAACATAATATATAACCTTGATGTAGTTGTTTTTAAAATTCTTAATATGGAAATGTTACTTATTACAACTAATCTCTGACTTGTCATGCAATTTATGTACTAATTCCTATTCAGTTTTCATAAGAAAACGTAAAAGAAAGGAACTAAATTCTTCAGGTCGATGACTGACACCCTTACTGTGAGGCAGTATTTTATACTAAAACCACAAAGGAGACAGACTACAAAAACCCACTACAGCTACTTGTTCCCTCCCTTCTGATGTTTACCTGCAGACAGAGATCCTGAGCAGACCGAGCTGTGCACAGCAGTTCACAGTGTGGTCCAATTTGGACACAGGCCTGAGACCCCCGAGACTCCCTAACTGAGGAGTGACTCAGCATGAGATTGCCAGATTAATCATGATTTAGAATAAAAGCAAAACGAGTCAATACCCTTTCTTTCACTGGGGGCCAATCAGAGGTGCAGGAGGCAAGAAAGTGACACAGACACACAGACACACAGACACACACAGATACACACACAAACACGTAGACACTGCAAAACCCTGTCGTCTGTAATCTAATCTCAGCCACGGCATGCTAATACATCACAATTACCTACTCAGTCTGGATGGTGCCATTAGAAATACATTGTCTCCATTACCACAGAGAGTCTGTGTGTGTGCGTGTGTGCGTGTGTGTGTGTGTGTGTGTGTGCTTGTGTGGTCATATGGGAGTGCATGCCCTCACAAGTGTGGATGTCTGTTTGGGAACTGAGGTGCTCTCAATCTCTCCGCAGACTATTTCATATTCAATTACATTTTCCTTACATCACTGGCATTGCTGTGTGTATGCTAAGTCAATAATGGCCCAGATCACTTGTCTGGGGTGCATAGAGGCATTAGTGACATTTAGGTTGTTAGCACCTTCATTAGAGAAAGGCTGGAAAAAGCATCTGAAAGAAAGAGAGAGAGAGAGGCATACAGAGAGATGGAAAGAAAGAAATGAAGAAAACATACACAGGGTTGTAGGTGTTTAAATTGCTTTCTTTGAAAATATTGTACAAGCCTATTGTTGGCATTACATAGTTTGCATATTACCCAGCCTGAGGTAGTATACTTAGATGCTTATTATAAATGTATACTACTTTGTTCATACACTGTATGACATTACCTAAGACAATGTGCTGTTTTTGCTTTTTTTTCTCTTTTTAAAAAATAGTCCCAGTTGACAGGTTGACATGGCTTTCATTACCTACAGCTAAAAAATGTCTCTGATCTTCTCTTTAAAAGAAAAATGGAAAATGTACATGCACACAAGTTTTATTTTCATGATACATTACAGTAAAATGCACGCAGGACAGCAAGTGTCTCCACATAAAATCATAATCTAACAGTGACCTTTCATGACACTTCAAGGTCATGTCCGATCACCCTACCTGGTTTCATAACCTTAGGTTGGGTTATGCTGAAAAGGCATTTGACTATCCTACTGTCACACTAGTTATTTATTTTCATTCTGCTGTAGAGAAGCTAATCTGGCAATGTAGTAGTTTAGTCTGTTTCACCTACCATTTAGTTCCCACTGTACATTTCACACCACTTGTCTTGCCCTTCCATGAACGGCGTGTAACTGTTTACCAAAACTCCCATTCACGCTGTGAAACAACAACAACCTCTGAATAGCAACCTACATGCTGAAAATGGCAAGTTTTGAAGAAGATTTGGATCATGCAATAAGGCAAACGTCTGCTCGGTTCAATCAGTGAATTAGCCATTTAATTGACGATATCCACCTCCCTGCGTGCAAATGTTCCACTGAAACCTTTCATCTCCTTGTCATTTTTTTGCAGGGGCACCATCACTGCATCCTGAGCTTGACACTATCTAAGATAGCTGTGATTGGTTTGAAGAAATACAAGCCGAAGCATTTATTCATCTATAGCAGAAAGATAATATGGTGTAGTCAGACCATCCTTCAGTGCTACAGCAAGAATAGTCCAACACTTTATTCACACTCCATGCTGTTTTTGATTTGATTTTTCACTTGTCTGCCTGTTCAAGGGACAAATTTCATACAGGAATCTCTTAAATTCAAGTGGCATCAGTAAGGTGGACACCTTAACACTGGTGTTTAAGCATGCAAATTTTTAAAACCCAGCAAGCCATTATATAAATATCAGCTGTCTATTCAACAACATACACCACCTACTCATTCTGACCTGAAAATGCTGATAAAATTGCACCCTCCTTAAGATTAATCATATTTGAATATTTATTTTGGCCTATATTCTAAAATAAGCCATCCGTCCATAGGGAGGACTTACCAGGGCAGGCCAACTCTGATGCATGGTCCATCGGACAAGCAAACACTGCAAAACTTTCTTGCTTATTTAGCAGAAGCGAAGCAAGAGAAGGCGACACAATCACGCAGACATGCGTCCACACACACACTTGCGGCTGCACTGCTGAGGTACATTTACCGCAGTGGTAATCCTGAGGTAACCTCTGAGAGGAGCAGTGAGGAGTGACACGCTAAGTCAGGAGAATTAGTGAACATCATTAGTGTTGACACTTCATTAGGTAGAGACAAAAAAGAGAGGGAGGAGGGAGGAAGACAATGTGTCAGTCAGTGTGCATCCAGTACAGATGACGACAGCTCAGCTGGACAATAAAGTACTCCACCTGCCATAACCTCGAACCCATGATATACAAGGACACTTGTATCACATCACACCATGTTTCACATCATTTCCTAAAGGCAAAATCCATAACACAATATGGCATCTCCTGCTGGCAAGCTGGTCCCCCACTAACTCTATCATAAGGTGACAAAATGGCTCAAGCAACCAAGCAACGGCAGAAAGGAAGTGTGTTTTAAGTTAAAGATGATCGTCTTGCTAAAGGATTTTATTAACAAAAGCAAAGGAGTACTGCAGAAGTATTGCAATGATTGCACAAAGAAAGGGTCTATTTGCCAAACAACAACAAATCTTGATAGATCAGAGCTACATTATTTTATTCTGAGCCACACAACACATGCAAAACAAGGCTTAGGGACAAATATTCCTGAATTTGCTGAGGCTCTAGACAAATGAAACAACACTTACTCTGTAATATCTGTGCAGTGGTTTGCCACAGAGTGGAAAAACAAACAAAATACAGTCCTTTATCAGTTTAATTTTACTTCCATACCAACTGCTTCAACTCTTTATTTACAGCTTTGCAGGAATTTTGAGAACTGTCAAGTCACAGCATCATCTAAACCATTCTATACACTTGAATGATTGGTTCAGCTTCCACCTGCAGGGCTTCGTCGATTCTCAGTGGATGTTCTATTGACTAAAAAAGTGAAAACTTAGCTTGTAAGGTCTTCCCTTATATGGAGTTCTGTAAAACTAATGGCTGTAGTCTCCAAGCATTGCTTAAAGGTAATAAGCAAGAAGCAAGGGAAGGTAATGTTTTGTTTGGAAAACGTGGTCTCTCATTTACAAGGCTACATCTGTTTTATTGAAAGAAATGGAGTCTTAAATCTTTGAGGGTTGCCTCAAGACTAAACAGCAAGTTTGTTTGTCTTTAATATACTACTTTTTGGATATACAGCAATCAGCCACAAGATTGAAACCACCTGCCTCAGACACATCATATGGATCCCCTGTGTGCCATCAGTATAACTCTGAATACATCTAAAGGGGCCTTGACAGTCTATCCTTTGGGTTCTATGGATTGCAGTGCCAGGTCTTCGGGTCAGTGCCTTGGGCTATTTGTCATGTTCCATCAAATTTTGCTGTGTAGCAGGGTGCACTGTTTGCCATTGAGAGGGTGCTTGGTCTGCAACAATGTTAAGGTGAATGGTACATGACATCAATCCCACGACCCAAGGTTTCCCAGCAAAACATTGCATTGCAAACAAAATGATCAATGTTCTTTACCACCTGACCGTGGTTTTAATGTTGCAGCTCATCGGCATATTCTGATGTCACTGACTAAAAATCTTGATAGACATTTTCTGGCCATCACTCAGATAAATTCACTTGGCCTTCTGAGAGTGCAATGACATCAAACAGAAGGAAAGTTAGAAAGTAATTTTGGATGTTCCATTATGAAGCATTTCTATTCATATTTTCCTGAATGATACCGGCTCCTTTGCGAGGACACTGAACAGACTGAAGAGCATGCATTCCAAATTTCATAAACTGACCTGTGAGATTCGTGTGCGTCATAGAGCCTTTGCCTCCCTTCCTTCTGGACAAAACTCAACCCAACTCCACTCAGCTATGGGTATATGAGCACCAGCAAAATATACAGTACCACCTCCCTGGGCTACCCTGAAAAAGGACAGAATTCAACTCAAATTCAGTGGAAGAAATCCACATTGAGCTCAATCTCATTTGTCAGTTCTGTTCAGTAGTGACTAAACATTCTAGCTCCATTCAGCAGGATATGTACCATTACACATGAAGTTACAGGGTTCCAAATGCCAGAACATCCCTCTACTGCTAATTAACTTTGTAAATACAAATTAACACACATTACTATTCCCAGTTCCTTTCCCTCTTGAGAATAAGAGGGAACACATTGTATTGTCCTCTCAAAGTCCATATCAGATTGTTCCGATATTGGATATTACAACAAGACCAAGCGCATGGAACAAGGCAGGTTATTTGTTGACACAAGAAGTCAGTTCTATTTTTCGTTAGAGACAGAGTGAATCACCGTGACCCCGACTTTTTGTCTAAACTCATTGCCCAGTGGTGCATGTTGGTGCGTGCAGGTGAAAGGTAGAGGTTTGTGTCTTTGTGAGAAAGAAAACACAGAATAAATGTCTTACAAGGCAGCATCCTCCTCCTTCAGTATCAAATGAGAAAAGAGGAGAGCACTAGGGAAGGGAGACAAATTGAGAAAAGCAATCATGTGGGGATACTATTAGGTAATGACCTAATAACTGAAGCTGTGATAATGCAATTTGATTACAGATGTCTTATTGCTCTACTGGATCAAGTACAAATGGATATTTTACACATCCAGACTAATATATCCTGAAAACATTATAACTAGGATTGAACAAAACTGTGTGGCAGTAAATCAGTGTAATGAACAAGATTGCAATGGGAAAACAGATTTTTGGTGAACAATCGATTTTATTTATCAACGGATTATAGAAACTGTGCATCTGGCCCTGAGGCCTCTAAACATGCAGAACATCTGTTTAAATGGTAATCTTTGTATTGATCCTTTTAAATCATGGAAACTGGTTGATAGTTACTGATGGATAACATTAGTATGGAAATCAAGGGGAGGTATCTATGTTGCCTCTGTCTTACCTCAGCATCACCTTACCACGTCTCACCCAAACGTAATCTTTCCTTGTCGCATCTTGCATGTTCTGTCCTTTTCTGCCCTCCTCTTCCGCCTCACCCTGTCTTGTCTCGACTTATCTTGTCTCACCTAGTTACGTCTTTTCCTTCCTTTGGTTTCATTTGATTGTACAGCTCCTTCCCTGCAGCCTCTGAACATCAGTTTAAATTTAACTGTATCTGGAAAATGGCACGACTAAAAGCAACTGATTAACATAGTCTGAGAGGAACATTGGAAACCCCAATCTCTTGACGAGGAACTAAGTTGCAGATGACACTTCTCTTTATTGTTCCATACCGAAAAATATTGGGCCGCTAATGTGACAAAGAAGTTCCGTGATAAGTTTGCAGGCTTCAGGACATGAAGTGGGAATAAAGGCCAAGTCTGATAGGTCGGCATAATGTGGTTCTCCTTGGGCTACAGGTACTTTCATAAATATTTATTTGAAGCCTCAGGATGGCATGAGCTGCGATTGGTTATTCTGCCAAGCATTTGTCAGACCAAACATGCTGATGCATTAAGTCGATCAGGAAGCATTTGCATGCTGGTTTATATATATATATAATTGAATCTGACATGCAGTCATGCAATTCAGAGCTACAAACAGAACATTCCTGAGGATATTGCAGATTGTCTTCTAGGCTTTTTTTTGGGTTTATGAAACACTAGCAAAATTAACTACTCGACTTCCTTTCTGTCAAACACACATGACATTAGAGGACTTACATTAATTCATATAAAATCTGAATTAATGTGGCTCCTTGTTGACTGACTGATGTGAAAATGTAACTATCTTATGGATCCACTTGTTTAAATCATTTATCAAACCTAATATTCAGTCATGCAACCCATCAAATGTGAAGGTTTGCTGATTGTTGTTGTTTTATGTAATTTTACAGTGAAAAAAGAAGCCAATTGAAGATGTCAGCATTGAGCTCCCTGGACTGCTGATGGAATTTTATAAATAATAAATAGATGAACTGATAATTCCATTAACTGCTACTGTCAGACCTGGAGTCAAGTATCCAACTTTACATTTACTGCAGTGAAGACTGGAATTTTGTAAACTGAAAAAAATGCATTTACTTCCAATAAAGAGGTTGGTCCCTCAGAGGGTTTCCTTTTCCAGAGCTTACATCTAGCACTCTTTTTTAAAATACAGAATGTTTCCATGAGGTTTTCTAGCAGCAAAATCCCTGCGGTTCCTTGGCTGTTAACAAAATGACTGCAAGGCAACTTGTTCTCAGGTCCAGTCTGTCTATTAGACCAAGTTTGAATGACAGGGCCATTAGGACCAAGGATCTGTGCTTGAGTCTCAGAATGTGATACGACCGACAGGTGCAGATTTTAACAACTCCAGCCATGTCAGAGGTGCACACACATAACCCTGTGTGTTACTGTACACCTCCATCGCTCCATGCTGCAAAACCTGATTCAATGCTTTTGAGATCAAGCTCTTTTTTTCAATCAAGTGTTTCATTGCCCCTTTCTAGTTCTCTCTTACTCTGTTCTCATTTCTCTAGCTTTTCCACCTTTGGGGTTTTTATGCTAAAAATGGTGTTGAAGGCTTGAGGGCTGAAAGGTGAATGGATGCCACTCTTGGTAAATTGTCCGTGAAGGACAGTACGGAGCAAGAGAGAGAACATGAGAGAATGAGTGGGAGTGAGCACTACAGGCAGGACAGAAGACAGGGTGAGGACAAAGCACAAGACGCAATGGGACAATTAGTAACAGATACTGCAGTAGAGAAATACTGAGAATGGAACAACAAAAGAAAGTAAAGGAGGAGTGACTAAAAGAGTTAGGAAAATAGCGGGAGAGGTGAGAGTAAAGGAGAGGGGACTGAAGAAAGAAAGATGTGGCAGCCAGTCATTTCTCTCCTTTGTCAAAGTTGGGCTCTTGCTGCCTTCAAGGCCGAGACATAAAATGGTGTGAATCAGGGGGAAAACAGGGATTGAGAGCTCTGGGGACATTGAAGAGTAACAGGAAATTGCAGCATGAAACTCTCTGACTCAGAAAGTTTGAACCTGCAACTGTCTGACTCAGAGAACCTGACAAATACAACTTTGGAGCGTAATAGGACACTAAAATATTCACGAACCTTGGTTTCCTCACAGCATAAAATAAGTATGAGACTGATGCACTTGGGTATTCTATGCTGAAATACTACACTAAACACAGAAAATCTTTTAGGATTTGATATTGTCTCGCCTGTTAGTGGATATGCACTTCACCTGTGGTTATTCAATGCAGTGTGTTGTTTATTTACATTCTGTTGGTTTGTTTCTCCTCCTGAAAATGCAGATTTCTTTAAAACACCTGATGTTGAGATTAGAATAATTGTGGAAGTGACAGTTTTAGGCAAATCCTCACTGCTTATTTCACTTTTAAGAACTCTGACCAACTGATTTTCTTTACTTTGACAATGGTGAATTATGCATGTAAAGCTAAATAATCCAAACAATGCTTTACCGAGCACTTTGTGTAAATGCGAGTGAGCTTAGTAACTTTAAGCTATGACAAGCTGTACCAAACATAATCACTGTAGAAATTGGAAACTGGTTTGTGAGTGTGTGTGTGTGTGTGTGTGTTTTGCTCCTGTCTCATAATTTAAGGTCCTCATGCAAAAGTTTCATGTATGATACTTATTTAACCTGACAGTTACTAGCCTCTGTCAGGCAGTTAGGCTGCCCTTGGCTTTCCCCAACTCAAGCATTTTCCACTATATTGCACTATACAAAGCAGATAAAACACTGCTGGAAAACAAGCAGATTTTCCACTTGAAAACAGTTCATCCCAAAAAAGTCCTGTTCAAAGTTGTGCTACAATTGCACATGCAGCCCTTATACAACTTTCACTGAAGAGGTCTGCAAAGTGAAATGTATAAATCATGCCCGTTCGAAGTAAAATATCATGTCAAAGTAATTTTTACATGTTCTGGTCATAGGAAATAAGGCTTTTGAAGAAATATTTAAACGTTCCTTTTCCTCAGCCTGTAAAGGGGCCTGTCAGTGCATAAGTTTGATTGACAGCAGAGGTGACAGGCTTAACCCAGCAGGAGAACAGAGAGGATAAGTAAACAAACGTGTAGTCTGAGCTTTCAGTCCACAGGGAGATTGTGTACTGGTGTTGACCAAACCACTATCAAAACAGGCCAGGCACTTACAATTCTGCTGGACGGTTAATTTCCTATCTAGCATGTAAACTGACAGTGAATCCCCAGTGGATGCTTGACTGCAAGTATTGGTAACGGAAACACCCATTAATTTTCAATAATTAAACAGTTTAGAAACAGTATCTTAGGCTGGACAGAGCTGACAGATAAAGCAAAGGTTTTGTTTAGTTCTTATGCCTCTCTCCCACTCACCAGTAAAATGTCTGTGTCTCTGCAGGTTTACCTAGCATGTAGCATGACTTACAGTGTAAAGAACGACCAAGGCTGATATGAAGGATGGTGAGAGATAACAGAGGTGTGGAACAAGCTGTTCTGCTCCGTACAGAGACAGGGCACGCTGATATAATCTCCTCTTCCCTTGTCTTCCCCATATATTGTTCCTGCTGCACCTGCTTTTGTTCCCATGTGCTATATTTGTAACTCAACCAAATCCCGTCGTCAGACTTGATTCATAGCTAGACTGAACTTTGCTAAACTGAGAAGTTGTGGGACACTGTGTTCTCACTTTTTCAGGACTGCTTCTTTGTTAAACATCAGGAATCATGCATTTTCAAACAGAGCAGCAACCGCAAACCCTCTTAAAACGTAACAATTACTTTGCATGCACGCAAGAACTTTGTAGCATAACATCAGCCTTAGGTTGCTCAAGGTAAGATTTGTGGGGGGGGGGGAGTCATTTTCATATTTATCAAAATAACATGACATTAATTAAACATTGGAAATGTCACAAAAATAACGAGCAAATAACGAGGCTGCTGAGTGTCGTCAGAAGTTGGGAGTATGGGCTGCGTTATGCATGGCTGTAATAAATGGTGTTGAAGAAGCTGCAAACAAAACCAGTTTAAAAAAAAAACTGAAGAAGAAGAAACAAAACTTTGGCCATCTAGGAGACATAAATGGATATGGATCTTCAGTTGTCTTCAATTATGAAAGATGTAATCGCTCTTTCATGTCAGCTGTTATTGACCATGTTTGACTCTGTCCAGAGACAACAAAAGAAGTGAAAACAGCTGATCAGTCATTTGTGAATGTCAGTTATGTCAGATCTTATTAGGAAAAAGTGTATCCATCTCGCATGAATGGCATTAACTCATTTTGGAAAGCAATTAGAAATCCCTTTAACCACTTAAACTTTTTTTTTTTAATTGAGTTGTTTTTTTTTATTTTTCCATTTACATGAACTTTTCTGAATGTGAACTTCAAAATGCCCAAGAAAATACGTAACAGAAATATAGTTTCTGACATCGTTATTGTGCACAGCAATAAAACTGATTTGTCTTTGCCACCAGTAACCAAGCATTGCTGAATCAAGCAGGACTGGAATCTTGAAGCAGCTATACCGATATTTATATAATAACAATGAATCATGATGATGTGGCTTTGTGAAAGTGGTCACTTGTGGTGACATACCTGTGTAGAATATGCAAACTCTGCAGCTTCCTTCAGCTTAACAGAGTTTCAGCTCATTGTTCAGCTGTCTGGCCACAAGCCTATTGCTATGGTTGATTCGCTCACTGCAGGCAGCTGCTTTCAGCAAAAATTTGTCGAACATGCAAAAAGTACACAGTACTAATAACCAATTGTTTCCGAACAAAGCTGCCATATCAACATAAAACATGACGTGTCACTGTTGTATGAACAACACCGCCAGTCTGTTATTGTAGGTTTAAAGATCAGGACTTCAACTACATTCATTTTAGCTTGACTACAAGGAAATGATTCAAAACCTGTGCTAATGAATAGTTAATTGAAGAATTCACAGCATTTGGCATTAAAAAAAGAATGTCACAGAGAAAATGATTGTGTTCTCCTCTATTCCATAATAAAAATGTATCCTTACAAAGATAATATTTAAACATCTAATGGTTGCATAGGGGATCTCTTTGAATATTTCCAACAATAGTCTGTTTCAAAGGACTGTGTTGAGGTTTTGCACCATATTGAAAATTCATCAATTGCAGATAATGTTTAAAGTAGTGCTGTCAGTCAATTAAAATATTTAATCACGATTAATCGCATGAATCTCATAGTTAACTCATGATTAATTGCAAATTAATCGCACATTTATATAAATGTCTCTTGAGTTATCATGTTAATACTCTTATCACCATTGTCGCCTGGTTTTGACAAGGAGGAGGCGGAGAATTCACATCAGCTGTGTGTTTGGCCTTGAAGTGGTATTTCAGACTGGATGTGCAACGATGATAACTCAGTTCACACTGACATACACGCGGATAACTTTGGTCTTGTCAGTTGACCCATCTTGCAGCTAGGGCTGGACCTGAATATGTGAATATTCAGTCGTTGTGGTGGTATCTGAATAATAATTTTTAGGTCCGAATAGTCATGCACATCCCCACCATCGGCTGGCTGAGCATCTGCGCCAGCGGCACGCGGTTCGGGACGCTGAAACGGAGCCGACTCAGACGGCCCAGTACCCCTGACAAAATCTTGTTCGCATCCATTTCGGGGTCTTGCGCTCGCCATCCACACAAAACAGTAGCATACTCTTTTGTAGCTGGTGAGCAGGCAAGACCAAACCTACGTAGGGAGTGTTTATTGTTTTGTTCCCGGTCTACATGCGGATCCTGTGTTTTCCTAACATTACTAGCTGTGGCCACAGCTTGTGAAAAAACTACAAGTTCACTAGGTCAAAAAGAGCGTTAATCACGCGCTAAAAAAAATTTACACCATTAAAATTGATTTGCCTTAACGCATTAATAACACAATATTTTTGACAGCACTACTTTAAAGTAGATGCTATTTGTCTCTGCATCTGCATCTGTTGGTCAGCTGACCAGGTAAGCAGAAAGTACAGTAACTAGAATGCACTCATTCGAGATGCAGACCCACGTCGGATGCCTTCCACATGGCTACCTGCCATGTGGAATAAGATTAACATCTGTGCTGAGTTTGATTGTCCTATCTCTATTTGTTATCGAGTTATGGTGCGGACATACACACCCACACACCCACAGACAGACAGACGGACAGATGGCAGTAAGTTCGAGGTCAAAGGTCAAGTTCAAGGCCAAGAGGTGCAATGTGGTAGTCCTACCTTTAGATATACCAAAGTTTATCATTGCAAGCTTATATAGTAGATTATAAGGGGAATTTGCATTAAGTAGCCCTGCGACCTTGGCCTTTGACCCCAAAATTAATGGGTGACCAGGGTAGGTCAAGTTGAACGTATGTGCCGAGTTTGATTATCCTATCTCTATTTGTTCTCGAGTTATGGTGCGGACATAACCAGCCACATGCAGACATACAAACAGACGGACAGAGACAGACGGCCATGACCGCCCTACCCACGGCCGACTCTGTCGTTGGTAATAATGATTTCTTTTCGCTCACAGAAGGAACCTTGTCTAATCTCTGCTGTTAACTACCATTAACTCAGAAGTGGACGGAAAATTTGCTGAGACAAACAGATGTTTATTTGCATGGAAAGGAAAGCACATGCACACATACTAAGCCCATATTTTCTTACAAACAAACACTGGGACCTGAATGTGATTGTCTACCTCATGGGTCACTGAGTTTTGATGGAGAATGGGGCCATGGTGAACTGGAAGGGTGGGAGCAGATTAAAGAATGAGGTGGCATCTCACTGTGGGTGTTTGGAAGCAGCCTCGAGTTATTTTATTAGGCAGACAGAAACACTGCGGGACGCCCTCTAATACCACCGGTGATTTACACTTTATTCAGACACACTCAAACACACTCTCACACACAAGCACCCTCCTCCTCTCAAGCTCACACAGGCACAGAACGATGAGAAACATATACACACACAAACACACACACACACACACACACTGAGCCTTCCTGACAACGTTCCCTGGGTGTTTTTCTTGCAGCGCTACAGTGATTAGCCATTATTTCATATCAACGATGTCGGAAAAGTTTAAAAGGGAGTTGGTACCGTCATTTTGACACACAGAAAACCAACTCCCCTCTGCTATGCGCTGTGAGCAATTGTGTGTGTGCGTTATCTATTATGTGTTTCCTAGCGCATTGTCTGCATGTGTGTACGTACAGACATCCTCACATAGAAGAATGACTCAATAAAACAATGTCTTGTAGGCATTTGTAAGAGAGAGGAAAAAAGTCCCTTGCAAGAGTTGATTGTGACTCAACTTAATTGACTATTCAACAGTTATGTGACAGTGAAGAAAGTGAAGAAATTCTAGTTTATGTAAAACATTTTGTTAAGAAACCCTTCTTGGCTGCTTAAGTTGGAGTATGTTCTACAAGCATGTTGACCATCAACAGTGCACAGAAAATCTGAACTGCCATATTTTCATACATGCGTATTAATGCACATTTTGCGTTTTTATAAAGACATTAAATTGATTCTAATAATGTAGTAATAATTTCACTTCAAGAAAACATGATGGAGGGTGAGGACGTGGGGTTCAGCATTATAAATTGAATCCTTTGAAGTACTGGTCTGGCAAAACACAATTTAATGTAGTAATGTGGGAACTAGAGCTGTAGACAAGAAAATATTGGACTGAAGCTGTATCTGCTCTTGATCATCTAAATCGCCCACAGTCCACTAAGTGCACTCTACCCGGTAGCATTATTAGCCTAAATGATTCCTAAACGAACATGAAAAGACAATATTTGCAGGCATATTAAATCAAATCAACCTCGTTATTTTATACTGAAACAGAAAACAACAGACTCAGAATAAAACCAGGGTGCACCTGCCCATATTCATTTGATATCTGAAAGCAGAACTACATCAACTCAAGATCACAGCACACCAATTATTGAGGAACATAATGCAGTCAAGTTAGCCTGTCGTTTTTACATAAAATGCAATGCTGGTTCTTGAGTTGTGATATCTGTTGTTTTGCATCAGTTTACACTTGAGTTTGTGGTTATCCATGGTAACAAAAAGCAGCCACACTGATAACATCCTTGATATGGTGTCAACTAGTCTGGAGCAGAGTCAGAGTGAACATTTTGTAAACGTTGAATAGGTTTGACATTGCAGATTTCATTAGCCTGGGCAAGTTCAAGTGTTTTAAAACACCCCATTCTTCACATGGAGTCTGTTCCTTACACCAACACACAAAAAAGAGCAAATCCTTGAAGGATGGTGATGCTGCGCTTTTCTCCTTCAGAAAGTAAAACCGATGACTGTTCAGCCAATGACAATTTGGTTGGATGAGAACATACTGTATCTAACTAAACAACCAACCAGTTGAGCTGGTGTCTACAGCTCTATACAGAAAACATATGGTAGGCTTCGGTATGGTTTACAGTATTTACCGTCTAGAAAAGCTAGAGGGGTTTGCCTGAAGTACAAATAAAACAAACTCCTACTTCTATTTTATTAGGACACCGTCTACAATTATTGAATTGCCGAACACAACAGAGGTAGTTTATAAAAATGTTTTATTCTTTGTCCTCAACCACTGAAGACGATTATTCTAAGGAAAAATTCACAGTGTGCACCAAGTATTACATTTCTTTTTACCTAACAGAGGCACTTGGTGGCTTGAACAAACCACCAAATAACTGCTACCCAACAAAGTCCAAGGTAAAATGCATCACAGCACTGACCAACTATTACACTGAAAAATGATTCTACATCTGTTATAAAGAATGAACTTCAGTATTTACTAAACACTGAGATAAAAACTTTCTGAAAGATGGACTATTTAGAATGATCTGTAGTGCTGGAATGGGCTTCGTCAACTTCCACGACTTCAATCATCACTTTTTAAAGGTCCACATTAATCTTTCAAGTCTACCTAAGCAGATTCAACAGGAGTTATCATAAGCCCAGAGATTTTAAAATACTTCTTCGCAGCAGACTGACTTATCTGATGCCAGAGGCTGGGAGATGTGTCAAATGTAGTGAGACGCATCAGCTTCCCTTCGCACCTCTTATCCACACATGCAGACTCTTTCCAAAAGAACTTCATACCCCACCCAAATTTATCTCAGTTTTATTTTCTTCTGTACTTTTTTTCCCCTTGCTGTGACCCAGTTATCAAGTCTGCCAGTCTCAGAACATTTCAACCATGATCTCTTATGGTACAGAGAAAATGTAGTGCTGTTGATATGTCAGGCTTCATTCGTGTGTTATGACTGGATGGTTTCATCCTTATCTCACTCAATTACTATTACATCAAGCACAGAGAACCAGCAAAGTGACCCTGCAATGAGAGCCTCAAATTAATTTCTCTTGCATGAGTCTTATTCAATATCAAT
Source organism: Dascyllus trimaculatus (assembly GCA_024666655.1). Classification (NCBI taxonomy): domain Eukaryota; kingdom Metazoa; phylum Chordata; class Actinopteri; family Pomacentridae; genus Dascyllus; species Dascyllus trimaculatus. The sequence goes on along the minus strand of CM045459.1, from coordinate 23,704,153 downwards.
TCCATTCAATATTGATAACTCATTAAAGGCTCATTGTCTTCAATAAATGACTGAATGATGTGAATGTGCTCGCATTCTACCAATTGTTCATGCATGACGCAGGTCCAATACAATCAATAACTCATTCTCCTGAAATCTTCAACACGCTTTCACTGCTTGAAAATGACCTTCACAAACATCTTCACCTTCCTCTTTGAGAGCTTCATGGCTTTGTGGCTCAAACAAGGGTAGACTTATATTCATTCATTCTATTACGTTCATTTCTTAACATCTTGTCACATACACCTCTCCGTTTTCTGATCATCTCCTGTTTTAATTTAATGTTGCTGCTGAATTACACTGAATTGACATTCATATAACCACTTCAGTGCACATAAACACCACTCTAAAGAAGGAACAGCGCTCTGTTGTTTGTGCAGGAAACATGGCTACAGGCTTTCACTTGGGAAATCACAGTGCATCAGATAGACAGATGCAGACATACAGATAGGGTGTGCAATGCATTGTTAAGTCAATGCACTTTCTGATGCAGCATGCAGCACTGAGAAAACTGTCCATCTTTTACCATATGCATCCTTTTTGTTTTTATTGGCGCACCGAAATTATCAATAACTTTAACCTTCTTCAGTCAATCAATTAAACAATTAATTAGGGATGTCCCGGTCTGATCTTAAATATCAAGATCAAGGTTGATAAAGGCTTTTCTAAACAATCAATATCGGCATTAACCTAAACCTCATTGTATGTTTATGTCTGTTGTCACACAGGTGTCATAAAGGGAGAGCATTATCTGTGGGAGGACTTTGGCAATGCAAATTTTAAATAATTTCCGTAACTAATAAATGGCTGCATTATCAGTCTATAAACAATTAATGATAACACAAACTGAGAACAGTGGACATTTGGCCTGTGCTGATATTGCTGTGTGAGTCAACAGATGTGTTTTGGACCACCAAGGCAGGTGTATGCCACTGAGATACAGAAATGTTGTCATAGTCACTCCCTGCTCATCCTAAACACATGAGCTCTGGCTTGAGACCATTAAGGTTTACAGCAGTCTTTGTCATGGTGCCTGCTGCTAGCTAAACCTCTACATTGCTCTCTTGCCAACAAGGAACTGCTTGTAGTCAGAGTGACCACCTTTTTGGGTCGCTACAGTATTAAACAATATGAGGTGGAGCAACTAGGTACTACAGTAAATCTAAGGGACATTTTCTGACATGAATGTACTGAATTTACTGGCTTTTGGAGCTTGTGGAGCCACGGTGCACTGCACACTCTTTTGCTTACATTTCAGACAGTGCCCTATCAGAGCTTTACAACAAGGTTCTTGACCACCTATCTAACATTAAAGAACAGCTTGAATGCAGAAATTCTTAAAAAATTATAAAGCTCTGCAGAGCTGTTAATTCAATAAACTTGAAATATATATTGTCTATAAAAAAGATATAGGATTGGGACTCATTAGTTCAAGGTGCTTCACAGAGACTAATAAGTCGATAAAAAAGTGTACAAGCGGAGAGTTAAATAAAGCTTGATTAAGAAGTAATAGATAAAAAAGTCTAAAATAACAAAACACGTGTAAAGAAATATAACACTTGCAGCTGCTCTCAGGTCGTGAGTCAGACTGGAGCAGCTTGGAGCATAAATACTAAAAGCTGCCTCGTAAAGGTTTTAGCTCTTCACTTTGGTGCATTCAACAGACTTGTGCCAGAGGACCTAAGTTGCTGCGCTGGTTCATACACTGCAAGCATAAGGAAGGAGCTTCCATTTTTAGAATGAAGTCACTGCTGAAGACCACAACGAAAGGCTTCATTTGTTAACATATAACTTACAGTGCATAAACTGAATTCAGTTTGGCCGATATTAATTTGGCTGTACAATAAAAGAAAAATAAACATGAAAATCAGACAAACAAACAAACATAAAAAAGCATCCTACCGAAACCCAACACTAGTTTGATTATATTCCCTGGAGTGCATAAATGAAACACAGGATTTAGGAAAACAAGTTAAAATGGACATAGCTGTTTTGCAAATGAACCATTCAATTTTAACCTCCATGGTTTGAGATGAAACAAGCAGCAAGGCAGAATGAGTGTATTTTAAGAGTCAACATGGCATGAGAGGCCCCAATGCAGACATCTAAGTCTGCCCATGTTACAGTAGAAGGCCATGCCATCCAAAGCCTCTGCAATACATGGCCAGAAAGCTTTAGTGACTAAGTGCACCTCCACCCTGGGGATTTAGGGAGGGAAGAGGCCTCTAAGAATGATTCTGGCAGGTTCTGAATTATTGTCTTTTCCCAGCTGGCTCCCTTTGCTTCTCTTTCGCCTCTCCTCCTCCCGTGGATGTGAACACAGCCAAATCCCACTTGCTTTGCCTTCTGGCTGATATATTTTGACCATGTAGAAAAGCCTGATAGAGGTTTAACGGATGGTTTTGTCTTACTCAGAGAAACCAAACATAGGGCCTGTGCCAGGAAAGGACAATGTGATAGTAATAACGGTATTACGAAAATACGCCATTAAATAAACATCGCTCTTGGTACCTGCTGTTTTCTGTTCCAGTTTATCATATGAGGGGATACAGACTTCTAAATTAAAGATTACATGAAGAAAACAGACGGACAAGTCAGCAGAGAAAAAGATAGGGGATACTGCATTTCTAATCAGCATGATCTGTAATTTCCAGAAACGTTTTAAAGCTTCAGAACAACTTCCATCAATTCCCACTGGAGAAAGTAAATCGCATCGACTCTTACAATCAAAATCTTTACAAAAACCGCATTGATTTTACTATACCTAAGAGGGAAATTATTTCATCTCACCTCAGGCACTAAGTATCTACTTTACAGGAGGTACTCTCCAAGATAAACTTTTTAATTTGCACACTTGTGCAGGCACTATATCTGGAAAAAGCTTCTTTAATGTTTTATCCACTCTCCATTGCAAATGATACAGAGGTTTCATATTCAAATAGCCTTAGAGGTGAACAGAAACTGGTAAGGGAGGCTGTGGGCATTTAGGACGGGATTGAGGTTTTAGAGATGTGCATGCATGAGTGTCTCTGTGTGTTTGTGTGCATCCCTACCAGAGAGCATGAAAGTGTTTAAATGTAAGAATGTGCATGTTGTCAGAGAGTACAGCCTCAGCACACCACCTCCTTATTCATGCATTCTCTCCCTTTTTATATTCAGCGCAGTGCCTAGACATGAAAAGAGCTATCCGAATTGGAGACTGCTTTCTATGCAGGTTGAGTTCCACATTGCCACATTGGGAATTCGAAAAAAAAAAATAATAATAGCGCAGAACAGTAAAGGGAGAAGGGCGTGTGCGTTTGTATGCATACTACAGAAGGGGTGAAAGAAAATGAGACGCTGGGATAAAAAGCGGCAGAGGGAGAAAAACCAAGACAGGAGACGTGAGTATGGCTAAACTGTCCTCTTCCATTTTCGATCTGAATGATTCCATTATCTTGACATAATCCATCCAAGATCTGCTTATTCTCCATTCCGGCTCTGGAAATTTCACAGTGAAAGAACCCTTTCTGTCCCTGCATCTCAATCAGGTCATTGTCTCACTTTTCAAGGGCAAGCATGCTCAGTCAAAACTCAATAAAAGCCAACTACAGGTCCAGATACAGCCTGACCGCTAACACTGGACACTGCTTATACAAATCATTTGTTTGCAGACACTGTACATGCATCCTCATTTTCCCCCACTCTGCACACACACATCACAACCCCCCATTTCCCCTTCATCTTACACAGTTTTGGGGAAGTTGGCTGTCAGTCGGATTGCTTGGACTGGTCCATACTGAGCCTCTGAATACGACTTCAGCTCAAGGGCTAGCTAAGGTAACGGATTGGTCTCTGCAGCTTAGCATAGGCCAGGTGCTTGGTCAGATATTGGAAGAGATTTTAATGTGGTTTGCATGCATGAGAAACAGCAAACCATCCACCCAGAAGACGACGTCGCTTCAAAAAGGGCAGGAAACAACAAAGGGTTGAAGGGGGAAAGGGGGAATAGTTGGGGAAGAAGGACGCCTAGAAAAGAGAAAAGAGAATTTGCAAATGACTGGAGAGAAATAAAAAAAAAAGTGGGGAAACTGGAATGGATTAAAATGAAACAGAAAGGCAGGGGCAAAAGAGGGAGAGGGCCTGAAAGAAAGAAAAGAAAGAAAGTGGAATTTAGGCATAGAAAGAAAGGAGAAGAATGTGAATAAGGCAGCGGAAAAGGAAAAAAGAATAAGAAGGGAGGAAATAAAGAGGAAGACTGGAGGAGCGTCTGGTTTAAAAATGAAACACAATGAAAGAATTTCACCAGAGGCATGGATTGTCTATCCAGAACATTTTCTTTTCAGCACCATCAAAGAGGGCAAAACTTGCCAATGCTGCGCTTTTATCTCCCTCTTCTCTCACTGTCCTTCTCTCTCTTTCTCTCTCTCTCTCTCTCTCTTTCTGATTTGTTTCTCTCCAAAAGACCTCTGAAATGACTGACATTCAAGAGTGACCTCATTGTACTTTTCTTATTGTATTATTTCCCCCCCCATAAAGCCAACTTTGCTGTCTCATGCCAGCAATATCCAGCAAGTTCTGTTGTGAAACTGCACTGATCTGGGACAAAGATTAATCTCCTTATCTCTGTTAACGAACCCAGGCCTAAGGGTGTGCATATTATTAGCTTTTAGACCTCTATGGTTTAATATCGCTTCAACAGATATGACTCCTCACCACAGACAAAGACTTGGTGATATATCTTTGGCTCCATGTGACAAAGAGATGGTGGTCTTTTCCGCGAGACCCATCAATCATACATGAACAATTAGACAGGAGATATGAGACAGGTCAAAAATTAGAGATTATTAGATAAGGGGATTCTTTCTAATGGCAGTCTCTCAATGAGTTGAGGGTGAGCTTGATGAAGCACAGCTTTCTCATTTGGAAGTAATTTGTGTACCCTCTATGTGCTTGGCTATTGACAGATCCGTGACTTATGTGTTGCACTCTCTAGCAACTGCACCATTACTGGGGTGACACACTCAAACTGAAAGCACTTCCACTGATAGTATGTGAAAAGCACAGATGGTTGGATTGATAACAGTCGGCAATCATCCCTTCTGACAGATGAAGGTAAGTGAATGTTATTCAGTCTCAAAACAGTCTGAAAGCAAACCGGTCTTTGGGTAGAAAAACATTTTGTCCGCAGGATGAAAGTGCTGTGAGGTAATTAAGTCAGCACTGCTTTTTAAGGACTGTCTTTCTTGTGATAATAAATTAGCAAACCTTCAATCCATGATTTAAGATTGATTTATGAAGTATTATTAGTACTATACAAGATAAAGAAAACCGGCAAATATTTAAATTTATAGAAATTACCCGAAACCTTATCGCAGATAAATTATCAGTCCAACAAATATGACTAATCCTTTCAACTCTGCAGCTTAATAAGAAATTGAAACACATGAATTTCTAAAGAGATGCCTTTTTCTTTGAGGTTACAAAAGATTTGGATTCACACAGAGCATGAGAAGACCAAGATTAATTAAAATTTAAACAATTTCATGGAACAAACGCCTGTGGATTTTGCAACAGGTGGAGCATCTGATAACAACACAGTCCAGTGAGCTGGTCTGGGTGATCTAAAAGTCCAGAAATTAGATTTAACGGGCACATTTGCTGAAAAATCTGCAGTTTCTACACATCTAGGACAATTGTTATTTAGCACTGATTGTGTCCTACACAGTTCCCTATGCATACTTCCTGCATAGGCTGTACAAATGTGGTTTTACTGGACAGGTTTATAGGTGACATGCCACTGCAGTAACAGCAACTTGTTTATCCCCAACAACCCAAATCAGTCTATACTTGAAATACAGCAGGTGAAGTATACAAAACGAGGGATGCAAACAGCATCCTAAACCCATACCATCCGATCCTTAGGCGACTTTTTACTTAAAAAATGTTTTGTCTGACAGTTCATAATTCATCCAGCCCCAAGACTTGTCAGCCACCTTGATGTGCCGTCGACCATGAAAAGGCTTCTTGCCTGCAGCATCCATAATGTCACCGGAGTTGTTCAAGAAGCAGATGGGGAACAGAAGTAAGCACCAATAAAAAACAGCAATGTAAATGTTGGCTGGTGTTATTTGAGCTTCCAGTGTAGGTGTCTCTATAAAATACATACCTATAGAAGCCAAATGCTCCAAACTTTAGAGAAAAAAAAACTATGAAAAGTGGTCATTTGCATCTAAGAAGTGCAGCACGGACATGCATCATATAGAGGTACATTCATCTGATATAATATGAAAGATGTAGATCGTAAAATGAAGGACATTCTATTGCATAAAAGCCAAAGAGCAGTACCAGAGAAACTTTAACACATTTTAAGCAGTTTACATGTAACTATATTACCTAAATATCTATCAAGATTAACCGAACAAAATTTCAAGTCTTCTGTCATTTTGTCCCTCTCTAGTTGCCTCTCTCTTTTTATCCCTTCTAATAATGTCCTCTCAGTGTCTCTGTGGTCACAGAGGATGAGAACTCTAGAGGCTCACAGATAGCGAACCACTGTCCCTGTCCAAAAGGAAGGGTTCCTTCATCACTCAAAAAAATACCCTCGACACCCAGAGGCACCTGCGAACATTTTCTCCTCAAAAACTTTTTTTCCCCTCTGACTGCAGAGTGTGAGCCATCTTTCACTCGCTCAATTTCTCACGCTTGCCACCAGTCATTCTTCCAAGTCAAAGCACGTGTGTTTCTGATGTGCATGTTCCTGTGACATTTACACTGTAGTCCAACTTTAAATAGCAATTACTCTCTTTTTATATACCACAGAATGAAATTAAAACAAAGAACAGCACACACGTTTTAAGCTCCACCTTGATGTGTTACTGTTACTTCACTTGAATGTTGATTAATACTGAGCTTCACTCTGCAGAGTTATGGATGTGGAGAGTTTGACAAGAGAAACTGTTGATCTGCTGAGTAAAGTTTCTCTGTACTCACCCTAAATTTAATTTTGGAAGCCAATCTTGGTTGGATATGCCGCTTACACCAGCGTGATGTGGAAATTGGAGGACATCTAGCACACATAGACTGATAGTGGATTTTTAGGTGAAGAAAACACCTCGTGTCTAGTAGCTGAAATGAACAATATCAGCACATTCATAGATTGACAGGTGGTAGACTTAAAAGATCTAATAAAAACGGTGAATAGACTAGTGGAACAAACAGGAAGTCTAAGAGCTGTTGCAGTAAAATCTGAAGATCAGCACACAGTGTACCACGATTCCTTTAAGAGAAGAAACTAGCGAACAAGACAACACTTATCCAAGTATAATTCTACTTATGTAAAGCTGCTCGTGTGCCACAACTATCAGTATGACCTGATTGGTATTGGGTAGATGGATTGAAAGCTGCGAAACAAAGGAATTGTACTGTGGGAAAAAATGTCTATAGAAATACATATTTAGCTTAATAAATTCTTTTTGAACAGAAAAAAAAGAACATGAAACTTCTTTTCTTACTTTTTTTTAACTTAAACTGTGATTAGATTCGAGGTTAAGGTAATACAGGCGTCATCCAGTGGAATTAGTCAGGCTGGTTTGCCACCTCATTGGTCTCAATCACACAGACACGTGGAAAAAAAGAAGACCTACACATCCCAGCCTTCACTCTTCATTCCCACAGAGCCCTGAAATGAAACTTGATTTGCCAACTTAAATTACATTGGCTTCTTACAAGAGACTTTTCCCCCGCTGACAGAGGAGGAAGTATGTTCGCGATAATGGGCAAAGAAAATAAATTGACATTTAAATAATCCTAATCACTTTCTCAGGGAGCCCAGTGGTGAGCATCTCAGGGGCGAGACAGCATGGAGATAACACAGCCTGTCATCGCTGGTGAAAGTGCAGGGAATGTTCTTACTGTATCTCCCATCAAATATGTGCCAGCTGAAACCCCACTGAGCCCCCTCGACCTGATGCAAATGAAAGAGATTCGAGGGCACAGGAAGAGAACGAAGAGAAAATAAGAGTGAGGCACTGAAAAGAAATATCCAAAAGTTAGATAGAAACTGGGTTAAAGAAACCTCTGTCTAGTCAGAGGGTGAAAAGTTTAGAATAACTGTTTTGGAAAGTATGATAATTGTTCACTCAAAAAGCTTTCAGGGATAATGATATTGCAGAATTATAATGCATGCAACTTGTCAAAGTATTTTAGTGTACTCTAAGTGACTCAACAGCCACTGTTTACAGTGAGTACATGCATTATAGAGGAAGCAAACCAAATTGCCTCCATTATACCACGATTACTTATGAGTATTGCAATTCAGAAAGCAAGAAAGAACACAATAAGTGGTATATATGCTGTCAAACTGTGGCCACCAGGAAAGTAGACGAGTAGACAGTCTGACAGAAGCAAGTGCAGAGGAAGCAGCAGCTGTGACAGGAACTGCACTTCATCTCTATTTTTCCCACATGACTCAGGGCCAAAACAGGCTTCTGAGAATTCAGAGTTTGATCCGAGTGCTCAAATTAAAATTCACAACAACACCGCTGTCCGAGGCAAATATTCGAGGTCAGGTTTCTCCAAGAAAATCCTATAAAAGTGGCCTGTTGGCAGTTTTTCCTATATAAACTTTCAAAGGTTGAAGGAGGAACAGCAATGCAGATGAGAGATCACCGAGGTGTGTCTAATGAGCCAATTCAGCCAGTTTGTCTACAATGTGCCTGCAACTTGTGATTCTCTTCATTGCCACTTTTTCTGCTAATTGATTCAAAATGAGCCATTTTCTCATGTCACCAAAAAATAGTGAAAATGCCTATTAATTAATTTCCCAGAATCCAAGCTGGCACCTTCATATTTCTTCTTTCATCACACAGAATCACAACAGTTCAAGTCCCCAAATATTCAATTTATCTGCATAAGCTGCAATTTATCACATTTGAGAAGCTGTAATCTACAAACATTTGCTTTGTTCTGGGGTTTTTTGTTTAAACTAAATGAACAGTCACACAGTCCCTCCAGGTTATATTTCCTGATTGATGTTGCTGCAGCCTTATTTTGTCACCACCATGTCTAAACACTGTCTTACACATTAAAGAAATTAACAGAAATCACTGATGTGATTAACTACAATGCACTCAAGCGAGATGCAGACCCACGCCGGATGCCTTCCTAAACATGGCAGGTAGCCCTGTGACCTTGACCTGTCACCCCAAAATTACTGGGTGACCAGGGTAGGTCAAGATCAACATCTGTGCTGAGTTTGATTGTCCTATCTGTATTTGTTATGGTTATGGTGCAGACATACACACTCACATACATTCATACAGACAGACAGACAGGAGTAAGTTCAAGGTCAAGGGTCAAGTTCAAGGCCAAGAGGTGCAGTGTGGTAGTCCTACCCTTAGATATACCAAAGTTCATCATTGCAAGCTTATATAGTAGATGATGAGGGGATTTTGTACTAAGTAGCGCTGCGACCTTGACCTTTGACCTCAAAATTAATGGGTGACCAGGGTAGGTCAAGTTCAACATCTGTGCTGAGTTTGATTATCCCAAGGTTTCCCCCAGTGCTTTATAAGCCTGGCGGGCCACCAGGCTTTCCTTGCCCTCCCTGCCAGGCTAAGCGTCACTGGTATATTTATTTTAATTAGGTTTTTTTGTGCACCAAAACAGTGATACCAAAGACAATGTACAGAGCTTCTGGTGACACGGTTGAAAGCGACATTTTATGGTCAATACGTGAACTTTTTCCAAAGTCGGAGGAGCACTGGAAGAGACGATGAGTCCGCTCGTTCACCCCCAGGCCAAGGGGAGTTCATCCCCGGCAAGCCAACCGAGCCGCAGCTCAATGAGGAGGGAGAGCCAGTGTGAGTTAGCATGGATGTTAGCATGTCGTCGGAGCAGCCTTCTGCGAGCCGCGATGGTAAACATCCAACTAGTGGATTTAATCCAAAATGGTTAGTTGACCCTAAATTTAGCGGATGGCTCTACCAGACCCAGTATGGTAAACCCAGACGGATTGATGCACTGATCCAACCTGCACCATGCAGGTTGCAGTAATAAGTATAACAGGTAGCACAGCACAGCAGACCTGTTCAGCCTCTGAATTCCCTGGTTTTAACCCTTGGCCATGTTTGTACTTTTTTATTTATGTTAATTTATTTTACTTTTAAATGTGACCAGCAACAGCTTGTTTTTAGATTCACTAGGATTTAAGGTAAGTGAAAACAATTGATATTATTTATTTTAATTGTATTTTTTTGTGTTTGTTAAAACCATATTTCAAGATTGTGCCTTTTTTAAGACTCTATGTTTAAGTATTGTTAATAAATGGCTTATAATAACACATAATAGTCATAATTTTAAAATTCTTATCAACTTTTACCTTTTTTTTTTTAAACAAAAACACGGTGGGCGACCGGTGGGCTTCTCTACCACCAGGCTTAGCATGTTTTCTGGGGGAAACCCTGGATTATCCTATCTCTATTTGTTCTCAAGGTATGGTGTGAACATAGCCACCCACATACAGACAAACAGACAGACGACAGTGACCACCCCACCCATGGTCGACTCCATGGGTGTGGGTAAAAACATTCCCCTCATCAGTGTCACCTTCCCATTGTAACCGGTTAACCGATGCCCATCAATTAATCAACTCTAAATCTTTGGCAAAAACTCTACTGTTTTACTTTTTAAATATAGAATGGCAAATCTATATTTCAGTGGCCAGACACCCTGCTAAAAATACATTCAGTTGCTAAGTAGCCCTAACCAATACAAATGAAGTCTAACACAACAAGCCTGCAATAAATCCTTTCTCCATAAGGGTTATAAAGTTCTGTTTTGTTAAAACTGTTTTAGAGAGGCAATATTTCAACTTTATGTTCATTTGGCAGAGTGTAGTTTGCAGCGCAATTGCAATATACTTGTGTTTGTAATACTTAACTTTAGCCTTCACAAAGGGTGGATTTATTGCAGGGCTGCTGTATTAGATGGCATTAGTTTCAGCATGGCATGCCTAATGAACTACTATATTATCTACACAAGTGAAACCTCACTGAAGTGTTTGTCTAGAGGTACAGTATGCTGACATCAACTGTATTCAAACTTAAAATGACCAACTATATAGTGTATATGCAATATATTCATGTTCAGTGAATGCAAATTGTTGACATTCTTTTGTGGACAGAAAAAGCAACAGTGGACAGCAGATTTTACTACACTAACACTAACCAAGAAGTTTTTGTTGCCTAATCCTAACCTAATCAATGATGTGAAAAAGCAGTAAAAGCATATCTGTCATTTTCAAAGGCAATGACAAATGACCCAGTTTGTTTCCCAGGTATGGGGACTTGTTGACCTGCAATAATGTCCTTGAAATTTGGTGAGAAAATTGTGATGTGTGATTCTGTTGCTGACGCCAGAGACTTTCAGAGCTCAGTAATGAGCTCTATCTCCAGCAACATGACTCTTGACCTTCTCTTCTCTCGAGGAAAAAACACAGATGTCATGTAATAAGATTCATTACTTTTCACTCTCCTGCTTTCTCGCTTTCACTCGTCCTCTCTCGGAGAAAAACGTGTCCTTATCCCACCTAGCCACCCAGTATCCGTCCCCTCCATGTGGAGCCAGAGGTCCCCATCTCCCTTCCTCTCTGGAGCACCGTCCTCATGAACCTCTCCAATCCCCTTTTTCGCTATCACAAGTTAAATCCACTGACAGCTCCCCATAATAGAGAAATCCAATCAGTCTACTCACCTGCAGAATGGGAGATATGAACCCAGGCTTTTACCAAGAGATATACAGACCCAGAGAGAAAGTGGAGAATATATTTAATATTTTCATGGAAAAGAAAGGGGTAAGGTGGGCATGACATTATAATGATAAAAATTTTAATTATCTCAAACTACCTTTATAGCCTGCAGCAGTTTTTGTTATTGGATTAGCCTGCCATTCCTATGCATTCAACCTGCTGCCCCAAATACACAATGGACTCAGAGGACGCTTGAAGGGAAAGTTTTACATTTTGTTAAAGTTTGGAGTTGATTAGCTCAGCTTAGCATGAGGACTGTGTGCAAAGATCAAAAATATGCAAACACTTCTACCAGATTCTATCTCCCAAAATGGAAATGCGCAAGTTGTGGTCGTCTCACACAAAAATTGTCTGACTTTCTGAGAATAGAAGAAGTCAAACTCTGTCTTTGAGTGCTCTTGTTCATCATGTCTAATTGATAGAAGGCTCCCTGTATGCTGATTGTACTCTCCAGCTGTATCTGAGCTATAATAAGTCACTGAAACTATGTATTTTGTGGTGCTGCAGCTTCACTCTAAAACCACTCAACCTGCACACAACAGGGTGGCATTTTTTCAGAAGCAGTCACCAGAAATGCAAAGTGCTTCTCCCCTAAAATTAGCATTACTTTAAACTAAAAATGGGTCTTCGCAATGACACATCTGCATTTTCTGTTTATTTATTTCATTGGCAGTTAGGTTTTAAATATTGCAGCGAGTTATAAACCAAGAGGAAACCGTCACAGTGAGCTGGTATGAAGAGCTGCAGGCCACGTATTGCAGTTTGTGCAATCCAGCATAGCACAAAGACAGAGAAATAGTGCACAAACATCCTCTGTGTAACAGGAGGCATTGGGATTATAGATGTAGTCTCTTTTGGAAGAAAAAATAAATGTCTCAGGGGGTCAGTATGTTAACATGACCCATGGGTGTCAACAAACTAGTTGGCTGACATATTTCGGTTAGAAAATAGCCTCTCCTGACAATAATTCTGTTTGATACATTTAGAGACGGATGAGAGAGAGGACTTGGTTCTGTCAGATATTAGAGGGGAGCCAAATTGATTTGTCTGGGGCCAAAATGAAATGAGAACTGGATAGCAGTCATTTTCGGCAAGAGGCCACACTGCTCATTCTGCAGGACAAATTGAGAAATGTTCTTGCATCAAGAAGAGAAATACTTTTTAAAATGGTAATAAATGGCTAGGTTTGGGTAGAAACTCGACTTGATTAAGAAATATCAGGCAAAACTTGGGTGTAGCTGAGGATGAGGTAAGAATAAATCATTTTCGTCTGTTCAAATTTCTGTTTCTGCAAGCAAAATGAAAAGACACAAACTCTGCTCCAGTGAATCAGGACAATTTTAGGGACCATTTCCAGCCATTCTCTAAGATGCTCCAGCTGTATGATGCATAATGGCTGCCACAAGTCATTACTCATTCCACTCCGACTTGCCTATTTTTTGATTATTATTCTCCAATAGTCTCATCCTAATTTGAACCACTTGCTTGGCTCTCGAGCTAATTAAACCGTGTACCGCAGTTCTTGCTTAATGCTTACAAAGGGCTCCGGCATTCGGCTATACAACTCTCCCTCCCACCTGTCTGTATTCAAATCTGTACTCATCTTGGTTCTCAGTGTACACAAGTCAGCACTTTGCCTCATCTTTTAAAGTTTCAGGCCTCGTTTTCTGCCCTCTCATCCTCTTTATTTTGTTTCCCTCCCCCCTCCCTCGCAGATGAATAATAAATGGTGCATCATGGGGATTGCTCTTTCAGATGAGCAGCTGCGTTTTGTGAGTCAAATGCCCTAAATTTTACCCGATATGTAGAGTCAGTCGCAAAAGTTTTGAGGGAGATTGGTTCTGGATGGGCTGTTAAATCTGCAGCATTCAGGGGCTGGAAAATCCCAGGGAGAAGATATTTATCAAGAAATAAGTAATACAAAATAACATGCATTACAGATAGTTTTATTTCATTATTTAAAAAAAAAAGTTTGAGAAATTAAGGCAGATTGAGAGTCAGTCTGATAGTGAGTTACTGATTAAATCGTAATGTATGAAAAGAGTTTTGTCCAATTTTATGGCTGAAAAATATGTCAATACGTACAAACTCCACAGGCGTCATTCCTCAACAAATTCCAAAGAAATTCAGTGTTTTCCAGTGGCCAGTGTTTACACAAAAAGACTCTAAAAGGGCGAATTTTAACCCAAATATGGATCATTTTCTAAACCTAACCAAGTAGTTTTGGTGTCTAAACGTAACAAAACAGTGACTGAAAATAAGAAGTCTAAAAAATAACAGCTCCACATGGAACTCACTTCACCAGCCTCACCACCCACACATGCAGACTTTTACTTGCATATGCCATTTCTGTAGAAACTCATACCTATGTTGCTTTGCACTTACCATGTAGCTTTCACGTCTAGCTGAGTCAAAAGTGAAACTGATACTGTACCCTGTAGAGACCAGCAGGTTGATTACACACTGCACTTTGGTGTGATATCAGATTGGTCAATACATACACTATGAGATCATTTGTTTTGGGAGATTTTGCTGCATTTTCTAAAAATGATACCTTGTTAAAATCTCATTGAATTAGTGCCATGATTTGCAGTTGGATTAGCCAGATACAGTCATCTCAGTCATGTCTGCAAGATGTAAAAGTCTCCTTCTATTAGTGGCAACACTAGTGCACATGCAATCTAGGAACTTCTCTTTCCACATGTACACAAGCAAAAAGCGTATTATAAAACCTATAAATATAAATACATGCATAAATAGCACAGAAATCTGCACCGTCCAGGAAGAAAATCTAGCCAGGAAAAACATTAATAATAAGTTAAGAAATCAGCTTACTGGAAAGAGTAAACTGTAAGTAAAAGTACACTGATTACCTAAAAGTGGAGTATGCAATACAGTGGCAGATTCATGATCTGCTAACTGTCTGGTGTTCGTACACAGCACTGTAAATGGGAAACAACAAATAGGCTCCCACAAATCCACACAGCACTATTCCAGCAAGTCCAGTGCATGATCATGGTCATGCAAAGCATAGATGGAAACGAAAGAGGAGGGCCAAGAGGGCAGTGAAAGCAAGAGTGATGGATTCTTGGAAAAATATCAAATGTCTTTTTTCCAACATGACATATTCCACCCTTAAGTGCATGTAAACACATATTTCCTAGACATTGTTAATGCAATCCAAACTAGTACAGCATAGGTAGTAGTACTGCACTTCAATTTATTTATTTATATATATACATATATACACATACGCATATACGCACACGTACGTGTGTGTGTGTGTGTGTGTGTGTGTGTGTGTGTGTGTGTGTGTGTGTGTGTGTGTGTGTGTGTGTGTGTGTGTGTGCGTGTGTGTGTGCATGCATGTGTGTTCTTGTTAATATCATGATGTGCATATTTGTGTATTACATTACACAAAACTACTCCAAGTAAAGTGGATGCTCAATTTTCTTACTTATTTCTCCTGGAAATTGAACAGAATGATTGGCAGTTTCATGATATACGGATGAAAAATGTCATTAATATGAATATCCAGCTACTCATTGTGAAGCTTTGACTCCTTTAACCTCCGCCTCTCTCCTGCTCTCTCACTCTCTCACTCTCTTGTCTTCTGAAAGACCAGATACCGCTGCAATAGCTCCATCGATGAAGTGGACTCTTTCTGTGCCTGTTTGATGAGACCTAAATCACTAAATAGATCCGGTCATTACAGCTGAGGATTACGGCAGCGCACTGGGCCTTGTTCTCTCTATAATTAGCTGAGAGAAAAGCTATAGATTTCAGCTTGAGCTCGAGTGCTCCAGATGCCTTTTTTTTTTCTTTCAATCTACGTGACTGTTGTTAATTTGTATTTGATAATGGCTTTGTTGGCTTCAACTTTTGCGTGTATAAAAATCAGTGCACTGTGACTGCATGATGCATATATATATTCTAACTTTTAATTTCTTGTATTGGTCAATCTCCAATTGCTGAGTCCTTTATTTCCCATAATGTGACTGCCAAAAATATTGATGACATTGACAAGTTGTTTTCTTTTTAGGAAGTCCGTCTTTTGGGGTTACAGTTTAATATAATGTTACTGAGTTTAAACACATTTACATCCCTGATTAATATGAATTAGGTTTACTTACTAATTAAACTTACTTGGCAAGTAAAACAAGCATCTCACTTCGAATGCTGGAAGGTCTGGCTCCATTAAAATGATCAGTGTAAAATACTGATATGACCCAATTAACCAAAGTTAGGTAGAGCTGATATGATTAGCCTCCAATAATGTCTTTAAGTCAAAGTGACCATCAGTGCCGGCCAAAACAAAGAAGCCTTAAAGTTTCTAGACAAGAAGACCAAGGAAAGATGAATTGTTACATAAGAGATTCCTCTTTAGCGTCTGAGATTAACAAGTCTGGATATCATGCCATTCACTGATCACATTCCAAAATGCAAGTGGCTAGTGGAAGCCAACTCCATCCTCCTGAGCCAAAGACGACATTAAAAGACTTTTCACAAGCTGAGAAATGCTGCTGCCGGTCTTCATGTGTAAAACTGAAGGCCTTCTCTTTAAGCGTAACATCAAGCTTGTGCTTCTTCACAGCTTTGCCAACTTTTCGGGCATGATGGAACTACAAAATTCACACAAGGCACAGGTTGGTGAGGCTGAAAAAAGGCACTGTTTTGTTGGAATAGTGAGGTCGAATGGGTGTGGATTTAGCAAACTGACTTGTTGAGATCACAGCGATTCATCATATATAAAATATTAACTTCTTTCTTCATGGCTAAGGATCTGCAGTGGGATTGTCTAGTCACCTCACAATGATTTAGGTAGAAATTTAGGCCATAAGGTTAGGAAAAAAATATAGATGTAAAAGAAAATATGTATGTGAACATGTATGTGTGTTGCTTAGCAGTGAAGGAATCGTAATCCAGTCTGGTGTCGCAATGATGTAAACCATTCATAAATTTTCTATGGCAATGCCAGAGTGGACAAAGTGACTTATTCCTGCAGGGCTTATACAAAGTCAGTGTAAATAATGAGTAATAGAAATGTCACAGTGCAGGCTCCACACACCCACACCCACACACAAACCCACACACACACCTACACACCCACCCACGCACTGCATTACCTTCACTTTTAAAATGGATTGTATTGTCAGTACATCATAAACATTACAAACCAGCAGTAAACAAATGAGATCATTCCCAAGAAGGCTGATTATGTATTTAATATTATCATCACAAACTGAATTATGCAGGAAATGATTCCTTCTGGGCTGAAACTCATGATTATTGTTCATTAGCAATTAATCTACCTTAATTTATTTTCTTGATTAATTCATAATCATTTGGTGTAAAGGACAGAAGCAAATAGCATAACTGCCCTTCACAATTTGGCATATCAAATGAAACATCTAAAAAGGTCTTATTTTTGCCCCACTAACAGTCCAAAACCCCAGTACATTTTCCAATCATGTGCTTACTATCAAAAGTGTGTGTAATTAAGAAATCCCGACAATAATTATATTTGAGTGAGCTGGGATCAGTGAATTTTGCAATTTTTCACAATAGCTGCTGATTAATTTTGTTTTGTTCTAATCTATCATTCAACTAATTGTTGCAGCACAGAAAGGAGAACTACCCCTCTGGTAGTTAAAGCTTAAAGCTTCTCACAATTACCTGATAGCAGAGAGAGAGCGAAGATCAAATGGAAAAAAAAACTCTTCCAAAACAAAGAAGCAAATATCCTCGGGTAAATAAGGTTGTATGTGGTCTCAATTTTCAAAAACTGGTGTGCAAAAACATCCCTAACGAAATGAAGCAGATAGTGGCTTTTTTCTCGACCACACTCTCCCTGATTTGACAATGACAACTTAATGACTCAAATGCTTTGAATGCGCTCCTGTCAGAAACTGGACAGGCTCTGTATAAGAGTGGTAAGCCAAGGATGTGCAGCCCAAAGGCTGCTAGTCTTATTGAAAGTTCACACCATGTTCATCTCTATATAAATTCTGTGAAACATGTATCTGCTTCCCATATTAAGGTCATCACCCTTGCGCGGGTAATGCGTGCCGTCGTGCACAGCAGAACAGGCTATCCATGCGCAATACGGAAGCGAGTTGTGCCTACCAGTGCATACATTCAATCTCACAGCACTGAAAATAGCTATCATAATGGATATATTCACTGAAGTGAGAATTCATGGCCACGATAAGCTCCAGTCCTCGTATATCTACTCTCTCAGAGTCTTCAAGGCATGAAGGGGTAGCTGAGGAGTGAGCAATGGGTGAATCTACAACTTTTGAATTCTTCAAACAGGGACTCAAAATGTGATGTGATGAAACTAAATCTTTCAGGTTTTTCCTCATTTGATCAACTCAAAAGAAAGAAATCTTACACCTTACTCGTCTTGTCTCATCTAACTAACACACACAAGGCTATACTGTCACATCACCACACTCACACTATATTTCACCCACAGTATCGGAGGTATTTTGCACTTCATAGTTGTTACCTGTTTGTTCATATTGCTTTTTGTGTTGCGGTTTGCATTCTGTTGTTTTCTCTACTGATTTTTGTCCTGCACAAATAGGTGCTTGTTTGGATTTTAAGCGCTTTAATTTAGGGTTTTATTATGATGGTCAAAATGTCTGCTTACACAATTTACCAATTAGAAAAAAAAATATTTTCTCAGATAGTGTGTCCAAGTAGTTTTAGTATCAAGAAATTCTCTGTTGCAAATTCAGCCACTTTAAATGAAGATAAATGGAGTTTATTTGTGCTGGTCATAGCATTGATATTTAAAAGAAATAAATTATTAACATTTTTAAGACATTATCCACACGTCTTAAAAATGTGGATAATCTCTAGACCCAACAAACTTTCTTCAATAGAAACTAGTTCCAATAAAAACCCTTAAAGTATTATGCTTGCCTGGTAAATCCTATCATGTTAATAATCCCTGCCCATCTCAGGGAAAGGGCTGACCAAACCCATCCCAAATCCTCTGGGTGTTTAGTCCAGATAAACAAAAATCAAGGTGACTCCTCACAGTAATGAAAGATTATGGGCATTTTGTTTCTACAAATGAAATGCAGTTGCTTAATTCCAATACCCTTTCTCAGCACCCTCTCAGGAGAATTTTGTTGGCTATAATATGCCAATGGCTATCTATAATTATATCCAGAGTCATTTGTGTGGAGAAATTATCACACTTGGCAGAGCGGACAGGAGGAGGGGAAGGGGTTTGCTGATAAAGCACCTGACAGAAAGTTTGCCGTCCTGCGTCACTGCAGACGCATGACGTATTGAAAGAGAATTTGTGCATGCACTGACACACATGCACAATCTTGCAGGTCACTCTGCTAGCAAAGGCAGCATTTAGGTGCAACAGCATCTTACCAAACCAAATGCGTATTGACTTTGAGTGTTAGGCTTCTGCGGTGGTTTTCAAAATTTAGTCAACTATTTCAATATTCAAGTTGAGGTAAATAGATTTATATATATTATTTGTTGTTGTTTCAGGCCTTCTACAACACTCACTCATCCTTGATATCAAGACCAGATGGAACTCACTCAACCTTAAGATAGAGAGGTTCATTGAATAGAATCCCGCGATCCAAGCAGCAGCTTTGGACCCACGACTGAGAAACGCAATGACCAAGGACAACTTGGACCACCTGAATGACGAGGACTTCAGTAAAGCTAAGGAGCTTGTCCAGCTTATGAGAATCCTCTGGTGGTATGTTGGATGAGAAGGTGATGAGGAGGAGGAACAGCCTCTGCCTCATCTTTACCCATGATCCATATGACTCCAAATACCAGGCACTTCTCCATATGAACTCAGAATTATTACCAGATAGAGAATCATGTTGGTCTTAGTTAATCGCACACTCTACACATCTACACCGTGTGTGGACGCACACAGTGACAGTGACTGACGCCACATGGGACAGGCTGAGGAAGGCAACTGTTGGGGCCAGTTTGACAGGAGGAACACCAGAGGGGTCAGAGGAGCTGAGGCAGCAGCAACAGGAGGTTGAGTCTGAAGAAGGAGAGGAAATGGAGGAGATAGACCCTCCACTGCACAAAACAATGAGTGTTTTGGAGAAGCTGTTCTCAGGGGAAGACAGGGAGGTGAGATTTACTATTCAACAGAAAAACGTGTCCCTCAACATGACAGTGTGTTGATTTAGAGACTGTGCTCTGCAAAAGCCTGCCTGCATGCTGCTAAATGCTGCAGAGAGCTGCCTCTGTGTTCAAGCCTCTTCCACCCCGAGTGAGACGGTATTCTCAACTGCAGGAAACACAATAAGCCAGGAGAGGTCCGGACTTCTGTCAGAGAAGGCAAACATGTTGATCTGTCTCCAGAAGAACTGCAAAGTACTGGTGGCCCTTTGCATCTTACTTGCATGGCCCACCCATGTGGCTGCTCTATACCTGTTTTTTCCCCAGTTTCTCGTCTAGCCTTGCAAATAGACTGTTGTAGATTGTAATAGATTGTTTTGTCAGTGCAGTCATCCCCACGTTAGTGCCAATAAAGGTGATTTGTTCAAAAGCTGACTGCTGTGGACTGATCTTCTTTATATTTAAAAAAATATATGATAAAAAAAACATACTGGATCAATAAGCAGTATCGGTATAAGTAGTAAAACTGACAAAATTTTAACCTACTGCAGACACTGGGCCAGATTAAGCTACATAATTAAGCACATTATCCACTTATAAGTCCACAAGCACACACATTTGCAGACACACCCACTGCAGTGTCCGTCCTGACACTGCAGACCCACAAAAAACACCCAAACCACACAATTACAGTGTCCCTGTGCATCTGCATAAACACACTCAGCGGCACAAAGTGCTGCAATGCCACTGGGGGTGGGAGACACTTCAGGCCAAACTCCTCCACTAGTTGTGCTGATGGGGAGAGTTATTGGAGAAACATCTTGTACAGATCCAGGCCTCAGGGCGGCACCACGACAGCTTCCACCTGACCGCGTTTCACCTTAGCTCTGCATTTTGTCTCGGATTTCCCCCTCCTGCCTTCTTTTCATCACAAGTAATTGACGTTTTAACCTTGAAGCGTTGTACCAGGGGACCTGAGATACACACACATGCACACACACACACACACACATACACTTTGACTTCAGGTTATAACATTTCAGCTGTTTTTTGGTGGGGTTTTTTTTGTATTACAAACTTGGTCAATGTTTTTTCCAGCATGCTGAGCTTTCACCAGAGCTGTAAAACTTTTTACATCCAACTTTTAAAACCCACTTGTCATAAAGTGCAGATAAGCTAAGTGTGCTGTGTGCCAACACATCATGTTTGTACTATAGATATTGATCCTGTAGAAACAAGCTCTTAACACAGAGGAGCTGTAATGGCTTCAGTGTTAAGTCTGACTGAAAGATGTTGTGTGTTTTCACAGCTAACTACATCTCCAACAACACGGTCATCTCTACTAGATGTGACTTTTTCTTGGAATCCCAAAAAAGACATGTTAGAATGGAGCACGCTGCTGTAAAGTATCCTTATTATATCCCCTGTGGCCAAAGACACTCAATCTTGTCTTAGACACTGCACCGATGCCAAGTCTCTGTGCTTCTTCACAGTGCTCTGGGTACTGCTGTCAATGCCACACTCTCCGGGGAGCCCACTCCACCAAGTGCCATTGGCTCTCCGACCCAAGTGCCCGCATTAACACTGACTTGGAAGACTTCACACTTCCCTTTTTGTAGCGACTCTCAAGACATCTTTCTACTGAACCATGAAGAAAATCATCCCTTCAAACAGGATTTTGAGGCTGCTGCAATGATTGTGTTCATTCTCCCTCGGCGTGGAGTTGGCGGGGGGAGTAGAGGGGAAGCGGGAAGGAGATCGGGCAACTGTCAATACTCTATGACACTTCCTCTTCCCCTCGCATGACAGCAAATGTCTCGTTTTATCACATTCTCGCACACAGAGAGACATGTATGTAAGGTTTACACAATCAACAAGCAATTACTGTTCATCCACATATACAGGATGTGATTAACATACTTCAGATAAAGTGCAAAACTCATGTTCACATGCATGTAAAGTATGAATGGGGTTTTCCTCTGTGCATATATTCAGAATTTTTAAATTAAGCTAAACAGGCTCCATGCAAAAGACAACAAGAAGTAATACTCCTAGACAAAGTAAAAAAAATAACGTCCAGAATGACCTCTAAATGAGTCAGTGAATATAAAATTTACACTGAAGAGGACTCAAGCATGTGTTGTAATCAATTTACTAAAATTACCTACAAACAGGATGAACACGTTTTGATCCGTGTCAAGCCTGGTCACAAATGTTCCCAGCCAGTGGTCCAGAAAGTGGCTGTTTGAATAGTGATGTGATTAACAGTATGTTTGCCGTTTTGCTTCTGACAATATTAGAGGAGAGACTAGGACGAGCTTCAGAAGCTGCTGCAGTGGCAGAACATGTGAAGGATGAAGGACACTTAAATGGTTACTACAGTGTATAAACACAAGGAGCAGGAGTTAAATGGGATTAAACACACACTATAATATATATCCACTGATGCGGCATACTACTACAGTATCAATATTAGCAAAATAAGTTACAGGGGTTGTGTGTGTAGAGAAATTTTACATTTTGGGCTCTTTGAAACAGTGGCGATGGATAAAGGCAGTAAGCTTACCAACCCTCTAAGAGAAATTAGCTTTTTTCAATTATTTATTCAACAAAAATATTAATAAGTATAAAAGTCTTCTGCGGAAAAATTAAGTACACCCATGGCCTCAGAAGCTAATATTGCCTGCTGAGAACAAACAGTTACTTGTGGGCATTTTGCATAATAGTGCATCTGTCTCTGGTGTCGGCTTGCTGAGATTTTTTTGATGCAAAATTCTCTCAATTGTAAGATATGGAAGGGTTTTCTTGTATATACTGAAAAATTTTCATTCCCCATCCGATATTTCAAAGAGATTTAATTTTTAGCTCTGACTAAACTTTTCCATGACCCTCCATTTCTTCATTTTTGCCATTCTTTGGTGGATATGTCAGTGTGGTCAAGATGACTTTCCTGTTGAAAGGTGTACTTCCAGTACAACTTCAAGTTTTGGACAGATGGCCTCAAGCAATCTTCAAGGACTGTTTGATATAATACAGAATTCATAGGTTCCTACCACCATGTCTTCCAGCTGCTATGAGGTCTTTGGTATGCATCAAAAACTTACATTGATTTGTCTAAACAGAGCCCATTATTTTCAAAAGACTTGGTCTTGGTCTGATTGGCAAACTGTAGTTTTTCTCTAATGTCCTTTTTGGACAGCAATGGCTCTTTCCTGGCACACCTCCCATATAGGTCAGGTATGAAATTGTAGGTTGCTTGTAGACTTCTTTTTGCATTATACAGCTTTTAGGCAGAATTTGCTGAGACAACCAGTTCTGGACAAATTGGCCGTTGAAGTGAAATGAGCAAAATAATGTTCTAAATAATTTGGAGTTCTTTTTAAATCCCTTGCCAGATTCATTGGCATCCATATCCATATTTCTGAAGGCCTTAAAAAGCTCTTTAGTCTTGGTATGATGACTTCAAACATTTCAATAGCAAAGACCAGACCGGAGATGTCAAAGGTTCTAATCATTGGCACCTGATCTGGAGCCCTTGATTCCAATTTCATTAATTTAAAGGTCTGATGAATGTAGTTGAGTTTTTCATGAGACTGATCTGAATTTAATCAAAGAATAAAAAGGACTACAGTCATTGTTAACATGTTATCTGTATTAATAGTCTTAATTACACAGGAGATTAAATGTTTCCTTACCCAAATGTGTCAACAACAAAAAAGCCAACAATATGATGAAATTCTATTTTCACATAACTGCATTCTGCTAGTTTCCTGGTTGAAAGGCCAGTTCATCACTGAATGAAAGATGCACAGCTGTCCGCTGTCATAAGAAAACAGATCGGCTACACAAATGCCAGAATCCTGTTGGTGATTCTCATCAAGATGAATGATGCTAAGTGAACATTTTGAGGACAGAGCAACACATAAACACTCACACACCCTTATAGACACATAAACGCTAGACGTATTCTGACCAGCTGACATCCGACACAGGCTACAACACTGTGCTAATGGGTACATAAAAGTCTCTCTACCTCTCTCTCCCGATCCCTTCAGGGCTAACTTAATGGCATGCTGCTCCAATCCGTAACACACAGGCTGAGACAACAGCGGGCACCGCATCAGTAACTAACTCTTTCCTTGTCTGTCAATAATGAGGCCTGACAGCAGCTGAGAGGAAGGCATGCAGACAAAACTCTTAT
Organism: Dascyllus trimaculatus; assembly: GCA_024666655.1. Lineage (NCBI taxonomy): Eukaryota > Metazoa > Chordata > Actinopteri > Pomacentridae > Dascyllus > Dascyllus trimaculatus. The sequence goes on along the minus strand of CM045459.1, from coordinate 23,680,001 downwards.
GTACACACACAGAGAGACTATTGTGTGGCAGTTTTGTCAGGTGAACAAACACGAACACAACCCATACACATTCAAATACATTTCAGTTACATTTCAATGTGTGTTTTCAAATCATTACTGTTTTACCACTACAATAATGTTATTTGAAATGAATTCAGGGCTTAAATTAGGTTTGGTCAGCATTATAAATATACAACTGCCAAAGTAAATTTGAAACAAGTCCGCAGTGGATCATTCTCAGGTGTCATAGTCTTCCCAGATGTCTTTCATGCTTGTCATGTCTTCCACTTGTCTGTTTTCAACTCACTCTCTTTCCTATCTCTCCTGCGGTATCTAAATCTGTCTTCCTCTATTCCTTTCCTCTCCCTCTCTGATCGGTGTGAAATATTGTTCTTTCTCCCCGTCTCCAAGCACCCACCCTCTCTTTTCATGTCGACGTCTCTAAGCAGATTATCAGTCTAAAGTCCTCCTCGACAGGTGTAAACCTGATGCAGATTTTAATAGACTCCATTTGCCACAGCAAACAAGCAGTCATGGCCTTTTGATTCATGAGCAACGCGCAGCACTTAAGAGATTTATAGTTGAACACAAAATATATACAAAGAAACTACATTGTTACAAAGGCACACACGCTGTCAAACTCTGAAACAGTACACTGGCACAGTCACACATACACAGCATGTACAGCTGTTACTGCTGACTCACAAAACCGAGTGGCTGAACTCACAGTGGAATAAAGAATCAGTGTATTTATATAACTACTGTTTCCAAAGAATGAATTCTGCAACTCAGAATGGACTGGTAGTCCTCAGAGCGCTCAGAAAAATGGAAATTTGAAAACTGTTTGTGAGGCAAAGAAAGAGTGAGCAGCTGTGAGGAAAACCATGAAACCATCAGCTGAAACTCAGCAAAGTATTCTAGACTTTCCTTCTTGTTTCAGGACTAAACTGTGCAAGTTACTGTTCTGCTAACTTTGCCAAAGTGGTGCCAATTATTGACTGTATTAGGGCGCTGTATATCTAATTGCAAAATTTCGAAACAACATAGTTACTGAATTTGTGATTGTTGTCAATAAAGTACACTACCGGCCTTAACTTCTGGACTACATGCTGAACAAAAATTTGATTTGTGATTAAGATAACCGCCAATTTATCCTCTGTATGAACATAATCTGATAAAATAAAGTAGTTGTCTTTTGTCTCATGGTTTAAACCACTAAATTCAATAAAAATTAAGGTCTAAATAAATGTAATTAGTTTTCTATAAAAAATAAATAAATGGTCAAACATTACTGAACAATATTTAAATATAATATGGCTTTTAAACAGGGTTTAAACCAGCCATATTGGTTTTAAAAAAACATAACTGTATTTACAGTGGAATCAGGGTGCACTCTTCAAAGGAATAATATCAATTTAAAAAATAATAGTTTAACTTTATAAATGCTGACTCTACACCTTGGGTGCTGGTACAGTGTTGGCAACATCAACCTAAAAAATCCAAATACATACAATGTTTGGACAATGAAAGTAAAAGGACCGGTCCAACTATAGGGTTCAAACCTGAGTCTTGCTTGTGAGCTAACTTTTCTGCCTCTCCAGCAAAGCTGCTGCTGATGAAATGATGATGAAATTAATCTCTACGGTCTGTACTTGTGAATTACTGTACGTTATTTTTGATGTCCCGAGAGTGGAGGTTTTGATTGGACTCTGATTGGCTGCTTTCTGCTGCAGAGTCAGAGTGACGACTGATTGCTCCCTTTCTCTCTCTCTCTCTCTCTGTTCCTTTTCTCTCCTCCGCTACACAATCTGCAGAAAAGTTTGTCCGACGCTGCCGCAATTCCGCGTCTCGTCGAGCTTCAAAGCAAATTCCACAGTCTTCTCCCGCATGCCGTAGCCTCGGAGCACAGGCCGTCCCTGAGCACCAGCTCCCTGCAGATTGAAAGCAGGTTGCTGTCACTGCGCTTAATGAAGACCTTGCATTCTATTTCATCAACCCTTTCTTCTTCATCTACCAGTCCCACACTACAGATTGCATATGGGGATTTCATTATTAATATGTGCTCATCTCTTTCGCTAATGAGTACACTAATTTCAGAGTTGCTTCGTTTGGAGTGTCATGCTCTTTTGCAAAAAAAAAATAAAAAATCTAGCTTTGATTTAACTCCTCAGTTCTTTGTAAATCCACTTTTACTGCTGATGTTTCATGAAAATGTGCTGTATACAAGAACGCAGTTTATTAAAAAAGTAAGAAAACCCAAGACAGATTCAAACAAGCAGGGTTATTAATACCACTAGAACCTGGTGCTGACCTTTTAAGCTCAAACATTTATTTTTGCATGTAACATTTCAAGCCAATTACACCTGGAGGAGTAATTTCCTCTGCTCTCCTGTCCTCTCTCATCCAATCTCTCGCCTCTACTTTACTTCACTCTCCTTCCTTCTAATCCCATCTCACCATTGTCCCCCTCATTTCGCTCCCTCTCTTCATTAATCTCATCTCCACCTTTCACCATTTCACCCAGTAGTTCCGGCACAGCATACCCCGAGAGCTGTCAGCGCCCAGTTACACTTTCTTCCCCTGTGGTCACACAAGCAACCTCATCAGACCCCCAGCAACAGCTCTTAGCTCCTCGTCCTCCTGCAAGACACTGATAGAAGTGCTGTGGTTTGTTTTCCTGCAAGTGTTAATTATGTAACCCAATTATACCATCACAGAGCCGAGGCAGGGAATCTAAATTAAAAGTGATTGGCTTCATTACAGTCGCCTGAATGCTGCACGGGGTGCTTTCAGGAGGCCCTATTTAAAGTTACTTCCCCTGATGAAAAAGCTTCAGATCTGAGTCGTTATATTGGATTTTCAGAGCTGATGCAGTAAATGTACCGCATATACAGGTATTTACCTATAGCTTTTTGCTAATTTCCATAAGGATTCAAAGTAATTACCTTAGAACCACCACGTGATCTCCAGGCCTCCTTTTCTTCCAGTCATGTTGCTTCACTTGTTTGTGTTGTTGTATTGCCAGACAAGTCATTACCGCAGCGAGACAGAGCCAAAAGGTCTTAATTTTCCTGCATTATAACAACCTGGGAGGTTTCAAACCAGAAAGGTCGTGATCTGCATAAAATTCTCCATCCCCACATCACCTATGTGTAACCTCTGATCCATGCTACATTTTCACACAGTGAGGCACATTTTCCTCCGAATATGCTGCAGGATTTTGTTCATTCCTGTGACCTCAAGGAGTTAATGTGATGTAAAACCACGTCGATTCATACAATATATATGACCCATTCACACGTGTGTAACACTGAGAGTGATAGACAGTAAAAGACACGGGCACAAGCCGAGGACAGGTGCTATTTTGGTTTAATCCTTGCTCAATGCAATTATACTGAGGGGATACAATCACATTGCATTATCTTCCAAAATGTGTGTAAAGAATTTTGTCATGTGCAGTGCTTTAAAGTGGAAAATAGTTCATCACACTACAGTCTAAATCCCCTGAAAACATGTTTCAGGGGATCTGTAACTACTGAAGCACTAATCAAAATTAGTGTTGAGAGAGAAAGAGGGGGAAAAAAACTTTCATAGTTGCTCTTTATTAGATATTTAACATTTAAAAATGCAACTAATCTGTGTGGGTGTGTTTAGATTTTAATTCAAATGCTGTTCAATCCTATTTGTGACATCAACTGAAATTCACAACTAATCAAAGGCAGTTGTCTTATGTAAAATAAGCACAATTTTGAGTTCATTTAGGACCCAATAACCAATAGTAACTGACACAACACTGAACCTCAAGTTGCTATCGATGGTAAGCACCTGTCCATCACTGTAGCTCTGCCACCACTGTGTGTGAATGTATGTGTATGTAAATGAGTAAATGAGAAATACACTGTAAAGCACTTTGTAGTGCCCTGCTAGGGTAAAAACGAGCTATATAAGTGCAAACCCTTTACTGATCATACATAAAGATTGATGAACCCTGCGTGACATCACGTACAGGTTTCCTGAAGAGCAGTTTTGAAGCTAAGTGTGGTGGCTCCAGCTGTCACCATCTTGGCAGTGCCCGACTCCTCTTAACTCCTGACTAATTGAAAAATGAGCAAACGAGTTGGAGGCAGGCCATCTCCAGGCCATGGACTGTTCTCTGACGGGACCCCCCTGTCACAGCTTGTCACACCCTGAATTATGCATAGCTTTAAGCCTTTAAACAACTAAGTTCTCTAAAACTTTACCCCCATAAAGTTGTCATGGAGGGGGAGATACACAATTAAGACCAGAACTACTCCCTATACCAAGTTTTACACATTATTGTTTCTGCTGTAAAGTTGGCCATTTTAATATAAAAGTCTACTGGGAGTGACTCACTGTTTGAGCCAATCTTAAATCGCCACTGGACAAACTGCAGCTTTTGGCACTTCGGAGATCGCTTCATTTTTCAGCGTCAGAGGTTGTCACTTGGTAAGAAGCTAATTGAGAAAATGGTTACAGGGCATTTAATGTAATTATCATATTATCAAATCCTTATAACTCTTAATATCATTAAATGAGATTAAGCCCCTATTTGCCATGATGATACATGCCGTGCATATGATGCTTCTGTTCATGGGCAATTGGAATTCCTCTCCACCATCCTTTGTCATTATATTCATGTGACTACCCAGAAAAGTGGGTCAGACTGTGACAACGTGAAAATGTGAGCCAGTCTATCCCTCCATGGGACTCATCAGACTGAAGGGTTTGGGCGTAAGGCCCTACAACTGTCTTCCATTTTGTCCAGAGGATGTATTTGAATATGGTGATGTACTTGCCCGAGGCTACAAAATAGAGGATTAGCTGCAGCTCTGTGGGCTGTTTTGAATTTAGGACTTAAACACTTGCTGTAGTTACTTGCTTACTTGTTTCCTTGTTTTAATCTGCATACTTTTAAAGTTCAGTTAAGTTACTGAATTAATACCTCACTGCACATACAGTATAAGGCTTGCTGAGCACTCACCCCTGAATTATTTTTCATGGATCCCCCTTGACCTACTTCTGAAGACAAACTATTCTGACTTTCAGTTTGTTTGGAGTGAATTAATTTCTGCAAGTAGCTTGATTCCACATCAGCTCCACAGCATGACACTGACATAAATGCCTCAGTTTGATCAAGGACCTCATCTACCTGGTGAGACAGCAGAGAAGGAGGAAGAGACCATGAGAGGGGAAGCAGGCGAAGAGGAGAGGGGAAGGAACAAAATGAAGGATGGGGGTGGGGTGGGGTGGATTGAGGTAGGATGAGGGTTGAGGGGCGAGGAGGAAATGCATTCAGCTTGGTTAAGTGTGACTGCCACACTATGCTGTATATTTAGCCCTCATAAAAAGGAGCCCTCTTATGTACCAAAACTAAATCGATCCCAACTTGCTGCTCTTCCACTCTGCTTGTCCCATTTAGAATTCATGGTCACTGCTCGTTTCTGCTTTCCATTTATGAAATAAGAATGAAATGCAAGCTTGTTTTTTTACAGTGTCGTGATGCTTATTTTTAGTTGGAGGGAAAAGGAGAGGACAGAAATCATCCTAACTAAACACATCACAATTAACTTTCTCATTGCTGCATCACACTTATGTTCATTACCATTATACCCTGATGGTGATAATTTTGCAGCCTTTCAAACTTAGCACTCCTCCTCTGTTCTCCGCCCACCTTTTTGTTTTGCATCTGCACTCGTCCTGCTTCTCTCTCTTTCTTCTTTCCAACATTTCTTCTTTCTCCAAACTCCTACACTTCCCTGCCTCTTCTCCTTCGGTTCAGTCTTTCCCTCCTCCATACAGTAGTTGTAAGCACTTTCACCAAGTCTTCTCTGTGAGGTATGAACCAACACTGCCCCCTAAAGGCTCAAAGACTTGGGAAAACTAATGAAGGCATTGTGGAAGGTGGTGTTTTTCCACCCAAACCTCTGCTGTTTCATCTCAAAATTAGCTACACAAAACTTAGTGTTATTAATCAATGATTTATTTTTTATTCATCAGCACTGTATGTTGCCCAAGGCTAAAACAAACCTAACATAGGGAGTGTAACCATCACATGAATGTATTGGCTGTTTTGGAAAGCAGATACTGTGTAGTAATTTGTGCTTTGTAAATGTAAATTCTTATTCTTGGTCACTATTTTATCCAATGGGACCAATAAAATTTAAGTGAAGAAAACACCTGTTAGAAAGTTCTGCCTTTCTTAAACAGCTTTAATAAAAAATATGCCAACAAGAATCTTTAAATGACTGTCTAGGTACGAAAATAATTGCAGGTGTGTATCTCCATTATAACTGACAGCAGAAAAATTGCTAGCCAAAGGAACACTTGTGATATGAAAATGATGTGTCTTCATCACTTTATGTCCAATAATGACAATGAAACAGAGAAACCTGAGAATCTCAGATTCCTTACTTTGTGTCTTCAAGGGTGAGAAGCAACGATTAAAAGGCCTTTGTCAGCAGCTTCAAGTTTAGTCTAGATAGACTAATTATTTTGTCATAGAATTTGCACTACAAAGTACATCCAATTTTTTTCACATTAACATGTGTTGATCTGCAGTGACAGTCATTTGTTTTGTTGTTTATTTAGTTGGCAAGTGGATTTGGCTCTGGAAAGCTTTTCAGAAGCGTCTAAAAAGAGGCAAATCGACCGTGATGGATGTGGACTTACATAACAACTGGCACAGCTTCTACTTTTTACGCTTTAAAGTTTGATCATCGGTGAAAATTCTGCTGCGTACCATTCCCTTTGTAAAAGCATTTGTCACTTTTTCCATCAACATTCTGGGAGCCAAACTGACACCATGAGCTCTACAGCAGGATAGGCGCTTAGAAGAGAAGAAACATGAGTGTTAAAGATAATAAGGCAAAAAAAAAAAAAAATCTACAAAGTGCTGTCCTCCCTTATAATATGTAGAGGTCTAATCTCTATTTGTTAATGTTATGAATGACCTTATATTTTAGAAGCACCAGACAGATGTTTCATCCAAGGACAGAGGTAGCAAGATGTTTCTAGTCGTATAGCGTTTTGCAAGCAGCAGTGCAATCATGAACATCAGCATTTCCATTACTACTGCATAAAAATTAGCATTTGTCCCCCTGTGCAAGGCACTGCTGTATACTTTACACAGAACCTCGGCCACCTAGAAGTCATTGATATTCAGTATTCAGGATGCTTTCGGAGCTGCATGCAGAGTTAGCACACTCCTTCACTCCCCACAGCGATCGTCAGTGATGGAATCTGCTGTGATCTAAAGCAACAGAGTAAAACACACCTCAGCTAGATTATAAGTTTTCAACTTCGGATGTCCTAGGATTAAGTAGTGAATTATTCTGAGAGCTCAAAGTGGGACAGGACATGTCTCAGTGGCTGTGCTGTTGATACCTTTTCAAGGACCCTAAAATTTCAGAACCCTTGATTTATATAGCAAGCAGTGACCTTACGTCTACGTTTAGGTAACCTCTAATTTCTTTAAAGTCTATTTCCTCAGTAGTTTTTTCTGACAACGCTACTGTGATGATGAAGGCCATAGCGGCATTATGCCAGAGTTTAAGGTAAGAAAAACAGTGGGAACAGCTACAAGACACTTCAAAAAATATATTACTAGAGCACGTTTTACATCATATAAAGGGGCAGAAGCTGTACCAGTTTCTTGATATTTGTTGTTCTTCACTGTTGTGGCATAAGCTTTCACATAATGTTTATTTGTCTGTTGTAATCCTAATAGCTGCGACTGATGGTGTGAGAAAAGATGAGAATGTCAAATGATTCATCATCATAAAGATGCAATGCTATGTGCATCATGTAACAGTGAGTAAGACTACCAATTAGTCAATCCAAATGAATCTTGCTACTGGCAGTGGGTATTAAGCATCCCAGATCAAGTCTGGTGAATTACTAATTCACATTTCTACTCATGCTTGTTGGTAAATCACAAGAACATTGGAATTTTACAATTCAATGGGTTTGGCAGGGTTTTGTTTCCTGGTGAGGCAGTTCAAACAAGCAGGATCTCTAAACCTTTATTGACATTGCAAATTTAAACACTGTTGGATATTTGACTCTGTTATGTGAAAAACAACTGTTAACTAATGGTTGGTCATGACAAACAAACGGATACATGGATGTTGGATAAATCAGTACATGTTTGACAGATCAACACTCCATCAAAGACACAAACATAACAGTGAGACTCATACATATTCTGCCTGATTATGGATTGATGATGGTAAATTACTCATGAACACCTATGAGCCGAGTTGTGTCCTTCTTGCTTGAGGCAGCCACGGTTACCATGCCACCACCATAGTGCTTCACCACATTAATTATTTTATTACTTTTGAGGAAATGCACCGTAGGGCTATGTGCAATGCACTGTAGCACTTTAAATAAGTTATTTTGACGTATGTAAAAATGCTTATGATGAATTTCAAATTGTTGGTTTCTTGTATCTGTATGCACTCCTTTAACTGACTAACTCTGAGTATGTGGAAATGAACTGCTTTTGCCCTCTGTTCGCCCCCGTTCTCTGTCTTCTGTCTTCCCTGTCCTCTATCCTGTCTATTCTCTTGATAATGTCGTTGTTGTGATCCCAGGGTTCCATTTAAATGTGAAGTCACTGTTTTTTGAGACCCCTCTGTTCCTTGTCCTGTATGTTGGCCTGTTGTATTGTATATTGTTGTGACTCACCTTGTCTTATTGTTATGTAAGATTTTTTTACATCAGCCTGTCTAGGGACAACGGATGGAAATTAGCCTATGGCTATAATCTGACATATTTACATATGTTATATGTTCATTAATATGTACTGTCCCTATTTAAATAAATAAATTAAATTAAATTATATTAAATTACTTAACTACAGCTGGGGGACAAATTAAAGGGGGATCCAGTGGCTCTGTTATGCTTTAGGAGCATTTTGATGGAATGCAATAACCTACAGTAGTACACATGTAAAACTGACTCGGTAATGGAGACTAGTTAACACTAATAATCATTAACTGACTGTTCATATTAGACAATGCAGAACAGTTAATCAGTTATTAAAGCTGTTGGGCAACTATTTTGAATCAACTTAATAAACTTATCTTAGAGTTATGCTCCTGTAACGTTGTGTAGCAAACCTCAGTCATCTGTTCTTGGGGCGGTATGGTGGTGAAGTGCATTATGTCTTAACGTATCTACCACCATATCCCAAATAAAAGAGCAGGTCAAGTGTCTGGCACAGCAACTGAAGAACCAGTGGAGTGTAAGAGAACAGCAACAATGTCACTGCCAATATATCTTTTCATCACCTAAGCTGTAAGTAGCATGAGAGTTGAAGCCATCAATGGAAAAGTCTTGTAGAAAAAATTTCATTTAATCTCATCTGACAATTATCTTTTTTTGTCACAGCCAAGGGCAACTACTTTCATTCGTTTCTTTCCCTGTGAATCACTGCACACTTCCAGTAACGCTGCAGTGTTTGGCTGTTAAACACTGATAGTAACCCTAATTACCTACTCTCTCCAGACAACATGGACCTGTGTGCTGTGTCATCTGTTCTCTTTGTAGATCTCCGTGACCCCAAGACGATTAGGAAGTGACCCCTACCTCAACAGTAGCACTGAAACACTGCCTAATGAGATGGACACACACACACACACAGACACATACACACATGTAGTATACTCTAACACTGAAAATGAGATGGGGAGTAATGAATATCATGCCAGCTGTACTGTAGACCCAATTACCGTGGTGAAATTCTATGTTGCAAACGATGCAGCTCCAGTAAGGACTTATAAATCTCTCAATGACATTTGTTAAAAAATGACAAACTAATGTTTTTGGTAGACTGTATTCACAACTTTTGAATTTAATAGTGAGTTAGCCAACTTTATCCACAGCTCTCTAAGAGCTGCTATAACACTATGCAGCAAAGTTCAAGGTTAAATGCTATTAACTTTCAATTTATTTCTGAATTAGCACAAAACACAAAAAAACAACTGAGATTAATGGGAATGTCATTGGCAGGTCAGAATGTTAATTTTGACCGGTTATTGGCACTGGAAGTCAAAGGATCAAAAAAGCAACAAAAAAAAACTGTGGGCAATGCACCAGAAGGAGAACATGGCTGCCTGTGTCAAGTTTCATGGCAATCCATTCAAAATACATTTGACACACACCAACAGTGTCCACCACATGCTTGCACAACTCAGTCATCCAAAAAAAGTTCTACTGAACTAAACTGCGTTTTCACGTTTTGAGGGGGATGTATTTTCTGCTAGATTACAATTGCTTGAAATATGTCGAAAATGGGTTTCTAATCAACTTATTACCATTTATTTTATCGCTCTTTTTCAGTCAATCCATGTTATACTAGGTGGGGTTGGACTCGTCGCCCTGGTAATCCAGAAAATGGAGGAAACTTTCAAACATGTAGTGAAGCTAAAGCATATTATCCTATACCTGACCAAGTAGTCTTGAACCTAATCAAGCTTCTAACAAGTAGTTACCAATATGTGATATTTTCCTAAAGTCATCAACTAGTTTCTTGCCTAAACCTTCCCAAACAGTGAGTGAAAAACTAAATAAACAAGTAAAAAATAAAACTTAAGAATAATGAACCCTGGCTCATCGTTAGCTTATGCCTCCATTCTGTACTTAAACCTCCTGACACGGATTTCGTGGCTCTTTCAAACTGGTAGTGTTTACTACTATGTCGCAAGTGCAGAAATTGTTTCACAATTAAATGAGTTTAGTTTAGTTGTATAAGAACATAATTTTGTGGAGACAGTGGAATAGTCAGTGGATGACCAAAACCATCTACCAGTAATAAGTGTCAAAAAATTAACAGTCAGTCCAGTCACAGATGTTGAGATACTTCAGGTGATAACTCAATATTTTGACCTTGTGGAGGCACTAGAGATAAGGTCAGGAAATCACCAAAGTTTTTAGGACTCATGTTCTAGGGATCATCGATGTCTGTCACACAATGTCTCAACAATCCATTCAATGATCAAAGAGATCTATCTATCTGAAGCACAGTGTGAGACCGAGCCAATCAGTCAATGTCACTTCAATACTAATCAGTAAATGTCATTTCAAATGGCTAGGATGGCTTTATATATAAATCTTAAATCACTGAACAAACTATGAGTAACTCATTAGAATGGGTGAGTGGGTTGTAACAGGTCAGCATCCATGTAAGTGGCACTCAACCTCAACCTAAAGTTCCACTTGAAACATTTGTAAAAGTGAGCCAGACAGTCATGACATCTGGCAGCTGAAAAGTAACTAACCACATACAGCACGGCACAAAGCCAGGCCTGTAGTCCTTGATTCATTGCCAACACGACAGAACCAATGAAACAGTCATCTAAAGGACAGGGGGTGTGGTGAGGAGGGAGGCTGCTGGGTATACAACTCTTTTGAATCACTGGAAGACTGTTCTGTTTTATTAGATGGTTTGTGTCAAAGATTATAAGCAGAACCAAGAAGGTAATGGAAAAGTTTGTGAACGAAAATTCAGATTTAATCAACTGGCATTGTTGATGCAAAAGACAATGGGACATGGATAAGAAGAGAAAAGAGAATATCGACAGGCAATTACAGCCAAAAGATTGGAGATTAGTTAAGAGTGGAATTAATGCTGAGCATTGTTCATCACATAATCAGGCACAATTTCATTAAACATGACACAGTTCAGTTCACTTTAGTTCAAAATGTTTTGCTCAAAAGGGAGGATTCTTCATATAGCACAGTGACAAAAAACAAACACATTGCAAGCATGAATGAATGTAGGCTTACAACTTGCTCTTATCTCAGCTCACTGCTAAGACAGTTGTGACACAGTAGATTTTAGTACAGTTCTCCTGTACAAACACAAAGGTGCACAATTGCTGAATATATTACAGAATAATGGTACCTTACCTGAGCCCTCCAACAAAGGTACAAACAAAACAAGCAAATGGAGCCAACAAAAAATGTCAGAAAAAGGTGTTAATTTAAGATACAAAATGTAAGAAAGAAGCTATGCTCTCTGCTACCGAGAAGAAAATCCCCCAAAATGATATGAGGGTAACTTTTTTGGTTGTTTTCACCATTTGTCTTTACAGTGGGCTTCTTTAAAATGACATCTTTGTCAAGGTTTTGCATTAGTGTATGCAGAATATTCTCCTTAATCAGCAAAGGCAGAAAATTTGCATGTGCAATTATGTGTAAACTGCACCGGTTTTCCATTTTCACCTGTATGTCCCTGCTTTCATTCGTCTCTTTAATTCTGCACATTTGTTTTTTCCCAAATCCGAGTACATGGCCTTTTCCTACCCTTTTAACATGGAAAGTCTGCCAAGGTCGTCTTCCTATTTGCAGAAGAAACCTGTGGGAGTAGCTGAATGTGAAGGAATGGTTACACTAATTCACACTCTCACACCTGGGAGCTGCCCAGTGTTATCACAGCATTATACTGCAGTTCTGCCGAGGAACTGAGGGATCGAGCTGCTCCTTCATAGTGAGACTGACTCACCAGTTACAAAGACAGCGATGACTGTTTGTAGAAGCAACATATGTTTAGGGTCATTAAAGGACCTGCTCGGTAATTAATCTATGAAAGTCTATAAAATGTCAGACATTTGGAAAATGTGTTCTGTCTGAGTGAAAATTTAAAAGATAATTTACTATCAGGACAGGAAATTCTGTGTCTGTAATCATGTATGTCACTAAAGGCAAAGACCAACATATGTTTGCGACAAGAACAACTATACACCCTTCACAGGATAGTACCAATTCCACCAACATCCCACCAGAACATCACTATCTATGAGAGTTATGATCTTGGTCAATGATCCTCAAGTACAGTTATGAGCCTTAATAAATATACTGCTGAACCCAAGCCAACCACGTCCAAGACCTGCTGTTACAAACCTATCTCTGTCGTTCTAAAGGACTTACAGAAGGCACAAAAGTTCCCTTTCTTTTATTTTCACCCTTTAAACTTAAAGTGATTTTGCTCCATTTATTTTCAAACTCCTCTAGAGTGTGTCCTTGTTTTCATATTCATGCTTTTCGTTTCAGTCCAATGACAATCTGCTGGAAGGGCATCTTTGATGCATTACTTGTTTGGAATAAATCAAATTTTTTAAAAAAGCTAAAATAATTTTAAGGCTATCAACTTGATGGAGTCAGGGACTGTGATAAGTGCCACTGGCAAAGTTTGTCGGGGTTCCTGACACTTTAGAGATTCAGCCACTATGAGCTCCTCACGCAGTCACAGAATAGCAAAGGACTGACCCATAAATTGGTTTATGTAAAGCAGAAGTTGATATTTTTCATCCCATGTAGAGGGCAAGAAGCCGCAGAACAAGAGTAATAGTAATTGTAGAGGGAGTTAGAAGTGTCAGAGGCTAACACAGACAACAGACAAAAGTGGAAGAAGTTATTTCAGTAAAACAGGTATCATAGCCCTACTCATCTTCTACATAGACAGTTATATAGATAAGATAGAATTTTTTCCTTTGGAAACATCAGTAAAAGAAGATAAAAAGAAATTAAGACCCGTGTAGAAAAATGAATGGTAATCTGGTTTAGAGTCAAGAAAACCTTACAATATAAACAACTTAAAATTTTGTCCACATTTAACAGCAAACTGAATTAATTATCACAAGAAAGCTGATAATGGTTTTAGCAGCTTAAACCAGTCCATTAAATTTCAGATTAAGGGTCCATTTGGGCATTTTTTAGCAACTAAAGTACAGTTTAGTTGCTAACAGTTTTGTGTTCCCTTACCTATCAGATGTTTTACATCTTAAAGCCTCAACACTGGCTTACATCTCCCTCATAGCAACAACTGCTGGGGCTTATAGTTACTGCGTTTATTTATTATTATGTCATACAAAACTGGCGAAAAATGTGATTTGTCAGAAACAAAGCTGAATATTAGTGATTGAGATAACAAAACTCTATTTTAACATGTCTTAATTATCCAGGAAACCCACTGGTCCTTTGTTGAGCTGCCTCAAATATCCTGGAGGCTCTCTACAAACTCTGTATTTATCCATCTTGGACTACCATCATCATGTTGTAAACAGGTTTGTATGACATCTATGCAATATGTCACAATTTGAAAAACAAAATCACTGAGATGAGATGCAGTGAACAATTCAGAGTATTTAATCAACCCAGACTCAGTTTAAATTAAGTCTTATCACATGGTTTTGTCCCAAACGGGTCATTTTAAATAGTGCTAAACTGTATTTACCTGTTGTCCATCTAGGTTAGATTAGAGAGAACATTTAAAAATTAAATGAATGAAAGTAAGTCAGCAAAAACAAACTGACAAATGAGTTCCAAAAAATAAGCTGACAGATCGCTCAAGAGCACTATGAAAGTGTTTAAAAGTTTCGTGCTGTTTCTTTTACACAATAGTCGATTCTCCTTTCTGCTTTTGATCAGCCTCTCTGCATTCTGGTAGCTTCAACAACAAAGGGCATCAGTCCATCACAGAGATGAGAGCCGACCTTGCTATGATGGGAAAGACCTGCTGTTCCAGTTGGGAAAAGTAACGTTTATCCCTCCAACAAAACAAGCAGAGAATGTAAATGCAGGGGTGCTTTAAAAGCAAAAGTAAGCAGTGATAAAAACACCCAAGCATATGCAAAACAGCTGAAGAAGGCTACGCACTGCATCACAATGAGATATGGGAAAAAAACAAGAAAAAGCCATCCTATGGGAAAGTGTATTAATGGGTTATTTGAACCCTGTTTCCCAGTTTTGGCCTCTAGCTGTCATCTGTCAATAACACCTTATATATAGTGTGTTCATTTTGTTTTCTTGACAGTTACATTTGCTGTTATATCAGCGTCAATGTTTTCCATGTTCTTGTCTGTCAATAGAAGTTGATCTAAGCCCAACAGCACCTGAAAGTTTCACATACACAGTACAATCAGTGTCATGTGAGCTATGAAGCATTTGTTACAACTATTCAATACAAGACTGAGAACCAGAGTATAATGATGTGGAACACATAAAGGGCGCTCCCCATTTGACACATATCAAATGACCTCCTGTAGCACACACTGGACATGCCATACAGAAGTAGCTGTGATGAGCCAAATCAGAACGCAAACATGATTTTTTTTCTAATGCTGAGTGGGTCAATGTACATCAAAACACCAATAAATTTCAATATTGCTGTACACTGCAACTGTCAAGACTGCTGCAATCCCCATATTCATCCACCTGAGGAAAGTCAATAGCCTATGCACAAAAAACACCTCTATCATGGTTTTGTCATGTTATAAATTACTTTCACCGAGTGTGAGCTGCAGGGAAGCTCTGCCATTTCAAACAAAGCAATTCAGGGTCTATGTAATGGAGCTGTTCATTATTAAACAAAAGCCTAAATGGAACATGCATGAGGGGAAATGAACACACAGACGCACTCAATGAATCACAGAAAAGGAGCCGAGACGTATGTTTCACTCTGGTTTAAAAACCAAAGTTTTTCGTTGTAACTGATGCAAGATATAAAAGCACAAACACAAACTGAACTTGCTCCATGGCCAGCACTGTGGCTGTCTTTCTGCAGGATTACCAGTCGTACTGTACTGAGACAGAGAGTGAGACACACTTGGCCACTGATAACTAGGCTCGTCGCCTGGAGGCCACTTGGAGCTTTTGAAAGTTTACATTTTTCAGAATAGAAGTTGCTGAAACTTCTACACTGAAACTAGTTGAGAGCTGTCTCTCTAGTAATTTCATCCATGGTTGCTGGGGAAAGAAATAGTGATAGGTTTTCTAGAAAGTAGGCCGACTTTAATTGAATCACAGAAAAAGGAAAAGGGTTTTTAATTTTCTCATCTTGACGCAAAGCATGAACGGTGCAAATTATTTAATTAGCGATGACTGCCATGGTGAGAGATGCCCATGACTTGCTTAATAATTTTGATTTACCTCAACGGTAAGCCTGGAGTTAGCACTGAACAACCGAGCTTTGCTTTTCTCTGTCTCTTCTGAAAATAGCACCCAGGCTGAGCTAATTTATTTTTGACTAGGCCTATGTGAGAGCAAGATGTAATGAGAGGGAGCAATAGTGAGATGTAACAATCACTCCATGGCAGTCTAGATAAGGAGCCAGCAGGAAATTATTTATTTTCCATTTTCAGCTTTAAAATGTACTTTTATATACGGATTTTATGAGAAACCACGACTACAAGAATGACTTGAACTGACTTTTGGCAACTCTGCTTTAAGGCCTCAAAGTTATCGACATTTCATTTCAACTGCAGATTGATGCTTTTCCAACTTTACATGAGGTCAGGCAGTTTTACTTCACAGTTTGTGACAAGTCATTGAGTCGAAGAGAAGCAGCAAAGGTTACATATAAAGTCAACACCAGCTGCTGAGCAGATAAAAAAACCACTTAATAACTGCTGGGACTCTTTTATTACTGGAAAAGACATCAAAGCCACACAATTCTGAGCTACTTAATGCACATCTCCTTCCCAAACCGGAAATAAGTACATTCAGAGCGTGGTTAAAACAAGGTTATGATATCAAAATCAGCATTCAAATGAATGTTTTTACATCCTCGCACTCTCGCTATTAACTTCAGAGCAAGTGGCATAAAACAGAAACAGACTAATTCCATGGTAGTAAAGGTTAAGCTTCAGTGTGTGTCTTTGTAGTGGGTGTATGCATAAGTATTTTTGCATAATTGTATACGCTAATGCAATAGTAAACATTAAATCAGCAGAATATTCTTGCAGGATGCCCTTTAGCCTAATACTAAAAGGTATGACCTACATACAGAGATATTTGTGCAAGACAGTAAATCCCATCAACCTTCTAATATATGGCCATGAACTTTACTTTATGGCTTTGACTTTACCCGCTGTGCACAGTGAATCATGTCTTCCTCCACAGTCTTTCTTGGCATTAGCATAGGTGATATGACAACGAGGCATGTCACCTAAGGCAGTGAAAGATGAGGGGGACATTAATGACTACAAAAGGTAGCCACTGCAGTGTTACCGGTAATGTTTCCCATCTGTATTCCCCAGAAAATTATGACCCTCCGTTCGAA
The DNA here is from genome assembly GCA_024666655.1 of Dascyllus trimaculatus. Taxonomy (NCBI): domain Eukaryota; kingdom Metazoa; phylum Chordata; class Actinopteri; family Pomacentridae; genus Dascyllus; species Dascyllus trimaculatus. The sequence continues at coordinate 23,662,915 of CM045459.1, read as the reverse complement.
TCTCTCACATACAGTTATTCCCCGGGCAGCAGAAGATCAAATCCTGCTGCAGCAGTGATGTATTACGCTGAAAATGCTTACATATTCTCTCACTAATGACAGAAGAGATTTAATCAAAGATATGAATTACTAACTCATAACAATGTAAGCAGGATGCTGGATCCAGTTACTAAAAATAATGGCACTACCCCAAAATATCTGTTTTCTGACAGGTTACCAGGACTTTATGTAGCGTTTGGCTTCACAGCGCTGCTCGCCTTTCCTCTGACTTCTGAGCTGTCCAGAGAGGCAGGACAAGAAGCAGGAAATCTGGGAGTTACACAACCAAACCAAACTGTAAGGAAAGGAGCTGAGCCTGAAAGCACAAGTAGGACTCTCTTAAACAAATTAAGTACTAAGCATTGCTGATTCAGCCAATTTTTGAAACTCAGGGTTTGCCAACAAAGCTGCTGAGAAACACTTTGATGCAGGATTTTCACTCTGTAGAAGTCTGATGGGAAGCGTAACTAAGGCTAAATCTGCTGGGGGGAAAAAAAAAACTCGTATCCTTTTAAAAGCACAGAGCATGAGTCTTAAGAGTAGGATTCCACCTAAATTAAATAAGGTGGCTAGTGACAAGACGTCTAAATGTCAAGACCGATCCCCAAGGTGCCCAGCTGACTTCACCCTCAGCCAGTCCAGTGCAGATGCTCAGTGACCAGTAGTAAAGGCCTACAATGAATGAATATACTATACTATCTGTGTATTTACCTCAGTCATTCTCATACCAGTTTATTTTGTTCTTAATACAGAGTTTCATTACATGCTCGCTGAATAACTACTATAAAATCTTAAGTATAAGAGTACTGGTTTAATGGTATACTGTGTCTTAAATATGTTTTATTGATTCACTGTAATAAAGCATCTACACTCGTGTCAGTAGTCTATATGCTCATTACAAGTTAATGAACACTTAAAAGGCCTATTATGAGATAATGTCCAATGACTGAAGCACAAAATGGGTGCTTGTTAAATAACAGAACAGAGCCTGTAAGAGAAGCCAGTGTAGCCAGAATTGCACCCCTATGATCTCCCTCACGACACCATTTAAAATCAGTTCATTCCAGTGAAGTCATTGTGATCAGTAGACGAGCTCACAAGGGTAGAATAAATTCTTCATGTTAGGTTGAGCAATTGGTAATCTTCGACACAGAAATTGATGCTGGTGACCAATAGCAGCCCGTCTTGTCAGTGCTGACCTTTAAGAAGACACAGAGCTATCTGCAGCCTATTAGCTGTGTAGCACTGTTAGCTTTTACTTAAAACTCCCCTGTCTGAATGTAAACTGCTCTGCAAAACACTTTGGTGGACAGTTATGAGACAAGTCAATGACACAAAAGTGACTCTTGAAAAAAATCAATGTGAATTTATAGCCCCATCAGTAAATTATTTTAGCAAATGAGCCTGCTGACAGAGTTATCTCAGAGAGCATTTTCCCTTCTTCAGTAACTGAAGAAACAGGTCACAAATAAAAAAAGAGGTTACAGGATATATACATATATACACACACACACACACACACACTCACTCACAATATATATGGTGACTTTAATTATTACTAAGGCTACCACTAACAATTATTTTTCTATGGATTAATCCATTAAATATTTCACAGGTGACTTGATTATTCTAAACACTTAGTGATTAAAAAGCAAAATGTTAGGTTCATTGTATTTTCACAAAATGTCATTTTTAAATTGTCGCATGGCGTAAAATGTAAATATAAGTTTACAGATTAAAGAGCAGAAATGTAGGGTTAAATGGACAATGTGATAAAAAAGAAAAGGCAAAGAGGACATATTATTCAAGTCAGGAGTGCAAATCTACATTTCTACTAAACCCCTTAAAGCGATAAATTTAGATCTATATATTATAGAAAGTAAAACATAGACAAGGTGGATATTTTAGAAACACAGAGCTACTAAAGCAGTTCTTTTTGTCCCTATGGTGTCATCATTCTCTGACTTTGGTAGTAGCTTTAGATTCTATGCAAATACAGCCAAATTCACAGCACAACCATCGTCTTTTACTCATATGCATGTTGAGTTTGTTGGACGACATCAGGGTTATAAAATCAGGACTTTGGTGGTGCAGCAGAGTCACAGCTTGAGAGTGACTGATGGCTAACTTGCAGTCTTAAGGAGCAGTGTTTCAGTGTCACTGAGAACAGCTTTAACTGGGATTTGACTTTATTTAAAAAAAAAATTATACATGAGCACAGAGAGCAGGAGAGAAGCAAACACATTTAAAGTACTTCCGCACTGAATAACACCTGTGGGTTTTCTCTTCACATGCTCATGCACTGCACTGCTATAGATTTGATGTCAATATAAAAGACAAGTATGTTATGAATGGCAGGCTTAAAGCACAACAAGTTTTCAGTGTCAATAAAAGCACTAAACAGACACAATGACTTATATTGTATAGTAGGTTTATATACAGTATATATGGAGGAGCCTTATAAAATCTCTGGAAGGTCATTTTTAAAACATCCAAAAAGTCCTGGTTTGTAAAAACATGACATTCTGATTTTAAATAGCAACACCTTTTGATGGAACATTTATTTTAATTAGTGATGCACCCTTTTAAAGAATGTAACAGACATCAGCCTCCAGCTATAAATCGAGTTCTTTCTCGCTCTGTCAACAGTATGTTTGTAATCCTGTTTGCAACACACATACACTGTCAGAGCCATTGACAGGCTAAGCTAAGAAGACGGCAAACCAAAGGGGCGCACATACACACACACACACACACACACACAACCAGCTGCTTATGCATGCTGCAAACCAAGCAGTGTACTTTAAGCTAAAATTGCCTTCCCTATACACTTGCAAAAAGTTGGCAAGAGCATGGTGTTCGAGCAAGGAAAAGGAGAGAGCAAAGAGAGATGCACGATGAAAGGATCAAGGAGGGCGAAGGAGAAAGAAGGGAGAGGAGAGGGGTGTGGGTAGCTCGACAAATTGGATATCAAATTAGATTATTAGCTTGGACATGTCTTTTTGTGCACTCAGGCCTTCTCACTTTGTCTCATTCTCTGTTGCTCCCCCTGTCGCACCTGACTAACAGACAATAATCTGAGAGGGTAGTGCACATTTGGCCACAGTGAAACTTTATCCTTGGCCACTTTCCACTTTCCACACAAACAGATGTATGCACACACACACACACAATGAAATACACCACTGCACACATTCAAAGCAGGACACACACTGCTGGCGATGTGTCAGCTCCATTGAGGGAAGAGGACAGGTGATTCACCTGCAACGTCATCTCTTAGCCCTATTCTGTGATGTCTCACTTTTCATTTTTCAACATTCTGTAATACAAGGTGGAGAGGGTTGCAGTGTGTCTGACCTAACAAAAATAGTCTAAGAGAAAATGCATTGTCACTCCAAACATACAAAATATACACAACAATTTTTAAAATCTTTTATATATTTCTGGATGCAAGGGCTCTCTGGTTGACAGAGCAGGTGATGGATGTGGGGTTTCACTGAAGAAAACTTTGCTCCCTAAAAAAAGCAACATAAAAGCCTTTTTGTTGCCGTCATTCATGGTCTTTTGTCAGAGTGGGTTGCTGTTGCTCTTCACAGAGGCAGAATTCAGTTGTAAGTTGTAGGTTTCATTAGCAGATCTGAACATACAACTACAGCTCCCCACTGAGTGCAGGAAAACATGCGCCTGTCTCAATTTCTGTGAAACAACCAGCCTCTCTGTCAGATGTAGATCAGCTTGTTGAGATTGTGCAAAACATGCCACAGCCAAAATTGCCCCGACACCCACGAAAGCAGACATATACACACACACACACGTACAAACTCAAATGAAACTTTTTCTATGTTAATGCACTGGCCATCGAAGTGAGACAAGGCAAGCAGAGATCAGTGCTGCAGTTAAAACATAGAAATATTTGAAATAGTGTAATCAATCGGGCTGAACAGAGCAAAGCTTGGGTCGATCGCTATCTGTAGTCTCACAGGGTTTATCAACCTTTACTAGACCATGACCTCAGTTTTAATTCTCCTGACTGCAGCACTTAACTGTGAAATTGAGTATGGCATTAATTTATATTCCATTTTCAAAAGAATTATAGAAGCTCTGCATTGAACAAAATTGAATAAATGCTTCAAACTAATTAGAAAGCCAACCTCTGTAAAACAGGCACACATAAGGTCGCAACCCATAAAGTTGACAAGGACTCTGGTAATTAAGTTTTGCCACTCAATCATTATGACTAAATAATGGAATAAAGCAGAAGTGACCAGTGGAAGTTCAAAATGGAAGTTTTTCATCTACAATGTCTTCAGAAACAAGTTGAATCACAGAATTGGAGACAGAAACCAAATTTAGTTTCTATTTTAAACAAAACAGGCCCACTGACCCTTAAGCTAGCTTTTAATACCTTTTAACCTGCAAACACTAAGCTGGTCAATCCTAAAATCACAAAGACCACCATCAATCACACAACTGCAGAATCTCCTCCCTACATGTTCCAGCGGAAAAGGCTGTTGAGACGTTGGCTACAACTGTGATGTGCCATTACAAGGCCAACGTTAAACAGGGTTAACAAATGAGAATGTCCTTATAATAACAAGCTGCTGTGTGTACATCATCATGGCCTTTCATTGAGATGCCAGCACGCACATGGTGCAAATACAATGCAATTTCCCCATTGGGATAAGGGTGAAATGCTTCACTCTCAATCACCAACGACCTTCTAATGTTCCCAGGGATGAAGGATGGATTTTGAGTGTGGTGCTTGTCACAGACTCCCTCTTATTGTTATACCTTTGGGATGAACTAGCAGGGCATGCAGATTGCTCACTGTTGGAGTCAAAGCCAAACAAGCATCACTGCTCTGTTGAAAGTAAGCTTGAAAAAGTGCCTCAAGAACCAAATATGATTGCCCCTAAGCAGGAATTGGACTTGGACTGGAAACCCTTCAGGCCAAACACTACCCAGAACACATTCTCACTCCATATCCATCACACAATGGGTCCATTAGCTGATGGCCTATAATAGTAGAATGCAAACATCTCATTTATCCAATTGCTTGCCCCAGTGATTCAAGGTCTTTTTTTCTTAACATAACCTCTGGAATACGAGTTCTTCTGAGAACACACACATCCTTGACACAGTCTGTACATCCTCCCCAGGCAATCCCAGAGGCACAAGTGTGGCCCTCCCAGGATTCAAGCACTGAAAGGTCATGCCAAAGACATCTCCCATGCACGCAGAAACTGTACAAAATCTCTTTAATGTCTTAAGGACAGGTAAAAATGTGGGAGAAAAAAAGGACAGGAAGATCCCAGAAACACGAGAGGAAACTCATGTTTGAGCTGGTTACTGCTGAGACACTGTGCTCAGAATAGTCCTTTTTGGTAACTCTGGTGAAGGCTGAAGATCTTTTCACCCTTCCAAAAGAGCCACAGATTTCATCAACAAAAGGAGCAAACTGGCTTTGCTACCATAGCGACATTTACCAACTAGGTACCCTTGTTTGGTACAAAAGCAAGGTCAGGAGAATGATGGTCTCAACAGTGGATTTTCACCATAATGAAATAGCAAGGGTAAGGACTATGGATTTATATCACACCACTGATGTGAGGTGCTGTTTTCGGTTTTAATAAGTGACACTACATTAGCTTCTTCCTCTCGGAAAGCGAGTAAAAGTTGTGCAATGTAACTTTACAACAAACAAAGTTTCATTTCCCCAATAACAAAGTCTAGCAATTGGCAAACTACAGCTGGTCCTCAATCCCAATGGTGTGTTTAAAGTCAAACAGCATGGTTGACTTTTAAACAAACACAAGCTGCGGCTGCAAAACTTTCCACACCGACGCAAGCGTGATATAAATGAGGTGCATCAAACATTTTCAGCTAAAGTGCTGGATGTGAAGGTCGTTAGATGCCTGAGGCAAAGATGATTTCACAGCAGAATTTCAAAGCCAAGCATTTTGGCTTCCCCAGAAAGGGTTCACTTCTCCGCCAACCAAACCTGTTTACTCAACAGAAACCGAACAATTACAAATAGGTTCATGTATCTGTCATGTAGAATTAGATGAGGGAGTCTAAGAGAAGATGTTAAGTAGCAATGCACATTACACAAGGGTGTACAGTGCAGAAATCGTCTGGCATCTGTCATGCTGCTCTGCTAAAAGCACAACATTCAAAGTTACGCTACGCTGTCATTTGCTCAGCTCATTTATAAACCCTTTAGTTCATTCATAAAGGAATCTGATCTTCCTTTCTGACCTAAAATGCAAACTGACTATCCAGACAAATCCCAAAAAATTGTTACCTTTTACTGTTTACTTACGTAGCTGAATAAATAATGAATCCAGAGATTCTTTTAAAAATAAAATAAAAAACAATCCCATGCTGACGTCCTCCACTGACGCACCCTGATCTCCACAACAAACACTGGCTAAGTTGTCTGTTCTTTGGGATGTGATTGCCAAGAAAATCACAGAGCATGCAGTCAGTAAGAGGAATAAAATGCTTTCTGTGCCAAATAAGACACTCATGGATGAAAGTAGCCTCACAGGTAGAAATGAAACCTCCCATGACAGAAATACACAGACAGACAAACACAATTATTCTCTTGATGACACGCTCTCCCTCAGTCCCATTCACACACACACACACACACACAAATGTGCAAGCATACAGTGACTGAGCCAGAGAGACACAAGAGGGATTTGCCCAAACGAGCTGCATGTGAAAGATGAGTGTTGAGTGTAATCCCTGCAGAAGGTAAATAGACTAGGGAGGTTTTATATAGAAGCCTGGGAGCAGAGCTGTGAGTGTCACCTCCTGCTGTGGCTTTGAAGACTGGGGTTGGAGAGCACACAGCCAGATAGGACAGGGAGAACAGGGAGCAAGCATCTGTTTCTTGGCTTGGTCGGTGGGGCTGTTTTATCTGTCTATCTGCTTGCCTGCTTCTCAGTCTGTACATTTCTTTCCCTTTTCTGTCTTGTCCTATTTTCCTCTGTGTCTTTGTCTGTATTGTTCTCTGTCTGGCTGACTTTTTCACTATGAAGATGAGATGAATCTTTAATGATCCTCTGCGGAAAGTTTTCCAGATGCAAAAGTCATAGAATAAAGTGGGGTGAAATATAAACATGAAAACAGAGTGTAAAGAATCGGGACTATATAAAGTTGTCGGAGTTGTCAAATGAAAACCTTGTAAATCAGAAATGGTTTTTTTCCCCCAAACTTGTCAGGAACTCTAAAATGTAACCACATTCTGGTTAGATAATGGTTTATGATGCAGTGCAATGGAAATATAAGTGGGATTAAGAAGCATGAGACATTGGAAAGGTTTGCCAAAAGCAAGCAGCTCACGTTTAAGAACCACACCAGAGGATATCAAGGAGTCAGAGGTTGAGTACCGACCGTTTGTCAAGGCAGGTTTCTCTTGACAGAGCATTCAAGAATTACCATTTACAGGATATAGTTTGTATTTCACGATCAGTTGTGATTGATCGCTTCCTCTTCAAAAAGATGATTTCCTGTCAGTGACCAAACCTGCCGACAGAATTTAATTTTGGGAAAATACATTTAATATAGTTTCTCTGTTACAGGAGGTCAGACGCTCTTCTCAACTGCTTCTCCACTTCATGAGTTGATAGGACTTGTGTAAGCTGGTGGTTTGGCTCTAGAAATGGCAATGTTGTTGTGGCTGAATATATGGCCCAATTTTCCTTACACATATTCTGTATGGTGTACACACAATGAATTTTAACGCTCCACTAAGTCAATATCTCCACTTGTCCAACACTTTCACAGCAAGATAACTCGAAAACTAATGAGCAAATTCCCATTAGCCTCAGCATTGAGAAGTTCATTAATAATTAATTATTCAGTACGCCAAGATGCAAATGTGAGCTTGTTACATCAACATGTGTAGCACTGTCATGTTCACATGCTGTTAGCTGCATTTTATCTTAGACAAAGAAATGCAAAGCCAAGTCTGACAATGTACAGCAGTGCCTGACACTTCTGACATGTCATGAAAAGGCTAAAAGCCTATTTGACTGAATAGCGTCCCTTTTTTTCTAATGTTTGGTGCTTGTGGTGGACACAGTGTAACTTGTGTCCATCCATCTGGAGTTCTTTAGCATTGCAGGGCCAATGATGTTTAGACTTTGCCTTAGTTGATGAAAACTTCTCGAACAAATTAAACAGATAAAAAGAGATATAAAATCAATATTTGGTGTGATACATGTGTGCCTTTAGAGCAGTTCCAAATTGTCTAGGTCCATTTACAGGTTTTTTAAGATACTTGGCAGTTGGAGAACTTTCCAGAGTTATCCCTTTCATCTTGTCATGTTTTCCCAGATTGACTTGATGATAAGATCAAGGCTCTGTCGGGAGCCATGCCATCTGTTGCAGGACTACTTCTTCTTGTCACTAAAAAATAGTTATTTATGACTCTGGCTGTATATTTGGGGCTGTTGTCATGCTGCAGAATGAATGTGAGACTGATCAGATGTCTCCCTAATGTTACTGTATGATCGATCTGAATCTAAACCTATAAAGTTTCAAAAATGTTTGCATGTATGTGAATTTAAAGTCAGTTTGTTGTTGCAGCTGCTGCTCTGTGTACCTTCTATGTGTCTATCACTGTTTTCTCTCTCATCTCTTCATCTGCAGTGCAACACTCCCACCCTCCACCACAAGCCCAGTCTCCTCTCACTGCTCTCCTCTCATCACCAGCTTCCATACCTACCTCCCACTGCCCTTCTCCCTTCATCTCCCATGTTGTCAGCCTCCACCCCACCCAACCATCTCTCACACTGTCAGCTGTGAGATCAAAGCATCAAGACACGGGGTATTTAACCCATCACTGGTCCTGCTGATCAGCACCTTCTAAAGTCCTGCTGTCAGACTGGCAGGGGGTGATATTCATCCAGACACACAAAGACACAGGCATGATTCATACACAAGAGGGTTAATACTTGTAAAGAAAGTGACAGACTGTACATGCACAGTAAGAGATACCAGTGTTGTCTTAAACACCGCTACATCTTTGTGAAATCAGTTTTATTACAAGCAAGTTATCACAGCTTTAATGCAAACGAAAAGATACACACACAAATGCACACAAACACACACACTTACCAAAAGGAACTTCTAAGCTTGCAAGGAGAATAAAAGGGCAGGTTATTGGCCTTTAAAACACAGAAAGTGCTGATGCCTGCCATCGATTGATATCTTTCATCTGTTCGATGGGGCGAATGCATGCATAATCACAATTACAGAGGGCTCTGATCTTTAATCTACAGCCGATTCATTTTTGTCGATGCCTTTCATTTATATTCATTAGCTCTTTGAACCTGAAAAGGTAGATTTCCTTTCACACAGCGCAGGTCAGATGCTGCTTGCTGTCATCTAACTTTTGTACTGCAGAGTTTAATTCTCTGTCTCTATCTCTTAGTATATCTAACCATCCATCCACACTTCCATAAAATCCAACCACATCTCAGGAAAGTAACCTTGTCCTTTGATTGAGGATACTGTACTGAACATCGAAATGAAACTTTGTGGTAAAAATAGCTGCCTCATCTAGTTTCACAAACTCTCATTGTGAATACTCCTGCTCGAACATTACTTCCGTTTCAAAGTAGTTTCATCATAATGGAGGAGAGGCCATAAATTAGCACATTTATTACTCTTTCATCAGAGTTGCCAAAGTAAGCTGCTGTTTTAAAGTGAGAGGAAAAAGAAGAGAAAGACAGTGTTCAAAACACTTCCCAAAGGGAGATAAAAACACTAAATGAGAACCCTCGAGGTCTCACCACTAATTGACCCAAGCTTTTGCAAATTGTGTGTGAAGACACTTCATAGACAATAATAATTATCTTGACAGATTTTTTTTTAAACTTACAATTTCTAGACAACCCAACACAAAAAAGGGCATGTCTGGGCTGCCTCTGCCTAACAGCATTTTGAATTTATAGCACGGACCAAACATAGAAAAGAAACCAATCAATCTATCAAGTTACTGCATATCAAGTGATTGTATGTCATTTGATAGGTTGATGATATGTAAAGACTAAAAGAGTGACACATCTTTTGTAGTTTTCCCTCTGTACACCACCATGGTGGAATGAAAATTAGGCAATCAAGAACTGAGACTAAAAGATTGTAATTAAAGTGCAGAATCTGAAGCTTTAATATTAGGGTTTCAAGAAAAATATTGCATTAATCTTTTTAGAGTTACAGCCATTTTTTCCACACAGTCCTTCCATTTTCACAGGTTTAAAAGTATGTAAGTCTTTATGTCTGAATGCAAATCCTTCTCAGTCGAAGACTTTCTGAAGTCTGGAAACCACATACATCACCAAAGCTGAGTTTCGTCCCTTGAGATGCTTTGCCAGGCCTATAGTACAGCAGAGTTCATTTGATGTTTGTTTATGGGAAGTCAAAAAGGCCTTTAGTTTTGTCTTCGACAGAGTGCTCAGTTGGGTTAAGGTCAGGTGACTGAATTGGTCATTAAAAAAATCTGCCCATTTCTTTGCCAAAGAAGATCTTGGGTTGCTTTGGTGGTATATTTTAGGTCATTATCCATCTGCGAAGTGCTGTCCTATCAGGTGTAATGCGTTTAGCCTAATCTTAAACTGATTCAACAAGTCATTTATATCAACAGTCACATTTTCGATAAGCACCAGTGACCCAGTTCTATTAGCAGCCATAGATATATATTCCACAACACTGCTTCCAGCATGTCAGACTGATGATGTGGCTTGCTTTAGATCAGGAGCCTTTCCATTCTGTCTATTCTGTCTCCATTTCCTTCACTTCTCTTTGGGCAAAAGTTAATATTGGTTTCATTTTTCAAAAGAATCATGTACAAGAACTTGCCAGGCTTTTTTCAGATGTTTTCTAGCAAACTCTAATCTGGCCTTTCTGCTCCTTGGTGTTGGGTACATCTCGAGATAAATCCTCTATATTTACACCCATGAAGGCACCTCTTAATTGTGGACTTTGATAATGATAAGTCACTTCCTTAAGAATTCCTGACTTGGCTCGATGATGTACAGGGGTTTTTCTTCAACAAGGTAAGAATGGGTCAGTCATCCACTTTAGTTGTCCTCTGCAGGCTTCCTAGCCTTTAGGTGTTGCCAAGTTCACCAGAGCATTCCTCATTTTTAAGAATGCACAATGTTGTTTATTTGGACATTCCTAAAATTTCTGCAACCTCTCCAGTATGTTAGTTGAATAATGTCCTCCTTTATGGTTGTCAACCTCTCTGAAAAATGTATTGTGGGTTCCAGTGAACACCTACCAAATCCAAATTCAACACTTGTAATCAACTCCAGACCTTTTATCTTCTGTGTCTGTCATGAAATAATGAGGAAATAGGCCACATCTCACCATGAAACTGCTTAACAATTAGTTGTCCAATTAGCCTGTGAAATTGGAAGGATTCTGTAAAAAATGGCTGTAATCCCTTAATTTACACAATAGTTTTGCTGAAACCCTTGAATTAAAGCTGAAAGTCTACACTTCAATCACGTCTTGATTGCTTTGTTTGAAATTCATTGTGGCGGTGTACAGAGGCAAAATTATGAAAAATGCATCACCATGCACGTACTTATGGACCCGACTGTATTGATGCTGTGTAGACTTGTATGGGGCATTGACAACCTGCACAAGGTCTATCGAGCACCGACTTACAGGCCTGCATTTAATCTCCTTTCACCTCAGTTTAACCCCAGATGTGCTATATTTTTCAAGTATGTGATAAAACATGACAGGGTAGCAAAAGCGACTACATAAAAAAGGCAATTACTGTAATGGGTATAGCAGGACGTTCAGTTTATGTATAAATGGGGGACTATTTTCCTCCTGACCTCTGTAACCTTGTCTCAAAGCCATCATGGATAAAGTGCTGTGGGCAGCTAATATTGACAGATCTGTTTGGCAGTGATGATTGAGCTATTGATGAGATGGTATGAGGGTAAATATGAGGAGAGACACCCTGCAGCTATCAGCAATAAAAAAAATTCTAAACACTTCTCACCAACTTGTGAAGGCTAAGCTACATTTTTTAGATAAGGATGGAAGAGACTGAATTGAGAAAATTGCCAAGTGAGGCAACATGCCATTTTAGATAACCAAAACACATAGCAAAAAACTCAATTACAATATTGTCATATTCTTGTAAATTGTCGTCTCCCGTATGTGAAGGAAGTGTATATGTATTTAAGTTTTTGCTAACTAAAACAGAATCAGAATCGTGCCAAGTAATTTTTCCATTACAAGGAATTTGTCTTGGTCTGTCAGTGCAAACAGTTAAACACGTTTTTAAAAAAGTATATAGCAAAAAATAAAATATTAAGAATATAAAAAACAAAAGAAGAAGAAGATATTATAAACAAATATATACACAACATATGTGCAGAATGTCAGGTGGATAGCGCGAGACAGTGCAAAAAGAGCAGTTGTGCATTCATGTCCATGACAAGTGTCTCTGGGGGGAGTCAGTGGGGGTCAGGGGCCTTGTTGTGGAGACTGGCTGCAGATTGAAAGAAACTGTTTTTGTGTTGTAAGGTTTTGGTCCTGATGGACCACAGCCTCCTGCCAGAGGGGAGTGGTTGAAAAAGTTTGTGTCCGGGGTGGGAGGGGTCAGCCATAATCCTCCCTGCTCGAGTCTTGGAGGTGTACAGGTCCAGGAGGGATGGGAGACTGCAGCCAATCACCTTCTTAAATTCTAGTAAACATAATCATTATTATTTCTCTAAATGTTTCAGGGGTGTAACACATATTTATATTCAAAAAGTATATTCGATTCCCCTACACAAAAGGTGAAAAAATGTAAACAAAGGGCCTCAGGAACATTTTTCTTACTGTAAAACATTTTTTTCGCACAATACCACTGAGAAACAGACATAATGATGGAACCCAACCAATAATAAAAACCATCATCAGCTTGACGGCTGGAAAAATCATCTGTGATACAGCAGCTGTGGCAAAAAACACTTTAGACTTTGAGGATTTTCTCTCTTCACCGCACCATGCATCATACAGAGATGAAAATCCAAGGATGAAATGGACTGAAAGAGGCATCGACATTTCCATCTTTTTAAACTACATTCATGGATGTCTATCCTCTCATCTTTTTTTGTCCTCATTCAAAAAGCTCTGTCTGAATGCTCATGACTCACCCAACAAGCGAGAAACATGGACAGGAGCTTGTTAGCTTGTTGCAAACAATTTGTTAGCCTCAGGTTTGCAAGTTGTCAAATCCGTCTTTGTTAACAAATGTGAGAACAGACTCGGCACATCACCAATTAGACAACATCAGCAGGAGGCTGGGCACAACTTGTTGTGGCAGAAGAAATTAATTACAACATCTACCCAAGCTCAACAATAGTTTATAATTTTAATCATCGCTGTTCATGTCATCATGGTTCATTCACAAGTCATCCATCGTGAATGACTTGTCAGGATCTGCATCATGCAAATCGTCTTCCTGTAATTTGACAGCATCGGTGCTCGGATGCACCCTGTGAGGTTTGATTGCGAATGTAATTACTGTTCTTCAGATTAATTTGTCAGAAAATTAGCTCTGACTATATGATGAAAACACTAGCTGATTTTAATCATTTTACAACATTAACCTTTTGGTTGTTAACAATCATGAATCCCTCTGGTTGAGTGATACAAACGGTCAGAGTCAGAGATGTTTGTCTTAATGAGTGTCAAAGTTTGCTAATGTCTGCTCTTTAAAGGATGAGTTCACCCACAATACAAAAAGCATATTTGTCCCACTTAGCTTTGATTATACGCTCAGTGTCTACTTTATTAGACATGCACAATCTAATGCAATCCAATGCTACTGTTCTAACATCAAGTCTGTATGTATGACACCTTTAATATTTGTTGACACTGTCAAAGATGCGTTTTAGAATTGTGGTTGCAGGCACTGGTGGTGCTTTACTGGACCACATTACATTCAGCTGTGTAATCTACTGCTCTTCCCTTGTATGTGAGTGGTTAGGACAAAAAAATATAAATAACTCTCAAATTAATGGAGACAAGTGTAACATCACCTCCAACTGCCCTCTTAAAAGCAATTCAAGGGTCCTATTTAAATACATGTTTGGAAGATAAAAATTCTCACATAACATTGACATAAAGCTGGTAGTAACTTAATATTGTGTGTAATTTAAACTCAAAATTTTCCATTAATTGATTCAAAACTAAATTTAAGTTGATGTTATTTAATGAAATTGGCTTAATGACTGAATTTTTCCTCACCTCGCTGTCAGGATTTCAAGTCCCCTCCCCTATGTACTTTACACTAGAGAATCTTATTTGTTTTTTTTTTGTAAATCTGCAAACTTAGAAAGTTATGTTCATATTTGTGATAATTAGGTACACTGCACTTAATAATTCATTTAATTTCCATGGAAATACTAGTTGTAACAACTTAACTTTGAAAATAATCAACTCAAAAACTTTAAATTAACAATATCTTAGATTGTGGTAGAAAACCTCATTTCTTTTAACTTTGGTTTGTCTAATTTTATTAGAAGTTGTCATAATTCAAGAAGACCGGATGCAAAATGCTGCTTTTCTGTTTGTCTTTTGGAGTGTTTTTTTTGTTAAGCCTAAGCTTTTTTTTAGTGTATGGCATCCATAATAAACACAATAACATATATTGACAAATTATGAGCATCATAAACATTATTAGCTTCATAAAGATAGATGTTACGGCAAGACTGCTGTATTATATTGCATGAAACTGCACAGGGCAAACACTCAGGGGGCACTTTATTTTGTTGACCTGTGCAATAAAATGAAGTGCCCTGTGAGTGTTTGCCGCAAGGGTTTAAGATATCTGCCTTAGATTTTTGCTGCCAAATTACTACAGCACAGTAGCTTTGTTCTGCAGAAAATATCAGATCAACAGCTGCATGAAGAGGAAGCAGTGTCCCAGTTAATTAAAGTATTTTGCACAGACAGGTCTGTCAAATAAACATTAAGAGATTTTCCACCAAATTTGGGTAGATTTGCAGGTCACACTCGGATGTTGCAAAGTTAACCGGGTTTTTGACTTCTTTAATGAAAACTCATCTAAAGATTTCCCTGTAACTGCAATTTGAGTCTGTTAGAGGAAACTGTTGGTCTCACTAAAGGAGAGAGAGAGAGAATCATTCTGCCTCACTGTCAACCTTCAGGCATATACTCCCTTAAACCTGTCTTCTTCCATCTCTTTTTATGTCTCTTTTTCATTTGCAGAAATTTAAATGCAGTTAACTCGAGGTCACGTGCTTGTTTCACTGCACTCTTATTCAATAATAGCTCATTTATTTTGCTTAACTTTTTGCTGAATGTGGGAAAACAAATTTGGGCTGAGGGTGACCAAAGAGGGCTGCACTGTGGCTTGGTGGTTAGCAGCGTTGCTTCACAGCTAGAAGATCCCCAGTTCGCATCCCGATTAGGACGCCTGGGATCTTTCTGTGTGGAGTTTGCATGTTCTCCCTGTGCATGTGTGGGTTCTCACCGGGTACTCTGGCTTCCTCCCACAGTCCAAAAACATGCTGAGGTTAACTGATCATTCTAAATTGGTCGTAGGTGCGAATGAGAGTGTGCTTGTTTGTCTGTCTCTATGTGTAGCCCTGCGATAGACTGGCGACCTGTCCAGGGTGTCCCCTGCCTTTGCCTGAGTCGGCTGGGATAGGCTCCAGCCCTCCCGATATCCTACAGAGGCATAAGCGGTGTATAGATGATGGATGGATGGATGGTGACCAAAGAGTGACCAACCAACCTTGTTCATATGTTAAGATTTAAACATTTTCAATGAATATGTTTACAATACCAATAAAATACTTAAAAGAAAATAATCAAGCGCCCAAGTATATAAACAGACGAGCACCTGGGTAATAGATTTTCAATGGCGGGCTTATAGGAAGCTTATTGGATTACCCTCAACGCACAAATGCCTCAGATGGGTTTTGTCTTTGACTTTGCTTTGATTTTGATTTGATTGGATTTTTGTCACAGGCCCGCTGCTGTTTGTTACCTATGCAGCTTTCTTGGGTAACTGCCAGAAGAGACCTCTTTCCATTGACCTTCTCTAACTTAGTTAAAAATTCCCACCTCATAAAACAGAAGGAGCATGAGTGACAAAGAAGCAAAAAGAGACTTAAGTTAGTTCAGGTAAAAGCACTCCAAGCCCCAGAAAGTCGATAGAATTGCATAACTCAATTTCCTCTGAGTCCAGGAACATCATGAAGATAATGGATTTCTTGTCAGCTAACAAAGGCTTTCTGGTGTGAGATGCCAGCTGCACTCTTTCTCACACACACACAGACACATTACTACAGTAGTACATGGAGTTTATGCAGAGACCGGGATGGCTAAAAATGTCTAAAAATAAAGGGATAAAAAAGTGTTTGAAGAAAAGAGAGAAACTACAGAACAGAGGGGGGATGCCAAGCAGAGATACGATGAATAGGAAGGAGGAACAGATATTACAACTGGAGGATAAAAAGAGGTCCTAAGGGAAATGCAGCGGGCAGAGGAAAAGTTGAAAAGAAAGTGAGAAACAGCGTGAGAGAGAAGCAAATTGACCAAAGAAAGAATGGAAATAGAAGGGAGATAAAACGCGGAAAGAAATAGAGAGGCGGGAAGAGGCAGAGAAGAAAGGACAGTTAATTTGACCAGTGGTTTAAATGACACCCTTGGGGAGAGAGCAAGAGAAAGACGGGAGAGTGAAGAGGCACAGAAACTCTATCCAAAAACGACAGGGAATTAAGAGAAGAGAATTGTATAAAAGCATTCAAAGGTTAAATAATTTTGCTTGGAGGATCCAGCAGCACGGATGCATGTTGATCAAAAGAGAGAGGAAAAACAAGCAGTGGGAAACGGCGGAAGGACAGAAAAGAATAGGATGACAGGGGGAAGGAAGGAGGGAAAGAGGGAAGCAACGATAGTTTCATGGGAAGATTAGGAAGGACCCTGAGGGCCATCCCAGAGGAAGGAAGGATGATCAGAGAGAGGCACTGACAGTTGGTGGAGATTTAAATTCTCACAAGTTTTACATGAATTACCGAGGGTTTTCAAAGTAACAAGGAGTTCACTTAGAAGTTGGTGCCTACTGATGAAAAATTTGTCAACCACCTGCAAGTAAATTAGCCTCCCAAGAAAAACAGTCATTTCAGCAAACACCCCCAAACAACCTACTGTATGTTTACACTGAAGCTTCAGTTTTTCTACCCATAGTCAGTATTGTTTTTTTTCCAACAATCACCACAGTTGGTCTGCAGCATTAACAAAGTGTTTCTTATTTAAACTTAAATTAGAAAAGCACTCACATAGCATAATATCTCATCAGTTAGGTTATTTTTTAACTAAGCATAAACCGTAGCTGTGTATAATGCTTATAACTAGCAATCACACATTCCTAAAACACTCGTATGTGACTGCTGAACATCCCATTTTAAAAGCATTAGCATCAACATACTGCTAAAATATTCTTCTAAGAAAGCTACAAGGCTTCTACAAGATTTAAACCAGAGCTGCAGGATTTTCTTCTATTCGGCGACAAGATCGTCAGCAAGGTCGGGAACTGGTGTTGAATAATGAGGTCTATCTTGCTTGTAGGCAGCCCACTTAAGCCCATGGGGTTGGATGAGGCTGAGGCCAAGGCTGACTGCCAAAACCAGTCTAATTCTAGCACACTAAACTGGAAAACTCATTTCTTTATGGACTTTCCCCTATACATGGGGACATCCAAACAACAACAAAGTATAACTCACAGTTGTTATAAATATCATTACTTCTAACATTAAGACTTCATCATATGAACTCCAAGCAGTTTCAGGGTGTTTTGAGCTCCCATCACATCTTTAATCACTGGTAACAGCTGCACACACTTTAGCAAAACATGTTGCGGTCCCGAGAAATCAGTTATTACTCTCTACACACACAAATGCAGCACTGCTCGGTTATAAGCCTTGTAGTATTTCCCACAAGCATCTAACTACCTGCTCAACAGTGAAAGTGCATTTGCTCCTCAGTGTTTTTTTTTCCCCCCAGTGGTTGATCTCCCTGTTGCACATCCATTGCCTCAGTCTATGACCTGAAGTGCATGGTGAACAGCAGCAACTACAAAATGCTGTGCAGCACATCAGCTGCTGGGCCATCCATACGGGAATAAAGGAGAGACAGAGCAGGAGGAGACGGAGAGAGGGTGGCTGTTCAACCATTTTGATATAAGAGCCGTTAGATGTTGCTCATTCATGTATACACATAAATATATTAAATATTCAAAGGGCCATACACACAATTGCACATGCACTTGAGGCACATACAAAGATCCATATACAGTAATGTTTATATACTATTTACACTACAGAGGTTTGGCAATGTTTAACCTTTCAGAACTGCATAAACGCATGAGAAAATTTCACATGCCACTGCCTCCTTCAGATGTACATGAATTACACGAAGCTGCTGCTGAGACTAATGTTGAAGTGATTAGCTAACAAAAATTATCCATAAAGTATCCTATGTAAAATGAATATGTTTAGGTTTAAGCGGATGTCAAAAAACAAAGAGGCATTTGCTCATTCATGCAAAATAGGTAGGCTTTGGGCACTATTATATATAGTATATATTTATTTTATTCTAAATATCTGAGTACTGACATAATTAAATGGCAATGTCTAGCCATCCTTGATTGGTAAAAATGCAAATGTGACATCTACAGTGGGAAGAAAAGTGAGCGAATCCACTGAAATTATCGACTTTTATGTATAAATCGGTCTGGAAATAGTATCAAATATTCATCTTAGTAATTCTGAACAGGCAAACTGTATTTTCAAGTAATAACACACAAAGTCATTATTGATGGGAAAATGAATCCCCAAGTTAACCGAGGTATGTTACGGGATACTGCCAGGGTTGCTGTCCACTTGCTGAAGCTAAGAAGTAAATGAGGGTTGCGGTCTAGTTGTCTGGGAACCGAATTTGTTGAATGTCGGGTATGATAAAGGGTGTAAACTGTTGTGTCAGTGGATTTACAAATTCATGCCGGCAGTGATGCTTTTGATGGTACCCCATGCAGCAATGCTCCACCACACGTTTTACATATTTTACACACTGACTATTGAACTGAATCTTGAAATCTTAAAAAAATTAAATCACCAGTACGAATCGCAATATCTGTGAGAAAAACCACAGTCACATTTTTTCACCAAATTATTCAGCCCTAGTAAAGATGCTGTGGAAACCCCTCATGAGAGCTTCTGAACCTTGTGCCGGTCAGACCATAGGCTACTGGAAACACTTTCGTTATTGCTGCCAAAGGAGGTTTGACCGGATATTAAATTCAAGGGTTCACTTACTTTTTCCACCAGCAGCTGTGAAAGCCTAATGGCTGTACTCGATAAAAAAAACAAAAAAGCTCATAAAATCATTATGTCTGTCTATACATGTGACTTAGATGAAGATCAGATTGCATTTTATGGCTTATTAATACAGAAAATCGAAGTGTTCAACATACATTTTCTCTACAGCACTTTCATTTTCCCCTGTATTTCCTTTCTGTCTCCGGCTTTCTTTTCTGCTCCCCCACTCTTGTTACTTTTTTATCTCTTTCCAATAAATCCAATTTCTTCTCTCGAGCTTCTCTGCCTCCTTTTCCAAGTGATTAAAGTTCAACCACACTGATCCTCTGGTCCCCCAGTGAGCCCTTTACAGGAACCACATTAGTGACATTTCTGAGCAAGGCCACACAGCGGTGATATTAGCGGAATGGGCTGCGAGCGAATACGAAACATATGTGTGTGTCTGTGTGTCCGGATGGCTGCCTGCATGTTTAATAATTTTCATGTGAAGGTTAATGATCTGCGCTAACAATATCACACTTGGGGTTTCCAGTAGACCAGGTATAAACTGAAGATTAAAAGGCCAGCACCTCAACAGAAAGCAAGCATGCAAAAAGAATGTGAATGGCTTTGGAAAGAGAACTCGGGGCTGGTTTCAGTTCGCACCATAACTGCTGTTAAAGTACCATTGCTGCAGTTAATTAAGCTCAAACTGCTCCAATGGTGCTGCACAATGACCAGAAGTCAAAGCCTGGTCAGGTCTCAGGTGTCTGTGTAAAATCTGTGCGTATGAGAAGAAAATAAGGGGAGGACTGAAAACGAGAGCATTCAGCAAATATATCTTTTAAAATCAATAAACGCTAATCTGCTCCACAAACACCAGCAAGAAACATGGATGTACTGAAAATGAGCCATCATTGCAAGTATACAGCCGCTATAATCTATATGAATCATGTGAGACTGCACCTCAGTGTTACACCAAATCAGTTTGCCCACCCATCCAAACGTGGCCACAGAAAAATTACACAGCCAATAAGAGCTTATCATAGCAACCATGAGGGAAGGAACCATCAATCAGAGGCTGATGACAGCTGGGTAATTTAAACTGCAGCACGCCTCAGGCTTGTGTGCTTCTGTGATTGTGTGTATGTACATGTGTGTATGGCTGTACAGTATGAGAAAGCATGCACCTCATCTGTGTGTCGTCTCTTCTGTGAGCGTACAGCTCTACTAGCGCCCAGCTCCACAGCCACTGGCACGTAATGAGAGCTTTATGTGTTTTCATTACTTTGTGCCAGACAACAGAATCACACTGAGGGCTGTTGGCAGAGACAGAGGCTGGAGGAATGCAGTCAAATCAGATTAAGGAGCTGAGATATATTGTACCACAGGTGAGTAGGTAGGCTCACCGACCTAACAAACGCCTCCTCCGGGGAGCAACACACACTAACATTCACATACTTGCATCACACAAGTGTAAAAGCACACATACTGTAACAGCTGTGTGTGCACGCAAACACACTCAGTTTGTGTCTGTACATGCCTGTTATCTTAAAAAAAAAAGTTAATTAATTTGGCAAAATTACACAATTCATCAGTCAGAAACTAAAACAAAAACAATTTGGGGATTTTCAACTTTCTAATACTCCCTGAAACACTCACCTGTGACGTGCAGTTCTGTCAAAAATTTGACCAAATTTAAGCTTAAAATCATTCTTTTTTACTTTATTCATCTCATTTACAATTCTACAATTTAGCTTAACAGACGCTTTTATCCAAAGCAACATTCATAGGTAGGTAGGCGGAGCAACATTAAGGACCTTGTCTAAGGGTCCTCACTGAACACCTGCGCTCTGACCGGGATGTGAACCGCCGATCTCCCACGCCAAGGTCATTTAAAAATGTGCCAAGAGTAAAACTGTTTGCACCAAAGGTATTTGGTCAAATGTACATAGCACAACTGGAAACTCATTAGAGACTCAGTTGTGATGGAGTGATGTGACAAAAATTTAGGGGTCTTTTTGGTTGAGCTGGGATTAACGGCAGGCTTGCCTACACAATAGATAGGACACAGATATAGAAACAAAATATAAACACAAGTAGAAAAATATCCATTGCATGTAAAGTTGTAATTCTTTTTCCTCTGTTGTTAAGAGTTGTAGACACTTGGAAAAATGCTGTACACACTGATCTGAGGTTTTCTTCAAATTTGTAAAATGAATAATCAAAGAAATTCCTTTTTTTTTGTCATGATAATTGGCACTAAAACTGTAACATCCTCCACAAAGGACATTTTTAGTTCTGATTCTAGCCATTCTAGTGTTTAAAGGTGCAGGGTTTCACATTTCAGTGAAAAATGAGTCCACAGTGAGTAAAAATGCCACAGGAGCAAATCATTCCCAGACAGTACTTGGAGTTCAGAGGGCAAAATTAAGTGGATTATGCTTGAAGTATTTTTTTTTAAAATTTATAGATCATTCTCATTTATCAGCTGCTTGATAAAGTCTTCCATAAAAATGTTCAGCTAAAGTGCACAGTGAGGTATTGTGATTTTAAATTTGGCATAAACGAGAGCGCTGCTATTGGATCAGTATCAGCAGATAACAGTGTTGGAATCAGAACCAAAAAAAAAAAGTCAGATCAGAGTATCCCTTAAGAAAAGTGCTGACATGAGTTGAGAATGGAGTGAAATAGAGAAGTAAGGACACAAGGTGGCTGTGGATGGAAAAAGTGACAGACTTTGGAGAGAAAATGACAGGGTAATAGAAAGTAAGTGCCTTGAGACACTACAATATTTAATCTCGCTGCCTCTAGGCTCAAATATATCCCTGATTAGTTTGGCCTGGATCCCGCCACCTTCTTCAGGTTTTTTGCCACAGGTTCAGTGCGAAAAGGATTAAGCTTTTCTCTATGCTTTTCAGCAAGAGAAAGCAGGGGCTAGCTTGGGGAGAAATAGAGTAGTGGGAGCAACTCATATTATTACTAGTAAATTATGAATGTGGGACTGCATGAGACTGGAAATTAGTCGACTGAAGGAGCATCAAAATGAAGAAATGATGAGCAGGCGTGGCAGAAGAGTAAGCCGTGGTGTGGAATGAGAACAATTAAAGTTACTTTTGAGAGTATCCAACTCATATTGCTGCTATATTAAAACTTAACTTAATGTTTTGGTTGCAACATCTCTTAAATACAACAATATATATATTCACAAACACTGAATTGATCATCCTTTATTTCCAAGAAACAACTGCTAATTCAGTAGTTGTGTTTCCTGGTATGTAAATCCTGACATACCTGAATATTAAGAGCATTTTTTGCCTTTTAGTACTTATTTCCATGAAAGTACTCATTTTAGCCTTAAGAGGGAATCCAGAAAGATCAGGAACAATGCATTGTTTCATTACATGGCCAAGACAGATATTATAATATCTGGATGCAAAGTTGAAAGTGAGCTAAGTTCTAGGCAATCAGGGTAAAATAAACAACAGGACCCCATTTTTGGTTTAAAAGATATCTTTTTTAAACAACACTTGAAAACAAACTGTAGATGTCTCAGAACAAGTTGTTCAGGGTTCCGTTTTCCCTGGTACGTCAGCCAACAGCAATTTCAGCATCTCCAACAGTAACCCTTGAAGCATAGAGTCTTACAACTCCAGCTCTGTGAGGTACACCATAATAAGACCACGTCTGTTGGATCTGAAAGATTGAAATTTTGGCTCAAGGGAGACTTTGATGTAGTGCCCTCCTCATGACAAGAAATGAACTAAACCATGGGAATAGTGCTTTGTTTTCTTTTTAAAATATAATTTATTGGACAAATCGAATGCAGCTCTAAAATTTCCGGTTTCGTGGCTATATGTATCTCAGTCTCTTTCTCTTCTGCTCGTCTCTTCTTCTCAGCAATCAGGTCAGTCACGGTGTCTCGCCAGCGCGCATGTGCTCGCGCAAATCCTGCTCTCACACGACTTGCAACCTGACTATGCAAGAAAAGCAGCATGGGACTCGGAGAGATGAGGAGGGTAAAAAGGGAATTGAGAAAAAGAAAAAATATGCAGTAAACAGAGAAGGGGCTTGTTGGCGACACCACATCCTCCTGAGACTGTGTCATCTATTTTCGCTGCCTGACAAGCATGTTCCTTCACAGCGATGTGCGTCAAGACATGGGGAGACACAGTGAATACACAGTGAATCAGCGCCATCTCTCTCTCTCTGTCGAAATCTCTCCCCTCGTTCTCTCACACACATTCATCTCCCCATGGATGCCATGTCACTGACTTGAAGAGAGGAGCATTTGCATTTCTCTCCCCCTGTGTTTCAGAACTCACATGCTGATTCACGTGACGGTGAGTGTGAATGTCTGTGTGAGTGCATCTGAGTGTGAGTCTGCCTGTGGGTGTTTGTAAGTGTGTGAATATGCATTGAGACACAGTATATGTACCTGCTTACAAGCATGTCATGTTTGCATATTTGCATGTGCATGTTTGGGCTTTTGTCACTTCTGGTACAAAAGCAGTGTATGCATGTATTTGTATTTTGACACGTGTTTATATTGTCAAGACGGGACGCTCTTTAGCCAAACATTTTTACGCTGTTAGACATGGAGCTTACAGCAGACAGAAACAGAGCCCCTCTTGTCAAAAGGGTGTATTCAAGCAGAGAGCTTTAAGGCAGGAGAACACATATGAAGATATTAAAATCAGCAAAGTTTGGCACATCTTTCCACGGTGCACAATTCTAACATATGGCTCTTGAGCAGCAGAAGGCAAGAGGTTTGAGCAGCTTGCAGCTGCCATTCTGACTCCATGTGAATGGGCACAAAGAATCTAAAGGGGTGACCTAAATAAGAGACTTTTAGGATGAACTGGTAAGTTATATTTTTGTTTCGACTAATATTTCACCTTAAATGGCAACAAGGAAATGCAAAACAATAGCAGTCCAGAAAAAAACATTACTACAAAATAACTTTGGGTGACGGATTCAATGAAAACACGATGTTAAAGGCTTAGTATCCCAGACATGAATATAGCTGAGTCCTTGACTAAAAACAGTTTTGAATGCAGAATTTAGAATTTCCTTTTTTAGCCTAGAGCTAGACTTAACCCTTTAAAACCCAAAATCCACTGGCGGATTTGAAAAGCTCATTATCTTTAATAAATTGCCAAAATTACATAATTAACAAGAGCCAGAAACTGTAAAAACAGACAGAAATGCTGGAAGTATAAATAACCCTTTGAACACCAAAACCTTCAGGGGCGTTTGAAAGGCATGCTCCCTGTGATATTAACCAAATATGTGCCTAAAATTGAGATATTTCATCAAAATCACTATGTTCTCTATATCTAATTTTAAAATCCACCAGAAAAAAGCACTTGTATTAACTAGATACTGTAAAAAAAATAATAATAAATTAAAAATAATTTTAAAAAAACACTACAACTGTTACAAGTCTGGTAACAACTTAAAAATGTAAGTAGTAAAATATCTATAATATGGAAAGCTGTCAATTTTTCCAGGATTGTTGACACCTGTGGGCTCTGAGAAAAAATGTACATGTTTACTCAAGGTTTTTTCTTGATTTTTGTAAAATGAATAATCCAAAACAATAAATTCTAGGAGCTTCAACATAAGGCGACTGGTTCTTGAAGACGTTTTATCTCTCATCCAATAGACTTCTTCAGTTCTCTTGGAAGGGAGATGAAAGTTTATTACACAGGGGAAACATAAGTATAAGTAAATTGTCAAACTACCATTTCCTTTTACTGAGGTTTCTCCAGCAATCCTGAAGTTAGTGTTAAAAGAAAATGTGAAGTTAAAAGTATTCAAGTCCCAAAAAGCCCCACTCTGAAGCTAAGTTTGATAGAAGCAGGCATAAATATTACATTACCTGCTAGAATCTTTAAAATGCCATATCTGGCCTTGATCCATGAATGAACCTCCGAGACTTTGTTTTTGAAAACCCAAACGCAGAGTATATAAAGTATGTAAAGCTACCATGGTGGCACAGAGCTTAGCAGGCCTCAGTCACGGTGTTGTCAGAGGCACATTTACATTTAAGCTTGCCAAAAACATGAACAACACACTGTGACAAATCAGCGAAAAAGGCTTAAAAAAAAAGCAAAACCAGAACAATTGAATTGAATATAATCAGATTTTTCCTCACAGAGAAAGGAAAATGAAAATCAGAAGTTAAGACAGGAGCAAAAACCAAAGGAGTAAAGTAGGCAAAAGTAACACTCATCTGAAAATCAGGCAAAACTATGAAGTACAGTCATGACAAAGCAAATCCAAAAGAGGTAAAATATATAAAGTTGATGTACCTTAATACCTTAGATTACATGTCTCTCATGTACACAGCACAGGGTTTACCAAACAGCAACCACAATAGTCCAGAGAGAGCCAATTGCAGAGCTCATGGAGATTCATGTGCCTTTTATTGGGCTAACTCATGCCTCCTCATATCCACTCTTCTCCTGTGGCCTGGAAATTGTTCCCCTTCCACATAATAGAGGATTTTCCAGTTGCCAGTAACTCCAGGAGGAGTTTAAAATGAAGAAACACAGGTGTATCCAACATAGATGTCTTTTATCAAGTGGTGTGACGTGTAAACACCGCACCTTCGTGGGTGTCAGTTCGATTTGACAGGTGATACAGCGGTGCCACACATCATAAGTAACTGCTGTCGCTTAAGACTGATGCTAAAGAACGAAGGATTTCTCATTTTGTTGCTTTTGCACCCTCTGTCCTCGCATGTCCTTGCATCTCTCTCTCACATCCTCGCTGCGAGAGGAAGAAATGTGGGTGAGGAAAGCAAGGCGACATGCTACCGTAATGAAAAGCACCCAGTGACTTGATGACAGACTGACACAGATGGAAGCATTGACTGCTGCTGTGATTAACTCTGTGGTTATGAGTCACAGATGAGGCCGAGTAGCTTAACCCAACAGAAAAAGAAAACTGTGCGTGAAAATAAGGAGGTTAGAGAGTGGCAAGGAATTTTCCTAAGGATTTTATCTTACCAACCTCTTGCTCACCTCTGTCCTGACCTGTGGAGTTGAAGTGTTTTAATTAAACTCATTATCCTGGGGGAGAGGGTGAGGGTAAGTGAGGGAACAGGAGGGCAGAGGTGGAGTGTAGAGTCAGGAGGGAGAAGGGGCAAAGGATGAAGCACAATTTCACGCCTCTCTGACAGTACGTCTCACAATTTCGTTATGATGTTACTCTGGCAGGAAAAGCTTACTGTTTTCATGGGAACTAAAGATAGGAATGATAAATTTAATATTGTCATTTTATGCAAAAATAAACTTGATTTAAATGGGTTGGTTAACATGCATGCAAGCCAATAAAGAACCAGCATGTGGATGATAAAGACAAAGGGGAATTGTTTTATATTTTTAATTAAGTTCACAGGCCAAAAGTGTGTTACAACATCCAGCTGAGCCACACTGATGGCTACGCTTAAAACTAAGGGTTCGTGTAAATGTAACAGATGCTTTTTCGTTTATTTTAATTTCTCTGTCATCATTCATTCTAAATGGCAATACTGCAGACAGCATACTATTGTTAATGTGATCATATATGATTCACCTGCAACACAGCATGATGAGCCCTGATCACATTTTATACTTGAATCACTGTCTGATAGCAGAGAAATTATAGAATGTTAATAAGATCACCTTTACTGTGAATCTGGCTGCATTAAAACAGGAGAGGTGATGGCAGTGAGTGGATGGATCAGAATTTGCTCCCACATTCTAACTACAAACACATATGTGTGAAGACAGAGCTGATTAAATGTGTGAGTAAAAACTAAATTTAAGTCAAGCGCCAATAAATACAGGTATTTACAGAATATGCATGCACAGGTGTGTTTCACACAAACTGCTCAAATAAAAAT
Source organism: Dascyllus trimaculatus (assembly GCA_024666655.1). NCBI lineage: Eukaryota > Metazoa > Chordata > Actinopteri > Pomacentridae > Dascyllus > Dascyllus trimaculatus. Next base: position 23,635,630 of record CM045459.1, on the reverse strand, counting down.
AGAGCCAGTGCACAACATGCTAAAGAGACATGTGTGAAGTCAAGTCACACACCAGGTGCACATACAAGACACATACATACGAGCTGCTGCGGATTTCTCCAGCAGCTCGATCTGAGCTGAAACACAACAATGTTGATGTGTATATTGGCCATAATGCTGCACAAAGCAACTAAATATGATACAATGATTAGTTCATGTTAGGTTATTTCAACATTTGCAGGCAATTATAGTCGCAGACATCCTTTTCCAGAAAAGAGCAAATAAATGAAAGATTCTGAATTATTAATATTACAAGCAACTACCAGTAGCACAGGCAAGTTCAAAGCACCTGCAGCTAAGTGGATAGACTAGCAAGTAATCTCCTGAGTTTACTTCCACATGTTAAATTCATCATAGCAACAGAGGCAGAGAAAACCTGGAGGTCTCGTCATTTTTCATGACGCTTTTCTTTTGTAAAAATGCAGCTGAAGTACAGAGCTGTGAAAAGGTGTTGGGGGTGTGGCTGTTGAAATTGAACCTAATCGCAAAATGACTTTGGTCACTTGGTAGCTAAAGGGGGGGATTACCGTTTCACATAGGGCAAGGTGGGGCTGGACAGCATGTATCCTTCAATGAATGAAATCATCATTTAAAAAAGGCAGTTTGTGTTTTCTTGGGTTCTCTTCGTTTTACATTAAAACTAGTTTGATGATATGAAATATTTAAGAGCGATAAATAGGGAAAAACAGAAGATATCTGTGGGGGGACAAATACTTTTTCACAGCATGGTATATATACACTTTTTTATTGAAAATACAGTGCAGACTGCAGTCACATGTGAGAGCCTGGATGCAAATTCAATATCTATCGTGTTGTATCAAGTCCATTAAATATTTTACTCAGTTATATGGTCCCAGGTGATCTGGGTGAAGAAGAATTCTTTACAATAACACTTTACTTAAAAATAAATGGCTACATGCTTAATACATTTTAAAAAGTGCACTGATGTAAGCCTTTCTGCTTCATTTTAAATCAGATTCATGTTGTCATGAATCCCAAGCTGAGTGAACTCCATGAAAGTCATCAGAAGTCACAGGAAGGTCACAAACAGGCCATCTATCTATAATAACTTTGTCGCTGTTTGCCATCCGGTCCTCCTATCACACTCGCACCATCTTAACGACTTTGTGCCTTTAAGCATTCATCAAATCTACAGCCAATAAATCAACCATATCAGGAGCATGTCAGCGCTGCTGGTGACTGATAATTTGCAATTCCTAACACAATGCACACAAATACGCAGACATCCAGGCGCACACACACACACGCACATACACAAACATATGTCCTCTATAACCTACACCAAAAACAAAACTTGCCATACCTAACAGCAGTTAGTAGCTAGTAACACCTTTCTTCAAGCTACATTCATACCACATGGAATGTCCAAGGTTTAAGTTATCCAAGGTTGGATTCATTAGCAGGGAAGAGAGGCAACCGTTTTAGGTCCACAGAACTTCAGTCATTGGACTTTCACCCTAGAGACTAAAGTTTGAGTCCCATGTGGACCGATTGTATTATTGCAATGTCAAACAACATTTACTTTTGTTTCATCTTGCTGGTTTCAGTTGCTGTGTCCTTTTTCTAATGCTTAAAAAAACCCTTAGTTAAGTTAAGGTTAAAATTACTTGGTTAGGTTTACAAAAAAAAAACATGGTTTGGGTTAAAATGTACCTTTTCAAACGCTTTTCAGTTGCCGTTTACTTTTCTTTGCGTTGGTCGTTTGCTTTTCTTTACACCACAGAAACACTCAGTTGAGTTGAGGCCCCACCACTACTTTGTTAGATTTAAAAAAATATTATAGTTTACACCTGTGCAAACACTTAACACAAAGCTCCAGTTGTTTTCTACTAAAAAAAATGTAAGCATCATCTTTTTAGTGACAGTAACACATATTGCTCTACAGAACAACATGGCCATGCATTTTTTGGTCAGACTGTTCTACCCCTAACATTGGCACTACGTCATTACCCAGTTTTGAGAAATGTTCTATTGTTAAACTTGTGCACGTATGTTACTGCGTAAAATGAGCTTATGACATAAAAAACCTGAAGCAATGTAGCATCATCAGCAATGGAAAACAGTATACTTTGCAAGGAGCAGGAGAAGACGGAGGTCCCACTTGCTTATTTTTGCTCCATATTACAGTCAATAAAAGTAACTCAGCAAGAAGTATAACTCTCTGGAGGTATGTTTAAAAAGTGAGACTGAAGAGATAAAGACACCTTTTATTGCTGTAAAGTTTTGTGATAATGTAAATAAAAGAACAGCTGCAGCTCATGTCAGCAAGATGTCCATAATACTTTCTACATGTAGTGAATGTGTAAAATCCAGAAGCACACAGACTGCAACACAAACACTACACTCCATTATGATGGAAACACATACACTTGCAGGGAAAAGGCAAAAAACCCATGAAGATGCCCAGAGCATTTGATTAAACTGTCATCAGCAGTTGTCCAGGCCTGTTCTGTACTGGGGTGTAATGGCCATTAGACTCAGTGGTAACTGAGGGTTGTAGACTGAGCTATACTGATGTACACTTAATGGAGATTTCATTGTCACTACTGGGAACATCGTTAGGGTCTGCTAGCCTCACATGGCAGTGACATCTAACCAATTACAATGTTTATGAGTCCAATTAATTAAGAAGACCATCTGACTACGTGTGAGAGTCATTTTTTAGACTGCATGGAGGAAAATGCTGCCACGGAGAATTATGTTGGAGGAAAAGGAAAAGACGTCGTTAGTTCTGCAGCCTTATCAGTGTATGGTTAATGGGGTCAGCAAGCCTTTGCTTTACATGCCTTTTCCACTAGGGCTGTCACTGTTTATTTGAAAATTGAGCTGCCATTTGAAATAAATAAAAATATTTAACCTTCAATGATCTGTTCATGCTTAAAATTCATAGTCTATTAACACAACAGGCCCTGCCTTGGGCTCCAGTAGGGGGCATTCATAAAATGCTTTGTTACTCTTATCTATTGTATGCACCGTTGCCCTCTCAGTAGACTAAAACACTGCTGCTCTCTTTCGCTAATGTGAAATCAAGAAAAATAGCTTCCTCTGCTGAAGAAATAGTCACAACACCATATGTATAAGAATAGAGAAACAAACTGACATGGCATTTTGTTTCACTTTAAATTAAGGATCCAACATGTGGGCCATGGTTTAAGGGTCTGCAATCAAGGAAACCAGGAATGTAAGAAGACAATCGTTGCCCTAAAGTAAAGTTTGCCAAGCAGTTTGTTAGGTAGCTGATTTGGCCATTTATCAAAGGGTTCTGTTAGGGTAAGTTGGGGCAGCTGTGGCTCAGGTGGTAGAGCGGGTTGTCCACTGATCGCAAGGTTGGCGGTTCGATCCCCGGCCCCTCCGCATGCCGAAGCGTCCTTGGGCAAGACACTGAACTCCAAATTGCTCCCAATGGTAGATTAGCGCCTTGCATGGCATCTCTGTCGCCATTGGAGTGTGAACGTGTGTGTGAATGGGTGAATGCGAAACACATTGTAAAGCGCTTTGGATACCACTAAGGTAGAGAAAAGCGCTATATAAGTGCTTTTCTGCGTGGGTCGTGCCATACAGTAAAGAACCTTGTATAAGCTTTTGAGACTCCGATATTCAGATTAAATCAACTAAAAAGAGAGAAGTTGTTTGTCTTCTATCCCAAATAAACCAACACACATCTCTACAGTTCAGTCCCTGACTTCCCTGTCCACATGCTGAAGTGCAGCTCTAACTTGTTTAAACTGTGTTGAAAAATAACAGCATTGACACCCAGGAAGGCTTGCTGTACTGCTGTTCACACATCTGCTTCGTGACAACACATTTGCTTCATCTCTAGAGAAATACGTCATATCTTTAATCCATATTCATTCCCGAATATTGGTATCACACTTATTTCCCTTGCATTGTGACACCAATAGAGGGAAAATTAGAATACTTATCTGTACTACAAAATAGGAAAAGCACAGCAGCTACCAGAAATGATAGATTTTACTTGAAAAACATGTCAATTGTAGCACGTGTTCCAGTTTTACTTGAATCACTTTCTTGCACTATCTATATCCACTCCCAATCGACTATTTTGCTCTATCAGTTTCCATCATGTGGAAAATAGCATCTTGACAGCTTTCAGAATCATTACACAAGCCATAAAAAGAAAGTAAATGTCTCCTCTTGGACTGAAATTCATCCTTTTTGCATTGCTGTCTTTATAAACCAGGCCTGGGTTAAGGCAGGGGTTGAAAGTGGCTTGAGGCGTGAATCAAGTCTGAGTCCAAAAGAGCTGATCTATGCACCATTAAAGGGGGATCTTAACAGAAATCAGAGCTGGATGATTAAACTATAGTGCTATTCAAACAACGGAAATATTGATTGATGGTTGGCCAAAGGTGTGAGGACATCTCAGACTGAGGCACTCTGCTGACTCGGCAGGAGGCCGAGGTGACTTTTTCTTGGCTGTATCAGAGACGTTCCCTTTCGCCAAGTAATTTGGCAGCAAGTAGTCACTAACAGATTAACTAATCACCTCATGTTTGGCACTTTTTGTGCCATAAACATCTCATCCACCAGATTACTTTCTGGATCTGACTCAACTCCACCAGTCTTGAGCAAGTTAAGTGGCCTAATATCGTTCTTTGTAGGAGCTAGAGCTGCAACTAACAGCTAGACAGTCAAATGATTGATTGATTCAACAAGCAAAATGAAACAAATATTGTGCAACTATTTGAATTACAAACTGCACAATTACTAAATGACTCATATTTATCAACAAGCTTTTACATTTATCTTAAGGTCCTTTTAGGGATTAGCTCACTAACAAAGACAATAAAGAAGTTCTTTGTGTGAATGAAATACTCTTGTCCATTTGTGAATTGCTGCAACAATACTGCCATTTCCGTTACTTGGCTTATTAGGCTTACAAACTCCACATAACATGCAAACAGAAAAAATCAAAAAGAGACAGAACTGCTAAAGACTTCAATGTCAATGGTGGACAGCCCACCAGTCCACTAATGCAGCAGCCAGTAGACTACGCCCCTGTCCCTTAAGTGTCTGTTTTGAAGATGGGTCCAACAGTTTCTGCAATAACTCACGAACGACAAGGTGCTCGCTTGCTGCTCCGTCAAACAGAGGCTTATCCCTCTTCACTTAGGCCCAGCATTTTTGGTTGTTTTGGTGTTCCTCCAGTTATCCTGTGCTGAGACCAGCAGTGAACTTGATCTATACGTCCCCAGACTGTGAGAGGGTGGTCCAGGCTTTTAAATACAACACATCTGCCATAGCAGAATTGGACAAATAACACACCAAAATGACATCATCAACTGGATGACACAAATTTGTTTTACTATTGTCAACAATTTTGGTTGACAACGACAATTACTGTCACTGCACCCCTAGTAGGAACTGGCATGGCAGGGCAATAAGAAGAGAGCCAATAGGCTGGTTGATTAATTCATACTTTACCAATTAGGAACCTCATAATTTATTTGGTGATTAGTTGGATATACTGTGATTTGAGACATTATTATTTTTTTGGCTGGTTTGTAAACTTGCTTTAGTTTTTTGGTTGGTTGTTTTGTTATTGATAGGTTTTTAGTTATGCATGCATTTACCTAACTATTTATTTGGAAACATTATTTTTTAGCAGTTATGAGTCCTTTCTGGCAGCTCTGAAGGGGGAAAAAATATTTTCATTGATGAACTTCAAGTTTCTCCTGGATTTCTCAAAACATTCATCAGTTTTATTCAAGACCTTCATCAAATGTTAAAAATGTTGAGAAGCATATTTTTTTTTATTATTATTGATTGATCTGCTAGATGTTTTTCTTATTCATCTTATTTTCTGAAATGTCAAAAGAAGCGAAAAATGCCACTTGTAATTTTCCACATTCCAAGGTGGCATCTTCTGCAATCTTATTTTGTCAGACAAACAATCCACAATAGATAAATACACAAAGTAAAAAAGATACTCAGGTTAGTATTATCTATGATAAACATTTATTTATTAATTAATTTGCGTATTGTTATTGAAATTAAAGAAGAAGTGCTTCCAGTATCTGGTTTCCAATCGTATGAATTTAAAGGATTGAGGGAAAGAAACTTTTTGTGGATGACTGCAGATGATGATTGGATATCTGCATGGCATGCACTAACTTCCTCTCAACAAACACAACAACAAATAAACTTCAGGCTCAATAGTCCTGTCAGATGTCTTCCTCATGTACTCCAGTTGACCAGAGAATTGATTGCAGGTTGGCAGGAGATGTAAAAAGAGGTGCGTCTCCAGTTGATGAAGGCAGCGCTGATTCAGCAGAGATTCAGAAGGGTAAGGTGACTCATTTCTAATACTCTCAATGAGTGTTTTATTAGTTTAGTTTCAGAGACCATAAAAATAATGGATGCAGTGAAAGGCACTACAGTAGGGTTTGACTCAGTAGAATGGCAGGCCAAAAACAGTAAGTATCCCATGTGCATGCATCCACAGCAAAATTACTGTGGACTATTTAACTTCTATGTAGAACTGTCTATGCTCCTACAGAATATAAAAACAGAGTGGCTGCTTGAGTTTCTAATCATTGCACCAACTTTGCGCAGCCCAGAGGGACAGGTCTTTGGAGGCTATAGTATGTGACCCATATTACGACTGTGAAATTAGTAAGCTCACTCACTGGATGCAGTAAAACTCCTGCAGGAATGGCTTTTTCCATGTCAGTTCTTTTACATAAGCAGGGCACTGAAAATCTTCAAACAACACTATAAGGTTTATCTGGTTGATTTAGTTGTTTATTCAAATTATCCATACACAGCTTCTGTTAAAACTGCATTCAATATATGAATAGTTCTCCCTGTGTTTTCCTGGATAGTGCTGACTGTCTGGACCACACTTGGTACATTCTATTCTTGAATTACAGAGCCACCATGAACTCAAAAGTACCCAAGAGTTTGCATAACAAACTACGTAAGGAAGTGTAAAAGAAAGAGTTGACGAAATATTAAAGGTAGCAAACTTCAGTAAAATTTTGAATTATGCCACTTAACTTGATTTCTTATTTTTACCCAACTTAAAATTGTTGAGTTGCATTACAGTGAGTCAAATTACAGTATTTTCAGTAATATTTTATTTTATCTTATCTTATTGCAACTCACTAAAGTTGACATATAAGATGCAAGTTGTGTTTACATAGAACAGCCATGACAAGTGTGGAAAACATAAGCAGTAAAATATCTATAGTATGGAGAGTCACTATTTCTTTCCAGTATTGGCATTTTTTTCCTTTTTGTGATTATGACATATCTTTGTTATGCTGTACAAAAGACATTTTATACTTTTCTCTACTCTCTGTCATGGTTGTGTTGTTTCCACAGAGGTGCCAGACTTTATATTGCAGTTAAAAATGAGCCCATAGTGAGTGAAAATGTGACAAGAGCAACAAACTCCCAGAAACTGCTTGGGGTGCAACACCATACAATTTAAACATGCCAAAAACACATGGCTTTAATTGTGATCAGAGGGAAGACTGTGTCACTCTTCCGAGATACATAATGTATAAAAATACATAATCTCCTTCACGTCACATTTTTCATATGAAAAAAGAAAGACTTCTGGGAAATTTAAATGTCAGTGTAATGCATGCTGGCAAGTATATGCAAACAAGCTAATATTGCTTCGAAACAACTTCATGTGATGCATTAAGTGAACAATTCACTGACATTAAAATGCTCCAACCAGCCACCGTCAGTGCAACAACCGGATATTGCTGATATATTCACAGAGGTGTCCAACGCCATTTGAAAGAGAGGCTGATGGCATCAGCGACTGCCACAATATCAACTACGACAGCCACATATTGATTTTCTATTTTGTTTGGGTTTTTTTATTTTCATAATGGGGAACACTTATTTAATTGCCGAGCTGCTTTCTTTCTCCGCCTGTCTCACAAACACATTACTAGACCCACACGTGAAAAGTCCTCTCCATGCACATTATGAATTAAAACATGAGGAGGCCGATGGACTGTTGTTGGCGTTTTCCTGCAAAAAGAATCTAGAGTTCATAAATGGATAGTATTATGAATACGTCTGCAGAAAAGATGCATTCAAGTTAACTCTGTTAAATTAGCCTATCTGTTCTGCATACAAAGCTGTCAATCTCGGACACCGGACTCTTCATACAAGTTTTTTTTTTTTTTTATATAAGCATGTAAGTGTCTAGCCTGGCTCATAGTGAGAGAAGACAGACACTGTTGTAATGTTGCATGAACTAGATCCCTACATTTATTTGGGGCAACAAACATAGTACCCTGCATATAGAAAACTGTTAGACTAAAATGAGGGACCAACAAGACACTTCATGGCCAGGAACAGTAACTTAAGCATCTCGGTCTCCATGCACTTCACAGTGGCTGTGGCTTACTTCTCACACAAATGTAACTCCTAATGCCAATTCCTATTAGTGCAGGCTTTCAGCTGTGCTTTACAAGCTAATTATTTACCGAGTTGAAATCTCAAGGAGACAGACCATTAAATTGGCAAAATAAAATCACAAAAATTTAGCTAAAAATATAAACAAGTAGCAGCCAATGCCCCAAAGCGGCAAAATTTTTAAATCATTCAACCCTATAATCCACCAAAGTACATGATTAAGTTAAATTTAAACTTGAAACAAAGTTACCAAAATAAAGTTTATTTAACTTTAAGTTATGAGAATGCGCAGAACAAAAAGATGAAGTAAAAGCAATGAAAAATGTTTTCTTCCCTGCATTTCGCACTGATTTTCTAACTTTGTAATGAATCACAGATTAAGATTCAAAGCAACCAGGATTCACCTAATTTTTTTAAATGACAGATGAGTTCCTATATCCATTCAACCCTACTACATATTATGTCAGAAAAAAGATTTCATATGTCCTAAAACATCAAATGCAACATGCAAAAAATACAAGGACGTCCTGCTACATTTGAACAGATGCATGGTATGCAAACCAAGAAGTGCCGGCCATTCTGACCCATAATCCCCAGCCTGTGTTACGTCACGGTGTCTCGCACAAGTAAAAACAAGCTTAAGCTGCTGACAGCGCACAGATAGATGACAGCTCATATCGCACTACAGATTGTGACAGATATATGGGGAAGGTGCAATATTATGATGAAGTAGTGTGTCCCAATTGTATTCACACTGCATGAAACAGTACATACTCTGTAAGGGGAGCTAAAGCATCTATACAAAGTCTAATGATGAAGTATGCAATAGCCAAAAGACTGGCTTGATTTCTTTTCACAAATTCAATTTTTACTCTAAATGCAGATAATATACATTTTTAGAAACGTTTGGTTGTTTATGCCATTAATGCAAATCACACTTCTTTAAGGGTGGGGATAATACCAACTATTGCAGTTTTCACCAACAAAAGCAGAAATATGTGTGTGTTGTCAAAATCACAAAAGTAAAAATGCTGACATCCCTTAGCCCTCCTGTTTTGAATTGTTTCTCTTGCTTGACTGGGTTCTGCGTGAGCCCTGGGTGCAAAGTTTATTGATCCAACTTGAGAAAGAGACTGAAAGCTGCCAGCGACACCGTTTCACACAGACAGTGGAGCTTAAGCCTTTTTGACTGCCAGGTCTTTCTTTGACAATCCACCTGATGAGTGTACAATTAAAGGGAGTGTGTAGTGAGCTAGGAGAATAAAGGGCAGCAGCCAAAGGGAGTCTGAGACTGAGGAGTGTGAAAGTAAGGTGAGAAAGTGGGAAAAGAACAGAAAAAAGCCCCTTGATTACTGGGTAATTGAGGGTTGCTCAGAAGTGAGCAGAGACTCATTTACGCTTTAAGCAGCAGGCAGAAATGGGCGTGACAATACGTAATGCAATATAGACATAATCTTTATGGATCGCTCATTTCATTTGAAAAAATCATTCATCATTTACAAGAGGCCTCACTCATCACAACACTCCTTCAATAAATATAGCAGGAAAAAATATAGAGAGACAGTGGTACTTCTTCATGGCACCATTGAAATGTTTAATTAATTACAAACACCTTCCTAGAGAATGTATCTGCCACTTTAAAATGAGTATTTATGAGGAAGTTGTTATGTTTGTTTTATCTTGATTTGTCAGTCTGCTGACCATGCGTGCCAGTTTTGAAGGATGCCCTGCCACATGCTCAGTTATTTTCCTGCCCAACATACAGTATTTCTCTACGTTCTGCTGTTCTTTGTCTCAAGTCCTTCAGTCAAGTTTTCTCCCTCTTCATCTCTTGTTCCTCTGGTACTTGTTCCCTATATTTATCTTCCCAGTCCTCTTTAATGTGCTGCCATTCGAATCTTCTTTTACTTTTTCCATTTATTCTCCCGAGTGCTCCTTTTCCTTTGTGTCTCAACTCCCACCATCTTTTTGCTGCACTTTTCATTACTGGGATATTCCAAAATCTTTTTGCAGATTTATTTGCCGTAGTATTTCCTTTTGAATTTTAGAGCTAATCATAAAAACTAAAGTAACTCCATTGCCATTTATCCAAATTTGGCATGAAATGTCTGTGTAACACATCCCGCAGCTGTATTTATTCAAATCAGACTTATTTAAATCAATTTCTTTTGCTCTTCCTCCCAGTTCCCCTAATGTGCTCCTATTTGCAGCAAGGTTGTACAGTAATCCCTCGTCTATCATGAGGGTTAGGTTCCAGACCCCCCCCCCCCCTGACAGACAAAATCCACAAAGTAGTGACCTCATATTTATTTTATTATTTATATAAATTTTAGGGCTTTATAAACCCTCCCCACACCATTATTAATCTTTCCCACTCTCTTATAAACACTTGCTTTGATCACCACCAATCAGCGACCGACTAGCTCAAGCTGAAGCGGCCATAGCTGCATTTTCCATACATGCGTCTACTCATCTGCTGTACGCTACGTATTTTACATACAATGTAAAAATCCACAATACAGCGAGACTGCGAAAAGTGAACCGGGATATGGTGAGGGATTACTGTATCTAAAAATCGGGGTGGATTTTGATTCACTGTCAACCAAAGCCTCATCAGACCTCTGGAAGAACTAGTACCTGTCCAGTGCTCCTAGTTTAGAGTGATTTATGGCATCACTGTCGAGTTTGACAGTGATCTCGGTTGTAGGCTGCTGGGATGTTTATTGCTATTATTTTATATATTTAATAGATTTGCTAAATTTCCACCTCTCTACTGTGTGATCAGCCACAGCAATGAGTGAAATGTGCTTTGTTCAGATATATAATCAGTCAGTCCTGCCTCAATGCAGCTATACAATCAGCGAGTCAATCAGCGAGTCCCGCCTTGATGCATCTATACAATCAAAGAGTAATGCCTTGATGCAGTTTTGCAAGCCGTGATTTTAGCCTTCAGCAAAGACCAAAATCCTCACTCAGGTGTAACAAAAATACAGCATTTTTTTAAGCTCTTGCTCAATTTTAGTCTTCACACATTTTCAAATCTCTATTCTCCAACTCTAGCTCCTTCTGTTATCATTCCCTCCCTACCTACCTACCTTTTACTCTCATCCATAATCAGTCTTGCACATCCTCCAACATCTGTCTAGTCAACAGCCAGTTGAACTTGGGGCATATGGTGGTGAGTCATGTAAAGGTCCACAGTCGGCAGGTTTTAATTTTACTGATCAGTTTCTGCTCTCTGCTTTGAAGTTGTGCCAGACATCAAGATCAACTGTTGCACTGTTTATTTAAAACAGCCTGCAGAATCACGGCTCTAAGAGACACATGATTCAGTCTCACCGGTGTGGCAACTTTAATAGCAAAATTTACATTCTGCTACTCAGTGCTATTCTTCCTCAGTTCTTTCAACTGCAGAGCTAAAAGAAAAGAGAAAAAAAGAATACCCATGTGGACTGATTTCTATCTCCTTTCAGGTGTTTTCTCCTTGTTTTCCATACGCATATTTGTTCTTAACTTTCTTTCCCTCCCCTCCTGAGCTGTAGGTGTCACTTTCAGTTAGCTGAAAGTTCACACAGCAACTCATCTACAGCAACAAACTATACCATGTGAAAATTTTCTCATTTACATACATACATACTGTATCCTAATCTCTCTGCGTACATTTGTGCACAACACACAGGTACTAACAAGCATGCACATTCGCACAGTTTACAGATGATCTGTAGTAGTGTTGGAACTAAAAGCCACAAGAGTCTATTAATGTAAATTTGCATTTGCGTCACACATTAGCGTTGCAGTATGTCTATTAAAATGAGTCACCGTAGTCGTGAACAGTCGTAATAATCTCAAATATGACTCATGTTTACTGCTTTACACATTTAGCACAAATATATTATCCTGAGAAAAATTGTGTTGCCTGTCCAACATCACAGGGCATATGCAATGGTCTGCCAACTGCTGATGTGAGAGATGTAAGGTGTATTTGTGTTCTAATCTGCACATTCAGCTCTTCTACATTTTTGAAACATGAAAAGCTCTCGGGGCTTGTGCTATTCCAGTGAACACTTTGACGAAGAGCATTTCTTTCACTTTCAGCTAATTGACCTCAACTTTCCATCTCTCTAAGCAACTTGCATTTAAATACACTATCTTTTGCTTTGCAAACCCTTACAAAAATCAATGTAAATCATTGATGTAAAAGTGCATCGTTGTCTTTCCAGCAGAATGTTCTGCCTCGGGGAACTATGTCCTGATGGGGCCTTGCTACGTGTATTGGTTTGCATTAAACCACACAGTAAATGGAAGAACACCACTTAGCAAACTAATTGTAAAAACAGTGGCTCCTCTCAGGAGGCTCTCTTTAGGGATGGAACTGACGGTAATAAATACACAGCAAAGAGAAGCAGAGGACACTCAGCCACGCACAGGAACAAATACTACTAGAAATTATACTGTTAACACAGAGTCATTAATAAATTGTTAATCAGCAGCTTCTGTAATTAACACTGTACAGGTTTTATTTTTTATGCACTCACATTTATGTATAATAGAGGTTTTTATGTGGTGATAAAAACATGGAGAAAGTAAACGAAATGCAACTCATACAGAACTTAAAAAGCTGAAAGGGGGAAAAGACTGAAGACTGATTCTGAACCAGTCCAACAGTCAAAGTGACAGTGAGACAAGTAAACAACAAACTGTCATGGTCAGAACAAGACGGGGTACTCCTTTAGGGTCATTTTTCAACATGCAGGATTTCCTGGTAGACTCTGTAAAACTCCTTCAACTTTCAAAAAGACACGACATGGTTGCCAAATGTTCTTTTTGCTGCTGCTTTTCAGGCTGTTGCTCTTTTTGTTGGAGATTGGAGAAGCTTGCTTTCTAAGATGTGGTTATTGTTGTGATGGAATGTATTCCAAGCCAATCTTTTCCTATGCCTAACTACTGTTAGTAGTTCAGTTGTAGAAACCTATCCAAACAGTGACTGAAAACAAAAAATAATGGCACGATACACCCGTCTCATGGGCTAAGGTCACATGCTTGATCTATGCTACCAACAGCTCTCTGCCTCCAACAGTTGCACTAAATTGCACACTCAGAAACACTTAAAATGGTATCAAGTATGTTAGAAAGTGATATCTGTGGTCCTGCTCAAACGTCATTACGTATCAAGTAGGTAATAAGAATTTAAGACACAGAAAAATTGATAAAGTTAGGTCCAACATATTGAACATTATAGGACAAATTCTAAATTCTGCTGCTTGACAAGCAATAATCATATTAGATGAGCCTGCTGTAACCAAAAAAATGGAGATGCTTGTCGCAGATGAGAGAAGTTTGCTTCCCAACATTGGTAAGCCTGATCAAGAGGTTTATTTGCCCAAACCTAATCAAACAGTGACCTAAAATGAAAATAATGGCACAACATGGGATGCAAACCCCAAAATCATGGATGAGGCTCCAAGGGCCCAATGCTTGACTCATCGCACTACCAGCCCTCCATCTATATAAGACAGCTTTATCTGTTTTACACTACCCTGCACACTGAAAGAATGATGCTAAAGGAGATACAAAGTGCATTAAAAAGTAATGCCAAAGGGTTCCTTTGGCATTACTTTTTATGTTATTATGTGGCAAGTATGGAATAAGAATGTGACTGAGCAACAGACAAATTGCTAAAGTCTAACATTGATTTTTAAAGACAAATTCTAAATCCAAGCAAACTGAAAACACAAGCTTGAAACTTGTTCTTCCATGAATGACAGATCTTTTAAGACTGGGGACTAACACTATGCATATTAATTATTTTGGTTTTCTTACATGTTGAAAGGTGACAGTGAAAATTCAGTTTTCAGCTCCAAACAACAACAACATAAACACTGTGAGTCAATCTACCGTCTCATTTGTAAAGTTTAACATAATAACATCACTCTGTGTTGTCACTCCAAAAACTGATTTTAAAAGGACTAAATAGACTGATGAGAGACCTCTTTTGTTTTTTTTACTTCAACATTTACCAATCATATATTCTATCACAATATACAAAAATTGCACACCATAAATAAGCATCTAGAAGAGCTTAATTCACTTTCCCACTATTCAGTCTATTACAGCAATTGTCAAGGCATAACAGAGGGCTTTAATATAGCTCAGTTCTGCAGCATACTGGAGCCATCACTGCGAGTTCACTGGAACACTAGCTCATGCCCTGAAGATGAACACTAATATGAATCTCAAGCTGCTTCAATGTTTTTCTCATTAAAGTTCAAGACTTTTTATTATTATCTAAAAAATATGTTTTGAGCAAACAGCTGTCCTGGAATCTCTTTCTCTCACACACACACACATTTGCAGGACTCGGCACCCTGGTGAAATCATATAGTCAAGTATGATGTTTTCTCTTTGAGGCCAGTTTGTGAAAACATGCTGCAGGATAGCTCTCATTCCCATCACTGCTGCTGAAGTTGCAGTCTTGCATGCCTCCAAGCCTTCCAAGGATCAGTTGGTCCTTCTGTGGGAACTTCAGGGTCCGAACTCTCCCACAGACATCGTCCTTTATGCATGCTTACACATGTGGACACACTCTGTATAGACAAGCATGATTGTGACGGACACATACACACACTCAGCCTCAAAGGGGAACCATTACCATTACCTCCGATCCTCACCCACCCAGATTAAAACGTGACAGCTTGCTTATTGCTCTCCTCCTCCTTTTTTTCGTGCTGTCAGCCATTGATTTCCCTGGCCTGATCTAATCCTGGGTTCACGTAACTGAGCATTAATTAGAGAGGGAGATGGAGCAGGAGAGAGAACAAGAAAGAGCCAGTATTACACACACCTAAGGCTTTAAAACTACAAGTTCACAGTTGGATCAAGGGCCAGCAGAGAGAAAGAGATGTACAGGATCTCTGAGTCAACCATCTGCTTTTATTTCATTTGTGCTTTCTAGACCTCAGGGTTTCCTGTAAACTGCATTTGGTAATCAAATCTGTAGTTTCTCGATACCAGTGCCCTCCTTCTCACTTTCCTCGCTCCAGTATTATTCTCTTTCCACTCCTGCACTCCTTGTTGGGGTGCAGGTCGCTTGGATCTGAAACTGCAGTATCTGTCACTTTGGAATGAAGTTCTCGCAAAGCCCCCGCTGTAAGGAGCACTAGGTCTCTTTCTGCCTTTATGGAAACTTGATTGAAGAGAGTTGAAAGGACCTGTCTGCCAGCAGAGGAGTTTCTGCGTGCCACTCACCATCTGGAAAAACTCACACCCAGCTATTTTTTTTTCCCTATTAGTCAGTGTGACTTTGCTTCCATCTACTGCATGGAGAAGAAACTGCAGGGAGACGAAGGAGGGGGGTGTCTTTCGTCAATGAGAGTTTATTTCAAATCAGTGAAAGGATCATTGTAATGAGTTACTAACTCATGACACTTATTGCTGAGTTTTGTAAACAACCAAACCATCTGTCTCCTTTGCTAACCATCTTTTACTCACAGCTTTCTCTACTCTGCAATCCTTCCACTCAAATGCACCACAGCTCTCCTGGAGCCTGAATGTTGTCTCAGAGGTATTTTGTACATTCTCTGTGCATGCTAAGGATGGAAAAACTGTGGTCTTAAAATTCATTGACTCGAAGTTGAAAGACTGGAGTTGGTCCATTAGAGTGATATCACTTCTTCATTGAAACTATGGGTGGGAAACAATTCAGGTAAAAAGACATTGTGGAAAAAAAACATCATCGAGTCAATGCAAAGCTTCAGTATCTGGGCTGATCAGGGCATATTTTATTGAGAATATCCCCTAAATTAAGCTGAAAATAGAATCCCTTCTTTACTTTACAGCTGAGCTTTGTTATCTCATCCTGTTCATGATGCATCATAACTCTCCTTAACCACAGGTGAACTCTTCAGTGCAGAGAATGCTGCTGCATGTGAGTGAAAATTATAGTGTGTTAATGTGACAAATTACCTTGTTTTCACCTTCAGCGACTCTGAGTTCAGATACACAGAATGGTTGGACATTTAGGTAAGCAGCCACTTATTTTAGCCTGCACTAACCATCACTTCTCCAGTTAAAATGACAGACATCTTCAGCAGCAGATCGTATCTGCTGACATTAATTAATGTTCACTCTGAAACTGTTGTCAGCTTAAAGTGCTCTCTGTGAGCAGGTTTCTCCACTCAGTCAAAGACTGTTTGTGAGGGAAGAATCTCTACTCTGTCTCAATGATGTACACAGTGAATTCATGTAAATTTCAGGAGACACGCAGTATTTCTGATCAAGTAGTTTGCAAAAAAGGTTGGTTTGGTGTATTTAGGCTGACACAGCTACTATTTTAATAACAGTACTGGCAGATACCAAGTGTTAAAAAAATCAGAACAGGACTGAGACATACAAAAACGTGATTGTAGCCCACCAATGTCACTGTTTTAATTTTCCACTAAGTAAGAACAGTTTTATTCTAAGAGTGCGTAATACAACCCAGGGGCAGCAGAGCAGTGGCGCAGTAGTCACCTGTCACCTCACAGCAAGAAGGTTCAGGATACCGAACCTGCCGCTCAGCGTTTCATTGAGGGGGTTTGGATGTGTCTGCATGGGTACACCTCCCACAGTTCAAAGATATATATGGGGTAACTGGTGATTTTTAAATGGCCATAGGTATGAGTGCAAGTGTGCATGGCCGTCTCCGTCTTTGTATCCTGTGATGCACTGCTGACATGCCCCGTCTTTCACCATATGTCAGCTGGAAAAGGCTTCAGCTGATAAAGCTGGTATACAGCAATCCATCATCATATCGCGGTTCACTTTTCACGGTGTCACTGTATCGCAGATTTTTATATTGTATATAAAATATGTAGCGTACAGCAGATGAGTAGACAAACACACGGAAAAAAAAGATACGGCCACTTCTGCTTGAGCTAGTCGGTCGCTGATTGATTGGCAGTGATCAAAGCCAGTGTTTATAAGAGAGTGGGAAAGGTTAATAACAGTGTGGGCAGGGTTTGTAAAGCCTTAAAATATATATAAATAACAAAATAAATATAAGGTCGTTACTTCGCGGATTTCGTCTATCGCTTGGGGGTTTTGGAACCTAACCCCCACAATAGACGAAGGATTACTGTATTGCCAATCAACTGGAGGACAGACAAGTGGTACAACTCTACTGCAACACACAGCACAGTCAACACAGCTGAGTAAGAACAGCTATGATGGACACATTTTCTAATATATAATCTGCTAACAAAGCTTCAAATGTGTTGTTACATAAACACAGGAAGGGTTTACTCAACTTCATTCATATCTATGAAAGTCAGGTTAAGCATGTTAGTCTTGATCAAGGTTACTGACTGAAACCAAACTGCGTTGGGTCATTCAGCTTTTGTCACATTATTGCAATCTTCTGAAATAATATAACCCCTTCACAAACAGTGACATTGTAGCCCAAAAAACAGACAAAACTTTTGGGGGCTTGATTACATCAAAAAATAATATGATAAGAATTCAATTCCAATTGTAATCAAAAAATGAAATTTGAATCCAACTGTAATTTCCAAAGATTTCCACCCTTAAGTTAAAAACTATGTTATCATATACAGAAGCTTTACTGCTGTTCACTTGCTTTTATGCTTTATCATTTGTATAATGCTTACATGAACTGAACAATTGTCAGTTGTTAAAATGGCCTGTTTTTGAATGGTACTGACTGAATCAAAGATACTTGAGCTTTTGTATTACTTCCAAGTGTTTAAATAGACCATGAAAGGGTATAGATATATATGCGCAGTGTGTGTAAAGTTGGCCGGCAACTTAAACTTAAAGCTGGGGTAGGCAGTATTTTTTTGGCATCATTTGGGGGAAAAAAATGTCATAACAACCTTTCAGCATATTGTAATTCAAGCGGCCTAAGAGGAAATTAGCCTCATGTGCCTCCTCTTGGTTCCATCTTGAAGCTTTAGGCTTTTCTTTCTTGTAGTCTTTGAAGGGAGATTTTGGCCAATGATCAGTCTTTTCATCCAGAACAGGTAAGATAGCATAAAAAGCAAGGGATGTGAGAAGAGGATGTGGTAGCACAAAAGGTTAGACCGAGGGCTTTCACTCAAGAGAGTGGAATCTGAATCCCAGGTGAAGCAACGAAATGAATGTTACGTTTCAGCTTCAGTATCTTTGTGAGCTTGAAGCACATGCTTGCCATGTAGGAGGGCCTTAGAGCAGAGAGGGCAGAGAAGAGAGCTGCTGGAGAAGGGCTGTATATTTTTAAATCCTGGCATGTTTTGGAACACATTTTGCTAGTACATTTTCAAGCTACAGAGTTACTTTAAAAACACAAGAGAAGTGACCTTCACTGAAAATGTATACTGTGAATTATTATAGAGTGCATGCTTGAGAAACCACTTGATAATTTAATGGAAAGAAACCACAATACAGACACTCCTGACTCCTCAGGAAGTGAGTCTGTCAACTTGATACTAGCCTTCCGAATCTCTGATTAAGCAAAGGCAATATTACACAACTATGATGAGAAGATTGTGATGATTGAAGGTTGCTAGCTTTTGTGCTGCTAGATGACTTGTAAATAAAACACTTTGGACAGGAAATGAATTCGCTGAACATTTGCGCTCATTACGATGAGGGTAAATTGTTAAGTGTGGCGTGGCTGCCTGTGGGCCAGAGCATGATGAGTACTTATGTGTTTTCTGGTTGGCAGCAGCTGTCTTCTTCCAATTAGATGCATTGTGTGTGCGCGTGTGTGGATGTGTGGATGTCGGCGTGTGCGCTTGCACTCATCTCCAAACAAATACATCCCAGTTCCTCTTACCCTTTGGGCACATGCTGCCTGCGCCTTGGCAACCCTCCTGACAGTGTTCATACACAAACACACACATACACACTATCCTCACACTTACATCAGATCCCCCAATCTCTCTATGCCCTGCCCCTACTAGGCCCGAGTTGCTGTCGGGTAGACAAACGCACACAAACTCCTGCTCTCATCAATTCAGATCTAATACTGTCTAAATATGGAACAAACTGTGGTGAGGAAGAAAGAGAAGAGGAACAGCACACGAGAAGGCTAAGCTGTTATTGAAAACTGAACAAATAAAGACAATGACAGATTGATATTTCATGTCAGTACAACAGGACACCTCTGAGGAATTACAACAGATGTGAATATTGCTTTGGTCAGAAATCCTCCTGGATCTGGTTCTATCTAATGCTCATTATCTATATTTCAGTCAGAGACACTTAACTCAAAGATTTTAACATCTACAGCAGTTATGCGGTTAAGTCAGATGTGGCAGTAAAAGTTCCATTGTTTTAGCTTACGTACAGTGATTTCCAACAGTAAGGAGGATTCTGCTGAGAGCTAATCCTCCCTAATCAACAGAGACTTAAAATCTAAATCGGCAGCAAAAAAATACAACACGAAAAAGCAGTTTGGCCAATAGAAAGAGCAGCAGCAAACAGCATTGGCATACCGTGTTCATCTAACAGTAACAGTCATAAGTGGTTATACTGTCTGTGCTCCACACACCTGAATGAATAGAACTTAATGTTTCACAGCTGAGAATAACCCAACTATTGGAAAGCAAAGTATGAACAGACAGAGCCAATTAGCCATTATGAGTGCAACTTCTAAACTTAAACTCCTAACTGCACACTTGCTCTAACAGGTAACAGGGCAGCGATTCATAAGGTTTATTAACAGAAATCCTCCAGAGCAAAAACAATGCCATTGAGTGGTCTAATTATGTCTGAGAGCATTTTGAAAAATTGTTGGATATGACTGCAGAGATATTTTTACCTTCTATTGGGAAAAAATGCTTTGTTTAACTCAACTTTAAGTGGTAAGAAAATTAGTTTCAAATTTGTAGTCAGTGAAGTGCCAAGAGCTATTTGCAAGCTCTTATCCCATGCACTTTGTGCCAGTCCAGTCACTCTGTTTTTTTTAGTCCACTTTATACCAACATAGAACACAGCTAGAAATTAAGAGAACTGGCCTAGATGAAGATCCCAATCTGACTGAACGAGAAAAAGGTATTCATCCATTCCTGCCTGTGCTTCAAGGTTCACAGGGGAGCTGGAGTCTAACCTAACAGACACTGGACAGGACAAAACCCTGAACAGGCCTCCACTCAGTGACAGAGCTGACACGAACAAAGAGACAAGCACTCTCATTCACACCTACAGGCAGAAAACTGGAGCACTCAGAGGAAACTCCACATAGCAAGTCCCTTGGCTTTTTTCAAAAACATACAAAGTAAAAGAGAAGTTCAGGCCAGGGGTGATGTGACGCAACATTACATGCTCATCATTGTTTATGAGGAGGTGACGAACTGCAGCACTACTGTAGTTTCTGCAATATTTTCCCTTTCTTGCCCACAAAATACTTGATACCCAACAGACTTCAATTTTAACCCCTAGGAAAGAAATAATGGATGGATGGTTAAATGCTCGAGTGCTCTGAGGTCCCATTGCCAGGCTGTCCTTTTAATCCAACAGCAAGTCGTGAGTTGAACAAAACTCACACAAGCAAACAATTGCACACTAGTAAGCACTAATAAGGGTTGTGTGCCAGTTTTGACAGCTGTGTTTGTGTGAAACCTTTGGGCGCTGAGACCTTAACCAGGCTGCCTGCCCATCCCTGCAGTTGGCCTGGCTTAAGCTAAAGCCACACATGCGTACATAAATAATAAACACACAGAAGCACTAATGGGAGCTCAAACAATGTGAAAATTGCCAGAGAAGGGATACATTTTTCAGGTGACCTCTTATTTTCACCCTTGCATTAAAACTGTGGACAAACATGAAATGATGGACTTTTCTCCCTCTTAAAACACCATCAGTTCTTGCTAAAAGAAAGGAGGGGAGCTCTACAGCCACCAACTATCACCATCTCACTGTGGCTGAGAGACCTGAAAATGACAACAGTCTGTTGGAAGGTCACAGCCTGTGCACTACATATCCATTTGAGCTTTTTGGCATGGCGATCTGCTATGATAATGGCTGCCCAGAGGGGGAACTGGCTGGATGGATGGAGCTGTTTTAATCTCAGAGTGGCAGACCTCTGTGACCTTGTCAGGAGGTGTCCTAGGTCTGGGTGACTGACGAGACTCCCCACAGGCATGGCACATAGCAGGGAGCGCGACTCGCCTCTCATGCAGTGGAGACTGGTGGGAAGAGAAAGATGAGACAAAGAGTGCACAGAGCTCACTTATTAGGCTCAGATGTGAGGGATGTGTGGAGTGGCTGCAGACAGATGCAGGATGAGACTGGTATATTTTAGCAATAGGACAAGAAATCTAAAGAGAAGTACTTATTGGTATGCCAACCTTTATTCACCAACAGAACTCATTTCTCAGCAGCAGGTGCTTCAAAACTGAGACGTTCCAAGATAAAAGTGGGAGATAGGACTGTAGCATCTAGGAACATAAAAATACCAACCGTGTTATAATGGCAAACAGAAGCTGTGTGGTTTACCTGTCTAGAACACACTGACAAGGAATAGAGTAGCAACAGATTTTGCTCAATTTACCTTCAACCTGGCTGCTTGTAAACACTAGAATCCAAGATGACTGTAGCCATTGCCATACATAGATGAGCAAGTCCAAAATTTTTCAAACCAGCTTTGAAAGTCTGTATGATTTGAGTGCTTATTACAAACAGGTTTGTGGTTGAGTATTGCTTTACCTGCATGTCAATGATTCACAATAAGCAATCAGTCTGTAGGAAAGAAATGTACGGCACAAAGTCAGTTTTCTTTTAACTTGCCTTTTCTTGAGGCTAAAAACATTATAATAGACAGGAGAACATAATTTTTTTTGAGATACCTATATTACTTATACACACAGAGGACTCTTACATCTTAACTGTACTTTTTAACCAAAGAATTGTGAACTTGCAATACAAAAGCCAAGACATTGTCAACCCCCAGAAAGTCAGTATATTCATGAAGTGCATAAGCAGTGTCTGTTTGGTAACCTTGCAACTCTCAACAAGCAAAGCATGGAGACAAAAATGAATCAGCTAAGCAAACAAAACTTAATGTCCTTCTGCACACTTATGTGTGAATGTGCATATTCAAAAGTTGGGGTCATGCTTAACTTGTGAAAGTGCCACACAAACAATGTCAGTTGCACTCCTGAGATATTATTTGTGGTTTGGCCCCAGGCTATTTCTTTATAAAATTAGTGAGGGAAGTGCAAGATGGATGGAAGGGTCAGTTATTAAAAATATGATTGATGGCCATGGTATGTAACAGAACAGTTTGCCTACAGAGCAACACATCACATCCTCTGAACATTAATAGAATGTCATTTACACACTTAAGTGACCATTTAGATGCTGAATCTGTAAAGATTTGTACACTTCTGTGCAGAAGAATGGTCAACAAATGAAGAAAAAAGCCCTGAGACTCATGTCTGTTCTCATCAAGCCTTCAGGCACTGGTTACTGTGCTGGCTGTGTTGTAATTGTCTCCTGGCACAGCTGTTGCACCATGGAGCTGGCAGTTTGGAAGGTAGGTTGTGAGAGTTGATGCTGTGGCCCACCTGTGTCTATGTTGGCAGCCTTGCTTGGCATACATTATGAGACACTTTTGCCTCTCACTGGGTCCATGTTTGACACTTTGAAAAAACCTGCCTCAGCTAAGTCGACATACATGGTTGAAGTGAGGAGAGGGAACAAGAGAAAAATACAACAGAGGAGCAACTAGTCTATCTGTTTACATTGTTTTAATAAAAGGTCAATAATAATTGCAACGTGGATGTGATTTCATGCTGCAAGTAGTTTTCCACACAACAGTAGAGCACAGTCATAGAAGCTGATTACTTTGCTTGGAGCTGGAGTGCAGCTCACTGTGACTGGTCTTTCTTGTCCAATTACTCCACTGCAAAAATTAAAACTGAATGGCTGTCAAATAATGGCAAAACAACAGCCACCACTTTGCTTTGCAGACACATTTGATCTGATATGATGAACAATCACTTGAAGCACTAACTTCTAGCAAATACATTTTACTTTTCGTAAGTGCTTCATCGTAAAGGTCTCATCATTTTTAACAGTAGATTGTTTACTACAAACAAGTGCTGTCAAAAATATTGCATTATTAACATGTCAACGCAAAACAATTTTAACGGCGTTAATTTTTTTTTAATCGCGAGATTAACACTCTTTCTGACCTAGTGAACTTGTAGTTTTTTTATTAACTGTGGCCACAGCTAGTAACAAAAACTACAGGGGGTGTTTGGCGGCATGCCGTGGGTGCAGATGCTTAGCCAGGCGACCGGGGGGGGGGCTACGATTGACAAGACCGAAGTTATCTGTGTGTATTGTCAGTGTGAACTAAGTTGTCATCGCACATCCAGTCTGAAAAACCACTTGATGGCCAAACACACAGCTGATGGGAATTCTCTGCCTCCTCTTTGTCAAAACCAGCCGACAATGGTGATAAGAGTATTAAAATGATAATTCAAGGGACATTTAGAATAGATAAAAAAATGTGCGATTAATTTGCGATTAATCCCGAGTTAACTATGACATTCATGCGATTAATCGCGATTAAATATTTTAATCGATTGACAGCACTACTATGAACTAATAGAAGTTGATTTGCATCAGCAGCAGCAATACATAAAGAACCTGATATTAAGATAGAATTAGAAACAATATTGTGGATGAATGAATGAATCGTTTATATGAATTCAATTAATAGCCATTTTAATCCAGCACTGCAGCTTTTGATTCCGTCACATAGTACAATAAATGGCTTTTGCTGAAAAAAAAATGCAGACTATAAATGGTCTTGACACCATTAAAATCTCCAGTATTACAACTTTTAAAAACTGTTAAAATGTTGTCTTTAGGTTGACAAAGCACACTAACACAAGGTATTTACTGCTCAGAGTATAAAATAATGCTATGTATGAAGACATACATAGGGTTAATAGTGCAGCTCTGACCAAGCCAACAATCACATAACCTGTAAACACTTCCCAAATAACAACACAATCTGCTTCAGAGTCTTTTAGAGGAAAAAGGCAAAAAGCAAAAGGTGAAAAACAGGGTTATATGACATAAAACATGATTTCTAAGCACTATAACACATGTATTATCCCTCTTGTCAAGCATGATAGTAATTTAGATTTAGTGATTGCCTTTCTGAGAAAGGTAATCATCTACCATAACTCAGTAATTACTGCTAATTACTGAAATCTGAAAGCAATCAATTAATGTTATTCCCAGAGTCAGGGTTTGGCTTAACACGTGCTTACATGATTGACTCGGGCCGACAAACAAAGGGAAATCCATTTCACGCAACTATCAACAATGCAGCAGCTCTAGTGATTTAATGTGATGTTAATGTATATGATGTTGAGATAATTATATGCTATGCTGTCCTTCACAACTGCGGCATATAATTTTTCTTTGAATTTAGAAACAATTACATGAGCAGTGAACAAATGATAATGGATAATAAATAATGAGAAATCAAGTCAGAACGGCAGCTGAATGTTAATCTGATCCAGGTGCTTAACTTCACCTACACATTCACCCATGTCTAATCCACGTGTTTGCAGAAAAAGAACAAGAGTGGGCAGCTGCAGCTTTTATCAGCTCTTTGAAAGTGACTCAGCTTGTTAGAGGGGGAGAGGAAAACACTGGTTGAGCTCCATCTAAAAAAAATGTAGACATTTGAAGTTAATGCTGATGTGGAAAACAGCTATTATTTGTGAGTAATTTTACCAGATTGCACAGACATGCATGTTCTCCACTGAAAGCAGCAGCACGTCTTTATTAAAGTAGATATATTTGTATAGAAAAAGAGATCTCAAGATTTTTAACCACAAGCCATTTTTTTGTTTTTACCAAGTTAATCCTTTTCAGTCTGAAGGGCAAGTGTAGCATAAACTGTGTGACAAGCAGGATCCTACTGTGGGCAGGTTGTAGGGTCAGAAAAACCTCATTCACACCTGAGCAATTAAGTCTGTGGGAGCAACATGAGTGGGATGAAAATAGCACAGTGACAAGGGTGAGAGTCCAAACTGCAATTAAACTCACGCTGCACCTCCTGTGAAAGCCCAGTCTGAACCACATGATGTCCGCCATTTAGTTTTAATGATAGGGGAAAATTAAAGGCTGCCCAAGTCCCAACCAAACACAGACAAGGCACACACTCATCCAAGCATCAATGGTGGCGCATATACGACATAATTAAATAGATATTACCAGATAATTTAATACCTAATAAAAATGTGATCACACATTCAACCAAATCAGTTAAAGATGTAGAAAATTATTAATAAATGGTAAATGGTCTGCACTTAAATAGCACCTTTTTCTTTTGCGGTATCCTTTACAGTGTTTTGCATTCATTCATTCACACACCAATGGTGACCAAGTTGCCATGCAAAGCACTTGCCTGCCATTGGGAGCAAACACAGACAAGGCACACATTCATTCATGCCTTTATTACAAAGAAAATGCATATGTGCTTGTAAGAAAATATTGAGTCACATGTTAAGTTGTTTCACCCTAACAGGTGCAACAAATTGTTGAGTTTGTTGTTGAAGGTTGAACAAGACGTCAATCAGAAGAAATTTGTATGCGCAACCTCGAGAAAAAGCTCTATTTATGTGGAAATGACTGTGTGGGTGGAGCACCAGCTGATACAGGTTCTCCTGTTTTTGGCACCGTTAACATAATGCTGTTCACCTCCAGTGATTTAAGGACAATGCGGCATATGACGCATGTCAAAACACATACACCCACTGTTTTCTGCCAGCAAACTGATACAAGTCATTGAAGGATAGCGCACATTAAGGTGTTAGGATGTGACACTGGCCCATAGTAAAGTGAGGGTAGCTTGTTTGCAAAAAATCTACTCTGAATGATTCCTACTTGACCTGTAAGGTAGAGCAACACTGATCCATCATCCTGATTAAGAGACAATCATGCATTTGCCCCACGATGTTTCGACCACCTGTTTAGATCAGCTTAACTCTGCAGTTCTTGTCTGCCTCAGTGTCACACTTGTCATCTGTTTCCCCCTCGTCCTTGTGTCTCTCTGTCTATTTCTTCAAGGATCTCATGGGGAGTTGATGAAGCCTAAAGATTGTGATGACAACCCCGCTGTGGTCTCATCTCGCTCAGTGCGCCATCCGCTCCTCCATTCAAGCCACCTGACTTCCATTAATATAAAAAAAACCATCACACCCCAATTTCCAGCTGAAATTATTCATTAATCTGTTGCATCATTTAAAGAACAACACAGCAGTGGCAACATGCAGCAGAATGGATCGTTACCTCTGCCAGGAGGTTATGTTTTTGCCGCCGTTTATCTGTTTGTTTGTTTGTCTGTCTGTTAGAAAGATAACTTTAAAAGTTATGAACAGATTTTAATGAAATGTTGATAATTAGACAAGGAACAGATGATTAAATTTTGGTGATGTTCAGGATTACCATGTGGATTCAGGAATTTTTTTGAAGGATTCTGGAAGTGAGCTGCTTGGTGGAAGTCTCCGCTCTCTGAGTGCTTTTCTAGTTTCAAAATGCAAATGAGAAAGCACAGGTATAACCATCATTATATATATTCATTTGCAACAAGAGGCACTGATCGAGGCCATCCATCAGCATATGACTCATACATAAACATTGGATGAGAAAAGAAGCACAGCCAATTTTGTTGAACAGCAAAAGCCTTCGCGTTTATGCAAACATATGGCACAGTTCCATATCTGTACATCATGTACACGTCACTAATGAGCAACAGCAGGAACTCCCAACTCTGCATGCATCGTTCAGTGCTTTGCTTCCAAATTCCATTCGTTCTGCTCAAGGTTAATTGTTTTCTAGGGCAGACGGAAATGGCTTGTAAGTAGCATGTTCATGCAGCTGTTGGTACGTTTGTGCGTCTGCGTGTGTGAGTCGGTGTGTGTGTATGTGTGCACCATTGTCAGGCCGAATCAGGATCACAATTAATGTCAAATCGTAAATAAATAGCCAAATATGTTTACACACCTCTTGTGAATACATACACAGTGGCAAACACACACAAATGCAATCTGTAAGTAAACGCTCAGCTGTGTTTTCGCATGAATAAACAATCAGTCGACGTCAGTCAGTCAAACGGAGACACACAAATGGGCACAAACAGGCAGAAAAAAACATATGCACAAATTACTGTCAGTAGAGATTATACAAACGTAAATCAAGTGGTGAGAATATCCATGTTAAGGAATAAATTATTATGAGGAGGTAGTTCGTGTACTAGTACACATCCATGCTAACCTGTTAACTATCATCTCGTAATGTTTAATTTATTAAAGTATTGTATATAAAATCGAGATATAAAAATGTGTTCATACTAAGACATTCACACTGAA
Source organism: Dascyllus trimaculatus (assembly GCA_024666655.1). NCBI lineage: Eukaryota > Metazoa > Chordata > Actinopteri > Pomacentridae > Dascyllus > Dascyllus trimaculatus. The sequence continues at coordinate 23,607,791 of CM045459.1, read as the reverse complement.
TATTAGACTTAAGCAAGGGCTGGACAAGGGACTGTAAAATATAAGATAAATAAATGTGTTTTAATGTCCTGAGCTAGGCAGACACTACACATTTTTACTGTCTTAACTCACACTCCTCATTATATTTGATCTCTCTGTACAGCCAAAACCTTCTATTCTTATGATCACACTGCCACTGGTCGACAGGCTTCTCTGGGTCACACTAAACAGGACCATTTATATCGGATACCATTATCCCTAATAACTGCTTAAAATGTAATGATGAAGAACATGTTCTTCATTCTTCTCGATTGCATGTGGGCTTGAAGAAACTCTGAGCGTTCTGGAAAGAGTTTTCTGACTTGATTTCCAAATTACCTCTGCATTAGACAAACTGTGTTTACAAAATTCTGCCTATATCCTCAAGATTTTCCAGTAAACTAATTATGTAAATAAATCCTGTTTATTCTGGGAGGACATTCAAAGAGCCAAGCCTAGACAATGGATTAAGGAGTTTTCAGTTTGGTCAAATAAAAAGAGCAAAAAAAGTTATGAAAGCTATATCAACTCAAGGATTACAGTTTAGTCAAATGAGTAAAAATTAAATGAAATTATTTTGATAACATGATCTTTTTGGTTATATCTTAGTTTAGTAAGATATAATGGTTTTCTTTGCATGAAAGTAAATCACATATCTTAGGGTTTGCTAAGGAAAAATAAGTATTTTAAGAAATCACTTATAATATTTAGCACTATTTTCTTGCATTTTATAGATTACTCAGGTAAGTAATACAAATTTAATTTTTAAAAAATCATTATTTTCAGCCCTAGAAAGGACTCTTTATCTTAGAAGCATTTAATGATGAACTTTTAATTTCCTTAGTCAACATAGAGATGTAGCTTTTTGAAAATCTCCATCCATCCAGCACTCACTTTCTAATCAACCACCTAGAGCCATGTTAAACATTAATATGCAGAAATGAAAAACTTGTATATTGCAGGAAATTAAAAAGATCCATAGCTGCTGTACAGCCTCAGGAAAACTGTGTGGTTTGTGGGAGAGAAAAGTCATGTTTAACAATGAAAATCTTCAATAACTAACATTCTTACATGTGAGGCTATGTTTATTTCAGCTCTAAATTATCTTTACCTTAGTTAGTTTGAAGCCTTTTCATATTACATTATAATGAAGACATGAAAAAGTTTATGGTGCTTCCAGATTAAACCAAGTTATACATACAGTGCCCGAATCTCCCCAGAAGAACAACATGAAATACAAAAGGTAAGAAACAGAATGTGCTGGACCCCAATGCGAAAGGTACAAACTAAAGTGTAAAAAGGACTTCATGTGCAATATTACACTTCCATATTCTATTTGTTCTGCTGAAGGTTAATTGCAATCTGGGGAAGACACAACTGGTTTTGTAACAGCGTGTACTTGCAGGTAGTTAGTGTGTGTTTGTGGGTGTGTATGCCTGTCACACTAAATCAGCATCACAATTAATATGCAATTGCAACTAAAACTGACATCTGAGTGTATGTCCTTCTCCTGCAAATCCACACACAAACACACACACACACACACACACACACACACACACACACACACACACACAGTTTACCATCAGCACTGTCGCCTGAAGCAATTATTAAGGTTGTTATGGCCTGGTTGCGCCTGGCACAGTGGAGCTCATGTTTGGAGACTTAATCGACAGGTGAACTCTTTATTATTTTGACTGTTGGGTACCCGAGTCAAGTAAATAAATACACAAGGCACACACACAGATGAGCATGCACACTCACACTGGCCCAGACTGTCAGGCCTGACCTGACAGACGCCTACCCTCTGGTTCCCTGCCAGGTCAGACTCGTTAACTGTATTCCACAGCCATTTAGAGCCACTTAGTTGAGGAAACAGCTCACTCTCTCCCCATCTCTCCTGTACCACACTCTGCTCGGACTCCACCAGTCTATTGCTCTCTCTACCACTCTTGTTTATGACAGGTCTTTTTCTCCCCCTACATTGTGTTTCTCCCTCATTGACTGGCTTCTGGCCATTTAGCAAAGCCTATGAGGGCCCACTGTCTTTTGAGATCAATGCCCAGTCAAACCAGTACCTAATCAGAGTGCAGGGAATTTATCACAATCTTTACAGAAGCGGGGTGCTTGTTTTTCCCCCTCTCACACTGTTCAAGAGGTAAAAACACACACAGCTAAACTAAACAGCTCCATAGAGAGGGAGTGATACAACGGTAAATTGCCGACTTTCAGGCCATTAAACTCACACAATCCTAAATATACAACTGTCACACTCCCACAGCTGGCAATCAATCACATTTAAGCCGTTAGAGGATTATAAGCAATTGTTCCTGAATTGCTTAATAATATGCAGGTCATACAGGGAAGAATTAGCATATGTGAGCGTGGCTGTCAAAACTAAGCTGCATTTTGTCATTGCTAGCTGCCACATCTGGCATGCGGACACTTAAATTGATTTGATCATGCCAATCAGTGAGGCAGGCAGTCAGTCAGTCATTTAGGCAGATAAACTGCTGTGAGGCCAGTCGGAAATCAGGTCAGCCAAGAGCCAAGCCAACAAAGTCAGTAACGTGTGAAGATGACATCAAAGTGCCACAAAGCCAATTCAAAAAGTAAATAATAAAGAAAGAAAAATACTAAAAACTTTTTTTTTAAAGCAGGAATTTAGAGTAGTAATCTGACAGCCAGTCATGTCTTAATTCAGCCATCCAGACATACATTTAATCAACCGAAACTGCCAATAATCAGGCTCCCCTGAACTTTTTATTGCCTCTAAATAATCTGAATTCAAAGGGCCTTGAGAGTTTGACAAATGGAGGAATTAAAACTTAAATGTGGCCAAATGCTAAATAAAAGTGGAGATGACAAGGCCGTTTGTCTTGGTTTTAATTGCAGGATGCTCAATTACTTTTCATTACTAATGTAATTTGTTCTCTAATTCGGCTAAATGAGCTCGGGGATGGAAACCTTTTTATTTAATCGTCTACAAAACAGAGGAACTTGGAGATTTTTGGGACCAGTTGAGCACATAAAGCAGAGATCATTTGTCTTATATTGGTCTATGTCAAGACGTTTGTTAAAATCGATTTGGCAATCTGTATGGTAAATTATTGAGATAAACAATTTTTCATTACTAGCCTATTGCAAAGTCTGCCAACTCATTCAGATTTAATCACTTACCCGGTGCATAGAAAACAGTTCATATGTGGCATTCAGACTGTGACCTCATCCTTCCCCACAAGGTGTAAACCAAACTCAGTGCTGCAACACAGTGATAATATTAAATTTTCCTCCAAAATTAGTTATTGCACACTATATACTATCAGTGACAAACACCCATGGCGCTGGGGGTATTCCCAATCAGGGTGCCTCCAGACATTGTGAAAAATATCTAGAGAAATGAGATATGCAGCAAAGCCTGTATGAATTACGCCTGATTTTCAACCCAAAAATGGCTCTCCGTAATAATTTTAGGCCTATTTTCTGCCATATCACTTGTTTACTGTTGCACAGTTTGGGGGAAAGTCACAATGTCTGATTAACTGTCTGAACAATCTGGTTCTTGGGCCATCGAATGGATTCTGAACTGGAAATTCTGGTCAGCTATCTTCACGGTTGCTGTCAAGATGGCCATTATAAATTGGATTTTTTTCTTATTACTGAAGTGGTGTTTTACCTGTTGTAACTAAAACTGCATCTCAACTGTGCTGTGATGTGCTGCAAAACATAGTCTGCATCTTTCAGCCATCTTCAACTTTTTAGTTTTGTGTTAATACTCCAGCTTTCTTTCCTATCAAAGTAGAATTGCACAAACTAGAACTCTCCTTTCTGCATCATTATTCCAATACTAATGTTGTTAGCTTTACTTTCCTGGAATTGTCCATGTAAAAAACCACTGCACATCGCACAGTGCAGAAAACCCTCCAATAAAAATAATGACAACAGTCAAGGAGCAAATAACTATACAAAAACAGTCCAGTGTGGAATTAAGAAAGCATTATGGCACATATGCCAACCACCAAAGTAAAGCTGAATGTAAAGCCATGTTAACATCAGACATGTTGGCATCTCTGAACAGGAAAAACACCGATGTAATTAGCAATATTAATCAAGGCTGCACTCCATTTTCCACCAGTTTGAGTTCGAAAACACAGTAAAATAAGCTGCCTTTAGGTTCTTACTTACACCTAAGCATTTCCGACAATAATACATCGTTTCTGCAGTGAAAGCATCACAAAAAGCAGAAATGAGCAGCCAGAAAAAGCCATCATAGCCGCTAATACACCTGTTAGCACAAGCAGGAAACTTACATTAGCTTGGTGAAGGGAAGCAGTGACTCTTGTCCTCTCTGCCAAGAATAAATCCGTCTTTGGGTAAAAGTCCAGCGCAGAAATGTGCGGAAAAACTCTGCTTTCAGCTTCTAGTGTGTGTTAGAGGCGACAGTTGACAAGCTGAGGGACTCACAAACTTTAGTTAGTTAGCTAATTAGCTTCCAGGCATCGCTGTGTGAGGGAAATCACCAGCAGGCTAATTGGCTCGTCACGCGCTTCCAGGTGTGCCGGAAAAGGTCACGTGTGCAGAGGCGGGGCTGACCAATAGGAGGCGCTGCTGAATAAAGTTGCTCATTTTACATGTTGACCTCCATGCTTAATTATTATTCTTTGTTTTACAACATGCAGCACAATCAATGACGTGAAATATGAATCATTATTATTGATTTGAGGATGCTGCAGCAGTTCCCCGTTTGTTTCCTTCTGGGGTATAGATGGACCAATATTTGCTGCATGGTCATGTGAATTTACCCAATAAGCGCCTCCAATCAGATGCCATAAGGTCCATTATTTCATAGCCCCGAGCATAATCAATCAGAAGCACTGTAGTGGCGCTCAGCTTTATTGATAATGATGACCCAAGACATGGGACCTCCAATAGACTCCCACATCCAAAATCCTTTGATATGCAGATACAGCCTTGTTTGCATGCCTAGAACAAATTCTAGCTGCAGCAGGTCACAAAAAGTTTAATACAGTTTACCCAGACATTTAACTGCCATATATCAATGATATATGTGCACATATCATTTCACAATTAGTTCTTAACGAGATGATTTTTTAAAAACGCCAATAGTAATTAGTTAATTCTAATAATGACCAAAATAAAAAATAAAAAAACTAGTGTCAAGCAGGTTTATTCAAACATTTAACTGGTGCTGGTCTATATGTTTTTATGTAATATCATTATGAAGTGTTATGTGTTCAGTGTGTAGGTGTTTTAAAGACCTCAATTTTCATTTTAATTGCCAGCATCAACTAAATGATCAAATTCATGAAGAGCTTTTGACAGATGAACTGCATCTATTTGTGTTTTCTTGCCTCCAACTCACGGGTTTTCTGCATTTCTCACCTTTATATGTAATTTTGTAAATTTTTCCCAATGTTCCAATGTTATAGAAAAAATAAAAGCCTAAAGACAATCATACACGAATTATAACTTGTTATTTATGCACAGATGATGTGTTTGTTGTTCTATGTTAAACCTATTTGAAGGTCATAAAAGATCAGTTGTGTCAGATGGATATAATTTATTAAAGGTCAGGTGTGGAGGATTTACTGTGATCTGACGGCAAAAATAAAATATAATACCTGTAACTGGGTGTTTATTAGTATTAAATCACCTGAAAATAAGGTTTTTATTCTTTCATTAGCTCAAAATGAACCCTTTGGGATCAGGTCCTGCTCCACCCTGTTGCATGTTTCTACTGTAGAACAGACAAATCAAACACTGACTCTATAGAAGGCCTTTTCTTGGAATTTTTCACATTTTGAGCAGTCCCCATAGTTCTCTGAATCACTAAATACTGTACATTGGATGCTGAAATAGCCTATAGGACCTTTTAGTATACCCATATGTCTAAAATACAAGCATCAAGAGATTAAACAGTCTTACCTCAAATTAATAGTTAAAACAGAAGGTTTATCTTATTTTGCAGAGCATAATAGCAAGTTATGTACTTTTCAGATAGATTTTGCTCCCTCCTTTATCAGCTGATCCAGTTAAACATCCCAGCTATAGAAAAACATCAACGGCACCACTGCTGTCGTTGTTGCACTGCTTGAAACGGATTGAAAGGATGAAACGTTGCCTTTAGTAAAATAAGCAACTGTTTAATCATTTAGGGAGGTTGTAGGCCTCTGTGGTACACTATCGATTACTTATCTTTTTTTCCTCACCACTTGTTGCTTCCATGAAGAAATCGGATGGTTTCAGTTACAAAACAACACCCCCTGCTGTTTACGAGGATTTATATATGTATGGATTGTGATTCATTCCCTTAAATGCAGCAGCAGGGTGGTAACAGAACTTGAGCCCTCTGCCCAAGCTGTTAAAGAGAGCTGACCCCCCTGCTGAGTAAATATGTGTACACATGCATGTGCTCTCTATGTGGAACAGCAGATGCAGCCCTATGTGCAATACATACAGAATGACTCATATGAATCAGTACTGGATGCTGGAAAACTTCCCACATATAAATGGATGCTGAGAAAGCTTTGCAGTTTTCCAAAGGGCACAGAGAGCACAACATCCTGCTAGGTTTATACTCTGAGCTACTAAAACTCAGTATCAGTGTGATCAATAGAAAAGAGAAAGGTGAAAAAGGTTGAAGAGGGAACTGAATGTTTTTGTAGATTCTTTTTTTTTAGTGTGTATGTGTGTGCACATGAATATATTCTAACTTCTAGTGTAGACCTGATTGTGACTGTTTCATTTAGGAGAAAATTACATTTCTGCAGCGTGTGTAGCAATTAGCATATTTTTCATTTGTGAAGTAACTGTGCTCCTCAGGCAATTACATCAAGCTCCCCATTGTTTCACACATGGGATTATATTGCATTGATTTAGGCAAAAAAAAGATGCAGTTTTAAGATGCTGCGCAGCTCCAGAGGGTGGTGTGATGTAACAGAAACGTGAACAGCAGTGACGCAGGTGGGATGTGGGAGCGTTAACTGTGTCAATGATGCTATATCTCTTCTATTTTTAGTGTGGCTTTAAAATGCGAGGGGTACAAAGATAAAAAAACAAAGCGCGGCAGCAACCCTACAGGCAAAGGTTTTTATCTGGGGAGACTATCCAGACTGAATCGAGCGTGCTTTGCCAGATTTAACACACTCTGTCGTTGAGGAAGAAAAAGGGGGAATGAATGGAATACCGATAGTGTGTTAAACTGGGTGTTACCAGCCTGCAGAGCCCAGAAAGTTGACTTTGATGTTGCAGTGCGATAAACATGATCACACAATGAATTCACCTGCACTTAATATCTAACTTACTGGTTCCTAACTTCTTTGGTTGGTGACTCTTTATATGCAAACCAATCAAATGAGCTCTCAGTCAGCCAAAAACTGATGTTCTCTTTTCATTTTGCTTCATTTTGGTATTCTAGGCCTGTAGGTTTTAAAATTCTCCAGTGTTTCGGTAGAACATATGCAAAGATTTTAGCAAAGAAGCGGAAAGCTAACACATAATTTTGTGTTGCAGAAAGTTTTTGATTTTCTTTTGGACTGCAAGTCTATTCTTTGCTAGTGTTCTGAATCTCAGACTGGTCAGTCACAGTAGGTTAGACATCTACGTCAGACACATAGCGAGAAGCACAGAGGCACCTCAGGGGACAATCCTGTCTTCTTTCCTGTTTCCTTCCACACCTCAGACTTCAGATATAACACTTAGTTCTCGGATGGCTGCTATTGTGAGGTGTATCAGCAGAGAGCTGGGCTTGTCGAACAGCAAGGGCTAAACCACCTGCACCTCAACATCACTGGGAAAAAGAAAGTCAGGGATGCGGTTCAGGGGAAGGAGGGAAGGAAATACTCCACATGTCCCCAGCTTTAATCACGACTGTAAAGTGGTTGAGGACTAAAAATACCTGGAAATCCACCTGGGAGACCTACACCTCTCACCTGCTTTAAGCCTCTCTGGATGAACTCAAGAGCAACTTTAGCAACAGATTGATACCATTAAAGGGCAACACTAAACACCACGGGAGATCCCTCCTCCCAGTGGCCATCAGTCTGTGCAGCTCCTCTCTCACTGCTGGACACTGACAGGGATTATTATCTTGCACGGTCATCATGTACCTCAAACTCAATGTGGTGCTGTTAAGTCCTTCATCCTGCTGGTTTTATCATATCCGCTACTACTAGCTGCGCCGTGCACCTCTTAACTTAATGCAGCTGGTACGTTTTTCCCCCCCATTCATAGTTAATAATTCTTCTTGATATTTGTAATATTTCACAGCGGAGAGAACACCATCCGCTGAGGGGTGAATATAATTGTTTAGTGAATATGAAACACGCAAAAAGTGATAAGAGGGTGGGGATTGTGGAGCAGGGTGATGCAGGGAGGGGAAGGCTTTGCAGAGGATTTATCATGGCTTCTTAGGTCGGCAGACCCTAAGGACATCCTAAGAGAGAGGAGAGAGAGAAAAGGGGGTGAGGAAATTTGAACAAACAGATATGCTGGACAGAAGTGCGCTCCTACTTGCTGCAGCTAAATTATTTTCTACGTAATAACACTGATTACATTCCTGTAGAGGTTTTTTAAGGGTTCGCTGCTTATGATCCATAAGATTCAGTTGTAATCAATATGTTGCAGTTTTATTTTACTTTACTTCATATACACACATATAGAGACACTTTAAATATATAGCAATATTTCATTCAATTCTATCAATTTCATTTTACATATAGAAGAATAAGTATTTGTTGTTCCAGCACAAAGTATCTCTACAACAGAATGGACGTCATGAAACAAGGCAGATCACGAGTGGGGTCATAGACTACAGGTCACAAGTCAGTAACATGTCGCATTGGTTACATAGGGTTAATATGGTTGTCGATGCTGCTTTTGAAATGTTGTCCCACTCTTCCTGAAGGGCTCCAAGAAGTTAGTGGGCATTTTGAGGGACAGGATCACATCATGTCACACTTGTACACGTCAATCCAGAGCACCATGTGGCAGATTTTTTTTGTTGTACCGTCCTGTCTAAAAAGATTTCCTAGACGACAAATGGTAGAGTCGTGGACATTCAAGTGCCGGGATATGACCCCAACTGACATGACAGCCTTCAGCATGCCAACAACCTGCTCTTGTCTTTCTCTTGTCATCTGAAGAATCATGTCATTTGAACAAAGCTGCATTTTAAGGTGGCCTTCAGTAGTCCCTGGTCAAAAAAAAGAGTCTGTGTTTTGGTCACACTATCTGATTATTGTTCTTAAAAGCCTAAACCTAACATGAGGATTGACTTAACGGTCAAGAATTTGTCACCTGCTGAACAGCTTATAAATGTTTTGTGCACAATTGGCCATATTTAACCCTCTTTAAACCGGAACCATAGATGAAAGAAGACATATTTGCATGCTGTTCTTATATTACTCTTAAATGTATGCAAACAGAGCATCTTTGGCTCCAAATTCTCTTTTGGGATCAATCTCATCCCTTTACGGGGATTCTGACTCCGAGCTTAAGGAACCAAAGATTTGACTAGACAGTACCATCCCTAAGGCCATATTGTTGTTTTGATTGATTTGGACATGGCTGACACAGACCGAATGAAGCTGTAAACACCAATGCATTAGGCAAAGGAGCAATTTTACATGCAAAGTAGAGAGTGAAGGATCACAATGATCTGATCTTTCTCAGGAACAAAATCTACAATGAGCCCGTTACATTATAGTCATAATTTCCTTTAAATAGCAAAAAGGGAGGTATAAAAAAAACTATAGAGGCTATAAGAAAAGTTATGAGGGTAATTAAATGTTGCAATTCCAAAACAATTAACTATAGATATCACCATTAGAATAGGGATCTACATAATTAACGGATAGATGTTGAGTAGAAGTGGGCTGTTTTCAGGTTCGCTTTTTCATTACTAGAATCTTAGATGAGATAACTGCCAGCTTACAGCTTCCTGACATCGAAGTAAAGCAGTAAAATCTGTCCCTTAAACATTTTAAAGTCCCAGATAAGTGCTTTTTTTCCCCCCTTAAGCCTCATTACCTTTGGACTGTCAGCCGTGCAGCAACTTTGTCCCCTTACTGAACAGATCTTTGCTGGTAATGCAACTCAATATTAATAAAAGAAGGAGGCGAGAGTCTTCTTCTCTACAAGGTGCTGGGATTCAAACCAGAAAACACACGCACACATCGCACCAAAGTGAATGAAGCAACACACCTCATCTACTCTCACAGCAGTAACAGCTTCAAACCTACACAACACACATCCAGCCTCATAAGCAGTCTGCTCATGCCTCACGCATTTCTTCTTTTTGCATTATTCATTCCAACGTGCTCATCTGTTCTTTAATATTCCGAGAAGTGGTAGATCTTCCCGAGCTTTTTATTCTCTTCTTGCGTTAATGATGGCACATTTTCTGGGCAGGTAATCATTTCAAGCAAAGAATATTATAGTTGCCCACCTCACCCCACCCCCACCTCCACCCCCACCCCAACACTGAGCATTCATCTCAGTTGATTCATTTATTCATATTTTTCTGTTTTCAATTGTTCTATCAGGTAATTGGCAAAAAAAAAAATTGCTGCAATGACAAACACTTTTGAATATAATAACAAACACTCCGTCAGGCAGCAGACAAACAGAAACACGCCAGTCAGATACTGATTGAAAGCCTATAAATGCCATTAGATTCCCAATTTAGCGAATACAAATACATGAATGTACTGTCTGAAAGCAAGCTATACAATCCCTAGTTGCAATTCTTTTCTCAAATTAGGATGAATGGGCTTCTTTTTGAAGCTCTGTCCTGATACAAGCCTTCATTTAATGGCAGCAAAGCATTCCATCAACACAATTACTCCCCACTTGCTTTTTAGAATAACGCAGCACCTCCGCAGCTTGTTCTCCAAGCCCGTGGAAACAGAGGGAGGGAGTACTTTAAATCATGGACTATTTAAAACTCAGGCACATAGAAGGCTGGTTGGAGCTCGCTTGCTGGATGGTTGGCGGATATCTTTTAAATCCGACGCAGTGAAGACAGAAGGACTAAGAGAGAGTAAAAATGAAATGAAGGCAGAATGCTGATTTTGACAATGATTACGCCAACCAGCCAAACATGAGAAATGTGCTTATCGTTAAGAAACCTAATTTATTTTATCACAGCAAATCTAATATTAGTAATCTGCAGTGTAATAAGTTGTTTTAAAGCCGTATATCGCAAGTTATCTTATTATTATGAGCTACAGTTTGTATCTTGAGCAACATCTGGTCCAAAATCTCCAATTCACTTTGGAAAGTGTCCTGTTTCACTATGATAAACCACAAAATAAAAGCATCTTTTACTTCGTCAGCAGATCGGTTTGATCATAAGAACCCAACAGGAGCCTTTAATTATGCTTCAGGCATCGTTAAATATTCAACTCTGGCAGATGAAAGGGCTTTTAACCTCAACCTGAAGTTCACCTACAGTGGAAAACAAACGCCTGTTCACAAGGTCAGCATAAAACCCATTCACTTGTCCTCGTTTCGTCCCCCCTTCGGCCTCAATACAAGCTGGATTTCCATGCATGGACGAGTGCAGATGTGACCAACAGGAAAGCACCGAGTGAATAAATTATAAAACAAGGGTACATGGGTTGGATGAGGTTCCACTGACATGAAATGCAGTTCAGCCAGTGTTGCTGAATAATGAATTCTGCCTCATGAGGTTGAAAGTGTGTTCATTGGTCATGTTTTTTTTTTCTTCTCTGGACATTAAACTACATTTGGCATCTTGCTTTTACTGTTATTACTACAGTGGGAACGCTGACCTTGTTTTCTTAAACCAAAACCACAAGCTATTTTAAGGTGAAAAGACATAACTCTCCAGGTGCCAAAATACAACATAATTTGCATGGTGTCTCTTACAAATAATGTTTATTTTATTCCAATTTGCAACAGCAAATACATTTGAAGAGACACATGTTGCGCAAATGTTCATTAACTCATGATTAACATAATGATGAAATTATTTTAATTAACATATCTGCCAAGTGACAAAACCTTCCCCCCTGACATTAGCTGCTAAATGTTCCCTGACTATGTATTCCATTTGTTTCCCCCACAATCTCTTCTCTTGCGATACAATATCAGCTTGTGGCAACTGAAGCACTACTCGCTTTTTTATATTTAGGCACTAAAAACACTTGAGATTAAAACAAGATCATGGCCTTGGTTGAACACACATCATTTATTCTTTTATTCTTTTAAAAGGCAATTGTGACTAATATCACATTAACACTGAAACCTGCAATTTGACAGACATATCATCTCTTTATAAGTTGATGTGGGGGATTTATTAGGAAATAGTCACCTATTCACACATCCAAAAGCTACATAGCAGCATTAGCAATTATTTGAAGGTGTGTATTTGTGCACCAACAACTGCAAGTCCAATATTCATTCTCATTTTAGTTCCACTTTGGTCTCTTATGGGAAATATCTAGTGCTTTACTGGCTCTGTTCTTAACTCTTTCCACCAGCTAGAATATTTAAATGGAAGCAGCGTTAAAATTTTTAATATAAAATCTGGATTATAGCCACATTAACTAAAGCTTAATCTTAACCAAAGTGTTGTTCCTCCCTCCACCTAACCATTTGCAGCACTCAGTCCACCCTTCTTGCTCCTTCTCTGTACTACAAAAACATAGCACGATTTTGACTGGGAAAAAAATGATGCATATTGTTTGGACACAATCCAGAGCAATTACATTTCCTTCAAAAGGTATGTGGGAAAACAAATGTGTAGCCTGTAAATGTAATTTCAAGTCGACGCAGATGCATAATTCATACATTTTCCCCGAATAAGTTCACATCTCAAGTTCAGTTGAAAAATATGAAGCTCAACCACTGCATGTACAAACAGTGCTCATTTTACTGAATCAGTTTGGGCTTCAAGGTAGTGTATGACCATCTCTGCATAATATTAGGTGTGAAGGTTGGAAAAAAAATCTTGACATAAAAGCACCCTAATGATTCATTTCGGTTTTATTTTAATAGCGCCAATTCACAAAATAAATCATGAATACGTGCTCCCAAAATGGCCATTTATTCATTGCAGTTATGACTTTCTATGTTCTTGTGAGGTGACGTCAAAACATTGTAACTTAATAAATTATCTAACTGAGAAGCAGAGTGTAGGAGAGGAATCTTAACTGGTTCCTAAGTTTAATCTAAAAAGCTTCACTGTGTACTCAGGCCTGTTATGGGGAAGGACAAGACACATCTTCCCCAGACCCCAAGCAGCAACAGAAGCAGATTGTTGTAATGTGATATGAGGTGCATTTATTTACAATATATTTACAGGTCTAAGATGTTGGATACAGCTTCAGGGTGGACAAAATCCAACACTATCAAGCCAACAGATCTATTTAAAGAAAACATAACCAATATAAATAAAACCAATCAGAATACTACCCCAGATCCAACCATAAGACAGGGATGGTATTGACAGGAAGCTAATCCAGATTCTTTGTCTACATCCACTGTCTCACAGGTACATTGAACAAGCTGGAAAAATGTGTGTGACGTTTTAGTTTATCCTGCCTTAAATTAACACCTATGTGCAGGTTGGACGTCATTAAGCCTCAGAGGAGACTTTGTCATGGTGCCCTTTTACTAGCTACACTCATACGATGCTCTCTGCTTACCAACACACAACTGCCTGCCTTGTCTGGTCACTAGAGTATTAGACAATCAGAGGCTCCACCTGAGAGTGCAAGCAGGTACTATAGCTACTTTACAATAATTGAAGTGTGCATTATCTAGGAAAATGGTATCAGCGCACATTAAATGTAGAATGACTCAGATTGGATTGGAAGGGAAAATGAAATCTTGCAGACATCTCTATAGCAAAGAAAACCTTGCCCTGTCTGGCGTAAACAGGAGGAAACAAGGTCAGAGGGAACAGCAGCCCACTCCTATGAACTCCCACAGATGAACAAAACCAGCAGTATGACAAAAGCTACAGGGGAACCACATGATTCAATCTCGCTCACAGCACAACCAATTATACACTGTGGAGGAAGCATGAGTGGACATGTTTTTTTAATGTGTGACAAATAGCAGATCTGAAGCATTAGCACAGGTGGATTGAAAATTCACCACACACTACATTATATTTCAATACAGACAGCTGCACACACTTTTTCCCTCCTGAAATATACAATAGAAGTCTGATGGAGAATGATTGTGGTGAAGTGAGCAGTGAGTGTTTAAAGTGGAGCTAATCAGGACCAATTAAGACATTAAGTGTCAGACATGCGTTGTTCGTGGGCACACATGTTTACAGCCTCCCAGTACCTCTGTTTGGTGTTTTGAACTTTCAAATCCCTTTTGGTAAAAGTTTAATTCATCTTCAAAGTTTCTGGCCTACGTCAACAGTTAAGCAAGTTATTTTCCTGCCTTTAACTGGATTTGTCCCCATGTTAACCTTATGTGTAGTGAGCAGAAAAGCAACTCTCGCAGGTTGCATTCTCCATTGCCCCAAGCATTTGCATGTGAAAAAGCTGACTATATAAAACTTAGACAGCGGTCATATTTTGTTGTGTAATCAGTGTTTTATTTTCCAGTACATAATGTATAAATTATGTGCTCAGGTGTGAATTCTGTGCATGCCAGGTGGAGTGTGCAGGCACAAGGTGGTGATTGGTGGAGCAACTTCTGGCTTGCAGATGACTTTGTGCAAATCAACCAGTGGCTTCCTTTGCCTCCTTGTCGATGACAGCTTACTATTCCAAAAGGCAAACACTCACTCATCTCCCTCCTCTATCAATCAGTTACACTTGTATTCTGAATATCCATCTGGAGTTTTGTTTCATGCAAATGACTTTGTTGGTCTTGCAGAGTTTGTAGGGGTCAGTTGCTGTTTGTTTTGACCTTGTTTTCCCCTGTTTATGCTAGACAAGTAGCATAAATGTATGTTCTGTTTTTAACTGGTGATGCATATTTTTTTTCAGTACGGTATGTTTGAAAGATGAGCGTCAGAAGATGTAAATACATATTTCTTTGCTAAGCCACAACTCCCTTTCCCCAGAACTGAACATTTCCCTGTTATGTTAAATTCAGACTAAATTTAGACAGGTCTTGACAGTATCAGCAACTAGCCAACATTCATTTTTTTTCCTTTTTTTAATGAAGATTTTGCAAGTTAAAACCTTGCAAAAGGAGGGATAATCATGTGACTCTTTAGTTTGAGTCAGTGAAGACATGTATTGGTTGTGCACTTTAGCCAGTGTAAACTTAAGGGCCTCCAGCAGCAAAGCAAAAGCTCCCTGAGTGATTCTGCTGCACCGCCACAATGTCATCCTTGGTCCTTTTTTGTAGGCTGTCATCAACCAGGAACCAATCATTTGCAAGTTGGCATTATACCCACCGGTCATCACCTCGTTCCTGCAAAGTCCAATTACCATACACACCTGCATTCAAACCTGAGGCACATCAGTCTTATATTCCATACTGGAAAAGAAAACAGACAGATTACACAACAAAATACCACCGCAGTCATAAAATTACATAATCAATTTTTTTGCATTTATACTAGAAATGCATGCAAATGATTGAAGCAAAGGAGAATACCACTTGGGAGAGTTATTTTCCTGTTCACCACACATTGGGGTTGGCATGAGGACAAATCCAGCAAGAGTTAGAGGTAGAGAAGTCACTTGCATATCTGCTCAAGTAGGGCAGAAACTTTGAGGCAAAGGATAAATTAAACTTTTACAAAGTGGATTTGAGGGTTCAAAATACTTAAGAGATGCACTGAGAGGCTGTTTGGATGTGGAGCACAGCTGAGTGTCCACCAACAACACATGCTGTTAGCAGAAGGTCCAGAGATCCTTCCATAGGAAATTTCGAACATCAAAAATAAAGCAATGCCTCAAATCTGCTGATATTTGTCATGTCCACTGATGTTTCCTCCAAACTGTGTAACTGGCTGTGCCGTGACAGAAGCAATCACAGATGTGAATTGCTGAAATAATAAAGCAATGTCAGCTTCCTGGTAAATGGACGGGATAAAAGCTACACATTTAGACGAATCATCTTTCTCGGTTTCCTTTGTGAAATTGTATTTTTGCGCTCAATAGAAGTGACACAAATAATAGACAATAATTAAGGTTTAGCTTATAACTCAGACAGTTTCAAATGATGACAACAGCGTTCATGTCAAACTGAGACATTTTGACACCCTGTCACTGAAAACATTTAACTGCTTTCTGACTCATAGCAAATGTCTCTGTTTTCGTCTGTGTAAAATATGGAAGCCTTACATACAAAAATGTAACTTTTCACCTCGCGTCAGGAGAATGAGTCATCAGTCGTCACCTCTTCCTCTCTTTTGGTCAAATTTCCACCCACGCATTTGTCATCTCATTGTGTTGAGCTGCCTGCCTTGCCTACAGAATGCTCAGAGTCACCACGAAAGTTGGAGAATCTTGTAAAAGAAAAGTAATGCCAGTGTTTCACCTTTTATCTTGACTTACTTATCATTAGCCTCAAGTTCGTCACTGGGCCAATGATAAGTACGCACTGGTGTTGTGCAGTATATTATACTTGCTACTTTGATCTAAACAGCTGGTATGCATCATATTTTGCAACTTTTTTTGCTTATTTCTACACTTATAAAGGTTGTATCTTTTTCAAGAGAGACCTGTGCATGAATATGCCGTATGAACCTAGACCAAAATAGCAAACAAGCCATGCATAATCTTTTAGAATTTTAGCCATTTTGAGAAAAGTTCTGCAATGGCATACAGCATCCATAAGTTTAAAGTGTATTTAGATTAGAGATTGTTTGGCAGTTTTTGCTGTTGAGCTTTAAAGAGCAATAATGTGTACTGCAACTCCTTTCAACTCTACTTTTCATACAAGACACAAGATGTGGACAACAGAATTAACATCATCAAAAATGATCGTCAAAATTCAGCTTCTGGACACACACCAGACGAGTTTTTTTCAATTAAACCTTCTGATCAATGGGACCTGGAACAATAATGACAGCTTATGATTTATCTGCACTGAACAAAGGGGAGTCTTGAGATTACAAATATTGAAGGACTGAAGATGAGATTATCAGAAAATGAGAAAACATCAAATATAGCCTTTAAATGAAATATCTGCTCTCAAGGGGTTCTGGTTTGCTTGAAAGCATATTTAACAGAAATACACCACTGTGTAGGCAACAGGGGTTCTACGTATGGACAGCCAGATCAATAGGACTGCACCTGTCTGCAGCAGGGTTGTACGTATCACAGTATGAAAGAAATAAAGGACAAGACACTGTTATATGATTTCATGCCTCATATGATCTCAACAGATTGTGAACGTATACAGTTTGGTGTGTTGTAACAGACGTACTTTGAACTAACATGCCTCACGGTAACAATCATACATTTGGTTATATGTGTGGTCTCCAGGGAATCAAACCCCTTTAGTGTTATACTTTCTCCCCATCATTCCTTATTCAGGCCCCTTGCTCTCTTTTAATTTTCTCAGCTTCCAACCCTTTGAACCAAGTGTTGGTTCATTCATTAATATTTATTCCCCTTTACATCACTTTGATGGTGGAGCCTTTTAAATGTTTAATTTGGTTCAGGCCCATTAAACAGTAATGCTGGAGTCTTTTAATTCTAATGTACACATTATGGCACAGCCTGAACGCAAGCTGTGTGGAGATGACCTGTTTACTCTGCACCCCGGTGGCCTTGTTTTCTAATTTCTATGTTTCTCTGTTGTCCCAAAGCATAACTCCATTCTTCAATACAAAGCTTCGCAGTACTTTATCAGTAGAGCTGTTCATCTTTTTCTTCATTCCCTGCTTTGTGTTATAACTGTCTCACATTCATTACGGAACATCTTCTGTCACCAGTAATTGCAAAAGCACTTTAACTGATATTTTTACATCTACTATTTTGTCAGATCTGTGATCCAGTCAATACTGACAAGCATTGACATGTCATTTTATCACCTTTCAAATGTCCCTGTTGGAAAATGTAAGTCCTATCTTAATCACAGTTGTTTTCAGATTGTTAATTTTTGATTTAGTTGTACTACAAATCAGCTAACTGCTTTTCAATAGTAACTATACAGGGGTATAGTAACTGTGACCACATGCGAGTTGTCACACATAAAAAACATCCCCATAGATCGCACATGCAAACAGATTATAACTGCCTAATAGTCACATTTCATCTTCACAGCGCCCTCTAGTGGCCACTGCAACTATGATGAAAGCAAATGAGGAAGTGAGGAGACATAAATGCATAGACTGTATATAAAAGATGGACGCTGCCACCGTGAAGCTTTTAGTTTGCTGCTTCCTAGTAACATATGATTTCTCCTGACCAGACATGCCAATCAAGCCAGCCACACATGCTAATTTTTGAATGGGAGTCTATAGGGCCTGGAGCCTTTTGGAGCCAGTGTCTAGTGGCGCTTAGTGGTATTGCATTCAAGGGCAGCTTCTGCACTGGCTGCATTTTTCAGAGCCTGTTGTTACATCCACCATTTTTATACAGTCGATATGTAGATACAGATCCACAAAGTTAGTGAAGGAAGGTGGGGTGGATGGATGGGCCAACAAAACATTGGACTTCCACACAGTAGGCTATTATTCATTTCCTGTGACAGTTCTCCAACCTAAACTTTATGTTTATTATTGTAACTATGTTGAAGAAAGACTGCTGTTCATTTCCAGCATCAAATTAAAAGTCAGTCAACAACAGACCTGTAGTTTTCTGCCCCAAAACTGACTTTTCCCTAAACTTAATGCGGTTTTTCATTGATTAATTTCAGCTTTTAAGTTATTAAAAACAAAACAAAGATAATGAAAGTAACAAAAATAAATAAATGCATGGACTCACACACAACCTTTACATATAGTGCAACAAGGAATACTCACAAATTACACACTAAAGACACATAGTGCACTCAGGTGCCTATACCTTCATTTTCAGAAGGCTCCTTTAAGATTATATCAAATCCATGACCCGTTACCTCCATGTTAGCCCTGTTGACACTCAGCTTTATGTTGCTCTCTGACAACAAGTGTTGCTCTAATTTCTTCTCTATGTATGTTACGTTCTATTGATACATCCTCAACCCTTTGTTCCTTTGTAGGCCAACACAGTGATCAATCGATGTCCACCATCTTTGAAGACATTACAATGGGAGAAATGCTGCTCAGTGGAAAAGCAAGCAAGAGCCCTTTCAAAGGAGCATGAAGATGAGAATGCTTTACACTTAGGGGCCAATCCAAATTTTACATGTCACAGGGAGTGTTACAAAATGTATCCAGTGATGTTGGAGGACCTTTGAAAAACAATTTAAATAATGTTGGCTTTAGTTTAAAGAAACAGAAAGCCCCTGTTGTTGTAACTGTTGGTGTGTAAGATAAAAGATGTTGGAGTTATGGGGGTCAGATGGGGCTAAAATACTCTTTTGAAAGTCTATACATTTTGAATATTCAGAAATATTCAAGACTTTACAAAGAACTCTACCATATTTTGTTTAAGGAGCAGGCCAACATGTGAAAATCATTTCTTACTGAAACACAAAACCTTTGTAGTTCTAGGTTACATATATTTATGATGAGGGCATATGCATTACAGGTGATCAATATTCCTGCAATGGATAATTTAGGTTCAAAAAACCATAACTGTCACTTACTGTTCTGTTGGACCATATATGTTTAATGACTCAGTACAAAGGCATCAGCTGGCCTATTTGCTGGGGATCCGTGTTCAGTAATTGGATATTGGAGCTGATCTGATGGAACCATAAAGGATGATACAGCTAAAGCAAAATCAATGACAGTTTCAATTTTAAATAAAATAACATCTATTTAAAAGGTAATCAATAAAATCTAAGAGATGTGTGCATTGATTTATACGTATCTAGGCATGAAAAATAACTTTACAAATCATTCAGTTGATCTTCAGTCACAGAGTCCTAAACAGCTGCTGTTCATGTGGTTATATTTAAAGAGACAGTGAGCATCGTGCTTCACATCCCTTCCTCTAGCAGGTGATACTGCAAATCATAGATAACTTAAACTGATACAAAATGATCCTCAATATATGGCTGTCATAAAATAAAATAAAAATATTTAAACTGTACTGTACTTGTCCAGTTCAAAATGTACACTCTATAAAGGCACAGACCACATGAATACCCTATAATCCTGACATATTGCATCTTCTCATACACAGTATTTCAGCTTATGTGTTATTTTACATTTGTTCAAACTTCACTCTTTGAAAATGTGACTTCCCTTCTCAAACACGTCTCATGTATCAGATACATGCTGTGCTCCTCTTCTGTTCTCACACATCAACCTTTAAGCCATCAGCGCTTGGAGCAAGTGAACGATAAGAGATGCACAAAATGGGGATTGAGACGAACCCAAACATACATGTCCTGAAGCAGCCACTTGAGAAGAAGGTTGGCACCATCGCAGCTGAGATGAACAGCAGGCAGGAATCACATTAGCATGGATGAGTGCTGCTAGAGGCCACCGCACTGCCTGGCGCTGTATGACTTCACAGTGTGAGCATGTGTGCGTTTGAGGCCGTGGGCATGTGCTGTCTACATGCAAGTTATTGTACACCTTTTCATATTAATCCACAGGTCCAAATCGAGTGTGACGCTGTCAGCGCTCTTTGCTTTCAATGAGAAATGCTTAAGAATATTTTGTACTCATGAGACACTTGGTCATAAAAATCATCGAGCAATATTCGAAATGCCAACGTACGGTATTCTATTAGCAGTTTTGCTGATAAGTATGAGAAAATGTGCATGTATGGCCACATTATTAATGCTTTAATATACTGTACCCTTAATTTCCTGGTGTTTTAGATTACTCTTGGTGTATGAAATGGTAATTTTACATGAGGCAATAAAATAGAAATATAACCCTACCACAAGAAAAGTGGTTAATAATTCTAACAAAAAACTTTTAACTGCCACAAGAAGGCTAAAATTACATTGCAGATCCGAAATATTGGCTAATAAAATAACCAAGAAGCGCAAATGTAAAATACCATCTAGCTAAATCACATGTATCCAGACACAATGCATCACACACAAAGTAGGTTGCAATATAATCACTGGAGTATCAGCTGGTGTCAGACAACAGATAAAATTCTCATTTCAGACAGCCTAATGCTAATATAACAAGCTACAAGGACAAACTATGGCTTTTTGTTTGCATTAGCACAAACTAATCCGGCACAATCTTGCAGTAAAAGAAGCATTTCCCATCCGCCGATCAAACAGTCTTCTTCACAGGAATTCTGTATGTGTTTTAATAAACTGTTTCTGTCCCACCAGGAGTTTTACACAACAGATGGAAGCACATAACAGTGACGGTGGCGTCTCCCTCAGTATTTAGAACTTGTGAATACGTGCCTGAATTTTGCGTCCCCATAAATAGATGCTGAAAAGACACACATTTTTGCATATGAATTCATCACAATGCCGAAGATGATGTGCGAGTAGGAACCCCAGACCTCCCGATTAATGTGCCCCCCCCGATGTTCAAATAAAACCTACAAACATGCTTGTACAGGCCACTTATTGTCCTGCGTGATGTCTGTTTTCCGTTATGAAATTGAATCCCTCAAATTCCAGCTGCGTGGTATTATTGCCAACGAAAAATAAGTTCATACCCCACAGCGTTCTGACTCACTGGTCCTCATCTCTTCAGTTTATACTCCAATGATTTACCACGATTTTGTGACTGAGCAGGTATCGTTTGCGCTTGTATGTAGATGATACCGTTGTGTATCGATCTGAACGAACAATTTCCTCCTCACAGCGGTTGCAGCTGTTGCAGGGCTGTTAAAGCCACAGGAGGGATTTCAGACACGTTCTTCTGTCATCTGTCTTGTGCACGTCTGACGGAACGGACATGCTTCTGTTTTAATTGATACAGCTGTTTCTGCAGGGAGCATAACGACTTGATTTTTCCTGCTATAACCACGTAAATGCAACCCGAGGCCTATTTTATGCTAGAAGTCTATTATCTTCCCTTTTACACACTAACAGCTATTATTGCAAAAATGCTGCTAAACTGCCATACTGTTCTGCTACTGGGATTAAAATCCATATAGATCCGTATAAATCTGTATAGTAACGAGGCTTATGGGTTATAAGGACACTTTAGTTGCACTTCTACATGTCTGCCACTTTTTTATGATTTGTCTATTTTTTATATATATCGTTTGTATTTTGTGCACCACCAGCAACAAACGATTTCAGCTCATTAAGTATTCATTTACTCAGAACTGTTGGGACATTTTGGCCTCGGGGTGCACTCCAGCAAAACAACAAACAGACTGGAAATAGATCAAACCAACTTATAATTACTCATTCAAGCAAAAATGGACAAACCGAAACTCTAAATAGCCTGAAACTGTGGAGCGCATCGGTAAAATAAAGTTTACCCACACTTGCTGATCACAGGAATGCTGCATGTAAATGCAAGTTACTATTAACAACAACATGCTGGCAGGCTGGTTGGAGGTGGAGAGCCGGAGGAAACTCGGCCAGTAGCCTTGAAGCAACACTGTGTACTGAATTTACATTGCTGTGTTTTTACTACAAAAAAAAAAAAAGCATTCAATTATTAAAAAATGATTGACATTTGTGTATCATCCCTTATAGACTTTAGCTTTGAGAGAAACTGAAAATGATGAAGAGAGGCCAGCGAAACAGATGACAGCACCCTTAACTCTGACTCCAACGTGATAATTAAGAGACTTCCTCGTTGCTGCGTGAGTCCTGTCATGCTCAAATTGCTGGGGCAGGCACTTCCGCACAGCTGTTAAAAAAAAAAAAAAAAAAAAAAATCTGTCTTCATTTTGAAATGGGATGAAAAACAATTATTTGAGCTGTTGGAGTAAATAAAGTAGAAAGGCCTCCTTAGTGTAGATGTGAGTATTTTTTCTCTGTAGGTGTGTGTGTGTGTGTGTGTCCATCATTTCTTAATGAGCACCTTCCAGGCAGGTTGCTGTGATGAGGACCGGTGCTCTCCTTTCTACAGAGATGAGAAATGATGGTGGCAGCCCAAAGTCTAATTATAAAAGTGGGCCTAACAAACCAGCCGCTCATGTGTCTCTCACAGCTTAATGCCTTTGAGGAGAAAAAGCCAGATTTTCCTGCAATTCTCCTTCTTTGTCTTCCCCATGTTTTTTTTTTGCTTCCAACGAAAGGCTTCTACATCTTGTGCTTCCTCCTCCTCCTCCACCCACACAATAGCCGCCGCTCTCGTCGATGCAGCCCTCCCAGTCACTCCCCGAGAAGTAATGACATCACCAACAGGTTGTCATGGTTTTCAAGCTGCACCAGCGAGACTCAGAGATGCTGTTCGATCTATTCTTTAAAATGCACGTGGGAGGATGTTGCATGTGCATTGTGTAGCTTGAGTATTCTTTCAGACACCCCCAATGAAAAATTTTAGCATTCTGGTGTTTTCAGCCTCAGGGTTGGGTGTCCCTAGGGGGTCCAGAGATGAATTTGAGGGGTCACAACACCATTAAAGGGATAAGAAAGGACAGAAAACCTAAGAGTACTATTTCTGCTGTGGTCAATACCAGGCTATGTTTTCATTTCTGTCCTCAGAGCACCTGAAGAACGCTATCTCCTCTTTGCAGTTATTTTTTTTTTGTTTTGTTTTGTTCTGAGATGCTCCTGAAACTGTTTCATGGGCATTTGCAATTAGTTTGGCTGTTTTTCAGCTTTGATTAGCTCATTTTTTTACTTCTTCTGTCTTTTTCTTTCTTCTTGAAACGCACTTCAAGAGAGCAGCATCCACAGTGTTGGCAGTAGACTGTGAAATTCAGGGTTTTACTATAAAAAAAATGACAGTTTCCATGATAGATTATGTTTTTATGTTTTTTTTTTTTTTTATGTAAATGTATTAACAAGAAATAATGTGTAGAACAGATCAAACAGCTTTTGAGTCCAGTGACTAAGTGGCAGTGCTTTAGGCTAAACATTAACGTCAGACAGCTAATGTGATCACAACGACTAACATCATGATCTTTAGCAGCAAAAACATAAATAATATTTCAAAATCTTACTTAAGCATGCTAACATTTGCTTATATATTGAATAATAATAAATACAAAGTATATGAAGCTGCAAAAAAGTCATTAATTACACAGGTTTGGACAATTGGTTGGATAACACAACATTTTAAACCAATGATGGTGCCACAGATTTGAACCTTGTGGTGCTAAAGGTAAAACCTGAAGATTATACATCTTCAGGGTTCATTCTCTGGGTACAATGAATATCTTAACCAAATTTCATGGCAATCCAACTTATGGTTGCTGAGATAAGACAATGGTGGCGAACTGACCGACAGACCAACGTTGTGTTAAGTTCTGCTGCTAAAAAGTCATGAGATTCCACTTCCTGAGCATCAATGTCGCACATTTCCAGGGCTGTGAAAGAGTGCAGTTGACTCCTTATATAAGACGGCAAAGCAATGCAGCCAGGTGAGAAACAGTTGGAGGGCTTTGCGGTGCAGCGTGAAAAATCAGCAGCTGCAGCTCCTCCTTTACCCCGGCAAAATTAGATCAGACAGTGCTTTGATATTTCAACATGAACGTACAGCTGGTTTCATAAAGGGAACCTACATTATGCAGCAAAGTGGTTGGGGGGGGCGCAACAATGCAGATTTCATATATTAACAGGTCATTCTGACAATTTCATTGTTCAAGGCGGATTATGAAACAGCTAATAATTCCCATAATGAGCAGAATTTCTCTCCTAATCTCCAGAGAACTCCAGATAACAGTAAAGAATGCCCTCGCAGGTATTCCTACCATAATGATATGTACAGTGGTGGACAATTAAGACTCCAATAATGATTATTATATAGTGGGTGGTTTCAGCAAAGCAATCTTATGTCATAAATTTTAATTTGTTTAATGCCTGAAGTAAACCCGCACTCAGTACTGATTAGGCTTAAATTTAATTCTTCACCCAAGGTGCTATACAACAGAGAAGTGATTTAAATGGAAATTTGCTTATTCTGTCTGAAGCACTTGCTTGAGACTGGTGATTAGAATTTAATTTCAAAGTTAACAGGTATTTTTACAAATGGCTCCAAGAGTGATTTACCCAATCAGAGACGAAACTATAGAGCCAAATAATTTACACCGCAGTTATAAAAGAAGAGTGAAGGTGCTGGCGGATGCTGTGATTAGACGAACTTCTTCCACAGAGTAAATGATTGAGTCTATGCTGGTGAATTTAACACACTTGAGGGTGCACCAGGGAGTCAAGGACAAGGTTACGATCAAAGCATAAAGGTAGAAACTCAAGGCTTATGGTCCAATTACAGAATCAAATGCCAGGAGAGAGACAGCAAATACAAACTAAAATTTAAAATACTAAATATAAACGTTTTTCGCAGACACTTTTTAACATCGACTTTAAAGGTAAAAGGCAGCATAAGAATCGGAGGCTGAAACTCCAAGTCAGACTATGAAAGATATTGAGTTTCCAGAAATTCCTAGGCGACTGTTGCTCTGCTTCCAAGATGATTTTATTATATAATATTTTCCTCTCTTTGTACTCAAGAGAGCTTTTGTCCAATATCCTCTTATTGAAGGCAGAGCAGCTCCTGTGAAGCCACACTGCCCCCTACTGAAAGACAAACACAGCATCACATGCTTGGTGCCTCTCTGATCCCAGAGCAAATTTCTCTCTGTGAAAGCATATTTCACCAAGTTGCTCCAGTGCAACATTTTACTTCCAGAAATGAGAATGTGACTTTTACGCGGCTCTGTAAAAATGGAGAAAGTTGGAGATCATGGAAGGGAAACGGAGCAAAGACGGGAAAATATATGCAAGGTCATGCACAGAGCTGACTCGGAACTGCAACCCATTTATGTCACTTAGGAAGTACAAGTGTTTGCTTTTGCTGCTACAACTCTCCAAACTCCCATTTCAAACAGTTACTTCAAAACTCAACATGTCTGAATGATTTTGCATGAGCTGTTTTCCTCTGCTGATCACCTATTAGTTTGTGTTCTTTGAGTTCCTTTCCTGTTAGAATCAACTACATTAACAATCACAGCCAAAATACGAACAGAAATCCCTTCTGACTTGCCTTTTTAATTACATTTTATTGCATCCCTCGCTATGGATTTAATAAGACGAGGCCCGGTGATGCAACCTTCCACTGTTTCATCCATTATGCCACATCAGACACAGTGACTGTATACAAAGTAATAGGACAGCCTGCCATCTCTCCATTAAACAGACCATGAAATTGATTGAGCTGGTTATTATCGCGACGTTTTCCACCTTCAGTGTACAACCTTTGATAATGGCGTGAAGGCAGGGAGAAAGGAACACTGTGTTTTTGCATTATTCAGACGGACCCGGTGGTGATGGTCAAGATCTCCCTTCGCCCACCTCTTCACTGCCTCCTTTCTTCTCTAACCTCCTCTCCGACAATGTGAAGTCTCTCCCTCTGGAAATTATGCACTAAAGCCTTTCAAGGCAAGCAGGGGTGAAATCCGACATCTGAGAGCAAACCACAGTAGGGTGCTTCAGCGGAAGAACAAAGAAAGAATTTTTTATTTTTATTTTAAGTGAGCAGGCGATGGGTGCACAGTTACATCTTCATATCACAGGGACGATGAAGAAAATGAAGAAGAAACATGACTGAGGTTAAAGGAAACTGCTCAGTTGGTCCTCATGTCTATGATCTGGCCTCTGTCTCCCTCCAGTGGTAGATGATAGACACGCAATTTTTAAAAAAAGATTTTTATGTTAATTTTGATATCAGCTGGCGGAAACGAAGCGTATATGCCTCCAGTGGTACCAGCAGCATTTTCATTGGCCAACTTCCAGTCGCTCCCCTTTCATCTGCACTGTGAGGGGTCGATGGATAAGAATACACAGTCAGTTCTGTTTTACAGGAACCATCTGCTAATCTGCTTACATGGCTGTATTGTATGCCTACAGTAAATGCTTGCAGCTGAACAGGAAGGTTAAATATTTTAAATATGGCTCTGGCGTGCTGCAGTTTATCCCATTAGAATTCACACAAAGGCACAAAGGCTAACGAGGTTGCAGCTAAAAACATTACAGGCTCACACTTCCTCCTTTAAAGATTTCACAAGATTCTATTTAACACCTCTATAGTTTCATTGTCTTCTATCCCTTCTTTCAGTCGGCCAATTGTGAAAATTCGGAGGTGTGAATGAATATATCTCAAGCACAGTGAAGTATATTAAGTGTAGTCATTAAACTGCTGTTGAAACAATGGTTTTATGTGACTGTGACGACCAAATTTAGCCCAGCTGTAACACAGACGTCAAGATGTCACGTAAAGCACCAAAATCATTACATACTGGGTGCTTTTATGAGCAAATAATGCATCTCAAGGCTGTTTCTTTGGCAGTTTTAATCACAAATGATTCATTAAAAGACTCAACTAAGACCAAATGATTAAATTTTGTCACCATTACAGTAAAAACCCCCAACATTTGTTTGCTTAAGCTTCTCAAATGCGATGATTTTTGCTGCTTTTGTCACCTTTATGTCTCGTCTGGTAATGTCACCTTGAGGTCCTGGCAGTTGAGATGGACATCTGTCTGACAGCATATGGACTAAATGATTAATCAATTAGTAGGGCTATAAAAATAAATTACATTTAAAACGTTCAACAGATTAGGATATTAAAAAAAAAATGGTGATGATGACATTCACGCTAACAAAGCAAGTGACTTTTAAAAACTGTTGCAAAAGTGTGTAACATGCACTGTCCTTTTACCTGCAATTAGAAAATATATACCGTATGTTTTAGTCCTGATGTCAGCATGCTAACAGTCTCACAGTATTTACCATGTGGAGCTGTCGTAGTTAAGTATGTTAGGTCGCTCACATTTGTTAACTGGCACTAACCACAAAGAAAAGCTGAAGTTAGGAGTTTGTTTTGCAGATATGTAGCTATAAAACGTAGAAAACCACAGTTTACAACACCCAATCTGTTGTAATTTGTACTCAAGGAGATATTAAAGTCCAAACCAATATGGTCTGACATTATTTAGGTGGCTTAGGGTGGCACTAAAATGCCACAAGTTCACCAAAGTTGGTCAGATTCAGCCTCTGAAGATATGACAATCTACCCAGTAGTTGTCAAGACAATTTGGTCTAAACCAAAGTTTTTTTTTTATTTGTCCATCATCCATACAGTATAAAAAATTCAGTAGGATGAGATCGGAGAACACAGGACGAGTGTTTCCTCACTGTGAGCAGTTATCCATAGGGATCTGCACCGTATAGTCTGTACATTATGTCCAAACAGTGGCCAGAGGCGACAAAGCTGGAGAGGGGCCTCAAAAGATAAAAAGAAAAGAAAAACCATCTCAGTTTGCCCCGACAGGCAGTGATCAAAGTCAGAGATCAGATGTGACTTTAGGACCATAATGTGCTCAGTCAAGTGCACAAAGCTTTCCTGACAGGACAAAGTTGGTTCGGGGTTGACATTGATTTACGGTGTGGTGCGGAGCATTCTTTGGCTACAAGGCTAGAGAGGAGACACAGGGGGTCAGCAGACACATTGTAAATTCTTGTTGAACTGATCAGAGCAGACGGCGCTCCAACCATCACTGAGACATCAAGCTAAACATGTAGAGTCTCTTTCCGTGTTGCACACTTAGGATCCAAGAAGTCGAAGCCAGTGTACCCCTGAGGCTCTGTAAGTGTTTTCATCTCTTGTACAAGCAGCCGTGCACTGTATGCAGCTTTATGGATGTATTCCTTTGGGGGAACTGATGTTTCATCATTTAAACGTCATACATGTAGAATATCTGACAGAATTTCTCATTTGCATTTCACACAATTAGCGGACGCAGTGTGAGCTGTAGAAAATATTAATGCAGCATGTTTTCCCTTTAGGGGATTGTCATGAAATCAAATGATCATTTGTCATAACTAATGAATTTATGATCAGTTTTATTAATTTAATTTTCTCAGTTAAGCAACAGTTGAGCTTTCACATTTACGGTAAATGTTGAAAATGTTTTTAAAAAATAAGGTTTTGCATTGCGACACAAAAATTCTCACATATTTGTTCAGGATCAATGAACAAATGTAAACGTCATTTTCTACCATTATCAGTTTCATTCATCACAAGAGAATTAATTCACAATTTGATTATTTGATGATCACTTTTGGGCAAAACATATCAGTTCCACCATCTCAAAATAATTTATTTGTGGCTTCTATTTGTTATACATCAGAGTAAATTAATTATAAAAACAAGACTTCTTAATTTTGGGCTTCAAATTTTTTCTGACACACTACATAAAGAAGGCCTAAAGGTCACTTTTTATTCAAGTGTATTTCAAAACATTATCAACATTGAAATAATCTAGTTAAGATCTGTCTTCTCCAAATGTTCTCCTCCTGATGTCTCGTACTAAAGTGATGCATGGCAAAACCCACATTTCATGTAAAACTTTATTCCAAAGTTCAACTTGAGAATTTTCAGTACTGAAAGTTCTCTTTTTATTAGCCTGTTTGCTCTCTGAGCTGTGGCTGATGAATGGTAAAAGAAAGGAATTTTTAATAAGGTAAACTGGAAAATACATGCTTGATTTGTTTTATTTTGACTGCTGAAGTTTCATTTTACCCTGTCCAGTTATAGCAACTTTTAACTCTTGAAAAATATTCTATATAAGGGCATAAGAGTACTGTTTTAAGGCAGATTTGAAAAAAACGTGAAACTATCCTTTAACTCGCACAAACTCTCTGGGAATTTGTCTTTGCTTTTAGCTTCATTTCACTTTCTTCCTCAGCAAAAGGATAACTGCAGGTAGAATTACAAATAAGATTATAAAATAGATCATAATATACAAAAAAATTATAGTTTGCTGTTGAAGTTATAAAACTTTTCATTTTTGATCTTTAACACACCCCAACTGAAGAGATGATGTGTTTATTTCCATCATGCACCCAAGATGTTAAACACCTAGTGATGGTTGGCTCCTATATGAATGAAGAGTATTCGCACCATAAACCTTCTCTCAAACAAGGCTAAAATACTCTAAACTTGGTGATACAGATGTTTGTGTTTCTACTGTGAACCAACAGAGAGCAACTTCACACTCCAAACCTTAAAAATCAACAGTTTTTTTGCCCAGTCATATTCCCACCAGTGATTCGAGTGTGGTGGAATGTAAACACACCCACACACACACACACACACACACACACACACACACACACACACATGCTGTGTAAACATGTAAAACGTCCAATCAGCAGAAACAGTAAGCAAGCGTGGCATTCTGCATGATGCAGCTCAGTTTGCAAGGAATGAAGACGAATGAGGACTCACACTGAGGCAGGAGGATAAAGAGAAGGACGGACATGTGCAGCTTTAAGTCAGTGTGTGTGAGTAACCTCCAAATCCTAAATGGTACAAACTCACCATCTCCAGCACTCGGAGAACAAACAAGATGTATAAGTCAAACAGAGCCTGGCTTGATAGAGTACATAACCACTGTGTTCCCACTGCTTGTTACACTCTGTCAACATGCAGATATGCTGCTTGCTGTGGCCGTCGCTTCTTATCAGCATTCCTGTCATGACCTCGGCTCACACACGCCGGCTTAACTTTGCTTTTATCAGTCAGCTATGTGAGAATGAAAAGCAAACCCTCTCTGCTCTACAAATATTAGGTAAAGTTGTTTAAATGGACAGAAGGTCCAGCGCTTCTGGTTCTGTTGTTTCTGAGGTTTCCTGACAGGAACAACAAGCGCAGACACAGTCAGGAAGCTGCGAAGCACAAATGTGTTCTCTCCTTCTGTCATAGTGTGTGCTGTAGGGCTTTTTTTTAGGTGTCAATCAGAAATGAAATAATCCTGGCGATATTATTACAGTGTGCAGTTTGTACACCGAGCTGTCCAGTCCCTAAACATCATTCGGTATAAAGCAGCGTGAAGCTGTCTGACTGTAATAACTCTGACAGATCTCTGGCACAGCTTTATGGCCTGTAATCGAAATTCACATTTCAACAATAATAAGCCACTGTAGCTAATTGGAGCAAATATCCACTGTTAATATTCCACCATAAGCTAAGAATAGTGCAGATCATGAGTAATTGGACAGTGATACATTTTTCATCATTTTGGCATCGCTCCAGTGCATCACATTTAAAATGATAAAAGACCACAGAATGAAACCATTAGTCTTAAATTTCATGCCCAAATATGATCCAATATATCAGCTTATAGATCTGCATGTGCTGTCGAACGTCACGCTCTCTTGACAGCGTCTCCATTTGGGTTTCATTTATAACAAACCAAATGGAGTGCTTAAATGCAATTTCTTTGGACATTAGGTTTTCAAACTTTTACTAAACTTTGAAAGCAGGCCGACACCATACTGATGATGTTTTTCACTCATTGAAGATGAGCCATTAAACGAACAGAGCATCTCACAACACCATTCTGCAGTCATTGCCTGCAAACAAATATGAAAATCGAGGATTTGTTCAACCTCCAGTCCAGCAGAGGTGTTCAGCTTTTATACAAACAAATCTGCACCATCCCTGACCTAATCTTCAAAACTCTCTCCAGTGGAAATCTATTTTTTTAACCTTGCTGACAAGTCCAAATGGTGTTTCTTTATACTAGAAGACAAATCATGAGTGAAATAAGCAGTTAACCTTGAAACAGCAGCACACCAGTGACCCGTAAAGAACACGGACTCAGACAGCCAGAGTTTCATCCATAACAGCACGAAGAAAGTTGGTAAAAACTTGGAGGGTGAGACCTTCCCTATCATTATTCCTATTCAGAATCAGTTTTCATTGCTGCATTATTAAAACTTTCCAGTGATTAGTTTTAGAGCGTTTAAGCAGACGTGGTGTGCTCTAGCTGCAGCGAGGAGCAAAGGTGTGGGTGTAGAATGAGACAGGAAACTCCAGATCTGCACATTCCAATTACAGCCAAGTCATTTTAAGGCATTATTTTCATGGGGAAAAAAAACTTCTGAATATCTAACTTTGATGCACAGAGATACAGTTTTAGAGGTTTAATCAATGACCGGAGATGGATTTTAACAGTTTCCCCTCACTGGTGACTGGTGACAAGGATGTTGTCAGCTCAGATGTGGTTCACTGTTCCTTACTTCCTCATTAAAAGCCTTGTCATAGTCTCATAACTCAGCTGTGGAAAGAGGTTGTTGATCTGTAAACCTCAAGTCCTATTCTATAGGCTGGTTAAGAAGTGACAATAGCACATTTACTACTGTGTGGAGCCTGCTGCACTGCATTTGACACTAAACTAAACGCTAAAACACTTTAAAAAGTAAAGAAACAGCACCGTCAGTGACTCAATCTGAGCCGAGCCAAACAAAGTGACTAAAATTGTGAAATCGTGTATAAAAAAAGGGCTACAGCTCCTTCATTGTTCGTCTGATGTGGCTGCAAGCCTCCCTAAACTTTAAAAGGAAAAGGCAGTGTGTTAAACTTGTTGTCATTGTTTCATTTCAAACCAGAGAACAAGGCCAACACAACAAAGCCACCTGTCTCCATTCCAATATTTATGACCTGCTTTGTGTTTTCCAGTCCTTTCACGCTCAGCGACAGTATTTGAAGCGCCGTAATCTCACTGTTCTAGAGGAGGACACAAATCTACTCAAAAACAAGGTAATCCTCGTGCTGAGAGACGTCACTCCGGGATCAGCCTAAACGGAAGCACAGAGGTCAGGAAACGTTCAAGTAGAAATAATAATCCAATCATCCGTCTGTGGTGGGAGGACTGTATGAGATGCATATAGGGAGCAATTAATCAAATCCTGCTGCCAGCGGTGACATATTGATGAATGCTCTCGGGTTTACAGTGGCAGAGGAGAAAAGGAAATCAACGAGCGCATTGATGTGTGAATTCTTACTGTCACAGCGCTGAACAGCATTTCTTTGTTTACAATTCAAAAGAATACCAGAATCCTTTACTTATGCACCAAATAATATCTACAAAAATGTTTTAATTGGTATTTATCAGGGGTTTGGGTATTTAGTAATTATTTGCTTCTGGAATAGTACATAATTTTTAGTGTGACACATAAAAACTGGATAAAACTGGGCAAAGAAAAACAAATGATGACTTTTCAATCCCTACTGTGTTTTCATCCATGAACTTCCATAACAAAGTGTGCTGCAAGCAGATTGTGGGGAGTAAAAAGAAGAAAACAAGTAACTGTATTGAAAAAAAATACTATATTGAGCAAGTATTGCAACATCCTCCAGTGTTGCAATCTCACCCATGGAGTTTATTTTTGCTATTCTGAGGTTGGTAAAAGTTTGTGTTTTATCCTCAGCTGAGATGACGGTAAGTTTAATTTAGATTTTTTTGGAATCTTGTTGCCAACATTCGGAGTATTGGTTGCAGCAGGTCACATCAAAAGTCAGGACTGTGGCGTCCTGATGATTCTAGTGCAAAAACTGCATTTCTTTTCAGTTTAGGTGAGAAAAAATAAAGAGAAATCAATTAAAAAGCACTTTTGTATCCTGTCCTGCAATGATGCATGATATGTTAGAGTATGAGGTGTGTTATGTGAGTGTCAGGCATAACATTATGACCACCTGCCTAATATTGTGCTGGTCCCCCTTATGTCATCAAAAATGCTCTGAACCACTGGGCATTGACCAGAGGACCTCTCAGGGTGTCCTATGGGGTCTGGAACCAGGACGCTGACACTGGATCCTCTGGGTACTCTGGCTTGTGCAGTGGGGCTTCTGTCAATCAAACTTGTTTTACTCCATCCTGTTGATGCCTTATCAGAAAGAGATGTAGGAAGTTTGGAGGTCAAATCAACATGTCGGGCCATTGTCATGTTCCTCAACATGTTCCTGACTGTTTGATGTTTTTTTCCATGTGGTGGGGTGCATTTTCCAACGGGGGTAGGCCAGTGACATTTGGGATTTCCATTAGCATGAGGGAGTGTTCTATTTGTGGGACAATGTTTATTTGGGTGTCTAAGTCTCATCAACATGGATGTTAAAATCCAAGGTTTTCCATCAGAACACCACATAGTAGCAATATGATCAATGTTATTCACTTCACCTGTCATTGGTCATAATGTTGTGGCTGATTGGTGTATTACGCAATTACAAGTTAGTTGACAGACACAAATATTAGTGAATGCATTAAATACAGTATTTTTTTCTAATCACAAACAGTGATTACAGCATTTGACTGAGACTTAAGCACATCTGTAACTGTTTCTTTAGTGGAAATGTTGGCCAATCAGCTGATATGTCTCTTTGTGTAGAACTGCAACGTTAGGCCAATAATCAATTTGTCAGTCAGCAGGCAATTAATTGTCAATATTTTGATTACTCTGATTGAATAACTTTGTAACTAGAAATGACATCAGGTCACTAGCACCAGTTTCACAGATGTGGTTATTGTTGTTTTTCTGAGTCCTCTGTAAACACAAACGGAATATTTCAGAAGTTTGTTGAACATGAAATCAAATATTGGAATATGTCACGATTGGAGGTGGGAACTGGTGCAAGCATTTGCCACTGTTTCTCTATATTCCCTGACATTTTACAGACAAAACAATTAATTGAACAACTGAGAAAATCACCAGCAGATTAATTGAGGCCTGGGAATAAAACTGATCGGTTGGTTGCTGTTGATCAATTTGACTGTCACCATCATGCTTTTTTGAAGAGGAAAAATAGTGGCACTTAGGTTACAAGTAAGCTGCGCCCTGTAATATACCCTACTGTGCCGTCTATTTTACTCTAAATGTGATGATAATTTCCAAAAACAACGCCATGCTTTATTGAAGGCAACTTGAAATTAATGACTAAGGCCATAAATTCATTAGGAAAATGTTTACTGAGATAAAAAAATCAAGTAAGCTGTAAGATCCTTTTCTCATAGACTTCTTTACAATTGGACTTCTTTTTGCAGCCAGAGGAGTCGCCCCCTGGTGGCTGGTAGATAGAATGCAGGTTTAAGGCACTTTTTGATTGACTTTTTAAACGTGGAGACTATGTCCATCTTTTATATACAATAGATCACCAGAGCACAAATTTGCAGTGTGCCTTCTTCAGCAATCTAGCAACTATCAAACAAATGAAAAGAATTTCCATGATATGTTAAACACTATTTTATTTGGAAATATGCGTTAGATTACATGACTAAATAAAGGTGGAGATAGCATTACATCAACTGAAATACTAGGCCAGATGAGTTCAAATCTGACATGACACATCCTTAAGAAATGGCCTCAAGATCAATTATGTAGTTGCTGCCTTATGTCCTGCATCACCTTCGTTTATAAGGAGATTTAGTTGTACATTTAGAGGAACAGTTTGACTTACAAAGGCCTCCTCTCATGAGTCATGTCAGTGAACCAGCATGACTGTCCAGGACCTGGCACATGTATGATAATTGGAACAAAGTTATC
The DNA here is from genome assembly GCA_024666655.1 of Dascyllus trimaculatus. Lineage (NCBI taxonomy): Eukaryota > Metazoa > Chordata > Actinopteri > Pomacentridae > Dascyllus > Dascyllus trimaculatus. Next base: position 23,572,268 of record CM045459.1, on the reverse strand, counting down.
ATTCATGTTAGTTACACCTGTGCTTTCCAGGCTATGACAAGACAAAGTGTCTTCTGAGAAACGCCTACATGTAAAATCAAAGGCAACCCCAGAGATGAGGCTGCAGGACCTCACCTGCCCCGAGAGTGAGGCTCTGTGATATGTATGGCCAACATAAAATAAAAGGACTTTAAACCTCCTGAAAGAATGCATGTTATCTTTAAAAAAAATCCCCAAGAGTACTATATTATCAGAGCCAGAAACTGAAAGAAAAAAAAGAAAATATCAGATTTTTAACTTTCTGTTGGTCCTTGAATGAGTCATGTGTGAGTAGGAAAATTAACAAAACTTGAGCTTAAAATTATATTTCACAAAAATATTTATTCTGCATGCCTCATTTAAAAATATACAAAAAAACCTGTTTAGCCTTTTCATATACTATAAAAATAAAAATAAAACCTCCATTCTTCAGTGCAGCCACGGAGAACATTGGTGAACCAGCACCATGCAACAGTCATGTGACAAAAAAACTGATGGGCTATTTGGCTGAACTGCAGGCTGTTTAGTGCAGATAGAAGACAGGTATGGAAAAAATGTAAATTTAATAGTAAAATAACTTGTTTTCCTTAGCATTAGCACCACCTGTGGATACTTGGGGAAAATTGTACATGCTGATTCCAGTTTCTTTCAATTTTTGTAAAACAAAAAATCTAACAAATGCATCTTTCTTTTTTCTTTATTTAATGATTTATGACATTCTAGCATAGCTATACCGCACAGAAGACATTTTTGAGTTTTCTACGCTTCTAGCACTGATTTTGCTGTTTCCATCAAAGTGCAGGACTTTAAATTGCAGTGAAAAATTAGGTCAAAGTGAATAAAAAATATGACTGGAGCACAGAAATCCTCAGAAACGACTTGGAATTGAGAGGATTAAGTGAGAAAAGTGACAAAACAAGGTGGGTAGTTTCAACATCTTATGTCTTTGCAGTGAGGAGGGGAGCTGACCAGATTCAGAACACTTGCAGGGATTCTTGATTCACAAACATCAGACTGTATTTGGATGAACAGAGCAGCTGCTGGACCTGCACAGAGACTCTCAGCAGGGTGAATCCACATAGCGAGTAAAAACCACAGCAGCTTAGTTTCATGCCAGCACCTGAACAAACCCCTTCTTGGGTCTCACAGCAGAAATCTTCCATTTCCAGTGTGAGCTCGACCATTTTGTGGAGGGGCCCCGTATGTCTGACCCACTAACACATTTCTGTTTATTAGACGGGGCGGTGACGTCACGGAGGGGCGGAGTCAGCTGCGTTCAAAACACAGGCTGCCCTCAATCCTCCCTGATTTTCTGCTTCCTGCCTTGTTTTGCGCTTATTTTCTTCCCACTGCCCCATTTTTCCCCCCAACACTTGGCGCTTTTTCCCATTTAGTTTTATTTGCAGTTTCTGTATAATGCGGCTGCTTTCTTTTATATTCCCTCCCAACCGCGTTTTGCTCCGAGATTGTTCCCCCCAAACAGCATCCCACTGTTGTTTGTTTGCTGGCTGCTTTCGGTGAATATGGACTAATTTAAAAGCCGTATAAATGCACCTGCTGTCGAGGAGATACTCTGCTTTTGAAATCGAAGAGGTAAGAGTGCTTGTGCACACAATAGAAACAAGAAGACAAAGGGTTTTTTTTCTTTTTTGTCCTGTGTGTGTGTGTGTGTGTGTGTCTGATGCAGCAACTGCAAGAAGCTGCAGCAGCTGCAGCTCGTTTCTCCCGCCCGGACCCAGTCCGTCTGTCTGTCTGTGTTGCAGCTGAAGTCACATACCAGAGATTTAAAGTTGGACTTCTTGCATCGCTCCGTTTCTCAGTCCTGCCTTGTCTGGCTGCAAAGTCTGAAAAAATGGCGTTGTTGTTGAAGGCGCAGTTCATTTCCTGCTGCACACTTGGCTCTTTGAGCTGATTGAGCAAACTGCTGCAACAAATAGACAACTTGTGTAAAGAAAGACCCCATAAGAGCTGTCCAAGTTACAGTTTTGGAAGTAGAAAACTGTTTTAGAGTCCTGAACTTTCCTGTTTATGAAATTATTTCTGTTGCTTCCTCCTTTGTTTCCTTTTACCTTTCAAAAAAGGAGGCAGGCCCTCATTTTTATACCAGAAATCCTCCTTAAAGCCTCATTTTACATGAAAATGGAGCTGAAATGCGCATTAAATGAGGGTGAACGAGTATATAATCATTATTGTTTGACCTCTGGGTGAATGCAATGAGCACAACAAGAGAGCCTTTTGGTATATAGATAAATTATGGCATTGTAGATAGATAGATAGATAGATACTTCGTTCATCCCCTTGGGGAAATTCAGGGTATCCGGTAGTTCTCACTTTTTACATACAAGATTGATAAATAAGGGAACAATGTACAAAAGAGCAATAATGTTAGTTAGTGTCATGCTGGTTGAAGAACTAGACATAAGGTGCTTGGAGTGCTGTTGTTTACAAAAATGTGCAAATATTATTGGTATTTCAATAAAACCGAGTATTATAAGCAAAGAGAATACAAGATGATGAGTGTTATAAAAGGATGTTGAGGGATGTTTTGCTTCCTGTATGTCTGTTTTGTAATATATATACTGTTTTACCTCCTCCATCAGGTGTGTGTGCCCTGGGTGCAGCCTGGCCTGTGCCGTGGTGGCGATGAAGAACCCAGGAGCTGTGGAGACCCGGCGGCTGGTCGGCCTGCTGGAGGCCGCCCTGGTCAGGGAGGCTCGCCTCTGGAAGGTGCCCATCTTCAAGAACGGATGCATCCAGGTGAGCCGGCGGTGTTTGCATATGTGTGATTTATCAGCTGCTTTAAAGGCCCTGAGAGGAGTATTTTACAATTGGCACTGGATGGACTTTTTTGCTGTTGATCTAAAACAGAAGAAAGTGTGAAAACTGCTGAGTTTTTTTATGATGACACAGAGGGAGCGAAGCCAAGATGAAAATCAATCTCGATCCTTTCGGTAAAATGAGAACAGGAGCATTTTTTATGTGACAGGAAGCAACGAGATTTATGGGAAACCTCTTCATCTTTAGAAAAGTGATTCAGCTGGTGTGATAAATAGGCAGGCTGGAGTCTCACTTTTGAATTGCTGGTATAGCTGCTCTCTTTGCCCTCTTAAAGGCTACTTTTTAAGGCATTATTAACATGAGTAGTGACTTGAATTAACAGTACAAAATCAGAAATTGCTGTTGGACCTTCTACTGCAGGTTGGATCCAACTTTTAGTGTAATGATACTGACATGTCGGTGTGAAAGACTTTTCCTGCCCCACAGCTGCTCTCACCAGATGACATTTGTCTTTTTTCAGAGGCAGCTATCTAAAATGTTCTTGTTCTGGGAAGTTCCTGCTTACATGTTGTTCAGTTCTTGATGTGTCAAAGACCTATTTCACAAACCTAAACCAAATGTCTTCATGCATGTGTTATTTATTAACCAATAGTTCTCTCCTCTGACCATTCAGGGCGCTGACATCTCTTCCTCCCAACACCAAGAAATGATCCTTTGGCTCGGAGACATGAGCAGGCTGTTTCAGTTCTGTCCAGAGACGTTTGCACTGGGAGTGTGTGTTCTCAACCGACTGCTGTCCACTGTCAAGGTACACAGCTCAGATTTATATGAACGTTTTTTTCAGAATACTACAGTACATGATGCTTATTGCTTATTTGCTTGCAAATTTGACCATATCGAGTGCATTTACATTTAGTTTGGCTTAAAAGCAAACTTGCATTGTGCAAATTTCCCAGTTACCAAAGCACAACATGCAGCAGAGCTTCTTTATTTTATGTAGAAAGAGGTGAGAACGGGGCAGATATATAACTTTACTGCCTTTTTTTTCCTTGTCTAAAATGTATTTTAACTTCCACATATTTTTCAGGTTCCAAAGACAAACTAAATAAAGTGTTTTCTTTTTTAAAGGCTCAACCAAAATACCTGAAATGCATTGCGTTTACCTCACTGGTCCTGGCTGCCAAAATCAACGAGGAAGATGAGGTAGGATCTTCCACAGGGACACAAGAAGCAGTAACCAAAATGAAAATACCACCAAAGACTTCAGTGCGTTTTCAAAACAAGATGTTTATTTGCTTCCCTTTTTGTGTGTCTGTTTTAACAGGTAATAGGTTCTGTCAGAGACCTGGTTGTGCAGAGCGGATGCAACTTTTCAACAGCGGAGATTCTTCGCATGGAGAGGATCATTCTAGACAAGCTGCACTGGGACTTGTACACCGCAACACCAGTCGACTTCATTCACATAGTAAGTTAGAATTCAGCAGACGGACAGGCAAACAGAACTTTTTTTTTTTTTTTTTTTTAAACTGGACCTGAACTATCAGAGCATCTCATAGTGAGCTTCGAATAAATTCAGGTCCTGGTCTTGCATAAAAACACAAGCAGTACAAAAAGCACACATCAAACCATCATGCTTGCATCATGTTTGCGACAAGATGGTGTTTACGAAGCCTCACATCTCTACCCCCTGCTGCCCCCACAAGAAAGAATTGGTCCTACTAGAGATTGTGCATTCATTTCATTCGACTCAATGTGCCCATTATCATTATTAATACAAACTCCAATCAGTTGTGGTTGAAGTGCGTCCCTCCCACAATCACCGAAGCAAAGAACAGCAATAAAATCCTGCCTCTAATGTAAATATAAAATCAAAGAGCCTGATTCAAGGCGTTGCATTTGTTTTTGCTGTCTGACCTTAGCTGTGTTTCATTATCTTTGCTCTGGAGCTGCAACAGTAAGTCAGAAAATGAATCTGCAACTGTTTTGATCATATAATTACTTTTTTTTAAAGCAAAAATTTCAAATATTTGCTGGTTTCAGCTTCTTAAATGCAAGAATTTGATGCTTTCTTTTGTCATAAGTGACGGAATATCTTTGGGTGTTAATAATAATAATAATAATAATAATAACAATAATAATAATAAATAAAGGCATCTGAAGACGTCACCTTGGGCAGTGGAAACTCAAACAACAGCCATTTTTCACCATTTTCTAACATTTTATAGACAAAATATGAAATATATTTCACAGATGAATGGAAAATTAAAACAATAGTTAATTTTAGACCTGGTTAGTTGTTTTTCTAATCCAACAGATGGAAGAAATTGACTCGCTGTAAATGACTAAACTTAAAAGTTAGTGTTTCAGTGTTGCATTCTAATCTAAATATTGGACTTGAAGTTTCCATAGAGGACAAACCCAAGTTATAACCCAAATGATGTTTATATGAACTAAAAAAAAAAACATATAGAGTCTCATGAAATTCCTCTTAACAATGTAAGACTGCATTTGCAAGCTGCCAGCAAAATAACATGCGTGTTGCATATCAGGCCAAGGCACTTCTGACTAACTCTTACCTGCAGCCTTACTTTAGAAACCCTGCTGCCACCAGAGGGGGGAGTTTGGAGATCTAAAAACGTTTGAAATTGTCAGAACATTTCGGGTGATTAGTGTATCAGTAACATGCTGTGGATTGTTGAGACTGCAGAACAAAAAAAGCCCTATGCTGTGTGATTCAGCTTAGAGCTTGGATCTGTACACGGGAGTGTAAGTGTTAATCCTTCACAACTCATTGCCCGAGGCGGTAACCACTGACTGAACTGTCAACAAATACACACACACACACACACAACATCATTTAGGTCCCCTCATGCACTTGGGCCCAGGGCTGTATTCATAGCGCCTTTTAATGGGAACAGACTTTGTAATCACGATAACGGCGTCGCTGAAAGTCAGCGAGCGGTAAAAGTGAATCGCTCAGCCACAGCTTCACATTACATGACGATATGGGAGGCGGGTGTTTTCTTCCAGTCCTTTTTAAAGCAAATACAACTACATTTATTTGTAAATGAAGAAGCAAAACAGGCAATTGGATGCTTTATGAATACAGCCCGTAATTTTCTTGACAGAAATATTGTAGTTAACACAGGATTTCTCCATCGCCTCCTCGGCTGTAACTCTGACAGTGATTTTCTTTTTGTTAACATATTGATATTGATCACAGTTGATTTGTGAAGTATTGTCATGCATCCCAGACCACCTACATTCCCTCGATAAATAAACAACAGCGCTAGATTTGTGTGTGTGATGCTGAGATCAGTGGACCGATTCTTAAAGCCACAAACCATAAACTGTCACCAAAAAGCAGCTTGGCACATTCAGACTGAACTGGGCTGATTCCGAGTCCTCTGCAGAACTAAAAACGGTACTTTCCCTTCCTATTCCGGTTTGAGGATCTGACTGATAGTTGTGTCACAGGTTAACCAAGTGCAGAGTTATAATTATTATTATCAGTAGTATTATAATTAGCGTGAATCTATAGATTATTGTCCTAGCACTTCACTTTAGGTATTACAAAATCCAATACTTCCAAAATAAAGAGACATAATGTAATAATAAAAACTATAATAAAATAAAGACATTTTTCTCTTTTTATACTATTCAAATAAATATTTGTTTTTCAAATAAATATTTTTACCTATACTGTAAATATCTCACAAATACATCCCCCCTCCCACGCCCTGAAGAAATTACTTTTGCATCCCCTTTCCTAAATAAAGTGTTGCTATTCTCCATTGTCTACAAAACAGCAATCGATAAACTCTATCAATAATTTGTCACAGACTCTCCACCATGAGACTTTGATATGAATAAATAAGAGGATTTAGTGAGAGATCCCTCGTCGTCACCTCTTTGAAAGGTAGAATCAGCCATGTGATGCGAGAAACTTTCACCATCTGACCAGGAACGTTAAATCTAAACACATGTTGTGTCTTTGTTTGCTACATTACCCTGCAGTCTGTTTTCCTACAATGAAGTTAGGAAGGAAAACTTGAGGAGCGGGAAAGGAGGGATTTTAGGAAGTTTTAAAGAAGACAGCCTGTTTCGGGAATTCTGTTTGACTTTGGCACCACATTGCTGAATCTACCTCCCAGTAAAATTCCACTGTCCATAAAACCCATGGCTTATTTTTGCTACGGAGTAAGAGACAAACTAAAGCAGATGAACTCAACGTGAATGAATGAAACACAAGACATTGGACTGTAACAAACATTAGAAGAATGTGATGATGTTTTGCAATCTAATACATGCCAGCCACTGCTTAATATCTTGTTAGCGCTCCTCATCTAGCCTCTACTTGTTGGTGAAGTCGGCTAACAAGCTGTTTGCAGATGTGTTTTACAAGAATGAAGAAACTAAAGTGCAAAGTCTGTTTTGTTTTTATTACACTGAGCCCCCACTCAGGTCGGGTTTCTGCCCACAAATGGGAACACAGAAAAGCACTGCACGTACGATACAATACAAACAAGATTACGATGAGTACTCAGGCAAAGAGGGGGGGCTTCATTAGTAAAACCTGCACCGAGCTTCAGGTTCGAACCTCTACAGTAACTTTTAATGTGGCAACGAACACTTAAGAGTAGAAAATCACTGACTGCAAATTGACAGTGTTTTGGCTGGATGAGAAGGAGAGTGGGTCAAAGGGATGAATGACGTTTGTCAGATATGTAAGTTTGGACGTTAAATGCTCTTGAGTATTTGATGTCGATGTTGGAGTGATGAGGGATTAACGATGGATGGATGGATGGATGGACAGACAATGAGACAACAATGACATCATTATGCTAACGTTTTGGTCTCGCTCCCCTCCATGTCTCTGTTCATCTTGGCTCTAGTTCCACGCCCTGCTCGTCTCCGGCCACCCACACCTCGTTCCGTCCATCGGTCTCGGCTCCGGCGTCGGCTGGGACTTGGCAACAGACCCCGCCGTGCTTCCCGCTGATCCGGGGCATCAGAAGAGGCCTTCGGGCTTCCAGGTGGCGTTGTGGACCAGGCAGGTGCAGCACTGTATGGCCTGCCACCAGCTTTGGCAGTTCAAGGGCTCCACGTTGGCCTTGGCCATCATCACTTTGGAGCTGGAGGCGCTCACGCCCGACTGGTTCTCCGTCTTCACCGAACTGCTGAAGAAAGCACAGGTAAGAGAAAGGAACAGCCAGCTAGAAGCCTTTATCGAGTTATAGAGTTTGAATGAGGAGAGCGTGCCATTACATTTCTTCACCTACAGCCTGAAGATGCCAATGAAGTAACATGTATTAGAACCCACCAAATATGTAAACCAGTGATAAGACTGATTTATAGCTCACTGTAGACACACTGGAACCAGGATATACTGTATATGGTGTCACAGTTCCTTAAAAAGCAAATTAGAGTCAGTCACAATATAATCAGTAACATTTCTTGAAAAAGGAACACATCGTCTATGTCTGTTTACTATAGAAGCTTGAAGCTTTTTATGCTTTTTTAAAATGTAGGATTTTTTTAAAGGGTGTTTTAAGTGAAGACACCCCATTTAAGGCACATGTTGGCACATTCAGATGAACAACAGATTTGCTTTGCTGCGAAAAAAGAAAACCCCAGCACACATCTTTAGTTAAAGCAGCCATCTGAATTCTTGTAAGTGCAAATCTCAAATTATAATGCAAACCTGCACTTCTAGACCCAGTTTGTGCACAAATAATAGCCAATGTAGGAGGCTGAAAGTTTGCTTGTTTCTACCTTATTTATGCAACTTTGCTGAGAGACCTACACACATGAACCTCTCAGAAATCATTCCTTCTGAAAACTGACGTCAGATCTGCTTTTTGACCTCGTTTCTTCCTTCTTCCAGGTCGACAGCGTCGAGTTCATCCACTGCAAAGAGATGGTGGACGAGTACCTCCACAGCCTGGAGTTCTCCCTGCCGACCAACTCCGTGTACATCTTCGACAGCGCCCTGATCCACGAGGAGGAGCAGCGCCTCGGGCGGGCCAGGAGGGGGCGTGGCGGCAGGGAGCAGGGGGACTCTGACGAGTATTACGACGGTTTTAGGTGTTTGTACAGGGAGGAGAAGACTCCGGAAGCCGAGGGGAGCGACATCGAGGAGGATTTGTTCGATGCCCAGCAGAAAGATGTCTCCCCGTGCCCACCCTTGCACCCTGCTGTCAACTAGCAGCATTCAGTCACACCGTCCACCTCACAGTGGGAAAGCTGCACATCCAGATGTTACTCATTTGCCATAACATTTCAGAACTGATTTGGAAAAAAAAGCAGGTGGTCAAATTTAGTTATTGTCCTTCTGTGCACTTGTCCGGGAGAGCTGTAATGAGATTTGAATGTTTCCGTTTGGTGCAGAGTAATCTGTCCGTTTAAGTTCTCTGCTTATTAATGCTCTTATTTTCCTCCTATGTAGCCTACCTGTCCTTCATAGCCACCTCAAATTGTTACAACAAGTTGGAGGTAAAGGATTCAGAAGGGGTGTGCATGGGGTTTTTTATGTTTGAGAGGTAATCCTGATTTTGTTGATTGTGCGGTATCTTGGTGCTCAGGTTTCCCCCCCAGAGCCACATAGCACTTTGAGATAAAGACAAGCTTTTTTTAAAAAAATGCAAAATAATTCTATTTTTTCAACCTTTTTTTTATTATTATTTTAATCTTACTGACTTGTACTAAACATTGTTGTGCTGTTAAATTTTTATTTACCATTTATTTACAAAAGCTCCATTTTACTTAAAAGCTTTAATTTCCTGACTAAATGACGCATATGTTAGTGTTTTATTCTATGCTTCAGCCTGTGTTGATTTACTTTATGCAACTGTTGTTACATATCAGACAGAGGCAGTACATTTGGGAGATTAGTTCAACACTAGAGCAGAATGACCCAAAAAAGTAATTTTGACATCATGAGATTAACTGATTAGTGATGCAGCATTAGTGTCCTTATTTAAATTGTCAATATTTTTTATGATATACTGTATGAGAGCACCAGTGAGCTGATGTTGAAGTGTTGGGAAGAAAGTGTCCTGCTTTTATTTTGTAAAAATCACCTAGTTCTGGCAGCTCTGGTATTAGTTCCGTCTTGTTACTGGCGTGTAAACTGAAATGGCAACAAAACACATTTCAATTTAAGCAGCATTTAATTTTGGCAGAAAGACGAGCATGCAGTGTGTCCGTGGGGACTTTACCTCCACTGCCAGACAGTTAAAGCCTGAAGCCACAGAAAAGACTTTGATCTTCATTTGTGTGACTTTAGGTGGCTGGAACTGTTCGCCGTGTTCAGTTTCTCTAATGTGAAGTGGTTACTGTCCTTTCTCTCAGCTGTAAAGTCTGCTTCGATTCACCAAGCCGGACCGAGCCACACAGTGACCAATGTCAACGTTTTCTTTTGATTTCATATTCCTTCAGATACCGAGGCAGCTATGTGTTATTGTTTTGTCAACCACGGTAATAAAGCTATGATTTCAACAGTCTTTAGTGTCATTTTCTGGTGTGTTCATTTAAAAGCGTTGCAGCAGGTTGGAAGATTATTTATGTGACTGGCAGGTTGCAGGCTTTAGTCCTCGGCACAAAGGAGAAATTGTAAACCAGCTAAATTGGCAACATCCACTCAGGAACACATCAGCCACAACACTAAAACCACTGACAGGTGACATCTCATTAAAATGACACCTGTCTTGGGGTAAGATACATTGTGCAGCACGTGAACAGTCGATGTGTTAGAAGCAGAAAAATGGGCCAAGATTGAGGATGTGATTGACAAGAGGAAAAAAAGTGCTGGTTTAATGACTGGGTCACAGCACGTCTGAAACAGAAAAAAGTTGTCCAAGGAAGGTGAACTGCCAACAGGGTCTTCGGGTGCCCAGCGGCTCATTAATGTATGAGAGCAAAGGCTTAAGGCTTAACTTAAGAGCTATGTTAGCATGAATTGTTAAGAACTTAAATGCTGGCTGTGATAAAAAGGTTTCAGAGCACACGGTGTAGTTGTCCATCAGGCCAAGTGCCCATGCTGAACCCTGTCCACTGCTGAAAGTGGACTGACACCTGAGTGTCTGAACTGGACCATGGGGGCCTGGTCTGATGTTGACAGTGATGAAGTCTTCTTTTACATCATATAGATGGCTGGGTGCATCATTTTCCTGAGGAAGAGATGACAGCACGATGAGAAGAAGGCAAGCCAGAAGAGGCAGTGTAACGTTCTGCTGGAAAACCTTGGGTCTTGTCATTAATGTGGATGTTCCTTTGACATGCAGCACCTACCTAAATGTTGTTGCAGACCACTCATCTATGGCAGTGGTGTTCCCTGATGACCGTGTAATGGATAATACCCCTTTCACACTACAAAGCTGTTCAGGATTGGTTTGAGGAACAAGACCAAGAGTTCAAGGTGCTGACTTGGCTTCCAAAATTCCAAAGTAGCACTCTGATCAAGCATCTGTGAGAAGTCAGATCCATGGAGGCCCAGCCTCACATCTTACAGGACTTGAAGGATCTGCTGCCTACGTCTTGGTGCCTGATAATACCGGACATGTTCAGAGGTCCTGTGGAGTTTATACCTCAACAGCTTAGAGCCATTACAGCAGCATGGGCGGGTCCTACACAGTATTAGACTGGTAGTTTTAATGTTGTGGCTGACAGGTGTATACTGACAGAAGTTGGGTTTCACCACATCCTATATATAATGGGAGTTTACATTCACAATTTCAGAAAATTATTTCACCACTTGTCAACAATTATGTGAGAAGAATATCCTCTACAGATAGATTAGATTAACTGGAAACATGTAAAATGTTAACTTGGTGCTAACAAGGCGATCAGCCAACCAGCACCTTTAAAGATGTAATCTCTCTTGTTAAAACTGTACAAAAAGTGAAAAAAGGACATTTGTATATCTTGATGAAGTCTCAAGAATTTGATTTAAAACTTCCAATTAATGCCAACTTTGATTTACAAATTTGAAAATTTTATTTTGAAAATGATCAAATAGAGATGTTTTATGTAAAATCATAGTTCGTCATGCAAATTGGTAATTTTTTTTGTCTAATTTTGAGCTATACCTAACCGCTTTTAGTTTTCCAGGTAGAAATGAGATTCTGTAATTATGGAAACCCAATTCTGCCACTTAAATTAAAGGAAAAGCCAGAAATAAAAAATGATATTTATAAAAAATCAAAATAAAAGATTAAAAGTCAAATTCTTATACGTCACAAACAGTTTTTCGAATCTCAATAAATTCAGTCAATTTTAAATTAATCATTTCCTTTTTGGAACTACAGTTTGTGCAATATTTGACCTCAGTGTTCTTAAAAAGTCACTTGTGTTAAACTAAACTGATCATTTGTAATGCAGTGAAACTCTCAACCACTTATTGCAACAGCATTTCTCATTATCATCCTCAGTTATCATGTACGTACAGTATGTACGTAGAACACACTGTCAGGACTGTGATTATCACTCAGCTTTGTTAGCAGAGAGTGTTGGTGTATTAAAGGACAGAGAACAGAGAGCTCTGAACAGATTGTGTGGCTGGATGAGATCCAGTGAGCCCTGCAGGTGGTGGACAGAATAATAATAGTGCTGGCAGAGCCTTCACAGTAAACAGAAAACCATTACTAAGGGAAGAACTCAATTACTGTGCTGTGACTTCGTCTGTCGGTTTTCAATGAATCACTCACACATTCTGCGTGTTGGGGTAAATACCTATGCAGCAAATGACAATAAATAAAGAAACCTCCAGTGATGGTACAGTGGTTCTGAATGGTCTTCAGACAAAACATCTGAATGATGTCACTATGGATCCTGTGAAACTTTAATGGGAGTTTCACAGTTGGATCTTGTTTTACAGGCTGAAGAAGAAAAATGTAAAAAAAATAATAAAAAAAAGATAAATACACACTTATTTTTTTAAAAAAATTCCATTTTACTGATATTCAATATTTGCTCTTACTTTAAAGATTGCAAAATTGTCTTGTCCTTGACAGGAAAATCTTAACAAAGCCTTCATTTTTCAAATCTGTGTTGCTAATATTTGATCTAGCAACACAGTAGTATTTGAAAAAGCTCAAAGACGGGTGACAGGAGGAAGCTGCTCTGTTGAAATGCCGTGCTGTGGTTTTTTAAGCAGCCAGCTGCAGTTTGTGCTAACACACACATACCGTATAAACACACCGCATTCACATGCATACTGTTTACATCTTACACACACTTCCTCAACTGACAGAAAACAGTCAACAAAGTTCACACAGGTCTCTGTTTTGACACACGCACTCCACCTTTGGCAAACACACACTACAAACACGCCACCCTGCACACAGACACACACCCAGCGGAGGTCAGCAGCAGCACGGTGCAGTGGTGAAAGGCAGGGAGGATTATGTGCTGAGCAAACATCACTCAGCTCTTCAGTTAGGAATCACTAAACAGGAAACACCGTGTCTCAAGCTGGCAGCTGTTCGGGGTGCAGCGAAGGCCGACATGTTGTCTTTTTAGACGCCTCGGGTAAGAAGAGGCTTCACCTGCCTGTGTTTCACTTTCATCTCTCCTCCCGGGTGAATACGGACAAACAAATCATGGCAGAGACGCATCAAAGTCGGGAGGGGGTTTGCATTTATTTCCAACGTCAGACAGTAAATACAGCTGCTCTCTTCTCCATCTCTGAGTGTAAACTCTTCTACAGCGAGCTGAGGCTTGAATGTTTTCCTGAATCCTGTGTTTGTGTGTATATACTGGCTTCATGTTTACGTGTGTGTGTGTCCACTGTCATAACACTCACATCAACACGATCACTCATGGTTTACAATAAAGTTAAATCACTTATGGACAATGCACACAGTCATATGTGCGTCTTACAATAATACCATATTCAAAAACTAGTACATTTTGCATATTAAGCTTGCATATTAAGCTCTAGAAAATATTCACACACATTTACTGAGTTAATCTGAAACAGCACCAGAATATTGCATAAGTTTTTATAAAGTTATACATTTTAGGTTGTCAGTACCTACGTATTTGCATTGCAGTATACAGGTACTCAGTTATTGCTTGACATAACGCTATTTAAATGTATTATTTGGGCTCGTTTGATACAGGGATTTATTCTACCTGGAAGCTAAATTCTCATGAATACAAAAAGATTAACAGACACATCACCCCTGCACAACATTTCAGAAAGATCATGTATTTAAAAAAAACCTTAGGAAAGGCTTTGTTTCACTGATATATTCTGTTTAAATGCCAAGCACACCTTACATTTTATTAAAATACGTATTGAACATTTTCAAATACTTTGCCCGGGTGTGTGACGTTGTAGTACCAAAAACTTTGAAGGGTTTTAACTTTCTGTGTCAATAGTTGATGGTGAAACACAAAGAAAAAATGCAGACATAAAATACTTAAGTCACAACATAGAAAAACAAATTGCATATATTCATATAGAAAAAAAGTGTCCAAAACAACACAGAGAGAAAGATCCTGAATTAATGAGATGGCCACTGATGGAAAGTGAACATTTTTTTCCTCATCATCTCTCACCATCTTTCACTCTTTTCTCCCCCCTGTGGCTTCACCATCATCATCATCCTCAGTGTCTTTGGTCCATGTGCACAATGTCAAGATGGAATGTCAAAAATAAAGAATCAAACAAAACAAAATAAACAGATGTTGTCGTTGCTATGGTGATGGAGGACAAATCCGTGGTCGTGTGTGGAAGGGTGTACAGCGGCCATAAATTAACTGAAAAACAATGACAAACAATAAACAAAATAAATTGAATGAATAAACAACAACTTGAATGAAAAGTAATAAATTAATAGTAAAGATTTAAATTCTACTGACTACTAGGTAAGTAGCTTTGAAGGAAAGAGGTGCCAAGGTTACAATAAATATCAGAGCTTGTGTTAGTGAAACTAAAACAAGAGTGTGAGCCATTACAACTACATTCAGTGCGATGTAGTTCAATCTGTCAGCATTTTGGTTTTCTAGCATCAGCCCGGTAATTAATCTGCAATAAACTTAAAAGAGTAACACTGACAAATAAAAAGGACACTAAGGATCTTAACACTTAAAGAAAATCACAAAATGGAAGGTCAGTTTCCCACAGCAACAGCAATGTGTGTGAGCAGCCACAAGATGGAGCCAGACATCTGCACTACAACTCTTACAACTCAAACCTCACAGACAAAGTGGCTAGTCAACATGAAGACTACATTAACTACAAATCATGTACGGTCCACACAACAAGCTTAGAAAACATTTTAATATGCTTTTTAACTTCCCACACAGCTATTAGGTTTAGTTAGTCTTAGTATAACTTGAAATTCAACTTGCCGATTCTTAAAACCTGCTCGAAGTGGGATAAAGTGTGTGATCCTCGTTGGAGAATTTAAGGGACGATTTAAGAAATGGCTGTAAATAAATTAAGGAATGACAAGAATATGGAAACCTGAACACACATGTGTTATTGTTGCACATCTCATTCCAAAACCATGTGTGTTAATATGCAGCTACAACAGCCTCCACTTTTCTGAGAAGGATTTCTACAAGCTTTTATAAGCCGGCTGTGGGGATTTGTTCCTATTCAGCCACAAGATTATTGGTGAGGCCAGGCACTGATGTTGGGTGATGAGGCTTAGCATATAGTCGGCATCTTATTTATCCAAATAGACATAGGGGGTTGAGGCTAATCAAGATCTTGCACATCGAACTTGAAAGACCATTTCTTCCTGACGCTCGCTTTGTGCACAGGGGTACTGTCATGTGGAAACTAGGAAGGGCTAAACATACAATGCTGCAACAAGTTTGAAGAGCATTAGTACTACCTTAAAAGGCTACCTTAGCGCTGAAGCATTAAGATTTCTATTAAATGGAACTGAATGGCCAAACCCAAAGCAGGAAAAACAGCACTGGAACAGAAGTATGTGGTCTGTCCACATACAGATGAAGCTGAAAGTTCCTGAACAAACGTTGAAATCAATCATAAAAAAGATTGAAAGGATTTCTTTCAATATTTATTTTAGAAAAATTGAATATCTTGAAATCATTATGTACAGCATTTTTCCAAGTGCTCCTAGGTGTTACCAATACTGAAAAAATTGTGGCTTCAGATACTTCATATATCTTGCTAATTACGTTTTAAATTTGTTTCCATACTTGTCTCCTATATACTCTGTGTTCAACCTGCAGTTCAGTCTGAATTTTTGTCCCAACTGAGTCACAAACGGCTTCCTGGTTGCACTGAGGAGTGCAGAAATTTTAGTTTTTTACATAACTGGCCAGAGCAAAGTGTTCATTTTTGGTGACTTTTTGGAGAGTTTAGATGGTTAGAATTTTTAAAACAATGCCCACTGAGTTTTGACAACAAAGTAAATGCAACACTGCGATAGGTTACTTGGTGATGGTTACTCAACCTGTTATTCGTCTCTGCCAAAAGGAATAAAAACAGGATGCGGTACATGATTTGTAGTTAATGAGCTCAAACATGAAAAGCCAGCTTTTATACCTGTACCACCGTAACCACACAGTGCACACCATTAGCATAGCATTGTTGAAAATCAGCTTTGCTCTGCCTGAGCTGAATTCTGCATCACCTATTTAAAAGCTTTTTACTGCCTCAGAGAGTGGGTTCGCCGCCTCCTCCCTGAGTATCCTGAATAATTAGAGCGAGGCAAAAGGAAAGAGTGAAAGCACAGGAAATGTTAAGCTTGGGCAGGACAAAAAGGGGAAGAAGTTTCCTTAACATATGCCAGGCTTTTATAATAGCTGAAATGCTTGTGTGTTGGAGACAGATCGACAACACTACAGCACGCACTATTAAAGGCTCATTAATAGGACATTTTGCCACAGGACTTAGTAGGATGCAAACGTCCTGCTTAACTTGTAACAGGGTTATATGGAAAACTGAGAAGCAGGAGAAGTAAATACACAAAAGGGACAGCATTTCAAGACTGAAGGCACACAGTGAAAGGCTAGAGGATTACTTAAAGACAGGGTTGGGAAAAAGCAGCTTCCTGTAACGGAAAGAAGAATGAGGGAATGAGTGATAGAAAGGAGCGAATGCCTTACTTTTTCTTGTCCTTGTCTTTCTTGAGGGGCTGAGATAAGGAGAGCGTCTCAGCTGCCACCTTCTTCCTGTTGAAGGCGTTCATCTCCTCCTCCAGGTCTCTTCGCTTCTCCTCCACCTTTCTTTTCTCCTCCTGGTGCATCCGCTTCAGCTGCTCAAACTTGTCGTGCAGCTGAGAGGGTGGAGACGAAGGTGGTGACAGCGATGGACAGACAAGATCAAAGGATCAGAGGTAAGGTACAAGTAGTCACTCATGTGGACAAACCCAAAAAGAGTTTTCCCCCAATTCTGCAGTCCTACAGAGCCCTTTAGACTTTTTTTGATCATTGTTTTGGTTTTGTGGCCTGCAGTTCTGCTTTCTGGAGCTCTCGAGACACCCTAAGAAAAACCCATGTAGCCACAGGGAGAACATGATAACCTTAGCCTTCTTCCTGTTTAGAACAGAAGACCTTCTAGCTGTAAAGCAACAGTAGCACTGTGCCATCAGCAGGCAGCTATTTCCATCAAAATGTTTTCAAAACGCCACTACTTTATGGTGAATAAAAGCTGAACATCTAGCTAGTAAAGGGCTTATGGAGACAAAAACAGAGCTACAGCTGTGTCAGTGTATTTGGCACACCTTTTATAAAACTAATGCAGGCTAATGCAACAGTTATTTAAGAACTGCTGATTTGGCCGTATTATCATTCTGGAGGATGCAATCTGGATGTTGTTGAACTGTGCTAACTGAATTGTGTCGAGGTGAGTGAAGACAGAAGATCTGCACATTCTAGAGGAAGTAACAGTGTAGACTTACATATAAGCTATGGAGGATTCTCTCGTTTCAGCACAGCAAGTCAATGATTAAGAAGCACCTGCTGCTTAAGAGGCAAAGCAGACAATCTGACCATAAAATTCACTGACACATCCAGGGGCAATACACAAGTGACCTCGCTTTCATTGT
Organism: Dascyllus trimaculatus; assembly: GCA_024666655.1. Taxonomy (NCBI): domain Eukaryota; kingdom Metazoa; phylum Chordata; class Actinopteri; family Pomacentridae; genus Dascyllus; species Dascyllus trimaculatus. The sequence goes on along the minus strand of CM045459.1, from coordinate 23,554,437 downwards.
TTTTTTGTCTGGATTTCCTTATTTTCCACTGAGTCTGTCACTGTCAGGAGTTAGCTCACGTCAACTAATTTAGGCTAAGTCAACCAACCCAGTGACATCACATTATAGACTAGGACAAGATGGCTCTAACTTTATTTGAAAAATGCAACTTAGATTACTTTATATTTTAAATCTAGTTCAACTGACAGTTTTAACTTATTTGAATCTTTAGAGTGGGTATTGGTCTTGTAAAGTATGTTAATCTAGTGTTTCATGTGCACTTGAAGGCGGAAAGGGACGATTTAAATGGAAAATGTTCTAAATATGTAACTCTGATACACAGAGATGAGTTTCTAGGTGTTAAATCAACGGCCGGAAAGGGACTTTAAACACTCATTCACTACTCCCTATGCAGTGGATACTGAACAGTTTATTCAGTAGTAAACTAATCATTAGTGCATCAACACCATTAGCTGTTGAGCAGCATAGCAGTCAGCTTTTTGGGACATAATACATTGTGGGATTGTGGGAGACACTCCTTCTTTCCATTCTATTTTGAAGCACTACATGGTGGATGAGTGGACACTCAAATAAAATGGAAGCGTAAATACTGAGCTCTATAGGGACATATATAGAGACGGGGATTTTGGACAGGGGATATTCTTAGGTATCCATAGCAACATCACATGCTACAATTGGTGCATAGAGCCAAGTCTCACTGATGTGCTGATGCAAACAAAAATTTTAAAAAATAAACACAGTTCTTTACCTTCAACTCATCTATTACTTTAGATATACAGAAACTACACATATATTACCATGTATTGTACTAATTACTTTGACTAAAATCATGTAAAGTTGTAGTGCTGCATTGAACGTGTTATGTTGTGTGTAAACTGAACAGACAGCAATGTTACTGCATTACACAATAAGTAGTATATTGCATGCAACAGACAGGACAAGCATGTTTCTTGTTCAACATGATCAAAAGTCACAAATTCTAAACCTTCTTCACAAAAAAGGGCCATTAAAGCTAGCATAGTCTACATATAGCTTAATTTGACTGACCTCTCTCTCCTTTTCTTTGAGTTCAGCTTCTGTTTCTTTTACTTTGTTGACAAACATTTGTCGCATTTCTTCCTCTTTGCGCTGCAGGTCGCCCAAAAACTCTTTCCTCTTGGCCTCATATGTCTCTTGAAGACTGCAGAGAAGAAAAGAGAGGACAGAGATGAGAGAGTAAACAGACGAAAATAGATTATTGTCTGCAAACAATAGAGGCTTTCCCTGCTGTTGACAGACAAGTATCTCTGTGGTTCAGAATTTTGTGTGTGCATGAGTTTGCACATTTTCCCTATAAATGTTGCATGCTGTGAATCTGCTGTGTCCACTTTACCTGAATGGCTGGCTGTCAGGATCTGTATCTTTGAAGCCCATCTCCTCCAGCTTACAGCGTCGGTACAGCTCGTAGTGGCGGGCGTGTGTCTGCTCCCTCAGATCCTCCATGTTGACCCTGATCAGCATCTCTCTGAGTTTTACAAAGTCGCAGTGGCTCTCGTTCTCAACTAAAGAAAATAAACAAGCACCACGGTGAGGACAGCAATGCCGTTTCAGGCGATCGTCTTAATCATTTTTGCCATGACAGACAGCATTGATGTTGAAAAATGGGTTTTCATTGTGCTAATGAGCATGTCAGACTTTGAAATGTGCAGTCATGCCTGGTTTCAAAATTTAAGTCTTTGCTTCTCGCCACAATTCAGTGCCTGGCTGTCATTTTCCCTACGTCTAACTTATTTTAACACCCCATCTGTCATGCTGTTAACTCTCCCTTTATCTTAAAAGCAGGAAATCATACCACATCTTGACAGGAATGTGGAGCAGTCTGTACAGAATACACCAGAGAGTTAACATTTGACTTGTGTATATGTGTGTGTGTCTATGTGTGTGTGTGTATATATATATACACATATATATATATATATACATACACAACTCTGTGATTAAATTAAAAACAATCAATTACTTTTTCAGCAGACTTTATATTTTGCACTTTTCACGTTCAGTTTTTCAACTAGAGTGAACTCTTAACAGCTTCGCAGTTCAGTCTCATGTGTGAGCGAGTCTCACAGTTAAATGACTTCATGGTGGGGAAAGGGCAGGAAGTGTTTCCTGCCTGACAGACCGACAGCGGGTGGGTGGGAGGGTTTGCCCTGGGCGTCATTCTCATTCTCTTGAAGCCTTTACTTGTAGGTCACTTTAGTCCATCACCAGAAATTGTTCCGGAAATTTAAAAAGGTGTTTTTTTTTCCCCTGTTCAATTTGAGGCCAGAGCTAAGGTCAGTAATGAAAGAGCAAAAGGTAGAGAAACCTGAACCTGTCTGTACAATGAATCACTCTCTAGTCTGGATAAAACAAGTGGATAATGATATCTTAATGCACATAAAGCAAATAGTTAGTCATAGCATTCACCAAGTTAAATTGGAAACGTTTTAGGATCTTTTCAATAGCACACACAGAGTGTAATATTTGTTTCAGGATCCACACCAATAAAAAGCAATCTTTTTGTTCTTGCTACCGGTTTGCTGTTGCCAAGTGAAACTCCATAAAAAGGGATTAAAAGCTCAACAATCATCAAAAAATAAAAACTTAGAACACCACAACTTATGGCAAGCAAGAGAACATATCAAATGCCTTCTAATGCCTTTTTTTCCCATTTGTGAGGAAACTAAACGCTGCTTTTTAGGACTGTTCAAAACTTGTGTAGCCAGGATCGTTTCTGCAGGTGCATATTCAGCAGTGTTCCCATCAGGAAAAAAACAGTCACTCACTTTGTTTTCCTTGATAATACCTTCAGAGTCTATGTGGAAATTTGGACAACTACTAATGATTTGTTTGCTAAATCACCACCAATTTTTAAATGACAGCCAAACACCTGCAAAGTACTAAGCATCTAGAGTGGTCCAGAACATAAGTTGATAGATTGTTTGGAAAAACTACAAAACCACAAAGAAACCATAAAAGAATGACTCACTAAGACAGACTTGCTGGATGTTAATGTCATCAACCTGTTGGCAAAACTCAGGTAGATGCTCTAAAGATGACTTCAGTTGTCTCACATCTGGTGTGTGTGTGCTGGCCAAAGCCACGTGCACAATGAAGGCACGTGGCCTCTCAGGTGCTGTCATGAATCCCAGGGAAGTAGCGGTGGGTCATGAAATGTATGTTGTGTTTAAATACCACCACAAGCTGTGAGCTTTGAGGATGTAAAGACAACAACAACAGTGACATTCAAAGGGCCCAATTAGCACAGCCTTTAGCTCTTCCTGATAGAAAATGGGAAAGCAGCCTGCAGTGCATGATAGCGAACCAGTGTCGCATAACAAAAATGCAACACAACAGTGACAGTGTCTGGAGGACTCAAACATCTCAGCCAAAAGAAAAAAACAAAACAAAACATGAGCCTGTCCTTTATTAGACTGGAAGAAAAACACAAGTGAATAACCACTAACTCAGCCTTCTTTACTTTAACACTTTTTTAAACCCAAAATAAATTTTTAAAGAAAATGTGTAACAGTAGTGGTGATGCAGCTGTGTGAATCAGGCCCACTTGTATTTTTGCTCAAATCTGGTGGTTAACCACACACATCATTAGTGGAAGAACAGCAGTTAAAAAAAGAAATGAACGGATCTTTGGGGCTGCATCCAGGCTACTGAAATTGCCTGTTCATTTGGCATCTAATAGTCTCTCTGTACTGGCCCCCCCGCTGAGGGCTGAATGAAGGCCAATTCTCTGACTGACTGCCGCATTGAGCCCTCAAGTTATCTGAGCACGGAGCTCTACTGACAGACACAAGCACTCGCATGAAAACAGAAACATATAAGCAGAGCAGAACAGAGACATGGCTGCCAATAAATCTACCGTTCTCAAACATAATTGAATATAGACAGCAAAAACAGCATGTCCACTCACTGAACATCAAAATGATCCGTTTGTCCTCAGCTGACCATCTGCTTCTTTATGTTCGATAAGGCTCACTTTGAGTAGTAAACAAACACAGTACTATAAATTACACAAAAAAAGCCACTGTAAAGCTACATCAAAAATAACGTTATTAAATTTTCTTCCATATAGACCTGCAGAGAATGAATTCCTAAATGTTTTTATTCTCCAATTTACTTTCTTTGCCCTTGTACAGTGTGACTGTATGGATGATGGAGTGTCTCCAAGGGTCATGGTTTACTCTCGCTCTGCCCTTGACTTTTACTCAAGCATAAAGCTGCTGAGGACATGCTCATCCATCCTATAACTACAGAGGACGGACGGATGATGGATGGATTCTCATTAGTTGACAAGCAAATTGACTAATGACCCGACCTATGGCTGAGCGATCATTCAATATCATAATTTAGCTGCTCTCAGTGAAATTATGTCAAGATGTTATTACATAACTGAATAAAATACAATTGTGTTAGTAACACAAATCAAATAAAGCAAAAAACTAACAAAACAAATTGATGTTTTGATTTGTATGAAGAAATTTGTGAGATGTGATGTCTAAACATGCTCAACATCTAGTTTGTATGTGATTTTTTGGAATATATTTGCAAATTGATAACAGAGAAAATGTTCTTAATCTTGTGCTGTTTGTCTAACCACAGCAGCCAGCCTAAATTAAACTCCCAAAATGACAACAACTGGAATCAAATGCAAACACAGTGTTGAAAGACATCCATGTTCACAGACAAGCACCTACTGCAACATGTGTGCACAGTGGAAAAAACACACAATAGCCTGCAGAGAAGAAATACCAGGGGTCTGCTATATGTCACAGATGTCTGGAGTTCACAGATAACAGAGCAATAAGATCCAGAGGGAAGATAAACACAGACACACTAAGTCCCCGTCATTTACTCTTTTTGTCCATAGACAGTCCTCCCTCTGTCTTTCTTCAAGTCAATGGAAGTTTCTCATGACTCCTCAAGAGGTTACCATAACCCATCTATATGACATCTGGCAACTACAAACTGTTTCCACTGACAGAGACCCTTCTTTCAGTCAGCGACTGGTGTAAAACACAGAGACTTCTGTCCTCCTCTGAATCCATCTTCAGATACTGTAACAAAGTGTGTTGTATGACTGATGCACCATTAGTGTGGAAACAGGCCTGACTAAAAAGGAAAATAGTTCTCTTGCATTATATCCCATCGTTCATCTGTGAGTCAAAGATGGATAATGCTGATAAGATAATTAGATGTAGCAAACAACAAAATCACAGTACAAAAAATAAAGAAACATATTTCCTTCTCCTTCTAACATGATTTTTCCCTGCTACAGCATAGTATTAGCTGCTCCCTATAAATAATATGGCATCCTTATCAAAGCTAATAATCATAATTTTAGAGTGACCCTGCATTATTCCAAAGTTTACCTACATAACTAAGGTAAACAAAGCTTCACCATTTGAGAAAAATTACACATGGAAATGTAGCTACATTTTCTACTTGCCCTCTGGGGCAACCCTAATCAGTATTTATAAACAGTTTATAAATTAGAGGCCGACTGATGCATCATTTGGCTAACACTAATGGCCAATATTGGCCTATCATAGATTTATCAGTATCAGCATATATGTTGGCCAATACAGGCCAATATGAAAACTTTTTCCCTCTTGTACAAGCAGAAAAACATACTTGAGGTAATTTAAAAATGGTGTCATAACATATTTTGTCCAGCAGAGTGCATTCTGGCTTACTTCTTTACAATCTCAACACTGTCTGCAGCACATGTAGCAGAGTAATACTGAGCAGACGGTGCTAAGTCAAGAGATGTCTTCACGCTAAGCTGCTAACTACTCTGTAAAATATGTTCCTGGAAAAAATTTTGTACTGATTGGGTTCTAATATAATTTTTTAATCAAATATTTATAACGCTTATAATGCAAATTTGAGCAGATACAAGGAAACATTAGACTGAACAGTATTTGTAAAAAAAATCATAACCTCTTCCAAGAAGACTAATTTTATGTAACTTCGTTGTCGTCCATTATCTCTTCATGCACCTCCACTTACGGGTGACTAAAGGGAGCAATATAGCTACCCAATACATTTTTACCACACATTAATGTAGTTGAAAGCAGATATATGTGTTTATTAACTATTTTCTACTCATTACTTTATACCTGCTTATGTGACACCTGTGTATTCTTAACATTTCACAGTAAGAGTTTTGCAGTATTCGCATCTAAAGTGTTTCTTAGTAGTCACCTGTCAACTGCTGTTGGAGACTGATAAAATAAGAAAACCCCCTGTTATGATAGAAACCAACCCAAAGCCATGAGTAAAGCTGAGAGAACTTTTTCTGGACAGCACTAATCTGTCTTTTACTAGACTGAACTGTAGCCTCATAGTGACTGATGGAGTCCAGAGGAATCTGTCCCCCAGGAGACACACACACAGCAAGCTTTATAAATAACCAAAGAGCGTCCTCTGAGGGTTGGGGAATGAGAATGGTCAGTGGATAACGAAGAGAGGAAAGGAAGAGAGTGTGAGCAAGAGAGCAGTAAACCAAAGAGGAAGGAAGAAGGGAGGGATGGAAGGAGGAAAGAATGAAGGGAGGGAGGGGGAGAGAGAGAGAGAGAGAGCTTTCTGACAGGATAACTCCCATGTGAGTAGTAATATTCTCACAGCACAGCCCTGTGTGACATTATTAAATTAAACTGTTTACCATCATTGACAACCACAGAGGAATGATCTGTGGGGGGAATAAAATGTCCCAAGAAACCTCACACAACACAAGGACTCCATGGACAATGCATGCACGCCAACTTAAGGCCATATGTGCATGCTGTGTACACATTGGAACATATAGTGCATAAAGAGAAGACAACAATAACAATATACATATCACAAGTGCACTCAGACGCACACTGGCAGCTCTGCAAAACAATCTTTACCCACTCGTCCTTCATTTCAGTGTCACTCTGCATGAAGCCACACATTCATCTGTGGAGGGCATGCTGCATTAACAGGGCGGGTATAAATAAACAAGCAAACTGTGGGATGCACTCGTCACTCCGCCATGAGCAGGAAACATCTTTCACCAAGGATACTGACACACACTGAGCTGTTGAGTAGCATATCCTTCAAACAACAGGCCTATCCATTACAACAGTTCCTACACTGGTTTTAATTATTGATGAATTATGTGATTTGATCTTGCTTCTAAGTCTGTGATTTGTTTGACAAAGATAAGGAAAACTTAGCAAGTGGGGCATTTTTGTTAAAAAATTATCAAACTAGTTGCAGATTAATTTTCTTTGTAGTGGATCATTATTGTAGCTGTAGTTTTTGGGTGCTTGGGATGCCAAGTGCAGACACTTTGCCTTGTTTGCTTGAGAAGTATTTAAGTGCAAATATCTAACGTTAAACAGTTCATGTACATACAGAGTAGCCAGCATTGTCAGCTTTAAAGACATCAGAAACTAGTTAGTATGCAAACTATTTTTAACTCTGAGTGTCTTGGTTTTGCATTCGCTAAACGCGTTAAGCTGTCACACATGTCACCTCCTAGTGACACAGCCACAGGAAGCTACAGTTCAAGACCTTTTTGTTGCTTCATGACAGACAAGAGAAGTCATCACTTAAAGCTTCTTAAGAGTTAGAGACTAGAAACAGGTGGCTGAGTAATAATTAAATGGCACACAATGGAAACTCATTATACTGGTGCTTTTTCTCAAGGAGAAATCTATTTTTTCCAAGCTCTGCCAACTAACTTGGGAGATTTGTTAATGAAATTGTGCTATGATAATAATACGCTTTAGCCCTTCGACGTATCGCTCCTGTGTATAAATTCTGTAGCAGCCCGGAGATTGGAGTTAAACCACAACTGACCCTTTAGCGTAACGTTGGCTTGTGAAACACAAACAGACACATTGTGATTGACTTTCTTGTGAACCGCTCTCACCTTGCACAACACCCCAGGGGTACTGTCTGGCCCTCACTGTTTTGTTCCCCACTTTGACCTCTTCCACGCTCCCAACCACTGCAAACGGCAGATGGGCCTGCACAGAAAAAGAGGTTAGAGTGTTAAAAAGTGCAAGAGGTTCAGTTGTAATCGGAGCCACAACTAGGGGCTCATTCCTCGGTTCCTGCATCCTTTGGATTACACTTTCTTAACGAGTTGTTTTCCTGATTACTTCATGCCAATCTACGTCACAGCGCAGTAACAGTTTTACAAGTTAAATTTCACTAGCTTGTTGTGTGGAACTTAATAAAAAAACAAAAAGAGTAACAATTTAAACTTGTTTCAATTTGTTTGCCGACTCTCTTATCTTTCACAACCAGACCACACCAGAGCGAAGCGAAACCATGTTTATATACGAGCTACACCAGAGGTCTGTTTTAAGTTTAACATGTGGCTCAGTTGGGGCTGGGAAGCCTATTTTATTTAAGTGATTCAACACACACACACACACACACACACACACACTTTATTATTGCTCTCAGAGCTACTACGCCTCGTTAAGACCAACAGTGGGGCATCATAGGGGAAACATTGCCCAACACGCTACCTCAAAAATTAGATGGTGAGTTGAAACCAGCTGGCTGGTTGCAGCACAGAGAAACAAGCTGGTGAGTGTGGGCGCTGATGTAACCGACTATGAATAGATCGGGATACTGTACAAGGACAGTGCCGCGGAGAACCAAACGCAATCTTATTTATCCAAAGAGAATTTACCATTTGTGCATTTTTACATGTGTGGGTGTGTGTCTAAACACCGAATATATCATTTCTAATAACATTTTCTGAAGAAATGCATTTGTGCTAGCACAAGAGTCACTAGTTTATGTTTGTTTATATTGCATCATGCAGTTTATTCTGAGTATCTTGTGGGAGAATTTCTAAACTACTATTTAACTGTTTTTTGACATAAGGAAAATATATAGAAACAAACTTATAAGGCCTGTCAAAGGAAAGTGTGTGCTGTCATCAAGTTCAGACACTTCTTATAAGTAAAGAAGGAATGGAACACATGTTAAGCACGAAACTATGTTTAATGAGTATATAAACTACATGTGCAAGCACAGGCTGAGGGGAATCTAGTATCTGCAAACATTTTTTAGTATTTTTTCAAGTAAACAGCCCTAGATTTGTGGGATTACAAAGTGTCTACATGAAAAAAGCATTACTTTTCAGCATGTGTTAAAAGCAAACATGGTGCCATCACATGCTGCTGTTACCAGATGTGTAACACATGTGGTGCTATAAATGCACAGTCAACAGGCACACTGATATTTAACCCTACAATACTAAAACAAGTGTCAAAAGTCTGGCATAGCCTTTTTTCGCATCAACACCAACACCAGTTCATGCATATGTTACCATCTACATTAAATGAATGAGAACAGCAGTAACTTACATTCATGGAGGCATTGATCTCACTCACAGCTTCATCATCTGTTGGGAACTGATAGATCTGGACGCCGTTGCTCACCAGCTCACTCATGATCTTTATTTTGAATTTATGGAGCTCGCTCTTGGAGATTGTGTCCGCTTTGGCAATGATTGGAATTATGTTGACCTAAGAAAAAAGATGAGAAAACAAGAAATAGTGGGGTTAAATATGAGGAGCGTCATAGTGTTCTTGGTTTAATGGTTGAGTCTGCCAAAAATGTGGATGCATTCTTGTACTGAAAGCTGCTTAGTGTTGTGCATTACGGAACTTATTATGCAATGGTTTGGTTTAACCTGGTTTGACATGCATCTTCTTGCCTGATGATGATCACTGTTGACAGGACAAAACTTATCTGTTATGCTCAGAAGAGTAAGCTAGGAAGATGCAAAAGGAATCTACCAAATGTTTCCAGTGAATTACAGACTGCTCACTTAACTTCTTTTTACTAGCACTTCATGAACAAACACTGTAAAAAAGCTCAATTAAACACACTTAAGTTATAAATGGCTTTGGAAAGATACAAGACAATACACGGGAAAACCAAATGTTGATTACACTCAGTCCCAACAGATACATTAAACAAACAGCGATTATAAAAACAAACTAAGCCTCATTTACAATCACCAGCATATGTGCAGAAATAAACACCGTTTGTCTGTATTCCTCTGTATGGCTGCACTACCAAAATCACCAACTGGGAAGATGGGGTGAACTCCCACAGTTTCAGTCATCAATTCCACAGTGTGCCTCTGAGCAAAAAGCTAGAGCTTGTTAGGAGTCAAATTACAACCTCATCATACTTTACTGGATCATTAATTTGCAGCAGGGCAGCCAGTATCATGCTTTAACCCTTATTTAAGAAATCATGTTCACTAATCGCTATCCAGCAGCCTTGTAAGGCCACTGAAGCAGGAGGAACTTAATGGTCACTGAAGAAGGAGGGGACAGTGATATTTGTTCACTTCCCACAACTGGGTTTTCCCAGCTGACCAAAGAGCAGTCCCAAATAGTTCTTGGTGTTTGTTCTGAACAACTAGGAACACCAGCTGTAACCACATTAAAGCAGTTCTCATGTAAGATAATCACTGGAAAAAACAGCTTGATATTTGTGGCATCGTATGCTTCAGTCTTACATCGGACAAATATATGGGAATGTGCAGAAAAGAGTGTCAGTGATCAGTGGATATGAAAACCACACCAAGCTTTCATAATAACAAAAAACATGTATAGAGTACCAGGGGGACAATCAGCTGCTCAGCTAAATTTTTGGATTGAACGTTCCCATAATTTGGGACTGTAACAGGAAGTAAAATGTCGCCATGGAGTCAGTTGTTTGACTTTTTTAACCTGTATTTGCTTACAAATTGATTGCTTACCATTACAAGAGTGGCTGCTGAAAACTCCTATTTGCAGTGGTTACAGGGATATGCCTGCAGCTTTTCCTCTATTACTGATACTAAGGAAAAGTTAACAATGTGATCATTCTCAGGCAATTTTTTCTTGATTTCTAAGCTAATTTGTGGTCATTTATGGATAATGATATCCCTGGACAGTATAAAGTCACATTAAATCTAAAAATACATTGCATTACGTCTTTCGTCTGCAAATTGCAGTAATCAGGCAGCATGGATTTTAAAACAGCTCCATATGCTGGCCGTGTTGATAAGTAGGCCAAAATGAAGCAACCAACCCCTATTGTTTGGAACATCGACATGTAACTGTATGTTCGTGTCATGTCTCTCCCTCCGTGCCTCCCTCACATCAACTTTAGCTTGAAAATCTTTGATCTGGAGCAGACAGGCCAAACAATCTAAACCAGAAACAAGTAAATCGGAACATACCATATCACCCAAATGACATGACTGATTGCAGTGCAAATTATGGGACGTTTTAAAGGTTAGCAGGAAATATCAATCCTTATTTGCCAAGTGACCACAGCAAATTGAATAATCTACATCCAAATATCTGACGATTAAAGGGTAATAATTTCCTCCCATTCAAAAAAAATAAGTTTTGATTTAAAACAAAATACGCCTCTTTCAGACTCTTATCTCTTTTCCTGCCTTCGTACACTAAAAACCACACTCACTCTGCTGAGCCTTCAACCATCATCTGTAGGGAGGGGTGATTTGCACCCCGTTTACAAGAAAAACACCATTGTCTAGGTTTGACAGCAAAATCTACAGACTGAGGGAAAAGCCGTTTCTGGTCCGTTTCCCTGCTTTTTCCTGTGACAGGGCTATCTGGCAGAAAAGACAGCTCTGTTCATTTATCTTTAGTTTCCAGATACAACTTGATATTTACAATACTAGTTTCTGACATGACTATAACTGCACAGAAAGCACAAATGTGACTGTGGATGGCATTTTAGTTAAAAGCCTCTCAATTAAATTTTTGCATGGCAACCAGAATGTAACACTTGTTTGATTAATTCCAGCACAAAACAATTAGTTGAATAATTGATTGTCATAAATGAATCACCATCAATTCATAATAATTCACATTCTGCACTTTCAAATGTGAAAATGTTCTTTGCTTTATATCTGCATAAATTTTAGTTTTGGACCGAAGATGAGACAAAACAAAATCTGAGGCTGCCAATTTGGTGTCTGGAAACTTATGACGTGCATTTTTAAATATTTGAGTTTTGTTTTTTTCATTTTACAATGAAATAAAAATAACTCATTGTGAAAGCCCTAATTGATTTGTAAATTTGCTGGGCCTTTTTCTTGTCTGGTCGAGGCAAAGTAGGTAATTTCTGTGGTCACCCTGCAGACATAGACAGCCAAGAAATCACAAATAAAAGTGAAAACCACTAGACGCTGACTATTTTTTGGTTTGCAGCTGCTGCCAATACCGTCTGCAAGACTATCTAGAAAGAGACCACTGCATAAAGCCCATTTGCTCTGTAAAATAAAACAGTGTCACAGCCACGCTGCGGTCACTCATCACGGGCTTGCTTTCAGATAAAACAGCGGTCATATTGCACATTGAGGAAAGATTGCTGAGACGGAGCCACTGAGGTCAGAGTGGTACTCACCATGACCACCCACTCAGGCTAGTCCATTGTTGCACTCACAACACTGTAAATCATTATCAATAAAAGTGTCTGCCAACATTGCTGTTATTTTACACTTGAAGCACTCTCTGATGCCGAGCAACTGAAAGACGCTGGTGAGTAACTAAAATGTCCCTGCTAGTCACACTGGAGGTTCACAAGAAAAAAGTGGCTCATGAAACTATGGGGTGGGGATTTAGCTGTGGTAAGCTGCTTTGCTTTCACTCATATTACCAGGGAGTGTAGTGTGTTAGCTGCAATAGGATACCAAACAAATTCATCTCATGTTGACAGCTTTGATGTGGTTCATGTACAGCTACAAACATAATATATTTAGCTCAGGTAAGTTACCATGTCTTGGTTTAAAGCAGGGGGCACAGAGATTTGACTGTGTACACTGTGGGGGTTTGGATGGCGTCAGGGAGACAGTTGGCAAACATAGTGTGCCAGCTTTTGATCGCTCTGTTGGCTGGTAAAGACAGCACAGAGGCTCAGTGGTCAGCGCCATCGTCTCACAGCAAGAAAAGTCCTGAATTTGGATCTCTGTCCTTTCTGACGCTTGTGTAGGTTTCCTCTAAGGTCAGAACAGCATTCTGGTTTCCTTGTAGGAGTCATTAACCGAAACAGATGGGTTAAACAGTGAAAAATGAAAGTCTCAAAAAGAAATAATGAAACAATAAAAATACTTACAAAACACATTTTTAAAAATGATTTGTGAAATATGAAATTAAAGGTGTGCACTGAGGCCAGAAAAATCTAATTAAGAGCCACTGTGTAAAACTTTTTTTTCTGAAGTACTCATAAAACTATTAACTGCCCCTTTAGAGTGACATTTGGCTGAGCATCCAGTCATTCTTCTGGAAAGTATCAGGAGACATTTGGCAGAAAATGTGCAGCCATGCGTTGATAGTTGGCAGAGGTAAACCAGCAGGTTCTGGTCACAAGCTGACCATCTGCTTTCTTCTGGATATATTATCAATGCATCAATGGAAACAAGCAGGGCTGAAGCTGCATGTTGTCATTTTTACGGCAGCACCATCAGTAGTTTTATATACGCTGTGGATGTAGTAAATAAAACCCCTCTGGGTCGAGACGCCGTAGATCTCTTCGAATGATGTAATGAAATTTGAATACTGAACCTTGTAATGTTGTGACTTGTTGTAAAATCATACAAATGTGAACACAAAAAGACACAACAACAGCTTTCTGTCCCCCACATGCAGCTTCCTCAGTTTAGGTGCTTACAGATGTCAAAGCCAAAGACAGAGTGAAATGTGGATGTTTGCTGAACCACGGAATATTTCACACTTTCCCAGCATATAACAGTCAATAAAATCCTGAATGTCTTTTTCCCTGCTTATTGCCCTTAAGGTTAAACAAGCTCATACAGAGCAGAAGACACAAATCTTTGCATCAGGATTTTAACTGCCTCTTTCTGTCATTCCTTCTCCTCTGGGGTTTGTGAATATATACTTTAAAATGTTTTAAGGATCTCCTCCCTGCCAGAAATCCCCATGAAACTATGATTTAGGATGAAAACCTGCATGTTACGTCTGTTACTATACTAAAATCTCTAGAAATCTTATAGAAATAGCAACATAAATCACAAGACAAATTTCAGAAATATTTTCTAAATAGCCACTTATACATAAATAGTAAAATCCTAAATACAACACGGCTCCAACTTTGACCTAAAAATTGACTTGCTGGCTCTTTCTGACTTTCCCACTACAATTCATACTCCTTTGTTTACGCTCCAAGTGCTGTTGAGATGAGTTTTTTTGGACTAGTTATCTAAGTGAGGCAACACCAATAATTGTATCCGTAGTGAGCTGCACTCAACGGATGTATGGCAAAACACACATCCACCAGCCAATAATCTGTGTTGCAATACTCAAGCACAAGCGCAATGAAAAACCCACAAATCAATGTGGGTGAATGTGACTATTGATTGGTATGAAGCTGTGTGTTGACCTGTAAAAAATGCAAATATGTCAAACTGGAACTCAGATGAGAATGCGGAGGATGTATTTCAAGATTAAAGTATTTTGATTTAACTGTTGGTTCTATTAATAAGAATTTGAAAAATGTTATTTGTTTGCTTTTTTTAACACAGAAAATCAAATATTTTTCACTTGCAATATGCAATATGTTGGCTTTTAGGTGAGAAAATGTTAATAGAGGGCTGTTTAACTCTAAGCATTGTAACATTTTCCACATAAACAGTCAAATAAGTTGACCCTAAAGATTGCCATGTGAACTCTTCTTGAAATCCTATAGGATGAAATGGAAACTTGCTCGTTCACCGGAACATTTGTCTTTTACCTTTATAGGTTTCGGAGACAGAGAGTCCGCACCCTGGCAGACAGATCAAGGATCTCCACATCTCAGTGAAATTCACACCAGTCACAGTGAAAGGGAGGTCGGATTACAGCAAACCAACATTATTCAAACAATGGGAAAGAACCAGGAGTGTTTGTGTGTGTTTTGCCAGAGGGGAAAGTCAAAACATGCATATGGAGGTGTGTGTGTATGACTTTTGTGTACCTTGCTATCCAGTTTTTTCATTGTGACGAGGTCCAAGGACTTGAGGGAGTGTCCTGTCGGGGCAATGAAATAAAGGCAGATGTGGATCCGGGTGTCGTGGTAGTTAAACAGCGAGCGTTTGATCTTCAGCTCTTCCTGGAGATAGTTTTCAAACTGAGTGTCAATGTAGTCAACAATGGGCTTGTAACTGTGGAGAGAGAAAAAGAGGAGGATTTATGTCTGTGGTAAAGGCAAAATATTTGTCTTCTCATTCATGCATTGGTAATGAATCTAAAAGGAAATATGGACTTGTCGCTGGGGAAATAAACTGAGCTGCTTATGTTTTCAGTGACTGTGTGATCTGATTCAAAGCCAAGATCTCAGCCTTGGGTTGCTCAGCTTATGGAAGTCGGGTTGAAACTAATCACAGTGGCTGCAAAACATTCTGTCTTCTCTCACAGCGCTGTGCCTTGACACAGCCGACAGTGTCACCAGTAAATAAGTGAAAAAGCTGCATATCACTGGCATGGATAAAGAAGACCACTCATGGATAATAGCAGGTACACTTTTAACAGTGCTACTCATTTTCCTTGAGCATATCTGACCAAGTTACCAGAACCTATAATAAAAATCTATTAAAATTCACCTATCAGTAACATATCAGGGTTGCTGCACTTAAAAGTATGATCCACACTTATAAATTAGACAGATAGAATTATTTTTTAAATAATGGCATGAAAACACTTCAGCATTCCAATACAACATACTTCTAGTGGTAGGTCTCGCGTTAATGTCAAAACAGTTAACAGAGAATGGCAGTGCTTTACTACTTTATCACAGCTATTTTATAATAAACGTCAATACATGTTAAATGCCCTTTATTAAAATTACATAATTTTTTGTCTATCAAAGCTAGTTTAAAATTCTTTTAACACCAAAACAGTCACTAATTTGATAAGTTGGGCTATTAGACAGTTTAGACATGTTTTAAGTCACATTCATACCATATAAGCAGTTTTTTTTGCAGCTTTAACTCATTAAATTTGCAACAACAAGACCAATAGAAGTCAGTCACATACTTAATAAAGAGCACCACAGCTGCAAAAATGCAAGTCGGTTTTAACTGAATGCCCTGTGGTTCATCATTCACCACAGACAAAAGTCCCACAGTCATAGCTTAGATATCACTAAACCACTAGTCATTTTCAGACGATGCATCTCTGCAATTATGATCATTTGGTTGTGATAATATGTGTATGAGACGTTTAGTAAACTTGTCTGCCATCCACAGTTCCTCCAGTATTGAACAGACATTGCAGTACCTCCCAGATGAACTGCACTGTTTATGTGATGTTGCTGGCGAGATTCACAAGCAGACATTTAAAAACAACTAAAAGTCGTGTCAAAAGCCTGACACATGTTTTGAACCCTAATTCCACTGTATATTTGCTCCTGAGTCGACTCGCTGTTTTGACACCCAGGCCCTCAGAGTTTCCTTGGGCAAGACACTGAAACCAAAGCTGCTCTCACCACTAGTGTGGAAGTGTGTAAATGAGAACCATTGTAAAGTGCTTTGAGAACTGCTGAGGTAGAGAAGCGCTTTTTAAGTGCAGACCATTTAGCTCACAGTGCTTTAAAGTGACTGAAATGTAACCCACATCCTCATGTTTAAGATATGTCTGTAACAGTAAAAGTGACAATATTTGATTTTGCCTTTGCCTTTAGAAGTGAGAAGAAACTCTGATACCCTTAAAAGTTTCAGGGATATAAGGACACAGATTTTGACATTTGATAGCAAACAACTCATTTGTCCACTCTTCAGTGACACAGTGAGCCCATACAGATGGAGTGCAGAGTTTATCATGTTAAATTCAAGTTGAGGGTTTGACATTCTTCCCCATATAACACGTACATCTTTGCTAAATAGTTCAGTTAACCCTGAATATTACACTATCTCATCTACTTAACACCAGGATGTACCACATCACTGACATTTTACAGCTCAGAGTGAGACATAAGTCAAAAATCTATTTTATTTCCTCAACCAGCACCATGTTTACAGTCATCTGTCCTCTCCTTTCACATCTATCTTCAATCTTCTCTGTGGAATGCACCAACTCTGACCTTTTGAAGCTCTCTCAGTGTGCATTTACAGTCCGCTGCAGGGTCTGTCCTTCAGCATGTTAGTTTATATGGCCTACAGACAAAACTGCTATCAAAGGGCGTGAGAGTGCAGCTTGCTGGCTAGGCCACAACAAGTACACTTTGTACGACAGCTGAACGCTAAAAAAAAAATAAAAATCAACAACTTCTTCTTTCTATCTCTCCCACCTCATGCTATTTCCATCCAACGGAGACAAGAAAAATGTGTAGAAGTCTGGATTGATACTAGTTTGTGTCTGTTTCTCTCATTTGTATCCCGAGGCAACATTTCAGTAAAATTATTGCACTGTGTTTTCGCAAAGAAGGAGAAGAGCTTGGATAAAATTTGACAGGAAATGCTGTTGTGACACCAGTTATGAGTCACATTAAAACACACAAAGAAGTATGTTTTTCACACATGCGCTCCAAGTATCAGACTGACTCATGGGAAAATACACTGAGTACTTATACCAGAATATTTCAAAGCACTTCTGATGCAGTAAATGCCACCGTTTGCAAGAATCATGCCGTTACTTGTCTTGATTTAAACTCAGTAGGCATTGTTCTGTTGAGGAGCAGGACAAGAAAGGTCAAGATGTAAGACTTACATATACTTTTTCTTTGTTCTATTGTATTGGATTAATGTGTGGCTAGGACTTGAGAGTAACTCTTTAAACTGTCTGCATCCTAGATATCTGAAAATCTTGAAATCTTCAACAAAACCAGTCTAATTTTAACCAAAAGTTTTGGGCAGCAGCACATCACCAAACACCATGGTTACTGCAAGCACTGCACTGTTGTAACATCATTAATTATCAATTGACCATCCTCACCTGTCCTCTTTGTTGATCTGATCACCGAAGCCAACAGTGTCTACAATCGTCAGTTTGAGGTGGACGTTGCTTTCTTGCAGGTCGTATGTTCGCGGCCGCAGATACACGCCGTTCTGGTAATGGCTCGCCTCTTCGTTCTCAAACATGGTGTTAAAGAGTGTGTTCATTAATGTTGATTTTCCGATACCAGTCTCCCCTGTGAATGGATGGAGGTAGGGAAGAACGAGACGTGGAGAAAGAGAGAGAGAGAGAGGGAGAGAGAGTTAAATTACTCAGTCACCGGGGAGCAATTCATCAGCCTTCAGACACGGGTTTTTATTGCAGGAATGCAACAGAGAGGCCTGTGTATTTCTCTCATGTCAAGGAAAACAACATGATGCCGCTATTTTTTACAGCTAAACATGTTGTTTAGAGGGAAGTAAATCAAGTAGAGATCGGGGGAAAGGGACTCTAGAGAAATGTTGAGTGGCTACAGCATTACATTTGTGCGAATAGCTATACACAACATACATCACATTTCGTCATTGTGCAAACAGTGTTTATTACTCACCTACACACAGAATGTTGAAACAAAAGCCCTGTGTGACTGATTTACTGACCAGTTGGTCAGGGAGGCTGTCAAATCCAACATGGCCGCCCAAACTGAGGTTACGCTTCTCTTCATTCTGAAAGACACAAAACAAAACAAACCATTAGAAGTCTGGTGGATGTGAGGAAAACACATGGCGAACCCATTAGTCAGAGGTAGGAAGAGCTGGATGGCACAGACACTGGAGCACTCACATTCCTCTGCAAGTAAACATCAAAGACCCTCTGTTCATTCTGTACATATAAAACCCATCTACCACATTATGAGTTGGGTAAAAAGGGGCTGCTGTGAGGATGAGCTTCAAGAATAATCCTTCATAAGCATGAAGAACTTAAAACCTTTCTACACGGGGAAAAGCTGTATCTCAGACGTAACCAGGGAAAGTATGTCATTTAACCATTTATTATGTATGGAGTATGGAAAATATATGTCATCAGCTGGAAGTAAAAGTCACTTATAAAGTTGCAAGATGCTAGTTTAGCTGCTCTTCACAATAATCAATCAACACTTCAAAACTACTCATTTCTTTTGCTCCAGTGCTGATGGATTTTCACAGACACAGTAGTACAACCAATGTGAATAAATGATATATAACCGTTTATGTTGATTTACCTTCTACATCATC
The DNA here is from genome assembly GCA_024666655.1 of Dascyllus trimaculatus. Lineage (NCBI taxonomy): Eukaryota > Metazoa > Chordata > Actinopteri > Pomacentridae > Dascyllus > Dascyllus trimaculatus. Next base: position 23,535,233 of record CM045459.1, on the reverse strand, counting down.
ATGTTTCCCAATACAAACACATAGAATTGTACAGGCGGCACTGCCAAAACCTTTAAGCAAGGCCAAAAATTATATCCAATCACCACTGCTACTGTAAATTACTGCAGAGGCCGTGTGCAACCACTTTGTAATCAATGTGGATTTAGAGGAGAGCATCCTGGAACTGAAAGCGCAAAGATTCCCGATACACAACAAACCAAAGACTGGCAGACAAAACTATTGGGTTGTAAGCATTTTCATCTTTGATCTGGCTTGTTTAACTCATCTGAACTTAAAACGAGTGTTAAAAGCTATAGAGGAGGGAAACAGACAGCACCTTGAGATGAATGGGGCCACCCGATCTCATCTGGCTCAGCCACGAAGGACTGCATACTTGAAGCCTGATGTCACCGAACACAGGCAGCCTGAGAGCCCAGCAGAGCTCAGCTGAACGCAACCCAGCCACACTGAACTGAGAGGTGGAGGCAGGCTCTGAATGCACAGTAGATGACTTATAAACCTGACTGAACTGCACAATAAAGGATGAGCAATGTGCGAGTGTCTGTAACTTTCAAGGGGGGGAAAAAGAAATGGGGCTTAATGTGTCAGGCAGCACAGCTGGAGTAATCTGACATGAGCTGAGCTAGGCAATCCTGAGCTGACCTGGTGCATACTGTGAGTTTATTACACTACATGAACACGTGTTGAATTTAAAAAAAGATTTGAAAATGTTTTTAAATGTGATACAGTTTATAAGACATCCATCAAAACATGGAAATGTATTTCATGGCAAGTCAGGTACCAGTACACCCACAAAACTTGAAAATACCTTTTTTAACTGCTGTAGTTTTCCTATGGAACAACTTGTTTACAAAAATGGAAAAAGCTATACATTAAGTAAGGTCGTGTGGATGACATACTACATTTATTGAGATGCTAAGGAGAAGGAAAAAGCTGCAGTTCAAAATTTTCATTGTAGCTCTCTGTCTATCACTCCTGCAGTTTCCACTTGTAAATCAGATCTAGCTCTTGTTTCTGTCTTCATGCACTTATTGTAAGTCACTTTGGACTAAAGCATCTGCCAGCTAAATGTAATGTTTGCAGCACTCAGTAGACAGTTTACAGGGATGAGGAAAGGGAAGAGGCGACGGCCACTCTGTTTGTTACTCACTGTATACTCAGAGCTTGTTAAGCGACATTAATGCTTCCCTGTGGTATTCAGCTCGCTGAATGTAGCTTGTAGAAATATTCAGATAGATTACCGGAGGGGGAGGGTGTGGATTCTGGTATCGTGCCTGGAAGGAAACCAGCGCAAAGACTCTCTGGATTCTTGAGTAGGGTTTAAAATAAGAGAAGTTGATCATTTATATAAGCCTTTACTTATCTGAGAAAGGATAAATAAAGGCTTGCATGCTCTGCCCCGTTATAAAACACAGCTGGCAATGAGGTTCCTTGCTCATTTGCTCAAGTGCATCTTAACAACATTTTTTATTCTCTTGAACGTTTTATTCTTACAAGTCTGAAAATGGACATTATAGCTCACAAGCTCACTTCTAGAAGCTCACCATGCCTATTCAATTCATATCTGGGTCATTAGAGAAGCACTGCCAAAGTCAAGCTTCAAGTTTATGCTATAATCAGTCTTAAGGAGCTTTATGACCATGTGAACCATTTTTCTGTTGGAATTACTCCAAACTCACCAAACCACAACGGTGAAACTCTTAAATTAAGAAAAATAACAAGGATTCTGACTTGAGATAATTCTGGGTTCACCTCCTACACTGAACCAGATCAAGCTGTCAGCAGCACATAATCTTTGTGTATGAGTGGGTGACACACAAGAAGCAGATGGGTCTGTGACTGAAGGCTGCAAAGTGAGCACACCGACCTGACCAACAGTGTTATCTTTTAGGATCAGACAGAACTGAACTGCAGACGTGGACACAAACTCCCCAAGCGGTTACTTGACTGACTGAACAAGAGAGTGTGTGCACTGGACTGACTGGTGGAAGAAGTACTCAAATCCTTCAGTGCAGTAAAAGTTACAATACAGCAATGTAAAAACACTCCTCTGCAAGATTAAGTCCTGCAATAAAATGTAGCTTAAATGAATGAATTACTATCAGTAACATATATTTACTCACTGCATTAAAATGATTTTAAAAATTGGACTACAGGAAATCAGGCTCAAATACAGGTTCTGATGACGTAAAAAGAAACAGATTTAGGTCAATAAACAATCTTATAGAAGTGGATAGTGTATTTTGGATGAAAACCCCTAATCTACAAAATGTCTACAATCTTCAGCTGTCAAAACAAAGCAATGTGGTAGAAAGTATTTACACTTTTGAAATGTAGTAGAGAAGAAGAACACAGTCGGATGAAAATGTAAACACTGACTACATGTAAAGCTATGTTAGTCTGTTAATAAAAAGTGCTTTGAACTGAAAGATTATTATACAGATTTAGGGCTTATGTTAAACTTAATATCTCTATTTCAGTTTTTTTCTTGGTTTCACATCGACTGAAGGAGTTCTCTACACATTCTTCAAAATCTTATGAGAACAAAAACCAACTGTGTCTTAACAACAATGTGCGACAAAGTCTAAAATAACCCTGCTTTTATGAGTTCCAAATACATTTACAAGTAATGACAAGAGCATAACAACACCCATCAGCAAAGGAAATCAGTTAGGGAAACTATGAGGCATCCGTCCATCCACCCACCCAAGTTAGTTCAGAGGAGAGAAGAGCAGCAGCGCAAAGTATGACAGGAATGAAAAGCTTCTGGTTAACTGTTCCAGAGCGAGGAGACAACACGGTTCCCAGGCCATCATATCACCAGGCCAGGCAGGAAATGGCTGCACAGAGGGGCCCCAGGTGGCTCAAAGTGAAATGAGGCACAAACAATAATGGCTGGTTCACAACAATGTATGTTTGTAGCTAGCCGGACTGGAGTAGGCCTTTATTTCAGAAGGCACTCTGGAGGGTCACAGAAGGAAAAGCATAAGTGTATATAAGATTTATTAATAAATGAATGATGCTGAATTCCATATAGCTGCTTCCATTTCAGGGCCCTGGTATTGTGCATGCTAGCTCACACTGCTACAGCTTACTGGGACACCTGAATAAACTACAGCCATTGTTAAATTTAAAAGTGACACCAGTGCAAAATGTCAACTGCAAAAAAGGCAGACATAAAGTACTTGTCAAATGTAAATGACAGATGTTTTGTGTCGTCAAGCAACAAATCCATATATACATCTCTCTGGCCAAATATGAATTAACCAAGCAATGCATTTTTAAGATACAGTGCAACCTCTTAGTATGACCTTCTACAAAATTTAATAAATATGTCATTGTGCATTGTTCAATATGTTTAGTTGTAGTCAGTAATATAATATAACATTGTGAAACATACCTATTGAGGCAACTGTTTTTTTTCTACCAATCTGATCTAAACACATTCTTTCACCACTACCATACTGTATAATGTAACTGAAGCATTTCAAACACAACAGTAAGGAGTGAATCCCCTGGCAGCAGCGAAGCAAGCTCGCAAGGCACTTTGACATCAGCCGTGACATCAACTCTCCTAAAGGTCCAATAAATATGCGATGCAGATCCAACCTGACATAAACTAAGGCCAAAACGGAGATCTCAGCTCGTCATGCACCCGTCAGTCCATGGAAACATTTCTGTGACCGGTCCTGATATGACCTGAAATTCAGTCATTCCTTTCCTCTGGAGACCCCTTCTTGCTGGTTTTCTTTCCCCTCTCCTGCTGCCTTCTTGCCTTCTGGCCTCCATCCCCACCTGACTTGTGTTTGACTTGTGTTTCCAGCTTGTGTCTGCCTCACTGAGCCTCCACCTGACAGACAGACAGCCGCAACCTCACAGACTGAAAAACACACAGCTGCGGCTCATGTTTGTGTGGGGGGTGGGAATATACTGAGGAAAGGCTTCAAATATTTAGAATGACTCGAGGTGCACTTTGTGTAGAACTAGCTTCCCTTAAATGTCATGTGTCCATGTTAAACTTTAAAGAGGCCAGATCAAGCGTATAGTATTCCATATTTTCAAGAAGTATTTTCCCCCTTCAATCATGTTGGTGGCCATTTTCTACTTCTATCTATATTTATATAGATCTGTTATTTTGAAGACATACCAGTATGTGTACTGCATGTATACTACAACAACCTTCTAAAGAATTAAAAGTTGAAAATGTAGCAAGCTAATATGTTTTGTTTTTGTTTTTTTTGTTTTTTTTTTGGTGACTTAGACAAAGAAGAGCTGAAAAAAATTGTTAATTAATAAATTAGCCTCAGGAGAGAAAAACTATCACTTGCTGGTTCCTGCTGTTAAAATGTGAGATTTTGATTTCTGTCTCTCTTTAGCATGAATCTAAATTCTAAACACTTGTGTTTTGGACTTTTTGCCTGACAGAAAATGCCATCAGAAGACATCACCTTTAGTAATTTCAAACCAGTTTTGGACTTTGACAAGTTGATAATTGTGTGACAGTGAAATTAACGTTGTTTTTATGCAATCAAAAATACTATTTTACTCCAGAAACTGGACTTAAACTGAGACCTATAAGATGTGCATATTAAGGACTCAGGCTAAACCAACCCGGTCCCATCTCTGTGCTCTGGAATAAAATGTTTGGCATTTAAAATAAGAAAATTTACTCCATGAAAACGTGACTTGAAACCATATTTTCGCATTTACTGTATTAAGCTAGTTATTAAAGTATGAGTCATCCCATTAGCCTGTTTCAAGTTAGGAAAGTGCAGATGTCAGTTTGGGGGCTTCTTGATACACTACGGGCCTGATTCAACTTTGCATCTGGGAGGGGAGGAGATCTCTTAATAACTGCAACCTCAATGACAAACCCACACACACATTCAGTCCACTTTAGATGAAGTGGTTGCTGACTGGTGCTTCCTGCCCAATGACAGACATGTAGATTCATGAAGTCTGATTTCCTCTAAACTGTCTCCGTGTGTACACTGGTAGATCACACTTTTACAATCTGAAAGGGTGATTTTTGTATTAATGCTTTAAAGAGTTTTACATTTCATTCTGTGATAACAAACAAGAAATATATTTGAGTGAGCAATATTGTCAGTTCTGACCACACCCTCAGATTTTGCCCTTGTGTATTGCCGTTTTCCTGCAGCTACTTGTGCTGGCAGTGTTGTAGTAATGGTAAAAATGTTGACGGTTGAGATTTGGATGACATGTAGGCCATCAGGAATCCACACACACACACAGATAAAAACTAGTCTTTCTTTTTTCCTTATCTCATCAAATGTACTTGCTCTCCCTGTTGTCCCACACTAATGCACATCAACTGTATGGTCACATTACTGCTCAGCCTCATCACTCATCTGTGCCCAACAGGAAAGGCAAAAAAATGAGTGAGACAGATGGAAAAGGAGACAGGAACCATTTTATGAGACAGATGTACAGCGCACTCATCTTTACAGGGCTGTTCAAAAACAAACTGTTTCCTTACAATTACTGAACTGAAGAAGAAAAAGACAGAAAGGCAAATTTGTCGGTTATCTTATCAGCCACAAGTCAAAATCTTTATAAATCAGTGGTAAAAACAGGCCAGAATCTGGTTAGCTGTACTCTCATACATGCATGTTATTGCTTTCATGCATGTTAAGTAAGATAAAGGCATTCTTCCTTCAAGATCTGGGCTAGTTATGCGTGCTTCTGAATGCTGTTGGCACAGACAACATCAAGAAGGCGAACTTGATTTAATCACAGACTGCACGCTTGAAAAAATGTGGATCCCAGTGGAGAGCACTTTAAGTAATAAAATCTCACTCTATGGTATCTGTGGAACTCTGGAAACAACCTGAACTCTGACACAGAAAACTCTAGGGACTGAGTGCAAGTTATTATTTTATGCCATTTGTTTAGATGCAGTATATCCTGTTTTCATTTCATTTTGCTGATTGATAATAGAAAATAACAGCAGGGGCTGATTATATAATTCACACGCACATGTAATTGTGACTTGAGAAAACAGAAACCTAGCCCATTTTTCTCTATTTCTGGCTTTCCTGTTGATATTTACTGACATCAAACTAACTGAATTTGCAGGGGATGCAGCGTTTTGAAGTGCAGTCTGTCAGATAAATGACTGAACCTTTCTGTTACTTTCTGTTTTGTTGTTGGCCCTGCCAGCGTTGGCAAAGTTAAGTCAGGTTTGACTTGATTTGAGCATTCAGATTGCATAGACCCTCGGCCAAATAGCTTTGTGGTCAAGATAATAATTGGAAAAAATGTGGCTGCATGCACCGTTTTTATTGTGACATTGCATGAGAAGCAAATAAGGCATTCGAATTATGGCATTTTGAATTGGAGAGCCAGCTTACCACAGTACAAATGACTGCTGTTGGATTCACTGGGTGACACAAGGATCAAACTTGGGAGGTTATACGACTGTCTCTACCTTCCAGTTCATTCTGTTTAACATCTGTTTAGTGTGGACTGCACCTTATGTTGCTTTCACTGGTGCAACCATAAAGAACAGCAATGGCATTACAACAACAGGACAGATATTATTGCCTCAAAATCTTTTCAACATTATTTGGAAAGCTATTTTAACCTTAGTGCACTGACATTTTGAGAAACTCTGTCCTGTTCTATAGATGGATATTGACTCATCACAACAGAGGCAGCAGCTCGGCTGTCATTATTCATATGTGTTACTGGGTTTGACAAACTTGCCTCAAGGCAGTTCTGGCCTGTATGTTCTATATACAGCTGACAACACTAAAGCTGCACAACAGTCAGTAAACTTGAACTACATTCTGACTTGAACAACATGGGAAAGGTATGTTCTTGCCTGCCCTGGGAGGTGTTTAAAATGACCAAATACACTGAATTCACAAAACAAATCTGTAACTACAGCACATATATGTATTTAGACACAATATGCACAAGTTAAACAAAGCAAAGCTGCCATTTTACAGTGCAAGCGACTTGTCCCATTATTCCTCACTTCAGTCGTCTTTGCTTTAAGCACTTCATGAAGCTAATTTCATTTTATGCATGCAGGCCTCACGGGAGAGACAATGCTCTTCGGGGTCAGTAATCACTGTGCATGCTAAATATGGTATAGGGCCTTTCATTACATAACCATTTAAATGAATAACATCCTTTTATGCTACACACTCAAATGCAATCAATGTTTGAAAACAATAGAAGTTGTTGACTGCATTGATTCCTTCATGTGGATCCGGCCTAGAAAGCAAAACCAAAGCAAGGGTCTCCATTGAATGGGATCGACATGGGCCAACAATCCAACTAACCACACATTTCTATCAATAGCTGCACATAATTAACAGCGTTCCCTTTACACAAGCGGCCAGGCCAGCATGTCAGTTTGTTCAATGTGGTCTCACTTAGTTTAGAAAGTTAGACAGGAAGTCAGGCAGTCAGGCAACTGTGTTGCTGTTAACACTGGCCTGTTTCACTGCATCCTCAGCATTTTCCCTCATTAATCAATCCTCTAATTTTATATTCCAAAAGAGACAGTTTAAAAATCGCCACTCTGCAATATCTTCTGCAACCTGCACCCACTCCTGGATACCGTCCGGATTTAAGAAATGCCAAGTGCGCAATATCCATTGCATCTTTTTGGATCCTCTCCTCTCTTTGCAGACATGTGTTGCACCAATAAAGGGTAGGAGTGGCCTGGAGTGTGTTCTTAATCTCTTTATCCCTGCAACTCAGTGCTGCTTACTGTCCAATTCAAGAGATCTCTTCAAGCATCTGCCAAAAAGTTAATCACCCTCTTTAAATCCCCTCCTGTGCAGTTGTCACTTTAATTACACACATTCTTGTTGTGTGTGAATATTTGACATAACGAATCACTTACTACGTGTTATTTTACTGTTTCCTTTATCCTGTATTGCACCACCCTACAGAAACTACAGGGTTACACCTGACTGACATGACTTGTTACTATGAAAACAATGCAAGAAGCATTCCACTCTCACCTGACTGCATGCCCAACCTACTACTGGTAGTGTAGGGAGCAACGTAGCCAGAGCTTGTTTAGCATCTGGCTGCTAAAACTGACATACCCTTAGGTGTAAATATCACATTTTTGAGTCAAGAAAGGGTTTAATTTTGCATCCCTGAACAGGGAGTTGAAGTAAAACCACATGGCAACACAGAGTTAGACCCGATACTCATCAGAGAGAAGTTTAGTTTAAGACCTACCACATTATTTATGACATTGTGCCTTTTTTCTAATTTTCTATTGGTTTTTTAAAAAGATTTGTCCTTTTATAATGTGTTATTGTTATTGCACAGCAACACAACAAAACTGCAATAAATAAACCTTATAGGGACTTGGAGTGTGCTGGTGGTGCACAACAGTGACTTTAAATAAAGCAAGCAGTTTTATCTGGTAGCTAGGTACTGTATTTGTCATATTTTTAAAAAGTAATGTTATATCAATTAATCAATCAATCACTTATACTTAATTTATAAAGCACTTTTAGAACAAATAAAAGCTGAAAGTTCTTTACAAAACATGAGATGTTAAAAAGAAATTTAGATATTTATATACACCCAAATAAAATTAAGAAAAAATGATAAAAAACAAATAAAATATAACACAAGAAATAAAATATATAAATAAAATTATGAAATATTATACAAAATAAATTAAATATAGTAAAACCGTAAAAAATGATTAAAATAAAATATAAAATACATAAATTATTGAGAAAACACATGAGTATAAATATTAAAACCATGAATTGATAAACACTACATAAAATCCAGAATGAATGAGAAAATGTTTCGATTACGTTTAAAAATAAATATATTTAGCATTAGCAGTGCATCTCTCCTAACGTGTTGTGTTTACAGGCACTTCTAATACACAGTGGTGCCATACGCTACACCCATATGTCTACCAGCGAGTACATGGGTAGGAACGCAATTACGCACAAAAACACTACAAGGCACGAACAGTAAAATATCCAACTATGGCAGCGGCATTAATTAAGTCTTAACTGGGAGAAACCCAGTCACCATCACAGAAATCACTTCCACCATCTCGGCTGAGCCCAGGTTTCCAAAAGCGGGGGAGGTTTAGCTTACATACCCACACACACAGCAGCGGCTAACACACACACACTTACTAATCACAACCAAGTGTTCCCATGGTTGCACTTCTAGTCTCCAAAAGACCAAAAAGGGAGCCGCCGTGGCATTTTATTATTATTATGATTATTATTTGCTTACCGAAAATACGTCAACGTCCGTGGCAGCCATGGTGCGGAATGTATGGTGTTGGAGGAGCAGACTTGAGCAGAGGCGAAAGGGAGCAGCCCTCGTCTCTCCGTACTAGCCCTGCTAAACTACTGAGGCGAGCTGCTCACAGAGATAGGAGGAGAGGGACACAAGGCGGAGAGCAGCTGCTAACTGGGCAGGGAGGCTACTAGCTAGCTCGGCGGCAAGAGGAGCCCCTGCTAGTTGGCGTCTGCTTCGCTAGGGCGGACTGAACAACGTATTTTCCTCGCTATTGCTTTGGGTACGAGTCTAAAAAAATACAAAAGAGCTCAGTTATTTTCACTAAAATGTGTAAACTGACACTCAAGCGAAGGAACCGAAAAGATAAGTCGCTATTCAGAGTTAGCAACGGTTAACAAGAGACTCATCTTTACGCATGCGTACTAACACAAATATGTATATTAACGATTCTTAAATAAGCTTTTCATTTTATTAACTCTTTAGAGTAATTACCAAACAAATATTCATACACTGTAAACGTGGAGGCATTTTAAAGCGTTCACGGGCGCATTAAGGTAGGTTAAAGTAGTGTGTGCGAATTATCTTGAGCTCAGTTTACATCTTTGGTTGTGACAGATACGTTCCAATATGGCCACTACTGTGGAACTCCCATTCAGTCCAGGAATGTCATTTTTGCACACATTGCAAGCTAGGACAGGAGCGAGCACCATGACAAACCAGAAATATATGTCAACAGTGAATGGAGTTGAAATAAAATCCCTAATCGATTCAATTTCAAAAGATGGCATTAATATTTAAATCAATTAATGAGGTCAGGGATTTAGTTTACTATAATGTGTCTCAGCCAATAGAAACGCAAGCTACCACGTGACATTATTGCACTACTGTTTCTCAATTTGTAAAACTAGCGTTTCAGTATTGTTTGTATTGCATTGTTTCTAAATTAATATATCCTGAAAGTGCTCTAATTTGATCAGTTTTAAAGGCTGCTGGCTTCCATGCTTCACATTATGATAACCTACATGATGATACAAACTTTGTGTAGACTTGTGTGTGTTTTTATAGAGTGACACTGATATTCTAGATATTGGTAGTAAAGGAAAACGTTTTCATAAACCCTCAAGGCATTTTCACACATTTTTTTTATTTACACTGTCTTTCTTATATGTACATGTGTTTTGTAAAACTGTCTGAATTTGCCCTAGAAATGGATATAAATAAACAGCACCTTATTGATGAGCCGCACTCTGTAAAACATCATGTAAGAATTTAGTTAAATCAACTCCTTCTTTCTAATTTGCTTAATGTAGTATATATATATGTATGTGTGTGTGTGTGTGTGTGTGTGTTTCTTAAATGAACTTAATATATCCTGTTTTTGTTTTTAATCCATTTTACAACTTAGAAGCTTGACTTCTCATAACTTGAGCCATTTTAATGTGAAATACTGAATAAAGGAAACACTGACAGTTCACTCATTAGTTTTTGAGTTTTTGAGAAACAAAACTATCATATAAGGAAAAGTCACAAGATGAATGTTAGAGAGTTAAAACTCCCCAGAGATTGTTGTTTTTAGTAGTTTGAGAATAAAAAACAACATGGGGACAACTTGCTGTGTGTCTTTGTCAAATTAAACTATTCTTTTCATAACCATCAAAACATCATCACCTATTTGATCCAACTTCATATCTCAAATGAAACTCAGACAATGTCAGTTAGCGAGTTTCACACTTTCACAACTCACAGGACGAGTTTAAGGTCATTAATAAACCAAAGTGCATTTAATTACCTCATAGGATGACTTTAAGGTAATTAAATGCACTTTTGTTTATTAATTATCTCAAAGTCATCCTATGAGTTTGGGGTAATTAATAAGCCCAAGTACATTTAATTACCATAAAGTCATAAGAGGACTTTAAGGTAAATCATAAACTAAATTTATCTTTGTTTAAAATAAACCAAAGTGCATTTAATTCACATTTTTAAGGCAGAAGGAGAACTTGTGTTTCTGAGCTGAATTAACTTTAAATGATTTACAGTGTAGAGAATAGTTGTGTAACTATTGCAGTCACAGCTGCTGAATTAGAATGATTTAGATGTGCTTATAGCTCAAAATATGGAACAATAGTTTAGTATTGATTAAGCCGGAAGAGTTCCTTTTCTTGAAGAAATAAAGAAAAGAACTTCAATGATTAGTGATTTACTGGACAGTCTCTCTGAACTCTCAGCCACTTTGTTGTCAGGAAAACATCTGCATATATTATTCAAATTGCATCCACGTCCGCACTTTCCCCGGAAAGAGCCTCCTCCAGGTGGGGAGGAGAGAAACGAGCGGCCAGGTGGAGGCTACCTGCTGTACTGTCCCCAGAACAAAAGGTGGAACATTAGACAGAAGCTTTCACAGCTTTCAATCATGGCTTTGACGCAGGAATCCATCCTGTCTGTGCTGCTCGCGGAGGGAGGAAAGGTGAAGAAATCCGACTTGGTGGTGAAGTTCAGGGACTCCATAGACTCCGTCGATCCCGCAGAGAAAGAACGGAACAGGGAGCTTTTCAAGACTTTCGTCAACAACCTCGCCTTCGTCAAAGAAATCGACGGCGTACGGTACGTTGTCCTGAGGAAAACCTATCACCGTTTACTGGAAAGCGCCCAAACTGCGGAGAATCACGTGGAAAAGGCTGCAAATAAAGAGATCCCGCTGACAGGTGAGCAGCAGCGCCCACCTGCGCGGACTGAACAGACTGAAAGCTGTGAGGATGCAGGAGGGGACAGATCAGCTGAGCCAGATCCAGAGGAGCAGACTGAAAGCCCTGCAGAGCTGCTCTCTCCTATGCAGCTGGCTCTGCGGAGGAGCAAGTATAACAAAGATATGAGAGTTAAAAGGATGCTGAATTTTGAGATTCTCACACAGGATGCAAACGGGGATAGCAGCTCAAATGAAAACACCAGCATCCAGAGGAAACCCTTCGCTTTGCCTCTGAGGATGCCACCCAGTGCCACCAAAGTGGAGATCCACAAGCTGAAGGTGGACCAGGGTGAACCTCCTGAAAGTCCAAAGCAAGATGCCTTCAGGAACAAGCGAAGGCCACCTTCAGTGGAGACAGGTGGCAGTGTGAGTTCACCCCAGCTGAGGAGGGCTGTGAAGAGCACCAAGGCGTCTGAGGAGCCCAAAGAGAGCAGGATTCCCTCCGTGGTTCCCTTGGAGCAGTCTGAGCATGAATGGCTGGTTAAATGCGCCGCCGGCCACTGGAGCCAGGTTTACGGCCTGCTGCTCAGAGACAACCAGCTGGCTGAGAAGAGGGACTTCATGTCAGGGTTCACTGCTCTGCACTGGGCAGCCAAGTGTGGAAACAGCAGCATGCTTGTGAAGATCATCGACCTGTCCAAGCAGGGAGGGGTTGACGTTGACATTAATGTGAAAGCACATGGAGGATACACTCCTTTACATATTGCGGCCTTGCACGACCAGGAGTACATCATGGCCATGCTGGTGGGGGAGTATGGAGCCGACATAAGTATCAGGGACAACTGCGGGAAGAAGGCCTACCAGTATCTGCACAAAGGCATTGCTGGGAGTGTGAGGGAGATGCTGGGCGAACCCAAAGCCCAGCAAGCTCAGGACAGGGCCCAGCCTGAGAAAGAGGAGCTGGAAATGTTCCCGGATCTCCCCAAGAGCCTGCATTCAATAAGCCGCCTCTTCCAGCCGCACATGACAGGCCACAAGAAGAAGCACAAGCAGAGGCTGGCGTTCTACTCCATGAGCGAAGACCCCAGCGAGGAGCGAGAAGACGGCAGCTTCAGACACAGACTCGCGTCAGACGTCTTCATGTGAAGGCGGAGCTCTTGTTTTCATTGGGAGAATAGTGAAAACATACCAGGAACCTTTGAAGAATTTGACCAACATTCCTCAGATTTTAATGGTTTCTTTAACAATGACGAAATCACATGAAATCTTTCTTGTTTTCTTCCGTCTTATTTATACTTTGTGACATTAATAGTTGGCAGAATCGTGACTTCTGATCATATTTGTAATGTTTGTTGTGTGTGAAGGGATAATCATGCAGTACAAGTCGTGTCATTTTGGTAACATCTGGAAAAACAGATGTGTCCCTCGAGTGGAAAACCAAGTCATCAGGACTTGACGACGTCACAGAGTTTGTTTACTGACTCTGAATCAGCAGACTTGTGGTTTGAGATGCGACCTGCATTAGGTGAATCTCAGACAGCGTTCAGGTGGGTCCTCTGAGTCGTCTTGTGACTCACTCACATGTCTGTGGTCTCTTAAAGGCATCATCAGTTCAGTTTTAGCTGTTGTCTCTTTCAAATTAAGCTTGAAATTTACAATTGTACAGATGCAATATGTAGATTTTTTTTGTTAATTTCCTTTGTGTGAATTCTAAGTGAGTATGAATTTCTGCTTTTTAACTGTACTGTAGCAACAAAAACAACAGCACTGAGCATTACACAGCTAAAAAATAGATTATTTATTTCATTTATGTGATTGGGCTTCCACTACCTCGAACTTTTTTCTATGTATTCCCTTTTTATTGTGATTTGAAATAGACTGAACTTTACTTTGAACTCTTTACACTGTCTCCCACTTTTATCATGTATCATTCCACTGATGACTTGATTTTTAGTTTCATTTAAAAAAAACACCTTTCTTACTATATTTCTGATTGAAAGTAAATAAAAGAGGTAATACTGAAAGTAAGTTAATCCAGGATAAATAAATTCTGATCTGCTGAGATCAAGACGTGACTTGTTCTCTTGTGTTTTCATTTCTTGAGCAAGAGACGAACGGAGGGACGTGATTTCACGAGGCAAGCATGCACGCACTAAACACTGAGGATGTGTCGACTTGTGGGTGAATCAAACCGCTAGTAGCAAGAGAATTTAATATGTTTAAAAAAATAATCTTTTAGATGTTTGTGCCTCTGAGGCAAATTTACAGAGCTAAACTCATCTTCGCTTCTCTTTAAACAGATGAATTATTAAATGCTGTGAAGCATTAGGGGGAAGCAAACAACCGCTGAAGCGGCCTGGAAGGAGACAAACATAAGATTTCACTGAGTTCCAATTGATTTTACTAGAAAGAGGTAAAAAGGTGTGTTATACAATAAGGTGTGTGCAGGTGTTCCATAAATCATTAATGTGCCAAACCCTCTGTGAAATATGGCTTGGATCCATCTTGTGGCTTGTTGAGGCAGCTGTGATTCAGCAAGATAAGCAGCTGAGAGGGATTACGAGTCTGTGTGTGTGTGTGTGTGTGTGTGTGTGTGTGAGGTTGAAAGTGTGTGTTAATGGCATCACCCCAGCTACATGGAGGCAAGAAAGCAGAAGAAAACGGCCTTTGCTGCCTCGTTTCTTGTCTGTTGTGGTTGAATTTACACAGCAGATGTGACAACAAAGATGACATTATTAACTGCAACGTGTTTGGAAAATGAAAAAAAACGAGAGGGAAATCCAGAAATCGTACGCCCCCTGTGGTCTGCCTCGTTCCCCCCCCACCACTCGTCTGTCCTCAAGTCGTCGTCCTCAGTTTCTCTCGTGTCTCATGTTGTTATTTCCCCAGCAGCAGGCATTGTCCCCGTGTCAAGACGATGTTTCATCTCCGAGCCTCTGGGTTTTATTAAGCAAATGTTCTTTTCTGTGACTCCTTGGAGGAGAAAGGCCAGCACAAGGTCAGGAACGAGAGACAGAGGGGTGTGGAGTAAAGAACAAGTGCTTAAATCCTACAGATTAAAAAAAAAAAAGCAAAAGCGACATTTAATGTTAAATTACTCTATGCACATAAACAGCTCTGCATTCTGATCAACATATGGAAGTGTGAGCAGTAAAATGTACTTTCGAGGCACCAAAATGAGAGATACTTTGAATATGCTCAAGCTATGATCATTAATGCAGCAATCTGTCCATTTTCTGTTGAGATGCATCACATTTTTGGATTTTTAGTGTTGCTTCTACAAGCATAATCTATAAAATATCAATTAAATGCTAGAGTGCAACTGTTAAAAGCATAAAATGTAGTCAGATAAGATGTCTTTTCCTCTGTATTGTAACATATAACAAAAAAATTCTAGTGTAAAGTCCAGTATGGCACAATACGTAGAGTTGAATTAAACAAAAATACCACAACAATACACAGAATAAGTGAAATTTAAAGGAACAGTTTTACATACATGGAAATGAATTTAGAGAGTTTGGTGAGAAGTTTGATACCACTTTAAAGTTTGTACAGCCAGTTGGAGTAGCTTAGCTTAACTTAAAAGACTAGAAACAGGGTTATGCAGCCAACCTGGTTCTATCCAGTGGCACCACAATCATTGTCCAATGAGAACCTCCAGAACCAGGAGGTTTCCAGGCAACCAGTGGATTTTGTTATTTCGGACAGAACCGTGGAAGGTGTCTCCCTCTGTTCCAGTTTCCGTACTAAGCTGAGCTAACCTGCAGCTTCATATTGATCCCCACAGACATGAGAGTGGTATTGATTTTCCCATCCAGTGAAAACGTGTGTTTCCCAAAACTATCCCTTTAAAAGGTAATTAAATGATTTTATCGGTGTCAGCTGATGTTCAGTAGAGTGTCGCCTCCTCTCATCAAGCAGTGGACATGATTATGTGTCAGTCTGTAATGTCTGTATTAGAAACCAAGCCAATCCTACATCATCCCTGTACTGGTGTCCACATGAATTTGGGTTTTCACACATTTCTTTTTTTAAAAAAAAATATTTATTTTTGGCCTTTATTAGATAGGACAGTGGATAGAATCGGAAATGGGAGAGAGTAGGGAAGGACATGCGGTAAACGCCCGAGACTCCGACCTACGCCTCTGCACTTGGGTCACGCGACATAACCATTAGGCTATCAGGGCGCCCCCGAATTTGGGTTTTAACACATTTCTGATCTCTCTCAAGTTATTAAATATACATTTTATGATGCTCACCTGTAATACAGACCAGTAGGCTACATCAGTCCTAATATGATTCTTATTTTTGCAAAGCCATAATGTCTGGTTTTTTTGGGTAATTCAGCAGCAATGTGCAAATTCAATTAAATGCTATTTGCTGTTGCATTGGACTACATTATGCTGAGAGCTGTTTGTAGTTTTGTGTCCTCTTTGTTTAATGCATGATTAGAACACCTCTCAGGATTCCAGTAACTGTGTCCTCAACACTAAAATATACCTCTGTGACGGTGTCAACAAAAGCTATATTTATACATTTATAGGTATCATAAAATCTGATTTTATGGCACACCAGGTGTACCGAATAAAGTGGACCCTGAGTGTAAAGAGGAAGGCCTGGAATTCATTACCATTATAAATTATCATCCCTTAAATGAGCCTAATATGAGCAAAGCGTCAACAGGAACACACAGAGGCAATAAAACACGATGATATACAGGTTCGCCATTAACTGTTTGGCTTGACAGCAAGCATTCGTTAACCTTCATAGCTGAGCTGAGTAATGACTGGCAGAGGTTGGAGGACTGAGGGTGTATTGACATTCCTGCGGGTGGAGAGTTCAGAGTTCAGGTGGAAGAGAGAGCCACTATTCTGCCGAGCACCTGGCAGAGCGATCACTGAGTCATCCGTCTTGATAAACAAGCTGCCTGACCGCAGCCGCTGTATATTCTGGCCACTTTAACACAGTTATTTTTATTGCACGAAGCAATAAGTACCATCATTCTGCAGATTCCCAGCTGGAGTTTATGTTAGATCCACTGTTTTGTGTGTCTCTGCATCACTGTGGAGATGGAGGGACACAGTCAGTGATTATCAGCTGCAAAGCTCCTCATTATCCAGCAGTGTGACAGAAGTGCTGCAGTGTTCAGGCCATCCTGTCCCCTACAGTTAGTTATCAGCAGCATGTTCCATCACTTTACACTGTCTATGTAATGACACTAAACCTCATTAACATGCAGTCAGTGTCTGACAAAGATCTTACTTGTTTAGAATTCCCTGAGTTGTGTTTTATATCTCTACTGCTTCTGAGGGAATCTCATTAAAAGTGTTTTTTTTTTTAACTTTTCATAGTACACTGAGTGCTGTCTGCTGTCTCTTGCTGTCCTCCTGGGGTCTTATCTGCCACTTCCCAACGTGAAACCAACCATTAATGTCTTTTGTCAGTTCATTCTGTGCTTTTTCTAATAAGCATTTGTTGTGTCTGACAAACCGGATGGCATTCCACTGTGATTATGAACAAATGGGAGCAGAGAGGCATGAAATACACAAGAGGAGGAAGACACTGGCTGACTGAGGAAAACATCTAAACACGTGATTTAATTACATTTTGAGCCCCCTAAATCTGCTTTGTCCCCTTAAAGGAATAGTTTCTTGGAGGCTTCGATGTTTGTGCATTCAATAAAGAGCTGGAGCCAGAAGGTGGTTAGCCTAGCTTAGCATAATGACTGGAAGCAAGAGGAAACAGCTAGCAGATTCAAGAATGCCAACCAATATGTCTCACTAATTAACTGTATCTCATTTTTCAACTATATAAACAGAAAAAAACAAACCTGACAGCTTGTGACCTTTCCAAACAGACAATTTTGACACTGGGCTACAAAAAGCTTTGTGTGAACAGCTGTTGTACAATAATGAAAAGTTTACAGCATGTCTACAAACTGGGATTTACATTGCATGTACACTTCGGTTTGTACATGCGTTAAGAAACAAGTGACTATTTATAAATTATTGAACTTTAGTCGCTAGCTAATATTTTTCAGCTTTAGATAGATTCAGATTAGCTGTTTCTCCCTACCTCCACTCTTTATGCTAAGTCAAGCTAAGCTAAGCTAAGCTAAGCACTCTCTAACTTTAGCTTCCACTTCACTGTTTAACATGTTTTTTTCATTTGTTTGTCTGCACAAAGCTCGACAAACTGATAAAAACAAACAACACATAAACTTTAAATTAGTGTTTCCTCCTGTTTTCACTGTTTATGCTAAGCTGTGCTAACTGGATGCTACATGGAGCATATAAAAGGGATAAAAAATGGCACCAATCTTCTCATTTACCCTTAAGAAAGATAACAAATGAGACGAACAAATGATTTTTAAAGTGTTCCTTTAAAAGTAATGAAAATACTAGCCACTTGGTGCCATTTTCTAGACTTACTCATTGGAGAGACATGATTAGGGCCATATTTTTGTGACTTTGTTAGATTACGTCTAAACTACCAAGTTGGATTACATGAGATTTGGTGAAGAGGTGCAGGATGTGCACAGGGAGAAGATGAATGATAATGCAGCATTTTGCAGCATCAATTCTGCTCACAATAAAAGCAGAATAAAGTTCCCAAGAAATGTCTTCTATCTAATTACAGGTAAGTGATCCCTTTTTTCCATCATCTCTTTGTATATAATATTCTTTAAAACTAATTTCCTCCCTGAAGAGTAAAGCATAGATTTAATAACTGATCGCAACTGTTTTTCACCTGAAAATGTTTAAACAGAAACTTTTAATGAAAATGTAGCGCCGGGAGTATGATTGCTGCTCCCAGGACAGTTCAGTGACAGTAAATTATTTTACTCGGAGAGACAGACAGTGTGTGGATTTTCCTGCAGAGGGCACAAACGAGCTCTGATTGGAAAAAGCAAACCTGTCAAGTCTACTGAGGAAAGCCAAAATATGCCAGTGACAGGATCACAGAGGAAATATCCAATCCAAGCTGTTCTCATAGCTTAAATATTGTAATTGCAATGGAAAATAAAACATGAATCACTGAGCTTCTATTTGTAGTTCTGTGTCTGGTCTGTCATTCCTTGGTCTTGATGTAATCCTCTACAGTTAAGGCTGAGTAACTGTGTGTCTGCATGGATATTATCTTACATTAACATGTCTTTTGAACTTAAATAAGTGGAAAAAAGGAGAAATGTGGTAGAGTAGAAGGAGAGGGAGAGCTTAATTTATTCACAATATTACAAACATAATGGAATTTTAAACTCCAAACAGGCACAAAACAACTCTCAACAGAAAACAGGTGTGAAATATCGCAGAAAAAGTGGATTTAGAAATGTCTCTGCTGTTATCACTGCCAGCTGGGACTCACTGAAATGTCTTTCCTTCTTGGCTTTACCACAAAGTCTATTCATATCAATGTCATACATCTCCAGTGTTTGAAACAAAAGCTCCTCTTTCCTGTGACTTCTACAAAACACTGCTTTGATTGAAAGAGAGAAAGAATATGACGCAGGAAGTTGTCAAACGTTTCCTTGTGTGCACGCATACAGTAGCAGGAGCTAAAATGAGTATTTATCCATGTGCTGCCCCTTTGTGGGAGCTTTTCTCCAAAACGTTGGTCTTGTGCATACTTTAGGAATTCCAGCAGGCTGCGGGGAACAACACGAGAGTCTTTCTAACCCCTTCAGCCCTGCGTCAGCACAAAGGCCAAAACAAGCATACATTTGTTTAGCAAACTGAAACGGACAGAGTAATAAATCTCCAGAGAAATGTTTTAACGGGCGGTGGAGGACCTGGAGAAACTGTTTTGCACAAAAACATGAAAACATCCTTGAAGGTGGAAGGGTTTCGAGTATCTACGGGAAGCCTGTTTTGACTATTATTTGCTGTTACTTGTCCTCTTCTTTGACATTCTGAGGGAGTTAATGAGTTTTCATGTCGAGGCCGCTATCGATGCTCTGCCTCTTCGTAGTCCTCATTACATAAATATCATATAAACAACAGAAAACCCAACGTATTGATCATTTTATGACTTCATGGGAGTTTAGTTGAAAGCTAACACAGCAAACACCAAGAGGAGTTCTGTCTTTCTGATCAACAGCTAACCTCTACACAAACAAAATTAAGACATTCATGATCTCGCGTCCAGACACACTGCACATATTGTGACACAGAGCAACAGCTCGTGTTATTCCTTAACTAGTTTCCAATGTTTCTGGTTCAATATTCAGTAAAAAGAAATTAATACAACTATAACAAAAAAAAACTAAATATTATTGTAGAGACACAGATACAGTTTAAAAATGTGAGATCCTTGAAGAATTGTCGGGGAGGTTATTTGATTCAAGTGCGTGTTTTCAAGAAGAGCTTTTGAACTCAGTGACCAGTGAGTAAATTTAAATAAACCTAAGTGTTACATGCCTAGAAGGGGCTAAACTGTGGAGGTAGAGAACAGCGAATTAGTTTAAGACACCTGAAGTGAAGATTGTGGACTTTCCTCATATAAAAAAGTATTTCAAGTATCACGTGTCACTTTTGCAACAAAGGGACATTGGGGGGGGTGGGGAGGGAATACTCAGTGATATAATTGTTGCTCACGTATAATCGGCTTTAAAGAGGTTTATCACCTCTGTATGAGGAACTGCTCCAGCATAAAATGATCGAGACTTAACAACAACAAGTATGAAATTAGCTGGAAAAGTACTTGTACACAATCTAAAATTAATGACAAAACAAATTAAAGAAGAAAAGAAAAAGGAAGTATCGTTGAAGTGGATGGAGTAAGGCTTTCACTTGAAATTATTTGAATCTGATTTGAAGAAATGTGCATTTATGTATCTTTACAAAGTGCTTTTTTTCATTCACCTTTTTTGGTTTTTAGTGCCTTAATTTGATACACATTTAACAATAAGAACATTAAAAAAGATGAAATTTACTACATCTATTGTACATTTTACTGACATGATACAGTACACCATTCCTCTCTCAGGCTACTCTCTTTCTCTGAAACCTTCTCACTGCTCAAATACAATCTTAAAGCTTATAGTAGGTTTCCACAGGTGCAGATACAGGGCTGTAGGACTATCATCTTAACAAAAAGTGAAGAGCAGTTTCTGAATTGCTAACAAGGGACGCAAAAATTCTGCACAGCAGCTCTAATAGTAAATGTTCCACAGCGACAACGACATCAAGGCACACAGAAATACAGTTCAGTCCTGTTCAAAGGGAAAAAGAAACATGTACAATATTGGGACAAGTCTTCATGCACAGTGCTGATTGTGCAGGCTAAGAACGGCGTTGGGCGGAGAGTCGGTGAGCGTTCTCAGCAGTCTGGGTAAATGACAGAAAGGCAAGGAGCTTCAGTCTCGGCACTCGTTACTGCTCACCTCATGTACCGCTTATAATAAAGAGAATGGCATGATGGGTCCTCCTGCGTCTCTGCCAAACTCTTAGGAAACTCATGACAGGGTGCAAAGGGTTGGAGAGATCAGCTAGAACTCAATCAGGCAAACAGAGCCAGAAAAGAACAGCTACGTGTCTTTTTTAAACAGGCCATCCTCATTCTATGCAAGTAAAGCAAATCCAGAGCTTCTGTTCCTCCTCCCACTTCACAGATTCAGGCTGTTGGAAAGGGCCTCCAGCTGCTCCTCTCCCAGCCTCTCCTTCTCCTCCAGGTCCTTCTGCCGGATGAGCAGCGAGGCCTTGGTCTGCACGAAGCGCCGATAGTCCTGCAGCTGCTCGGCGGACAGCTGACGTGACAGGAAGGTGGAGACCAGGTTCTCTCTGCGGTCCAGGTTATCCTTCAGATCTTTGGCGTCCTCCCTCTGTTTGCATAGCAGACGGTGCCGACTGTCCAGAGATTGCTGCACAGAGATACAGAGAGGCAATGCAAGAAAGATTAATTATACCTGACACAGTTTAAAGATTACATTTTCTCTTTGTTTTTATGACACTGCTGGGGACAAATACATACATGCATACATACACATACATGCACACACACGCATTTATATGTATATGTATATGTATATGTATGTATTTAGGTCTGTTATTAAAATCTTGTTCTGGTTAAATTCATGCCTTGCAGAGCATTATACTCAAATTCATAGTGCAAATGCATAAATAAACGTTTTGCTGTGAGCTTACTAAAAAAAAAGTACAGAATTAGAAAGGTCTGCTAACAGAAAATCATATTTTTCGTCCAAACTGAAAGGTGATATCACGTTCTGTGTGACAGGGAGCTATGAAAGTTGTATGATTATGTTTATAACAGCTACAAGACAGTAGGTGCAGTGTTTCCTTAGGTCAACAGAGGGCAGGGTAGATACAAATGTCATCGAAACTGGGCTGGAGTTTCGGTGAGTCAGTGTAAATACCAGTGTTGCTGATAACAGCAAGAAAACAAATGAGCCTCTAACAAGCCCTCAGTAAGCAGCACGCTCAGCCACACTTTTACAGATGGGCAAACCAACAAAGAAGGCCTTTCAGGGATAAATCTAGAAATCTAATGCATCCATGCAAACAAAAATTGATGCTGAAAATACTGGGAGACACCGTGAAACAGGGTATTCAGAGGGATAACAAAGCAAAGCACAGAGCTCAAGTTAGATTATATGACATTACTCTTGATGATTTTTGACTCATTATTAATGCAGAAGTATTAAGAATTATATTTGAAATAAAGACCTGAATGCACAACTGTAAACATTTCCCAGTGAACACTATCTAACTAACTCTGATGGAGCAGGTATTGAAGTTATTATTTCTCAGTATATCACACCTTTTGGACACAAACTCTTGAAGTGCGGCCCGATCAAACTAAAACATACCAAAAATCAACTTCAAATGTCTGATAAATTGTACAGTTCAAACATAGATAAGCTTAAAATGGGCAATTAAACACAGATAACCCCGGCAACATTTTTTACATTCCACACAGTGAAAACCTTGACTCCATTAAAGTCGCCCTTCAACTTTTCCCAAGTGGCATGTTTGCTGTTCTAAAGTAAACAGAGCAAGAGTATAGCTGAGGGCATGGGAGCAGCCACACACTTCTAACACTCATGGTCGCCTTTTCGCCAGAAGCCCTAAATGAGCTGCGGTGAATCATGAGATCCTTGAGGTTAGATGACATAACATTCCCCGAGGAGCACTCGCAGACGGTATGCTTTCGCTCGTGTCCATCAGTATGTATGTGTAAACAGCATTAAGGGGAAAAGGCAGGGGCATAAATGGAGTCATAATATACTAATAATATTCTTATCAAGTCTTAGTGGACTTTTAACCCAACGTATCACTCAGATATCAGAGGAGGCCACACGTTTGTTCACAACATCAGCACTTTTTGCAGCAGAACATCGAAGAAAGCGCTGATACAGTGGCATTGAACTGAGATTCATAGTTGTAAGGTTTCGTTCTATGCTTTTAATTATTCATGTGATGGGAATAATTGCTACTGATGTTGAAAGAAAATCCAAATCCGAAGATAAACAAAGGCAGAATGAATGCGGTGAAAAGGATTATGTGAATTTGGTTACTGTTTGCAGAAACTTTTCAAACAATCCCTGCAGGAAAGTGCATGAGTCAAAAAGGTCACTTTGATGTAAAGTTCAAGCCGTACATTTCTCACAGCAATGAATTATTCATCCAAGCCGATACATAGCATTTAGAAATAAGTGATAAACAAAGTTTGTTGGAAAGGTACAAGAAAATGTGAACCCACACATCTCTGAATAATGGGGATGAAAAAGCAAACGAAGGTTTTGGTTCCTCACCTTCTCCTCAGCATCTGTGTGTTGGTCCACGGTGCTCAGGGCGTTCTGTACTCTGGCCAGCCGAGCAGAGAGGCACAGCAGCAGGCTGACCACCCTCTCCAGGTCCCCTATGAACAGGTTGTACCTCTCCAACTCCACTGGCAGACAGCGCTCACGGACCAGCACCTCCAGCGCCTCACCACGGGCCGCATTCTCCTGAACCTCTGTCTGGAGGGCACCACGCGACTCTTCTAATGAATGCTGACGCTCCTCGATATAGGACACTAGCAAGCGCTGATAATTAAAGCAGAGAAAAGAAATGTGTGAGACATTTTAAGCAATGATGTTATGGGAAATAGGTACACATGGTGAGACTGGGCAAAGTGGAGACATTTGGAGAAAAACTATAGATCATTTTACAGTACAGGTGAACCACTTCAAATATTTGACACGTGATCATGGATAACAGTAAAAGTAGTGACTGAATGTGCAGGGCAGCCAGCAAGAAGAGGGAGGTTACTCGCTAAGCCAACATTGAACAAGCAGGAGACACTGATAAGAGACAGACAGTACATCATGTGATAAGAGAGACACAGCTATCTCTGCTTTAAATGAGTCCACTCAAGACCAAATAGCATCCAGATGGTATCAATAAGAAATAAAAAGAAAATCAGAGTGAGTCCACAGTTCTAAATGTGGAGCGTTTTTTGCTGCTCTGTCCAGTACATGCAACAAAGGAGGGAAGATTTTGATCTTATACTGCATCTATTCATAAGGTAGCTATAATTTTGCCTGCATACCTAATGAATTAATGAATTATTTGTTTACTCACTCAATGAATAAAGGATTACAAGTGTACTGTGAGGCATTTTAAGACAAAAACTCACTCACTATTTTTGCACAAACTAATAATTACCTTCTTCTCAGCGATGTCCGCTTTGCTTTGTGCGTCTGTATACTGAGGTGTCTGGCTTTCAGAAGCAGGAGGACAGGGAGATGATTCAGCCCCTTCGACCGTTTCAGCACTACAAAAAGAAACACGTTTATGTCAAAATAATATTCTGGATCCATCCCATTATTCTTGTCATCACAATACAGACACGCTCAGATATAATTCTTTTTTCACCTGGTTGAAATGTAATAACTTGATGTAGAGTAGACTCTGAAAAAAGCTTGGGTTTTATTTGCAAATTACAAAACTCTGAGCTGCAATCGCACATTCTTAGCGTATCTGAAGTGTGCTTACACTAGCAGAAACCTGAGTGCATGTCCAGCAGTAAGCAAATAGCCAGGTGTGTCTGTGCATGTGATGCAACAAAAGGTAACACAGCACTGGTGGAGCTCAGCTCTTGGGCCATTAGAAACCAGTGTCAAGTTTCGTGGAAACAAATTAAGCTAGGAATTCTAATTAACTTGGTCTAGTTTGCAGTCTAAACTCATTGCACTTTAAAATAGTTTAAAAGGTGTAAGTGAAACTGATTACTTTGTCTACCAGTTGTGCACGCAAAGGATAAATGGTTATGTAGTCACCTGGATGTCGATTGCTTTACACTTATTTTCACCTATTTATTCTGGTCAGGAGTGTGCTGTGTTCTCAAACTGAGGCAATAAAATGCAATAGTATGCCAGCAGAATTTCTACATTCTGTGACTCATTGCAACATCTATCTAAGCTATAAGTGTTTTGTTTTGTGACATTAACATTTACCTCTCAGCAGTTACTTTTTGCTCCTGTTTCTTCTTGTAGTGCTCCTCCATCAGCAGTGTGTCCTCTGACAGCAGCTGCTCCATCAGCATCAGTGCTGTCTTACGATTGGCCAGCGGATACAGCACTCTGGTCAACGATTGGTCCGCCTTGACCACTGCATCAACAAGTTCCTCCCACTGAGGTCTCTCAGCAGCCTTCTCCAGGCTCTCCGTCTCTCCCTCTGGTGTTCCCCTCTCTTCCATCTCCTGGTTTTCTCCCACCTTCTCATCTTCCATTTCTGGGTCTTTCTCGTCTTCCACCTGCTGACTGACGTCTGCCTCAGAGACGGAGGTGCAGGGGGACACAGAGGTTTCACTTGTCTGCTTTGGAGGAACTGAGCTGGTGGGTTCCTCAAAAACACTGTCTGTCAGCAGAGAAGTCTGGACTTCCTCTTTGATCTCTTCTTCTGGTGGGAGAATCCACAGCGAAGGATCTGTGGTGACACCGCAGCTAAGAGACACTTCATGGTTTGAATCAGGCAGTTGGGCCTCATTGCTTGGTTCATCCACCGACTGCTCTCTGTCTGACCCAGTCACAGACGGAGAAGTCCTGACTCTACTGGAAATTAAAGAAAATATAGTTGAGAATCGCAGAATAACAAACACCAGTTTTAGTTTGTTTTGTGCCTGATGGTTGATACATTCAAATGATGAACTATTTTAAAGTGGAAACAACTGCTGCATTCATATGAAGTCTAATCTTACCTGGAGCTAGGCCTGTTTTCACAAGGAAGCTTTGTCTGGATGGGTGTGGACAAGGTGGATTTGATCTCCCTCTCACTGATCTCTGGACCTTTGGGGGAAGGTGGGTTAGAAGTCTCACTCGGGGGTCTAATGGATATGGACTCATCAGCGACAGGGCTGTGCGATCCAGGAGGAGCAGAGTGAATCCTGGACCGGGTGGAGGAGCAGGAGGTTGGGGATGGGGATCTACTTGAGTTTCTCATTTCTACTGTTGCATCCTCCCCTGGTTCAGAGCTCTGCTTCAACAGGGATTTTTTCTGGGTTTGGTTTTGTATCTGTTCCTGAGTATCCTTCTGACCAACAACCTCTGTGTCTTTTCCTGTTTGCTCGAACACATATTGTTTCTTCCTCCCTCTTTCCTGCCCCTGGGCTTCTCTGACCTCAGCAAAGTATGGAACACTCCTCTGTTCTCTGTCTGATCCTCCTGGCCCAGTCGAATGCCTCCACAGTTGATCCAGCTGCTCAGAACTTTTACTCAGGGCTGACAGTTTTGTTAACTTTGATGCCCCGAGCTCTTCCATGGACTTCCCTCTTTGTGCAACCACACGGACACGCTGCTGGCCCTCAGGGGTTGGCTTTACCAAGGCTTTCTCAGTGACATTCTTCTGGGAACTGAAAATGAAATTCAGTGTTGAAATGTGTAATTCATGTACACTGTAATTATTTTAGAAACAGAAAATCCTGAAATGCAGTTTCGTGGAGGTTAAATATAAATCTTTCACAGAAGGGCTCTGGAAAATGTTATTTCAGGACTGGCAATATGAATTGGAAGTCAACACAGTTTCAACAAATAGGCCAACTCCTTGAAAAAAACCTCAGTCTATTATTCTTCTTTTGCAGTCCATGCGTAAATCTTTTGAAAGGAATGCTGGTTTGCTGGAGCAGGTGGGTGTTGACTTTCTAGTGCCACAATGAATCAAGTCGAGACTTATAGTCTGTGCCACAGTGCACACATCACTGACCTAATACTCTCCTGACCTAAAACCAATAAAAATGTCCCAATTTGTCTGCAGCACTGGTACATACCTTGAGGTTTCCATAGTATTAACTGGTAATGGATCCTCCTCATAGTCATGTGTCTGCAGACACAGAGGACAAGAAAAAAGGCAACACACGAATTACATTTGAATCCATACATACAGTTTTCTTGTAGCAAAGTATGAAAAATGAATGAATGTATAATACTGCAGTAACAGTGGAGCTATGGTTGAAAATATATCTTGCTTCTGTTTGCTTGTACAAAAGTTAAATCAGCAACAAACAACATTGTAAGTTTTACTGCAAAGTTATTTTACAACCAGTGAAAGAAACCCTAAACTGTGGCAGTTAGGTAAGAAAAAAGGTTAAAAATAAGACTTTCTACCTATATTGCCAATAACTCAATTCACCTCAAATGCATGTGGTGTAGATGTGGAACGATTCCTGAAGAAACTCGGTGGTTCTGGCTGGTCCAAGAGACTCTCCACTGAAGCAGACTTTCCCTGAGATGGACCTTGGCTCTCTCTCCATCTGGACTGATTCTGCTGGCCAGCATATTGGCCTGAACAAGACTGTGCTGAGAAGAACTGTGCATACCTGTTTTGCGAAAATTAAAACAAAACAATAAAAATGCTTGATATGATCCATACTACAAAGATAGAACACAGTTTTCTCAATCTCTGCTTTTCTTTTGTACCTGATAGAGCTGGTGGAGGAATCAAGGATGCGGCCTGCAGAGTGTGGTCTGTGGAGCTTCTTCTTTGTAGTTTTACCTTCATGATTCCCTGATAGAGGTCTGGGACCCCAGTCAAACGGTTTCTCACCCAGAGAGTGTCTCTGTCTGGGTGGTGGTGGAAGCTGAGGTGTTGCTTGCTGGGGCTCTGCTACTTTCTGGCCTGTCTTGCGCTCCATGTACTCCACGAGGGCCTTATGTCGCAGTTGTTTTAGGTTTGTCTTTGAGCTGCTTGAGGCAGACAGAGCTCTGCCTCTCGTTTCAAACATCTTCCGCCGCGCTGCAACCAGTCCCTGCTCTCCTTGCTGCACATGCTCCTCCTTCTCATACTCAGCTGAAAACAGATTTTCATTTTCGTTGCCAAAGGAGCGGCAAGCTGAGTGGTTGGGGGTGCCGCCGAGCTGGTTGAGTTTGTCTGGTTCGGAGTAGCACATCTTCTTCTGCTCTGTCGTCAGTCTCTTTCTGACTCCAACACGCGCCACCTGGGGCTGGGCCACATTTGTTGGCCTCCCATTTTCCTTTACAGTCTCGTCGTCCATCTCCTTCTGATTCTCTCTGACTTCTTCCTTAATGCTTCCCTTCTCTGTCTCCTCAGAGGCCACAGAGGGAGTGAGTGTGTCTGTGGAAGTCTCAGAGTCCTGTGATGAGGAGAAAGAGTGAATCACTGTAGGCCTGAGCTCAGGTTTTTGTCTGATACGGTGTGGCCATGACAGCTGCAGGTCCCTCCGTTTAAAAGACGTCTCCCTCAGGACTTTCGACTGGGCATCCTTGAGCTTCTCTTTGTAGTACTTTTTAAATGAGTCATCTAGGGTGTTAAAGGCAATGGACGTAACTTCACCTTTATTGCTACTGTCATCTTGTGGTGGTCTCTCATTATCATTCACTGCCACATCCCCTTGGCTGGTTTTATTTAGCACTACTTCCTTACTTTTTATACTGAAATCGGGATCCTTCTTAGGCTGTAACGCTGCCCTGCTGGCTCCAGTGAGGTGATACAGAAGCGGGGTTGTTTCTTTGTTTATCCTCTCACTTGCAACATCCCCTAAAGGCTGCCGTTTCCCTCTCTTTGCCTGCTCCTCTCTTTTATGCTGGTTGGGCTGTTCTTTACTAATCAGTGAGTTGCCTTCCTTCGTTTGTGTGGTTGAATGTGATGTTGGGCAGTTTCCGTCTGGTCCACAATAGAATATAGGGTTGTTGGCAGTGTGACGGCCGATGTCTCGACTCTGCATCATGTCGATTTCTTCTACGGTGTCGAAGCTTCGAGAGGACTGAGTCAAAATGAGGGCTGGTCTGTGATTCTCCTGATCCTGGCTCTTGGATTTCAGGTCTTTCCCCTGGGACACAGAGTTGATAACTTCCCTCTCATCTGGAATCGTACCACTGGAAGAGCGAGAACTCCGCTGGAGAGGTCTAAACAAATTATCCATTGTGCTGTGGCTTCTTTCTTTCTCTTTATGCTGGTGTGTCTCCAGCACAGTGGAGGTCTCACTTCCGGCCTCAGACCCACAAACAGATAGAGAATGTGTCCTCATACCAGACTCAGGCTGCTTACACACTCCAGTGACAAAGTAGAACTGACCCTTATGCTGGATGCTGCTGCTGATATAACTCTGACCAGCATTCCAGGGGCTTGAAGCTCGGGTTGGTTCTGAACCAAGCCAATCATGAGCTGAGTGTGCCCTTTTGCGCTGACTTTCAAAATGGCTACTGCTACTGGGTTTGCTAAGATGGTCTCCATTAACTCCACCAATACCTAAGGGCTGTTTGGGTGTCAGGTGATCGGGCTGACTTGCACGTCGGGGAGGTGACTGACTTATGTTTGTTGACTTCTGCTGCTCAGGGACAGCTTTGTTATCTTTGATGAAAAGGTATTCTGGGTTCACCCCATCATGAGGCTGGAGATGGGGTCGGTAGCTGGGAGGCTGCTGGGCTTTTTGCTGTTGAGAGCTTCTCCAAACTGAGTACACTGGGTCAGAATTGATGTTTGAGTTGCCTGTATCTGAATTAGCTGTCTCAGGTTTTGTAGCAGTTAGACCATAGGGCTGTGGATGGAGTCGATTGTGGGGTCTGGGTTGCTGCTTGGGTTGAAATTCAGTGTTGTGGTGGTGAACCCCGCTGTTCTCCAAGTTTTTAATGGCTATGTAACTATCCAGGCGTGCTGGGACTGGAGGAGGACGGACAGAAGGGTAAACACTTTGGGTTGAAGTCCCCAAAGGCACCTCTGGCTTAGAGAGTGCTTTATTGTTGAGATGGAAACTCTCATTGCCATTGTGGTTATGTTGGCTTACAATGATGTTGTTATTGTTGCGATATTGCTGTGAGATTGCTTCAACAGAGCGATAGAGCTGGTCCATGGTCTTTGAGTCAGATTGTACAACCTGGGTCGGATTGTAAATGGACTTTACATACTTTAGATCAGCATAGTGGCTGAAGGAACTGGGTTGTAGGTCGTCTGTGAGAAATGGAGAGGGGTATTCTGGGGCAGTGGACCCACCAGAGAAGGAGCTGTAGGCAGAATCTCCTTTGCCGTGTTGGTGGTGGGCAAGTTGGTCGACGATGCTGCTGCTGGACTTGGCAGGAGAAAGCCGGCTGACAGGCAGACTCAGAGGATGCAGATCCACGTTGCTCATTCTCTCAAAATGGAAGTTGTAAGAATCCATGGAGGACTGGGGTGTTTGGCAGGAAAGGAAGGGCAGGGTTTGTAAATAAGGTGTACGTGTTTGTGCACTGATGCATGTGTCTTCTTTGTGGGTAAAACTGGGGAAATTACCACCAACACATTTTCACCAGGTTGTCTGTCACGCTCGATGCTAATTAGGTCATTTTCCTGCCTTGTCTTTGTTTATCCAAAGCCTCCTGAAACAGTCTGGTCCTGGGGGAGAAAAAACAAACAGCACAGACTGGTTATCAGCCTAAATCTTAAATCGGGACTCATGCTCCAGTCATATATTTAGATGAAAATACTGCTCAAGAGTGAAATGGTGTCACAAAATATGTGTGTTCAAAGTGTCAAAGGTCTTCATAAACATTTCCCTGCATAGCTGTTTTGGTTGGTTTGCAATGGCATGACAATTCAGCACAAACACTTGTGCCAGACTGTCGACTTGGCATGTCCTCTAGTGTAATGGCACACAAACAGCTGCACTGCCATACCAAAGAAAAACACCTTCATGCTTTATTCACACAGTATGCATTGCAGAAAATGCTCAAGCAGTTATATGTCTGTAAAAATGTCTTGACAGAAAAATTACCATTTTTGCAAGGCGCTTTCAGCTCAAACGCAGAGAACAGTAAGTCACCAGTGAAAAATCTTTGCTTCCTTGGCATTTGTAGGTCAAATTCTTGTGCTGAGAAATTTTGCTCCATCTGTTGCATGTTGTAAAGACAAATTATATACACTCTAACTGGAAAAAAATCAGCAGACAGTAGGTTAATAAATGTGTACAGCTACCCAGTTGAGTACCTGTGGAGATTTTTTAAAATGATGACACACACTCCTTGGCACATACCATAGGAACAGGGTGAGTCCACTGAGACCTTTATCTTTTACTCATACTTAATCATATTATATGTTTAGGAGCCAAAAATATTAAATTTTTAAGGCAATTTGACATTAAATAGGTGCGATATAACATAGAAGGATAATAAATGAGGCTGTATCAAATTACAAACTTGATAGCAATACCTCAAGGAATTCAAAGTATACTCCCTTATACATAATAACTTCGGTCAAGACCATCACCTCCTCTTACACTGTAAAGCCAAAGATAACAACATTATGTGACCAAAACATGAGGTTTTATGTCTTTTTTGCTGTTGTTGTTTTAATGTTCACACAGTTTACGGCAACTTGGTTTTGTAGGTCTGTACAGTTAACCACCTGTTGAAGGAGTCTGTCTGCCGTTTTGCATGAATAAAACCTCTAATTAAGGGCCTTGAGGTTGGCGGTGCACGTTGCAGCACACACATGAAAAAATGTCAGGAATTCCATACGGAACTACAGAAATATCTGAGGATTAATCATGTGACAGATGCATAATGCATTGTTATACAGCCAAGAGACCCATAAAACTCGTCTACCATTTCCCCAGTAATACTTGTGGCAAACTTAAGTAGTTGCTTTATGTATTTTTTGTGAAATGCCAAAATGTAATAGTTTAAGTTTCACTCAACTTGACAAGCGCCCATTATATTTCCCTTCTTTGTAAATCCAGGTGATTTCCAGCTGAGACAGAGTACAGTAAAATTAACCTGTAAAACTAGTTGCAAACGCCATGTAAACATTTCAGATTCCACCTGGCTCATCACCTATTCCAGCAGCTACACTTTGGAAGATGCTATGCATCACTGCCAACCAAGTCAAACAATTTCAAAAACAGCTTTTTCCCTCATGCATTAGGGGCCTTGAACTCCCTGGAACTTAAGCCATATAACCACTCTGCTGTAAATCTACATGTAACTGAATTGCAGTGATATGTATATGTCTACTATGTAACACATGGTATGTTGTGTGTTTGTGGCTATGTTGGATAGAGCTGCTACAAACTGTACAAAAAACAAACTCTACCAACCTGCTTATTAACATGAATTTAATTCACTCAGTAATGTTTGGGCCTTTCAAACTGCTGCAGCACTCATTTAGACTTGGACTCATCTTTTCATAACCAGAAACCAATTAACCTTAATTCCATTTTCAGTCCATCACATTTCAATGGCACATCTAAATTCTCATCGATTCTTTATAATAGGTTTCATTATTCACCGTAAGCATGCGCAGA
Organism: Dascyllus trimaculatus; assembly: GCA_024666655.1. Lineage (NCBI taxonomy): Eukaryota > Metazoa > Chordata > Actinopteri > Pomacentridae > Dascyllus > Dascyllus trimaculatus. Next base: position 23,502,547 of record CM045459.1, on the reverse strand, counting down.
ATGTAATAACTTGCAGGGAACCAGCCTTGCAAGTTAATGATAGGTTTAAGTTTTACAGTGGACTCTAATAACAGGACTCTCTCATGACCTGCATACCTTTCCTTGACTTTGTCATCAAGTCTGAAGCCACATACCTGTCCTGCATACACAAAGGCAAATGTTGCTAATAAAACAAAGACGAGCCAACCAGTCAATCAACAATTACACTGCAGTATCCACATTAGGCCTCACCAGTGATGGGAACTGCAAGAACTCTTCACATTCTGAATCAGTTGATTTTGTTGTTTAACTGACCAAAAGTTCCAAACATTATTTTAGTTTCACTAGGAAAGTGACAACTGAAAACTCACAATCAATTCCAATGCGCATAATTCTCCAAGTGTTGCCAAGTTAGTTGGCTGAGCTCAAAAACCAGCATCAAAGATGATCCTCGGTGGTCGTTTTGCATACACACAAAACCCACCTCCCAAGAGCCTTTCAAAATACAGTATTAAGGGGGATTCCATGTGTTTATGAAGGTCTTTCTGATCTGTAGTGTGCCTCTGTGTGTGTGGTTTTCAGCCATCCTCTTTCCTCTGCGAACAGAGAGAGGCTCCCAAACAGGGGAGCGCTCAAGTGGAAGTGATGGAGGGGACAAGCAGTGACAAAATGTACAGAGAGGAGAGAAGGGGAGAGGGAGGGTGAGGCAGAGGGTGACCAGCCCAGACAAATACTCTCACACGCAAACCACAACAACAAGAGACCAGAGAACTGAACAATGACAGAGGAAACACAAGTTAGAAGACGAGATCAACAGTCGCAACAGCAAGGCTGACTGGGAACTACTCAGAGATCAACTCCTTTCAGACTGGTTTGAAAGGTTATAAACTTTACAGACCACCATTAACAAGAACAAAGTAGAAAAACTTACCCAAACTATGTGTCTAAGTCACTGACCTTCCTGATTTCCATCTAAAAAAAGAATGAAGTTTCTTTAGTTTCATCCTAAATAAGGATTAGCCAAATGATTTCCATCCTCGTTTTTCATTCAGAACATTGTTCTTCTTGTAAAGAGGGACCAGACCAAGTAACCAGGAGAGCGAGATATTAGAGGGAAGACTTCTAGCGGGTCCCTTCTCCCCCCACTGAGACCCGAGGCTGCCTAGTGGGAGCCACTGATTGGCCAGCCGATGACGTCCAGCTCTCCGATGCACAATGAGCGCAGCGGAGGGAATATTTCACTGCTGCAGATAGCTGCTAGTGCTGCCGGCCGCCTGAACAACAGAGAGAGAGGGGAGAAAAAAAGAGGCCTCGCATTCCTGGCTGGCTTCAAAGACGGAGCAGAGCCCGGGCGCCATTCATTCCCAAGGCCCTGAGCCCGGCACATGGAGACTAGCCAAGGCAGGAGGGAGGACAGAGGAGGGGAGGGGGTAATGGTGGTGGGGCGGGTGGGCGTATGGGTGACCTCCCAGCCTCCACCAAAAAAAAAAAAAACTGTCACAAAGACTAGCTATCCCCCACTATTACTCTTTTTCAAACATCTGTTCTTCTCTCCTATATTCTTTGATTCTTGTTAATGACTTGACAGTGATAAAGAAGTTACTCAGCTAATCATTAACCGACCTCAGGAATATCTAGTGATACTCCAGTATGACTGACATGAAAGTCATCATTCCTGTCATATATTTTCAAAACATTGTGTTTAATTCACTTAGCATTGCCAGTGGTCTTGTTTTATTTTTTTCACATGTAAAGCAATCTGTTCATTATACAATAAATGAACACAGCTAAAAGGATAGTGTGGTCTTTAACTAATAGGCTGGGTTTATTAAACTTTAAAGATTTACTGGAAAATATGCCATCAAAAACTAAAAATATAGTATTTTTAGCAAAATATAGCAATTCACACATATTGCCAAGATTTACGCCTGGCATAAAGCCATAGAGCAGGACAGTGGTCAGTCTGTTACATGGTCAAACTCACTTTCACTAACACCACCAGCTCTCAAAACTCCTGTGTGATTGTCTAGTGTCAGACAAAGACCCTTGTTGCCTTCACTATTGTTTTCTATTGAGGCTGACATCACTAGTGCTCAGCTATGCTGTGAGTTTTTGTCATGTTAGACAGTGTCAGACAAAGTGGAACAAAGAGCTGGACTCATGTTCTGTTGGTGGTTTTTCTGCTGTTGTAGCTTATTACATCTGTTTAACCTAATAATGTGTAAACCTGTAATGTTGATTTATTTTTCAAGGAGCAAAATTATAGAAAGTGTCATAGGCAGGGTTTTTCCTAAACAGACGAATATTTGGCAGCCTGAAAGCCGAAGGAAAATCATTATGGCCAAAATGACAGGAATTAGGAATAAGTATTTTTCCCCCAGTTTTGTCAATTGGGGTTTCATTTGTGCAAGTAAAACACAATTTAATTCATAAAATGGTCAGAAATAACAGAAAAATGCATAGATTTCAGTTAGAATAGGTCACCCTAACTTATTGCCTTTATGCAAACTGATCATGCCAACTGTTGTGCAGTCCATTCTGAGCCAAAAAAACTGATATACAAGCACTAACTACAGCAACACAAATAATTACAGATGATATTTTATCTTAAATTATCTGCTAATACTAAATTTGCAAAAAAATAATGTGTTTTCCATGTTTGTTTTTTTTTAAATTCAGGCTTTTCATCAAGTAAAATGAATATACGGCAGAGTGAAAGCAACCTGTGGACAATAAAGAAGCTTTCATTTGTTTAGAAGGCTGATGGCTGACATATGGCTGTTGGACAGTCAACTAGATTTTAGCTTGAAATAATTTTAACACGTGATTAAAAGAGAACTTGGTCACAGGGGTCAAGATTAAATGTTGAGGTGACGAGTAAACAAGGATAAGCTCTTGACCACTTTCTGCCTGGCAACTGAGCTAAGTACTATATCATGGTGGATGGAGGATCGAGTAAGTCTTAAGACCTGTAAGAATTTAAAGACCATATGTTTTAAAAGTACCTAACGTGGTCGGGCAAACTGTCAGGCTAGGACACACTCTCTTAAAGAAGACTGGATTCATAAACCAAATGAATGAGTGAGAGAGAGAACATGCGGTGAGGCTGATTGGAGGGGGAGGAATGTTAAATTCTTTCAGATTTTTTTTTTTTTTTTGTCTTTCATTGGTGATTATGTGTTCCAGCGTGACCTTCACCATGCAGCCACGAGACTGGACCACCAGGCAGGAATAGACAGACAGAGAAAGGGAGGACGCACTGACAAAAGGATACAACTAAACTAAAACTCAAGAAACAGGGAAGACAGAGATGAGGAAATGGGAGACAAGCAGGGAATTCTAAACTGACTGATGCCATGAATGCCAGCCAAGCAACTACCAAGCCAAAACCATTAAGCTTGTTAGCCCTGTTGGCCCTGCTAAATCTGCTGATAAAGATGATGATGAGTTTATGGACCTCTGGACCTCCGACTGAGGAGCTAAACCGATTGCTGGTGTCCTCAGAAAACAACTGTTGCTCTCACTCAAACTCTAAATGTGTGTTGTGAAAAAGGTCTGCAATTATTTCATTTTCTGCCATAGCTTTACTGCTTGTGTAAATGTACAACAGATTGGCACTGTCGAAATCAGCAGAATGCATGATGGCAGCAAAGGAATGCGGAAGAAAAAGAAGCTTAAAGTAGACCAGCAGATTGCCCACAACTCCTACTGTGTTAGGAAATATTTAAACTCTGGCACCCTTCTTACAGGACAGACATTTACTCTGTCTAAGAAAAGTTCACCCATAGCAAATAGACATGACAGAGATTCAACTCAAGGATAAAGAAGACTGGACTCTTGCAGAGAAGTGCTTGGAGCCAATGTAAAACAAAGACGTGTGCAAGAAACGTTTATGCTTACAATATTAGTGATTTAAGCTGCTTTCTCTATAGGATTAAAATTGTTCTACTGATCTTTTGGCCCACGAAGGCCGACATCAGACTGTAAGGAATCATATTCTTCACTTACTCTCAATGCAAAGTGCGCACAGTGCTTTACCCTTCATTAATTACCACGGAAATTGGCAAGACTTTTATATCTCAAGGAATCTGAAGAGATTCAACACGAGTTACCACATCTAAGTCAAAAATCTCAAAATAAAATCAAACAAATCACAAACACACAAATCCTCAGCTATGACTTCACTTCTGGACTTAAGTCTCCCACAGGACCTAAAGGACATCATTCCTATTGTCTCTGATCAAATAAAAACAGAAAGGAAGCCGTTTTTGAAAAGGTGGAAGTGGTCGGGTGTTGGGCGCTGACTGTAAAGCAGTAGCGGGAAAGGGAAAGCTACACTGCCATACGGCGTAATCGCCGACACCTGCAGTGTAATTCCTCCTGTATGTGTGCCTCAAACAGAAAAAGACAGAGATTTATCTGTGTGTATGTGCACAGTGGAGAGAAACTGTGGCTGGTTGTTGCTGGGCAGTGCTCACATCACTGTCGAAAATCTCTCGCTGATCAAGAAAAGCTGTCACACTCTAATAACCTCCGAATTCCTGCTCTGATCTGACCTAAATACTTTGTTGACAATATCATCTTGATGTACTAATCAAAAGTCGTTTACACCTCAAAAAACTAATTAGTTTACAACCCTAAATTTTGATTCAATGTGTGTATAGCCATGACACTGCTTCTTCTGTATTTGCAGGAATGTAAATTGCTAACAATGATTATTTAATGACACACAAAAAATGCGACAAGGTCAATAATATATTAATAATGTTCTCTGCCATTTACAAAGGTTATTCTGTATCCTTACTGGTCAGTTATTAACCAGGAACTGCATCATGCCTCACAGCGTTTGGCTTAAAAATGAGCACAGGACTCTGCAAATGATAAACTTCTTATTACTTTCAAGTGGCCTCTGAGAAGACAATTACTTTTGTATTAAGGACCCCCCAGGGGTTTGCAATATGATCTAGTCATGGTGAGTTTAACTGGATACTATAGGAATTCCTCTACACACGAATAGCACAAAGCTGCAGGCCACTGAGTTGTATTTGTGTGTAGCTGTGTTTTTAAATGGACTAAAAATGGGCCGTGCAAATGCCCAATTTCTGCAGCGTATCCTCTTCAGTATTTGATATGTGTATTAAAATCTGTGAACATATTGACCTGAGTCAACATTCAGATGTGAAATGATTACAAAAGGACGGAACTGACTTTTGTGAAATAAAAAAGTTATGCAACGCAAATTGTGTCTTGCAGAGAAAATATCATCCATTTGTACGGGAGTCAATAAACAGGATTTGATGCAAGGTGGTTCAGAGATGATCCAGGGCTAGGACGCACCTGATCAAAGATTTTGACCTGATCAGAGCTGATTGATCGAAACAGTGACAACATGTTACACCTCTAACGTCTCCACAAAGCAGGAGATTAGCTTATTCAGAGCAAATGTGTGATAACGTCAACAACAAGGGAACCCTGGTGACAAAAGAAGGCCAGGGTGAGGAATGTATGAAAGGAGAAGAAACACAGAAAGTGAGAAAGAAGAGACCCGGCCCCGCAGGAAGCTCAAGACAAACACCACAGGAGGAAAAAAAAACACACACACAATAACAAATGACCCACTTCCTGTTTAAAGGTGGGAAGAGCCTCAATGACTCCATCATAACGGAAAAATGTTATCCTTAAAGAAAAAAAACTCTATTGTTCTTTGGTCCCCAGTGACTTCTACAGTTCAGCCCTCATCTCTCAAGTGCCCCAAAAGACACAACGTCAGCAGTCTAAACAGGGCAGATACCACACTCAGTTTGGTCTTCACCTCAAATTCAGCCCTGTTTGTTGTTTAGGCAACATCTGGCACTCACCTCAACTCAACAAGTTATTTGGTTTTCCTGATATGTTAGTATCAGACCAGTTATTTCTTTATTTCAGCGACGGTTTGTTTAGTCATTAAATAATTGCATTTACAATGGTGAAAAATGGCCATCAGCCCAAGGTGACTTGGTGACTTGTGAAGCTGGAACTGACATTTTATACTTGAGCAATTCAGTCTACTATCAAAATTGGTGTCTTTTAATTTGTGCTGCAGATAGTACAAGTAACAATAATGTGAAAGTCAAAACACAAGTTCTTACATAGATTTTTTTTTTTTTTACTATTCAATTTATTCCTCTACTATGTGGTGAAATAATATCTATATTTTAAAAATTATTGTATAAAGACTTTGAATATTCAAATCTGAAAACTGACTGAGGCTGTAACAACTGTGACCATATTTTGTTGTGTAATCAGTCTATCTTATTTTCCTATATTGACGGAACAAATGATGCGAATGATGTGTGTCAGGTGTGAAAAAGGGTCACTTCATGTTGTTTATCGGTCACTGAGAAAGGGCATAACAGAGACTGAGACTGAATAAGTTTTTCTTCATGTGCCTAGGATATACACAAAAGAAGACACAACAATATGAAAAAATAACCCGTTTTTCTACATTCAGACAATGACCAAAATGTATCTTGCCAAGCAACAGGAGCAACAAAAACTGATTAAACTTCTCATTTCCATTTAGAAGCATGGTATGCGTTCAGGGCTGGTTCATGTTTTAAATAGAGTCTGACAGAGTGTATAAAATCCCTGTGGTAATGTAGGTGAGAAACAGCGTATACTTGTTTTAAGACATCTATTGATCACTTTCTACCAGATAGCTGCAGGGCACTTCATCAGCTGAGAGTCTCTACCAGTTAGCTCAGTGTTATCTGGCCCTGCCAGGCTGCCGTAAGCATCTCTGTCATGTTACATAATGAGCTGTGGTCTGACCAGCTGACCACAGACACATAACAAAGGAATTCACCCATGGTGGCCCCTCAGCTGGTACTGCGACAGCCATGACACTGTATGACTTCACCAGGAACACACCAGGAGTTTATCACAGAGGAGAAGACTTTACAGAAATGTATTGTTCTTGTACCAATCAATAATTACTGCTACTGTAACATCTACGTCATGCATAAAGTGTAACTTTTTAACTATGGAACAGGGCTTAAAAAATGCAGCAAATGCCAATATCAGATTAAACACTGGAAAAGAGAGACCACGTGAGACCAAATAACATTGAGAAAAAAAAATGTATTGCAACCGTTAATCGGAACATCAAGTGTTTATCATTATGTTTTCATGAAATCTCAAGTTGACAAGAAGCAAGAAATTCGGTCCTATTACAAACAGACAGTTGAGAAAACAAGGTATTCCTTGTACAAGATGCACATACATTTGCACTTTTCAAGTATGTATTTCACTACTCATGGAATGTGTTAATTCTGGTAAGAGGTGAAAGCTGTTAATGTGGATTTATCACACCTTATACAGGGTGGTGTAGCATAAGGGCTATACGATATGACCTGATTCCCTACTTATGGGTTTTTTTTCAGTTTGCATAAGGTGGCTGTTGTTCTGCTCCCTCTGTTGGTCTATTTGTTTGAAACAGAAATAATTCAATTTAATCTTCATTTCCTGCTGTTTATGTAGAATCTGTTAATTACTATTAATGCTAAGAGCTTTAGCTTGGTGTTTTTGGTTTAGGTTTGCTTGGGGTCTTTATAGAAAGGAAAAATTAAAAGTAATGTCAAGGTAGAGTGGAACTACAAACAAAACATATTCTTGAAACACTTTAATATGACACTTTCAAAAGCTTCCCTCTTGCCGTATACAGTCAGTATACAGTCAGTATAGTCAGTCTGTTATCTTCAACACCTTTTAGGTATTTTAGTATTCTTCTACATAACCAGTTGTCAGATATTTTTCTGGAGTGAACACTACTTTGCTATTGATACAAAGATTGGGCAGTGGCAGCTATCACAAATCTAAATTTTCATATATCAGCTGGATCAGGAAAAAAATCTCTGACTGAACACCATCATAAGATCAAAATATGTGATCTGCAGTGAAATTGGGTCAAGCACAATCATCAACTTAAAAAGTATGCAGGACTTTGGTTTACGACCAGATGTTGGTCATTTCCATCAGCCTCACTCTCACTGTCTGTTTAGTGCCATTTAGCTAATGTTAACCCGCTAAACTAAGATGGTGAGCATAGCAAACTCCTAAATATGAACATGTTAGCATTTTCATTGTGAGCATGACAGCATTAGCATTTAGCTTACAGCCTGATAGAAGTGCTAGCGTGGCTACAGAGTCTGTTTTTGCTAAAAATGCGGTGGATAATAGCAGAGAGTGATGCTTCTGTCTTGATAATTTCAACATCTAACAATATAAAAACCATAAAACAAAAAAAATCACTCTTTGTATTGAGTAAGCAAGGTGACGGTATCTATCATCAGGCCGAACACCTGGCACTTTATGGCAACATGCCATTCACAGTGTATTATGACAGTAAGGCTGGTGTGGGTGCTTGGCAGAGGCACATGGAAAAGAATGTGCTTGATAAGCAGCTAGGTCAGGTACAGCAGGTAAAGGAAACATGATGTTATAATCAGTAACCAGCCCTCACTTTGAAAGTTTGATTCCAAACATGCAAATATTATTCAAATATTCAAATTTTTCCCTGCCTATACTTGCTGTTTATTTAACACATCTGCACCATTTGCTACTGAGAGTGTTCAGGTATCAATTAGGTTAGTTAGTAAGCAGGAGCATCACTAGTCTTCTTGTGTACAAGTCATTGAGGTCACTGCTGTGTGTAAATGTTACTTTTACAAGATAACTGACATTCATCTGTGTAATGATCTCCTCTGTCATATGTTTACTGTAGTTGGCAGATGAATATATCTGATAAGAGGACAGTCTGCAGGACACTTCCTGGTAGAGCACAATAACTTCATACAGGATGTAAACCTGCAGGGTTCCATTCAGTAAAGCGGTAAAAAGGAAAATGTTTGAAAGTAAAGCTTAGATTCTCTACTCCAAGCATATTTTGAGAGAAACAAGCTCAGATGGTATCAGAAACTCCTCTTGCTCTTAACACAGCTCTTTTAATCTGCTATCTAGACATTCTGTTGACAGGAAAAATGTGCCGATCATGAAGTTTTGTTATATCATAAGGACAAGGTTTTAGTTTTAATACCTGTTACATAATGACATTAAATATTTAATCTTGTAAAGTGTTAGCATTTGCACTGAGTGAAAGCACACTTCTAATTTAGTTGTTTGATTAATCTGACTTTGCCAGTTCTTCTTCAGACAACAATTTCCTTCATTTAGAAGCAACAGGTGGAACTGTTACAGCTATAGTTTCAGCTAACACACACTGTCTTCATGGAAAAAAAAAAAACTGTATCCTTCTGCAGCCACACAGATCCAAAATCTCTACATCGACACACTATCCCATTCCCTTTCAGACTACATAATTAGAACTGGGTGTTTTCCCCTCTCGCAATTGCTCGACCTCCTGGGGTGGCTAAAGTCAGGTTACAGTACTAAATGACCTGTGGAGCTCCAAGACAACAACATTCCTCGTCTGGCCTTATTGCTCCCCTGGACCCATCTAATATGAGGCAATTACAGGCAATGAAGGGACAGCTGTAGAACATAGAAAGTAATATAAGCTATACAGAGACTAGTTTTGAAGAAAAACCCACATTCCAGACTCAAACAGTAAATACCCTCCCCTACTGTTACATGCTTAAACACTGCACACTGAGATTCAAGCATCAAGGAAGGCCCCTTCTCCCTCCTACAGGTATTTTTTTTACTGATTAAGATACAGCATGAGTCGCCAAGATTGCCACTTGTGGATCAAAGCATGACTCGAACGTATGTTGTCCTAAGATGTGGTTACAGGACACTTCCAGCCAAAAAATATTCATTTCTATTGAAGCTGTCTGGCTCCCACATGGGTCAAAGTTAAGTTCTGATGTACTTGAATGTTTTATCACTGTATTTAGTACATTATCATACTATCTAATGCTCTCATAGTCTGTTTATAATTGCTTTGATAAATTTTCTGCATCAAAAATGTATTAATGTGCCTTTCATTGGGACAAAGAAACAGCTGGGTTTGGTAACCTCAAAAACATACTCTGTTCCCAACTTTAACATGCACCTGTGGCTGTTACAGGACCATTAAATTAAAATATATTCAGCACACACTGAAACCCCATTGCATTTTTATAATGTCACAGATGCCAGATTTAATTCTTGACCAATACGTAGGGTAGCCTGCAGTTACTTTGATAGGTCACCAGTAGAATAACACATCTCCTGCATGCCTTGTTTTCAGTGAATTACGTTCCACAAAGAGCAACACACATACACAGGGACTGATGTCAGAGGAAAAGGCTTACTGACAGCAGAAGTTATTCATGCATGGAGTTCTTGCCGTTACATGGCCATGACTGTGACATCATGTCTAGAAAGGAAGGAGAAACTGTAGAAAACAAAGAGAAATATGAGGATGAAAAGGAAAAGGTGTAAGGAAACTGGGTCACTGTCCACTATCTAATATGGCGTGATGAAAGTAACAGACATGTCTCTAATCTCTCCTTTTATACCTGCCAGGATGCTTTAAGGAGCATAAAAAGGACAGTTGGGATACATGATACGCTGCCCTGCAGAGCGGCAGCTTTAGGACAACAAGGAAGCTTTTGCTCAGTGTTGCACAGGAGATTTGAATTGCAAAAGAACCCGGCAGGCAGACAGAGGCACTGTGTGAGAGCAAACGGTTAACATTCACCTCGCCCACTGCTCCCAACATGGCTGACGCTGAGGTCAACAACAGATTTGAGCCAAGACACATTTTTGAGGAAGGAGATTCAGATTTTTAATCCACTTGAGGAGAGTCCTGTTGGGCACTGTGACCTGCCGGGTCAGTTCAACAGATTCCAAATGTCAGCTGAAATTAAAGAAATCAAAGTGCCCGACATTCTCCACATTTTTGTTTTCGGCCAATGAGTGCAAATTATCAGAAGCACCCACCCACATGGACCCACCAGATTAAACCAAGTACAAGTGAAGACTTATAACTAAACAGGTCTTGAGGGTAGAGCTGCTAGCAGGGACTCAATTAATTGACTGATTAGTCATAACAGAAACATTCACTCGTTTAAAATTTGTGCTAAAAAACTTTAAACTGAGAAAATAAGCTGCACATTAAATACAAATAATGATGAGTAGCAGTCCTACTTGGGGATAGCAGGTGTCCTACACATAAAGCTTCCTTGTTGTATTATTATTCCTCCAAATCCAGAAATGTATTGCCCTTGACCGCCTGACTAATTTAATTTTATATTTGCACTTTGTCTCGTTCTCATTCCTCTGATGCTGACAGTATTAAAACAGGTGAGAATGTTTCCTTTAGAGAGAGAGGGAGATGTGTTTCAGCATCTGCAGTTGGAGTGTATCTTTCACTTCATCTACTATAATAAATTAGAGAATAAAATACCTGAGATAAATGTTTACTTTTCAATTATTTACCTAGTTTAGTTTCTGTCAAAACATAACTGTAAACCACACAAAAATCTGGGGCAAATCAACTGACTGCTTTCGCAATATCATAAGTTCACAGATTACTTTTCGTCCGACTTTCAGTTGAGTTCAGTGCTTTTGTTCATAAAGACTTTGTGTATTGGGACACCAGGGCAATTTAGCCACCAGGCAAGTGCTAAAGAAGTTTTTAAACTCCTAAAAAAAAAATCTGCCTGATTGGTTCAGAGCTCAAGGGAGCAAATATATTGCTTTCCAGCCTTTGAAGCATAATGTGATAGGGGAAAAAGCCCAGAGCACACAAAATAACAAGTGACAGGATCACATCTCTCCTCTTAAAGTATCTGATTTTGCTTAGTCTTTCATTTCTGATAGCCTGGGCTTTTACATATACGTGCAACCTAAGAATTTACAGCAGACGGATGACCCTTGGCCAGATGGTACTACTAAGCAGACACGTATTGCCTGTGTTATTGCCCATCACAACTATAAACTGTCATATTTAATCCCCATGAAAACAAAGGGAAAGTTTGAGTCAAGGACCTAACAAACCAATAACTTGCCTCATCGCTCCTGCTCATCATTCTTTCCATCTCAACACCAAGTTTAAAGGAACATAGAATAAATCTGGTTTGGTAGACAGCTAACACCAGAAGCCTGCCAAGATCTCAGCTTTCAGCATGTTTCTCAGTGGATTTTTCCATAACTACATATTAAACAAACAAGTGCTGCTACATTTTTAAAATCACAACAGTAAATAAAACTTTAAACAATACCTACTCGACTCAGCCTCTTCGACTGTTTCAGGATTAACGCACTGCCAGTGTATTAATGTTTCCTATTGGGACAGTTAGCATGAATCTAGTTTTGCCATTCATCAGGCTGTCATAAATTAATCACAACCAACAATTTTTGCACAAACAGGCTAATATGTCTTTTAAACCAAGTAATTCTGGGTACGTGCTTTTTCTCAAAGACGTTTGTTTTATGCTGCAGAAAACTGTAAATTGAAAATAATGTAACAATAAAAAGGAGTAATTCTTTATATCTTGCAAAGCAGTTACAACTTAAATTGAGCCTACTGCATTCATCCCACCTCCGTCTGAGAAATTTCAACTTCAGAAAACGTGCCGGAGCACTATTGAAAGAACAAATATGTGTCTAATGTGCTTATAATTACAGTCACACCTACACCTCCGGCTATAGACGGGAGGCTGTAGATGATTTTCCATTGCACCGACACCTCTGCAGAGACAAAATACTTGGTGTTAACTTTTAATTGTCCTGCTTTTGAAACATATACAGTAACCTAATAGCACTGATCATCATGCTCAGGAGTCAAGTGATTTCTAATCTCCATTGTGTTTGCAAGAACCAAGTCTGCCACCGTGGTTAATTTTGGGGAGCTGATCACAATGGGCTCATTTTACTGCCGGCAGTGCAGGTTTCTTACCTCAGAGCAGGGGAGGAGAGGGGGGTTAGAGGAGGAGGGAGGCTGGCGGAGGTGGTGCTAAGGGGGAGTTTAAGACTATAAAACAAATCACACAGAGATTAAATTTCACCAGAAAACAGTGCAACACACTTTGGACTTTGTAACCCTGGAGAGTAAAATGGAGTGTGGTAGTGATGTGGAAGCACTGGTGTGACTACTGGGGCAAACGACACTGTTTTCTGTGATGCAGTGACATCTGAAATACAAAATACAGCTTCAGTATTTTTGCTTTCACTAATATTTTACTCTTTAATGCTAAGCTATTATATAACTGTATATCTTGGCTGCATGCACGGCAGATTAATGTTCTCGAGGGTCCAAAGGAATCAGTCACATTGCATGTTAATTAGGAACGTTGCTGGCAGGCAAAAGTTTAAAATGTGCCTGAAAAATTAACTAAGGGATGCAACTGATGATTATTTTCACTATTGATTAATTAGCATGTTATTATTTTTGATTAATAGTTAGTGACAGCTACCCATAAACTCATAGATATTCAGTTTTAAACCATGGAAAACAGAGAAAAGCAACAAATGCCACTTTTTCACTAATTTAGCTCGAAGAAAATAAACGAAATCATACACTGAAATTTAAAACATGGGCAGATTATCAACTAGTCAATGAATCAAGTCATTGCTTGAGCCTATTTTCTCTAATTTCCTTCTCTTACTACTACTGTTATGATTAAAACTACTGAGTCACAACCCAGATGCTGAAGCCATTCCAGCTCTCACTGGACACACACAGACAACCACAAAAAAAGAGACCTCAAGCCTCTACTTCCAGCCATGTCAGACAGCTGTAAAAGCCTCTTTTATTAGTCAACATCACAGCCATATTAATGCGCCCGTGGCCAGCTCAAGTCTCAGTGACAATCCCTCACCCACACCTTTTCATCAGGGGCTATGAAACCTGAGCAGGCCCTCCAGGAGACCTGCCGGCACAGTGTATTATAGAGGTGTGGTGTGCACACAGACAAAACACACACACCCTGTGGACTGTCTGCCTCTCTGCTCACACAAAAAGGGATGAAGAGATGCTCTGTAGTCAAAACTGCAGTGAAATTGAAACAGTCTAACACACCTAGTGTTCTTCTGTCCATGCTTACAGGCACAAAATTTAAAACTTTAAATTCTTTATTTGTGATCAAATTTCAGTCGAGCAGTGTGCTTTGGAGTTAGATTTTTCCTGCAAGATTTTCTGTCAGTGGTATTATTTTTGTTATTCTGCCAGTGTCGTTGTTACTGCTAATGCTTGCTGTGCAGTTTGCAGATGACACAAAATGAAATGCGATATTATTATTACATTATTACATCAGGACAGGCAATTGTGTGTAAAATAATATTTATCTAATTCAAGTAATGACTTAGCAAGAACAGATTTAGCCAAATTTAGGATACTTACTCGTAAACAACTGGGTAGGTCAGTATTAGCTTATTGCATATTGGTACTGGTTTATATGTTGTCCAATATCTAACCAGTAAGTGCAGTACATAATTTTGTAACTAACTTTAAAGTGATTTATAAAGAGCATAACCATCACAGTTTTCGGCTGATGCTTCAGCTACAAAATATTTAATTCAGTGAATCCTGGTCACAATTCTTAAAAAGAACAATTGTATTGTACATTAGAGTTTAGATGTCTAAAAACCCTTAATATCAATATTAACATCAGTCTCAAAAATCCGGTCTTGGCTCGGCCACACTTCTAAGACACCAATAAAGTTGTGTTAATGCCTGACAATCACTTAAAAGGACTCTCTCTTTAGAGTTTCAGACCTCACTATCAACCATTTGTCTCATGCACACACCCCATGCTCAAGGACACAAAAGACTCTTTCCTGCTAATGGTTCCACTTTATTTGGTTTCTCAAGAGGTGGTCATAATGCGTCAAAATATGCAGCAATGTGCCAGGAGTGAAGTGAAAGGCAGGAGTGAAGAAATTTGCTATCGAGTAAGCATGACTAAAAAGACTGCAAGTTTGGAAAATTTACACACAATGAATCTGGTGGTAATCTTGGCTTCTCTAAAAGAAAACACAGGGCACATTTAACTACTCTGTCACCATATTTGGCTTTTTAAAGACATTATACACTACATTTAACTTTTTTTTGGTCTCCAGTGTGTATTGCTGCTACCTGCCATATATCCCCCCAAAAAGTAGGGAAAGTAGCAGGATATATTTATAAAAACTGCCTATTCGAGTAAGTCACTCACACACATACACGAATACCTATATGTCATATGACACTGCCACATCACAATGGGGGTCTTATAGGGCCATACAATAGAGTAGGTGTGGTCGTGTCAGAGAACCAGAACAGGCAGACAGACACATAACTATACACACTTTCCAGTCTGCCCTCAGGGGGTCTCGTTTTAACCAGTGATAACCTCTGGCATCCATTTTTCTCCTTCATGTCCATATATTATATGGGACTCTAAGAGGCCTTTCTGCTCCTCTGACAAAAGAAGGAGGGTCTGACAATAGCTCACAATTACAGACAAGTGAGTGGTCAAACCCAGGTAAAAGACAAAAGCCCCCTGCCCTTGCCTGCAGAAAAGAGCCCTGGAGCAACGACAGATGGGAAGCAAGACAAAAGGGGGAGAGCTGGAAAGTAACCAAACCGTTTCTGAGTTTGGTGGATGGCGTTGGGATTCGAATAGCTTTGCTGATGTTTCTCGAACACAGAGCATTTTGAGATCAGCCTGTGGAGGACCCCCGTAATGTCTGGAATGTCAGCAACGCACGAGGAGGAGGAAGTGTGAAGACACATTAAACATGCTCCATGCACATGCCGGTCAAAGTGAAGGACATGGAGAAACATACACATCCTTGAGAGGAGAGAGCTCTCTGTTAGTCGCTGCACTTTTATTTATTTATTTTTTACAATAAATCAGTGACGAATTTAATGAAGAAGGGCATGTTTTCTTCTAGGCCATTAACTGGCACCAAAAAGGTATAAGGGTAGAAATTAACCTGTATTAACTGATGTTTGGGTCACTTGTGGTGAGTAAAAACAGGCTGTAAACACAACACTGACACAATGTTACCCTTTAGAGTGAAAAACTTAGCAAACGCTTCCATACTTACACATCCAGCAGTCACACAGCAACATTAAAGTTTATCTGGAGTCAAGTTTCTGGACACCTGAAGAAACAATATCCAGTATTCACTCTCCTTATAGCTCTGTTTTGCTCTTTGCAAACAGCTGAAGCAAATATCTGCCTCTTCAGCTACTAAATGCTTTGCTATCTTTACCAGGTAACATTGGCTTTAGAGCTGAGCTGCACGCTGAAACTGAAAATGCAGACAAAATGGTGAAAGTGAACCAAAACATTAAATCTGCGACCCCTAAAACAAAAACAATGAGTCAAAAGATGCTTAAACGCTCTGTACAACTGAGAGGGACCAAAAGGCTGGCTGATATAAATTACTGATTACAGCAGCTTTAAGTCAAATATGGTCCTCATTGTGTGGATGCTCTAAGTGTATGATACTGGGCCACTCTACTGACAAGTTCTGTGAGCGAGTGTATACTCTGATGAAGTGTTCATAAATTATCATTAAATAGCAACAACTTTTAGCCAAAGAGTTTAACAAAAAGTCATCCTACCCACCCATTCCAGTCAAAATTCTCACAAAAGCATCCAAAATAACCAACGCCAGCATCAGTTAAATGACAACAACATCCTCTTATGTGGTAACCAGCAATCTTTTTGCTTTTGTCATTAAAGTACTTCAGAAAAAAACCTTTCAGATCCTGCAAATCCCTTTGTAACCTTGATATAAAAACAGAAATACAGTTTATTTGAGATTTTTTTTACTATTATTATGACTATGATGGTAACTATTCCTCACATTGAGTCATACCTCCATGTATGACCACCACAAATAATACAACCCTTCACAAGTGTTTGCTCTTTGATTAGCTCAAATTCTACCCTATCTGTGATGCAATGTTAAAGTAATGTTCACTTCCTGATGATTTCCCATCAACAATAAGCTATTTAACACGGAGACATGTCTTCATATTCACAACCTCAGAATTTCCCTGTGTTTTTTTCCTATTACTTATTAATCCTGCAAGAAAAATGTAAGTTGAAAACACCATCTTCATCAGGCTTTTCTCTTCCTCCTCTGTGCTCTTGCATTGTAGAACGAAATGATCCGCGCTGATTTCCTTATCAGTGCTTAACGTCAACTTCCTTATAGTTAATGCAATGATGTCATGACACGAAACACCTGGACATGACATTCATGCACTTTAAAGTGATTATCAATCATCTTATCAATCTTTCCAAGGACACCATTTTCAAAAGGATCCCAAGCCAGATCACTACACATCAGGGTCATTAACCTCCATGCTAGCTAGAGTTTAAACTACAGTTTATTATATTACAGTGTCATTTGATGCACCACAGCTCCTAAAGATTACATAAAATACGAAACATATCTTGAATACATCATCCACAGTAGTCAGAATTTATTACCTCTTAAACTTTGACGTAACGCATTTGACAGACTTTGGTCGGCAAAGAAGCTTTTACTTTAGCTTTATCAAACAAGTCTGACTCATTTTATACATTTTAATCAATCCTTCAATGTTCCTGTTTCTGTAACCACTCTTCCATCCTTAATAAAACACTGCTGGTGCTTAATTAGAATAGTTAATTCATATTTAAATTATGTGATTACAGCCTCTACTATGAGTCAATCATTTCGCAGTTAAAAAAAAGAAAGTGAAGTCCTCATTCCTGAGTATTCATTACAGCAGCTATTTCCTTCACAAAGGAAAGACATATTTGTTTTTTCTGAAACCAACAATGCCAGTGAAGGTGTCACGTCATGCAGGTACAAAGGAGGTGGTGAAATTACGACAAGATGGCACTTCTATGACGGGAAAGTAAACAATACAGATAAGAATAATAGAAACCAATGAGTAGTTAACTGATTTAAAACTCTGACCCCTTACTGCTACATCCTTTTCTACGCCTTCAGTAAAGTTCAAAGTGATGCCTCACAGAGTGATAATGATTTAACAACAGCAGTATTAGGTAATTTGATAATGATATCTTGAACGTTTAGCTGCTTTGTCACTGGAATTTAATGGGATTTTTTTGTATATAATCTCATTTCATTTGGATCAGCCACAATTTCACAACCAAGTTTTTGGTATGTTATTATTTCTGCCTAATGACTCCATGAGGTTGCTTATTGTTGCAGGCAAACTAATTTGAACCCATCTGAACTAACCGTAATCCACAAGGCCAATCCAGGTAGTTCATCCTTGTCAATGTGGGTTGTGTAAAAGGTCGCAGAAAGAATGTAAACATCCGAGTCAAAACACACTATGAGTAATTTTCCACTGCTTTAAAAACGGCAATCCCCACCAAGTAAAACAGCACAGTCACATATTTTCTGAAAACCCCTGTTCAGTCCGTGAAACTGGGAACTGGTAGAGCATTTTGACAAATTAACAAAAATGACAGCACAAAACAAAAGCATTTTTGTTTTTTGTGTCTTATTGTTTCCTGAGATAAAGAGACAGGGAGACGGAAGAAGACAGAGCTCATGTTTCAACACCCAGGCTAAGTTTACGTGTACGGCCCATGGCTTTGTGACCCTCCTCTCTTTTATAGCCTTGCCTTTCTATTTGCTTCCATCTTTTGTTTCCGGCTTCCATTCTTCTTTAATCCTCCTGCAAACACAAACACCACCTACTCAGGCTATAATGCACACCACTACCTGTATGCAATGATTGCCAAATGTGTGTATTGCCACATGCTTGCATGCTTGGGCATTATGTCAAGTTATCATGCAGTGTGTCAACCATTAGACATGGTCAGTCATTCATCTGCACAGGAATATACAAGCAATGCAGCATTAAAATGAGATTGGAATCAACAGATATCTGAGTGGGCATCTTTGAGTCTCTTGTCTTTGTTTTTATACTAAGGATAGACCGATTATCTGCCTGGCCGATTATCGTGGCCGATATAATCGGCATTTCATGATTATCGGTATCTTTTTTTTAATTGATAAATTAAATGTTCTCAGGTGTGATGCAGCCTCCTCTCTCTGTCTGCCGTCACTCTGTGGTCTCAGAAATGTCTCTCAAGCAAAGACTGCAAAAACTGAACAAGAAACACAAGCCATTGCCACAAGCTAGGAAATTAGCTACTCTCATAGTGGCTAATGCTATGCTAACGGCTATTGGTCAAGTTAGAAGGTAGCCACAAATTACCCTGAAACAGAGTCTAGAGAACAATAATTAATAATGCTTGAAGATCTGGGCATTAATGGCCAATAAAAGTGACAGAACTGTGAAAAATTTAAAAAGTTAGAGAAGAATAACAGACACAACTGCAGGAGACAAACTGACCAATCTCAGTCGATCCCACCTAAACAGAGGAGAGCGTCCTAATTTAATCACTTCTACTTCTATTTTACATATTCAGTTATAGTCACCCTTATCAATGAAGAAGCCTGGTTATGAATGACAGGTTATCTGCTATCACATGCTGTCAAAACATTACAAGTAATGTATATTGGCTCCAAATGTCAGTTATCAGCCTTTGCTGATCACCAATAATCGTTATCAGTATCAGCCCTGGAAAACCCATATTGGCCGATCCCTGGTCTATACGCATGCAATACACCTACATGAACGTCTACCCAGCACTAACTTCTGTATCAGAGTCTCTGTGCAGCCTTCAGGTCAGACTCTGTGGGTGCAGCAGACTTGGGCCCGGTCAGCGGTCTGATCAGGGCATCCAGCATCAGCACACAGAGAGTCCAGTGTGCTCTTCCTGCTCCCACCATCTGACCAACGCACCGCATGAGTGCTTCAGTTTCAACCACTGCACAAAACACCAGTGTCCGGTTTCCCCTGAAGCAACCCTGCTACAGCTGTGGCGCCCTTTGTTCCCGCTTTAAATAAAACATAGCCCGCTCATTAAGTAGAAAGGTCCTCCTGTGCATAATTCAGAGCCAGGTATCAATTTGAGGCAAGGAGATGAGGTTGGGGAAGGACAATGCTATGTTGTTCTCACAGTGCTGTCAAACAACAAGCACGGCATGAGTAATGCCCAACACAGAAAGTATGGCAATGGCAATTAAATGTGGTGATAACAGTAGTTAGGGTTGCAGTCTGTCTCTCCAGACTATTACACTATTCATTACAGGGATTCTTCACCATCATCTTATCAGTAACTGTATTACTCAGAGCTTAAGGTAGAGAGCTTGTTTTTGTCAGACAGTCCAAAATCCAAAAATGTTTAAGGTGGAATACTTTTGCCACATGTATCAGCTAAACAAATGGCTATCTATTCATTTTCAGTGTAATTGGTCAACAAGTTAAATGCTTTTGCACTTAAAAAGTAATAAGAAGAACTGAACAGGTATAGCTAGTTAAGGATTTATAAAGTCAGCAAACTATAGCATTAGAAGCTTTATAACACAAAAAACAGATAAAAGTAGATTTTTTTTTTAAAAAATTGTAAAAAGTATATCTACTAAGTCTGAAAAAAGTCCAAGAATGTTCAAGGTGGAACACTTTTGAGACATATATGAGCTGTCTATTCGTTTTCAGTGGAATTAGTTGATCAGCTAAATGTTTTAGCACTTACAAACTACTGTAGAGAAATGAACATGTATAGCTAGTTAAAGATAAAAAAACTGGCTATACATGCGAAAAAAACATATGATAAAAAGTCAAAAGGATATGAGAATGCTATAAAAAATACAAGCACTGACTAGAGCTACCTGCTATCTAACCCTACGTCCTTGTTATAAATTAAACTGACAGCAGCTGTAGCTTAGTTAAAAGCAGTTTATTTTCCTATCGACAAGCAGTAAAACTTTAAAAAACAGACATATAAAGGCACATTTCCCATAAAGTATTATTTTCATGAAACTATTCCCTTACCATGTTCACTATAAACCAACAGGTTGACAGATGACAACCGAAACTGAGCAGCTAAAGCGATACTAGATGCACCTGCTGCTCCAAGTACCCTTCACGTACCTGCCGATTCCCGGTCACTTGGTGGTTTCCCAACTTGTACTCCTTCTTTCCCTCGACTTTGTTTCCTCTTCTTGAGTCAATAGCAGTTAAAAAAATACTTAAACTAACAGGGACAGGGATCTTGTTGGCTGGCGTGTCTCTCAACCTCTGGTAATGAGCTTTTCCTTTTCCTCCACTCGCTGTTAGCTTACCTTGCTCCCTGGAGGGAGAAGAGGATGAAAGGTAATAGAGGACCGAGTGGACCAATCAGATGCATCGAAGGGCGGGCGCGTTGGGAAAACACGACACCCTATTGGTCGGTCCGTGTTAATGGCGGAACAGTGGAAAAAGGCGAATTTCCCTGTATTGTTGTGAGATTGTTCAGTTCCAGTGAAAAGAGGAAGAAACTGAAACTGACCAGTGACAGTTTTACTGCCATTAGCAGAAACATGTGCCTCAGTTAGTGCTTTAGCAAATTAAATATTCATACATGTTTCAAATATAACTCTTGCTAAAACAAACAAACAAACAAACAAACAAACTGGCAAAACCAAAGCAATAATTAAAATAAAATGTGAAAAGTGTCCATGAAGCACATCAGAGGCTGCCTAAGAGTTAATGTTCCCCGGCCAGCACAATGTGGATTGAAAGGAGCTAATCATTTCTAAGAGGCTCTGCAATGCAAAGCTATATAAACTACTTTGAATACTTTTGTTTCATGCACAGAAAGATTAAGCACCTTTTTTGCTCATTGAAACTGACAAACAACCGAGACTGAACTGTTTGGATGGTTCAGAATGTTATGAACAAAGCGTGAACAATTATCACACTATTCAACTTCTTTTTAGTAGTTACAACACAATACAACCTCCAGTTCAAAAATGATATACATTTAAGTCTCTTCATGGCCATCACTTTTCTAAAATGATCACAGATATGTTCTGACATAGAGTATAGATTGTTTTTCTCTATCTTTAAACCATTAGCCCAATCTGAAGGCCTTCTGCTTGCTGATTATTTTTTCCTGTAATCAAGCAAACCTTCAAAATATCCCTCTTAGGTGCTTTTTGTCTGTTTTTCAGTCTCCCTCCTCCACGTCTGTATTGTGATTATCACATTGTTCGTGTTATTTGAGGCAGCCACTGCTACTAACAATCACAGGGATTAAGATGACAATCCAGTGATTAGAAGGAGGAAACTGAAGTGGGGGACAGTAGCAACTCTTGACCACATGGTGGCAATTTATTCACTGAGAACCGAGGTCCAGGCTTGTCTGTTGTCAGCAGCTGTCTTTGTTGTTGGACATCATTACACAAGGTTGACAAGTAAACAGTACGTAAGAAGAGACTACAACTGGAAGTGATGCATCACGCTTCAGTTAGCAGCACTTGTCTGTTCACTATCACCAGGGAATGCAAAGTCGAAAAACTCCACTTGTGTATTTTCATCATCTAACCCATTACATCTTAGAGGGAAATGTACTTTTTATAGCATTAATTATCTGAAAAGCTGTAGCAAATGTGCAGATGAGGTCAACATATGCAAAACCTTTAAGCTTCTATATTATAGTGCTTTACAGTGAGCTTCACCAGGTGTAACATAAGCTGCTGCTTAGACTTCATGTATCACTAGTAGTAATTTTGTTCAATAATACCTGAAGGAGACACTTTTCTGCATCTGTCTCATATTTCCCAGGTAATACTTGCAGGACTGTTACATGTAATTTAATATTTTTACAGTTATTTTTTTTAACTGAGCTCATGATGAATGCTTCTTCCATCACCATTCCCTATACATATCTCTATTATATGCATATTTGAATATTTTTTGACCACTGGTTCTCTGTCTGTCTAGTTTGTATTATGTGTTGACATGTGACTTGCTAAATCATTTTGTTATCATTTTAAAAATGACTATAGCTGCAGTCTGTGTAGAGATTGGTCATTCCGTTGTGTGCTTCAGAAAAACAAAGTGATGGCTGCAGAAGCTGACACGTGCAGAATACAGGTAATAACTTAAATGATAAAAAGTTCCAATCAAAATATTTGTTCACAAAATGTTCAGACTGTGTTGTACATTTATTTAGACATCTTGAAGACGGTTGCATAATTTCTAATTGTACAAAACGTGTTTTTTTATGAAAATATCAACACTGCAGTTAGGAACCTATTTGAAAGTTTAATGAGTTTACTTTCATTTCAGTGTTACGCAACTTTTGTTCCCCAATGCAAGAGCCAAATGAAGATTGCTTCAGGCACTCCGGGTACTCTCACGCTGCAGAAATAAAACAAGTAACACTCCCTTAAACATATCCATATATATTTTATTCTCAATACGGCAAAATACAAAGAATATTCAGGACAGACTCTCATTAGTCACAATTAATACTCACTTCACAAGAATGCTTTTAAATTACATAACCTAAGTTTGAAGATCAAACTCAATGAGTACCTTTAATCATATTGCATCCATCATATATAGTATCTCTATCATCAGTTCTCTTAAAACTAATCCAATTTAGATTATTGTACATAGTGTATGCTGCTGGTCTCAATTTCGAGACGACTTTTAGAAAAAGGTGTTATACAACATACTGTATAAACTGCTACAACTGTTTTGACGTGTAGAGAAATACCTCTGTTTCAAAAGACATGTTGGACCAATTGTTCAAAAGGGACACACAGTAAATACACCTCTCTCTGAGGAAGAAACAGACATGGTTTTACATAACAGACTGTACATGCCATCCATCCGTCCCATGAGATCAACAATATACATTTCATGAAAAGTACACAGCTCCATATCAAATACAGAGAAAGACAAAATATTCGCACTTGGATCTAGAGACATTAATGATTATGTGGCGACCATGATACTGAGAGACGGTGAAGCAGAAGACAAAAGTATACGAGCACAGTAAGAAAAGACTGAGAAATCAATTTGATATACAGTGTTAACAGACTGGGATGTCATCTGTAACAGCTTGGAAGAAGAAAAGAACATAAAAGCCCACAGAGAAAAAAAAAATGTGCATAAAGTATCTCACAAGTATATTTACAGCATTTTTAAATTTAATAAAAATGTCGACCTGTAGTAGAAATTCACCCTTAAAGAAATGTTATATTTACAATTTATACATTTGTATTTAAATAGAAACATGCAAGTGTTAACATCTTCCTACTGAATGTCAAAAAAACTCATCTTACCCTGGATTCTTTCAAGTTAGAATTAATATTAATTACTACTTACAATGAAATCTCATCATGAACAACTCCGATACATTTACATCTTCCTATTTCATAAAATGGTACTCCTTTAAAAAGGCAAAATAGAAAAAAACATTAAGCAAAGGGGCAGAAAAATAAATAAGTGTGAGTAGCAAACCGTTAAAAATTATTCTAATGCTAAATTTTTTTTACATTTGACTACAAGATAGTGTAGGGAACACAAGGCGCGGACCTGTACTTACAAAGTGTACCAGTGTATGAAGACATTGACTGGGCTGGCAAAACCCACAGAGGAATTCCTATGAGAAAAGTGGCCTCCAGCTTTAAGTACAAAATGGCTCAAGCCATCTGTGTTTGGTTATAAAAACAGATTTATATACACATGTATACTAAACCAGTACACAAAATTGCAAAAGCTAAAGGCATTGGACACTTGAGTTTAACAGGTTTCTCACTGAGGCGGAAAAAAACATGAAGTAGGGAAAAAATCCCAAGCCTAAAAATTAAACTTTTTCCAAAGAAACAGATCTTTTTTTTTATTATTGTTATTTTAATTTTTTGTAAAAATCCTGCATAGATTAAAATAATACCTCCTCTGACTTTCTCTTTTTCAAGTGTAAGAGAAAATAACAGTATCCCCTTCTACGATAAAGGCCAGGGAGCCAGGGAAGGAAAGGAAAATACAAGACATAACAACAAAGGTAAAAACCTGGGCCAAATAGTAAAGTACTTCATCGTGAGATTAATTATATCAAATTTAAAATAGAAGAATAGAATCATGAAGTTAACCTCTATGATAACGTTCTGGCACTTTTTTGTCCAAACTCTGCATCAGCTACAACAAAATCTGCTAATAACAGCTTACATAAATACTATTTGGCCCAGGCTTGAATATTTCCAGCATGTTTTAGTAGGAAGTGGGCTTAAAACAACCAGAAAAAAACAGAGAGCTCCTCATGTCAATGACAATTACCAAACACCCAAATGCTGACCTAAATCTCGGGTGTAACATCTTCATTTGAAACCACTTTCATGAACATCTGCCTTGCTGACAAGCAGTAATTTTAAATTAACAAAAAGAAAGGTTTGTATCCGGACAGCTGGCGTACACAGTCACTCTGTCATGTCTACTCTGCCTGCTGCACCATCTACTTTCCTGTAATACAAGCACGATTATGGTTTAAAAATTTAAATAGGAACAATTTCATATACAAATACTTCTTATAACCCCTGTTACAACCCTGTTTTAAACTTATGCATTTGACAAGTTATACTTTTGCTTGGCTAGAAAAAGAAAGAAAAACTGCTTAGTATATAAATAAAATCTATATTGGTCATTATACTTTTAATTTGAGATATATAATCATAGATTTAAAACTCTTTGTTGTATAAATGCAACACTGCTAATCTGCTAATGAGTTTCCTTCTCTACAGAACATCTTTCCTTTCAGTTAAGTTTGCTTTTGTTGTGCCAAATTAGTGGTAACCCTGGCCCAGTCTGTATAAACTGCCATGTAAATAACTGCATTGTATATGTGGACACAATCTTCAATACTTAAGACACTCCCTGCTGTTTCTTAGAAAAATACACTCTGGGCAAACAAAGGGATCAAAAAAAAGGATAACACTGTCTGGAAATGATCCTTCCTCGAGGAAATGTATCAATGAACAATGGAGCTACATGACTAATTCTGAAGGTCCAAAGAGGCCAAAAATCTCAGCGTTAACCTGATCAATTTTAGCAAGACCAAAAGTGTAATCCCCACACTAGCGATGCCCCAAGGCCATGGTGCTCATTAGTGGGACCAAAGTGGTTTAAAGAGAAAACTGAAGCAACTGATTAGCATGTTATATGTCGGCAGGGCC
Source organism: Dascyllus trimaculatus (assembly GCA_024666655.1). Classification (NCBI taxonomy): domain Eukaryota; kingdom Metazoa; phylum Chordata; class Actinopteri; family Pomacentridae; genus Dascyllus; species Dascyllus trimaculatus. The sequence goes on along the minus strand of CM045459.1, from coordinate 23,476,543 downwards.
GAAAAGAAGTTCATGATTCTTCAAAATAAACTGTTCTAAACTAATAAACTGATCAATATAACCCCAAAGAGAACATTTTTAAATAAATGTGTGTCAAAAGCGTTAATCTGCTGTGCACGGTAGCCCTTCCTACAGTCCTTAAATCTTGTGGGCTTGCGCCAAGATCACCCTCTAGTGCCTAGAGACTTTGAAGAAAGATGAATCCCAATGGTAGCTTAATTTGTGGTGGCCAACACCGTCTTTGCTTTAAGATGTTTTTAAGAAGATTTGACTTGAATAAAATTTAAAACTGCAATAAAAACATAATTATTGCCAGCTTCCATTAACTGCTAAATGTTCAAAATACATAAGATAACAACTGTGGCTATAGCAAAAAAAGACAAAAGAACAATAATTTATTCAGATATGACCGGTGACCGTTTTCCTGTAGCTCACATACAAGGCACAAAAATGATAAAGAGAAACCTTCATTTTAAAGCACCTTTGGTGTTTATGGGAGGTACTTTGGTGAAACAAAGAAAAATAAAAAGTTAAAAGCCAAAGTAGCATATAAACCAAACCCCAGTTTTAGTGTATTCATAATAAATAATTCACCCAGCGCTTCCATGCCAAGGAGATAAAAACATGGCCTTCAAGGGTTTTGTAAGAGTGCCGATATACGAAGCCAGGCGATAAGCTCTTTTGATTCCTGTTGCAGTTTTGATGCTTCTCCCTGTGTGGTGCGGTCGAAGGTGTGAGATGTTCTAAATTGCTCAGTGTTTTTGGCAAGCTGGTGTAGAAAATGGACACAGTGTTGGAGATATGTCTGAGAAGTTCATAACATGTGTGTGTACATGGAGGACCAGAGGTGGACTGTGTGTGTGTGTGTGTTGGTGAATACAGTACATACTTGTTTGTGTGTCTGTCTGCTTTGAGGGCATGCGTGTATGTGTGTGTGTGTGTGTCTGTCTTTGAGCACATGTTGCCGAACACAAGAGGCTGAGGTGTGGGTGTGTGTGGAAGCAGCTTGCAGGGAGTCAGTCCTTGCTAGGGAATAAGTTTAGCGTCCAGGCGCAGCCAGTGGAGGCCCTGCCGTGTGTAACGCACCAGTTCTGTCATGCTGCTGGTGTTGAAGATCAGAGGACCCATCACTTTGTCCAGCTCCAAGAAGAAGTCTGGGGAAAACAAAGACACAGTGAAAGGGCACCAGGTTATGAAGAGGCCAGTGAATGACTGTTTGGTCCATAAAATGTCAGAAAATAGTACAAAATGATGTCTAAGAATTACTGTTATGAACAACCATTTCACAATGACAGTAAAATCAGAACATTTTTACACATTCTTACAGTTGAGAAGCTGAAAGTGGCCTTTCTGTCAATTTCCAGTCAAATAATACATTGTTTCAGCACTACGTACAATGGCTTTTACAATCAGTTCAGTGCTTCCCAGAAATTAATAGCACTACCTTTAGTCTGTACTAAAGTTTTAAAGAACATTTCTTTAAGATTTTTGTCTTTATTATAGTGTACAATTGAGAGATGAAGAAAAAGGAGGGTATAAAAACACAAATCTCTCCAGCTAGGCTACATCTGAGGACGTTCTGTTGCAGACGTCTTCGTGGTTCACTGGTCAGCATCTTAAACCCTCAGACTATGCCAAGTTAGGAGTAAAATTTATCATAAATAAATGTTGCCATAATGGTATCTATAGAGATTTTCACAAGTTGCTTTAACAACACAGTCAAAGCAAAATATGGCAGTTGGTGCAGACTTGTTAGGACATTTCTAAAGTAAATAGCTCAAGAAGAATATTTTTCTAATCCTCTTTGGACTTGCTTTTGAACATAGATTTTCCACAAAAAAATTAAGTCCAAAACAAAGAGCATGCACCTTTTTAATGAATTCCAAGGTTATAAACATTTGAAGTGTGTTCACACTGCAGCTTGACTCAGCTATGTCTACAAAAGCTAGAATAATAAAGGCTACACATACTACGTAACTACCAACTGCAAAAAAAACAAACTTAATTTTTACCTTTCTGCTCCTTGGATAGCTGCTCGGCCTGATCCCAGACCTCGGTGGCATACAGGAAGTTGGAGGTGACCTGGACATAGCTGGCAGCCATCTGGTGGATACGCTGAGGTATGGTCACAGACGAACTGGTGCTGCTGCTGCTGCTGACTGACGAGTAGCCACCCGCTGTGCCCGGTGACAGTTTGGGAGACACTGGAGAGGGCATGCCTGCTGCCTTACTGCATTCAGGAACAGAAACAGGTAGACACGGAAATGAGTTTGCTGGTACTCTTATATGGGATAACATCTGTGACCACATGAGGATTAAAATAACTATAATATATTGGAAATCGTCATTGATAACAGTGTTTATGCCATTGCTGCCCTGTATAGCTCAACAACACATAAAACAAGGTAGAGCTCAGCAGATTAACAAGTATTGCTTATAGTTTTCTCAAACTTTTACCACTAGAAACATGTATAACTCATTGGCAACACCTAATTTCAACACTAAACACTCATGCAGGAAACACAGATGTCTTCTTTACAGTGATTTGACTCTTCAAAACAGCAAACGAGGACATGACTTACTTTCCCATTCCAGGAGAGGGAGCCTGGGTGTTACTCAGAGAGTTCTGTCAAATGAAAAGAGGGGAAGAACATTATGTACACAGAGAGGAAGCAGGTTACTCATTCACCAAAGAAAACCACATTCATGGAATTTTATTGCATGTCTTTGGTTTAGAAGGTTTGCCAAGAAAAACTTGGTTTCACCGTCTAAGACTTGAAAGTACCTTTAAGTGTTCGGTGAGTGTTTTGGAGTATTTTAGAGCGCTGTCTTTCCTCAACTTGAATAACCGCAGGTAGAGAAGAGACTGGCAACGTAGGCTGGAAAGAGAAATGGATATTGATCTGAAACTCGCAAAGAAGGCAGCAATGACTAAAGATAGGTGGGTGGCTTCAACGCTTCATAAACAAACAGCCAGGATTAGCAAAAGCCAGGTATGAGTGGTTAGAGTTGACAGACAGGACAGCACCTCCACCACATCAAATGGAAATCTATAACCTGGTGTCAGTGAGCGTACTTACCAAAGCACAGCTAGCCTCTTGTCTGCTGAAGTAGCATCTGGGGCCATGTAGCTTTTTAACTTCATAGTGTATCTGAATGTACAGACAAAATACATGTTTAAATTCTGGGAAAACCAACCAACAACCATGTTTTATACTTAAACTGAATACACTTTCTCTGATTAAAAGTGGACTCCACCAATTCACACTTCAGTCTGTAACATCATACAGTTTGAAATAAGTATAAAAATCAATGCAGCAGGACCAGAGTCTTTTAATTCTTAACATTCTTCTTCCTTGTCAAAACATGGCGCTTACTTTACCCACAATGTAATGAAAGCATGTTATGCAAGTAGTGGCTAATGTGGCCTTGAGCTGCCAGCTTTAAGCAGAGACAAAGAGGCTGTTGGATTTTGGAGTCTTTCAACTCAACCAAAGCTGCTTCAAGTTATTTCAAAGCCACAAAAATGCTTTATACAATTTTAATCATATATGCAGCAGTACTCTCCAAGACCTGTAAACAGACTTCAAAGGGCAAAATTGGTGTAGTTCTCCTTTAAATTGTAATTCGGTGACAGTGATGAATGTGTTCATGTTTGTCCTTACTTGATAAGCTCCACTGTTTCAGCATACATGGGGAAGGGAGACTTGGCCTCTTGGGCACTTTTCTCCAGAGCATTTCCACATTCAATAAAGGACACCACAGCATCCAGGTAGTAAACTGCCTTCTCAAAACGGTCCAACTGCAACAACAACAAAAAAAAAGAACGGGGACAGAGCAAAAATAGAATTAGTGTTGGTGATGCAGGCCAAGTCAGTGATCATGCACCAGTCAAATACTTGATTTCCTCCTCAGACTGTTACGGTTGCAAAGGGTGAAGTGCTGTTCACATGACATTCATTTGACAAGGTTTTGACCTGCAGCATTATATAACTGATGGGTGTGGATTCCCCTTTTCATTATATTACCACAGTTTGTTTGTGTTGACCTCCGGCACAACAGATAAACAGATAGGTTGTTCGTCGTGAGGAGAACAAAATTAAATGCTATTGCTAAAATTTTGATGTATCTGGCCATTTCATTCAATCACTGGTTTTTATTCATATAGAAGTAATAATCACTTCTGATTCTTGATCTTGGTCTAGTTTGAAAATAAAATAAAAAACAACTGCGAGAAATAAATAATTTAATATGATTTTAAGTGGGAATATATTGCAGCAGAGAATGATATTTCATAACAGCCATGTAAGCAGCTGATTGCAGACCTGCAGTTAAATTTAGCCACCTGCCACCTGCTCATCTTAGTGACCAGGTAACAGAACCATGTGTCTTTTCTTCTATTTTTTTGGACGTCGTGCTCAAAAACTGAGAGTACAAAGAAAAAAAGTGATTTGGAAACTGAATGTGGGGTACATTTCTCAGTCAGTACTACAAATACTGTACAGTCATGTTATATAAACTGTGTTCTTGTTAAGCTCCATGTAAATATCAGCAGGATGTTCTTTCACATTAAGGTGTAGACTTTGTTGTTTAACAGTCCTCTCCTTTCACTGCTTTGCATGCAACAACTGACACCATCGCAGCTCAGTTACACCAGTAAATAGTCATTGGGCTTTTGCTCTTACCAGTGCATCTGCATTGTGTTTGAGTTTCTTGGCCTCTTGTAAGTAGTGATCTGCTGAATGGACCCTGAAACAAAATTATTAGCATGTCAAACTAATTCCATTACCTCTGAAAAAAGCACAATAATTTAACAGAAACACTGTGTCACGACTCGGTTTCTACATAAATCTCCCCTAAGCACAGAAACATTAAAGTGCACATAAAAACATTCTCTAAACTCCCTAAATATCTCTTCTACCATTAAATCAAAACTGAAACAAAAGACGCAAAAATAAGAAGCAAGACTATGTTGCTTCTTTACCACAGCATAAAAAGGACAGAGATTCCCAGCAGAGAGCCTTTTAAAATGGAAATTTACATAATCTTTCTGGCATGCAGGCACATCTATTCATGACCTCCCCAACCTCCTACAGCTTTATGCATCAAAGGCAACCCTAGATCCCCACAGCAGTTCTTTCTCTGTGCCCCGCTGAGGGGTTATCCACAGTGGAAACAGCTCCTCTTACCTGTCCTCAAACACCAGCTTAGATCTCTGAGACTTGGAGCCGTCCGTGGAGAGCGGAGGCACAGCCAGCTGGTTATCACAGCCCTTTGAGGATTTCTCCTGCAGAAACAGCAAGTGAGAGGGAATAAAGTTTTGAGAAAAAAAAGAGCGGGTTTTTTTTTTTTTGAAGTAAAGGATGAAATGGAGGAAAAAGGTGAGCGTGAAGTCAGGAGCTAGAAATGTATTGCGTTCTGTGGATGCTGAACGTGTACAGTATACGGACTCAAATATAACATAGAACACAAATTCAGTGAGCAGCTGCTGGTTATGCACAGGGTCTAAATACTTGATTTGTGACTAGAATTATATCAAAAATATGCATCCCCTCACGTTTTTGCCAAATACGCACATGAAGTACCCTCCCTCCCATCAATCAAACTATACTTTCGTTCACTCCCCCTCTTCCCACAGCAACAGCCTTTTTTCCCTCTCTCCATGCTTGTTTTGTTATTGAAGTTCCTCAAGGGGAACATACGGCACAGTTGGTAAGATCAAAGATTGCACTCACACTTCGCAGTATCCACAGTGTTTGCCAGGTATTCACACAGACAGCAAATGGCTGGTGATAAAGTTACTCACACCCACCTTGCCATCACGTGTGCTGCGTCCCTTGTCCTCTCCTTTTCTGTGTTTGGAGGTGGAGCTGCCCTTGGTGCTGTGGCTCCCCTCTTTTCCACTTCCCGTCCCGCTGGACAGCGAGGTGGAGGACTGGCTGACTGTCCTCTTCCGACTCGGATGCTCTGCCTTCGGTGTCCGCTGAAGACTTGACATGGAAGGAGAGGGGACTGGTTCCTCTTTCTTTTCCAAAGACCTTTTGGACCTGGCAGGATTTTAATCATCACTGGGTTACATATATTTTTGTATCATTTAAATGGACCTGCTTTGGAGCAGTGCTGCACTCACAATAAAATATTAACACTCAAAGATTAAATATTAACATTCTAAGTAATCCAAAAGAACACAGCAGACATGTAGAATAAAGGTTTACAGGTGCAGCTTGAAGAGGCTGAGATGTAATAAATAAGCCACATTGCTGAGCTTTTATGTTTTAATTTTATGCTCATTAGAGTTTATTGGGTTTATTCTGTGAATTGTAAGATCAGAGGAACAGACATCTGGCAAGCTTCATTTTGCCTATGCAAAGGGAAGCACTACTGTTGCACCAAGAGTGCCAAGTGTTCCTGGTGTGCAGAGGGTTTACTGTGAATGATAATCAGGACAAAGAAGAAGAATACTCACTCTTTACTGCTGTTTTTATGGTGAGATAGAGACTTGTCCTCTAGTTTGCAGCGCTTGCTCTCTGGCTTGGTGCCTTCCTCATCATTCTAAAGATTTGAAAAAGCAAAACAGAAAATTAAAAGCAAAGCACATTAAGAGAATATTCAGATATATTGGTTGGTTACCTGCCTCTGATTTATTCTAAATGAAGACCGAGGAGCACAATACAACACTCTACCAGCACTTAACATTTTTTCTAATTCACTGTTGCACCCAAAGATATCCTGCCACTTAGATTTTAATTTTCTTTCTCCAGTAGTTTCACAGCTATGATTTTTTTTAAAAAGCACAATCATCTACTGGCACAAAATCCAGGTCTGGATCTCTCCCAAAATGTAATCAATTGTTCCTTGGCTTGAAAGCACTTCCTTGCTTTAATGGAAATTTGGTTGTAGGGGTATTGTAAGAGATATTATGCTGAAAAAGGACACTCAGTGAGAAGTTCTTATACTTTACTCTGCTTGAAGGGAGAAATAAAATCAAATGGAATGTATTTACCAGAAAAAAGCCCACAGAAATTTCCTCTACCTTGTGTTTCCTCTTGGCCTTGCTAGAACTTTTTTCAGAGCTCTGCTTGCTGAAGTCTTTGCTGTCTCTGTCTAGAGAGTCGTCCCTCTCCACTTTTATCTCTACAGGCTCCTTGTAGGGCCGCCCTGGGATCCGAGACAGCAAGCTGAGATCTATAGGAAATGGGGAGGAAAGGGAAGGGTAGGGTAGGTTTTAATTTGGTCCAAAGTAAAGAAAACCTTGAATCGAATCTGGACTCCAGCTAGAAAACCCACAGTGAAAATTTGTATTACATTATTACAAGACTTATGTGCATTTTTGACTAACCTATCTTAACTAGCAACACCTGCTGCTGAGGCTGCCTTGTAGGGTAGCGCTCCTCTGGGTCACTGAGTGGAGATAACAACTCCCTATTCTCCTCCATTGGAGAAAACACACAAACAGGGGTCCTGATACTCTCAGTGTATTTCGGTGTCTGTGATGAGGATGGGATGCTTTCATTCCCCTCAGAGTCTGATGATGAAGAGTCTGTATCAACAAATTCTCGAGACTTCTGGGAAGTTTTAGTGGGTGCCTTGGCCTTGCGTTTATCTGCTGTGGTGGTGACGGCAGCTGCAGTGGGCCGCGGAGAGGATTTGGGCTCTTTTTTGATGCTTGGTTTGCGGGAACCCTTGATGGGAGCTTTTGGCCGATGAGGAGGTATCTCTGGAGCTGGCTCACTCTCCACTCTCAGACCTCCCTTGGGTTCCTCCACAACGGGAGGCTTCTCAGATTTTTTAGGTTGCTTTTTACCCACACGGATTCTTGGATTTGTGCCACCTTCGCTCTGGGCGGGGGATTTTTGTCGGCCACGGCCACCGTCTGCACCCTTTTGCGCGGCCCGTAGGTCCCTGCTTGGGGTGGGTGCTGCAGAGTCTTTGGAGCCTCCTCCCTGGCTACCATAGCCACGCACTGAGCTGTTATCTCGGCCCTCTTTCTTGCACTTGGGTGGAACATTGTTGTTGTCCACAGGAGAAGCAGGGGAGAACTTAGTCTTCTTGAACCAGTTGTCCAACTGCCACTTGTTGGCCATGGGTTGTTCAGGCTGAAGGGGCACAGGAAAACACACAGAATTAAGCAACTGTGTTAGTGAGGGAAAATTATGCCTTTGTACAACACAAACCCTGGTCAAACATAAAAGATATTCTCAAAAATATATCTTTTGGCCAGAAGAAAGAACAGCAAATGTCTAATAGAGATCTTTCGACAGAGTTGGCAGCAGTTTGTGCCATTGTGAAAACTGGTGGATTCAGTCCCTAATCAATACTAAGTAGAACTAAAGCTCGATACAAAGTTAGTGTGAAATGATTACTTCAGGAGAGGCGGGTCGTGGATGCTCGTTGGCTTCACTGTCTGTCGTGCTGCTTTCACTCTCACTGTCGGAGCCTGAGCTGCTCTCTGAGCCACTGTGGCTGCTGGAGTCATCCCTTGATTGCTCAGCTGCTTCACTGTTATTGCTGTCGTTAGGCAGGAGAGAAAATCAAACTGTGTTAAATTACACACAAAAGACGCAGAGCATACATTCATGCATGCATCAGTCTTGTTGACAATTACATGTTTTCTCTCTCAAAGTTGGAAGCAAATCTTTCAGTCTCTGTGTGATCTGCAGTGACCAATGTGATGATATTTTCAAGGACGAACAACATTTTGGAGCTGAAGATTTCTTTTAACAACATATATCAACAAAAGAAAAATGTGTGATGATGCATTCTTTTATGAAGGGCAGCACCATTTAAAGCACAAGTCCAATTTTGACATATTCCTACTTTTTAGCTATTAAAACTGCCAGTATAAGCTGACTGTTTGATATAAGGTCCATGTCCAAAATAATCCCAGTATATTGTCATGTGGCATTACTGCTAAAATAACAGGCTTTATTTTTAAATTTCACTTCACTGTGCCACTGAGCTGGTGATTCCAGTTTCATTTCCAAGGTCATTATTTGCGGAGCTGTTACATTGCATCACACAAAAACACAGCATAAGACATAAAATGACAGAAAGAAAAAAAAGCTAAGCAAGTTGCGTCTCATTTTTTTTCCAAAATAAAGAACATGATATGACAAACATCTCTAAATATAATGCAAGGCAATACAAAAACACTCTGGCCACAAAGCTTTAACTTAAATCCTTAAATCCCTCTGACAGTCACAATAAAAACTCACCATTCAAACATCACAAAAGTACATTTTCTGTGCTCTGTGCTTTACCTTGCTGATGTGTTCCTTGAGGCATTCTTGGCAGAGTCCTGTTCTCCATCACTGTCCTCACTGCTGCTTAGCTTCAGGTCATCTTCCAGCACACTGAGATACAGAAATGAAACCTAATTTAATCTTTGTTTTCTATTTATGCCAGTGTAATTGCAGCAGATCAGGACTGCTTGGATTACTTTAGGTTTTTTAGCCCTCCACAAATATTTGCTTTTGTACACTCTGTTGTCAGTTAACATAGGAAAACTGAAAATGTGCTCCAATGATTAGAAAGGAGCGAAAGGACCCAAAGGTGAAGCACTTACGTGGGCTGGTCATCGCAGGCTTTGGGCTGGTGGCTGCTGGAGCTCTTGGACGAACTGCCTCGTTCTGTAGCACACACAAAAACAGTATACATATTTACATAAGAAATACACTAAATATTAATAAAGCATTCTTCCGTCAAGATTTTGTGTCTAGATTTGGATGTGAATTTGCCGTTTTACTTACTGTGTCCGCTTGGAAAAGGGTGAGAATCCTGAGGTTGAAAAAAGAAAAGAAAAACGACTTGTTTTGGTGAACCAGTTTTTTTCATAGACCATAAACCTTGTCTGTCTAAATCATAACATTTAATAATGTTTTTTTCCCTTCTTCTTTACAAGCAAAATATAATCAAATTCACTAAAGTACTTGAACCTTCAAACAGTTAACAAAATGTTTGTTTCTCTTTAAAGTCACCACCAGACAAGGTTTCTCTGGATTGGCTGCATGCGTTATATATAAAGTTTGTTTGCACCAAACAGGTGATAAACAAATAATTAAGCCTTATTAATTCGTCACGACACATAATTATTTGAAACAGTTAACACAGCCATCGGTGCGACGCTGACCTTGGTAGGGAATGGAAACTTGGAGGGCTCTGTTTTGCAGGGGGTGTGGATCGCAGTCAGCGGAGGGGGCCATGACTGAGTCATTTCCTGAATTATAATGAAAAAACACACGCAGAGCAAAAAAATGTACAAATTAGATGTAAAGTGTGAGTCACGTAAAATGTTCTTTCAGTTATACAAAGCGGTTGGCTTTTCTCTAAACACTCACAATGACCTGTTGGCCTGGCAGACCAAGTATTCTACAGAACCCAATTACGTACGTACCTTCAGAATTTCATCGACACAGTTGGCATCTCCAGATCCCTAAAGACACAAACATCATGCTTAGCAGATCTGTTCATAAACAACATGACCTCTGTACAGCAGATGAGAGGTGGCTTCCATTTTAAGCACCATGAGTCATCCTATAGAGATTTTATGAGGCCTAGGAGTTCATTCAGTTCAGGTGAAAAACACTGTGAGGTCGTTCAATATTACACCATTATAATCATAGTACATGCTTTCCACATAAATGTTGCTCTGCCACAGTTTGTCTATAAAGACTACATTCAATTTATATCTGAAAGGACAGATTCACAGGTTTTAAAGTCTGTCCTAAAACAGTTGCATGCCCCTCTAAACACTGGAACAGGTTCTGTTTGCTGTAATCACTTCTCTTGTTTATAGTGGCTACTAAGATGTCCGTTTCTAATGCATATACAGTGTAAGTGATGGAGGACAAAACACAGCCCAACTACTGTGCAAAAATACATCTTCAGTAATCTGTTGGTCTTTTTAGTACAAATTTCTCCCATTGTCCTTGCTTAGCTACAGTGGAAGGACACTTTAAAAACAGGAAATCTTGTACTAAAAAAGACAAACTGATGCAAATAAAATGCTTCATTTAACTAAATAAGGCTAGTCATTATTACTTCAAAAAAACTTTGGAATTTCACACAAAAGATTAACAACTTTGTCCTCCAACACCCACATTGTGACATATTTCTACAGGCAAAAAAGGAGAAGAAGGAATGATGACAGCAAGCAAAACTTCATGCAATATCCAAATGGGAAACTGACTATGGTCTTAAGACAGACTTTAAAAAATGTAAAGGTAATGTTAACGTGCCAAAAAAATAAACAGTTTCCACATTAAATAACGAACATAAATTGCAGGGTTCAGAATCAACTAATGCTAAAAAGAGCTGTCGATCAAGCCTTACCTCTACAGGTTGCGAGGGGATCTTGAGTTTGGAAAGTGAGGCCTTGCCGTTGGACTTCATCTCTCCCATGGTGCTGCTATGTGACTGTCCACTGTAGCTTTCCGCTTGTGAGCTCTTAGGTTCTGCTGTTTCCTGGCCATCCATAGGCCGCACATAGGCTGTGGGCTTTTGCAGCATGGAGCCGGGCTTAGACATAAGAGACGGGGGAAAGGCCTGACTTGAGTGCTGTCCACTGGGGAAGGAGGTATGAACCCGTGAAGGCGAGTCCCAGTTGGCCTCTCTGTCTCGTGGAGACTTAGAGCGGTAGCGCTCCTTATTGTGATGCTGCTCAGCCGACAAGGAGCTCCGTGAGTGGCTGCTGGAGGAACTCAGAGAGCCCTTGGCCGGACTTGATGTGTGTGACTTTGAGTGCTCTGACCCTCCACTGTGTTTACTTGACTTCTTTTCCCGCACCTCCCCTCTTTGGCTACTGTTGCTGCTGCCGCTACTGCCGCCGTTGCTCCTCTGGCTGCTGTGGCCGCCCTGGAGTCCTGAGCGTTTCTGGGACTGGGATGAAGATCCACCCGCTGCAGGGCCAACAGGAGTCCACTTATTGGTCTGGCTGCTGCCACCACTACCAACACCACGCTGGTCCCCGCCAAACAAAGGTGGGCCTGATTTCTCCTCTGATGAAGACGAGCTGTTAGAAGGTTTACCAACGAGCTTTGGAAGTGTGTCACCAATCGGTTCTTTCATCTCGTCGTAATTGCCCAGCATGCTCTGAATACGGCTGGACAGTTTATCTTCCTTGCTGGACTGAAGCGAAAAGCACAGAATGGGGGAGGAAGAGGTGGGGCAGGGGTGTAAGAGAAATGAACAGAGGGAAAGCAAAGAAAAGAGACAAGGAGACAGAAAACATTAGGATTATGAACAGTTCAACACCAGTTAAATTCTTCCCATCAAAAACAATAAAGACACACAAAAGCATCACTTAGACACAGTTGTGTCACCACTTTTACATTTAAAATAATTGACCATGGAAACAATATTCAATTGAACATAATGAGAGGCCTAATCAGCCAATTACAAAGTTAGCTTGTTCAAACTGAGCCCAGATCAGTCCAAACCCATCTGTGAACACAGATAAGGGTCGGACCACAGTTTCAGCACAGAGGTTAATCAGTCACTTCGAGGCAGCGGGTTCCAGTTGACCTGCTTGCAATCAGTCCATGACAGAAGTCTGTGCCGAGTATCCAGTTTCACATGCGGCCTCACACCTCTGTTTTGTTTGACAGATTCACACTGAGAGTGAGGAAACACAAGCCGTTATCTGCAGCAGGAAATGTAACTAGCTTGGTCATAACGTGCACTCCACTACCTCCTGCTAGCACAGCCTGGCTCACATTCAACTTTCTTGTTAGCTTATCATCCATACTGGTACTAGCACAGACAGCATGTTGGCTCCTAAAGCTAAAAACAATGAAGAAATTAAAGAAGTTCTTGAGGTTAACTAGAAACCGCTGAATCCTTATACAGTTTGTTCAACTAACTGTTTGTTTACAGAGACATTGATTGCAACAGTCTGCAGTGTGTTGGCAGAGTACATGCAGTCTGCAACAACAAGGCAGTTGTACTGCACTATAAATATTGTACTTGCTCAATGCACATATATTGTGCTGTGCTAAATGTACGGCACATCTTTGAAGAAACACTGTGATCAGATTACACATTATTATTTCGTCAAAGCATTTTGATAATAGTGATTTTTCAACTGTCAAAATTTTTTATTTTTTAAAAATTAGAAACATAATGTTATGGTTTCTGCCCTGCATAAAGTCCTGGTCCTAATGCTGTACTTACCACACACACTATCCCTTTCAACATCCCTTCAAACACCACAGTCCCTCAACATTAAATTACACAGAACAAAACCCTACTTTCCATTTTTTTTCTGAATCTTTTCTGCTCCCATGAATAAATGACAAACCAAGTTATCAGTCTTTAATGCGATGTGCATCTAATTTGCTTAAACTTCGCGGTTCTTGCGATGCAGTGAACATGCAAACATGAATGTCCTTGATGTATTTTTAATTTCCCCAAGTCACGTCCTTTACTTTGTTTCTGGGTCTCGTTAGATCTCGGCACAATTTCGTTGGCAGGGCAAACTTGATAACCACATTTGAGGGATCCTTGATTTTTTAAAAATGTGCTTTAACATACAGTGTGTGTATGTGGCGTATCATCAAATATATCAAATTAGTTTATTTTGACTCAAAAATATATAACATGCTTTTACAAAATGGTTTGGAGCTTAATTGATAGCTTAATACTCTTAATTCTGTGCAGATGAGTGAGTGCGTGAACTCTGCACCATAAAAATATTACTGCTGTGCTGGTCTACATCTGGGAGGCCACAGCTGCAGCTCTGAGCACACATGGCCTTTAATGCAGAACGCTGTAAACTTCCACTTAGTGGAGCATGACAGAGGGGGGAAAAAAGTCAAACTAAAGCTTACATAAGACTCACACAGGCAGCAGACAAGAGATACAAGGTACAGAAAAGCCAGTGACTTAAACTGCCTGTATTTCACAGTTTTTGCTCTTCTGTATGCTACCCTTTTTCTCTTAAAAGGAGTTCTAAGTTTCTAAAGTAATGCAAAGTGAAATTACTCACTGCAAATGCCTTTTTTGTTTGCAAAGGTCAAGGACTCTTCCATCTTTAATGTCAGCTTTTTATCTTTCACTTTGTTGTGGTCCAAAACATACACAAGCAACAGCACTCACCACTCACCTCTGGTGGCTTTTCTATTCCCAACCTGTCAGAACGCATTCCTCACTGCCTCGTTGATGGCTAGCTCTAGCTATGGAGAGGAGCCACTTACATCTGCTCAAATCTGGTTAGTGGCAAAGATTAGACCAGTACGGAGAACTCCAATCCTCTTTACAATTACACTGGCAGGGAGCAGGGAGCTGGCTGGCCTACATCTATGTGTGTCTGTTAGCACAAAAGGAAGACACGGGAGGAACCACAGCGTAGAGCATGTTCTTATGTTTACTTTTAACAGTTGTGCTACAAAACGGTTAACCAAGGACAGGTGTTGTCAAAAAAAGAGGCAACAGACTTTTGTTTGCAGCTTTTCAACTGATTATCCAACACCTAACTGTAATTTAATTCAAGTCACTGATGTTTATAAAAGTATCTGTTTTAAATATCTGATTGTAATTAACATGACGACAGGAAGCCAACTACTGCTTGAAATTCGTTGGATCACCTTGATTAAAACAAAGTAGAATATCATTGTCAGTAGACCTTGTTCAGACATGTTGCACAAAACAACTCTGGCATTGGTATTGAAGAAAATCTTTCAATTTTTTACTTTCATCACACATAAACTGTAAAAAAAACCCCAAAAAACAAAGACTGCAGGATCATGAAGGTCACTGTTAAAAAGAAAAAATAGCCGCACAATTCCTTCCGATTCACTTTTACCAAGCTTACATGAAATATAACATATTTCATTACAGCAACATAAAACTAAGAGACCTTTTTTAGATTGAGGCTATGCAAAAATGAAGTGTAGCAAATATTACATAAAGTGTGCAAACACGTGTAGAAAGACCAGAAGAAAGAGTGTTTCCACCTTTGCCACAGAAGCCTGAAGCTAAACATTCCTCTTTAGGATAACAAAGCAGACCAAAAAAAGCAAAAGGCACGACTCATGTTTTAGAAAACACGTGATGACGAAACTATATTACCATGAAGACTCCTGACATTGTGTGCAGCTTTCACTTCCTGTCACTTGTAGAAATTCCTTTGAACTGACTAATCAATTACATGCCAAATGTGAATGTGAGTTAAACAAACTTACCACTTTGTAAGGTTCAGGGAAGAGTGGGGAATTTGCTGGAAAGGCCTCTCCTCCTCCCTGTTGGATTTCTTGATTTCTCCTTTCTCTTTCTTTCATTCGGAGCACATTCCGGTCCTCACGGTTCATGTTGCTATTAACACAAAAAGAATAACAAGTAAACACGCTGCGGGGAGACAGTAAACAGACTTTTTGTGTCATCACTGAACAAGGATGGCTACAGGAGAGGCAGTATTATGAAAGTAATACATCCGACAGGTCTGCTACAATTTACTTTAAACCTAGTCTTGTTCAAAAATAAAGCATCAGCTCTTCAATTTTCTGTCCTGCTACGATTTCTACGTTCATAAACCAATATCAAACACTCGCAAAAATCCTAGAGTCTGTTATGTACTCTCTACTTTGAGTCACAGTTTTTTGGTAGACCACAAATAGGACCATAATTAGTGAGGCCCCATACATCATCAACAGGGAGATCGCAGAGATGACCTAAGGAGAAAGTAGTCTCTAATAAGCTTAGGCTAGTCTAGACACTGTGCAGTAGCCTACTTCTACTGCAAATAATCTCCTTGTACAGATGGTCAATGCGAATTTGTACCCAGCTAAAATCCACTAATAACAATATTCAACGCTGTCAAACAGTAAGAAGTTAGCTTGCTTTTAAAATAGTGGTTATTTGGAGTAGATCATGACATTCTGGACAGTCATGAACAAAGATAAAACAATAATTATCTGTTATGAAACTCTAAGTGGAAGAAACTGACTCCACAACAGGGAGCTAAACACACCTCTCTGCATTTATTTTCCTTGTGCGCATTATGTGACTAGTGAAAACATAAAAGCAAAAGGCTGCTTAACCTTCTGAACTCCCAGCAGTTTCTAGGTGTATTTCGTTCCTGTCCTATTTTTAATAGTTAACAGTGGGCTCATTTTTTACTGCAACATAAAGTCCTGTACTCTATGGAAACAGCACAACCATGGCTAGAAGAAGCTGGGCCTCAAAAATGTCTTGAGCTGTATGACACTGTTATTATGACATGAATCATTAAAAAAGTTAAAGTTTAAGTTGTCCGAGTATTTATTTTATAAAAATTGAGAAAACTTAGGATCAACATGCACAGCATTTTTTAAGTGCACACAGGTGTTACCAATACTGGGAAAAAAACTTGAGGCGCTACATTCTACTCATATTTTACTACTTGCATTTGAAATTGTTTTGGTACACTGCCGAAAAGTCCCTGAATTTTTGTCACATGACTGTTGGCTAAAGTCGAGCCACTAGTGGTTTCTCCTCTGCAGAGTGAAGTACAGAATATTTAGGTTTTTTTTTTAACAAACCCTTAGTTCGTATAAACTGTGTCCTGGCAAATTTTTAATGAAGACATGTTTAAAAAAATGATTTTGATGAAATATTATGATTTTAACCTCAGATCTGGTTAATTTTCCAAGCGTAACCAGACATGATTAGCTTAAAGATAATCAAAAATGTCTGATTTTTTTTTGTCTGTTTTTCAGTTTCCAGGGTCTGATAAATGGTGAATTTTTTTAGATGTTTTTAAAAATAACATGCCTTTCAACCCCTCTGGCGAGTCTTAGGGTGCAGAGGGTTAAGTGCAGTGTCCTTCTAAGTGGATGTATGCATCGTAACCAGAGACAAACACCAGCATATTATATACTGAAATATGCACACAATCACAGAATAAAGCACAAGGCTGCTCATGTCTTTTTAACATAGGATAAAACTTCACATAAAATGTTCTTCTTGATGCCACTTTAAGTATTAAAACATAGGCATTAAGACCAAAATAATATGGGTTCATTAGGTGCAGCTAGGCTGACAAAGAACAAATGTGACTTCTCACCGCCTTGCACCTTGTTTAACAGAAAGAAACTACAGAACTTTGAAAATAGAAACAACAAGCAAATTGTCAGCCAGGCGTGTCGCCTCCTGGTTTAAGTCGACAGCTTCAAGCCCTGCCAATGACAACAATGATTTTAAGGCTGCTGACAGAGCAATTATGCAGCAACCACCCGGCCTCCTCCTAGATTATAAACACATCACACAAGGGTGTTTTAATCTTTACTAAGTATGACTAAAAGATGAAAAGAAGCAGATGGAAACTGATTCCTAACAGAGAAAAGACACTATACACACAGGGAAGTCAAACGAGACATGTGAAAGGCACACTGGATGATACTTTTGAAACAATGAGTTTCTTGTGAGAATTTAAACAACTCTTACATGAAAACTGATCAGGACTATCAATCAAAACCATGAGAAGGAAGCCTCACTTCCACAGTTAGGCACAGTTACGTGCTATAGACTAAAACGTTTAGACAAAAAATTTTTTTTACAACTTCTGACTAGACATTGGGAAAGCTTATCAGTGAGTATATACAGTAATTTCCCAACAAAACTTCTGTTTTACATCATCAACACCGCCCACCAACTGTGAGTCATTACTCAGAGCATACAACATGATTCACACTATATAGCTACGCTGCATTAAACCACATCTCAGGAAGTGACCAAGGCCATAACTGCTGAATGAAACATGCCATAGGCAACAGCTTTATCAGCAGAGGTGTGAAGAAAAGGAGAAAACATTGTTTGGACAATCTGTCATCTCTGGACTTTATCTGACTTACAGCACAGCTAAGAACCAAGGTTGGACTATACACTGTCAAAACCTAAACAACAGACACTTTCCATAATGACAAACTCGCTAAAACTGGACTAACCCCAGACTATGTTGTACAGATGAGTGTCTACCAGGACTGACAGTGCGGATGATTTACTAATGCCACATTCTGATAAATTCCACTAAATGTAAGTTATTTTGTCCATTTTACCACACAGCTGACAAGTACCAACTATCATTTGCAGGGCTTTTGTGCTATGATTGTTGTCTATGGTTTGGGGGGGGGAACTGGAAATAAAGCTTTTCCAAATAATTAAATTAGATGATAATGTACCAAAGGTGTTTCTAGTGAGCTGTAGTAATACATGTTTATGTAAATGAGCCTGTTGATGTCAGTTGAGCGTGACTGCATGTGTGAATGAGCCACTGTTAACATGGTGCTCAATGATCAAATGCCCCAGGCACAGGACCTTTTGTAAACTCTGCTAATGCCCTTTCTGCCCAACTAACTGACCTGATATGTTGGTTTTTATCAACTGCCTGTTGTATGTTTCAACAACACTGGAGCATTTATGTTAGTATTTAAGAGTCATCAGAGCGCTTTACTGTTGTGCCTTACCAAAATCAGAATAACTTTTTCAAATTGAAGTCTAACCATATGATCACTCTGGTTTGGTCTGTGGACATTTGTTTTTAAGTAAATATGGACTCTAGTGATACTCTATGTACACAAATACAAGAAAGAATGACAAACTAGTGTTGAAGTCACATGAAGTGACTGTGCGAATGTGGAGCAAATTTCTGAGCTCAACCTGTTTATAAGTTGACATGTGACCAGCTTTAGAACCAAAACTAGGTTATATGAAGGAGCAAACCAAACATCAGATCAAGAATGCCTCGATGTGAGTAATAAAAAGCCACAACAGGAACTCATGCTTTTCAGTCAACATGTCTGAAGACATTTTGTTCCACTAATCAGGAGTAAAGCCACTAAATAAAGAGATCTTCTATTAAGAAAAAGCAAATATGAAGAGTGCTTGGATACAAAATTTATTACAAAGTTTTCAGAGTAATGAAATGTGTGGGTGAACCCTCACTGATAGAAACCAACTTTGGTATAAAGCATAGTCAGGTGTCAAGAACTAGTTCTAAAATGCTCTAAATGTGGACAGATCAAGAACTTATTGATTTCAGAAAAACTGTGAACCAACTGCAGTTATGTAAACATCACCACTTTACCAAACATCAATATGTGCACTGTTTACAATATGGCAGACAGCAGCTAATGAGTCCAAGTATGGCTTAGCATCACAAAGACAGCATGGATACAGTTAAGTGTAATCACTTCACAAAATTAATCTTATCCAACGGTGAAAGGCTGTTTAACATGTCAAAGCAAGCACTACAGCATCGTGTAAGGCTTGTCCCCAGTCTTAGTCATAATTCCCCAGAGTCAGCTAATGCCATGTTCCACACAGCGTTTCTAACTTACTTTCAAATCTTTTATTTTCAACGCTGAAAAATTATGTCTTTACCCATTTAAGTGAGGCGCAAGTGAGCATATTGTTTGTTACTTTCGGAAGGCGGCATCCATAACAGTGGGCTTCACAAATAAAATGTGACTCAATAACCACAAATTTAATCACTATTTAACTGGAGCCTTCAATAAAACTACACACTTGTGCTGCTCAAAACAAGCAAATCTTAATTTATGTTGTTCATATATACTTAGATCATGAATGAGCTGCCATCTGCATATTTGGCCGTGCCTCCATCCAAGGCCCAAGTCATTAACGGCTCATATATTACCAACATAGTAAGGTGGGATATGTTGATTATTTCAAAATTAAGCAAAGGCGAGCCTCTGCAAATCCCTTCTTACACATTTTGAAATAACATTTCTCTGAGTGCAATGGTCAGCTGCGTTTATTGTAGTCAATCAACAGAGTGCCAAACTGAAAAGGTCAAAGTCTCCAGAGTTGAAAAGGCAGTTCACTCTGTACCTAAATTAATCAGCTCATCTGTCTCTTTGTAACTCGCAACATAACAGCCAGGCCACGTCTTCAACAAATGCAAAAAGAAAAAAAAAACAAAAAGAAGAACTGATGGTTATCTGAGCACCATGTATACAGGACTGGGCTTCTGTGACACAGCTATTATATGCAAGGCCAACTAAAAACATCTTATCCGACTTGTATATGATGGAAAATAAGTGTTTTATTTCTACCAGACACCAAGAGAAATGAGTAAATTAGCCAACTAGTTGTGCATTTCTTACCCTGACTGAGAGGCCATGGCCCCAACCACTGAAACATTGGAAGGAGGAGGGGAGGAGGGTTCAGAGGATCTCCCAAGGATTCAGAAGTATTCTCGTCATGACTTGTCAGCCTAAATTTGTGCGCAAACCTCCTCCAGTGGAGAAAACCTGACCCCTTTTTTCCCTAAATGTTTCTGTGGGCGTCCAGCTGGAAGAGTGTAACTACAGTTTCTTTACTCGACTCGAAGGTACAGTGTATTTCCTTGGAGTGGAGACAAATCTGACTTAGGGAGGGGAGGTGACTGCTTGTTCTCGGGAGATACCACGTCGGCGAACAGCGGGGGTGGTCACATGCTAGGTGAAGTCTGGAGGCAGGCACAGCTTTTGTTTGTGTTTGGGTGTTTTGAGGTTGAAGCATATATGGAGAACAACTAAAGTGAAAAGAGGGTGGGGGTGGATAAGCATAAGAGTAAGTAAATGTTAACAGTGAATGCCACAGAGAAAGACAGGATAAAAACAGACAGATCTGGCATGTCTCCTGCTTAGAAGACTGCCAGATTCTTGACAAACAGCACTGTCGGCCAATTTTAATCTTCAACTATGAGGAAAAACTGCTCGGCAAGGAGCAGAGGAATCTTTTAATCTCAGCTAATTAAGCATATGAATCATCTGAAGTAAGCACTGCATGAGCACAATGCTCAGCAAGAATTAGTAAAGCCGGCTGAAATACTGTAATACATTGCTATATCTCAAAAATTATACCTTTAAGTATTAAATCAGAAAGGAAAGACAGTAATAAAAGGGAAGGGAACAGACTTGGAGTTAATTACACCTTCGAGTTAAATTTAAATTTAAGAAGAGTAAGGCAAAAGATGATAAGAGGTGGTTTAAAGAAAGAGGATTAACACTAAAGAAATAAATGAGCTTCATCCAAGAAAGCCTCGCAGCAATAATAATTTACAAGACAGCCTTACAGGCCAATTAAGGAGAACATCTACAGGGAGGAAAACAGAACTGAGGGATCAGTGAGAGGGGAATAAATCTCACCTCTCTCTGAAAATGGCACGGTCCACCTCCTCCCATAAAAGGAGATGTTATTTTACACCACAGGGCCTCTCCTCCATGTGATGTCACTGCCCTCAGTGAGGCCAAGCCAATCAGAGCTCATCTTTCCGTCAACAACCTCCCTCCCTCCCCCACTATGCCCGGAGCACAGGGCAAAGCACCCATGCAAGCTGTTAAAGTCACAGCGGCGCAGGTTTCCGGCATGCCGGTTGTAACAAACGAGACATTTTCATCAGCTACATGCAATGACGACACATGCTGACAATCGTGGCATCACTACAGGGTGCAAGGATGTTTTTCTGGTACACAAACTGACAAAAATCACGCCACTTCATTTGTAGTGTCCTTCTGCAGGTTTCCTGTGATGGCAGAGATTAATTTTATCACATCTAAAGCACACTTAGATCTAGATTTTGAAAAACACAAAAACATCACAATAAGAACTCGACATCTTTTACACTTTGTCATGTATGCATTTTACTTCTGCTGCTTCTTATTTTCAATTGTGTGCCTGTCAGCCATGGAGGAAGTGTTTATTTTGACTTGTCCCTACTGCTTTTTAAACCTCTTCTAAAAGCATACTTTTTCATATTTGCCACCGTCTTCTAAACTATCTTTAATGTCACCATATCATCTCTGAATACAGTTTTATCCTAAATATCTCAATCTTCCACTTTGGCACGAATGTTTTTGCTTTAATTTAACCACAAAGGAATTTTGCTGCAATAAAATATAAAATAATAAAGATTACTGTTCTACTTCGGGGACATGCACAATGACGCTTCAGAATCCTTCAGAATCATTGTGTTGTGCCATTTAATTATGGTGGTATTTACAGGAAAGAACAAAGTGAACCAGAGAAAAACAATCCTGAAGAGGTGTGGATAAAAGATTATAAATTCCAACTGTGGGCAACTCCCTTTGGCTCCGTTTATAATAGATACACACCGTACAAACTTAAGAACTGCTCAATGTCTTCATGATCAGGGCTGATGGTTTTTGAGACAATGCACAGTTTTGAATAATTTTAAACTTAATGCCGAATCTAAAAGCACCTTCTTTTTCAGATCTCCTTGTCTATGTCAGAGCATGCTTGTACAGAGCAGGCAGTTATTTTCAGCACTTAAATTATAGATACCATTTACCATTTTATAAATAGAAGCACACTACTACTCCTGTTTAATTTAATCAATAACAGAGCTCATTTAGGAGAGCAGCTAGAAAGCAACCTGATACCTTTAAACTGGTATGGAATCTGAAAATCTCAACAACAGCAAGTAGTTTCAACACTCTTCACCAATTACAACAAGTGTTTCTAGTTTTGCAGCTTTCAGGCCTTTGCATGCCAATTTTGAAAACTTGATTAAAAAATAAAAACTGCATATGAAAGTTTATACTATGCCAAGAGCGTCATCAATTTTAAGCAGCTTTCTGCATTTCAAACAAACCCAGGTTAAAAGAATATTTTAAAATCTGAACAGCAGGTTCTCGGTAATGGGTACAGATGGGCAGTGAGTGCCACCACCCCTGGTGCTTTTGAAGCAAACCTGCTGACTGCAGGAATTCCAGAGGGAGTGTCCATTCAAATGCTGCAAAACTGCTTCATATAAGCAGCTGTTTGGGGAGGACTGAAATAAAGACCACATGCAGCCAGGACAAGTAGTCCATAAGAAATTGTCAGAAAGAAATTATTGTTCAGAATGCAGTGACTTTCAACCATGATAACATCTAATAACTTTCCACAGGAAATTTCTGCACACGTTTCTGTATCAGTACTGCAGAAAAATTTCTACCTCACAATAACAGGGGAAATGAATAAGCGTAGTATTCTGTGTGCCTTTTATATCAAAGTATTTAGCTGTGGATGTTTGAGAGGGACAATGTCAAAATTAGCTTTCTTATGTTCTTGCCTCAGTGAAAACCCTTCAATATTTCTATGTGGCTTCAGATTAGCTCCAATTAACATATCAAAACAAGACTTAAGTCTTGATTGGCATGTTCTCTAAACAACTGCTTATATCCTTTTATTCAGGCAGGTTTGAAGCATTTGAACTGACTCACTGCCTGGAATGCTTCCACTCAGCAGGCGTGCATTATCTGAATCCGAGGGAGCCTTTAGCATTTACCAATCAGGGCCCAGTGCTGTGACTGTTGTGCATTTACAAACTAATTAATAATTATTAATTTAGAAGCTTTCTATGTTTCACATCCAGCAAACCCGGTCAATAAGAAGCAAAAGCAAAATGAACGCAGAGGTCTGAAGCTAATTTCCAAATGTGAATTCTGAAACTAGAGCGCATTCCTCGAATGCCATGGCATCTTTATTTGAAGATACAAATCAAACTGAAACACTTTCAGTAGCCACTTTCTCAAGCTTTTAGGCTGACACTAAAATATTTTGGGCACACAGGTCCGATGGGATGTTAGATTGGGGTCTGTCCATTTAGAATAATTTCTTTTCCTTTACTAAATTGTATTTACCATTTCTGTACTTAGCACCTCCCGAAAGGATAACAGCATTCATATGTAAAAAGTAAGTGCCTGGAAAGTTCCTGTGGATTTTGTAATGACAAATATTGTCAGATGAACAGAGACAGAGAATGCTCTCCCTCACAGCTTTGACACAGATAACACACAATGCTCTGGGTACTTCTTCTGCCACATTGTTAGTGGAACATGACACACACCCCTCAATTATCTTCGCAGCGTTTCCAAGGGACCTGCGTGATTCAAGCTCTTTAGCGCACGCACCAAGCTTGTCAAGAGGCTTTTACTTTGTGCATGACTCTCTTCACCTGAATCTAAACTATGGTAAGATGCTTTTGACAACTTACATTTACTCCCTACAATAGTGCATAAAGCAGCCCTTTTTAACCTCGACCTGGTCACCAGCAAGAGCAGCAATTTTGTGGGTATGTATACGATGTGTATATGTCCATATGATACCCAATTAACTTGGATTACACTGCAAAAGAAAAAGGCCTATGGCAGCTGTTTCATATATACGTATTGCCTAAGCTTTTAATAACTTTAAATGTGTTTACAGTAATACAAAATGACACATTTACTAATTATTTCCACGAGTGTAAATAATAATAAATCACTTGATAACAAAAATGTATATCCCTAAGCCTAAATCAAACGAAAAATATCTAAAACTCATCTTTGCTAGTTAAAAACCTACCCTACACTTTATCATATAAGACCTTCTTTTAGCCTGAAGCATTAACATTTACTTATACAAACGCTCTACCCAAGAGATGAATTAACTGTTCCTTAGTCAGTTCATTTTGCCTTCTAGAAACCACTTGTACCCAGCTGAAACTTGACCTAAGCCATTAAAACTGCAGACACCATGCAAACGCAGACTGCGACAACATGCAGTAAAAGATTTCCCAAATGTGATAACAGCACAGCAGGTCAAGCAATACTGCAACCCTACTAAGGAGTCAGGAATTTCTGTATTTAGCAACATTTTTCCATACATCTGTCACAACTGTATTACTCACAGAACAGTCTGGATTAAATCTGATGCTGGAATATCTATCTACCTACAAATAGAAACATGTTAACCTATAGCTTACTACTCTGAACCTCAAAATAACCCCCTGCAGTCACCAGAGCAGACACTCGATTGTGGGCAGGCACATGTGCGTGAAGTGGAGCTGCAACGATAGGTTGATTAACTGAATAATTACAGGAAAATTAACCAGGAATTATTTTGACAAATGAAACATCATTTAAGCCATTTTCTAAATCAAAAATTTTCTGACTTCCAGCCTCTCTGATATAAGAGTTTTAAGTGTATTTTTGTCATACATGAAAGTAAACTGAATAACATTTGGGATATAGACTACTTTGTCACACATTTGAAGATAGCACCTTGAACTGTGGGAGAGTTTAGTGTTTTTATTATTATTTGCTCACATTTCTATATGCAAAAAGATCAACCCAAGAGATCAATGAATAATGAAAATAATTGTTAGTTGCAGCCCTAGAGTCAAGAAACAGGTTGATGAAGAACTTAAATTGCATGATTCATACATTCGCAGGTTCCAGTTGTTGCACTGCATAAGAAGCTTAAGTCTTTAATGCATGAATCACAAAAAAGTTTTATCTGTGTATTACGGAGATTTACACCAACTAATACTCCATCTTACTCACTGTGATTTTTAGTGCTTATGACAATGATGTTTTTGTTATTTGGTGCAAGGCACTTCACCTGCTCTGAAAAAACACTATACCAATGAATTTCAGTACTTGGGATGATACATTTTGCTGCTGCTATAGAATACAACTAAGGCTGTTAGTGTACAATTTCAAAACTAGTATGACAGAGCAGTATCTCACATCACAGATCTATGCCAGATCTGTGAAATGAAATGGCCTTAATGAGCTTCACCTTCACAGGACTACATAGCCACATGAGAGCTTAACTCACATCCTAGAGAACAAAAGCTGAAGAACAGATGCATGAGGTCAGGACACAGTGAGTAGCATATTTTTCTGCTGCGTGAGCAACAGCACAGAGAGATAAAAAGAGAGAGCTGCTGATGTCTGATTAGATTCTGGCTAATTAAACTGGCAGACTCTAGAAGAGTCTTCAAATAACGCAGTTTTGACAAGCTTCTCTTTCTGAAGGAAATAACATTTGGTTAAAAACTTCGAGACCTTAGCTGAAGACACAATAATTTCTTATTCTGGGGAGGTTTAAAGAACAGAATGTAAACTCTAAAATGCACTAGCATCTGACAAACTAGACAAACCAGATGACTGCAATGGTTCCTCTTTGGCTTTATATGTCAAACTCATTTTGGTAATTAAAAGAAGATGAAGACGAACACAATGAGTCAAGATACGCAAGGAATTCAGACAAGGACTCTTCAATTTTGGGAGAGCAGTCATACAATCTTGAACAATCAGGTGTTGCTGAACAGTCTGAAACTAGGCATTGCTCATTCTCCAAATATGCAGTCTGCAAAACCACACTGTAGTACAACTGCAATGTACAATGGATGCGTCAAAGCCAAAGAAAACATGCACCCTCTGCTCTGTCTGGAACGGACAAACAACTCACCATCACATCTTGACAGAGCATGTGCCCTTTGCCTGGTCAACAGAGGAAACAGTTATACTAAAGCCTCCAAGCAAAATCTAAACAGGAAGTAAGGAGGATTTCACAGTAAGCTGCGTCACAGGGAGCACAGTTACACACTATTTTGAATAGGTTATTTACCTCGAGTGCTTTAAAAAAAAGTTTCCTTAGTATCCCCACAATTACCAAAACTGGCATCTGGAAGTCATCTAACTTTGCTTGTGTCTTACATGTCTGCTTAAGCTTTCCCAAGTGAGGTGCATCAGTGGTTTGACCTTTACCCAAAACTAATACACCCAGTCAACATGCAGTCATGTGCTTTAACCTTAAATCTTAATGTCCTACATCTTCAGTAAAAAAGAAAATAAAGAACCATTCTACATGATGAGTTATTGTGTTGCCTGTTGAAAAATACACATATTAATCTAAAGATAATATGCTTTAAGGTGCTTATATAACTATGTACATGCAAGTGTATTTAAAATGTCATCAAACAAGTGTATTGCCTTTAGTGTCCCAAAATGTTCATTCCAACTAAGAGGCATACTAATCTTTACAAACACTTTTATGCAAGCTCATATGTTAAGTAAATCTTACAGCCATTATCAGAGGTCAAGCAATTCAGCATTTTTCTTATTACTTGTAAAGTTATTGTTTTTAACCGTTTCTCGGCTCAAAATTTGAGCTATGTCTAGTTTATCATGGATTTTTCTGTGTAGACAAACTTTTAGCACCCACAGCCTTAGAAGCTTAGCAGCCTCAAAAGAAAATTCAATGTGCCAAAATGATAATAATCAAGAGTAAAAAGGTTAATTTAATTCTTTAACCTATTTTTGGTAACTCGAGTTTAATTTCCTCAAACATAGTAGAGATAATTATTTATCGAATGGTTTGATGTACGAGGAAAATGTTTAGATTTCTGTCTGTAAAACTGACTCAGTGTCTTTACTGTATGCAGTGCGCTCACCGCCGTGCGTAGTCACTCCCCCAAAGGCCCTATCTGTTGTCACTCTGTCGTCTTGAGCAACGTCCTGCTGAAAGCACTACGTGATTGGTCACACATAAGGAACACCAGCATATCAATATTAAGGGGCAAATGTTTAAAGTTGTCTTTTAAATAAACAAACATAAAATTTGGATAAACGAAAGCAACTCAAAATCATTTGTGTTGAAGTTTGTGGTATTTTAAATTTTGAGGCCAAGATTTTCAGGACTGACTTAACCATCATACTTATTACTTAGCCGGACTGAGAAAGGTATTATTACTTGTCAAATTCATTTACAAAGTAAGGCCTCAATCCGGCAAATACTGTCCAGCATCAGTGTCTCAGAGTCAGGAGGCGCTTGCTCTGACTTAAATGTGCAATATCATCACACCTGTAATGTCCGCATAACAATAAAACACTCTTGTACTAGCACTTCCATGAACAGCACGCTTCTTAAACAATTGAAACCACAAGTGAAACAGCCTAGACTCCGTCTACAGTTGTTGCGCCAGTTCACAGCTACCTGCCATAAATGAGTTCATGACCTCAGGGCTCCCAAACCATGAAGTGTCAACCTAGATAAACCAGTTGGTTACTCTGTCCTTCTTGTCTCCATGGGCCAACTCTACCCTCCTCTTATGTATCCGTAATATTACTAACTGTTGAGGGGAACTCTGGACTTATGATGCATTTTCTGGCCCTTCCCCCAACTGTGGCACGTAAAATGGCTTCCTAGAAAAGCATATCAGCTGCCCCTGTGCTAGACCAAAGCACACATAGGTGTTGCCTTACTACGCAATAGTAATTTTGATGCAAATAACCAGGTCTTAGACTTTACGCAGCTAGGAGTGGCACTAAGGGCTAGCTGGTATAAATGGAGGATACGGTGTGCGGAGGCTCAAAGACAGCAAACCAAAACTTTTTGCTAGTCACTGCGAGAAAACTAACGACTCTCATGGGTCTAAGATTAGTTAAACTTTCCTGTGTGCGGTGGAAAAAGTACAAGCAAGTAAAATAAATTCTGTCCATATTTAAAATTGATCCGCTTTGAGCTAATCAAGAGTTTAAATCCCGAAGCCGAAAACTAGCATTACAGTACATTTGCATTATCAATAAACTGTGAGCAGATTGTGTTTATCATTTGCACTGCGGCACTATACAGCAGTCATCTCGATGTCGATTACATAAGTATTAGAAGATAACAAACTTAAGTTATGTCAGCCACGGCTAAACACAGAAAACACAAACATCAGACGTCATGACCTGTTAGCTAACATTACAGGAACAAAAACATGACCACCATCACTGCGATGTTTGCCTTAGTTTTCCAGAACGGAGAGCTGCCGCACGTATAAAAGTGACATTTAGCGTTATCATCCTTTAAATAACCAACATTTCCTGTCATCGTAACTCAAAAGTAACTGCAACGTCTAACATAATCTTTAGCAAGAGGCTAACACGCTACCTACAGGACTACCTGCATCTTTGCTTTAGCGTAACGTTAGCTAGCCCAACCTGCTAGCAGAGGCTAGGCTAGCGGCTAGCTAGCTCCGAAACCATTGATTTTTTCTGCGGAATTTTAAATTAACATTCACTCCAAATGTAAGACAACCACTAAGTACAGTGAATCACCAAATAACACCTTTCGTGATATTCGGCATCCTTACCTCTTGTCTTCTTTTTAGGCCCAAACCATTCTAGCTATTGGAAAGCTCTTTTCTCTTTGTCTTTTCCACTTCCAGTTACACGCAAAATGGACTCAGCAAAACGCTATAACAGCTAAAACACTAAAACCAAATGGATGGTCTTCATCTTCACCTTAAAACGCAGCGGTACATCGAGTGGAAAACAAAACAAAATCATTTTCTCTCTCGTTCATTTTATTACTCCTAAACAGAAGTGACTGATAGGTAAGACTGCTAGCTAAGTTAAGCAGCCAGCAGGTACCACAGACAGGACTGAATGCATGGATGGCAGCAAGCGGCGCTACCTTCACTTTCATCGGAAAAATCTCAAGCCGGCCACCGATCCAGGTAAACATGAGAGGAAAGTTCATTTTTGGAAACACGACATTCAAAACAGGCCATTTTTGTTGCACTGTGGACGATTGGCCATTTAAAAACACCAATGACTTTAGTTTTCAGGCTGGTTTACACTAATTGAAAGAAATAAGAATTTAGCAAGAGGTCAAACCGGATTCCAAAATCAGAAATAATAAGAATATTAATAATAGAGGATGTCAACACAAATGGAGTGGACCATTTAATATCTATAAGGTAATCTGACTTTAATAGTGCCACCAGTATTTAATGATATTAGTAATTCCCACTTGACCTGAATGCGGCACTCCTGTGACGCACAGGTTGCTCAGACTTGACGTTTCGGACGGAAATCACAGAGAGCGTTTCATTGTTCTCTGGTGTTGATTGATTGCCTTACTAATTTTAAATATGCAATACACAGAGTGCTAATTTAAGCTGTCATGCGCCTTTGATCGATAAATGAACTCATTTTAAATAAATCTGTACTTGGTTACACACCTGATTATTGATTTTTCTCTCACACATTAATAGTAACTTTGTGTGTCAGACATTTTTGTGCTTTAATGTGTAAAAAGTCATATTTAAGACTCTATCCATAAATCTGTAATTGTGTGTAAGCAGCTAATAATCACATAGGACGATCACACCACAGACTCTCATTTTATGGCTTTTAGGCACTCATGTTAAAAGGCTAAAACAACTCGACTAGTCTATCTCGGATACTTTAGACTTCATTTCTTCCAAAGAATGCTTGGAAAACAGTGACCTCAAAAAAAATCTATACACCCTCAACCCAAAGGAGTAGCTGTATTTGATCAAACACATTCAGAACCGCTGATCTGCACATTTTAATCACTAAGCTTGACATTATAGACAGTCTTGTGGTCTGTCTCACACACACACAAATTCATCATCTTTATTATCATCCTAATCATCATTATCATCATCATTATGGGATTGGTTTCAAAAACGATCCCATATTCAGAAACTACTTTAACCCATTAAGACAGTTCAGGCTCATCGGCTACTTTTCAGTTCTGCATTTTAATGCTGGCAAACAAACCATAACAAAACGAGTTGTCTGCACAGAAAACGGCATGTTTATCAAAAATACCAGATACTGAGAGTGCTGTTCTTGAAAATATTCTGTTTGTAAACTAGTTACCAAAAACAATTTTACTATCATTTTATTCTTAAATTTATATATGTGATGCCACTATATGTCACTTTAGCAAACTAAAGTCTTTTAATTTTCAATTTAATTGAAATAAATGTTATTTATATAGTACAAACACATGTGTCATGTTAAGGCAATTTATAGAGTGAGGCCAGGAACATTTTTTTACAAACACAAAATGCAACATTCTTAGAAATAAAAACAAGTCAAGTTTATTTCACAGTGTAACAAGCGAATGCATTTTCTTAGCAACAAGACCTTCTAACTTTATACTAATTTCAAATTTAACAAAACACAACTTGTATTCAGTATCCTTTAAAAGGTCACATTATGTTTTTGTTATTTCTACTCCAGATATGGCGTTGCTCTATAAAGGCTGTGAGCTGTACAGATTAGGTTTGACTAAAAATATATTCAAGTACAAAATCCCAAGATTTAACATCAATAATCAAATCTGTTTCCTCAGATATTTAAAGTTTATATCCTTAGTAGACCTACAAACTTGAGAAAATATCGCACTAGTACAAGTAAGAGGGGAAATGTTTTGAAAACAGGATATATGTCACACTGGCCAACTCAAAATAGTCTGTTGTTCTCCTCTCACCCTAGTCCATTATGAATGAACCTGTGCAATCGTCCAAACCATTCAGATATAAACCAGCTGTGATGGGTTTTAGAAAAAAAAGACTTTAGGAAACATATAACAGCAAGAAAACCCACTTCTTCCAAAATATTTATTTCTTCTTTTTCTTCTTCTTTGGAGGTCCTTGATCTGAATCGCTGCTGCTTCCTGAGTCTGAGCTGTTTGAGGATGAAGAGGAGGAGGAGGAAGAGGAAGATGAGGAAGAGCTGTCATCGTCGCTGTCACTGCTGCTGTCGCTGTCATCTGAAGAGGAGCTGGAGGAGTCGCTGCTGTCTGAAGATGAGTCATTGGAGGAGCCGTCTGAATCACTGCTGCTGTCGCTCGTGTCTTTTGCCCTGAGAGCAAGTGGTGGAGCAAGACAGGGAAAACATGAACACACAAAACTGAAAAGTGTTTATGATTATTAATGTCTCATGCTGCAAGATGTTACATGGGCTGTGGTGGCCATTGTGGTGGGACTTTAAAGGGTTTTTATACCTTGCCGACTCTTCTTGAGCAACACTCACATGTTCTGTTTACAGATATTGAAAGTGAAATGACACAACGTCTGCAAAGCTACAAGTGCTGATCTGAGAGTTTTTAAGATAATAGATAGGGGTAAACTAATAACATCATCTGCACATGTACTCTTTTTGTTTTTCCTTGGAAGTGGAGCAGTATACAGTAGTCAC
Organism: Dascyllus trimaculatus; assembly: GCA_024666655.1. Lineage (NCBI taxonomy): Eukaryota > Metazoa > Chordata > Actinopteri > Pomacentridae > Dascyllus > Dascyllus trimaculatus. Next base: position 23,444,789 of record CM045459.1, on the reverse strand, counting down.
ATCACAGGAAGTTCTGCTTATCAGGGCTTCATCAGTGCCTTTTATGAGCAGCGAGCAACACCATTAAAGGCGTCGATATGATCTCCAGTCACTTTTTCACAGTCACCAACCTCTGATATCTCTTGAATGATGGCATCTACTACAAATAACAGGCAGCTACAGATAACACACCAACTATGTTCAGAAATGGCCAAGTCCACACCGAACAAGTGCGTTAGACAAAATATAATATCCATTTGTTTACATTGTTTTGACATTTTTTTTAGCCAACTGCCACAACTCGATTCCATAACCTGAGAAAATCTAGGTCGGTGGCTTCCACTCTGAGGGGTGGTGGTTCACATGAGCAGGGGCAAAACATGGAGTGAAACTTGAGTTAAATAGATCTTTTGTCACAGTGTACATTTTGGCACTATTAGTTCCACCTGTGCTTTTCCTACAGTCAAAAAATGTCTTCAGTGAAAATGGTTCATTCATTTGGGAATAATAAAGAAACAAGGGCAATCAGGTGACAGAAGTACAGGGTTAAATCAAGCGCCGTTTTTTTTCCACAAAAGGCAATTTGACATGTTATGGCAGGAAAAGCACAGGTGCAAATGATAAAATTAACGACAGGCTTTGTTTAATTGCTTCAGTTTCAGGGTCCTGGTGTTGTGCACACTGGCACAACAGAACAGAACACAGCCATTGTGAATCTTATTAGTAACACCTGTGCTTTTCTTACGATCACATTTCATGCTCTGAAAATCGCCGAATGCCAACAAACTGCACAATTAGATGCGATCAGGAATGAATGCACCAGTGAGAAGTGAAAAAGCTAATTAAAAAACTTTCTAATAAAAATACAGTTTAGAAAATCTTATATGGATTCCAAAACTGACTAAAATCAGCACACACTGGAAGCACTGGTTAGTACAATGTAATTACTTTGAAAATGTAGTGCTTGCTGCAGTTAAGATCCTCCACTAGAGGGCACTGTTAAGACACATTTCTGTCCACTGTCTATTTTATGGACTTCGGTTTCAGTCAGAGTTTAGAAATAAGAGTGGGGCGGTGATGCTGCGAAGGAGGTCATCTATATTAAACTTGCACATCCAAAAACAGAAGAGGAGTTTCGGCCTTGTTCACATTATCTTCCTGACATCCCATCATAGGCAGATTTTCACACCATTCAACACAACTGTGACTCCTCAAATTTTCATGTGACTTCAACAGATCACATGTGGCCTTATTGACAGTCAAGTGATAAAAAGGTGAATGATGCAAAGAAATTGAAACAACCCCCGTCTCACAAAATTCTCCTGCTAGTTGTATAAATACAAGGTATATGTTACATTGTATATTTTCTTCTAAAACAGCCACATAACATAATTTAACAGGAAGCAAATGTAAAGCCTTACTGAAACCATTTTTTGTTTCGTTTTTGTTTAATGTATTCAAATGTAGGGGATTAATACAATGCCATAATGGTTCAGAATGTCTTAATTTCATTAAAACACCATAAACTATTCCCCATTACACCTATAACTGTGTGAAGGTAAAAATTTCACCTACGGGGCAATAAGTATATTTTTAAGTGTGTAACTGTGCTCATTTAGTAAATATTTCGCTTCCTAACACATTGTGTGGAGTTAAAACATTTCAGACTGTCGTAATATGGTGCAATACACATCTTACTTACTTCTTTTTTAGTTTCTTCTCGGTGGAACCTTCTCTTCCTGGTCTGCAAAGAGGGAAAAAAGACAAAACAGCTTTATTATAATAACCTAAGCTTTAATAAAACTGATACCAACAAGTAGTAAAAAAGGAAAAATGGGTCTGTAGGATTTTTTTTTAAATGTATGAGGGATCATTCTTTTTCGTGAAGAAACTCACAAAAAAAGAAAACTGTCATTGAACCAGACAAAAGAGCTAATAATGCTCACTATGCAGACTTATTAATGAATATACTTGCACCTTGTTAATTACAGCTCAAGCACTGACAGTAACTACAAAACCAATTTCACAGTCACAGGTGTTAACAATGTATGCTTACTGAATAATGAGCATCAACAGCCCTGAGCTGTGCCACTGAGCCAGTTTTTGTACAGTCACAGTCTCACATTAGACAATGTTACTGTCTGTATGTCTTTTTTCAGAGTAAAACAGTGACTCCATCTAATTCACAGACGAAATTGTTTCCAGTGTGGGTCAGGAACTGCTGAGTGCTTTACTGCTTCTTGGTACATGGTATCTTAAAATACAGCATTTATCTGAGTTTGACACCCTCACTGCACTTCTGATGAGCCGAATTCCCTGACTGGCCATGAAAATCATTTCGCTCTGGTTGCCCACGTTGTTCCAGAGTCTATAGCGGAGCAGATAACTGTAAAAGTAGAAAGTGCTTTTCATGTACAAGACTTCTGACCCCATAAATACTGAGTCAAAACAGTTGAACACAAGGAAAAGATTCGGCCTTAGATGGAAAGCTAAACATTCCTGTCACAGTTCTGTTTTTCTGGTAAAATCTTGATGAAACATTACAGTTTATCACAACTCCCTATGCAAGCCTGAGCACCATCCGGAGCACAGAAAAAACGTAAAAGGTGTTGCAATAAACAATAAACTGCTTCTGTTTCAAATGCAGTCAATTAACCACTTGTGCTTCCAGTGCAGTATATGGAAGGCTGAAGTGAGAACAGCATTGACACTTTTGAGACAAGAGAGAATGGTGGTATTTTACGGGGTAAAGAAACAGATTCCACACTGTCAGAAGAGATAAACTGATAAGGACAACTTACCCAGTGATGCTGAGGGGTTTGTTTTCATTCTCCTTGAGCTTCTTTTTCATTTCAACTGTTCTTGATGGTCTGTGCACATATTTCCGCTTTCCTGTGCACTCATAGGTCCAGTGTCCCATCTCCAAACACTTCTGGCAACGCACATGTTGTTTGTTTGCCTCCCTGGATGCAATAAAACAGATAAATCTAAATGTAAGACCTTCCAATAATAAGAAATTTTAACTCCAAACGGAAAAATAATCAGCACAACAGCAGCTACACTGACAGATGAAGTTTAATTGCCATGAACAACTTTTTCCAAAGTTTCCCGTTTTGCTGTTGATGAAGCTGTTGGATGTTTAAAGTTTATAAATGCTTAAAGATGCTTGCCAACATTTCACAACTATCTCAACAACCACTCACAATATATTGTATATGACTGCTACCTGTCCTGTCATCATCTCATAGGCAACTGAAACTACTTAGGTCAATTTAGGAGATTACATAACTGCAAGTTCTGGAAACGTCACAGTACAAAGAAACTGACTTCTCATTTCCCATCTGCTGAAAAGTTCTCAAAATTAGGGCAGATCTGCAGTTCTCCTAGTCCCAGAGACTTTGGGAATCATTTCAAGGTCCAGTAGGGTTAAGTTAAGTTATAATTAAGTCAGACAAAATATGATGTATTTTTGGGTCAGTATTCCTTTGTCTAAAAAATGAACAAATTAGGCAAAATAAAAGCAAGATTTTCCCGAGGTGCTGTTGACATTAGATAAACAAATAAATTGAAAAAAATATTCTCAATTTGTCCAACTGAGGGACATCAATTGCATTTTTTGTAATGGTAACAGAACTATCAATAAATACAGATCTATTAGCAATGTTTTATGCAGAAATCCAAATGATTAAACCCACTTAAATTATTATTATTCGAGGTTGTTTCATGAATATATCTGCCTTTGTTTTGTCCACAATTTACTGTCCTTCTTTTTGATATAGGGGAAGACAACAACCTTTCTTACAATATCAACTATAGAAATGTTTGGTGTTTTTGACTTTCACTGTTTTCACATTCAGAAATACTTGCCTGTAAGCCCAGGCCCGACTGAATTTCCTGGTTTGTTTTCAAAGTGGTAGCTTCAAAGCTTTGGAATAGCTTTCCTCTTCCCATCAAATATATTTTTAACAAATCGGAAGATTTAAATGTTTTCAATGGGTTTTATTTACTCTTAGCAGTCCTAATATTATACAGATTGATCTTACAAATTGTTGTCTTGTATTTTAGCATTTCATATTGATAGATTTTGCAAGTTTTATTCATTGACTTGCTTTTTGCACATATTTTTGTTGTTGGCTGTCTTGCACGCATAACACCTTCAGCACATTATTTAATTCAGGTTGTTTTAAACCTACTGTATGAATAAACTCGATTTGCATTTATTAAATGGTTTTGACTTTATACTACCTTTAGCTGTGAATTGTCTGTTTGGAATTTTCCAATAATGATTAGGAAAAAACACGAAAGCTAAACAAAATAACAAACAAACAAACCTTCCAGGCTCATCTTTCTTTCTTTTTTAAATATTTATCATACCTTAACTAATAAATAAGTGTAATAGGACATAACTCGATGTGTAAACAAGATGTTTTTGCCCTTTAATCAGCCCTGAAGTGAAACCGCCATGAAATATTTTACACTAAATAAGTTAGATTGGACAACACAGTAAATTACTATAACTAGATACATCTTAGAGTGAAAAACAGAGACGTGGTCGGTTATTCGTAATTGAAGACTATTAGTCACAACCTCAAAGGCTAACTATAAGTCTAAGCGCACAAAACAGCCGTATAGATAAACACACTAATAAATAATGTAATGTACATCAAGGCAGCGGCGCATTTTCGCCCCAACTAATACCCTCAGCGTTCGTAATTCACCTCCTGTGTTTGATAACAAGCTCGACGAGCTATATGTCGTCTATGTTATAAGACTGCTGTATTCACAAAAATATGAAAACCACGTCGTTATATTTAGTTAAAGAAATGATACTCACGCTTGCCTCCTGGCTATTATTCTATGCATGGGAGTCGCCATGTTGCAGTTTACTTTTACTTCTTCGTTGGTGTCAAATCAGCGAGAATTTCCGATTAACTCAAGGCCGCCAGCGCCCCTATTGGTAGGAATCAGAGTCAGAATCAGAATACATGTATGTATATTTCAAGTCTTCAAATATAAATACTGAGGTAGAACCCCTCAATAAAATGTATTATATATGCTTACATGACAAATTTAAAACTTAAGATAAAGACCACACAATGAATTATTACACAAATTTACCCAACCAATTTAAATGATTAGGTTCACACCATACAATATTATCACTATATGAGTTTACATGACTAACTTAAATATAGGGTTTAGATTCTACAGTTTTATTTATTATAATAATTTACCTGACTAATTTAAATATTAATGTTGAGACACTACAATTTAATTAATTATATCAATTTACCTGACCAATTAAAATATTAAGGTTAAGATCCTACACTATGTTATATAGGACACATTTACATGACTATTTAAAATAGTAAGGCAAGACCCTAAAGTACTATATACTGCGCCAAATTTATTTGAAAAAAATTTTTTTAGACTGTATACTTTATGGCAGTGTTGCATTATATTAAATTGGTATTTATTTTGTCATTAACATCTAGAGTGAAATCTTAAAAAAACACCTTTGTCTCATTTTTCTTTAGTTTTGACTCCATTTGTTTGAATAAATAAGTTCTAGTTAAATTATATTACACTGTTATCACAAACATATGGATAATATAAAACTATAAACATATTTTTGTGTTGCTTTCTTCTTGGTGTTATTCCCATATAGTCACATACTGTGCCAACGGTTGCTTAGGTTGAGCATTTGGTCACCAACGCAATGCACCCTCCCACTATTCAACTGTCGTTACACCCACCCATATTTACTATTTGTCAGAGCTACATGAACATGTCTTCATCTCTCATTTCTATTTCATAGGTTCTTTTAATTCTACAATTTATTTATTTTTAATTCTTTAAAAACACATAAGGTGTATGGGATGCAAATGTGATATATGTTTCACATTGGTTCATTTAAAAAGGCAAAACAAAACACAAATATGAACATAGGTGCAGGCATAAGAAAACTAACACCCCCCCGCCCCATCATTTGTTTCATTTTATTCTTTTATCTGGTCTTATGTTTTAGTCCTGAGTTGGGTTGTATATCACATGTACAGTATACTGTTTTATAACAGACCCAACAGCCAAGTAATTCATTATTATTATAGCTTATAAAGAAAAGAAGTAAATGATTTTCCAGTTGATTTAATATGTTCTTAATAGTAAATGTGTGACTGTGCTCCGTTCACTCAATCGTTTTAAAGTGTGTAGTAGTTTGTGAAATATGACTTCATCACATAGGCATTACAGTCTATTTTTGTTTCACACCTTAGTCTAATCCGAGACATCACCAGAGCAGCCAGTTCTTGATTTCGTCATACTATTTAATAACATGGTAAATCTTTATATTCTAAATGATGTCGAAATCATCAGAAATTTTAAGATATATCCCGCAAAACCTCGAGTACTAGAGAACAGTCTCTCACATGGTTATAGAAAAGTCCAGAGATATCTGGAACAATGTAAATCTCGCGATAACTCCCGGCGAGAAGTCAGTAAGACCACCTTGCTGCTGCAGCCTGCCAGCACAGATCAGAGATACCGGTAATAGTCAGCGGTGTGGATTATGACTACAAGTAGTCCTACCTAACACAGCGCAATACCACAACTCCACCTGACTTTTACAGATTTTTAAAGCCGTAGCTATACTTTTGTTCTGTTTTCCAAGTCGTACTGTAAGACAACGTTAAAGCTAGAAGACAGACGTATCCCTGAAGATGTCAGTGGTGGGATTTGACTTGGGCTTTCAAAGCTGCTATGTAGCCGTAGCCCGAGCCGGCGGAATCGAGACAATCGCCAACGAGTACAGCGACAGATGTACACCGTAAGTACCAAAAACATAGTTTTATTTATTGGAGTTTTTGGGAGAATATCAATAGAAAATATCATTTTCTAAGTGTTGTCTCACCAGTGCAACAGTAATGCACGTGAAGCGGCTTTACCGACTAGCAGCCCTTAGCTAAACTTGTGCCCTTATGTCTCTATAAATGTGCTGTGTTGACTTACTGAGTTAAATAGTGAAACGCGTGTTAATGTGTTCATGGAGAACATGGAACCACCCAAAATTCATCCTTAACTCACACACCTTGTTCAACCTCCAACCATGGAGCTCCGGCAAGCTAGCTGGTTAGCTAAGCTCACAGTTTTATTAACGGTACTGAGGGGTTTGATAACGGGCTTTCTTTCGCCCGACGAACACGAGCGGGCGGTGTTTACCTCCCTGCCGCTCTAATTACAGTTGTATTACTCTTGAAGGCGTAAGCTCCGTCCAACCGGTGTGCCCCGTATGGCAAATTGTGCGTCTTGCGCTATGTTCCGTGCGATGACGACAGCGGCCAATCTCCTGTTGGAATATTCTAGCAAAATTTAGAGCCTCTAAGACTTGAATGACTTACCCTGAAGAAATATGCAGTTTATCGTAACATTTTAAAGCTCATGTACTTATCTAGAAATATTGTCATTGCGGTTATATTGTCGAAGTTCAGCTCATTTGGCTTAGACGGAACACTTTGTACTTCCACTAGTTCTGTTCTGTCTTCGTTTCCAATGAAAATTAACATTAAAGAGAATTTTCGCGTTGTTTGTAAGTGGATGGCATGTCTACGTGTGCTCCCAAGGAGATTATGTGAATAAGTTTAAGCATAGGACCGCTTACGACAAGTAATAACTGGATTATAGCTCTACGATTGATAACATTTAAAAGAGTGCTTCTGTTATCCTATCAGATATATTACGTCTTTCCGTGATTTTATATATTTACTTACGTATCTCACATTTAGAGGGATATGAAAACTTATTAAATTCAGGCCTCGTGTTAAAAAGTCTGAAAGCTCTTGTTTCTAAATTTTTATAAGCATTTTTGTTTATAAAATCTGTGTATCACAAAGAATGATTTCTTGAAAAGTAGGAAAAAAGAAAAGGTCCAACGTATGCAACGTTTCAATATATTATGGAGACTTTGTCCTACAATATACAAAACCTATCAAATGCTTAATTAAGAAGGAGTATAACATTTGTGAATAGTTTTACAGTATACAAATAGATTAAAAGTAGTGCATATAAATATCTGATATATGCAGCTATCCCTGGGAAAAGTTTTAGATTTATGTATTTTTTGGCCAGATGAGATATTAAAGTTGGAAAAGAAGATGAGATATGTTTGAGAATTTACTTATAATGTATGTATCCCAAAAGGGGAAGAAAAATGTATGCAGATTGAACCTGTCTGTGATTAGTGCTGCACTTCGTCCCAAGAAGATATATAGGATATATTCCAAAAATAATGTTCAATCATATGGTTGTATAAATTAACATGTCTGAGCTGAACTGATTTCAAGGAGTATTATCTTGTTTCTTGAACGTGTTGACATTTATTTAGAAATTTTTAATAATCATTATCTGAGACTTGTGGTGACTTAATGAACCGAGCCTTTCATGAGCAAAATACTTAATTAATTGGATTAATCAGTGCACAGAAAGATCATGGAGGCAAACTTTCACAACTAAATAACCATTCAAGCCCACAGCTTTCTTAAATATTACTCTTCAAGTAATTTTATATAAATTTTCAAGATTGTTCCCTTCAAATTTCTGTACTTTGGTTTGCTCTGGTTGTTTTTTTTTGTGTGTTCTCTCCTTCACGTCCCCAAAACTGAGGCCAAATCAGTACATCATCTTTTCTTGGGTCAAGCTGTTGCCCAACATCCACTGAGCCAGTCTCCTCAGAGACTTTGTAGTGTTGGCCTCTCTTTGACATCACCAACTGCACTTGTGTGTTGACATAAACTATAGCTCTTAGTAGCATCTGTGCTTGATAAGGATGATGATGACAGGCATGACACAACCCACTGGCTTACAAGTGGATCGAGCACACCACTTCAGACTGTTTATATAGCACTGTGTGAGAGAGGAACCTCAACAAGCTTGCCTGTAGCCTCAATCATGGATTCAAAAGGCATTTCCTAGAAAACTGATTTGTTTGTATTAGATTTGTAACAGTTTGTATTTGAGAAAGACGGCACACATAAATTTGTTACTATACGATACATACTGTAAACAAATGTCTTAAGAAAGCTGAAATCCTGATTTTGTACAAACCAAAACAAACTGCTAGTGTTGTGACTACAGACTTTGTAAAATGTTCTGTATTATGTGGGTTGGGCTCCGAAATGTCATGTCATGTGTAGGCATGCGACGACACCATGTAATAACTTCACTGGCAACTAAATCTGTCTTGGTTTGGAGTGTATTCACAAACTGTTGGATTGCAACATGTTCTCAAAGAACTTGCTTGTAAAAGCACGTCACAACATTTGCTCTTGTGTTTTCCAGGTCATTTGTATCATTTGGACCACGAAATCGATCAATAGGAGCTGCTGCAAAGAGCCAGGTAGAAATCTGTTTTGCCATTGTGTCGTCTTCATCAGAATTCTTTCTAACTAAATACAAAATTTAAAAAATGTATTATGGTTAATGCTGAGTTGTTGAACTCAGTTATATTTTGTTTCCTCCTCTTTTGTCTTTTTCATCATGTCCAGGTGGTGACCAACTGTAAGAACACAGTGCAGGGCTTCAAGCGTTTCCATGGCAGGGCATTCTCAGACTCTTATGTCCAGTCAGCCAAGTCTAACTTGGTGTACGACCTGGCACAGATGCCCTCTGGATCCACTGGTATAAAAGTAAGCTGACACGTCATTATTGTATTATACTTTTGAGCAGGGCCTTGTCCTCAATTTATCATAGTACTTCATGCTAAAATAGGCCAATGAACAACAAAAGGGACAGCCAGAAGAAATTAAGCAAAGAAAAACATAGCAGACTGCTTATTCTTGAGAATACAGTGTCCTCCACTCTTAACTGCAGTGTGCTCAGAAGTGCCTCATGTAATGCTCTTTCTTCTGAATCATAGCTCTTCTACTTTATCTTCCCATTCTATCCAGGTTCTCAATGCTTTTATCCTAAGAAGAGTCTCTTCTACCTTTCTTTCATTATGTTTGTTTTTTTTGGTATTTCAGAATATTAGTCTATGCTTCAAAATGATCATGATATTATCGCTCTGAGCCTTCTACTCAGCCGACTGTCCAAGTATGAAAAATGCACAAATCTTTGGTGCTATCAAATAAATACTGTGATACTCAAAACATACCCCAAGTTTTTGCAAGTATGTAAATGACAATGCATGGCTAGGCACACTGTAAACACACAGCCCAACATGTTGTAGTATCCCTGTGGAGATGATTAATGTGAATCCTCAGGATAAATAAGAACAGAAGAAATGTCAAACCAAAGAGGGCTGCATCAGCCTGTTGTTGCCTGCAAAATTACTTGTTGCGTTAAGAGTTTTCACTTTACATATTTTATTACATTTACATATTTTTCTGATTTCTGAGAAAACTGATCTTGTGGAGGCTTGTTTTATGAGCAGTCAGTCTGCTAAAATACATCCAGCGAAGCTGTGGTTGTTGGTCACATTATTGTTTTTTTAAAAAATATGGAATTTCGGGCGCCCCGATAGCCTGGTGGTTATGTCGCGTGACCCATATGCAGAGGCGTGGCGGCTGTGCCGGGTTCGAGTCCGACCTCGGCCATTTGCCGCATGTCCTTCCCCACTCTCTCCCGTTTCCTAATCTATCTACTGTCCTGTCAAATAAAGGCATGAAAAGCCAAAAAAATAAATCTAAAAAAAAAAAAAAAGGAATTTCATTGGTTTGTGTATGTGCAAAATTATATGAAGGACTTGCCTTGAGTGTAATCGTCTTCCTACTTCTCACTAATTCTAGGTGATGTACATGGAAGAAGAGAAGGTATTCAGCATCGAGCAGGTTACAGGCATGCTGCTGACCAAACTGAAGGAGACTGCTGAAAGTGCGCTGAAGAAACCAGTTGCAGACTGTGTCATCTCGGTAAGCATTCCTGCAGACAGCCACTACAGCAGGGTGTCTAAAAATCTATAAAACATCTTAAACTGATTTTTTCGGTGCTGTGCATTAGTTTCTGGTGAAAATCTGTCTGCTTACCCGGTCCAACTACATTTGTTTGTTAGAATTATTTTTTTTTAGCAATGTTTTAAAAAAATTATTTGGCATTAATGTCTAAGGAGGTGTTAATTCACTTGGTGGATCCCTGCACGCAGCTTATTTAAAGATGTGACATTGCAGTGACGAGGCTTCAAGGGACCCATGAGTCACCATAAAATGACTTTACCTACTGTACTGATGTCCTCTATACTTGAGTAGAACATTGCATTCTATTTACATCCTGCTATTTGACTGGCAGCTATTAATGTCATCCTCTTGCATTTCCAAGCAGTTTGGGTAAAAAAAAGTGAAAGCTGCCTGCAAGGTGTATTATGTATTGCCACCTGTTCATGTGACATTTTGAGCCCTAAGCACCTCACCAGATGTCTTGTCTAGAAGCTTTATTTCCTCTCTTGCACCTTGTTGGTGAAGTGTGGGAAGTGTGCATTTCTTAACCTCACTGTATGCATTCACCAGTAACATCTGTTATGTAATGTCACAGATCTCACACAGAGAGGCTGTTACTTTCATTGGTCCTAAATCTCCAGTTTCCATCAGCCCTGGAGATGGATAACATGTTATTATTACCGTGGCCAAGTCGCTAAATTTAGCCCTTGAGCTTTTCCACAAGGAGATGTTTTGTTTTGGCACCCAAGGTAACTAACATGGTAATTTTATCCAGACATCTTGTGAGGAAGGGCGATTTATACATTGGTAGTGTCCAAACTGATCTTTCACATGGAAGAAATGAAGGGCATTTTAAGTATATTATTAGCCTCACAATTTTTTTTATCTTTTGTGCATTCAGACACTGCCCTCATTCCGAGACTGTTGACATTAGTCTCTTCATTCACTATATTATCATTGTTTTTCCCCCTTACAGGTACCAAGCTATTTCACTGACGCAGAGAGGAGGTCTGTCATGGATGCAGCTCAGATCGCAGGCCTAAACTGTCTACGACTAATGAATGAGACCACTGCAGGTGAATAGAAACACAGTAAACTATGCAGGACAGGCAACACATGAACCATTTTGATTAGATAACTCTTTTTTTATAGCCACACTAGAAAGTTACAACAGTTTGCCGTGAAATAGTGTCTCAAGGATACTTAGTCAGATATGTTGTCTTGAGCCCTTGTTATAGGACAGCTACATTATTCCTGGTAAATGTAGCCAGCTTTTAGCCAATCTGTAAACCCTTTTAAATTTAACATTGGTGCTACAGTACATTTTCAGAGACATGTTGAAACACTGATTTATGTATTTGTTTGTAACTAAATCAGATACAGTGTAACAGATACATGTTTTTAAACATTGCCTACATTTTATCTGTATGTGTTTACAGTCTGGTTGTGACAACTGTCTGTTTTTCAGAGCAACAATTAGATAGTGCAGCTGAAATACAGCTTAGTAATTAGTACACTGATTTAGTGGTCACAAAAAATTGACACTGTCTGTTTGTTGCAGTGACTCTGGCATATGGAATCTACAAGCAGGACCTGCCAGCTCCAGAAGAAAAGCCCAGGATAGTGGTGTTTGTGGATCTGGGCCACTCCGGTTACCAGGTGTCAGTTTGTGCCTTCAACAAGGGAAAGCTCAAGGTGAGTGATGAATAATTTGTGCCCATTTTGAAAAGAAATACTGAAGGGGGTGAGGTTTTAGGGAGGTTATAATGATACAGCATACTGTAGGTTCTAGATTCATGTAAGCATTTACAGACACCATGGTGAATGCTGGTCCTTGCCAATGATTTACAGTCATGCGTTTGCAGTTATGTTGCTCAAGTGTGGTGATGGAGTTATTTTTTAAATAAGAAAGACAAAAATTTAACCTACTACTTATTATTAGGAGTGGATTGTTGTCTCTTATATGTAGGCTGTTTTTCAGTTAACAGAGGCTAAAACCAGAAAATAATTTAGAAAGAAGCTGCCAGTACTTACCCAGCTGTTGCTGTGTTTCTTTGCCTTACTTCTGTTAGTAATGTGATAAATAAACACAAACAAATGTACTGAATAATTAAAAATGCAAGGTTCACATCAACTTTTTAAAATTTTGTTTCACATAGAGATACATACATAAAATATATATCCAGTAGTAATTAATTTTCTATATACCCTGTATCCTGGTAGATCCTGGCTACAGCATTTGATTCAGACCTTGGTGGGAAAGACTTTGATGACATCCTGGTCAACTACTTCTGTGAGGAGTTTGGGAAGAAGTACAAGCTGGACGTCAAGTCCAAGCCCCGAGCACTGGTGCGACTCTACCAAGAGTGTGAGAAGCTCAAGAAGCTGATGAGCGCCAACTCCTCGGACCTGCCTCTCAACATTGAGTGCTTCATGAATGACATTGATGTTTCCAGTAAACTTAACAGGTGAGATGCAAAATTACTTTAATAATTAAGAGCGCAAAGCCTGTCATGCAACAGTGGGTATCTTAGGGAGGACAGCCAAAACAAAAAACATTAAAAAGTCTTAAACAGTTTATCCTGTGGGCTGTTTCTGCCCCTCAGTAACAAGTGTACAAAAAGCCAATTATAAATTGTCTTGTTATTCTCTTGTACTGTGCTTAACACCACTCTGCCTATGTCACGCTGCTGCTCTGCAAATGTGCAGTTTTTAAAAGTGGTTGTGTGTTAGGCTGTGTCTATTAATAATTTACGACCATTTGTCCCCAGAGCTCAATTTGAGGAGATGTGTGCGGGGCTGCTGGCCAAAGTAGAGGGTCCCCTGCGCAGCGTCATGGAACAAGCCAGTGAGTACATATGACTTTAATAGCGGCTGGACTATCCCCGTAAGCATGTGCACATTCACATTGATGAGGTTCAGTCGTGCTTTGCTGAGACAGCCCTTTCCTCCAGACACTATCCACATGTCTGCCTTTCCTGCCTTCTTTTAATCATTCCTCACTTCCTTACTATCTGCTTGCTCTTGCTAGTTGATGCCAAGAAGTAATATGTCGAAATGTAACAAAATATTTGGGGTTGTTTCAGGTTTGTAATATGAAATAGCCTGTAAAAGTTATTGTAAAAACATGGGCTTCATCCATTCAGTCTTGTACTGTTTGCACTCAACCAATGAAACACTGATGCTGTTCTTGATCAGAGTATTGGAAAAATAAACTTGTGACTTTGTAAACTTAACAAGCCTGTTTTGCCTCATCCTTCTCTCCTGCTTCTTGTGTCTAGAGCTGAAAAAGGAGGATATCTATGCAGTGGAGATTGTGGGCGGTGCCTCCAGAATCCCCAGCATCAAAGAAAGAATCAGCAAAATCTTCGGCAAAGAGCTGAGCACCACTCTAAACGCTGACGAGGCCGTGGCCAGGGGCTGTGCTCTGCAGGTACAGTTTGCCTGTCATGACAAACGCTTTCGTCCTGTTAGTGACTCATACAGCAGACTCACTTGCTGGCAGTTGTGATGGCATAGTGGGAGGACTAAGACACGTGTTTATTGCTGTTCACTGAAGGATTAATGTTGAACCCTGTGAATATGTTATATGTTGCAACAATAATTTAGACAATGGACAGAAAATGAAATCATTTTAGTAACTGTTTCTGGAAAATCATACAAATACAATAGTATAGTCAATTATATATTTTATAGGAATGAAAAAACAGAAAACATGCACTTGTAAGAGTTTTTAAAATACAAGCTAAAACCTGTTTTTCTTTGCTGTATGTGATGTGATTTGATCTATTTTGGTTGTATACAATGTTTTTTGCTGTTAGTCAGGTTAAGAGAGAAACTTTCAGACTACAGTTTGAGCTTTATGAACTTGTGTTTTGTATTTTTCTCCTCAGTGTGCTATCTTGTCACCAGCTTTCAAAGTCAGAGAGTTCTCCATTACAGATGTTGTCCCCTACTCCATCTCCCTAAAATGGAATTCAGCTGCAGAGGAAGGACTGAGGTATGAGCTATATAAATGCAATTTAATACCATGTTCGAATTTGGGCTCTTACTTTATAAGTTATCACAAGGCCCTATATAGCACTACGCAAGATGCCTCGAGGGAAACTACCACAACAGTGTAACAAGTTTTCCTCTCGGTTGTATTGTTCCTGTTGTACTGTAGTTCTCACTGAAACTGCTAGAATTAACCAGAGCTAGGTAAATGTTAAACAAATCTCAATGCTAAAATTTGTTCAGTAGAATTGCACTTTGGTTCTCGATGTATCTACATGTACCTGCAGGATTTTCTGCCACACCTGGCCACACCCATTCTGGACTTGTACCATGCAAAGCCACTGTTGGAAGTCTTTTCCAGAAACATTCACATTTCACTAAAAATCTTCTAAATCCTGATTAGATCTAAGCTCTTAAGTATATCCAAAAAGCTGTTTGAGTTTGAAGGAGACTTTGTATGTGTTTTGTAAACTGTTGCCAAATAGCAGATTGGTGTGTTGGTGGGTGGGTGGTTGAGTGGGTGGCTACCTACTCTGTGCAAACAGTAGGCTATAGTGTCTCCTGGTCATTCTATCACCACCCGTGTTCCTGGGAAGAAAAAAAATACTGTCATCTGTTGCAGGGTATTTAAGGCCTGTAAGCCAGTGCACTTTGTGCAAATCATAACTGACAATTTCCATATCAGAATAAAAAGCCAGTTTAGATTGTAAGTTGATGTAACTTTACTTGTGTCATTGATCTGTCCTTGCTGTGTTTCTACAGTGATTGTGAGGTTTTCCCAAAGAACCATGCAGCTCCCTTCTCAAAAGTGCTGACTTTCTACCGGAAAGAGCCCTTTACCCTTGAAGCCTACTACAACAACCCCAAGGAGCTGCCCTACCCTAATGTCACTATAGGTACTGCAAGTTCAACCCCTTTAAGGCTTAATTAGTTTGTTTGAGACGCATAGATAATACATTTTGTATTTCATAATTTAATCTGTAGTTTGCTGTTTTCAGTCCAAAGCGTGCCAGTTATAAGTAAACTTGAGACAGTGATTCCACTTTCTGTGTTGGATCTTAATGCTTCATTAGTATTCTCATTTGTGTTTAACTTTTGACTTTTTTCTCTACCTTGCAGGTCAGTTCTTGATTCAGAATGTTGTTCCTCAGGCATCAGGGGAGAGTGCCAAGGTCAAGGTGAAAGTTCGGGTCAATGTTCACGGTGTGTTCAGTGTATCGAGCGCGTCACTAGTGGAAGTTGTAAAAACAGCTGAAGGAGAGGAGCCAATGGAGACAGACCAGACAGGGAAGGAAGAGGAGGTGTGTACTGTTGTGTTTGCACTAGCTGTAGGACATGAATGACATCGTGTGTGTGTGTGTGAGACAAAGAGACAAAAGAGCAACTCTTGGCTTGTTGAATGCTGTTTACTTTGTGTTTTTTCTCACACAACAATTTTCACTGTTACGCCTTTTTTACTGCCACACCTTGGTGGCCATATCACTCAGGAATGTAGCTGTCTTGCCATAACAAGCTAAAGACAGCTGCAAGAGGTAGAACAATAATGCTGTTTTATATTTTGTTTAGCATTTTATTTTGGGATATTTGTCACCATCTGCACCTCAGTGCACAGTCATGCATAATCCCTATTTTCAATACTAAATATCACACTAAAACCTACTAAGACAGGTATTCACATGCCCAAAAAATGTCCTAAAGAAAAAAAATGGACACAATATCATTACCACCTGGATAATTAATGCAACCAGCTCAAGACTTCAAACAGCCGAGAAAACCAATCATATCTTCTGCGAGGCTCAACAGAAATGAGCAAACAAAATATTCGTACAATCCCATTGAATCTTGTTAATTAAGTATCAGTGTTAAAACATCAGTGCCCACAATAACAGGTTTCTCAGTGATGTTTGGTTATTTCATGCTGAAATGGTCTAATCCCAGTTAATTAGATAAAACCAGCCACAGAGAACCATTTGCTATCTTGACATTTGTTTATCATTTATGTATGTCCTTTGTTTTGTTACCGTGTGTCAGAACAAAATGCAGGTGGACCCGGAGGATCAGAAACTCCAGGCCGGAGACAACGGAGACAAGAAATCAGAGACTGAAGAAATGGAGGTAACCTTGTGCTGGGCGATCAGGCAGTTACCATATTGTTAAAACATTTTTGATACTACATATAGAGCAAAGAGACTTTGCTTTTTACAAGTGCTGGGCAAGTGGTAACTCCAAAAGCCTTTCAGACTTTTGAGGAGGCCCACTTGCTTCTGATGTAAACAAATTTGCACAACAAGATACAGGATGGCAGGAAGATGGCAAAGTGAAAGTATGGTGTGACTGACAATTGAGAGAGGATGGCATGATAGAAACAGTGCCATCAGTTCAACAAAGCTTGATGTCTTGGTAGACTGAAAACATTTTTTTTTGTTTGTCAGTATTTCCAGTTTTTCATTCACAATGTCTCTTACAAAATACACTAAAGACCCCACATTGCGTAAATGTTTAATGATGCCCCTGTTGAATGCATCAAGTTGTTTTACTGACTGCATTTAAGCAAAACAGCTCTGTCTGTAAAGAAGCACGGAATACAAAAAATCTATTTAGGTAGCACAGATAGTCCTTTAAAGGATTACTATTGTTTTTTAGATTCAAAACAAATAAGCTGTCAACATTTTCAATTCAACAACCGAAAACAAACATTTTGTAACAGAGACAGTTATTCTAATCAACAAATACATTTTAACATGGATTGTCATATTAATAGATTAAGATCAAGAATTGTTATGCTTGTTTGTGCCAGTGTTTGTTTTTGGGACATATCTTTTTAGTTAAGATAAAAACTATCATTTAATACAAGTAAAAAGTATTGTGATAAATATTGCACGGGCAAGATATGGAAATTGTTAAATATTTTCAGCCAAATCGCCCAGCACTAGGTAACCAATGCATTGGATGTACCAACTTTGTTTTCAAAGTAACATAGTTTCACACTAAATAATTAGGTTTTAACGCATGTTATTATTATCATACACACACACACATGTGCACACACATGTTAGTGCTTTTGTGTTCGTAAGGAGTCTCAGTAATAGAATGCATTTCCTAGCCTTTTATCTTAAACCTTATTCTATTGTTAAGTCCCGCTCAGCTCCTTGCAGGTGTCTCGGAAAGTGAGGTCTAAATGCACTCACTTTCCAAAAATGGAATTCTCTCAAGGTCTAAAACTCAAATTGGTCTCCAAAAAGATAAACGTACACACATACACACACACACACACACACACACACACAAACAATTACTTTTTCTAAAACATTGACCATATTTAAAGGAATTTGTCATTTGCAAGTTTATTCTTGGTGTGGTAACTCATTTATTTTTATTCATGCATGCTTTTGTGAGTTAAGGGAAACTAAACAATAACCTCACAAAGACTTTTAAAGATAACAGTAACTATTGAAAATTTCACATATAACTACTGATTGAGAAATAAATGTTAATAATAAAAGGTGTTTAGAATATGCACTGAATGTAATCTATTCACCAAGAAAGCATAATAAATTCATTCAAACACTCATTTAAAGTAAGTAATTTGTCACAGTTAAGACACAAAAGCACAGAACTTACTTAAACTACAGGCTGTAGCTTGACTGACGTGGGACTAACATTGGAAAACTACTGAAATTGACTGAAGTCAAATGTTGTAAAGGTATCTTTTTGAGAATAATAAGATGGACAGATAAGATTTTTAAAACATGCATAGCTTGCATTCACACCTGTTCCACTCAGTTTATAATGTGTTAAACATTTGGTGGGGTATTTCACAAATGTCCTGTAGTTTATTTTGTGTTTATTTTTTAACAAAGGCAGCAGTATTTTTAACCTTCCTCATGTTTATTGTTCATCTCTCCTTTTTCAGACATCTACAGAGGATGCCAAACAGGAAAAGAAGAATGACCAGCCTCCTCAGGCAAAGAAGCCCAAAGTGAAAACGAAGACAGTGGAGCTGCCCATAGAGAACAATTTGCACTGGCAGCTGACCAGTGAAGAACTAAATACGTTTGTGGAGAATGAGGTAATGCTCTAAAAATCACCAGGAATGTCTAGCATGCGCACACAGTATTTGTCCAAGCAATGTGTTTGTGAGGCCCACTGGTCAGGGGTGAACTTACTATATTTAAAGCAAAAAGAAGTGACTTTTGATCACTTGATAATTTATAACAATCAAGTTAATTTATAACAGAGTGCACATACTTGACCTTGTTCATCTAAGTTCATCCGCTCATTAACTTTTCTTATGGGATCTTATTTTTCTTTTCCCATCATAGTGCTTCTTAAATTTTCTGCTCCTTATCTTAACAAGCTTAATTAGAAGTCTTTACCCAGTTTTTACTTGTTTTTACTCTTACACGCTGTGTGAAATGTATAGTATATAATATCAGGAAACAAATGTGATTCAAATAGTAATTATAGTTTGTCTTGATCCATCCACAAGTGGTTTGATGTCCCTTCTTCACTGACTAATCTGCAATTCACTGTGACTCTTCCAGGGTAAGATGATCATGCAGGACAAGCTGGAAAAGGAGAGAAATGATGCAAAGAACTATGTGGAGGAGTATGTGTACGACATGAGGGACAAGCTGCATGGTGCCCTGGAGAAGTTTGTTAATGAAGCTGTGAGTACAGATTGGACACATGTCATCAGACACTAATCCTCTAAGTAGAAAGCTGTGCAATCTTAGGCCAAACCTTCAGTATTTTTAAACCTTAAATTAAGATATGCTGCTTGCATTTGATGTTTTGCACTCCCAATGTTTAGAAAATGCGAAATGTAATCTCACTTTTCATTCAACATGTAGGATCGTGATTCATTCTCACTGAAACTGGAGGACACAGAGAACTGGCTGTATGAGGATGGAGAGGACCAACAGAAACAAGTTTACATAGACAAACTGGCTGAACTGAAGGTACCTACATGTGTAGTGTATGACTAGACCAGTTTTATTCAAAAGGCTACTTAGAGATTTTAAAAAGACCTGACATGACTCACTGCACAGTTTTGAAACTTGTGTTCAGGGTAAGAGGTGGCAGTGACGGTACCAAGGTTGCTTGCTATGAAATAATAAAGCTGAATTATACTTCCTCAAGGTTTAAACATTGAGAAAACTATTAGTAAGGGCTTCGTGCAGGCTCTGTGATGCATGATTACAGTGCAAAACACGTTTATCTGCTGTCTTTCTTGATGGTCGACTGACAAAACTTGCTGATCTTTCTGTCTACAGAAATTTGGCCAGCCTATTCATGAGCGATACATGGAGGCTGAGGAGAGACCAAAAGCATTTGAGGAACTTGGCAGACAGATCCAGATGTACATGAAGATCATTGAAGCTTACAAGGCAAAGGTAAAGTTAATGCTTTGCTACTTAGACAACATCTCTAGTGAACTAATTCTCCCTACCTGTATCAGGAGTCGTTTTGGTCAAGAGCAAGAACATTGTAATTTTTAAAAACACCTTCCTTACTGAGCAGGTTGTCAGATTTACTTGTGCTTCTCCCAACAGGATGAGCTGTATGATCACCTGGATGAGCTAGAGGTGACCCGGGTGGGAAAGCAGGTAAACGATGCCATGGTTTGGATGAACACCAAAATGAACCAGCAGAACAGTCAGGACCTCACCCTGGACCCAGTGGTCAAAGTTGCAGAGATCCAGGCAAAAGCTAAGGTACAGAGAGTGCATACAAGGCACATACACACACTACATGATTAAATTATGATTAAATCAGGTGGATACCAGAGGCTTCTTTTACAAACGTCTTTCTTATAACCACCCTCAGCAGGCATTTGCTTGGGCCTTAGTGGTGTCATCCACACTAAATCCCATACAGCTGTGATTAATCTGGTTTCCTTTAGGCTGTTGTCATTAATAATAATTAATTAATTATTCATTAATATTTCCTTGCTATTGGAACATCACCTCAGTATTGGAACAGAATACACTGCCTACATTTATTTTTTTCAGAGGAGCATCCAACCAAGGATGGCTGATGTTTACAGTCATGCCAAAGAAGTTGTTGTTGAAATAGTTGGTCTTTGTTTCACAAGTTGGTTGTAGAGATCAACAGAATTTCAATTACAGACTATTTTCACATGGTCTCTTCTTTTTCACTATTCAGGAGCTTTATTCAGCCTGCAACCCAGTGGTGTCCAAACCCAAGCCCAAAGTGGAGCCTCCTAAGGAGGAGAAGACAGAGAATGGGCCAGTCAATGGGCAGGAGGGAACAGAGAACCAACCAAGCAACCCAGACAAAGCAGCTTCCACGGGCACGGAACAGGAAACAGCGGAGAACAAGCTCCCTGAAATGGACATTGACTAACTGCTGCTGCCCCTGAGTTTCACCTCTGTCCTGCTCCTTGTCCTGTTTCTGTCCTTCTTCTGAGATTGTTATTGATGACACAGTAGCCTCTCTCCTGAAGACACAGACAGCAGCTTCCCTACTATTCATCAGTCAGCCTTCTCGGCATGTCATTTCTCATTTTCTTTGATGAATACAAAAAAAGTTGCATAACATCACTGAATGGACTTCTTTGGCATAAAAGTTATAAGTGTGGGATGGAAACTGCTTTCTCTGTGCTGCTTTGATGGCTATTATGTTAAAGATTGTTTAATTCAGCATTTCCTCAGCACATTTAAGCTAAGAATGTCAAATTTAAAGAATTGTCAGACAAAATGGCCATTCAGAAGAAAACTAATAATATCCACAGGATTCATGGAAATGTAACATATTGCAGTATGTCTAAATACAGTTTAGATACAGTGACGTTGGTAAGCAAACATGAATTGTTCGAAGTTGTACATGACAAATAGTGCTTTTTTTCAATACGAAAAATTGTAACTGCTGGATTATGATGTATTTAGTTTAAGAGGAAGCAGGCAGTTCTTGTTGAGTTTACTTGTACTGTATGTTCGAAACTAGATACTACAAGTTACTGTCATGCAGTATTTCATCGTTTGGCTTTTCTCATTCAAAAGCAATGGTCCGTTTGTTGTTCTCTGGTAGCCTTGTATTGTTTTTTTTCTACTTAACAGTGTGAATGCTGGTCCAACACATCACCTTTTGGGGGATGCTTTTGTTGCCACATCACCAAAAAAAGCAAAAATAAATCTTGGCAAAAAAAAGCATGTAATGTAAGAAATGACTTATTGATGTGGTATAGTCATTTGCTGTCAGTCCTTTTATTGTTGGTCGAGAACACTCTACAAAACCATGTAACATTTTAAAATGATTTGTCGACATATGCTGAGCTGCCATTTATGTTGTCTCACAAAGATGAGCATCAAGTACGGTCTTTTTACACTATTAGAGAGGACTAATGTGGTGCGTTCACTATGTGTACTTACAGGTCCTTACATAGCTGTAAAGTTGACCAGAGGACTATTTAATTTTAGTTTTGACACCATGTTTGTTATTAGATAACTAAAAGTTATGTTTTCAAGCAACATACTCCAGCTTCTTACCTGTAAATAGTTTTTGTATTTCTTGTTACATTTTTTCAAAATTATTCAGACACGATAAGCACATACCAGCCTCAGCTCTAAGAGATGGCATTTTTCACAAATTATAATTATTGTCAGTATTAATAGTAACTTCATTTATATAACACTTCTAAAAACAAGGTTTACTAAGTGATCTGACAGATAATGCAAAAGCAGGATACTCAGAGGTCAAATCTGCTGTCACTAGTGAGTTTACTGTTATTTATTTTACACATTTTAAACAACAGCTTCTGAACCAAAGGGCTTCACAGTCGAGAAATAATATTGGGGCTGTGAATGAACCAAACAAGTTTAAATATTAAGGTAAAGACCCTACAGTATTGTTTAAAATACTAAATTATTTTGCTAAATTAAATTTGAAGGTTAAGACCCTACAGTGTTTTAATTAACAAATTAAATTTAAAATACAAATGTACCTGACTAAATTAAATGATGGGATTAATACCTTACAGAAATATTTAAAATACAAATTTACCTCACTAAATTAAACAAGATGCTACAGAAATATTTAAAACTCAAATCAAATTATCCCTACCAAATTAAAATATTAAGATTAAAACCTTACAGTTTTATTTAAAATAGAAATTTACCCTACTAAATGAAATATTACTATCAAGACCTTGCAGTGATGTTTAAAATAGAAATGTACCTTAATAAATTAAATATTAGGATCTTAATATTAGAGACCTTATTAAGACCTTACAGAAATATTTAAAACTCAAATTTAGCTTACCAATATAAACATGAGACCTTACAGTGTTCCTTAAAATACATATTTACTCTGATAAATACTAAATTTAAAATCTTACTATATTTATTAATTTTGCAAATTTATCTGACAATCCAGATATTAATGTTAAAATCCTACAGAAAAATAAATATGTGACTATATTTAATTTAATTTAATCAGTAATGTGACTGACAAAATATTGGTCAGACTAAGCGACCAGTATTTTTTCTTACTATATTTTATTGGATTGATCTGTTCGGTAAGATGTATATAATAAATTGATGAAAAATATTTAAAGGCTTATTTAGCAAAAGGACGTTTTAAAATAAAGCTAGAACACATGCTAAATAAGTAAATAAAGTCAAGTAGGTAAAGTGTTTTTTTTTAAACTGCTTAACTACTAGCACAGTCTGAATGAAGCACTGTAGTACACCAAACAGCCTGCAGGCGGAGCTGTCACAGTGAACGGTCATGTCATGAACTAGTCAGAGGGCAGGAGTCACTCGTGCTTGGGTCGGACAAGGTAAGAAACGTGTTATTTTCACACATTGACTATATGCTGACATATTTAATAGCTTGTTGTAGCCGGGAAGAACTGAAATAGTTTGTTGTTGCCAAGGAATGAAAGTCCAGCAGGCCGAGTTCGGCCTGTTGTCACTGTTTACATCAGCGAACATTGTTAGCTAGCATGAATGCGTTTCCCCTAGTTACCAAGCTAGTTAGCTAACAGTCTCCTGGCTTGAAGTTTGACAGCTGACCTCCTGTTCACAACCACACCCTGTGTAATTCAGGCGACTGCTGAATTACCTCAAAATGAGGACGACGTGTAATGTGGACAAACTTTTGTTGGCTAACATGCTAACTTTTATGACAGCGGCGTCGCCTTACGTTAGCGAAGGCAAGCTGGTGTTATGTCGCTACAAATTTGGGCTATCTGCGTGCAGCTACATACTTCACTGATTCACTCACTGTTTGCAAGGGTCACTCAGAGGCAATTATTAACTAACGTCTGATCAAACAGAAAGCCTTAACGTCACGTGCTATTTTTTTTAATCTAATGTTGACAGTGACACTGAAGCTACAGATTGAGCTGGCTAAACTAAACTACCGATGGCCTGCTAATTTGGCTTTGCTATATCTGTGTGTTCTTTTACATATTGAGGAATTCGTGTCACGCATTTTGTTGTTATTGCAGGAATGTAAATGTCTGAGGACAAGGAAGCCCAGGAGGATGAGCTGCTTGCTTTAGCAAGTATCTATGATGAGGAGGAGTTCCACCGGGCGGAGTCTGCTCAAGGGGGAGAGATTCAGTTCTGTCTGGAGCTCCCTCCTGATTTCAAAGTAGTCGTCAAAGGTACGGCTGTCAGTGAAGTTATGTAAAGAAATAAAAGTAGTGTAGTAGTGTATCACTCATGCACAGCTAATGTTCTTCATAGGCATAGGTGGTTTTTATCAAGTAATTCTATTCTTCTCCTGCTAATACACTCTAATGAGCCAGGTAATTACATCGTTTCTGTTTGTCACAGGAGAGAAGACTGAATATAATGTTTGCTTCTTGCCTCCTTTGGTGCTCAACTTTGAGCTCCCTGCGGACTATCCCACCACGTCCCCACCGATCTTCACTCTTAGCTCTAAATGGATGACCAGAACACAAGTAAGACCCACACCCGCTCATATTTAATTCCTTATAGAATCGAATACTTATATTGTCATTATACACAATGTGCAACAAAATTTAAAAGACAACTCTGGTGGTGCAAAAAATACAAGTATAAAAGATAAATAAAACTTAAAGTAAATTTTATAAGTGTATTTACAAGGGAGCCAATAAGAATATGAATGTGCAGTAGAGAGGGCACATTAGCAGCAGTGGAAGAAAAATATTGCACAGTGGGAAATGACTGAAAGACTTAAACGGCATGTTGGCAGTTACTGTGTGTTCAGTACTCTAATTGCATTACAAATCCAGAAAGATGTTTTCAAGATATCAAAATTGTGAACTGAGAAAAAGTGAGTGGCTTTAACTTGAAAAAGAGCTGTTGTTGGTATCTCTCAAACAAAAGTTTCTGTGTAGTCATTACCATTCATTTCTCTGTTCCTTGTTCCTTCTCCTTAACTGTTTTACCTCCTCAGATGAGCTGTCTATGCCGACGCCTGGATGAGCTATGGGAGGAAAACCAGGGCTGTGTGATTCTTTTTACATGGATCCAGTTCCTCAAAGAGGAGCCTCTGGACTTTCTTGGCATCCAGTCTCCTCTTGAAGTCTTTCGGGGAGGTAGTAAGGCAGGTGGTGAGCGAAGGAAAACTGACCCTGCAGCTGCTGGTAAAGCATGAGTTTTGTTAAATTAATGTAGATTTTTGGTTGTATGATTACATCTGCATTAGCTGAGATACGTCTCTCTAACCTTCATACCTGAAACTTTCATTTAAAGTTGAGGTAGATATGCTGATACTGTTGATTATCTGGGTACAGTGCCAGCAGTTGACATTTATTCATTCCACCTAGTTTGTTTATAAAGTAATTGCTGGTCACCCAAACAGCTGCTTCATTTAATTAAAGTACACATTGAGTAGGAGTCCTCAATTAATTTACAGAAAAATTTGAACATGTTTTTGCTCTTTCGTTCAGCTCCGTCACAGTGTGGCAGTCATTCTGAAAAAGCAGAAGAGAAGAAAGGGGAAGTGAAGAAGGACAAGTCAGAACAGCAGTTTTCATCCTCTTCTCAACTGGACCCGCGGGCCGTCACTTTGATGGACCCGCGTGCCGACCTGCTACCTCAGCTGCTGGACTTTGACGAGGCGCAGCGGCAGAGAGTGTTCGGCAGCAAGGTGTTCTGCTGTGGAATCTGCTTTGTAGAGAAGCTGGGCGCCAACTGTCTCTGCTTTAAGGAGTGCCAACATGTTTACTGCAAGGCGTGCATGAGTGAATACTTCCAGATCCAAATACGGGACGGAAACGTTCAGTGCCTTAATTGCCCTGAGCCGAAATGTACCTCTTTAGCCACACCGTTGCAGGTAAGAGTGGTACAGTAGATGTGCTGGTGTTTGTTTGTAGTTCTAAAGTCAGTCTAAAGTTCAATACGTTCTTTTTGAAAAGAAAGTTGAACTAAAATCTCACTCTGAAACTTATTCTTAAAGTTTCCCAACCCTGTCACTTGTAAATTTACAAATTCCTTCTCTGCTTTATTTTCCTGTCTGTATTCATATTTCAGGTGAAACAGCTGGTGGATGAGGAGCTGTTTGCCCGATATGACCGTTTGCTGCTTCAGTCCACTTTGGACTTAATGGCTGATGTGGTCTACTGCCCACGTCAGTCATGTGGCACCGCTGTAATGGTGGAGCCAGACACAACCATGGGCATTTGCTCAGCTTGCCAGTACGCTTTCTGCACGTTGTGTAAGCTGGGCTATCATGGTGTCTCCCACTGCAAAATCCCTGCAGGTAATGCCACTATAATAACAACATTGATGAAGAAGGGTATAAGATTTAATTTGATCAGTTCCATTTTCTGTCTTGTGCCACAGAGGAATTACGTAACCTAAGAGATGAGTACCTGTCAGCGACAGCTGAAGGGAAAAAGTTTATGGAGCAGCGCTTTGGAAAGAGGGTGATCCAGAAAGCAGTGGAGGAGTCCTTTAGCAGAGACTGGCTCAATGAGAACTGTAAATGCTGCCCTCGCTGTGGAACCAATATTCAGGTTGGGCTCCCCCTTCTGGTAATAGTACAGTAGAACAGGCTGTGACTCCAGCACCAGGGGTCAGTGTTCACTGTAAAATTTGAAACAAACAGAGCTTCAACTTTCATTGCTAAGGTTGTCAAATAAGTATAATGCATTTGATGTGCATCTTTGTTTAGAAATGCCATTTAACTGATCTTGCTCAAATATACGGATTATAAAATGCTTATGTTAAAACACACCTACTCTCTTAAAAGTTGTCTTTTCTCTACTGTCCTTAAAGACTCCTATGTCCAGGCCCAGGCTATCTCCATTGCTGTTGATGTTTGATGAGTCTTGTTCCACTAATGTCTGATCTCTTGTTCTCTCTATAGAAAGTGGATGGCTGTAACAAGATGACCTGTACGTCTTGTAAACAGTACTTCTGCTGGCTGTGCCTGGGTGTCCTCAGCAAAGTAAACCCATACAGTCACTTTAACAACCCAAATTCACCCTGTTTTAACCAGTGAGTGATTTTTGCTTTTTTTATCCACCACTTCAGCCACTTAACTGTCATCTGTAGACACATTTACTAAATGTGTATTTTCTTGCTTGTTGCAGACTCTTCCATGGTGTAGATCTTGATGAAGAAAATGGCTTTTGGAGTGATGAGGAGGACTGACATCCGTACAGTATCTCACTGGTGAATGGTACATTTGAATGCACTTTATCTTTCACGTAACCATCACTTCATTTGTGACTTTCACTATGCCTGCATTGGCCCAGCAGTGCCACTACAAACATGTACCATTGTTTATGTTTTGAATATGGTCAGGCATCTTGGGTAACAAAACATTTGATGCCTGATAGTAAATTGTGATAATTACTTAAAATATGACAATTGTCATATATAGAGTAATGCGATATTCAGGAAAGGCAAGAATGGTCTTAGCTTTTATCTCAGAGAGAAATAGAGGGAGAAAGAGCTTGGACATTTTGGTTAAGGTTGACTTTTTAAAAAAAAACTCATTCTTTGTTATGAGCATCAGGGATACATACTTGGATATGTGATTAGTGATTGGCCACACAGTTTGTGTTTCAAACCTTTTAAATATGGCAGTGTCATTGAACTGAATTCAGAATTCAAAGCAAGTGAACAATTAAAAATTATGTTCACTTTATTTATGTTATGCAGTAGATAAGGTCTGCAAATTAATTTTCTCTCTTCCCAATTAGTCATGCACTTCATGATGAGTTTTGCATGTCCTGCAGGCTTGTAATGATCAAGACAGCGTAGTGGAAGCACTATCTAAGCTCACTTTGGTGAAGTTATTATGCTTTTTGCTTCCAATTACTTATTAGCAGCTGTCCCTATGGGAAGACAAGGACTGTGCATTTGTCCTTTTTTTGTCATCCTGCCCGTTACAGTAATTATCCACTCTCTGACTTGACTTTCTGTCACATGTCAGAAGCACATTTTTCTTTGGACAAACTTCAAGTTGGATAATAAAGTGAATTTCATGATCTAACCAAGACAGTACAAAGACAACAAATATATATAACATGAAAGCAGTGAAGGCAAACTCATAGATTTGTCTGAAATCCCAAAACTGCTGTTCCAGCTTTAGGATTTTGTAGTTGACTACTAGTATGGGAAACACTTATACGTCCCTAAGACAATTCTAGTGTGCTATTTACAGGGATCACTCTGCGTTGCATTTTACAGGATGAAAATGAATGATTATCTTGTTTAGATTTTCCTTTTTACGAGATGAGTTAATTTACAGAAAAGTGTTTTTCCCTGCATCATTTATTAAATTCAACCAGGTTTAAAAGAATAATTAGTTTGTGGGAAATGAGTTTTCTTGCTTGTGTTAGTGTGTTTGCCATACAGAAAGAAGTCATGGAGGACGCTGCAGCAGATGTTCTTGACAGCTGATCTTTTGATGGTGTTACTGTGATTATGATTATGGTTTCTATACCTGTTGAAAATACAGGTCAATCAGGGACTGTAGTGTGAGCGAGGAAATACTCAGCCAGTTAATTTTGGAATGATATTTGTCCTGATTTAATCACACTCTCCTTTACAAAGCGCTATTTGAACGTTGCCAAATATTAGTGTCAAAGTGAGGCCATAGAATCTTGCTAATGTCTTGAGATAGAGAAATTATTTTGTATAATGTTAACTTAATATTTATGTTAACTTTGATTGGAAGATGACTATCTCATGCAATTACAGAATCTTTGTTTTCAGCACTGAATGATTTTCTCCTCACCGCTTCAAAAGTGCAGACTAATTTGACAATTATTGCGGGTCTGAATTGGTAAAAAAAAAAAGAAAGAAAAAGAATCTCTTCCTATGTCTCGAAATTCACACAAATTTATTTTTTCCCATCAATGCAGACCCACTGTCACTTCATGTGTCATGTTTGAATACAGTTCCTGCAGTATCCTGTTAATGCATTCAGCATACTGTTCCTGAAATAAATATTATACTTAATATTTTGTCTTTTTCTCTTATTGAATCTGTACATGAATATACACAACTATGCAGCAAGCTAAACACACAAATGTTGAAGACAGGCAGCAATTACTTTTTAAGGTTTTTACGAGGAGTGATTTTAAAACGGTGGAAAAAACTGGATACACATACATTTAGACTAGTTATCTGTCAAATTATTGACAAGTTTTATCAGTAAAAGGTCAGCGTTTAGGTTAAATCTGTCCAATTCCAAGGTAAAATATGTTATTAATAACCTTAACAAGCGTTATTTAACAAATACACTGCTGGGAAACGTGTTATTAAGGTTCTCTTTGTATTCTACATAGAGCTGGAGAACCCTGGTAACATATGTCGCTTTGTCATTTTCTTACATTCCCAGTTATTTAAAACTGTTAAACTCTTGAACTGGGGCTCAGGAGTATAAATCTTCAACGTATATCACCTTTAGGTGTCTAAGAATGTTATACTGACACGATCTGTCACCTTTTAAAATTTTAAAAATGACTGGAATGTTCTTTTTCTTCTTTTTTTTATGTCTTTTCGAAGGTGCCATAAATGTATGCGTTTTGTCATGATGTGTGTGAAATCTATATAATAACACATAAGACCAGGAGCTAAGTTTGAGGCTAAGTAGGTAATACAATGCATAATGTTATGGGTTCTTTTTCACTCTCCTTTTTGTGATTGTAAAATATGAAGTTGGATAATATAATATACTGAAGCTCATACAAACAGGAAAAAACTGAGAAAAGTTGTATGAATATATATTCTATATACGCTATAATTCTACTCTTAACATGGCAATATTCAAAAAGGATATTTCAAAGATTTTAAAATAATGAAGCAAATGTTGATACAAATAACATAGAAAGTGACTTTAAGCTCTTTTTAAGTTAGGTTCTGTTCTGAAGCGTATCTGCCTTTTTAACATGTCAAGATTTTTCCACAAATTGACCAAACATTTAGCCTTAAGAGAGAGTTGAGATCATTTAGAATAAAACCGTCCAAATCAGAAATATCATCAAACCAGGAGGAGTTAACTCAGAGCACTTTAGAGCATCATGTTACCTGAAATATGGCCCATATTTACCCTGTAATCCAGAGGTTATGCTGTGGCAGAGACAGACAGACAATGAAATACTAAAGAAACAAAGAGCCCACGTTTTAGCCTGAGATTGAAAAGAGACGACAACATGGTGTAATCCCTTTGGCCAGAGTTGCTGACAGGGGATAACCCTTTAAAATGGCCCCTCTCTCCTGTCCTGTCCCATCCCCTGCCTAGTGTTCTCCCCCCAGCCCCCTGCCTGGCTTTCTCCATACACACTGGCTGGACTGTTACTGTGCCCGTGAAGACACCTGCTCTCACAAACACAGGAAACCAGCACCAGCAACACCTGGCAAACTCTGAGAAGCTTCACTAACCCTCGCACCGTTCAGCGATTCCTCCTCTCTGAAGCATAAAAGCAGGACGAGACTCAAAGGGAAAGGTTTGTGGATTTCGGTGTGGCGGCTGATGGGATGTAACCTATAGGGAAGTTCTGAGAGCTCATTAATGTATGTTCTGTGGTCCGCCATGTTTTTTGCTGAATGCAGTGTTGGTTTGTGAGCGCAGTAGTATTGAGTCGGATGGATGAGCTTTGCTGTCTGTCACAGGCCCGCAGTCACTTCACAATAGCCTTGTGAATCACTGGGTATGTGTTAAATACTTTTATTTTCACCTTAATGTTTATCAAGCTAAAGCAGGTTTTCATATTGACAGTTTTCATTTTTTTGTACAATGTATGTAAATACAATGGTTTGCAGCATGTCATGGCCAGATTAAGGTTTTAAACTGAAATAGTACGGTGCTCATAGGTGGCTGCATAAATAAAAGCCAATTTATTATTTAATTAAACATAAATGGGTTTTATTGTCTCATAATATGAGCCAGACTCAGAACATGGCAAAAAAAATCAAATAAATTGAATAGAATCCAAAGCCTCATGTCTGCGACAAAATTTTAAAACGTGTACTGCCTAAAACAGAATAAATCACAATCATAGTAACTGAATCTCTGTCTAGAATCGCCTTATTTTCCTGGCTCTTTTCTAGGACAAAATTAGCCTAAATACGTTAAAATATATATATTTATTTTGATCACCTATGCAACAGAACATTTTAGGGCTTGAGCCAGAGAAATAAAAATTAGCACTAATTCTAAAACTTAACATTCATCCAGGTCAGTATGAAATAGTTGGGTTTCTCACTATAATGCAACAAAGTATTTTGAAACCTAGACCTAGATAAATAAGACTGAACTGAATCCAAAAAATGTAATCAAGAAAGCATTAGCATTAACATGAGGCAGTTTAATTTCATAAATATAATGCATTCATCTGATGCTTTGCCTATAGACTTTTATGTAGACACGACATTTAAAAATGTTTTGTACAGTAAATGTGTTTTTTGTGCTGACGTCCACTACTGAAATTTATCCAAAATCTCATTAACTCTTCTTCTCCTGTCAGAAACACTGAGACCGAACCACCCACAGCACATCCCCCGCAGGACCAAGAACGCAACCAAGCAGTCGTATCATGATTGAGAGCGACAGAGAGCTGTCGGCCATGGTGCAGGAGCTATGGGACAATGACATCAACAGACTCAAACCTGGAAAAGACTACAGGATCTCTCTGCAGGTGCATGTTGCCTACGTATTTGTCGTTTGCTGACATACTAGCTGGCCCGTGAACACATCTACAGATATTCACTTTTTTTAAATCTCTAATGTAAAATGCTTATTACATGTGTGTGTACCACCTTGAAGCAACTTTTATGATATATAACGTCAATAAATGTCTATTTACATTCATGTTACAACATATATGAAATTCCAGTGAATAGTGGCTACATACACAAGCCTCTTACTGTATATTTTAAATGTATCATGATGTCTTTCAGGGTTCTTTAAATCACAAAACATACAGTGGACACCTGACCGCCACTACAAACTGGTTGTAAGGTTTTATCTCTGAGGCACTTCAGTTTGAAAAAAGAAGTGAAATGTACTGAAATGACAAAGTATCTTAAGTGATGGGAAGCAATGCATCTCATGGAATTTTAGTGTCAGCAGCAGAACGGTGCTACTTAGCAAATGTGTCGATTTCCTCACAAAGTTTTTGCAATCTAATATGCAAATGTAGCTCTGACTGAAAGCAAAATGTGTCACTGGAGGCTTTGTTGAACAGCATATTAGGATTTCACAAGAAAGTCTGCATAGACCATTTAAATAAGTCAAACTTTAACATCTGGGTGTTTCTCCTCCTGTTGCAGGGTAAAGCTGGAGACAGCTTGGCCAATGACGACAACGATGGAGCAGGATATCCTTTGTTTACATTTGTCAATGAGAACATTTTCAAAAAGGAGACTTTTTTAGGTAAGTGCAGAAATGTATTGAGGAGTACTGCGCTGCTTCAGAGCAAAAACTGCAAAGTCACCATAATTTGATTTAGTTTTAGTCAAGGTTTTACTTGTCTCTATGAAGTGATGCAACCTCAACCTCGATTTTTCTGGATTTGACCCCAGACTGCCCCTGCCTCTTACACAACTGCACCGTCAATAATGTCTGAATTGACGTGATCTCTTCACGCATTCCACTTTGCCAGTTTGATGCTATCCTCCTTGTCACCTCCCTAGAGAGTACAGCTTTTCCATCTAATCTCCTTATGACGAACAGTGGCATGTTGCATAATCACAGAGCACGCAGAGTGCTGGATCAGAAAGATGCTCCTCTTCAACCACTGGCTTCTCCTTCAAGTCCTCCCCCACATGATTACTGCTGAAGCACACTTCCTTTCAGCAGTTTTTGTCTAGTGATATTTTCACAGATTTACGTTGTGTTACAGAGACAGCAGCGCCTTTGCACAGAGCTGTATAGGGAACTGGGTTATGTAATAGCTGGTATTCACTCAGAGTTCACTCTCAGGCTGCTGTCCCATTGAAAACAAGCAGGATTCCTCCCTCCACACTATTTCTGTCTCAAAATTAACACTCTGCTGAGCCAAAGGATTCTTTTTTTCTGTGTTTATATTGTAACTCTCCTCATCTCTGTGTGGCTTGGATTGGACAGCCTCACACATTGCGTAATATGTTGTCCCACACACTGAACAAAATCACCTTTTGAAGAGTGTTTGCCATTTGTTTCTGCAGCCTTTATCTCCCTGCTGGATAACTATGAGAGTGACACTGGCGAGCCAGAAATTGTTACCCCCGAGGAGGTGGCAGAGAACCACAAGTTCCTGGACTGCATCATGCAGACTCCCACTATGAAGGTACCTGTCAGGACATTTGGAAAAAAACATTTCCCAAGTCCCCTTTTTTCCTGCAAAATAATCAATTATAGTAGTTGTTAAAATATTCATAAAATACACTCAAACCAACTCTCACAGTTAATAAATTACCACTTTTATTAGTCTTATCATATATTAGACTGGGTCTGGTCCAACTTCTGAGTGGTCCTTCGTGGTCTACATAATGTTTTTTGGTGTAAGTCCAAAAATCTGTTTTTGACAGATGCCAAAGCAGTTTTCTCCCCAGGTTTGTAATTCAAATGAGCAAAATTCATACACTGACAATACTCACACACTCATGGTAAGCATTCATGATGTTTACCGTGCTGCAGTTTGGTGCTAACATTTGCTAATTAGTAGTGAACACAAAGTAAAGCTGAGACTGAAGAAAATGTACCTAGTTTTTATGTTGTATTTGCACAGTATGAAAAATCTGACCATGATGGTGGTGCTGGACAAAGAGTTAAAAAATTATCAGTAGTTTTCATTCATAGGGAACAATGTAGGTCTGTACAAAACTTCTTTCAGCTCATTGTGCTGATGTTTACAAAACGTGGACCTGTTAATGTAGTTAGAGGATCACTAAATAATTAGGATTCATCCTCTGGGGAGCATGAATGTCTGAATTAATGTTCATTTATTGTTGGGGTTTACTTGTTCTCCATTATTTGAGTGGCATATTTTTACTTAATTTTATGGTAAATAGTTTTATCAGATTTTTTCTACGTAAAGCCCTCTGTAACATTGTCTCAGTGTGGACAAAATTCACAGACTTCGACCACAGATATCAGCATTTTATAGGAAGTTCTTGTTTTTTTTTTCCAGATTGCTCATAAATACCTGGTAGAGAAGAACCTTTCTCCTAAGGATGAGACGAAATTCAAGGAGCAGCTGTACAGGATCTGGTTTGAACTTTATGCGAGGAGAGGATCCAGCAGGTGGGTGGAATCTGGCACGGCACCTAAAAATACACTTCACCAGTGGAATCTAGCAATATGATGTCAACTGTCTTACTCTGAGAAACTGGCTCTGTGTAGCACATCCAGTCAGAATCCCTGTGAGGAGGACTTGTCCTCACTGAAAGCGTTTATTAAGATCATTCTCAAGATGGGAGCAGCCTCTGGACACCACACGGTGCCCCAATAGCACTTGATATAATAATAAATCTCAAATTATGAGGGTCGGGTGTAACTGTGAGCTGATGAAATTGCACAGTATTTCTGCTTGTAACACCAGGAGAGAAAAATCCTCTCCCAAAATAAAAGAGAAAAGCCTGGAATCAGCGTGACACTTTTTGTGCTTTTGTTGCGATGTTCTCCTTTTTGTTTCCCTCTAGACCAGACTCTTCAGGGTTTGAACACGTGTTTGTTGGGGAGACCAGAGGAGGACGGACTGTCATTGGTTTTCACAACTGGATCCAGCTCTACTTACAAGAGAAGCTGGGACACATTGATTACAAAGGCTACAGTGTTACTGCCCACTCACCTCAGGTATGATGTTATGCTTCTGGAATCAGTTGGTGGGAATATATTTACACTTTATCTGTATTACATGTATAAAACAGGATAAATGTTATTGTGTTTTTCTAAAATTAAATAATCTATCAAGCTTACATTATTAATCAGTCAGACTTCATTCATGTAGCTCTTTTCCTACAGATGAAATGTAACACAAAACACTTTTCAAATATAAGGAAGAAAAATGCAATTAAACAAAACAAACAACTCCCCAGGACTCTAAAACACAGGGATTGAGGAACTGTGGAAACACTATCCCAAATAACACATGCAGTGAGGAAAAACACCAGATAAAATAAAACTAAATAAAATACGTACAAAATTCATAAAAACCGAGTAAGAAAATCATAAAAAATGAGGTAATAAATGACACATTGAATAGACTAAAATATGTAAATAAGTGAATAAATAGAGAAATCAATCAATAAAATTAGTTCAAAAAAAGAGTAATAAATAAATCAAGTCCATCGAATAGATTAAATTAATCAAATTAATCACATTGATGTTCTCTGCTGCCGTCAGGTCTTCTGGAAGGCTGTTCTAGAGATGTAGGCCATAGTAACAAAACGCTGCCTCACCATGGGTTTTTGTTCTGACTTTAGGTTTAATTAAAAAGCCTCTACCAGGTCTTCTGGTAGTGGCTTTACATTGGTTATTGACATTAGTTCAATTGGTACATTAGTTTCGTGAGAAAAAACTAGATGTATTTATTTACACTTTCTAGTTAATCTATAGAACCTCCTGTTTCCATTTCAACAGAAACCTTTTTAACACATTTATCTATGTTTGAGAAGTTTCTCATCTGTCTCTACTCCTTTTTCTCATACTGTCTGTTTCTCTTGTTGACTTGCGTTCTTCATAGCCTTGCTCTCGTCTCTTGCACTTCATATTTCTGGCACACTGATGAAAAACCTCACATCCTGCTATGACCACATTTGCAGTTGCACCTCTTGCTCAGCAAATTTCTGCATGTGCCCGAACATAACGCAGTAGACTGTGCACACGCTGACTTCTTATATTACTCTAACCTGCTATCGCTTTTTTTTTTTTTTACTTTTAGGCAACTTGTTGGATAACTAAAACAGAATAAAAGTCATTTTTGTGTTTTTTTCTTAAGCCTTATTAGTTGTCTTCCTCTTATTTCCTCTTGATTCTGATTTTAGGTTTATTTCCCACTTTGTAAAGACAGATTGTTTACAAGCTCACATATTTCTCATGAGTTTTATTTCCTGTCTCTTCCTCTCATACTGATGAGAAAGTGCCTACAGCTGTTTGTGTGAACAAACTTCTTTCTCCATCCCTCACCACCCTCTTTTTTTCCCTTTCATCCCTTGCCATTTCTTTTTCCCCCCCATCACTGCAGCCTGACGAGAACAAACACATCCTGGCGCTACAGTTCAGCTGGAAGAACGGCATCAAGCCTAAGGGCAGCATCTTCATCGGCGTCAGTCCCGAGTTCGAGTTCGCCCTCTACACTCTTTGTTTCCTCACCTCGCCTAACGAGCGGGTCAAAGTCCAATTCAGTTTTTACGACGTGGAGATTGTTTGCCACCACTACAACCAAAAGCACATAGGCACCACCTACCCTGTACTCCTCAAGTACCAGAACCCTAAGTAACCTGACTAGGACATCAAAGTGAGATATGCCTTCTCCAACAATGGAGGTTGCACTTAAAGTGTCACAGGAATTGTTGTTGTCTTTTTATTTTAGATAGAAATACAATAAAACCTTTCCCAGACCCAGATGTATTTGTCTTTGTTTGCATTGCCTATTCTGAAGAATATATGAAAGATAATAAGTGATGCTCATGGATCACTCCTAAAACATGTACAATGATTGTTGCCACAGATGTCTGAGGATACTGATGTCAGTCCGTTTCTCCAACAGGCCTTTTTAAGCAGTCACTCTTGTTAATAATCTTCTCATCTGTTTTTTATGAGAGATCCTGTCGTAAAAGCAAGAGACATATAAATAGTTCATTAGTATATACACAGCTTCATGTTAGACTCTGTGACATATTTGGTGATGTGTGGTATCACAGTCTTCAATGCAATTACACTTGTTTTACCTGTGATTCAGGGCTGTCTTGGAGGCAACATTCAGTAGATTCAGTCACTAGATGTCGCACCATCATCTTAGACCAAAAGTAATGAGTTTGTGAACCACACCCTCCCCCCCATTCGGTTTTACTTAAAACAAGGTACATACACAGATATGAGCAGAGAAAGTAAGAGAATTAGAACTTCAAAATAACAGTAGAGACACTCGCACTGAAATGAAATTTTAAAAAGTGCATGTGAATGAGGTAAATAACACAAATAGTACTTTGTTTTTTAAATTTTGGGTTTTTAGGGAACCTGCTGAATGCTGGACTTTCACTTTTTCAGTGTGTTACAAATGATTACTCTCTGTTTAGAAGTGCAGGAAGGTCCAATAGTTTCAAAGCAAGGGATTCACATGCACTAGCATGCGCACACACAGCCAAGAGCGCATTTACTCACTATATCTTTATGTAACAGATAGGTATTTGCTGCTACATTTAATAATGTAAATATATCTATACCTTCAAAATCTTGCATATTCAGAGGTCACATATTGTGCCCCCTTTTTTAAAACTTTTTTTTTTTCATTTTTTATTGATAGCAGGAGAGAGACAGGGTGAAAAGGGGTACAGAATAGAGAGAGACATGCAGCAAAGGATCATGAGCCAGTCTCGAACTCATGACTGCTGCTGGAGACCTGCATCCACATGATAATGCCCTAACTCAGCAAGCTATACTGCGGCCCAGTGCCCCCCCCTTTTTTTAGCAGATTAATGAAAGTCTTGCGTTTCTATAGAAAATGTTTTTCAATTTTCAGCTCAAAATACTGCCAAGATGGTTTAATTTACCGTGACTGTATAACCCCTAGTTTTAGCTCTGTTCTAAATGGGTTGTTTCAGTGTCTGTACCTCTGAAAACAGCTGAGCTGCTGCTGTCCATGACCCCTTCCAGAAGAAAACGCCTGCTGAGTCTGGGATTGACAGCAGGAACAAAACAGTTGACCGGCAGCCAACACAGACATGAATGAGTGTGTGAGACAAGGACTTTAGATTGCTTCTTTCTTTCTCAGCGATCATTTTGACATGGAAATTATTAAATTCCTGTTGTGTGTCATGTCTATGGCGTGTGTGTTTTTCAGACAACACTGCAGTTAAAATAAAATCTGTAATTTAGTGGTGTAGAGCTGGGAATTTAACATAAAGTCTTAATAGGCTGTATTTCAATCTCTAAAAAATAAACTGCTTCATTGGGAATTTGGCTGTATTAATTGCAGGATAGGTGAACAGGAACAGTAGGAGAGAAGCAAACAGATGAAAACACTGGTTGAGTTTTGGTTGCACT
Source organism: Dascyllus trimaculatus (assembly GCA_024666655.1). Lineage (NCBI taxonomy): Eukaryota > Metazoa > Chordata > Actinopteri > Pomacentridae > Dascyllus > Dascyllus trimaculatus. The sequence continues at coordinate 23,406,222 of CM045459.1, read as the reverse complement.
GAAGCCCAGCAGCTGACGTGAAAACACAATAACCCTCCCAGTTCTTGTTTACCTATTTAAAATTGGTCTTAAACTTTCAACCATGTCTGAATGTCCTTCAGCATTACACTTTCCAATTGTTGTGATGATACTGTCATTAAAAAAAAAGGAAAACAGTAATCCACTGGGTCTTTAGTTTCTCACTCTTATGTTCACTCTTGCAGCCAACAGCCAACAGGAGGTGGAGTGCCAGAAGTAAATGTACTCATATTAAAACACTTTTCATCTCTAAGCTTGTAACAATCACAAAACATAACAAAATGGATTTCCACTGTATGTGACCTTTGATGCTTTGGCTCAGAAGTGTTTTTTCCATATAAAATTACATAAATGTCACAAGGTACTTCACATTGCCTTTGGGTGATAAAAAAACCAAACTTTTTTATCTGTGTTATTTTAATTTTCTTGGCTAATGCTAAGAAGCACTTCAACAGCTATTAATAACGGTTTCACTTTGCTTCAAAAGGGGGCGGTAGGGGGTTTGTTGTGACCCATGACGTCAATCTCTTTAAGACCTGAAGCTACGTCAAGTTAGCAATAGTTATCATCTATGGCATTAATTTAGATTTTATAATAAAAGCATCTCAATTTACCTTATTTGCAACACAGAGGCTGTGTGTTCAATAAGAATATGTGACTGATTACAAATATGGATGACAATATCGAATAAATACCCTGCTACTATAAATAATGATTTACTTGAAACAGTACTTCCTTTTGAGCTTCAATATTGACTTTATTTTGAAATGCTAACAGGAAGCGTTATGCATTTTCCTCCCCCCAACATTGCTGTAACTTGATAGTGGTGTCAACGCAGAGCAGAGAAGTAGGTTTCCATTGTGGCAAGGATTGAGTTTACAGTTTGTACTGTTATATAATTTCGTCTTCGTTGAGTGTCTTTGGCGGCGTATTCTTCTCTCGGTTGCTGATCACTCGCCGTTCATCCAGGAATGGCCGAACCGAGCGCCAGATATCAGCAGGTATGAGGCAACTGTTAAGCTAACGTGTTAAAGATTTAACGTTAGTTAATGGCAGCGGTGTGTTGGTCACACTGCAACAATGACTTCTTGACTGAATTCGACCAGGTGTGTCGTTTCCTGTCACCCTTTTCTTGTTACGATGGTTTCTTGTTAAAGAAAGATGGACCTCGCTGTCGTGTATTGATCAAAATCGATTTATTTTGACAAGCCTTACCACGAAGCTGGCTGTTAAAGAGGAGGCTAACTCGCTAACGTTTACTGGTTAGCTTCTTAGCGTTAGCGCTAATCATGAATGCTGATTGTCAGTTAGGACGTTTTACGTCCAACTGTTGTTTGTTTATTTAATTAAGACATGAAATGTTGTCAGATAACAGTATTTTAGCTAGTTAGCATTATAAGCTGAAAAGCGTCAAACGTTTAGCAACGACTTCAACGCCTTTTGATGACTATCTTTGTATGCTAATGTTAAAGTTTGAGCATCACATGAGATGCAGCAGTGGGTGTGTTCACTGGTCCTCTATTTAAATCCCTCTGCTAACCTGCTTAGCTCGATGTTATTAGGCCAGACAGTGCTTATAGGTCTGCTCATGTGGTTAACTGCAGTGATAATGTGCAGACTGTTATAGTAGAAAATGTTTTACGTTCTTTAACTGACTAGAAGCGTGCCTCTCACTGGAGGAAGTGGTTACTGTTACTTGTATTTAGGTTAACCTCAGATGATTAACCTTGCATGATTCCAATGCAAGTTAATCACTGTATTACATGTGCTTACTAAAAAACTGCTTTTCAAAACAAGAACACTGTCACAACTGTTCAGGAGGAAGACATGTTTTCTATAAATAACAATCAGTAAGAGAGTCTTGAGATAGTCTCTTATTCATCATTAGATCTGTTATATTATTTTATGATTTGTTATATCATTCCTTGATTCTACCATGATTGGATTTGCTGTATTTTTTACTCAGTTTGATCATCATTCGTCTAACCTTATGTGGCCTTGGGGTCATAGACTGTCTGCACTCATTATCTTTGTTGCTGTGAGCACTCCCAGTTTCCGTCTTATCCTGTTCCCATGGACAGTTTGCCATTATTATAAAGAAACTGAATGAAAAGGGAGTAGGGTGCTCGCAGCTCCTGTCTTATTTGTACTCAGAAGTTTCTGTGTTCAGCAAAGTTCTGCACAAAAGTGGCAAAATAGTTGCACGTCTTAAAGACAACACACACGCACTTGTTTTAGCACATTTCAGTAAATCCATGTGAACAGTGGTTGGCGTGTTCACATCAGAGATAACTGGGCAATGAGATTCGGTTGCGTCTAAGTCCAACCTGTGTACGGGGCAGGCCCAGCCCAAGAAGATAAATGTGAATTATGCCCGTATATCGGGGCTGACTTTGATGAAGTTCCTGTTAGAGCTTTGTCATTTTGAGACCAGCGCTGCCATACTTTACCAAAATATATTCTACATCTGTGAGCTGAAAATTTCTCTAGTTTGTTCTTAGGCTTCCAACAAAAGAATCAGGTTTAACAGATCTCTTAATTTTATTGGGAACTTCATTGTCTGTGTATGTTTCAGCATGTCAGTACACAAATTTCAAAGTTTTTGCATGTTCAAGGGATCAGATTACAGTTGTCCCCATTTCCCCTGTAATGTGATTATATGTTTTTGTGATGGGATATCAGATCCATTCTAGGAAATGATACTAAACTATGCAACCTTTTATAGGTGCTCTATGTGAGTACTCTCATGTTGCCCTACCTTAAGGGTGGTTAGTTTGCTGTTGTTGCAGTCCTTAATGTCTTTCAGCTACCTTTCCTGTGAGTCTCTTGTCCAGCAGACAGATTCCAACTCCACGATCTTGGAATGTAGCTGGCAAATGTAATCCTTATTCTGTTCTTTAGTAAATGCGATGTGAGCTAGAGGACTTCACCAACTAGAACTTGCAACAGGTGGGATACTACAGCAAGCTAGTAAAGCTGCAGAACAAGGGCACCATAATGACCGTCCATGATGAGATGGCCGACTACCATTGCCAGCTGTAATCCAAGGTTGAGGTGTTGGAGTGCGGATTTTCGACAAGAAACTTACAGGAGAGGCTGCCAAGTGACATCGAGGACTGCCACAACAATGATCTGGCTAGCCTACTAGTAGGAAACAATAACCATGGCTAGCTGGTCAGCAGTGACTGCACTTTCAAAAGAGAATACTTCCATACTGCACGTTTTAAAGTCCCATAGTTTCCTATTATTTCCTAGAATGGAATAGATATCCAACTATAAATTTATTGAATCACATTAATGGGGAATGAGGACAATGATAACTGGATCACTCTCTGCATGCAAAGTTGCAAGTTTAAATTTGTGTATAGACATGCTTACGTTTTACTGATACCAAAGAGAAAAGAAAGGTTTTGTTAGTCTATAATTACTCCTACGCAAACCTATTGTTGCAACCTTTACACTTGCTATTCAGTACCACGTGAATTGCCTTTGCTTGAAGCTGAGAGTAGTGTTAATTAATGAAATGTGCCTAGTTTAAGAGTTTTGTTTTGCTGAGTTGAGAGCAAAAAGTCTCACTTGTTTTATCTTTCATTAATTGTTTTGTCTTTTCATTAATTGACATTCTCATAGTTTTCCTGCTTTTAATGAGAAACAGAAATAAAAAAAGAAATGAGAAACACATTGTGGTTGGTGCTCATTTCCTTTATAGCGAATTACACCTCATGTGCTTAAAAAACATTTTAGTGTGCGACCTATTTCTGTTCCTTTTCTGTTATTTTACTGACAGTCAGTTTGTAAGTTCCTTTAAACAGGCCAGGATGTTGCAGTAAATTCACACTTCACAGCTTCTTAACTTAAAGGCATGTATTTCAAATGGAAAGCAACCAGTGCTTCCACATATACATGGCAGCCTTAACCATGAAGTCGTTTGTCTCCCTCCAATAGCTGCCCAATGAGGAGGACTCTGAAGAGAATCCACCGGTAGCAGCCGATGCTCCACCACCTTACAGCAGCATCGCAGCGGACAATTCTGGTAAAAGCATGAATCATTTAGATGTTTCCCTGAGGTCATTTGCAACAGGGGCGTATTGGGGAATCATATATGTGCTGGTCTGCACCGGGAAACAGTGAAGAACAAATAACACGCGGCATTCACTCATTCACTGTTTCTGTTAAGTCACAGCTTGCAGTGACTAAGCTCGTCAGAGGTTTATTTGAATATTTAAGAACACATGCTGAAAAATGGCTTTAGTTCTGTTCATGTAGCATCATGTAGTTCATGTACATAGTTCTTTGCCATCTGTTTCCCAAGTGAAAAAAGACCTGATATTAGACTTCTCACTTTGTGATTGAAACTTTCCTTTTTCATTTTTAGCATACTTTGACTACAAGGAAGATGGGGTTTTCCCTAAGCCTCCATCATACAACGTAGCAACTACACTGCCTTCCTATGATGAAGCTGAAAGAACCAAGGCAGAGACTACTGTTCCCCTGGTAACTGGAAGAGTGAGTGTCTAACTCCCCCTCCTCACATTCACTACATATGTATATATATATATATGTATAGGTATATATACTGTCTCTTGCACACATGCAGACATTGTATCTTGTGCTCAAACACTTTTTGCATTGTCTGTAAGACAGGAAGTTTTTATCGCCCTGCAATGGAAATTTTTTCTGTGGTCTCTATTTATCTGATTGTGTCTCTTTGTGTTTCCTACGTGAACTGCTGCCTGTCTTTGTTACTGATCTGAAAAATAGCAGATTTAAAAAAAATAAGAATGTTTGTTATCATTTGGTGATATTATAAAAAATATGACTACAGCCAGTGTTTCTCTTGTGCTCACATTGGCCATCCTTTTTCTGATCTATTCTCTGTGAACTTATTGCCTGGGTTTGTTATATTGAGTAAATATAGCTGCAACATTTTTAATGTGGAGGCAGTTTCAGACATAAAAAACCTGTACTTATCAGAGTTAGAATTACATTTTTGGACATGGATTTAATATATGATGTACCGAAACTTAGCAACACAATGTTTCCAGTAGCACTGTGTTTATGTTTTGTTTGGTTAGCTGCTTTTACTGCTCCTCAAAAAGCCCCATCGGCCCACGTCAGTTTGTCCTTCCTAACTGAGGCGTGGTTTGTCATTCTAAAATTTAGAAGCGTTAAGCAGACAGGCTGAAATATGTGATATACTGAAATGCCTATTCAGACTTGTAGCAAATTCTCCATTTTCAAAATATTTAAAAAAAAAGGATATTATAAAGCATATTAGAAGTTGCAGAAGATTTAATGACATGATTCCTTGGAGAAATGGTTGTGTTCTTTCATTACCATTTATGTGTGATGTTTTGTTTCCTTTTCAGTCAGGTGTAGTTGTTCTCATATTTACAACAGGCAAAACACACCCCATTTTCTATACTGTGCCAACAAGGCCAAGAGCCAGTAATGACTTTGAAAAGGGCACCAGTAACTCAACCTGCTGTGTGCAGACTTACCATGAGCAACTCACACACCTAAGCCACCTTTATGTCTGTCAGTAGAAAAATCACACATATTTCGCAACGGAATCATTATAAAAGTTGACGTTGACAGGGAAACAAAAGCATCTAGCCAACTGAGAACTAACAGCTCATGCAAGACCTCTAGTGGTCACTGTAATGCATTGCTCCTTACTGCATGTGGGGCCACCCCATTTGATTGCTGGTGTTGTGTTTCTCTGCCACACATTGCCTTGCGCTCAGCAGCAGCATCAGCATCAGCACAGGGAACGCCTGGAGACTTTTGACGATGTAATTCGCAGTTCACTGGAGGTAACTTGGAGGAGTGGGAGGAGAGTGTATGATGAGAGGAAGTGAACTTGGTCCTGGTTTGGTGTGTGAAGACGAAGTGTACCTACAGTGTGTATGTAGTCAGTGCCCCACCCTTCTTGTATGTTTGTGTATTTAGAGTGCTAGAAAGTCCGTAGTTTAAAGTTATTCAAGATCTTCTGGCTCTGCTGATGTCCTACGTTGAATCTGACAGACGCCACACTTTTGGGTAAAGTCACAATGATAGTAATTAAATGGGCTTGCTGTGTTGTCATGTTTCCATTTGTCTGTTGGTCGTTTATGTTGTATTTACTCTCTGTCAGCAAAGCTTTGTTCCCATTAGCAGGTGCTAGCCCAGATTTAATTACAATTCACTCTGATCACAGGCAGTACATCTAAATACCCCAGTGTCATGTGGTTGAAATGATACCCAAACTTTATTAAAATTATTGATGTAAGTAATCTATCAGCTGAAAAGGGTTTGGAATTGGTAAAGAAAAGCTCTGCTACTGTCTGGCTTTGCTGTGATGACATTATTTCCATGATTAAGCTGTCTTTTTTGCACTTCTGTCACTTATTCTGTCACAGGATGAAGACTTCGTGACCAGAGACGACTTTGAAGATGCCGATCAGCTGAGGATAGGAAATGATGGCATCTTCATGCTCACTTTCTTCAGTGAGTTATCCAATCCACACACCTTCGTTTTTCTGTTTTCACATCTTGCCCAAAGTTTTATTATCATCAGCTCGTCTCCTTTCTGCTTTTGTGCAGAGATGACTTCTTACCTAGTTACAAATTGCAGAAATTACTTTTCCTCAACATTTTACAGTTGTTTTTATTTCTGAAGACATGCCTAATGCCAGCTCTTTTCCTCCTTGCCTCTCTGTGCAGTGGCATTCCTGTTCAACTGGATCGGTTTCTTCCTGTCGTTCTGTCTGACCACCTCGGCAGCTGGACGATACGGTGCCATCTCAGGCTTTGGTCTCTCCCTCATCAAATGGATCCTCATAGTCAGGGTACAAGACACAGACTTTACACAGCACACATACAAACACATAAAATGTGGTTTTATGTACGCACAAACAAATCAAAAGCCCCAAACACCACTGTGGTATTTTAATGTCCCCTCTGTAGTGGTTGGCGTGTTGGCACTGAACTATTTCCTCAAAGATTTCTCGAGAACTGCGCTGCTTTCTTCATTCACTTTTAAAATGCAGGACTCATTTGAGTGAAACCAGCGCAGGCCATATTTATTCTAACCAGTCATTTCTGTCGCTTTGTTGGGTTTCTAGTTCTCCACATACTTCCCTGGTTACTTTGATGGACAGTACTGGCTGTGGTGGGTGTTCCTGGTGTTGGGTAAGTAGCAAACCTCTGAATTTAAATGAATCATGTGGCTTTTTTGTGTTGCATTTTGACTCTTTGGACTTCATTCAAGTCAGTGTTGAGGTGTCATATGCCATTTAGATGCTATAGAATACCTATAACAGGACAGTTGATCTTATTTATTGTGTTTTCCTAAGTTAGTTAAGATTTTTGTTTGAGTTCATTAATTACTGCGATACGATGTTTTCTTAATTTTCTCCTTGATGATGCGCTCAGGGATTTTAACACAGAAACACAATGCTCTTCAGAACGCTATATTTCTATGTTGAGAATAGAACAAATGACTACAAGCATGTCGGCAAACATCATCAATGCAGAAAGGAGCGTTGTGTCACCCTTATTTAAAACATAATATTTAACTGTCAGTCATTTCCAAGCTCAAACATTCATGTATGTCTAGTTTATATACAATTTATTAGCAAGGCACCTGACAAATACCATTTGCATGTCACAGAGTTTGCTCATTAATTCTTCTTAAATTTCAAATTCAGATCAGCCAGCTGTAACTCTGTAGCCTGTAAGTGCAGCTTCATCTGTAGATGTTCTGTTGCATTTAGTCAGTTTATATTGGACCCAGTCAGAGAAGTTGTCACATTTATCACCACTGCCAGCTCCTATTATGGAGTTGTAGCGCTGGTGTTTACTGTATTATTTGGCTAGCTTTAGGGCCTCTTGGGTGTTATGGTTTTTTGTTTTTCCTTCTTCAGGCTTCTTGCTCTTCCTCCGAGGATTCATCAACTATGCCAGAATCCGCAAAATGGCCGACACCTTCTCCACCCTGCCCCGCACCCGAGTCCTCTTCATCTACTGAACCCACAAACCACCAGTTTCCTTCATTATTTTTTTTTCTTTTTTCAGTAAGACATAACTGTCTAGCGTTATTCAATCAGAAAGGGGAAAAAAACCTTTTTTTCCCCCTCTGCTTAACATGATTTGGACAATACGACGTCTGTTGTCCCCCTCTTGTTGTAAAACAGTGAATGCTGAGAAATCTGTAAAACCCTTCAGTTGTTAGTAGTGAACTGTCAAGTGCTATTTACAATTATGAAGTGTGTAATGTATAAATTAATGCCTTATTTACTATTTTATTCTTTGTCGGTAGCAGCAGCATGCACTGTTCTCCTATTTAGCCACCAGGGGGCAGTCTTGTTTGTGTTATTTTTCACGAGTCTTCTATCCGATGAAGTCATTTGTATAGAAAAAGGTGGTTCTCAGCCCAGGGGTCAGTGGGTAATTTTGGGTTTATGGGTTGGTTTACACAACGTGAGATAATATATTTCCAGTACCAATTTAATGTGCTTTTAACCCTTCTGACCAATGCTTTTTGTTCCTTGTGAAACAGTACATAATTCAGGTAATAGAAGGCTGTAAAGGGAAAATCATTAGCTTTACACGGGTTCACTTGTATAGAAGACCTGGGGCCAGGTTTCCCCTCAAAGCATTTTTCCTCATGTATTTATGAATTGCCCGTATGCTCTCTCTAATTAGGAAAGTTGTTTCCTTATGTGCTATAGATGTATATCAGCAAGAAGGTATGTTCAGGGGAATCAGGAGCAAAGCTTCTGGGGCAGGCTTAGGGTCACTGCCTTGCTCAAGGACAAGTAGATAGTCTGCCACTGGATTTAAACATGCAATTGGACGCTTCTGGTCAAATATACGATTCTAGCGCTCTGTTTCAGTCACTGGCATCCCATTGGTGTCCACTGACGGAGATAAAAAAAAAACACCAGATGTGATTGGAGACCCTGCCCTGTTAAGAGCAAGGGATGTAATAATTCAGACAAGACTTATTTTTTTCTTTGATGTAATAATGAAATGTTAAAGATAAATCTTTTTTTAAGTTTACCCTCATTCTAGTAGAGATGGAATGGTTTTTTATTGCGAGAATTTTAAGTATTTGGCGTGGAAAATGTTTGGAATTAAACTTGAGAAGCACATTGTGGTGTTGAGCTGTTTATCAAAGGGTAGTGACACGTAACACAACACAACGGATAGTTTAGTTGTGCTAGTTAAACAGAATGTAGGACACCGCTTCCTCTTAGCTGGCTCAGCACTGCAACTTGAAATTATAATGCTTCATCTTATCAACATGTGCATCAGAGAGCTGTTTGCAGACTTGTATGTTGATATGAACTAGGAGTGGGAGCTCTTTGTCATAGCGGGACTTTATGGAACATTTTAATTTGCATGCAAACACTTGAATCCAGTCATTACAGAATGTTTTTTTGTATTGGAAGGATTATGTTCAGTAAGTGGATAAGAGACCTAATTCAATTATATAAGGTGGAAATATTGTTACAAATTTCGATCAAGTTCTGTTTGAACTTGGATTCACCCTGATGATCTTACTGGACTTGCATAAAATTCTACCTTTATTGTAACATTGCAAAAATCCACAAGAGTGGCTACAGAGAGGTTAAGATCTAACAGTCTCCAGCCACAGAGAGAGGAAGCCGTGCTTACCATGATGTTCAGTTACTGACATGAGGCGTACTTTTAGCTGTGCTAAATTTAACAGACGAGACACGTGTGTGTGCAGGAATCGAGATGATTTACTGGTGGTGGCTAATTATACATGTCAGTGGTGTTTTTCCTTGCAGTTGAACTGGAAGTGAAGGTCACCCCACCTGGAAGACATGTCACGCCAACTGAAACAGTCTTTGGTTTCACTGGAAACTTTAAGTGTCACACAGTGTCACATCATCTCTGAGGCCTCCCCCCGCCATGCCTGGATATTGGCCTCCAGTGGGGCTCAATTGGCATGGCATTGGCTCCATTTAGATCTCTCTTCCACAGGTCGCAGTATGAAAATGCCACTTTCAATCCACCAAAAATCTTTATTTTTCAGGATGTAATTAATCTTTTTCCCCCACAGCAGAACATAGGAGTAAAGTAAACCACTTTTTCATGTAGTTTAAAAGTCTAAAGTTGTGCTTAGTGTTCTGAATCTGCTTACCTGTAAACTTGTGCCATGTGATTGACACTTTTTAGAGGAGTTATTGTTATTAAATGATTAGAGATTTGATGACAGAAGTTTTCAATCTGACACACTTCTTGTAACTGTAGATTGCGTACTTCTGAGTTGCTGCGCCACTCGTGCTTTCTGAAAATCGGATTTCCTGAAGTAATTTCTTCTTTTGCAGTGTGTACTTTGTTAAAATAGAAACAGCTGTCGTTCAGAAATTACAGATGTTCCATAGCCCTGTGCTGAAACTGCCTCGGCTTTTTTTTTTTGTTTTTTTTTTTAAACTCAGTCCTTGGTTATTTTCAGACATGCATTTCTCAGTTTTAACGCTGCACAAATAGCCTGTAGGAGAGAGAGGAAAAAGACCAAAAGGGCAAAGGTCATACACCAGACCTTCAACACCGGTCCAGTGAATCACCACGTCACCAGATGACCTTGGATAAACAAACTTCACTTTGCCAGGTGCAGATGGTTGAACTGTTGACAGTGTTTCGGCTGTAAATCCTCGCAAAGCACACAAACAACTAAAATTCCCTATCATCCGCCTTTCAGACAGATTCTGCCTCAGTCCACTTGAATCCCTCTGTAACGTCATTCCTCCTCTGCTCCAGCAGGGTCACCCAGTGCAGGTGTTCTTGTTATCCAGATGTCATTCATAAAATAACTCCATTGTGCCAAGACCTGTCTGTGTCTTGTCAGCTGCCCTCGATTTACAGAGACGGAAGTATTTCTTGGAGTAATTGATGGGAATTATGTGTGCTAGCCAAGTGCCTGCACTGCTTGCATGTTTTAGCTATCAAAAGATAAGAGGAGTCTTTATGATTTACAGAGAGCGTGGGAGTGAGCCATTTTTCCAAAGAGACATGCTTTACTTTTCTGGCTTCTGTTAGGTAGACTTTTTTTTTCTGCAAATACGGGTTTTATCTACAATACAAAAAGCCACTTGGCTGAAACAATGGGGAGACGGGGATTTGAACCTTCCAATATGTTGAACAGGTAAGAATATGTAAACAGGTAAGTTAATACTGAACAGTTATTTGAGCTTAGCATAAAGACTGGAAACAGCTAACCCAGCTATATTCAACTTACTTAATGTACATGCTGTATTTGCTTAATTTGCACAAAAAAAAACTGTGAAAACAATTTTGCTGTTTATTGGGGGTTTATGTTTGGGACTATCGTCATCAGATGCAAGTTATACCAGTTGCCAGGCAACCAGCCCAGACTCCAGGAATTTATTTGTAGCAGCTAGTAAGCAGATCAATATTTAACCCCATGTGAAACAACTGTTTTTTTGTGTGTGTATATGTCTACACTTGGTTTTGCATGCATTTAATAAATGTTGATGTGTTAATTTGTGAGGTCTCAGGGTGCAGGAAAAAGGATGATATAGCAAGGCTAGCTGTTAGCTTCTGTTTCCCACCTTTATGCTAAGCTAAAGCTAACTTCATCTCACTTGTGACAACAATAGCAAGTAAAACATGTCAAACTAGTCTTTTGGTTGAAAATATCAGTCGAAAATATTGTGTGATCACATATTGTGTGAAATTGTTCCACTAAAGTTGCAATAGCAGTTCCCAAGTGTAGATGCATTACTGCTATATAGCAAGTGCTGCAATGATTAATTGGTTAGTTGTCAAACATTAAATTAATCACTTGCTATTTTGAAAACTGATTAACCGGTTTGAGTAAATATTTTTCAAGGAGAAAAAGTCAAAATCCTCTGATTTCAGCTTACTAAATGTGGTTTCCTTACTTCTCAGTGGCAGTAAGCAGAATATCTTTGAATTGTAGGCAAAACGTGACATTTGAGGATGTCATAATTAGCTTTTGGCAACACTGATCAACGTTTTGTCGAACAAACAACTGAACTATTAATTGAAAAAATCATCAACAAAGTATCAACAGTGAAAATATGAAACGGCTGCAGCCCTACTACTATATAAAGGTTAAAATAGTCGTTGGAACAAATGGTTACACAAAATTAGAGGTGCCGATTTTTATTTTTAAATCATAAAGTAATAAAAACGTGTGTTACTACCAAATGTAAGGTGGATGTTGTACCTCTGTGTCAGATGCGATTGCTTTACCCCGTATTCAGATAAATTCAATAATAATTTGGTTCATAATTTTTGGTTAATTTGCAGCATGGGCACAAAAAACCAAACACACATAGTAAAAGCAAATCACAGACGTAGTTCTCATTAATAAGAGCACAGAGGACACAGCACAGAATTCAACAGTACACAGTAACATGCAGCTCGAACTTGTAATGCTGATTGAATTTCTAGAGGGCAGTGTTCAGTAAAAATGTAGTGGGAAAAGGGGGAAAATCAAACATGTTTGTAACATGTTTATCCTCCATGGCCAAAGATGAAGATAAAGATTCACTCTGTTAACAAGAAGAGAGGATCTTTGCGATGTGATCTTTAGTCTGAGAAATACTTGTGCAAAAAAACCAAACATAGTCAGAAGGCGGCCCATCATGTCCACCCAGTATTATAATTGATTTTAACCAACATAAGTTGACATTAATGAATGAGCACCTTTTATGGCAAAGGCCCTTTAGGCCAGGATGGACATGCTACCGCAAACTATTTAGTTTTTAACTGAATCCTTATTTATTTAAAGTCCACCAGAGAATTCCCATCACCTTAGACAAACTGCAGTCAGCCGGAGCCTCCCGCTGTCAGTCTGAGTTTCAGATGGGAGGTTCCCAGGATGTGGGGAGGATGTGGGTTGCATCCAAATGATATGTCCTTCTTCTTGTGTCTGTGATTGGGGCAGGGGGAGGAGTGTTATCATTGAAGTGTGAGTCATCCTGACCCTCCCCTCCTCTCCCTGCACTTTGTGTGGCATATGTGTGTGCGCATAAGTGTGTATCAACATGCATGCATTTATCGAGGCATGTTTATGTTTAATGGAGGTGTGTGTTCTTCTAATACCATGAAAGAGGCTCTGTATGCATGCATGACGTGTTATTACGTGTTTGCGTGTCATGGCGAATGGCGGGAGCATCCCTGTGTGTTGTGCGTGTGTGCGTGTGCAGTTGGTAAAGCTGTGGTGAGTCATCCACAGGCCAGCATTGCCTGTTACCATGGGTCACACACAGCAGGTACCCCACCTCCCCATGTGTGTGTGTGTGTATGTTTTTTTTTAACCTACCTCTCTTCCTTATCCTCTTCTTCCTCCACCTCCTCCTCCATCTCCTCCTCTTCTTTTTCCTCTCTGACTCACAGATGACTCCCCACCACCACCAATGACATCACCACCCCCTCCCTAGCACTTTGTTGTAGTGAATCATACTGTACGTTGAGATTCTCTCTGCTCCTCTCTTCAGCCAACCAGAAGGGTAAACCTAAATGTCACCTGTTCATTCATAAAATCAGACTCAATCTGGCGAAGCGTTTGTCTCTGACAACCGTGGCCATAGGTTGGTTACTTTACTGATATCATCCAATATATATACACACTCATACACACACACACAGATCTTCTGATTACAATTCAGGAAAAGCTGCTCAATTTCAGCCGACCATGCAAACAGAGTCTTTACCACGTTTGAAATGACATTGTTCTTGTTTGTGTCTATATTACTCCAATTAATCCTCAGTTTCTTTGCAGGATTGTTCAGTCTCAGAGGAATTTGAATGTTCTGACTCAATCAGAATTAAACAAGCTTGCAGTGTAGATGCAATGTGTATGTCTCACTATGTTACAGATACACTTAATGATGAGATTAGCTTCTTAACTGAGTTACCCGAAGCCCTTCCTTATGGTTATAGTGATTAAATACTCGTTCATGTTACAGTTATTCTGTATTAGCTATGTTGTGTTTCATTGCTTATTCTTCTGTTATAAATTGACACTATAGAGACATTCTCCGTGGCTGCTGTGACTTTGACCCTATAGTATAGGTTACAGGAAATGTATCATTATTCTTCTGTTGCATTCAATAATGAATACAACGTGCAGTCTATGGCATTCCTGCTCACCATTGACCATAAATGTATCATACCCAGGTTTTGCAACTTTCACACAAATGGTTTTCTGTCCCTCTTTGTAATGATCCATTGACAGTAATGTAATGTCATCACATCTCTTCCTCTTGTTTTCTTGCTGGTTGGCACTATTTAGTCTCTAATATGAAAAGTGACCCTTGTTTCTCACTTTACGGCTTACTTCCACAGACTGCTGACAAATTTGCCTCTGCTGACGTTTCTGAATGTCATGAAACACATATCTATTGTGTTGCCTGTGCTACGTCGCATCTGTGAATGCTACAGGTTAATAAGATGGGTTAAAGGAAATGTAGTGATGCAGTGATGTCACAAATGAGAGAGTGTGAAGTCAAACCATCAACAGTTCTGCCTGTTGTTTGAAACAGGATACTTGACAATGCTGTATTGGCTGGAAGCTCTGATGATCTGATAATCTTCCTGGATTGTCCTACAATCTGTTGGAAATCTATTCCTTCAATGTATTTTGTATTATATTTAATATGTATTTATATGTAATGCAAATGTTATTTATCCCTGCCACGTATTACCATATTGATCATGCTGAATTGGGCATGTAGCTATTGTGTTTCTGCATATTGCATTGCCATTCATTTCTATTCCATTCACAGCTTTAGATTATGAGTTGTCCGTTTTTGTCATACAATGGGACACCTCAAACATACTTCCTGTCAACAGTTTAATTACTGTAACAAATCAGTGCTCTTGGCAATCTTGCTCATACTTAACAGCACATGGCGTAACCATGGCAACAGTAAATCTTGCACAACATTAACAGATAAACTCAAAAGTAATTGTGAAACAAATTCACTTTTGAGCCAAAGACAGTCATTTACATCTGGCAAGCTTTTCGTTGTTTTCTCATCTACTCTCTTTGGTAAGAAGTCGTAGTATGAGGACTGGATTTCTAATTTGTAATGTATATGCTCTGAATCATATGATATGCACCTGCACTATATTTAATTATTGCGCTATTTTATTATAATTCTGTGCCGTATTGTTGTGGAAATGTCATTTTGGTGTGGCCGTCTGTGTTCGTTCTGGTGTTGTGAGTCCACCTGCCGTCTCTCCCTCAGCTCGCAGGGCTTTTTTGTGAATGGAAGCTTGCTGTGCTATGGCGGGAGGATGGATGAATGGGAGGGAGCGACGGACAAATGAATGGGAGAGATGGAGGGATGCATGTGGTGAGGGAGGGAGAGGTGGAGGCTACGTCACATTACGTTTCCGCAGTGCATCAAGGGAACTAGTCTGTCTGTGACTCATACCGTCAGGATGGGGAGGGGAGGGAGTAATGGAGGGGGGGGGAGAGAGAGAGAGAGAAGGGCAGAGGGAGGAGGAGGAGGAGACAGAGATGAAGAGGATGAGGAAGAGAGAGAAGGAAAGGAGGGGTTTAGTCTTTTTTTGTCCTACCTTTCGCTTTTCCACTGCTCCATCCCCCCATCAGTGATGTAATACAGGTGACCTATTCATCACTGGGAAGAAGCCTTCCTCTCTCCTCTCCTCTCCTCTCCTCTCCTCTCCTCTCCTCTCCTCTCCTCTCCTCTCCTCTCCTCTCCTCTCCTCTCCTCTCCTCTCCTCTCCTCTCCTCCTCTCACTTTATCTCCCTCCTCCCTCTCTCCTCGCTCAGCTGACTGGCTAAATGCATGAATGAACAGGCCTCTCTCTCCCTTTTTATTGCAGTGGGGGAGGGGTTGACACAGGAAGCTGTGAAGCAGACGCAAAGCAGGAGAAGAGGAAAGAATGAGCGATAAAGAAGAAAGAAAGAGAGGCAGGGAGGAGGAGGAGGAGGAGAGAGAGTTCCCATGGCATCTGAACGGATACATATTGACTGCTGATCTCATCCTTTACGTGTGAAGCTGTTGCAGCTATTGTCTGTCTGTCTGTGCGTGAGTGTACGCAGGCGTACGTACCTATGTGCGTAACGTATGAATGGAGCAACTGTATTTCATTCATTGAGAAATCCAGTTGCAGTTCTCTGCCTCTGTCTAACACAGACACGTTCCATTGTGTGTCACCTTAACCTGCTTTACAGAAACAATGACAAACATATTTAGAGTATGCAGAGTTTAGATGATACATTTTCTCAACATGTGAAATAAAATTTCTTTTTTTTCATATTTATGGTAGAAGGTGCAACTCAAATCCTCAGACCAGTGAGTGATTCTGACAGATGTGTTTTCTCAAGAGAAATAATGGTACGTAGTGCTTTCTAGTAAATATCTATAGAATCAGGTGCCAAACTTGTATCTGTATGTGCATTTTTAAACTTTATACTGTGCCTTTTTTCTGTTTTGTTTTCTCAGAGCCTAATCAATAAATGTCCAAATTCTAAGTAAATGTATACTACAATGCAAAAATTCCCTGATGAGAAGGCAGCGGTGAGAAACACAATGACGTAATACTCTGGTGAGTTTTCTGTATCAGCACATCACAGGTGCAGTATCACCCTTATACTATTGCCACTTACACAGACCAAAATAGAATTAGTACTACTAGTCATTTGCTAAAATGCAGCAAATTTAGTCAACTAACTGTAGTCACTTCATTATAAGTGCATCAGTAGTTCAACTCTTTTAATCAGTCATGTAAAATGTGCTGCTTGTAGTTTCCTTTGGGTCTGTGCAGCATTTTAGCATCTTTTGGCTCACTGTTTTGGTTTCATGTCCCACAGCCTGACTGTTCTGGTTTGGTCTCACTGATCTCGGTTTCATTTCCAGGAGAAGCAGGAAACTACAGGCTTCCAGCTGCTCAGTATCATGGAACATTCATATATTTTCTTCAGGATGTGGTGGACACCAAAGCAGTGCTAGAAGGTGAGTGAATATTGGATTTACATTTGTCAGGTGCCCAAAATAGGACAATTAATAAATGCAAATGCTGCTCCATGGCCAATGTGTTCACCATGACAACTTTATAAGAAGATAATATGTAAACAACTTGTTTCCCTGCAAGCAGGTGCCAAAACATAAATAAATAAATGTATTAGTGCAGCTTTAAAGCTATTATTATTTGTATGTTGGCAATGGTAAAAAAAATAACTGCACATAACAAGAAAGGTAGTGCTTGCAATGACCTACCCACAGAGAATTCTTTTAACTCATTGCCTGGATTGTGATGCCAACAACTTCACTGTTTTGATTCGTTCAATGTTGCTGCAGGCAGCTGCTGAATAGTTGGTGGGGACCAAAGAAAAGCAAAAAGGAGAATCGGTTTTGGACTTACATTTGTGAGGTTGGAAAACACACAATATCAAAAGAATGCTGGTGTGAGCTGGACTGTGCAAAAAGGTAAGTTTTTACCAACACATTAGCCAAATCACTTTAATAGGGTAATATGTTGATGTTATGTTTACGGTTTGGCCAGACGTCACTGTGGGATGAAAGAAGTTGCATAACGCTTTCCCAATACATCATGCTTTAGCTCACAATGTGTTTAATGTTGATGGACCTGAAGCTCAAAATGGTCTAGATCTTGCTTCATGTGTCTCAATAGATGTTGTTGATATTAGGTTAACTCATGGTTCGGTCCGTTTTGCCGGTAAGAGTTAATGGTCAGGTCGCACATCACCAAAGTGCTGTTACCATGGTTACCTTCAATTTGCGCTCTTACTTGTTAAGTATGCTTGAGGTGATATTATTTTAACAGACACACACCAGACAGCAAGAAATGAGTATTTTCTGTTGCCTTGCAAAAAATACATTTAGGTTTATCCAATGAGCTTCTGAGGAGAGTTCACTTGACCCAGAAAAGTAGCATTTTCTCAACCCATCTCAAACATTAAAATCACAGACTGAAATGTTTTTTTACACCATGGATGCAACAAACAGTAAATAATTTCAAATAGAATTACTGTATCTAATACTGGTGAGTTACCATATAGCTTAGCCTCTGTTCATGGCTGTGTAAAGTATGTACAGAGCTATATGTAGCATGCATTGGTTCATGTTGTGTCCACTCGTGTTCACTTTGCCATATCGAGCATATATATGAGTTTGTGTGCATATATGTGCGCCCGCATGTTTGTGCATGTGTGTGTGCACGCTCATTGCCAGTCATCAGACCCTGGTTGTCTCTGCCTCCACCTTGTATGAGTCAGAGCTGCAGTACAGTGTGGGAGGGGCTAGGATTGGATATCCTGCTGGTGGCTCGTCCACACACACACACACACACACACACACACACATGCACACAAACACACACACATACACACTTGTGTATTATTACACTTATGAGGACCCGCAGTGACGAAATAAAATCCCAAACCTTTTGGAAGTGGGGAGCAGTGAGACATCCAGTGTGAGGGTCAAAAACTCAAACAGGTTCTCGCATACATCAACGTACGAGAACACACACACTTGAATGCATAAACATGCAGGAAGACATATGAGACAACTAGGAACAGTGACATATATGTCTGCACTTAACACAGATAAGCAGACATACATACAGTGCACACACACTCACACATGCACACGCACACACACCACACACACACACACACACACACACACACACAAACACCATGCTGTCACATCCGGCCCTGCGCTCCACAGCGTGGCCTATAATTAGCTGCCTGCAAAGCTGACTGCCTAGAGATGAGATGAGCTAACCAGAGAGAGAAGGAGAGGAAGAAAAGGAGATGAGCTAACCACATGTAGGTAGATGCTGCTCCACTGAGTGAGGAGGAAGAGGAGGATAGAGGAAGAAGAAAAAAATGTTGGGAGGGAGGGAATTTAAGGAGGGAGAAACTACCAGATAGAGATGAAACTTCCCAAAGAGAAAGCCACATATGACAAAGTAGAGACACAGCGCAGGAATTCGTCCCAAAATGTGTTACAGTACTATGGGTGCACACACTCTGAATGTGGGTGGCCCCAGCAGGGATTAAACACCTAACACTGACACACACTCGTTCACAACCCATTCAGCTGTACAAGACATCCAAATATGGGATTGGAGATGTGTGTCTGTGTGTGCATGTGTCTTCCCCTGCACATACTCAGGGACTGGAGCATTTTTATGAATGGGGCTCCGGCAGCCAGTGCGATAAAGTATGTCACAGCACTATAATGAGAGCTGCGATGGTCTCTTAAGTAGCACGATTTCATCTGTATAACAAAAGCAGGCTTGAGACTCGGCTGTGAATGAATGAGTCAGGATCGACGTAACCCGGCTACATGGGCGGGGGGGTAGGTGGGTGGGATGGGAGGGGGGTGAAGGAGAGAGGGAGGGGTTTGTGTATGACTCATACTCTCTCCTCTCTCATTGTCACTCCACTGCAGTAGCATTGGAGGACTTCTGGCCTGCTGTGGGCTCTCCCTCCTTTATCTCCATCTCCCTGTCTGCCTCTCCATTCGCTCCACAGCTTCTCTGGCACTGTATTATTCCATCATTTTTCAAACCTCACATCTCTTTCTGCCTTTGATGCAAGTAACAAGGGAACTTTAAACCTCTTAAACCCATTGACCCTGATGGTGGGGCAGTTAGTGCAAGCTCCTAGTGTGCAGCCAAACATTGTCAAAACCCATAGAACTTTATTTGAAATTCCAGTAGAAATGCCGAAGTAAAAAATACTAATTTTGGTGTTCATTTCTGGCCAAATTCCTAAAGAAATCCTGCATAAGACATCAAGAGTAGTTCCATTTGATAGACTAGTGGTGCTATAAAGGCATCTGGGGTGTGAGATGTGAGTCTGGGCTTTGATTTTCACTCACAGTGTGGCTTCATGTAAGAAGTGGAACAAGCTCATAAAGAATATATGGTTAAACGGTGTATACATAGGGATTTCTCTTAACTTAAAGTGGCTTCAATCAATTCATAGTAACAATATATTTCATGTTGATACCAAGCTGATCTGTGTTCTTTGCGTCAAAAGTAGCAGCTAGGGTGGTTCGAATGTCTGATTATGTTTTCCTTTGGATGTTTTCTGGGCATGTCCAACTGGGAGGAGGCCTCAGGGCACACCCTGAACTCACTTGGGGGGATACATATCTCATCTAACCTGGGAATGTATCGGGATCCCCCAGGACGAGCAGGACATCTTGAATGCCCTGCTTAGCCTTTTGCCACCACAACTTGATCCCAGATAAGTGGAAGAAAATGGATGGGCAGATGGATGATGTCAAACTAATGCCATAAACTAAACAGAGTCGCTTAGAGTGGTGACCGTGCATCGAATTATCAGCCAGTTTTCCTTCAGCTTTAGGGAGGATTTTTAGCGGATTTGACTTTTTGGTTCATTCATTTTTGGCTACAGCAGTCAGTTCTTAAAAACAGCACTAAACAACATACAAGCACAACCTCGTAGGTTGGAGGAGACCAACGAGAGTGTGCTAAAATATAGTTTGTTATTGACTTACATTCATCAGGTTGCCAAAACCTTGACTTTAGATTCATTGCTCATGTTGCTCTGGGCCTGCTGGATGTACCAAAAAACAGCTGTCAGTTATTACAGATTAAAAGCTACTTAAAGGAAACAAAAGGAAAGAGAAATTCATTCTTAAGGGGTTAAGTTCTGTACCCAAACAGCCTGATGGTGTGCATGGTCATTTTTTATCCGTACTGTTCCAGAGATATCATAAAGGAGAGACATAAAAAAAAATCAAAGTAGAAATCTAAAAATATAGTATTGCCAAAGATGGTGAGTGTATGACATGTGTCCCACCCCTCCTTTCAAACAGAAAGTCCTCTGCTTTACAACAGCCAAACCAGGAAGCATCAAGACAATCTTCTCGTACTGATGCAAGTTTGGATAAAAAAATCCCCTTTAAGCCTTATTTTGGACCAAAGTCACCAAACTCTTGCAAGCATACATTTTTATACCCCTATGACTATTTGACCCCACTTTTACTTAGAGAAACACCTGTTCTTGTTTGTCCAAAATATCTGGGCATTATCAATATGACTCCAGAATGGTGAGAATTTCCTGTAAGGACTTTGTTCTGCCACCAGCAGCTGGTTTCACTTCAACAACCTGTCGCACATAGCAACCAGTTCTGGTTCAGCTCTTTATCAGTTGCTATTTAACTGTTTAACTGACTAAATCACTCCTTTATTCACTCGTTCACTACTTCCTATATGATGGACGATGGCTGTTTTACTCAGTTGTGAGCAGCGCATTTAATTATTATACACTTACTTCTCATAGCCATTTTGCATTATCACCATTAGCTGTTGGGTTGTGCAATGTTCATTTTTGGCATTAAAAAATATGGTGCGCTTCATTGTGGGATTGTCAGTTGATAGAAGGTAAATAGCAGCCTGTGAATGTATTGCATTATATCATAAATAGAGAGTGATTTCAGACGCAGTTACTCTAATGTCCAGCCTCATCCATCCACTGCATGTGAGACAGTCTCAGAACCTCCAAGGGAAAAGTGCTGGGGTGTGACTATTCACTGTTCTTTCATCTTCTTTTCTCTTCTAGAGCTCCACTAAAGCATACACCACACCTTTGGTTGGCTTGTCCAAGTCTGCTGTTGAGTGCAGCATCTTCTTAGCCTTGTTCTGGTGAACCAGGCAGCAATGGGTTTATTGCATCACTGGTTGCTGGCAAGGACCAGACATCCAGTTCATCTGCACTTCTCAGCAGTTATCAGTTCACAGGATGTCACCTAAGAGATTAGTTAATTGTAGTCTTTATCATTAAATTAGTTATTACAGTGTCATAATTGCTTCTAGTGAAAGCTTTAAAGGTGATCTGTGTTTTGCTGGTTGTACAGCTTTGTGCTGACACAGTATATACTGAGGGAAGAAGACCCACAAAAACAAACCAAATCCAATGTTGCTACTGTTCTCATGAGCTTAAAACTTCTGGTTTTTCACAGGCAGGCTAGATCGGTCAACATTTGCGTGCTTCATTCAGTCTCTTGGCATCACATGACATGATTGCTGAGTGATTAAAAAAGAGTTTCATTAAAACTCGCTGCTGTTTGTAGCCACCAGTTTGCGAAGCTGCCAAGCATAGCTGTGATGAAATAATTTCCTGCTGAGTTTCTGCTCTCTAAAATGTGTTTAACCCAGCAGCTGTCGTCCAATGCTATTATTTTGTTTTTAAGTAATAGCA
The DNA here is from genome assembly GCA_024666655.1 of Dascyllus trimaculatus. Taxonomy (NCBI): domain Eukaryota; kingdom Metazoa; phylum Chordata; class Actinopteri; family Pomacentridae; genus Dascyllus; species Dascyllus trimaculatus. Next base: position 23,383,955 of record CM045459.1, on the reverse strand, counting down.
ATAATAGCATGAACTCAGGACTGTTCCATTAAGCTTTATCCAAGAAAGCAGACTGAATATGAGGAAAAACCAGATGCAGTGTGGAGCACAGCATGACTTGGAGAAAGACTTTATGGCTAGGGGCAGGACTGTTTTCTTTTAACATTTACAATATTGGTCTGATTAGTTTGCACAAGAGTAAAGCATAAAATACAGTCATACATTCATTGAATAATAGAAAACAATAATACTGTTCAGTCCAGGTGACATTCCAGCAGCAAGAAACTTATTAAACTTTTCACCTTAACCTCAGCAGGACAGCATAGGAAGATAATACAAACAACAAGTCATTGAAGACAGTGTTTTCTGTTGGTCCAAATCATAGCACTGAAAGCCAAACATCTCTTTCTGTACAGCAGAGGGAGAAATCTGTTGAAGTGAGAGGGACATACATTTTACATGATGGAAATACCTCCTGGAAACTCACTGGCGGTGGCGGCGATGTCGGAGCTTTACTTGCTCATGCATGTGAGGCGCGTTCATTATTATTCCATGCCTTCCTCGGCTTGACTAATGGGTGCACTGGGCCCTGTGCTTTCATGCTGGGCTGGAGGAGGCACGGAAATAAGATACAGAGTGTGCGAGCAAGTCAGTGGTCATTACGAATTAACAAATAACTGGTAACCTACAGACTGTGTGCAGCCAAAACTGCAGATCTTTGGGGATAAATTGGAAAGTTCTGTGGTCCCATGTTCTGTCTGATGATGAACACTGTTTATTGTGCTCTCAGCTGGAAAAAATGAATGTGCAAGGATATGAGGGATTAACTTTAATGTATGATACAATGTCAGGAGAGTACACAGAGAGCACAGTAATGTGTTTCACTGTATTTGGTTGCTTTTATGTAACTTTTTTTTAGTGACCTCTTTGATTGAAGCTATTTATTTCCCAGAAAAGCAGCATTTGAGATGCAAATTTTCAGGATGTCCTTTAACTTTAAACATATTATGTTCATATGATAAACATTTTGAAATCGCCCAACAGCAAGCCACAATGTTCCTCAGTGATTGCTCTAAAGTGTAATGCTAATATAGTCTGTCAAGCCAAACATTTCAACCATGGCTGATATGTAATCACTAACAGGAATCTTCTTGAAAAATGTGTACACAGCCTTGGTACAAGCTATATGTGCCTCTGCTTAAGAACAATGGTTTCTTTGAGCTAAACGCTAACGTCAGAATAACAACATGCTGATTTTTACCAGGTATAATGTTTACCATGTTAACCGTCTTAGCTTTGTGCGTCAGCATGTTTACGTAACTGAAACTGATGGGAGGGCATTCATATTGTGCAGCTGACACTTTTCATTAGTAATAGACATTTGAATGATGATGCTAAGTTGTCACATTTGAATGATGGTGCTAAGTTGTCATGGTTTTTTCTCAGGGGAACAAGAACGCCTGCACTAAGTTTATTCTTTTATTCTACCTGAGATGTTTGTATCTGTTCATTGATTTTCAAGATAGAAATGTACAAGATGGCAGCAGGTATAGAAGGTAAACTCAACATTCTGTTCGCATTGTGGATTGGTTTTCATTTTCTAAGACTTGTTAACATTATTTCTCTTTTGAAACCTATCGACAGCAACCGAATCCAATATTTTAACAGTTACAGTATAAGGCAGAACGTAAAATCATCATCACAGCAGATGTAATGCATAATAAAACTGTCACAGGTGCCAGTTTTTACAGTGAAAAGATCTCATTTTTTGTCATGTACAGTGAAGTATCTTCCTTGTCGACTCTCTCATTTTGCTTCCTGACTAGTAAGTTCAGGTTAGATTAGAAGGCATGAAGACCAGGTTCAATCTCTGCAGGCCAAACCACAACATTCAGTTGTTATCCTATCCTATTCTTTCCAGCTCTGTGTTATCTCACTTACATGTGATAGTCTCTGTATGTATGTGTGTGTGTGTGTCTGTCCCTCGCTTTTCTCGACAACTGTTCATCCAATCTGTTTCATACATGGTGGCTGTATTGCTGAGGAACTAAGGAAGCACACTGCCAAGTTTGAAGTTGTTTTGGTGAGTGCTTCTGGAAAAACAAAAAATGCAAAACATTAAACAACTGGTAACTACGCTACGGCAGGGGCGACTCACTGGCGTTATTGAAGTGGTTGATTATGACAAACACAGATTGCAAAGAGGGCTACGCCCGGTCCAATCACTGATCCCCCTTGAGAGTAAGCTGCAGCTAAAAATCCTCGCCCACGATCATCTAAAGTGTAGGACGATTTTAGAGAGACCCAACAACGTGACACTCATATGTGTAACATTTCCCATTTCAGTACATTGCTTTGTATGCTTGGAACCCAACAAGTTTGACTTGAATCTTTTATACTGGAGAATCTTTTAAGGAGTGTTTCTACCGATGACAAGTTTCTCCATATAGATTTTGTGCTTGCGGTGCTTTGGGCTCCAACACAGTCATGTAGAGGATTACATCACACAGGGTTTTCTCTGGAAATTCTTCATAAATTGTGGAGGGCTTTGGAAACTTCGTTTGAGAGACATCATGTAACTCTACTAAATAAAAAACAGATTTCTTAGGCTGATTTTGTGTCATATATCAGACCCCAGTGATTCATGATTAGTGCTCCTCTTTATAGTTCCCTTAAGCGTCTTTCAGTCAGACCATTTTATTATTTTACCTCCCCACTCATTTTGACACATTGGCTTTCCCGTCTGAAAAAGACAATGTCAAGATCTCACTGGAAATGAAGCCTGAACACTCAGAGTGAACCAAAAATACTAATTTAAAAAATCTCACAGCTGATCTTTGCTCTCATAGATCATCCTACCATTTGTAGATGGATGTTGTTTAACTTATTACCTAACATGACTTATTAATGACTGTTATTTATTAATGACAATTTCTGTAAGAACTGCCTTTCCTGTAAAATACTCTTGACAAAATCTGATTTCTGTTTCCACTGTTCCTTGGCAACACCATAACCCAAGAACAATATATGCCTGCGGTTCAAGCTGTGCTGTGCAAAAATCTCAACACAAAACTGATCTCAGGTTGAGTCATTTGTGTTCGATGAATTGCAAGGTTTATCTGGTTTCAATAAATTACATCAAACACACAAAAAATTTTTCGAGGCAGTTTTTAAATTGAATTCATGTTTACGATTGGGTTTTAAAAATACATTACTGGGTTTAATAACTTAAATTGACAAGTGATTGGTTGCAAATTTCGCCTTACCCTGGAGTAATTCTGTGTTTAAGTCTTTATAACTGTGTTAGTTGTAATTTCCACAACAGCTTAGCTAGTAACAGCCAAAAAACACAAGTTGTCCTTTGTGGGAAACAAATATATGTTCTACTAGGATTACACAGTGGTAGAAGATGTATATGAAATATTTTACCGATTCCTACATTTTGCTTTAGCTTATTCAAAAAACAGCAGTGTGCAAACATAACGTAAAAGCACCGAGGTGTAATTTCTCCTAACTTTTCCTAAATAGGTGCTACTTTTACGAGCAGACAGGTCAGCTGCTGACATATGTGAGGTGTCACAGGAACAGCGAGTCATTGTGAAGCAATGACCAGAGGAAGTAAGGAAGAGGAGAGGAGAGGTAATGAAGGTGTAATTTGCTAACCATCTGTGAGGTGCCTGGGTGCCCCGGGGGTTTCCTTTTCTCCGGAACTTCCCCTCCGCAGGGGCACAGGTGCTGGAGAGAAGAGGAGGAGGAGGAGGAGGAGGAAGAGGAGGCGAGGGCGACTGGTAAAGAGGAAAGGGAGGGGTAAAGTAGGAAACATAAGAGAATAAAAAAACAGACGGAGAGGGGAGACCGATGAGGAGGGCAAGAAGGAGAGAGGGAGAGATGAATCAGTCAGATAAGCGCCACAAGTTAGGAAATAAGAATGGGACATTAAGAATGCGGGAAGGAAACCAACAAAAACAGACAAAATAATGCTGGGGCTATTTGGAGAAGAAGGTACAGTGGGAAAGTGAAGGGCACCCTTTGGTGCCTCAGTGGTTCAAGCTTTCATTGCCAGCCTCTGTTGCATAATCCCAACACCCCCAAAGGCATTATTAAATTTTCATGTGTTCTCTAATAAAGCTGAACTACCTTTCAAAAAAAATCTTAAAAAGGAAACTCCAAGAGAAGGTATAGTGGGGAAAGCTTGGAAGACAGAAATTTTACAATTCCACAGCAGCCATTTTACCTTCCATCAAACCTTTCCATTCTCCATCGTTCAACTCCCACTTTCCAAGCTTAAGCGCCACTGTAACTCATCACCATCACTTCCTCCCTTTCCTCTCTTTATCCCACAACAACCATCCTCCCTGCAGGCAATTAATATCCCTTCTGATCCAGTTTACATCCTAAAATGGAAAAAAGGGGAAAAAATAGTAAAAAGAAGAGGTGGATTTCAGTGTAGAAATAAACCCTATACTCAAGAGCTTCGGCAGAAGGCAACTGGACTTTTTGCTTACTGGAGATGTTTCACCTTTCAACAAAGAGGTTACTTCACTCCAGACTGAAAATGCTGAAAAAGCCCTTTGGTGAATCATCCTCAAGAACCAAAAAGAGAAATCCAGTTGCCTAAGTATAGGAACTGTGCAATGAAGCTTTTAGGATTAGCATGACATAAATAACTGAGAATCTATGCAAATCCCACCCTAAAATACCCTACTTTAGTTACTGTTTCAGTTATAAGTACAGATTTACCTTTTCTTTTTCTGCTCTAAAAGCTGTCTCTTGCTAGAAAATCTTTGTAACACAAGCAACCACAGCTAAATATACAAACATCTACCAAAGCCCACTGAAACTCAAGCTTCATTAACAGGAAACTCTGTGCCTCCATTAAACAGTTGATGTATATTCCCCAACAACGGTTCACTGCCTTCCTTTTTCCCTTTTGTGTTCTCAAAGTGTCAAAGAAGCATTTTCATCTTGTACAGACGGGTGTTCACCTCAGCTGACGTCACCTAGATCTCCAGACAGATAAACCTTAGCAGGATCTTGATACCACATTTCAACCCCAGCATCTTCCAAATCCTCTTGTATCTCTCCTCATCCTTCCTGCCCCATAACCCCCATCTCACCCTGTACACTCCTCACTTCCCCTTGAACATGCAGGCCGGTGGAGGTGGAGTTGGTGGTGGCTGGGCTTTTTCCTGCTTTGAAGCGCTCCAGTCAGCCGTGTTGCCTCTGACTGCCTCTCTCTGAGGGGCATATAATGGCTTTAAGACGCCCCAGCTTCCTCCATAATGACTGCTTCCTCTGCTCTTGTCCTGGCTGGCTGGCTGGATGTGTGGGTGGCTGGCTGACCAATGCTCAGCTCACATCTGCAGTGCTTCTACAAAACTCCACCAGTCCAAAAGAATGGTCTGTGATAGGAGAAGTCCAAATCATTTTCATCAACCTTCTTGTTACCTTCCTTTGTTGCACTGCAGTGATGTTTTTTTTTTATTTGCCCTCACGCTCCTAGGAAATGCTTGCTTGCAGATTATTTAACTAGTAAATGTGAACTGTTGTCTTGCTCGGATGGATGGCTGCTTTACTGCCTGACTCCTTGACTGACTGGATGATTAAAAAGCTGGCTCCTTAAGTAGCTGACTTATTGGCTGAGGAATGCAGCAGGTGGTTCAAAATCTGAATGGGCTCTTGCAGTTGTGTGTACGTATGTGCATGGTTAGGTTTGTGTGTACGGGCGCATGCCTGAGTGAGTGGTTTTTCCCATGGTTGAAGCCATTGAGCTTGTCTGCAGGCCCTCAGATTTCTTCTCTAATCTGGCATGTTTCACATTCCCAATTTCCTCCGCTGATGCATTACTCCTCCGCTCTGTGTTCAACTGGAGAATGCAAAGGGAAAGAATGACAACTGCCTGTCTGTCCGGCTGTCTGTCTGTCTCTCTGTCTCTCTTTCTTTCCTTTGCTGGAGGCCTTTGCTGATGAATCTCACCTATTAGTCTGTCTATAGTCTGTTAACCTGTTGACATTGGTAACTGCGTGTCTCTTGTAGCAGAGTTTGTACTTGCAAGTGAGCATAATCCAGCCATCCATTATATTACTCTCAAAATATACTGCTGCAACTACATAAAAGTCATTTCCAGGAGACAGTGCCGTACGAATTATACATTAATATACAAACAACACCATTAAAAAAAAATGTGGTCTGGTTTTGTGGCACAGTGGAAGCTGGAAACCACCCACATAACCCATGTGTTCATGCGCACACACATACAGATCCACTTGATCATTAGGTAAACAAAGGGCAGCGGAAGCGAGGGAACACTCTATCAGCATGCTATCTACAGCACTGTTGACTCTACCATCCCTTATCTGTTACATGAACTCTACACTTTCACATAAACATGCTCTTTGTGCGTCGTGTTGCCTGTTTCGCTACACTCTCATATACTATAGGAGTGTGTACGTTTTTGTGTGTGTCATCACAGTGGATAGGTGTGTGGCAGAATATATTTGTGTGACTGTCTATCAGGGAGTGTGTGTCTGTGTTGCCGAGGTTGAGATGAAACCGCAGGACATGTGAATGGGACACCAGTGTTTTCTGATGCAACAACACTGCTGGATTCAGTGTGTTTGCGTTATACGTTGTTGTTTGAAGGGGAGCTGCATTTACACTCTGTGAAGTATTGGATACATGCGGCGTACTGGTGTAAATTTTGGTACCTAACGTCAATCTGCTTTGCACCTTCAACAGTAATTTAGTAATATTCCTCTAGAAATCATCAACAGGAAGTTTTAGATGGAAAGCCGACATTAATCCCAGAATTCCTTTTGGTACTGACACATTAAAGTTACGTTCATATCAGCTGAGTTCAGGAGTGTACTGGGCAAGAAACACAGCCTTGGACATACTAGGGTGCTTGGTGAGAGCTGGTTACATGTGCACACGCTCATACACCAGCCAAACAGAGGGGGCTGATAAAGAGACATAAGTGGATTTTTTTTTAGTGGTCCACCAGCCCATCAGTACAGTGGCCAGTGTTGTGCATGAACGTGCTCTGTAAGCGTGTTCGCTGAATGTGCTCATTTTTTCAGTGAATGTGAGCGTTTGCTTTACTGTGGATTTCTGCGAACTGAACTTTGAGCCAGCTCTTGGGATGTGTGAACTTGCATAACACTGGCAGTTCGTGCCCCAGAATTTGTCCAAGTATGTCATATTGACATTACACCACTACCTGTGTTACTTCACGTTACCTTTTTTGCCACTTCTAGTCTGATTCTTCTTGTAATTTGTGGATAACTAGAATTTATTTTCTTTCAAAAACCGGTGACACAAATCACATAAACTTCCTGAGTACAAGATTTTAATTAACAGTAACACAATAGTGGACAAGAAACTAAATTTACTTCAGAATAAGAGATATTTTGGTAACACCTCCCTCATAGTGCAATTCACTGAATACAATTTTATCTTTGTCTGCTCTCTATCATCATGATAAACACGATAGTAAAGAACACCAAAACAGTCTTTAGTTATTATCAGTTCATCTTGAGCATGGTTTAAATTTATATTTGTCCATGAAAAACATTAAACAGTTTATTATAGTTACTGTTTTTTTCATTCTTTATTTAACTTTATTCTTGTTTTTACCATAAAAAAAATCATCAATGAATATAGTAGTGAAATATTTGCATTGCATATTCTTAATGGAACAAAATTAAATTACAACAATCATGATGGTTGAATAAAAGCTCAAGTCATGTCTCAAGCAAAAAGAAGACACACATTGTTAAATTGTGAGTATTAAAGGTCAGCGGGTGGATTTTTTTCTTTTTGCACAGAACCAGGCTATTTCTACCTGTTCCCAGTTAATGCTAAGCTAACAATCTCTCTAGCTATGTGTATAAAGGGCAGATATGTCAGTCTTAACCTGCTCTTTTTAATCTGCTGACAGCAAGAGGAACCTTCTTTTTCAGAATAGTAAAAGTGTTCATCCTGTTTCTGCGTCAAATCAATCCAATGGGTTTCCAGAAAAATCTATTCCAGTGACCTGCAGAAGAACCTGAAGTGTAATACCTTAGAAGCATCCATGTAAAACAGACCCACAAGCAAACAAAATGTGACATATTTAGCTTGATAGGAGATAGCTGGAAACTTTGTACTAGTTGCTCATTTGCTTGTTTGTACAGAGATATGGAATGCACTGATGACATGCAGTTCTTTCCCAAAGGGAACCCAAATACACCAGAATTGATCAGATGTTTGCAGAAAGTCCTATGTCAACTTTTCCCAGGACAGTAGGCTATCAGCATGAGTTTGCCACACTATACTAGAGGGTAACTGGGGTAGACTAAATACAGTCAATTTCAGCTGTTTTAAAAGAGGAGAGGTCCATGTGAATTTCTAGCCAAAAATGATATGTTTAAATCCAAGCTCACCGACAGACTTTATCAAAAGTGAAAAATCTCCCTCTAAGACAACCTCACATCTTTCTTTCTATATTACTTTGTTTGGTGTACCACCAGTCACCTCTCTTAGTCTGTCCTTCTCCCTGTTTCTAACCCCCTCGCCCCTCTCTCTCTGTCCCATCGTCCATGCTTAATGAGAACCAGACGTTCAGCAGACCTAATCAAGATGTCCTCTGCTGAATGAGTCTTATTATGGGATGGGTAAACAGAGAGTTCCGATGTTGCCGGGGGATAAAGTCCTGGGACAAACCGGAGTTGATTGAGAGCAACGATACTTACATCGCACAGTGAACACTTGTCAGTTACAACCACTATTTGGTGATATCTGAGGAGTAAGAGGAGCACATTTTTCAGGACTTGAAAAAACTAAATTACTCATATGCAGTAATAAATGGTTTTAAGTGGATATTACACTCCTGAGGATTGGTATGCACTGACTGGCACAGCATTTGGCGTAGAACCAGCTGCAGAGACATGTTTACTAGATTATAAGATTAAATTATTGCATTATACAACTTTAAACACTAGTCTGTGTGTGTGCTCTCACTCTCTTGAACTCTCTCAGGGGACCCGAGAGGAGTTTTGTGGAGGGCCAGAGTTTCCTGTGGATTGCTGATTTGAGTGGCCCCGCTGTAAACTCTAAGCAGTGCTTGTTTTGTCCTTAATGACGAGAGGCCATTCAGACTTACAACCTGTACATAAAGTTTGGCTGTAAAAAGCTGCATGTTGACGCTGCTAAGTAGTAACTTAGGATCAGATTCCTCACAGCAAATTTAAACTTTTGGTTTAAATAGACAGATTGCAATAAAATGTCATGTCCTTTAATGCGGTTGATGGTTACAGTTACATCCCCTGTTTGGTTTCAATGCAATGAACTGTAATAAAAAAAGATCAAATATAGACTGATAATACTTTTTAAACTTGCCTGGAAGAAATTTTGCTGCGACTCCTCTCATCACGTGTCTTACAAAAGGACTGAAAAAGTAAATATCAAATGTCATTTAAAATAACTCTTCACCAAAGTTTTTTCTGCTCCTGTATTCAGTCTGTTTTCTCCTCTCCATGCTGTTTTTAGCAGCCTTTCTTTTTTTTTTTTGCCTCCTGTAGGTCTCGGAAAGTCTCTCTGTCAGAGTCTGTAAATGACACAACCAAACAGCAGGGAGGCCTTTTGTGTGTTTCGGTCCATCTTTGTGTGTTTGTTCTTGCTTGTGTAAGCATGAGAAACATGAAAGGACATTCAGCTGTCATTCTTTTATGCATTTTTGTTCTCCGTATGCATTTATTCTTCATTTTAATTGATGCACCTTGCAAACACACATTTTAACATTTTGATTAACACATCAGTAGCGAAAGCACACCTTACAAAACCCTGCACAGTCAAAGGTTCACTTAAAACTTTCTGTAACTTCTACTTCAGTCCTGCACAAACACCGCACCTATCTTGCAACTAAATTGCGATGACGCAAACCACAGAAATGATTGTCCCATCCTGTTTGTTCCAGGTCTGGATTGTAGAACTACCAGCCCGACTCAGCTGAACCAGCAAGAGTAACAATTAGGTCCCTAAAAAAAACCCAAACTACTTTCCCCATCAAGGCCCCTTCTGTTGACTGCAGCTTAACTGGTAGTCAAACAGAAAAACCCTTATCGTAGGTAAACACTAAGTGGCCACTCAGCCATCCGGCTACAGAGATAGGCAGGGACAGATAAACATCTCTGTACCGCCACGCAGAGCCGCGTTCAAATCGAATTTCCGCTCTCCGATTTGGGGGCTTGTTTATATCCAAAAGCATCTGGAATATTAACATGCCCTTGAAAGAATTTCCTGGCATGCCTCATGCACTGACCACATGCATCTCTGAGTGCCATATTAGTGCAAGTGTACAGGCCATGTAACAGTGTGTGTATGTGCCTGTGTGAGTGTGCATATTTGTGAACATGTTACATGTAAGTGTACCAACACATGCTCCAATATTCAACTACTGATGCACTGCAGAAATCCTAAATGCTGTTCTACTGATCTAACAGTCAGTCAATGCTCATTTGAAGTTTAAATTTCTTGAATCTTGCTTGAATTTTCTACAAGTTTTTTGTATTTGTTTTAAGTTGCTTACCCTCAAGCATAAGACTGAAGCCATTCTGCTCTTGTATTTTTCTTGGTGTCCATAAATCTCATGAAATAACCAAAACCCAACAAGTCGGCACTTCAACACTTAATAGATGTTCTAGTTTCCAGCAATCGTCACTCAGAAGTAAATGGCCTCTTTGTAGGGAACCATTTTCATCTGCAAATCAATGCACGTTAGCTGAGCTAGTAAGTATCTGGAATGTGAGATTGACTCAGTATATTAATAATAATAATAATTACAGAGCCCATGTTGATTATAATGAAGGAACATTTGACCCAGTGCAACTGTGTGGCACAGTGATGTGTTTTTAATAGTTCCTGGATAACAGTGGAAGTCTGTGGTACAGACATTATGTCAGGCTTTGGCTACACAAACAATACTGATTAGGAAGATCAATTAATTGCTGGTATTAATGTTTTCATGGGATTTCTTGACACAACGCTAAATATATACGATGAACATAAAACATCGCTCTCGGTGTAAGGACTTTGGAGGCCTTTCTTTTCCAGCACCTGTGCTTAGGAGTTGTGTTAAAGCTTAGAAAAGCCTCACTGTCTTTATATGTTACATGACTCTGTCTTTGCATACAGTCTTTTGAGACAGTTCAGACGTGTGTTGCCACACAAAGCGTGTTCCTTACAGTGAACCTGACACCAGAGCCCACTGGAGAGAGCGGTGTTGTAAAATATCTAAAAACAACTCCCTGCATGCTTATTTTGCTCTTGTTTTCCTGCAGCACACCAGTTTTTCATTTTGGGGAGGAATGGAGGAATGGAGTGAGCAGAGGAAGGCAGGCTAGAGTACGTAGCACTGACAGTATTTATAGCCCAGTGTTCTGACCAAAATTATCAGTGTACCACAAAATAACTTCCTCTGGCCTCACCACTAAATAACAGGAAGCCTTCAATTGTGCGTATTTATTAATTTTAACGCACACACATGCGCCGACATACACACATATGCACATGCACACAGTTGCTGAAATGTACTCACACAAACAGCCCGTGAGTATACAGACACGTACACACATATGTCGTGTAGAGTTTGCTGTCTTTATAAATAGAGCAGCTCCTGGAGCTCTGCATAGTCGGCTGTGTAAACTTCCTCCACTTTCTGGAGTTGGTTTTTCTTTGTACTCACAAATTCTCCCTCTCTCTCTCTCTCTCTCTCTCTCTCTCTCTTTCCCTCTCTGTGTCCTTTCCGTCTGTCTCTCTCTATCTGCCGCTCTTGTGCTTATACAGACGACCACAATTCCGTCTGAGCACACGTGAAAACTCATGCACACACTCCCAAAGTCTGGCCTCCATTAGAGAGCCATTCAGTGGAGTCTGGGGTCAAAGGCGAGAGTGTGTTAATGGGTGACATGGGGGGTCTTTTCTGCTTGAATGACCATCACTGCCATGTGCACACACACACATGCATGCACACACAAAAACAAACATATATGTTTATAAATTTCACTTAATCGTTCATTTTTTTCCACCGTCACCTCTTTCTGTCTCTTCCTGTCCATCTCTCTCTCTCTCTCTCTCCGTGTTGTGCCTTTGGGTCTGTAAATCACAGGTCGGATGTTTCAACGGGGCGCAAAATACAATTGCAGACGCTGCACCTGGTAGACATGTTAGTGAGCATTTGCACATGTGCAGCTTCGTGTGTGTGTGTGCATGTGAGATTGTATGAGTGCACGCCTACTCGGCCAATATATTCTACTGACGAACGCTGCATTCGTGGCATGTCGGCAGAATTGAGCGAATAGAAAAACTCTTTATTATTCTGACTTGGGAGCGTGACCCTGTCGTGATAAGATGACTGGAAACTGAGCCAAAATTAGCTGTTTCTGTTGTTACCTATTTATAGCGCTTTGTTAGAAACTGAAACCAGACAAAAGCAGCTTTATGACTCATTTGCTAAGTTACGGAACTGGTTGCATTGACTGGATCATATTTAGACTTTACATAAAAGACACTTTCAGAAATTCCCAATATGTAAGGAATTACAATTAGCAGAGTGACGTCAAATTTTTTTTTGTCACATGGCTGACTTGTAGTTACAGACTGTATGATATGATATGAAGTTTAGGTTGATTTATGACTATAATAAAGAGGTCACAGTGAAAATATTTCTATTGTCTGTGATTGTCAGCTTTGCTTTGCATACTTTTCCCCTCATATCGCCACAGCTTCTTCTTCTTTTTCTTTTAATTTCTCACTTTTGTCACTGTATCATGAAGTACTCATGGGACTGTAAATGTAAATGGTTTAAGTTGAAAGATGGATGCCAGTGCAATGCAGTTGTCAGTGTAAGCATCACCATTGTCTTACGCTAGACTACAAGATGATTTCCTTTTGAGCTGTGACACGAAAAGCCCCGACTGTCTCCAAATCTCTGCACTCAGCCGTAACAATTGTTTGGCGTGCTTTAAATTACCACCAGAAAGTTAGAGGTGCTCCTTGTAGCGCTTTTTATAGAACTTGTTCAGGGCAAGATAATTGCACTTTCATTCCACCTTGCCGTTCTGTGTGTAAGCTACGGAGACGGAATGGGAGAACATTGTTGTTTCGTCCACAGAGGAGGTAGCCATAGAGTTGAATTGACGTTTGAAGCATGGTCAAATATGTCATACTACAACACCATGCCTCTGAGTTTGCAACATTCTACCTAGAAGCACACACTAGAGCGGCATTGAGCTGGTCGTTTGGTTCACTCTGAGCCTTGCAAAGCTTCATTAATAGTGCGACTTCTGTTTGAAGGGGGCTGTAATCCAGGAGTATACTCCTTTGCCACCATGCACACGGACATCTTTGGACACCACGGACCCATAGTTGTCCTAAATTATACTACTTTATAGTCTGCTGACTGGCGTTTGCATACTCCATGTATACTGCCATTGAGCGTATTGGTCACCTGGACATGAATTTTGGGCTGCATGTGGATCCATCCACAAAGTGTCTGCATGGAAAGTGTAACCCTGGCCTTATGGCGTGTGTCCAAAGGGGTGTTTTCAGACCTGGTGGGTGGTGCCGCTTCCCCACATTGGACACCTGATAGACCTACGACTCAGCGGTGTACAACAGATTGACTGACAGCTGCTCATCAGTTGGAATCAATACAGAATTCACCCCCCTTTGCCTGCGTGAACAGTGACTGTACCTGATTGGACGAGACTGGTTGCTCCTGGATTTCAAACCAAACCAGCATAACAGCGTGTTTGGAAACTTATCTTTTATTGCAAAAACAGTTCGGTGAAATGAGTCTCTGAAAACATTTGAGGCAAGAAATAAGCTATGCAGTTTCTGAATCTATCTTCATTTTAGATTAATAACGGTTAGTTTAAAAGTTTTTCAGAGGTGTCGGATCACGCTTGATTAATTTGCAAAAAGTAGCTGAGACCTTAATACTATGCGATGCAATGCTATCAGATTGCACAGATACATACTTTGAGAGTGACAGCAAGTGACAACCAATGAGAGCAAGAGAGAAGTTGGACTCAGAAGGCAGAGGGATGTAAACAACAACGACATTTGATTTAATTTGATTTACTTTCTTGCACATTCTTTTTTTTGTTGCAGAACTTCACTCTTCTTGTGTGGTTGCATGAGTGTCATTTTTAGAAGTCAAGGAGAAAATAAACTTTCTCACAATTAGTGCATATGTCTGCTCCTAGTTTTACAGTGTGAGCACAGAGACTTAAAATACAGGAGGGATTGTTGAGGGATTTGAAGGTTCCTAAAGTCGGAACTTGGCATTAGGAGAAAGAAGAGAAAAATCGAAATACAATTATTTTGACAATGTGATGAAAACCGCAGCTTCAATTGACTGATGGCAACCTTGCATTGATATGGTGCTACAGCATGCCTTTGCTCAAAATTTATTTCTACTTCTTCAGTAGGGCCTCCAGAGCACATTGACAGGCATCGCAAATCGGCTTTAGCAACGCTGTTCTCCTCATTTTGCTTTTTTTTGCGAAAGAAGCTTTTAGCTCGACCGTCTATGTTGGACAGAATAAACAATCACCTGTTTTATGTAAGGAAGTCGAAATCCCATTCAGCTGGTATGCAGGCGCATATAAAAGCCCTTAAATGTGCCTGCATACTGTCGAGTGTGTCTGTTTCCTCGCCCAGGTGAGTGCATTATCTGTGTGTGTGTGTGTGTGTGTGTGAGAGAGAGAGAGAGAGAGAGAGAGAGAGAGAGAGAGAAAGAGGAGTTGACTGGGGTTGCGTAATCACCATGTGCCTGGAGCCGGCAGCTCGTTAACCTGCCTTCCTTCCTGCTGTCACCTCAAACTAAATAAACACAGAGGCTATCTGCTGTGCATGCACACGTGCACCAACACACACAGTCCACACACACACACAGTCCACACACAGTCCACACACAGTCCACACACACACACTCATACATAAATATCCACTCTTGCATTCATGCACGTGGACATTCTCCCTGGCTTCCCCTCTTCTGAACACACGGGCTGCGCATGTACGTCACTGGAGGCTCTTTCCTTTGAGGAGGACAGATCATATATCTCTTTCTGATCACACGCACACTAACTCTGAGCTTTTATTTACCCAGTGAGGAGGATGTTACAGTTAGGATGGGATACAACATGTCATTGAGGAATCCTGCCTCCCTGACAGTTGAAAACAAGCTGCTGGGTCTGTGAGGACTTTAACCTCTGCTAGGTGTTATGCAGCAGGGGGCTTATTGGCACCCGCCGGAGGTTTGCAGATGTTGTAACGGGGCAAACAAGATATTATGAAAGGAAGACGTGAATATAAAAAAAAAAAAATGATGGTAGCAAAAGTCATAGCTTTCAGGATAACACTTGTTAATTGATCTGAACTCACTGAAATAGTTTTTCAAAAGTCTTTAATGAGCAGTTTTTATATTTTGTTATCCGTTGAGCAAGCTCGGCTATAAATACTTAATGAGGAAACAACGACAGAAAGTGGTCCTCTTAACTTTATTGCCACACAGCAGGCTAACGTCATTGTTTTTCAAAGGCCTGTTTTCCCATCCGCACGATGCCAGGTTGGGTTTCTCATATTTTTTTGGTGCAGAAGTTATAAGAAAAAGATGCACTTTCAGATTCAGCTGACATCGTCAGGATGTAAAGCAAAATACAGGACACACGCCACCAAGGCAAATGGGCTAGCATGAGTATGTACATCTTATTGCCTCTGTTTTTTTTAAATTTTATTTTCCCCTATAAAGATTCTTGAACATCCTACATGATTACAAAGCACTGGTCGGCAAAGCTTGACCTCATCTGATTCAAGCTTTTTTTCCCCCCGTCTTTGTCCTGAGGCCTTTAAATCCATTAAATACCCACACTGAAACTTCAGCTCCTCATTCCACAAACACAAAACATCTCAAACCACATGTAACAAACCCACATCAATGACTCATGTTTGTTTCATAAAAAATAATTACATTAACATACCCCCTTTCTATTTCGCTGCTTTTAAACTTGAACCCAATATTTCAACATTAAACTTCGCCGTGCCTCCCAGCCAGTGGGGCTTTGCATTAGTTTCTTTCCTTTTGCAGAATAACACAGGAACATGGGGGAGGACTCGCAGTGGAAGCATTAATAAACAAAGAAATAAATAATGTTTATTGCGAGCCAGACATCACAGTGGGTTTATGGCTGGACTGTAAACTAGAGGACCCGGCTTAGAATTTACATAATTACTTCCTGGTGTAAATTGCTCACCCCCTCCCTCTCCCACTTTGTCTCTGCCTCACTCTCCCTCTCCCTCTCCCTCTCCCTCTCCCTCTCTCTCTCTTCTGGGTCACTGTTAATCATAACAGCACCAGCATACATTTTTTTCCAGTAGCTTTTATAACACACGGACAAAACGCCTCTTAATATTTTTTGCATGATTCAAAATCACGTTGTAATTAGAGTGCTGCTTTCACTCCTTAAGAATAGCAAAAGCCGCTATATTTAAAGTGTGCTTAAGATGGATAACACTTGTAGAAGTTTGGGGTTTTGTCGCGCATGTTGTGTACATGAACATCAGGACAGCAGGCAGTGGTACAAAAACAAAGAAGAACAAATGTATTTCTGCTTTATGTCCTCTCTGTTGCTTGTCAGGTTTCAAAATTCTCAGTTTTCTCTACGAATTTCATATAGATGAGGTTAGTAACCATCAGCATTTATCTAGAGTATAAAAAACAAAAAACTGTCTGCCAGAAATTCACAACAACTCCCCAAATGCATTTTATTGAAAACAAGATGGCGACGTTTTAAACAAGCTGCTCATGCTGGATGTCTCTGCAAAAAGTTGACTAAAGTAGGACTTTCTCGTCCTAGAACCTCTGCTTTTGCGATAGAATTTCTGCTCATAGCAACAGCATGATAGTGTTGTTTATGGTTTTTGCACTGGTTAAGGTTAGAGGACAGTTGTGGTCTTGGTTAAATAAATAAAAAGTCAAGAGTATCTGGAAGCATGAGACTTGATTTGCTCCCTTCATTAATATTTAACTGAGCTAAAACGTCTCTGCTAAGGTTAGTTAAAGAGCCTTAAACACCCCCAGCTTTCTCAGTGAGAGGCTTTACAGTGTTACAATAAAGTCATGCTATATTTTGTCTTTACTTACGAATAAGAGGTACTATCCAAACTGCAAGATGTTGCTGACAACAAAAGACTGTTTTCAAAATGTGTACAAATGACCAGTTCTGTCATTCATTAGGTGGCGCTTTCTTAAGACAATACGGCAATAATACCAACTTTTCATTGTCAACCCTGTCTCCTAGAAATTAAGTTCTTAAACAACTAAATTATTTTCTCAGTTACACCATATTAATAACTACATCAGAGTAATACAACCTCATCAATGTTTTACCAGAATTAAATGCCATATTAATTGCTTCTTTATTGAACATTAAAGCTTTTAAGTCGTTCCCTTTATTTCTTTTTCTTAATCACAAGGATGCTGCACATTAATGAACATTTCTGTAAACGTGCCAGTGATGTATCCGGATACAAAACTGAGTCACATTCATCAGAAATCCTCCTTGTTTTTTGCATTTAAACGATTTTAAATGAAGCCCTTCAGCTGGGAGCTGCAGGGAGTGTTTTCTGTCTCTGCTCCAGCATTGAATTGTAAAGCATAGGGTTAGGTTAGGTTAGTGGAGGTCAGGGAACACAAGGACAAATTGCTAAATGAAATGTTTCTTCTTCTTTGGGTCAGACTCTTTGCCTGTCTGATGTTTATGTACTGGGCTCGAGAAGGGAGGGAAAGAAGGAAGAAAGGCAGCCTCCACTTTCTCCAGCCTGTTTGCTTGAAAAAACAAATGTTCTGTGCCACTTTGGTCATTTTGTTCTTTTTCTCTTTCTGCCCTTTTCTCTATTCTTACACTTTTGTTGTCTCTTTTTGCTTTTTGCCTCCACTCCTCCCGCTTCCTCTCTCTCTCTCTCTCTCTCTCTCTCTCTCTCTCTCTCTCTCCCTCTCGCTCTTTCTCTCTGTTCTCTCTTTGGAGGCCCTCAGAGAGATGAAACCACACATTGGAGGTGTAGCAGGGGGGGTAGAAGAAGAAGAAGGCTCCAGAAAAAGCTATGCTGGCGCTCCTGGCCAAAAACACCGGCCAGAAACCAAACTGGATGTGGTGAAACTGTCAAATTACTTAAGGAAACTGCAGCAAAACCTCAGGAGGCGAAAAACAGAGAGGGAGAGGAGTTTTTTTTTCACTGTGTTGCAAAACAAGCAAATCAAAATAGAATTTTTTTTTTTTTAAACTGATAAATTTGTGATTAAAACATTGTCATTTGGGTCTGCAGAGGTCTTACTGTTACATGATTCCTTCCAGTCATTTTACACCAGTTGGTCACAATAAACAAATGCAGGTAGCAGATGATGTTAATTTTTACAGATACTTTCATATTTTTTTTTCCACAGTTTTGTTTTCAAGTATCCTTTTATTCATTAAGAATTGATCGTAATATGAGTCTCCTCCTTATGATACTGCATTATTAATGTTGCTTAGTTTTAAAGGTATTATAGGTGCTCTGTTGCAGCCAGCAGGTTTGGAAGTTTCTAACAACTGCAATGTGCAATTTGAAGCCAAGATTTTTGTTGAATTCATTCCTTATATCTCTATGGTTTCATTTAAAAAAAACACACACACACACACACATAAAATGGCCAAAAATACCACAAAAAAAAAATTCTAATATATTTCAAGACTCAAGCTTATTCACCATTAATATGCATCTATCTCTTGCCTTCCATCCACCCAAAGCCAACTTTTTTGACCACAGAAGACGGAATTTTAAAAGAAGGTGATTCAGGAGATTTGACGTATGTATCGTAGAGATGGGGCTTTCAGAATAGAGTGATATAATTACTTTACAATTTGGTGCCAAGATCCAAATCCAATCACTGGAATTGGAAAGCTTTTCTCTTGTTATTTAGTTTTATTGTATTGTATGTGCTCACCTATTAAAGAATGGCGTGTAGGAATGAGAATAAGACTTTAGGACACATGCTATACATTATCTACATTTATCCAAGACGGCGTGGCCACGGTCCACATACTAACAAATAATCATGTTCTGAAGCACAAAAGAAAACAGAAACTGTGTTTTATTGCTACAGATGCTGCAAACCTGTTTAATTAGTAGAGCAAACAAATGACGTAGTGAGGGAAGCGAGCAAAACCACATCCATTTGCAGCCCTGGCCCTAAACCTGACGTTTATATAAAACTGATTTAATTTGCGTAAGTTATGTTTTGGAAGAAACATAATTAATGCCTAGAGTCTGTTTAGTGGGACATTTCTTTGAACGTACTGTAGGAAGTGTTATGTTTCTGCACCACATGCAAGTCATAGGGAGTTGCCTGGTGTTTTTAGGACTTTTTTACGCAACAAATATACTTTGGTTAGAGTCAATGAAAGATCAGGGTTCTAACTACTTACCATTAAAATAAACAGCTTGTGTCATGTTCTTCTGGGCTGAAACAAGGGCCCTGAATGCCTAAAAATAATCACACATTAAATTGAAAACATTATGCTGTCTGTGAGCGTTTTGCAGATCTGCTCCTTGCAGTGTGACATTTTGCAACTTTACAGAAATATGTTGGAGAGAAGTGCAATTGACATTACATTTACATTTTTGCTTTTGCTATTTATATAAGTGTAATTTCTTGGAGACAGGGTTGTCAAACTTTGGGGGTTGTGTGAAACTGTGGATTCTTAACAACTACGAAGAATTTCCAACAGTGCTCTGATTTCCATTGACAGTTAAAGAAGTTCTCAGTGGCATCAGCCTGTTCTGCTTGCAGACTTTTGTCCCATAACCACAGTCTCTGACTCTGCTGGAGATACATCTTGTTTGGCATCTTTCCCCTCTTTGTTCATTCTAATTCCTGAAAAATTTTCTAACCAAAAAAACATTTTGGTCTTGAGACCCTGTTACTATGACCTGAGGTTGTGCGCTGGTTTACGTCCTGCTGATGTCGAAACTTTGCAGCATCCTCTTTGGGAAAAAAAGCCTGCTTTTATTTCGACATTACTGCCTGTTAAAGTGATGCAGGATTCCAGTTTCATGTCATTTATGAGGAAGATGTAACACGAAAACGTTGTAAGACTTGACATAAGGGATGAATCAGCTGAATCCCAGAGTGAATCATTAGTCTGCTATAAATCACAACTATATGTTTCAAATAAAGTGTTAACATTTGTGACTGTGTGTGTGTGTGTGTGTGTGTTGGTGTGTCGGTGTGTATGTTGGTGTGTTTGCACCCTTGCACTGTGCTCTGGCTCCACCGAGACTCCATGCCCAGCAGTTACAGACAGCAGACACGGCTGTAACTTCCACTGCCTCAATCACATACACACACACACACAGACACACAAACAGACACACACATACACACACATACACACACGCACACACACACTACCTCCTCCTCACTCCATAACAAACAGCAAGAGCCCGGGCCCCCAAGGCTTCCTGTATCCTACACACAGCCAGCAAATAAACACAATCACATTCATTTACCCCTACACACGCACACGCACACACACACACATACACATGTACACACACACACAACCACACGAAAGCATTCATTCGTGCACAGCCATGCTGCAAACATACCCACGGACCCGCACAAGCATTCAGGCATGTGCAGACACACAAACTGAAAAACTGAAAGAGGACTTTAGACCAAATGGGTAACCACTGCTATTTCTTCCCTCATTAAGCAGCAATATTACGAGCTGACACTCCGAGAGGCCTGTGGGCTTGGACTCAGTGTCCCGAGGTTTCCACTGTTGAGGGGTGAGCGTCTCCTTCTGTTACAGGAAGAGGGAAGAGAGGAATCGGAGGCGATAACCAGCAATTCCGCAAAGATTTAATGCCCATATTTTAGAGGTTAAATCAAGGAAAATGTGTGTCCACAAGACAATTAGGGTCACAGAGAAGTGGATGGGTTCCCTTTTGGTATTCTCAGACTCTTTGTTTCTTACAATTAAGTATTTAAATTGCATAATTTCTTTTCCATTCTTCGCGGGTTTTCCGATATTTCACTGAGATTAGGAGCATTTTCTGTCAGAATGAATTCATCATGACTTGATAACGGTGCATGATTGTGGTGTTTGTCCTCATTTAAAAAGCTAACAGTACATCAGTGTGTGACTCATAGGTGCCGATTTTATGACAGTGGGATTGGACAGTGATCCTAAACATACAGACAAGGCAACAAAGGAGTTATTTTTCCAGACAGTGGAATACTCTTGGCTGGCCAAGTCACAGTTATTGAATTATTAAAGAATAATTTGACATTTTGGGAAAGAGGGTTAATATAGTTTTTCTTGCACTGATTAAACAAGATGAATGTGAGTGTGCTTGGTTGTCTGTCTCTATCTGTAGCCCTGTGATAGACTGGCGACCTGTCCAGGGTGTCCCCTGCCTTCGCCTGAGTCGACTGGGATAGGCCCCCCACAGAGGATTAAGCGTATAGATAATGGAAGGATGCATGATTAAACAAGATGCATGTTAAATATGCAGGTTTTATGTTTACTATCGGATGGAGTCTGGCTAGCCTTTTCTCTCTACTTTGCTGTCCTCTAATGCTAAGCTAATCTAATTGTTTGCTGGCTCCAGCTACGATACCACTGTGATTTTAGAAAAGTGAATAATCAGACTCGGAATTACTTTAATAATCCCTTCAGGGAAACTGCTTTGTGATCAGTTGCAGAAATATGTGAAAGCTGTAAGATGTTGCAAGAATGCAAGAAGTGCAAAACTAACAAGAAAACACTGCGCAGTCTTGAGTTTTGAAGTGACGTCACTTACTGCTGCGGACTTTTTGCTTTTCGAGTCACATTTGATGTAAGTTTTGTGAATGACATCCTCCCTATGACCTTAATCCTAACCTTAGCTTACATGTGTGGAAATGTCCCTGAAGTGGATGATATTTATATGCAGTCTCACTAATATTATTATGTTAGATAAGGTCAGACGCGGTTGCCAGGTTAAAAAAAAACAAAAAACAAGTGATGTAAACAAGACATGGCATATGACAACTCCTACTTGGAGCGGATGTAGCGACATGGGTAACAATTCAACATGTTGACTGCAGAGACATTTGTTCAGAATAATAAGGCCAGGATTGCAATATTTCTTGTTGACCCTCTGAACTTCAGGCCATTTTGGTGTGTCTTTTTTGCTTCAGTCACATTTTTGCTCACTGTAGGCTCAATTTCATTCAAACATAAAGTGCAGCACCTCAATGGAAACAGCACAACCATGGCAAGAAGTAGAGAGTAACTCAAAAATGTGCAGTATGGCACAGTTATAACGACAAAAGTCAAATTTCTTTGATTATATATTTTGCTAGCAATTAAACAAACTTGGACACAACATTTTTCCAAGTTACCACAAGTGTTACATATACTAAAAAAACATACATTGGCTCTACATACTGTAGGTTTCATTTGTTACCATACCTGTTTCCTATCTGGTCTGAGTAAACACAGCCTGCAGTTCGGCCAAAAACCTGCAGTTTTTTCATGTGACTGTTGGACTGATTTTTTTTTTTTTTTTACACAACCTGATTAATGGATTTTTTTAAAAATTACTTAATTGAGACATGTAGTATGAATAGATTTTGATGGAATGTTACAATTTTAAGCTGAGATTTGGTTAATTTTCCAAATGGAACTGCACGTAGCACATGATGCATTGAGGAACCATCGGAATTTGGAAAAAAACAATGACTTTCTCTGTTTTTACAGTTTCTGGCTGTGATAAATAGTGCAGTTTGGTGATTTTTTTCTTTTTAGAAGATAACATATGGTTCAAATGCGCAAGCAGGATTTTGCTGGTTTGCCACTCTCAGATTTACACCTATCTGCCCAAACTGTGTGAAAGCCAACAGGAGTAGTGATGGGATCTGCAGTAATTCATGTAAGTGTCTCTATAAAACACACTCACAGAATCACAAATAAGTGTATTTCCAAAAATGTCAGACCATTTCTTTAAACCACAGTAAAATAGAGGGACAATGTGCTAAAGGAGCTAAAATTACCACTTTAATTTTCTGTTGTGAACATAAACATAATTGTCATAGTCTGATTTCCAGTTCAACATGTGGGAACACAGAGATGCACAAAATGTATGTCCAACTACATATCGGCTGCAATTTATGTCCTAAAGATTTTTTTTCAGTCTAATTCAGCGCGAGGAAAAAACGAAAGACTGTGCTGGCTTTAGACTGAAACTGCAACAGCAGAGATAGATGCAAACAATTCTGAGTTTGGATGGAGAGAAGTGGTTTTCGGGGCTAACCATAGCTCGTGCAGGCCTCCAACCGAGCCAGTGTGCATGCGAGCCTCCAAAATGTCAAATATTTGTTGTGCAGATCTGTGGGTTTTTCGTGTCAAACAAATCGTGATTCGTTAAGGATAGAGGAAGATCCTGTGGTATGACTGAGACTGTGCCAACACTGAACATATAAAAAAAACATACAAGCAGAAGGATGCATTTATTTGTTTTTGTGTTCATTTGTCTGTGTCAGACACATTGACTTTCACATATAAAATATTGTTAATGATTTTAGATTTCTAACCAATTTAACTACATATCTCACTGCATTATTAATAAATAGAGGCGGTAAAGACTCACCAGTTGGATATTTTTACAACCTGACAACCAACAATTGTTCCTAATAGGGGTTTATAACTGATGTATAAAGCAAAATTAAATAAAGCCATTAATTACAACTTAAATGTCAGCTTCAGTTTGTTGACACTTTTAATATTTAAAGTTCTTAGAACTGACATAAATCCGCTCAAGGACAGAAAGTTATGCTGCAGCAGAAAACACTTTATTTCTGCCGACACTACACCAGACCGTCACCTCATAGGTGCATGCTAAGTGAGCAAGCATTAAACTTAAATCTTTGGAATATTTACTTGTGCATCAGGCCAATAAATAATAATAACAATAATCCTGAAGATTCCGCAAAGAAACCTTGTTGTGGAGTTTTGCTGGATGCAAACTCTTTTCTTTTGATTATAGTGCAGACAACACATTACGAACAATAATCAACAAACAAGTCCAAAGAGAGACCTGTCAACAACTGGAAATATGGGCACGAAAACATCACACCAACAACCCATTAAAAATGTCTCCCAAAAAAATCTTGCTGGCATTTAGGAAACTCACGCAGATGCCCTATTTTTAGCCCCATCAGTACTATATTTCCGACTCCATGTGTACATGCAACATGTGTTTATAATATCCTCTTCTCTCCCCTCGTCCTCCTCCTCCTCCTGAGCGTGTGAAAGGAAGATACCAGGGTAGCAACAGAGGAAACATAGCAACCACATAATTGGTGGCCAGGATCAAACTTCAATCACGTTGTCCTATCGGTGAGGTTCTGTACCCTGTTCTTTTCCCATATATCTTGTGCCATAATGACTGTGACACAGCTGTGCTACTACAGGCTTTGGTTGAGTTGGAATGTATGTAATTGGTTTACAGCATTTACATAAAACGAAAAAAAATCTGCAAGGTTGTCATCAGATGTGTATTCAGCGTTGTCGTGGAAGCGAAACCCACCGAAAATCTGGTTGACCGACTTTTAGGGTAACTTTTACTAACATAAATCATCAGTATGCATTTTATAATTACAGTTGGAGTGTATACAGGATTTTGACCAAACATATTTTTTCACTTTCTATATAATTTATGTCTTTATATGTAATCTGCTGTGTTTTATCTTTCACATGTTCTAATTTTCCCTTTGCCTGTAAAGCACTTTAAATAAGCTTTGTCATGATATGGTGCTGTATGAATATACTTGTTCACTTTGCTTTTTGTTTCTTTATTATACATCTATTTTTAATGTACATTTAAATGAACGGAAATACGATAAAAGTTTACTTTTTGGCCTGTAGCAATGGAAATGTGCTGAAAAAGTTTTTATTTTGTTTTTCTTTTCTTTCCGTAAGAGCATAAAAAAAAAAACCAGGCATCATTTTGTGCATGACAAATAGCAGTTGCATGTGGTTAAACAAAAAATACACTTCAAAATAAGGCATAAATTATACAGTTTTAATGTTTTAAACTGTACGCAGCTTTACCGGTTTCTATATTTGGAAAGAAAGTGATGTAAAGTCATGGCGTCGGGAGTGACATAGAGTTAAATAAGTTTTATTGTAAGTCTATAAGAAAAAAGTAGACTTTTTAAACACTGGGCATTTACAAATCCAAGCTCAGCATTGCTGATTTCAGAAGTTTGAGTCTCCTTCTACTGAAGACTCATGACTGAGGTAGTGGACAATTATGTAACACTGCATATCATGGACCTGCTGCTGAGCTGAATTCTGAGGCCAAAGAAAAGAATGAAACGAAAGAAAAAAAAAAACCCTTTGATGTGAGCTTTAATGCAGTGTCCCCATTTTCAGAAAAAAGCCTTTCCCTTTTCTCTCTCGTTTTGACCTCGTATTGGTAACTACAGAATTTGAGAAATTCTACCTACATTTCTTCTGTGGCTGTTGAGCTGTTTCCATGGCGATGGCAGTCTCAAGTTTAGCATCCAAAGTTTAGCCCTGAAGGGGGGAGGGCAGCCAACTTTTCTGGCTCATAATAAATCTGATTTCTTTCATTTGCTTTCCCACAAAACACAAATTCTAGAAATCGGTGATAAATTCAGTTCATTAAAAT